>JAUPFR010000005.1:17581411-18977661 GCA_036925125.1 Oreortyx pictus
ATAATCAAAGAACCTCGTCTCCCTCCTTTATATTGGAGCGTGACATATAATAGCATTGAATTTAGGTTATTCCCACCATCATAACAAATGAGCATCTTAAAATCCGTACATTCATTCAATTTCACAACCTGACTTAATAGGGAATGTTGTCCACAAATGGGAGGAAAATATCTCTTACAGTCACATAAGAAGTCTTAGTCAAAGGAGGAAGAGGAAAACAATCTAATCTTCATTACAGTGTACAGTCTGCTCATAGTTATTCTGTGTCTAGAACAGAGAATTTTGTCTTCTTTTTTTTTTCTTGAATTTTAAACTTATGCTCCAGAAGTTTTGCATTATAAACCTCCTTCATATTGTAGAAAAACAGAAAAATGTTGCTGTGCAGCAGGTGAAGTATAGCTAGAGCTGAAACTAGGCAGTCTGGCTTTGTGGATGAAAGTTAGGGTTGTATCTACATCTGAGTCTGCTTGGACAGGAACAGGGAGAAAGCCTACAATGCCGCTTAGGCTGTAAGTGAGAAGATTAAGTACAATGCACATTTACATTTGAGTTTATGAGTTAAAGTTATGGACATCAGGGAGTTGGATGATAGTTAAACAGGATTCCATTACGAATTTCTGTCACATACATAAATGGAGTATTATTAATTTAATTTTCTTACAATTACTATATTTTCTCTCAGAAAATCTTCATTCACAGTTACTTTTCTCTAAAACAATAGCAGTTTTCAGCTAACGATTAAGCTATGAGAAAATGTATATATTTCTGAACATATGTATCTCCAGAAACTGATAATAAGTTTCTGGGCAAAACTAAGCATTTTTTAAAATTCTAAAAATGCTTGGAAAATTTAAAAATTGACAAATGCACAAACAGGAAGAAACAGCAAGAAAATCAGAAGCAGCTTCAGCAATGATGAACCTACAAAATGGTGAAGAATGGCATTTCAGTTCCTTGCACAAATCAATATGCTCATATTTCTGACTGCACAATTATACAACATATATTATGTTCTAAAGTGAACATCTACCAAAATTGATGAGACTATTACCAAAGTAGTTGGACACTCTTAAAATATGTTTTTGATGATCATTTCAGCAATTTTGCTTTTAGGCATTCCTTATTGCCAAAGCTGTAAGGACTACATTTTTCAGAAAGCCATAAAAAAAGACTACTCCATTAAAAGAAATTTTCTATCTTGAGCTTAGAAAGAGAATATGAATACTGTGCTCCACTAGTAGCAGAGCTGTGCAAAAAACGTGGTGCCAAATTGAGCTTTGCAGAGTTTCAGTTTAACTAAAATATTCCACACCACACTTTTAGGAGAAAACCTTTACTGTGTTAAAGTTAGGTGCAACATTTTTAGTATGTTTCCTTAACAGATTGGTAATTTTAACAAGAGAACTTGACACAGTTAAGTTGAAGACCTACTTCACAGCTAAGCTGTGACTCTGTCTTTCTTTTTTAATGATTGCTTGAGCCTACTGCTTTTAAGAAATATGTTCTGAATAAGTCATTTTGGCGCTTTTTTTCTTTTTTTTTTTTTTTTTTTGCCAAAACAATTAATGACAGAACTACGTCTTTTCTTTGAAAGAACATTTTAGAACAATACCACTAGGCAATTTTTTGCTAATTGCTGTTCATCTCCATGAGGTGAAATGTTCCCAGCTCATGGAAATAAGAACACAGAGGCAGTTTGTTGCATACATCTGGAGATCTGAGATTGAGACTAATGAGACACACCCGAACTAGTAATTTTTTCTACCCAGGTTTTCTGTCACAGTTTATAATGGTTTAGTAGAGAAAAATATTCCGTGCAGTCCCCTAAAAGAAGAGCATCCATTTGAAGATTTGTAAAACGACATAAAAGAGGGAAGGTGCCCAATTTTCTATGAATCATCCAAGAAGAGAAGTTCTAACATTCTTGACAGACATTACATATTTGTTTTTTCCCTCTGATAAAGACTATCCATGATGCAGATTATGAGGCTGAAGGAGGAGATACATTGATGGATGTGTAATGTGCCTGGTCTCAAACTGGAAGAAATATCTGAGGACTTTACAAGTCCCCATTTATCTCTGGGAAGTATTAGACATACAAGTATTGCTCCAAATAAAATGTAAGGTTTCTCTGCTTTTTGGATTTTTTTATGTTAGTTTTCATTAAAACATAAAGTTACCGTTGGAGAGTTTTTAAGCGCTGCTGAAATTAAAGTGTTTGCCTCCTTTGTGGCCATGAGGCTGGGAGAAGAGTGCTAGTGAACATCATTAGTACAACGAAGGCTGAAATATGTACATTCCTACCTCTCCCTGGCTTCTGAGAAGTGAATTTTGAGGTTTGGTAATTAAAATCATGCATTGAACTCCCAAAAGTGAAAATGGCCATATTTCATTCTCTTTCATATCTATGTTTATTCATATTTATTCCTTTTTCCCTTGTAGAAATATTATCCATCCAACATTTGTGAACTAAGTACTTATCTTGGGATATCTGAAAAGCCTGAAGTAATTCAGGCAACCTATGTCCATGCCTGAGGTTATATGGTCAGATCAATTGGAAAGCAGTATGTGCAGTGGCTGAGACACATTTTGGATAAATCAGACTTGTTAAACATATGCTGCACGTTTCAGGCACATTTCCATCTGTGAAATCCTGGAAAGTAGTATGGGAACTCTGATTTTCCACTCCGCAAAGATGCATTGAAATGGAAAGTGATGTTTCAAATTTAATGTATTTTTAGCTTTTGAGTCAATATTCTAGTCATATTCCTTTTTATCTAGCAACTGGGAAGAAATATGATAGAAAGATGGAATGAAGCATCATTCAAAGAAGACCAGGGAGTCAGGTTTTTATTCCTAGTTCATCTATATACTGGAAAGTAGTACTTCCCATTCTAAAGCATGTCCAGATTCTAGGGCTAAGGTTGTCTGTAATGAATCTTTGTCAACATTGTTGTTCATATTGTAACTTTCTCCACTGCTTTATGGTTCTAATTAAGAGAAAAGGACAAAAACATACTGGAATGACCAATAATTCTTTCTTATTCGGTGAGGTTTTGAGGTGTGTCATTACTTTCCCATGAATTAAAATATATTTTCTTTTAGAGACTTCAATAAAATAGCCAAATTTAGAAAATTAAATTCCATTAAATGTCTGTACAACTCTTTAATTGTAATACACATATTACTTTTTATTGTTAGAAGTAATTTTCTCTCTTTTTGTTTTCAATTTTCTTCCTCTATGGGAGTGCAATGCAGGTCATAACATAAGAGTTTTCAGTCTCTTGCAGAATGTATTTAGAGACTTGTTATACTCTCCAGAAATTTAATTGGTAATTGAAGTCTTTTTTTTTTTTTTTCCCTTAATAGACTGTGAACTGAAAAGGACACTCTATATTACTTTAATAGACTATCTGACAAATTATGCTCTTTAATTCTACTTAGGAAACAGTTTTTTACATTAACTAAACACCACCCATCTCCCCGACCCTGCTTGACATTTAAAGCTTAAGCAACTACAGACTTCTTCTAACAAGTTCTTCTTCAGTGTAATTAAAATAAAGTGGTACTGAACAAAATGATCCATTATCAAACAGTGGTTTCCACAAGGATTTATTTAAGACTGTTCATGAACAAATAGAGGAATTCAATTGAAAAAAACAACTAAGGTACTAAGTAAACTCTCAGTATTAGCAGAATGCAAAGTAACTTCACAGAGACTTCACCTCATCGTATACTGTTATATATATGCACATGTAGACACAACAGAATGTCTTCTGGTCTTCTGATTTATGATATTTATAGTTTAATTTAGAATATCTCTTAATTTAGTTAGTTCACTTAGACTTAGTATTGTGAGTGTCCTCAACAGCATTATCCTGGAATTTTCATTTCTCTCAGATGTAGTTAAGTCATGTACTTTGTTTGGCTTTCATATACGCTCATTTAAATAATTAGCAGGAAGATTGCTTTTTGTCTTCTAGAATACTTTGGGGCATAATTATGATTAGATTGTTCAGGTACACTTGCAGCTGTCTCTGTGATATTTCAGGGACATCATGTATGACATAATTCAAATTTTCATGCTAAACTTACATTAGACATTTGTTTAACTCTGTTCTTTATTGTTTAAAAACCAGTAAGTATACATGTAGTATGTTTAAACTAGATTGGTATTTTTAATGAAAGAAAACACTTGTGAGCTTACAAACATATCAAAACCATTCAGCACTGGTAGTACACTTGCAGAGGGAGCACTTCAGTCACTTTCAGTGTCATTTCTTGTTATTTTTAATGCTAGAGAAAGCTCTTCCTTTGGATCAAGTATTTTTTTTTTTTTTGTTATAGTTTTCATGAGCCTTTTCATTAGATGGCCAATCCCCTACATTCCTGGAAATTTACTAGAAGATTTATTGATATATATTTTACAAGCAAAGAATAATTAATTCATGGAAAACATACTTTAATAGGATTTTAATCAGAGCGTGCCTTATAATGCTCTGAACAGCTTCAACAGATGTGAACCCTGGAATGTGGAGTTTCTCATATGTAGTTTAAACATGTAGCAACTGATAAGTCTTTGGATTTGATGTGGATTACATGCAAAAACCAAGCGAAGATGCTACAGTGTTCTGGACCACAAGTTTTACAATATTTCTGAGCCTAGGAACAAATGGGATATGAAAAACTAATTTCAGATATTGCTATTATCTGTAACTGATCCTCTAAATACTAAAAAAAAAAAAAGAAAAAGAAAAAGAAAATACTACCTGTAAAAGAAAATAAACTATAAATGTAACAATTTAATTTTGACTTTTTTCTTCTGTAGCAATACACTATTTAAAAATCATGAAGTCCTGGAATAGCATTAGAGATATTCAGGTTGGTTACTAATAAGGCATATGTGATTTTTCATATTTGGGACTTACTGAGGGATGGACTTAAACATTTTTCAGCATTGCTTAAATCTCACCAAGTTTGCTAGAACTTAATTACATATGCAAGCATCCCTGAAGAATAAGATAATTTTCTGTAAATCAGATTTTTAAAGAAGATGATTATAGAAAAAAGCCTAAGATGCATGTTTCCAGCTACAGTACTGTGTCTGCTTAGTAAATGAACTGTTGTAATTTTAGCTGACTTGCTTTAGTATTGGAGAATGTAATGAGTGTTAATCTAGCATATCTAGCCTCTTTTATTCTTAGTGAATTCATTGGCTTCTGTGGAGTGTTGCTAGGGGCAAATCTGGTCCACTGTTGGCAATGTACTTGTTCTGACTGCATGTGACAGCACATTTTAGTAAAGGTATACTAAATATGCCATTTAGACTCCACACATAGCATTTTGAGATAGATAGGAAAGACACTGAAGCACACATGTTAAATTGCTATCTGAAATTAAAGGTTTGGTTTGATGTCTACATGATTAAAAATAAGCACAAAGTTTTTGAATCAGAAATTTCAGAGGAAAACTGTAAGAGATGATAAGCACACTTAATATGCTACCTAGATAGGTCATTGGTTTGATCTAGTTTGTGGGTTCCTATGTTCCTGCAAATAGCTTTTCAGTGAACAAGTGCCAAAAGAATTTGGTAGCAAGCATAGGTTAGAACAAGTTAATTCTGTTTTAAATTCTTATGGTTTGAGCATATTAAAAAATAGAATGAACAAATTTAGGAGAATGTGCATGTTTTAAAGCGTAAGTCCAATATACTGAAGAAATCACAACGTACTTCAGCATTCTACTTATCTGGGGTTGTAAGAATTCAGCTGCTTCCAGAGTCAGACTAATATCTGCTGATGATTTAGAAAACAAATGCAGAGTCTGTGTATATTTGAAGTTGAGCTTATTAACTGAATTTCCCTGTCAAAGTGCATGAATGCTGTGTTTTTGAACGTAGTCATTTGGTGTGATCCTAGAGGCAGCCACTGAACTATTCAATCATGTAATCTTAACACTGATGCTTTTATTAAATATACATGAAATGTTCAATTTTCAGTATTAGGAATACAGTGATTGATGAAGACTAACCTTAAACTGGAGAAAATAAGGATGCTTAGCCAGGCCTTATTGGCCACATGGGCAGATTTCTGGCTTGTGTTCAGCCAGCTATTAACTAACACCCCTAGATCTTCTTTCTCCATGCAGCTTTCCATTCATTCTTACCCAAGCTTGTAGTGCTGCATGGGATTGCTTTGAACAAAGCAGAGAACTCAGTCCCTTGTCTCACTGAAGCTCGTACAATTGGCCTCAGCCCACTGATGCAGCCTATCTAGATCCCTCTGTAAGTTCTTCCTACATTCAGGCAGATCAACAACTTGGTGTCAGAACCCAACTTGGTGTCATATGCAAACTTACTGAAGGTGTATTCAATCCTTTCACCCAGATTATCAGTAAAGATATTAAACATGGCCAGCCTCAACATATTTACAGCTGAGGAACAGTTCTAGTGACCTGTTACCAATTGGATTTAGTTCGTTTGCCACCATTTCTCATGGAATTAGTAGACTTCATACTAGACCTGTTCTTTGGACTTTCATTCACTTCTTACACACAAGTTTGGATACAATTGTTGTCCATAGCCATATTTCATCACTAGCTTGAGCTGAATTGGCTTGGAAACAAAAATAAACTCTTGTGCATAGAGATGCTTTCAGAAGCCATTTGCCTGGGTGAAGATTGAGGTGGCCTTATGAAACCCTTCTGCTTCACTGACTTTCATTTGCTGAAAAGCATTTGGATGAAGTGGAATTGCTTGCAGAATGGTTTATTATGGCATGGACTCTATGTTTCACTTTTACCCTTCATAGTGAACTATTTATTACACTGTGCAGGGGTAATGAATCATCAAAGGGTGATGCAGAACTCAATGTTTAATTAATGTGATGGATAAAGCAGAGTAATATTATGCTCTTTGCCTACTACTGTCAAAAGAGAAGAATCTGCCAATGTAAGAAGTCAATTACATTTGTAATAGCTTGTACAGGTTAAATATCAAGCCTGCTGGAGTTGGTGTGCATTCCTTATTTGTCTCTCATTAATTTCTTCGTTCCTCTTTTTTGTGTTTTTTTTACTTCCTCCTTTTTTTTTCTCTGCTGCATACTCAGTTCACTGATTACTTATTCATAGGAATAGTTGTAGTACCTGCATTGTTTTTTGTTTTCTTGCTTCTTCCATTTGCCCTTTTGTTTTTGTTTTTTGTTTTTTTTTTAACAGATCACATCCATCTTCATATCCTTTCAATAGCTATACCAGCTTTAAATGAAGTCAATAGAAATAGCAGGATGGGGAACTGAGATAAACAGAAAAAGATAGAGCTTCTAGCTATGACTATTGTTGTTTAAAATAAAAAGCAAAAAAATGTTCCTAAACACAACACTCAAGGAATAAAAATGTACAAATTCTCAGTCTGAAAACTTATCCTGGGCCTGGATCTACCATAAATTCTTGTCCAGTAGTGTTTATGGGAAGTGCACACCAAAAGTTTTATGTCTTATATTGCTCAGCATGCAGTATTCATACAGAAGAAAGAGGAATCTTCGTGCAAGATTGTTTTTTAAAGAACTCACTCTTAATATTGTTTTCAACATTATTTAAATGCAAGAAAGTCTTTGCAGTCTCTATTTATTGAAAGTTCCAAGGTTTAACTTGGAAGAACATTTTTGGATTTTTTTAATGTATTATTTTCACCTTGCCCTCAGGTAAAATCCAAGATAGAGGGCTTCATGTTACCTGAGGGTGTAGCTGACATTTGGGTTATGTTGTTAGTTGAAACCTCCTTATTATCTAGACCTATATTCTGAAAGACCTTTGGATGTCTAGGTCATTTGAATACACAAGGAGGACTGTGTGTAATCATTGGTGTCAGCGCTGAAGGTGTTAAGACATTGTTATCTACTCCTTCCTTTCTCTTTAAAATTTCATACATTAGTGCCTTGCTCCTTTGAGCTTAGTAAAAACCCAGGAGTTCCTTGTCATTCCAGGTTAAATTTAGATAATCTCTGCTCAGTAACACAGAAATATACTTCTATTTTTGAAGCTGTAATTAGTGAGTTCTATGCAGTGAAGATAAATAAATTGAAACTGGCTGAAGTTGGGATACTCTCTGTGTCTTTTGCATATGAATTTTTCATGTTGTCCTTTGTTGGTGGTTGCCTTGATCTCTAATTCCACAGAATTGATTAGATGTTTTTATATCTGTTTTGATTCTGAATATTTCTTCAGAAATTTTGATCTCTTTTGTGTTTTCATGCATAAGTTTAACTCTCTAGCTAATAAGTAACACTTGGTACAATGCAGAAAAGCTGAGTAAGCCTTTTAAATAGTAGTTTGATGTATGAAAACAAGCAGGTAACTTTTGATACATAAGATGTGACAGAGAAATTGATTCAAAGAAGTTAGGCTGGGACCAATTGGCTGGCTACATAATCTATACAGAGAAGGCATCAGCATCACAACCTTAAGCTGCCCCATTGCCATAAGAATCAGGATGGAGCCATCCTGTAAATGAATGAGGAACTTTAACCCTGCTGGGAAACGAATCTGTTCAATGTGAATGGGAGGCAGTGTCTAAAAACTTTGGCATCATGCTGACCTTGACCTTCTAAGAAGCAACCGCTCAGGAGGCACATGCACAGATGTATTTCTATTTGTTCGTGCTATGCTTCAGGAAGGAAGACTTTACTTATTTGACTAAACTGTGCTGCTAGGATGCCACCTGAGATTTTTTAACAGTACTGTAGGGAAAAAAAAAAACAAAAAACAACAGCAGTATTCATATTTGGACACTAATTTATGTTCTAAAGGACATGATGGTCATGTTCATGTACTTCTATGCATGTATTTATTTATTTATTTATTTATTTATTTATTTTTGTGAAGGAGTCTAATAAGCAAGCATTACACAGGGTGCTGCAGATAACCATGAACTAAAACATCAAGATGAAACCTGGAATGCTCCAATGTGGAAAAAAAAAATCAAGTGAATCTAATTTTACCCTCCAGCAGTACTAAGGAGTCTTAAACCAGGAACATCAAAGGAATTTATAGTCATCTACTATTGACCAGACATGATGGAGATTTGAGGCCTTCTTAAAAATTACTTCTTTTCCTCTTTTTTCCACTTTTCCTTTTTTTTTTTTTAATTTTCATTATTTTGGTTTCTACAACCGGTCATCACAGAATTCAAATATCTAGCCATTTAAGAAAAAATATCATAGTATAGGTACTAAGGACAGTTCTCTCCACATGCTGTTTTCACTACTTCTAAGAGCAAACTGTAATTTTAGGGTTGCTATTGCCAGGAGAGTCATCCAGAATATCTCTCCTTACATTTGATTGAAAAAAACCTCTGTAGTTCTATACATTCAAATTTTGACAGGGATGTTTCTTCAATCAGAGAAAAGCATATATACATTTTGCAACTGTTCTAGTAAACATTCTAGTGATAAAGAAACAGGTTGGTTTCCTACAGATGTGGGACCTAGGGGATTGTAGGTTAAACAGACCCCCTCTTAAAAAGCTAAAGGAGCAATAGCAATGTCCTAGAGATGGGATCAAGGTGTTCTAGGGGCATAGCATTTTTCTTTCATTAGGTTAAACTTGATGCCAGTGAAGGTAATTCAGTGGGAAGGCTGAAAATGCAGCACTGATTCTGGTTAGTGATATAATGATTAATTATGTGTCACTGAGTACAGCAATGTGCCAATAAGAACTTGCTGAGGCCCAGTAACAGGTATCATTAGGTAAAATATTAGTGTGATCTCTCAACCGTCCTACTGTTACCATCTTTCACAGAAAAGCTTAGAAGCCTCTAACAATAGCAAAGCTGCTTGGCTTTCGTTCAAATTTAAACACATAACAAAGATCATTCACAGTCACCAGTTCAAAGCCATCTAGAAGAGGCAGAAAAAGAGTAGGAAGAGAAAGAGACAGAGAGTAATACAGCTAAGGTAATAAATAGGGCTGTCCTGGGAAGTCTGGGAGTAGGATAGCCTGAGCGTGGATCTGGCTGCAGTGGAGACTTTGAGACCCCAGAGACCTGCTGCAACTGTCTTGCCAACTTCATGTCCTGCTTCCTTCTGGTGAACAAACAAGAATTAGTAGCAACATCCTGGAATGGGTATGAATATATGTTAGGAACATTAAATGTTTGTTTGAATCTGCCTGGAAATGACTTGACTACTCTTAAAATTCTTAAGTTCTGTGTTGAACATGGAAACGTTTCCCTTCTTTCAAATAGATACTTCAGGAAAGTATGATAACCTGCCTCAAGAAATTTTATTTACTATTCTTTAACAAACACGTGTTCATGTCCAGTCAAAGGGATGAAAGGTAAAGTTACAATTCAGCTGTAGCTGCTAGGATTTCTTCATTTGTATTTGCTTTGGAGTATTTAGAAACTTAAGCTTCCTTTATTTCTGTAAGATTTAAATTCCTCACTGTATCTGCAAATCTGAATCTTGGCTAGTTTTCACTTTTCATATGTCATGGCAAAATTAAATTTCACTGGAACCAAAGAGCAGTTTTTCTCTTGATATAATTACCATCCAGTTTAGAATTCCAATGCAAATGGGGGCACTGTCATTACAAAAACTATATAAAATCCTGAAATTGGAATCTTAAGTATGTGGAATCTAAAGTATCCTTTCTGTTAAACCACCTGGCCTGATATGACTGTGATAGAACCATTATCAAAAATCCCCAAGGCAATTGATATCTGTGGGAGTTCTCTAATTTTCTTGCCCATATAGAGTACAACTTGCCCTGGCGTACATCCACAGAGGTGGTCTCAAGGAAAATGTCTAATATTACAATTTAGAAAGATCTACAAGTCAGATACACTTTCTTTTTTGAGTATTGGTCAGTTTTATTCCACTTGTTAGATGATACAAGAACAAGGAGTAGTTCATTCAAACTGTTTCCACTTTCTTTTGTCAAAGAAACAGAAAAGCATATGGTATATGCTTCTTATTTCACCAAGATTATGTATTAGAGTTTTAATATTACATGAACACTGTAGTTCATATCCACATATCCTCCTACCCACTTCAATCTGCAGTTCTTTATCTGTGATATAATTAGCCATGTGGAAAATTTATATGTGGAAAATATATATATACAAGTGGACTATATGTATATGGAATAATATCCACCTATAATAATACTAGGAAACATATCAATATATATTTAGAAAGACAACTCAGTGTTTATTGCTGCTTTTTAGAAGTTAAATAATTGCTGAAAGGTAAGTTTGAGAATATGAAACTAGTTATACTGAGCAACATAATTAGTTTCCTATGAAGACAAACTCAAGAAAAAAGTATAAGGTTTTTAATTCCTCTTTCTTCCCATTCTATTTTTTATTTTTAGACAAAAATTATGATAAAACTGCTTTGAGTCTTAATTCTGAAATCCTTTACTGTGGATATTTAGAAATGTTAATCTTAGATTCATGCTGAGATAGCATATCTGTGATTTGGATTATCAATTGTAACTCTGCCAGATTTACCTCAACTGTACAGTTCAGGACCAATTTTGATTTCCATAGTTGTTGTGGTTTTGTGGCTTTGATGCATGAAAGCAAACTGTGGTCTGCACTCTGTGGCCAAAGGAATAGAGAAGAATGCATTGGCAATGTCAATGGTGGCATACGCTTTATGGGGGTGGTTGCAGCAGTGGGAACAAAACAACTGGCAACGGAAGGGTAAAACTATCTGAATTGCGGAACTGTGGAAAGGCATTGTTGTCCGAACAAAAAAGTTGGGTGTAAAGGTGCGTCACGTAGATGCTCATGTGTCCAAGAATCGAGTTACTGAAGAACAGAAAAATAACCATCAGGTAGATCAAGCTGCCAAAATTGAGGTGTCTCAGATAGACTTGGACTGGCAGAACAAAGGAGAGTTATTTTTAGCTCGGTGGGCCCATGAGACCTCAGGACATCAAGGAAGAGATGCGACCTATAAGTGAGCTAGAGACCGAGGGGTGGACTTATCTATAGCTGCCATCGCACAGGTTATCCATGACTGTGATACATGTGCCATAATTAAACAAGCCAAGAGGATGAAACCTCTCTGGCAGGAAGGGCGATGGCAGAAGTATAAATACGGGGAGGCGTGGCAGGTTGATTACATCACCTTGCCACGAACTCGCGATGGTAAGCGTTATGTGCTCACCATAGTGGAGGCGACCACTGCGTGGCTTGAAACATGCAGTACCCTTTGCTACTGCCCGAAACACATGCAGTACCCCACGCTACTGCCCGAAACACCATCTTAGGCTTAGAGAAGCAAATCCTATGGCGACATGGAACCCCAGAAAGAATTGAGTCCGATAACGGGACTCATTTCAAAAGTTCACTTGTGGATATTTGGGTCAAGGAACATGGCATTGAATGGGTCTGTCATATTCCCTACCATGCACCGGCTGCTGGTAAGATCGAGCGCTACAACGGGTTGTTAAAAACCACATTGGAAGCAATGGGTGGCGGGACATTTAAGCATTGGGAGAAAAATCTGTCAGAAGCCACCTGGTTGGTCAGCACTAGGGGATCAGTCAACCGAGATGGTCCCACACAATCCAGCTCCCTACAGACCATAGAGGGAGATAAGGTCCCTGCAAAGAGCATGTTGGGAAAAGCGGTGTGGGTCCTTCCAGCCTCTGGAAAGGGCAAACCCCTCCGTGGAACAGTTTTTTCACAGGGACCTGGGTGCACCTGGTGGGTAATGGATAAAAATGGGGACGTCCAGTGTGTGTACCACAAGGGAATTTGATGCTGGGGGAGTGCAGTCTGTGATTCCATGCATATATATATATGTATAGATATGTTTGTATGTAATTTACATTATTACTGTTTTTGGTTCTATATAGATACGTGTTAAGCATGATGTGATGATGTGGAATAAGAGGTGGAATGTTGTGGTTTTGTGGTTTTGATGCCGGTATTCCACATCAGAACATCATGCAGGCAGTTAAGGAGCTAACGCTGTGAGGTGCGGAGCTCCGCACCGGACGTTTGGGTGCAGGTTTGACGGTGCAGGTTTTTTTTTCCTTTTCTCTCTCCCTTGTCCGTTTCCCTTGGGTTACTGTCACGGATAACACCGTGACAAAGGTAGAGACTGTGATATTCTCAAAGAGTAAGAAAAAGAAAAAAAAATGTAAAAGATTCTGAATGCTAGGCATTACTTGCATTAGAAAGAGAACAGTAGAAAGAACATCTACAAAATTTTATTTGATTTTCTTGCTTCTTAAATTTGCTTGAAAACTGTTTAGTACTTTTTATTTCTATGTATAACGTCACTATCTCAAGTGATTTACGGTTGTCAGTTTTAATGGGGAGAAAATTTTGAATATTAATATTAAAGTCTCCTTCTATCTGAGAAAATTGTAACTAGAACTAATGACAGGATGTTAAAATTGAACAAGTTTAAGTTAGATACAAAGCACACATATTTACTGTTGTTGGAATTAACCACGGGAATTACTTTAAGAGGGAAATGGATCATTCTCCACTTCTTAATATTTCCAAATCAGTTCTGGATGTTTTTCTGAAAAGTATGCTTCATTCAGAGCCATTCATTACTGATCTGACTCCAGGAGTAATTGGCTTTATTGTTCAGCTTGAGACATATGTGAAGGCAGACTTAAACATCTCAGCAATTCCTCTTGATCTTAAAGTATTTTATTTGACTAATCTGTTCTAGTGGAATATAAATATTTTAAGAATTGAGAAAACTATGTGATTTTTTATTTTTGGAAGTATTAGTTTCTCCATGGATGAATGATTTTGCCATAAAATTATTGTAGCTTGTGTTGTTTGCTGTATCTAGCTGGGTTTTGTATATCTCCAGGAATTAAGACTATGTGGATTCATAATTCTCAACATTCTATGCCCAAAAATACCAAAAACATTTGAAGGCTTTCTAAAATACCTATCTGAAAAATAATGGTAGTTACATAGTTATTGCAAATCTTCCAAATCATCTTGCAGGAATTTCTAGGAACAGCCAAATTTGGTGAACTGGGTGACCCAGGGAATCTTCCTGTCCCAGCTCCATGGAAGTGTATCTGCTGCAGATCCCTGATCCCAAAAGAAAGTTACTTCCAGAAGATGCACACGCAGTTAACATAACTCTGGGCAGAGATCACCCACAAAAGTGTGTGCATAAATATGAATCTCAGAAACAGCCCAAATCTTTTCTCCTTGTTTGTGGTAAAGACAAGCCTGCTTACCTGGTTGCATGCAGTGGGTTTTATCACCTTCCCTCTCATTTTTTCCCATGTGCGATCCATCTTGATCACTGTACTTCCCCATTCCATAACCAGTTATAAAACTCTCAGAATTCACTTGAAACATCCCATAGCAACATTTACACAGTCTACAAATTCTGTTTTCCACTGCATCCCACAATAAGGGCTATACCTTTGTAGGCAGAAACCCCTTTTCAGTCTGAATGCCTATGAGAGAGACTTTTTGCTGCTGACTCATCATTTTCAAACCAGGGATATTCATTTTCCCTTAGTAGTCATAGGAGAAGCTGTTTCAGTGTGTTCTAATTTGTATTGATAGGGTTTTCACTGTCTATGCTATTACAGTCCCTTCGCTAATAACTGTTATTACATCTGTGTTGGGCCTTTCTGTTTTATTTGTTTAGCTTTTTTATTGCAGAATCTACCAGGAAACTTACTTTTTTAAAGGAAGAAAATGTAAAATTGGAAAATATCTGGAAAAAAGTTCAGGCTTTCCTTTCACCATTGCATTCTACCTATTTATGTGAGAAGTTATCCTGTTCAGGAAATGAAATAATAATGTACCTCTGGCTTTTTATTCAGACCAAAGGAAGGATAGTGTGGGGAGTTTTGCCTCTTTCAGGTTTTCTATAATCTGTACTGGAGAAGGAACATCTGCTATTAAATTCATATCTCTCTGTGTTTGGTATTGCTGGATTTGTGCATGCAATTCCCTGATGGTCCCAAGTTGATCAGATATAAAGCAGCTGCATTTCTGTCCACAAAGACCGCCTGATAGAGTTTTATGTAGGCTCTCTGCAAGCAGTGGAATGGGTGATATTTGACTATGTGGGAAAAAAAGTTACCTTTTGAAATTTTTGGAATCCAAAGTGATTTTTTTTCAAAGCTTTGTCTCCTACAACTGACATTTTACTTCAGTCTTTGATACTTTTTTACTTATTACCAGATTTCCTATAGGTCTGAAGTTGCAGGTCTGGAGACTAAAGTTGGCTGGGAGGAATGAATACAGAAGTAGCTGGCCTTAGAAAATATGAGAAACCATATTAAAAAAAAAGAACATTAAAAGAAGATAATTATTATTTAAAGAATAAATAAGTATATTCCATCCACCATCCATTAATTCTGAGAAAACATTATCCTCGGTGTGCTCCTTGATATTTTGTGCTGTGTTTTGGAGATAAATTCATCACTCTAAAGTAATATGATGTTTATGTATGACTTTAAAAATTCAGTTGCCTCTTATGCTTTTTGATTAAACAATTGTCTATGAATTTATTAAAGGTCAGTCATTGACTGATGACATTAATTTGTAACGCTCCTCTGGAGCTTGGCTTCTAAAATTTGGTTTGTTTATTCATTATGGGCAGTGGCTTTTGAAATGTCCCCTATTTGACCTTTGTATTTGACACTGACATTGGTGAAAAATTATACAAGTTTGCTGCTTATCTTGGACATGAAGCCTCCTACTTAGAGGATAAAGGTCACCTGAGGATGTTAATTATAGTTACCATATGTTATAGGGAAAAAATTCATAAATAAGTTTCAATGGGTTAGATACCGAAGTTAACGTCATGTTTTAAAGTTAGAAGATGCTAATTAAAGGAGTGCAAGGTGACTCATTTCTTGCTCCTTTGAAATTCATCTAATTTTTCTGACTTCAAACCCTTTGTAATTGCTCATGGATAGTGTAATGTACCATGAATCTAAATTGGATCACCAATAGGGAACTTCATCTTCCACAAAACTATTGTGTCATCATTATTGCTGTTACACAGACAGAAGGAATAACACATTACTGCAAGATGAGTATATCTTGCTCACCAGTTTTATTGAGTTCAGGATATAGAAAAGTACTTCATTTCACTTCTGTAATATTCTATGGAGATGGCTACCTCTAGCCTACAGTAAAAATTAATTTTTTCTATTGCTTCAAATTCTTTGCTATTTCATAAAAAAGGTTAGGCTAGCAGGAGTTCTTGTTGAAGTAAGGAAAGCTGTAGAGTCACAGTTAACAAAAGTTTTGGAAATTTTGTATTATTATCAGTCAGAAACTTAAGGCAGAAAATTCATACTGAAATTTAGTGTATGAATTTTTACCAAGCAGTGACTTAGGTGAGACTTGTAAACACAACTTTATTTGTGGAATCATTCTCCAGTATTATACAGATGAAGATCTAAAGAAAGTAAGAATGCATTAAAGGAAAAACATTTCTGAATTTAATTGTGTACATTAAAATGCTAAAAAGCATGCAATTATTTTTGAGTGCAATACATAGCTATTAGTAAATTACTTTAAAAAGGATTATCAGCATAAGTTTTCTGTAGCTTTCATGTATCTGTTGAAACTTTAGCTGACTACTGGAATATTAATTTCTCGTAATTTTTGAAGAAAGTTTAGATGTTCTTTTACAAAAAACATGAACAATTCCAATTGTTTGTGTCATTGTAGTACAATTTGTTGAATTTAATGTGTGTAGAATTCGTAAGTGTTTTTTTCATTTAAAATCTCTCTCTTGAAATAATGGATTACCAAAGAAATTTTTCACAGTTAAACAATCAGTATAGTTATAAAATTATTCATAATTGTCTTAGTATAATTGTGTATAATTATATTTTCTCAAGAAACAAAAAATGTACTCACTACACTTATTTTTTTAAATTACAGTTGTTATAATTTATTGCTTTTTCAAAAATGTTTAGCAAAATATTTATTACAGTTTTAGCAAAAACAAAACAAAACTAAACTGTCCACATTCAAATGGCTAATAACTAAATTTTTCCCTGATGCATAAATACCTAAATATTCTCCCATAAAATATAATATGAACAAGTAAGTGTCAAAGATGCATTAGTACAAACATTCATGTTTGCAGTTTGGGGTAATACTGAACACGAGACAAGCAGTAAATGCTGTTCAGTGAGATCTCCCTCTGATGGCTGACCAGTACCTTCTGTATTAATCTATACTGCAAAATTGTATTACTTCACAAGTGAACTCTTCTCATTACTAAAGATTTAGCTACAAGTTGTTCTATTAGGGTGTTGGTTTTGGCGTATGCTGCTGTTTGCCTGGTTATGAATACTGATAGCACCCTGCTACCTAACATCCATATTCATGGTATGAAGAACAGTATATATACTGTTTGTCCTGGCATAGAAACAGGTGAAACATGGTAATAAGTAGAAATATTAAACTATTTTTTGCAGCACCGTAAATTCTTCAGTGAACAGATTTTGGTCATTGTGGAGGATAATTCCTGAAATCTGGAGGAGAGGTTATTGTTCTCTGTGTGCACTATATTTTACTCCTTCCTCCTGCTATTTGAAAGCAATGGAGTCTTGGCTTGTAGGTATCATTTCTCAGCTAGCTCCTCTCAGAGCAAGTATTTCACTGTGCATCCACATACAGATGATCCCTTTTCAGGCTTTCAACGGGATATCCCAGAACACACCAGCATGAGCATGCAGCTCTTTGAGGCAAGCTTCCTCCCTGAAATGATGGGTTATGAAAAAAAAATATACTGTGAGAGAGGATGTTTTTTAGAGAAGGCTTGCTGGTAAGATTACTGATAGTGCTGATGTTGTCTATGTTTGATGTGGTATGACAGAATTTTGCAGACTCTATCACGATAACATTCCAGGTTTAGCTAGAAAAGGATAAAAAAAATAATATAGTTGATCAACTTATTTTGATAATCATAATCTTGACAATTACCTTAAATGCTAAGAACAATTTTATACTAAGAAAATTCATGAGAAAATGCATTATTGAGAAAACAGTTTAGTTTTAGTCTCAAACCATTTTAATTCTTTTGTCAGGACCTCAGTAAAATTATGACCTAAAAATAAAAATCCTTTCACCTTCCACATAATACAAAAAGCATGGATTCCAAATCTTACTAGAGACAAATTGGCATGGAGAGTAAAAAATATTCTGTGATGATGGTGGCTGTACTTATATGAGCTTTAAGAATGAAATAGAACTGTCTAAATAGTCTCTGATCTGGCTGCAAATGGATACTAAGTCCTTCTGGCTGAACATTCAAAGTGGCAAAATGTGACATTAGCTGTATTATTCTCAGTATTTCTAAGTTTTTGCTCTTGGTTAAGCCTTTGATCATGTCATCTGTCCAGCAAAGTAATGTATGAACTTCATTCTCTATTAACTTACTGAACTGGCAGATTCATACTTTTTGAAAAAATATTACTGTCTTTTGGTTTCCAATAGAAATGAATTTGCATAAGTAAGGTGAGAACAAAAAAAATAATTTCTTTGCCTTTTTAGAAAAACACTAAAATATCTGAATTCTGGCTAACCAACACTGTGGCACCAACATTATTAAAATGTTGCTGTTCATTCACTTCAAAATTCAAAAGGAACAGGTATATTTTGTGATGACTAGTCAGCTTGATTGCAAATTAGTGATAGGCTTGAAAATTAAATAAAATCAAATGCAAAATCATCTTGCCAGATTCAGTAAAGTAACCTTGATCCACAAACTTGCTTAAAAATATCAAGACATTTCTGAAAACGTGGATCACTTAATTTGGCAAAACAGGCTAATTTTCAATTTCCATTATTTTGGCAATGTAACCAAATGGGGAATAGATTGTTAACCTAAATTAATGTCACTCTAGCTTTGGGGAATAAGTATTTTTTAAATCTTAAAAATAATAAACATCATCATAAATATAGCATGTATTTGTCTTCTCTTCCTCTTGTCCTGATTAAAATACCATGCTCTTTACTGTTTATTGTGGCTAAATCTTAGGAAACTTCAGACTGAAGAAAAAAAAAAAGAAAGAATTTTGAAATCCTTTGTGTCTATAGACATGTTAATTGGGGGTTGCAAATGCATTTTTTTTTCTTTTCTTTGATTCAGTACTGCTTAGCTTGTCTTCCTTTCTGGAGTGAGAGCTAATCCTTTGTGTGAAATAAGAATAGCAAATAGAAAGACAGGTGATTATTTCCAAAAACATGAACTGATTTGTTTGAAACTGAACATGCATAGACTAAGCTATATCAGATTTAAAGACTGCTTCTGAAAATTATAGATGTGTAGTAAATGAGTGCCCCAAGGTCATTCGAAGTTTGACAGACCAAAAGCTACGTTCTATTTTAACCATAACAATCTGTTATAAATGATTTTGTAAGATTCTGAAAGATATAACAGTATTTTGGAATGTGGGAAGAATAGTTAGTGTCTGGCTGACATACCTTATGTGCAGTGCAGAATCCTTTATCAGTTACTGTAATAGGAAATAAGGTAATCTTTTGTGAAATGGTTCTCATTTGTAAAAGTGAAATGGTTAAAATGCTACAAAGTAGATGATTATTCTTAATTTCTGGATTACTCTAATTTGGTAACACTGTTATCTAGCAAATCCATATGCAAAAGGCTGCTGACCAGAATATTAAATATAACCTCCAGTTGGATAAGAGGAGCCCTCAGCTCTGTAGAAGTTTTTTAATAACTGCTGGAGTTTAAATAGATCACAATTAGTGAGCAAAAGCTTTCTTAGGATTTTCAGATACTGATTTGTTACAGAATGTGAATTCAGTGAGGATTATGGGAAAGTTTTGCGAATGGTTTTAGGAGTGGGAGCAACAAATCTTGAAATCTTTCTCCTGGATTTAGCAGTCTGTGTGAAGTTGGAATTCACAATTTCAGACTCAATGAAGTTACCTCAGTTGTTCATCTGGTTGGCAATAAGCTCTTTTTTTTTTTTTTTTTTAATATGTTTATTTATTTATTGCATTAAAACTGTAGCTAAAAGCATCAGGCTGCTCTGTGCTATTGAAAGATGGACTGGAGGGGGAGAAGTGGTGTGCATGCCACTTGCAGCAGGACTTCTTGTGGTGAAGGAGTTCACACTGTGTCTACAGCCTCCTTTAGTATGGGATGAAAAACGAGCCAAGCTTTGGGAAGGTTGAGTGGGAAAGATTCTCATAACCCTGGAATATTTGTGTATTAGTCACCAGATAAAGTAGAGAAGCAACAACTGTGACAAAACTTAGAATCCAAATTCTCAGTGTGACGTGACTTTCCCCTTTTGGCACCCTCTGCTCTAATGCAAGGAGCATAAAACAAGCCCACCAGATGCAAATACACAGACTGGGGGCCATCCCACTGACTCTGGATTATAGAAAGCTTTTAACTTAGACTGCATTAGGTGATTTTAGTTTTGAGGTATGAGAATAGGCTGAAAGGAAGTATTCTTCCAGAAACTTTGTTATAGTGATAGAAGAGGCATAGTCACTTCTATTTTAGTCTTAAAATCATAGAATAATAGAATCATAGGGGTTGGAAGTTTAACTTTCTTTTCAAACTCAAGGTTATTATATTAAGAAGAGAACATAAATCTGTAGCTATTTGTTATGGTGTCTGTAAATACAAAAGAGAATTTAAAAAACGTTTTTGTTTTTTTTTTTTGAGAGAGAGAGAACTTGTGCTGTTGAATGACAAGAGTCTATATTCAAATAGCAGTGTGATTTATGCCTAAGGTAACAAGAAAACTTGAGGCAGAACCTTGTTTTCTGCATACTGTGAACTTGCACTCATGTGGTAAATTCTGATGATTGTAATAGAGCTATCTGTGGGATTCAGAGTATGACGTGCAGGAAGTTTAGTCCTATGATTTACAGACTTACACAGGTGTAGGCAGTGCAGTCTCATCTTGCGTGGTGCTATTTGTTTCCTCGGTAGCTCCCTGACTCCTTAATTCCACTGAAACTTCTGAAGATGTCATGCTTTTGTCAGTTTTGAACTTCCGAATGTTCAGTTCAGAAAAGAGTGAAAGGCTGTATTGTTTGCTGTAGCATTTTACTTCTGTTATTAGGTTCATTCAGAAATGCATTAATAACATTTGAATGCAATGTTAAAAATGTTTTATTTACATTTTAGCTAAAAAGCAAGTAGCTTGGTTTCCTTTTTCTTTCTTTCCTTTTTTTCTTTCTCTTGGAGTCCAGTTCTAGTTATCGAGCTATCTGTTGTACTTTACATGAAATTACTTAAGCAGTACTCACACGATACTTTCCAATGTATGTGATACGGTGCTGTGGTGGCAATGATCTTTAGGATTAAGAAGGTCCTAATTGCTGCTTTCAGTGTATGTGCATCTTAAACCATCCGGTTTATTGACTTCATCAGCCTTGAACATTATTATAGACTGTAAGCCAAATCCTGTGTGTTAGACATGCATTCCGCTGTTCTACAGAGGTTCATGGAAGTAAAACGATTTGGCCCTTTCCAGTTTTGAAACATTGGAGCTTTTTATAGCATGCATCTTTTTACCTGTGTTTGTTATATTTCAGACATGCGTAGTATTTATTCAGTTGACTATAACAGCTACAGTACAATGACTGTATGAATTACATGGGGGTAACTGTGTGAAAGGTCTTCTTATTTGTAAGCTAGGCATTTTTGATTAGACATACATGAACATCTGATAATGAAAATATCACATTGAAAATGTTACAAAATGGAACCGGTTTAACATTTAACTTTTTTTTTTAATATTTATAGTTGCCTTTTATGTGTGTTTGTATGTTATAAAAGCAATTCGTCACCAGAAAACAGTTATGTTGAAAATATAGACTCTCTCTGCACTCTGGGCTTCTACAGAAGCTGACCATCACTTGTTTCACTCACAGAAATGCAAATATATACATTCCTCAGGCTTATGCCCACTTCCATACTTGGCTCCTGAGCCTATTCCTTTTCTGGTCCAGGATTATACGTACAAGGGATTACGCCCTGTCACACATACACTCACACTATGCATACAGTGCTGCCTCTTTAGTTGCTGGCCCTGCACCTAAATAGTACCACTGGCATGTGGTCTGACTCCACTTGCTTCAGCTCACTGTAATTTACAGGTGGTGTTCATCAGATATAATCTGCTTGGACACTGTACTAAACAGTGTTTATTCTCTGCTCAGGAAAATGCCATTGTGTAGTATTTTCAAAGCATTAATTTCTGAATGTAATTTGAAAAGTAGAAGGTGTCATCTTCTTTTGCTTGTACATTAAAACTGCATTTCTTTAAGAAGATAAAAGTTAATTTGAAGCGCAAAAGGATTAATGGGTTACAAAGTATCTTTAAATAACAGATTTCTATAGTAACTGTACTTGCTTAAAAACATCCATGGTGAAACTTTAAGGAGTTATTTGAGAAAAAGCAAATGCATTTTGCATTGTACATCTGCTCAGCACTACACCTGGAAACCCTCAGTTACTACAAATAGATAAACTTGGAACATTGTTATCTACATAATTTAAAAGTTCTGGATTAAAGAATTATCAGCTAAGAGGATGGAAACATTGTACAGGTTGCATTTTTTGTGCATCCCCTTTGTAGTTTTCAAACAGCTTTTGTTATGAATCCAGTTAGAGTATTTGCTAGGAAGAAACAAACAGAAATGAATACTGATCAAACCTTTAAACTTTGTGATAATATTTTTCTGAAATGTGGCAATAAAAATACAATGGCATATCATGAAAGGAATGAAACAAAAAATCCAAGAGTTTATAAGACTAGGTCTTTTAGTACAAAACACTTGTTGATGAGGTAAAGACAATGGTGACTGGCAAAACAAGCAACTATAAGCTATTTGATATGAATTCTCATTCATCTGGTAGGTATGACCACAATCCTATCAACAAAGTTTTGGGCTATCTTTGTTTTGAAGTAGTCATAAACTCCTGGATTCTCAAGGAGTAAAATTGATGTATGATGCTTTTATACCTTTACTGTAAATACCTACTGAAAAGACAATATCACCACCATTTCAGTGGGAATGACTTAAAAGGCTTCAGTGATTTATTTTATCCAGCAGTATGGAGTTAGAATGCTTCACTGAGTGTAGAATACACTTGGCTGCTGGTTTAATGCAGAGGACTGATAGTGGAGCATCTCATACAGGTTTCGTTCTTTCAGGGTGAAATCTAAAGCTTATGAATTTGGAAGCTGATTATTTCATAGAATCATCTTTGTTGGGAGGGACCTTTAAAGGTCTCTTGCAGTGAACAAGAACATCTACAGCTATTTAATGGATTGCAAAGTGAAGCCAGAAGAAATAAAAATTCAAATATGTATTGGGAATTTATTGATTTTTTGCTTTCTGCATTCTGTCAGTGCCTGAGCTGATAGTTTTGGGAATTAGAGTAAGACTTATTTTTGACCAGACTTTTTTCTTTCTTTTGTAAGCTATATTATAGAGCTGTGTCATATTTTAGTGGGTGGGATATGTAATGTGGGAGTAGTTCCTTCTTTCTGACTAGCTTTCACTAAAGCAAGCCAGGCTGACTTTCCATAAAGCACGGCAAATTATTAAATAATTTAGAACTCTGTCTCTAATTCACATACCTGTCTACTTTAAAGGCACTTGATCTTTTGATCAGGTGTCTAATCAGCAGATATTCCATGGTGCACTGTCAGCTTTTTCTCGTGAAGCAGTAGCCCAGTTCTGAAGTTCATCTTTGAATCAACTGCAGTTACTGCATATTGTATTGGTTCAAAGGGACATTTCAGTACATACAAAACAGCTGTCTGTTAGAGGAAATTAAACTGGGAGTTACACTTCAGTTGTGTTCTTCATCATATAAATTCAGAGTGGTTATAATAGTGTTGCTAACAGGAGATAGAAAGTAATTGTACCTCTATATCAGCACTGGTGAAGCTGCACCTCAAGTACTGTGTTCAGTTTTGGGTCCTTCACTGCAAGAAGGACATTGAAGCCCTAGACTGTGTCCAGAGAAGGGCAACTAAGCTGGTGAGGGATCTGGAGTATAGGCCTTATGAGGGAACTGGAGAAGAGGAGGCTCAGGGGAGACCTTATTGCTCTCTTACTACCTGAAGGGAGGTTGTAGTGACCTGGGAGTCAGCCTTTTCTCTCATGTAACTAGAGATAGGACTAGAGGGAATGGCCTCAAGTTGAGCCAGGGGAGATTCAGTCTGGATGTTAGGAAGTACTTCTCTGAAAGAATGGTCAGTCACTGGAATGGATTGCCCAGGTAGGTGGTGGAGTCACCAACTCTGGATGTATTCAAGGAACATTTAGATGTTGTGTTGAGGGACATGGTTTTTTGAGAACTATCACTGATAGGTGAATGGTTGGACTGGATGATCTTGTAGGTCTTTTCCAAACTTGATGGTTCTGTGATTATTTGTAACATATATGTGATGATGATGATATTCTGAAGTAAAATCAGAGACCATGTAGGGTGGTGCTGCTTCAGCTCATCGTCAGCTGTTTTGATCTGCTGATTCTCCTGTGATGTGCTACATTACTTGCTGGTGTTATCTATGTCAATACCTTTTGGTATACAGAGTGGAATATACAGAAAGATTGTCTTAAAAATATTTATTCTGGAATATTACATTAAAAAAATCTTTTATACATGTAAGCTCTTTAAAAAAGCTATTAGGATAGGTTTATGTTACAATATATGGACATGAACGTAAAGACACAGAGAACAAAGCTTTATGTCTTTGATCTGTCCTGACCTAATCCATAACTCTTTTGGCAGTTATGGAGAAGATAGGCAATCTCTGATGAATTTGTTCCTGTCTCACTGAGATAGAAAGTCAATCCAATTCTCCCTTTCTCAACTCTGTGTGATAACAATTAATGTCAATATCTTGTCAACAGTGTTCTTGTGCAAGTCCTTTATATGGCAGTCAGTATATATTGAATGGAAAATGTGTACAACAAGAAGGTAGATAAAAACTGGGTCAATATTTTAGGGTCAGGTGCATCGGGTTGCAGTGCTAAAGCAAGCTCCAAAGTGAATATTTAACTTTTTTTTTTTTTCTTTAATATTATAGATGCCTATTTGAATGTTACATGAAGGTCATGCTGATCTAGCAACCTCTTAAATGGCCATCATAAAATTCTTACTGAATATTAAAATATAGGGCAAAGAACAGATCACAGGTTTATATTGCAGGGTACATGTGGCATTACAGTCAACCTACTGAACACTATTGAACAATATCTTTAAGCATATTCATGTTACTAGAGAAAGCAAGCTCTTTAAATTAGCTGCAAAGATATAAGATCCAGTGTTGTTATTTCAAGGTGAAGCTAGAAAAATTCAAGGTTGAAAAAGAAATTACATATTTCTAAAAGTAAAAGTAATTAATCTTTATAAAATCTTATCTTGGGAAGTAGTGGATTTTTGCTGCTTGAAGACTTTAAATAAATCCATTGTCTTACAAAAAGAGGTGCTGCAGCTAAAATAGGAGATATGGGCTTCTGTGGATATAATGGAAAAATTGTTGGGGAAATTTCTATGGCCAGAGCGGGTGATTATCATCGTTCCTATGACTAAAAGGGCTTCAGTTTATCTGTAACTTAAATATGGTTTTTGTTCTAAAAAGTGGAGGGAAAATATTTACCACTTTTTTTTTTTCTTAACTTGTTCAGCAGTTTTTAAAGTTTCATGTCAAAATGTTTGGAATTAACAGTTAACAAAATCAAAATAAGCAGTGACAGACTGACACAATACTTTGAATTGATGGACAAAATGTCACTGAATAATTGGTGGATATTTCTGAAATGGATTAGAGTATCAGGTTTTGATAATACTTTGTATTAATCAGGAGACTACTACTGATTATTCAGTGCATTCTTCTGAGGTGAGTAAATAACATCTTTAACAGATGACAGAAGTCTTGTGATAATGCTAGGAGATAATGCATAATTTTTGCAGAAAAATAATTACGATTATTATGAGTTTATATTACAGGGTTATAACTTGTGCATTCTTCCTGTAATAATACTGAAGTTAATGAGGTTTAATCAGGTTAATTATATTATCATAGGATCATAAAATGGTTTGGGTTGAAAGGGACCTTTAAGATCATCTGGTTCCAACCTGCCTGCTTTAGGCAGGGTCACCTCCCTCTAGACCAGGTTGCTCAAAGCCCCATCCAGTCTGGCCTTGAATGCTTCCAAAGAGGGAGCACCCACAAACACTCTGGGCTACCTGTTCCAGTCTCTGACCAGCTTCACAGTAAACAATTTTTTCCTAATATCTAATCTAAATCTCTAGTGCCATTTCTCATCATTCTGTTGTTACATGCCCTCATAAAAAGTCCCTCTCCAGCTTGTCTGTAGCCTCCCTTCAGTTATTGAAAGGCTAAGATCACCCCGGAGCCTTCTGTTCTCGCAGCCTGTCCCCTTAGAGGACTCAATGAGAGAGAGCTCAATGTCCTTCTTGTGTTGGGAGCCCCAGAACTGGACACAGTACTGCAGGTGGGATCTTATGAGAGCAGAGTCAAGGGGCAGTATTACCAGTTTTGACCTGCTGGTCATGCTTTTCTTGATGCAGCTGAGGATACAGTTGGCCTTCTGTGCTGCGAGTGCACACTGATGACACATGCTAAACCTTTCATCAACCAACACCCCATATTCCTTCTCGTCAGGGCTGCTCTCAAGCCATTCTCCACCCAACCTGTGTCTGTGTTTAGGATTACCCCAACCCAGGTGCAGTACCTTGCACTTGGCCATACTGAACTTCATGAGATTGGCATAGGCCCAAATCTTAAGCCTTTTCAGGACCCTCTGGGTAGCATCCTTTTCCTCTGCTGTATCAGCTGCACCACTCGTCTTGGTGTTGTCTGCCAACTTGCTGAGGTTGCACTCAATCCCACTGTCCTTGTCACCTAAAAAGATATTAAGTAGCGCTGGCTCCAGCACCAGTTGGGTTCTTATTTTAGTGTAAAGGTGCTATATCTGTTTCTGATTTAATATGCTGACAAGATACAGAGGGAGAACATCAGAATAGGAGTGCGGGGGGGGGGGGGGGAGGAGGAATATAAGAAATTATTTTGTTGTGCATACACTTAAGTATAATGTAAAATTTAGAAAAAAAACAGAACAGATTTATTTGTTTATTATTAAAAAGATTCAAGAGTTCTCAACATTTCACTGAAAAAGTTCCTAAACCATTCAAAATCAATAAGAAGAACTAACCTTATGCAAATTTCTATGAGTGTGACTGAAAAAAAAACAACTAAAAACATTCCCTTTATTTGAGGACAGTTTACAGAGCAATCAATAGATTTGAGCACTTAAAAGTATTGTGAAGTAATCAAAAAAGAGAATAGAATGATTTGAGCAGAATTTATCTCCTTAGATTTGCAATAGATGGTAAACAAAATGATCAGATTATATAAACTGAAGAACTTAATGGAATTATCATGGTTTTTATTTTCAAGGTTGGTCACAAAATCAAGACAGTCTGCAACAAACAAGCAGTTATTTTCTATTTGGTTAGAAGATATCCTTTTAGCTTTCAGTTTAGGCACAGGCTAACACTGAATCAGATTTGATATTATGTGTTTTTGACACAGTGTATGATATAGTTTATCAGAAGAGCAGATATTACGTTCAGCAGAGGTTGATGCTATACATGCATATGAAGTATTGCATTATAAGCGTAATTAAGCAGTATAAAAAGTGAAATATGTTATTGTTTTTAGACCTTATTAACATGATAAAAATGTATACATTATTGTGGGATTTATAATTAGCTTTCAGAATCACCTGATTACTTCAGGAAGATGTGATTTCTGGTAAACTCATAACAAATTATGTCAGACACCAAAGGCAGGATCTTGGAAAGAATTTAAGTGCTTGAAATGGAAGAGCAGCATATTTTGCAGTCTTAGTCTAAACCTGTGAAGTTCAGAGCTCCCAAAGAGCTCTTTCTTATATTTGACAGGTCTGTAATCTGTAAGCACTTCTGTTCTTGACCTTAAAGTTGCCCAGATGCTTAAATCGCTGTTACTGCAGTTGTCAGAAGTATCTCAATCCTGGTAGTTCTGCAATCCTGTCCTAACAGAAGGATCCAGAAACTAGGTACCTACTGCCTTCCTTCTTTGAAGAGTGTGATCTGTTAAGCTTCCTGAGACTTACTGATAACCAAGCATGCAGCAATGGCTGCTGCTTTTTTTTAAATCAAAACCAGAGGATAAGTCTTTCTTTTCACTTAATTTTATCATGACACTGTGAACACAGGTTCAGTTTCTCTTTTCTGGAAAAATAAATGTTTTGTTTCTTACCTCTTCAGACTCATCAAATTCTAGATTTCCAGACTCTACTAATGTAAATGTGTTTTTGAGCACAAACATTTTGCATCCCATACACTAAAGCTATGTATCTCTGTGAGTCAAAGGAGAAGAATGAAAAACAGGATGACACGTAATATATATAGCATTCTCAAGGGAGGAATTTTTTGTAGATTCTATTCAATGAAGACAAAGTAACAAGGAGCATGACACGTTCAGCTTTGTATTTTGAAGGAACTCAGATTCAAAACTGCTGAACTTCTGGCAAACTTGTTCAAACTGTCCACTACAAGTAGGCTACTGTAACAGAGGACTAGCAGGCAGCTAAGTTATTTCTCGTTGAAAAAAGGGCTTTGAGGAAAGTCCTGTAAACTACAAGATCTGAAGTATGAGTCTGGTTTCCATTCCTTGCAAAATCTCAGGTTGCAATAAAGAATGAGATAGTGGAGCACCAGTGTAATCTTGATGTGTTAGGAAACAGTCAACACAGAGGGCTGTGATACTTTGAGTGACCAGGTGGGTAACGGGGAGGCAGACACCATAGTGCATATAGCCTTGGAAAGTAAATTCTTTGAGCAACTACAGTACAAATTAAATTAAGGAAATTAAGTTGCTTGGAGAAAAGGTGCCTTCTAAGGTTTACAAGATAGGAAAATAAAGGATAGAGTACAATTGAAGAGCATGAGTCCCCAAGGAACAGCAATGGCTTTATTTTTGTTCAGCATTCTAACTGATGACCTGGAAAAAGAACTGTATAATCAGATGTTCAGGTTTGCAGATGGTACTGAGGTATCTCACGCAGTTAAATGTGTCGCTGATGATGAGAAACCTCACAGAGACCTCGCAGACCAGAAGTACTGAGAAATGCCATAATGTCACTAAAACCCAAATCATGCTTACAGGGTTATTAATTTGGATGGGGAAGTCACGTTTAAGGAAGCAAATGTTGAAATCCTTACTGACAGTACTCTGAAGTCATCAACTCAGTGTAAAACACTGGTTGTGAACATACAAAATATTGGACATCAACGGAAAAAATGTTGAAGCTAAACTAAATCAGTATTTTTTACTGTATGAAACATTGGTCTACTAGTTTCTCAGTTACTAGATACTATGCTTTTTCTTGCATCTCCCCCCCCAAAAAAAAAGATATAATTAAATGAAAAATTTTGCAGAGGAAGCAATTAAAATGATTATGAAGATAAAATACTGCCTTGCAATAAGATATTAAAATGCTTGAGCTCTTCATCTTGGGGAAGAAAAGCCAGGAGGGGGAGATTTTAAATATTGACAAAGTCATGAAGATAGTAGATAAGGTGAATATGCTACTATTACTCAGTGAATCCCACAGTACTAGAAGAAAAGGACTCTGTCTCACTAAGTTCATGGGATGACAAGGCTCTGTCTTAAAAAATGCTTGGTGAATTTTTGACAGTTGTTGCCACAGGAGGCTGTGGAGAGAAGTAATAGCAGGCAGGTTCGGAAAAGATTAATCATGCTCTGTTCATAAGTAATAATCAAGTCTGTTAATAAACAGAACACCCCCTTGGGACTCCTGAGGGTATGGGGAGTGGTAGGCTCCCTTGGGTGAGGGAGGAGACGGTCCGAGATAATCTAGGCAGCATCAACGTATGTAAATCTGTGGGCCCTGATGGGATGCATCCATGTGTGCTGAGGGTGTTGGTAGAGGGGATAGCTTAACCGCTCTCTATCATTTTGGAGAGGTCTTGGAGGATGGGAGAGGTGCCTGAAGACTGAATAGCCAATGTCACTCCTGTCTTCAAAAGGAGGAGGTTACGTGTACCTACAGGCCACTCAGCCTCACCTCTGTCCCTGGAAAAGTGATAGAACAGTTTGTTCTGGATGTCACCTCCAGGCAGTTGGAAGAGAAGAGAGTTGTCAGGTATAGTCAGCACAAGTTTCAAAATTTCAAAACAAATGAACCGAAATTCACAGTTTAGGTGATAAAATGTACAACTGCAAAAGAGGAACGGAGATACTGTAGCATTTTTTGACAGAACAGTATAAAACAAATCCATTTTATGTCAAAAAATATGTTATGCCTATAATTTTTTGCTATCTAACTTCAGACTCTTTTCAAAACTACTCAGCTTTATCTGGTCATACTTAATTAAGAAAATAAAGCTTGGAGTGTAGTCAGCTATGCCAAAAAAAACTGCATCATTTAATATGGCATCTTTGTTTCAGAAAACTTCCTAAGTGACGTCAGCTCTGTGCCCACAAAATGAATCAGGGTTTTAAAAAAAAGCAACCTTAAAGAGATGATTATTTTTGAGAAGTCTTTGTTGACATTAGCACAGTATTAGGCATTCAAAAAAAAAAAAAATTAAAAGTTATAAACGAGTCCTGTAAAAGTAACATATCCTTTTTCCCTCTGAGATATTGTGGCTGTGTTGGGAAACAATCATATGCTAAGTTGCTTGTTTTCATTGGAGAGAAAATACTCTCTGACTAAATATCACATGCGAGAAATAATGAAGTGGGAACAACACTTAATGATAATATAAACACAAGCACATGGGTATCTGTAAATACCTAAGTAACAGAAGGAAAATGTGGACCTGCTGCTGAATGAGCCAGGAGATCTTGTGGCAAAACCAAAAATGGTGAGACCCTGAATTCATTCTTTGCCTCAGTATTTACTATCAAAAGCACTTTCAGAACACCAAGGGCTGAATGGCTGGACTAAGGAAGATGTAACTGATATAAGGTAAGGTCACATAATACTTAAGCAAATTAGACATTCCTATGTTCATAGGCCTTGATGGGATGCAACCGTGAGTGCTGAGAGAGCTGACTGATATCAGCTTTAAGAAGGGCAAGAAGGAGGACCTGGGTAACTACAGGCTGGTTAGCCTTGTCTCTGCCCCTGGGAAGGTGATGGAACAGCTAAACCTGATTGAGTTTGGGCACAGGCTGCCCAGAAATGTGGTGGCCTCCCTCCTTGGAAATCTTCAAAAGCTGCCTGGACATGGCTGTGGGCAACTTGGTTTGGGTGATCATGCTTGAGTAGGGGAGTTGGAACAGATGGTTTCAGAGGTCTCTTCCAACCTCAAGCATTCTATCGTAATATATATAATCTATCTATCTATCTATCTATTTATCTATCTATCTATCTATCTATCTATCTATCTATCTATCTATCTATCTATATTTACACATACATATGTATGTTGTATTTATTGGATTTTCAGAGATACATCTAATTAATCTGAGTTTCAGAAATGACTTTGAATTGGTCATAAGAACGTCAGATTCCTTTGAGATTAGACACAAAATGAGGACACCCAATATTTTGAAAGGTGTCTTGCTTGTTCCTTCAGGCAAGAAAACCTAGTTTAATGTAATCAATGGTTATTTCTGCTTCCACGTCTTGTTTTCTGGTTCCTGATAATGAAAGTTGTGTGGCATAGATGATCTCAAATTACTATTATTGCAGTCATCTAGTTTGGAGGGGTAATAGAAAAAAGGTACTTTGTTCATTTTACTTTGTGAATTTTACAATTTCAGGCTACAAATATTTTTTCTTTTAATTTTACTTACGTTTTCATCATATTTTTTGTTCCTACAGTGTAGTTAATCAGGATCAATAGACAAATCTGAAAGTTTTTGTAATTTATTTATTATTTCATGCATTCTGAAGACATGAAATACAGGAAAGGAGAGCTTGTATCAGTATTGACCTATAATTTGTAATTATATCCAGTTTATCAGGAAATAAATTAAAGCAAATAATGTGAAACAGTGTTCATCACAGATGACTTTCTTAAAAAAAATTTAGTAACAATGCAGCATAAATAAAAAAATGATTGTGTGAATTATTAAAAAATCATTTTTAACAGTTATGAAGAATAATAAAAATGCATTTTACAATCCCTCTAGTTTAGAAAGAAATTTCTTCATTTCTTCATCAGTTAAACTGGTACAAAAGATTTGGCTATACAATCAGAAATGTTGCTTGTAACCTCTATGGTTATGTCCACTATCTAGGAATTATTTTGCACTTAAAAATGAAGGGAGTTCCAGCGATAAAAGAATTGAGTTCATCCTTAAGGTGTGTGAGTTCAATTTGTGTCTCTATCACAGTCTTTTTGGGCAAATTGGAGAAATGCAATTGTTCTGTGCTACAGTACTTCATCTCTAATATTCAGAAGAAAGAACTTGTCTGCTCTGTCTGTAAAGGCTTTGAAGCAGAGACTATCTCCTTGAATGTATTTTCTAGCATAAAGTACAATGAAACCTGTGATTTATGTTAGGGCCTTTCAGTGTTACTGTGATAAGAATAAATAATAATTAGTAACAGATGTTTTGTCTGCTTTCTTCATAAAGAATAAAAGTCCATGAAAGGAAGCTAACTTTTCTATATAACATAAAAAGAACTTCAAAGGTCAAATTTTAGCTATTATTCTAATGAAAAAGAGATACTTCTAAAGCTGTTGATAAAGAATATAGTTTCATAAACTTCTCTTTTTCCTTCTCTGCCAAATCAGAGTTCTTACTGTGATTTTAACATTTGAACACACCAAAATTCTAAAAGCCCACACTGCTTGCATTTTTCCCTTTAGCTTTATTGTGAACGTGGTATCAAAGTCTTCCACAGATCCTCCAACCACTCTTAATTTATTGCTGTAATAAATAAAAAGGAAGATTCGTGAAAAAGAAGTCATTGAGAAGCTTATACCCTAACCCAATATGAACCAGTATCTAATATCTTTTGCAAGCAATTTTTGCAGAATCACAGAATTACCAGATTTAGAAGGGACCTCAAGAGATTGAGTCCAATTTCCCTGCTAAAGCAGGAAATTTTGTTTCACAGTTCACAGAAAATTAGTCAAAATTAGATACGTTGCATGTATTTTTATGTTACTAATGCTTTAGTACGTAGAACATTTTTAAGAAAAAAGCAAATTTAATTAGAATCATTTCCAAATGTCTCACCACATCTAAAGAATTCTTACTGTCTGTAGATGAAATCAGAAATAGAAAGTGTTTTATTTACAGTTCATTGAATCGAAGAGAGGAAACTTCTGTCTCCAGTGGTATCACCTCTCGCCTCATCAAGTTTATATTTTCTTCATAAATTCACAGTTCATTAAGTAAAAGAAAAAGTAAGGGACAAAAACCCATACATATGTTTGAATATTTTCTAAACACTTAAGTTTTAGAGTTAGAAATAAAGTGTAATGTATCTGACAATGAAATAGGTGTGAATCTTAAGCAAAGGTTTTAGAGTGATTCATAAAGTAATTCTGATGTTTTGAGGTACACAGACAGTTGAGAATTTTTAGTGAACTGCTTTAACATTTAGTTGAATCTTATTTCCTCATTTGACTGTACTGTGTAGTGCTTCACATCTTTAGTAATTTTGGCAATGAATAATAGAAGAAGCTTACAAACCTCTTCCATAGGCCAGCAAGAATATGGGAAGGAATAAATTGTGCTTTTTGAATGTACACAGCAGCAAAATTCATACTGAAGTACAATGATTCCTGCAATCTTTCCTGCAGTTCTGTAATATCCAGGGTTCTTAATGGGAGACATAAAGAATTTGGTTTCTTCTGTGGGTGTTGAAGGAAATTCCAATTAGAGAGCTAGGAAACAATGATAGCTTATTATATTGTCTCTGACCAATTCCAAAATCATCCTTGTAATCATTAGTGTCCTTTTAGTTTATCTTTTAGCTGCTTCCTTTCAGCATGCTGGTTGTGTGTATTTTGTTATCTAACTCAAACTGTTTATCTTTTTTGCTAAATTTGTGAAGTAGAATATTTCTGCCTTTCATCTTTTCACATGCACACACTTTACCCAGCACTCTCTCATGTTTTTCTACCATTTCCAATAGTGGTAATTGCTAGTTTGCTTTCCCTTCCACTTCCTTAAACCCAAATGCTTGCTGCAGGAAGCCTACTTTAAATGTCAGGACATTTCCTTAACTCAGCCTCATATTCTTATGCTGTTTGCCAGCTCTGCTTATGTTAGAATTGTTGTATCTAATGCCCTAAAGCTCTCCTAGACAGATCCTCATCAAATGTAAATTTACTTAATGTAATTGTAAGCACTGAGCTGAAAAACTGTCTTTCTGTGTTGTTTCAGACTGTAATAGTTGCATAAAACATAGGATCAGAGAGTTGCCGAGCTTCTGGAGATCATCTGGTCCCATTCTTTTCTCCAAGCAGGGTCAACTACAGCATATTAATCAACATCAGGCTGTGAGTATCTCCAGGGTCAGAGATTGTACAATCTCTCAGGGGAACCTGTTCCAGTGTTTAATCATTCTCAGAGTAAAAAACACTTTTATTTATTTATTTTTATTTTTGTATTTCATGTGTTTTACTTTGTGCGTATTGCCTCTTGTCCTTTCCCTGTGTAGTCCTGAGAAGAGGCCAACTATGACTTCTTCATTCCTTCCTGTCAGATATGAATAAGCTAAACATCCCAGCTTTCTCAGCTTTTGAGGGATGATCCAGTTCCCTTATCATCTCTGTAGCCTCTTGCTGAACATTTCTGGTCTCTCTTGTACTGGAGAGCCTAGAATTGGACACAGTACTTCACTTGTCTCTAACCGTTGCTACTTATAAATTTTGCCACCACTCCTCCTAAACAAGATATTGTCTTTCTTTGTTGTGAGGACAGATTGCTGGCTTATGTTCAACCTGCTATCTGATAGGCCCCTCAGGTCATTCTCTGCAAAGCTGTCTCCCAGCCAGTTGGCCCTCTACTGCTGTGTGTGGTTCTTCCAGCCCAGGAGGACAACATGGCATTTCCCTTTGCTGAATTTCATGTCTGTCGAGGTCAGCGTCTCCATGCTGTTGTGGTCCCTCTGAATGATAACCATATAATGTTTCAGCTATTTCTCTTAGAGTATACTCTGTCCCAACATTTAGGTAACGACTGTACTTACTGTACAGCACTGATCCTAATACTGACCTGTGCAACGTACCATGAGTTGCTAGCCTCTGTCTGGTGTTCCTGCGATGATGACAAGCTTTCAAACCTGTCTGTTCTGTCAGTTTTCAGTCCATTTCACTGCCTACTTGGTAAGAATCACAGTCACACTATCGTAGGAGTTGGAAGGAATATCTGATCATCTAGTCCACCTCCCTGCTGAAAAGGTTTCCTAAAGCCAACTCCCTGCTAGATAATGTTCCCTACAGATGTTTCATTAGTCTGAGGTAGTCTAAATAAGGAATATTCTACTGCTCTCTTTTCACCCAGTGAGACTCGTTTCACTATGGTCAACGATTTCCCCTCATAAATCCATGCTGACTAGCTCCTTTCTGTCCTTCATGTGTTTAGAAATGTCTTCCAGGTTTATTTGTTCCATCAGCTTTCCAGTATTTAAGATGAGACTGATCACCCTGTAGTTTTCCAAATCTTCCTCCTTGCCCTTCTTCAAAATAAAAGTGACATTTACTCTCCTCTAGTCCTCAGGTGATCCATGAATAACAACCAACCCTCCTGGACTAGTCTTCTCTCCAGCAGTCACCCATGAGATTCTTCCAAGCAGAACTCTGAAGTGTCAAATATGATTTTCCCTGCCTGGAGAGGCATGTATTCTATAGCTACTCGTGACATACACACAAATTGTTCTTCCTTATAAGATACTGTGATAATAATTTTCCTGCTGAATTTTAAATGCTATAAGTGCCAGTATTTAGTTTCTGTTGTTTTCTGCATAATATATTATTTAGTATAGTTCTCTATCAACTATTTCTTTAGATACTCTATTTTTATTTTCTTCAACTGATTCCTCAGTGATTCATTGTATCTTCTTTGATGGTTCAAAATATTTCCTCTCCATCTTTTATATTTACTCTTATGCTAATTGGTGCCTCCTTACACTGCTCAGACAAGTGAAAGACAGATAATATTTTACGAAATTATGTCTGTGTTTAGCATTGTTTACATATTCCTTGAATTATGGGACAGTCTTTCTTTCAGACAAGTAGTATCTTAAATTCACAGATTGTAGAGTGATAACAACAACCGAGTTCGTTGTGAGCTTATTAATGAATCTTAAAAAGACCATCTCTCTAATTAGCAGATATAATCCTAGTTAAAATGTCCTAAGTTTTCTTCCAAAGTTTAAAAATTCTTCCTTCTGTCATCTGAGCTGCCAAAGATGCTGTAGAAAATCCATTATGCATACTGCAGTGACAAAAAGAATCCATGGTGCTGTAAAATCATACACACTGAAAGATAGTCCTTGCTTCATAATACTCCTGTTTTGTTACTTGTTGTCAAATGCCATGGCACTAGCAATAAAATCCGTTGTCCCTCCTAATCACGTTTTCTGTCCTCATACCAAGTAGACAGTGTAACGTCTTAGTGTTTTGATTAAGGAATTAGTTCTTATTATGATTCTGTGTCAGATAAACTTTACACTAAACTTCTGGACATGCTTTTAGATTCCATTGTTCTTTGTCTATAGCCATGGGTAAACAAGTCCTGACAGTCTCCAAATCAGTTTTTCTCATTACTACACTTTTCTATCTGTGGTGGTATACAGAATGCATGCATGTTCTGTGGTGTCTGATGACATCTACTTTAATGGTCCTCAGATTTCAGTCTTGGTTTCTATCAATATTTCTATGTTGTTATCTCCTCAAGTAAAGAAATACATTTTCATAGTACAAGTTTCTAGCTCTTACTGTATACAGGGTTTATATACAATGAGGTGGGTTTTTCAGAATAGTCAGGTTAGAGGATAGTAGTCTGATTATAGTTCCCGCATTATGCTTTTACCTTGTAGAGTAACTCACTGTTTCCTGGTACAGGTTACCTAAATTTTGATGATTTCTGCATGATAAATGCTAAACAGTATTTCCTAATTGTATTTTCTATCCTTGCTAAAATCAGAACATCTTTTTACTGTTACTTCATCATTCTCAACTTGTTCCTCAACTGAACTGGTAAACAAAATGTGACTTCAAACTTGAATGTAAGAACTAACAGTGCTTATCTTCATATGATGCCAGCAGTATCATTTACTAATTCATATACTAATCATATATTACATTATTTTTACTTAGAAGTGTGGTTTTGTGGATCTGTATTCTCTTGTTATGCAATTGTAGTCATATGACAAAATGATTGTTCTGGTCCTAAGGACCTTTATTCAGTAACACTGTACTAAGTTTTCAATTTCATGTTTTTCCTTGTTATTTATGTCACCACTGTTAGCAGAAAAATATTAGTTATATTTATTTTTGATAGAAATCATTTCTGAAGCTGATCTATTTCTCATTGTTAGACATACCTTCTCATTTTTTGCCCAAGTTAGCAGGGATGAACACAGCAAAATACATTTAATATTAGTCCGACACACTGACTGCGACATAAAAATAAATTATGTAGTTTGAGTAGATTCTTATATTCACAGATGTGTTAGAGGGATTGTACAGTGAACTGGGTGAAAGGGAAGGATAAATTAAAAGATGCATCTTTTATCGACTTACTAAGAAATAGTACATTCTTGGATTGGTACAGTATCATTTTTAAAGCTGAAATATATCACTATTTTATTGATTTAGATGTTAAATTCTAATTTTTATTAGTAGGACAGACTGTATTTTTCAAGTGATAATGAGAATTGGCTCAGTATCGTAGTTACATATATTACCATAGCAATGCACTGCCACTGAACTACTCAGAATATTATTTTTTTTTCATGAAGACAGATATATTTGAAACCTCTACATCCAGTTAGAAGAAAAAAAAATAATTTAAAAGCTTGCAATGCTTTATTCTTAATAACACTTTACTTTTGCCAGTAAAAGAATATTCCATCTTTTCTGATGGGAATCCATCAGAAGTTTATACTTCTTTTTTCTTTTTCTTTTTTTCTTTTTTTCTGCTGGAACTACTGTAAATGCTGTGCCAGGAATTGAAAGTATAATGTATGACAAGCTAGTGAATAGATCATTTTAGTGGCAAAAAAGGGTAAACTAAAGAGTCTCTCTTGATTTTCTGTTCTGCTTTATTTGAAAATGAAGCTAAACTTTGAAGTTATCATTGCCCTCTGACCAGAGTACAGCTGTTAGATTTCAAAGGGAAAGTGCTGTCTGATGAGAGTCTTATAATTGTCTCTTTATAATAGTGAAGAATACGCCAAAGAAAAAAACATCAGCATTAATCCACGGACAACACTGGGGAACTGGATCAAGACCTGACAATCTAAGTTCTACCCGTGTCTCTGACCTACTAACTGTTCTTAGTTAGTCATATATCCATTTTAATTATCAGCTACTATCTATTTTATGAACTTGAAGTGAAAATTACTTGGATCAGGAATGATTTAACTATGTGTTTGTTCAATACCTTTGAAACGGTATGCTAGTTTTAGTTCAGGCTCCTTTCCCTTACTGCAAAAAATGTAGTAGTCACAACTAAGAAACTCTTTTAGAGCACTTGTCATTTGTATCACAGATGAAAACTCTGATTAGACGTTAAAGCAATTTATTAATCCTTCCAAATGCTTGAAAAAATAGTAATATGAGTTTTATGTTCTTATAGATTTTTTTTTAAATCTCCTTGAATAGTTTCATAGAACATAAATTATAATTTGTTATCGATAAGTGGAAGTGTTCTGTTTGAGGGATCCCAATAGGCTGAATCAATGGGCTGCGTCCAATCTCACACCAATAACGAGCCGAAGTGCTGGGTGCTGCACATGGGTCATAACAACCCAGTGCAGTGGTACAGGCTTGGGCAAGAGTGGCTGAAAAGCTGCAGGCAGAAAAGGATCTGGGGGTGTTAGTCGACAGATGGCTGAACATGAGCCAGCAGTGTTTCCAGGTGGCTAAGAAGGCCAGCAGCATCCTGGCTTGTATCAGGGAAGATTTTAATGAGTACAACTCTTGAATATATAATTTTACAATGAAAATATGTGCATTTTAGATATTTTCTATTTTGATTGGTTAGTTATTAAACTTTTTGTTGTTTGTACTTGCTGAATTGCTTAAAAAAGTACTCAGCAAATAATATAATAACAAATTAAACTTCCCTCAGCTGAACTGTATGAAAGACTCCAGAGACAAACCAAACAAGCCCAGCGTGATCCCACAGGAACCTCAGAATTTGGTTGACCATTTTAAGAATGTCTTCTCTGGGGAAAAAATCGCTGCAGCTGCTCCTATATGTTGAGGGTTAAAAGCATTTTTGCTGCTGAGAATGCACATTGGAGCATATGTAATGCTCTAATGTGCATTTTAAAGTGAAAATACAATACAGCTTTTCAGAACCTTTGGAAATAATCACAGTCTTGCTTTTGAGGTTGAATTAATTCAAAAGGTACTTTCAGGCAGAGCTGACTGACACTCAGAATTTCCCTTCTGGAAGAAATTTTGATATTTTAAGAAAGGCTTCATTTTGAATGAGAATGAATATAAGAGCTTCTTCCATTTTCCTTTCACTGGGTATGTAAGTGTGGAAATTGGAAACACTTTGTTCTTTTCCTTTTCCTAAAGAAATCATTTAATCTCTACACTTAAAAGAAAATTCCTTGGGCTTTTAGTAGCTGTCAGAAGAAACCAAGGAATTTTCAGAAAACACCCAAATTCATTGTCATTGAGAAAAAGAACAAAAATGAAAATCCTCTCAAAATACAGAATCAGAGATTGATAATTAAGTTTAAATTTTAGATATCCTTATGTGAGAAAGGAAATAAAATCAAAATCACATGATCAACATATTTCATGATACTAAAACTTTAGGTAAAGGAATGCTGGAGTTCTGGGATACTGTTAAGACTAAGTAAGCTCTCTCTCTTCAGTGAGTAATTTTCCCCACTCTACCACTGATCTTGCCTCACTAAGTGCATAAGGGATACTTTCTATTGATTTTACTCTGTAGGAAAGATTTCAGTAGAATGTGATGCTGGAAACTCTGGGACTGCGTTTTTATCACCCATCCTAAATCGTACACCCATTAATACCTTAAATAAATGAAACTGTCTGCCTTAACAACACTTCTCTTGGAACCCACAGCCCCTGCAGTGAATCTGCATGCAAATAAGCACTTTTTAAGTTTGATATTTTGCCATGGAAATTAAGGAGAGTTTGTGACTGAGTTGCTGGGGAAGAGAAAAGGGAGCTCTTTTCACACCTCTTCTGTAACACTCTGGAAGTGCAGCTCTAGTTTGCCATAGACCTGGGATGGAAGAATGGGAAGAATGTAGCAGAGTCTCGGGAGGTTCAGGCCATGTGAGTAGGTGCAGGTACAGTGATATCAGAATAGGATTAGTACTGAAGGATGTTAGCGGTTTTTGCACTTAAAACTGTGATATTACTATGATACTGATATGTTGTATTTAAGATCTTCAGCAATTGAACAATGCCTGTGATGAACAATGCTTGTGAGCAGCTTAAATCTTCTAGGTAAGGGGAACTGCTCTCAGGAAGCACCCCCTTTATTGCTTTCTGTTATAGTCAGTGAACAGTGGTGAAAAGTAGAGGTTGTTTGTCCTCCTTTACTTGATGAGTCTCTTAAAAAAGGAACTAAAATTTTTTAAATCCCATACAGATCAATTGTGTGTTGAGGCGAATGATCATCCAAGCATTTTAACCTTATATTTGTTATTTACTTTCAGTAATCAGACCCTCACTAAGCATTAGAAAATGATGAACTATTCCACAAAGGCAGTAACATCTCTTTTGTGTGATTGCTGAAGGTTCTCTTGTACATCCTTCTTGAATAACTCCCATCTTAGCGGAGCTTATTTCTATTGCACGGGTACTCTGAAACACTTTGCCTAATTTGTATTCCTACAACAGCTGGCCTGAATATAGACCAACAATCTGAAATACCCCATTCAATTCTGTAAACTAGCAATATTCTAGGAAAATCTAAAATATCATCTTTTGGAACATATGAGAGCTTTGAATTCTAATGGAGAAAAGGAATTTGATCATTTTAAGACTGTTCTGAAGCAATAATAATAGATAACGATGCAAATCATAACTCATTTTCAGAAAAATAGTAGGGGCAATCCTAGCTGCTATAATGTGTCTCTCTATAGAAAGCCAAGTAATATTGAATACTCTGGTCTCTTCTCTTTGCTATTCTCTCTGTGTCTCAGACATGTCCTATTTACTTAATGTATCAGCTGGGATTTTTATGGTCATTGTCCACCATAACCTGTTGTCTGCGGATGTTAGAGAAATCAGCCTGAAATCTAAGCAACTCCTAAGTCTAGGTTTATCCTCCATTTCCACCTAGGAAAACTATAGACTCTTCTCCCAAGGCTTTGTTGTGTCTGTAAATACCTTATACAAAGAAGGTAAAGTTATGTCTGATTTATGGATTTTAAATACTAAATGAAATAATTGCAACTCTATGCTGTAGTGATGTAGACTGACTCTTTTTCCTTTTGTTGCATATTAAAAATACCATTGTCCCTGGGATTCGAAATTCAAAACTATGATTACAAAATATGTAATATGCTATCAATATATAATCATTATTCTTATTTGAAACCATGATGGATTTGCCCTGAGCAAATGCTTCCCAGGAAAGACTGCAGATGAGCCCATGCTGAATCTATTACATCTCTGAAGGAACTTTAACCCATGGAGAGCCCACAATGGAGCAAAAAAAAAAAAAAAAAAAAAGGAAAAAAGTAAAATTTCTCAAATTTGCAACAGCAAATGTAGGTGTTAATACAAGAATCAGTCCTTGCCTGGTTCTAGTTAGAACCAGAACCAGCATGTTTTCACAAGAAGTCAGCTGGAGACCTGTACTGGTATGGAGCAGTTCAAATGTTTGGGTGGAACAACTTGTATAGCTTTTCTTAAAATTTTAAATTTTAACATTTAAGTTGTTATAATTTCATTTATTTTGAAGTCACTTTTTCCTTTCAGAAATGTGATTCTTGTAGATACTGCAATTTATCACTAAACTTTTCAGATTAATTCTGTCTAATTCACTAGAAATTTCCAGCCCATGATTTCACAACAGTAATAGAATAAAAATAAATAAATAAATAAAGTAGCTTGAACATTACCTGAGAAGGGAACAATCAAAATATGCAGACTGAAAAAGCTTCAAGATGGTATAAATCAGTCCGTTAGCTGGGAATACTAGAACTTGGAATGGTTCTTCTGATTTACACTTGCCTAAGATCTGACCCATACTATTTATCATAACACTCTGCTGTAATGTGCAAAAAATATATATGAGAGAGACCATTTATCTGGTTGACAGAAGCTTGCTTCTTTAGAAAAGCTATTTAACTCATAAGTTCAGGTAGCTTTGCATGTTTCTGGTAACCTGTGGATGACATCTGAAAATTAAGTCTGACCTGAAAGTTTAGGGAGAGATACTCTTAAAATAGATCAGATTTATTGCAGAGGTGGGAAATGAACAGTGCTGCCAAATAGGAGAAATGTCTGTTTGACTCTGTCTTGTGTTATGATGCTACCTTGAATTGCAGATTAAGGAGAAATAATAAGGTTCTTGTAAGTATAATGTTTCATGGGTGCTTTCTGCTGGAAAAGAGCCAGTGGTATCTTCTTTCCTGTTTGTTGTTAGCACCTCAACACGCAACATGAACTCTACTGTGGCAAACTGTCAGAATAAGTTATTTCTAGTCTGTAATGAATACTTCTATCACGTTATTACTCAAAATTGCAGGTCTTGAATGTGTACGGTATAGAATTCATTTTCTTTTTCACAGATGTATGGATTGTTTTAAGGTTAAAATGAGTGTGAAAACGTTCTAACACTACTTTAGCCAAAAAAGACTGAACAAAAAGATCTCAGCACTGTATCTAGACAGATTCTGAGTATGTGTGCACAGAAGTTTTGCACTGGATATTCTGAAGTGAGACAAAAATGTCCAGTAAGTAAAATAGATCAATCTTACATAGATTAAATTATCCAAAAATTCAGCCAAGGCGTATAAATAATTTTGTCAAGAAAATAAATTGTTAAATACTTAGACAATATTGAAACATTGTCCAAGTGAACATTTTAAAAGCATGCAGTAATATTTAATGAAAATGGAAAAAAAAAATAAAACATTTAATTAAGTATGACTACCAAGAAAAAAATGAAAATGAGCTAAAAATTTGTTTACTCTAGAACTAGAGGTTCATTAGACACACCATGATCCCCAGGAAGCCAAGAATGCCAAAAGCATCAAGTTATCAGCATGTATTAATGGAAGGGAATTTATTCTTGACCAACCTGATAATATACAATGACCTGTTAGATTTGGGGAGAGCAGTGGATATTGTCTGCATGGACTTCAGTAGAGCCTTGAGCACTTTCTTCATAAAATCCTCATACAGAAACTGTTAATGTACAGACTAGATGAGTAAAGTGTGAGGTGGAGTGAAAAAACTGGCTGAACATCTGGGCCCAAAAATGGTGCAATATCTGGCTGGAGAATGGTAACCAGTAGTGCACTCTAGAGGTCAATACGGAACTCAGTCCTGTTTATAATCTTTTGGTGAGAAGGTAGCAGGTATCTAATAGTGGCATCTAATCAGTGTATGTAAATACCTGAAGGGAGCATGTAAAAAGATGAAGGCAGGTTCAAAAGAGCCTGAGTCACTGAAAACAGAAGTGCTCAGTGCTAGGATAAAAGGCAACAGGCTCAAATGGAAACAAAGAATATCTTGGTTAAACAGTGTTTATTTTATTTTTATTATTTTTTTTTTCATTTCTTTATTTTTTCCCTGTAAACAATTGAATACTGGTACAGGCTGCCTGAAGAAGTTGTGGAATCTCCCTGGAGATCTTCAAAGCTTTCTGGACATGATCATGCACAACATGGTTTGGGTGACCTTGATTGAGCAATTGATTGGACCACATTACTTCCAGAGCATTAAATATTTTGTGATTCTGTGAAAACACATTGCAAGTGAATTTAAACAAAAAAAAATCTGTTGTTCTGTTGACACATTTTCTATTTTATTTCCCCTCAATTTTTCCCAGTGTGTAATTGATGGTGTTTTCTTTTTTCCCCTTGAATTCTTATGTCACTCTCTCCTGCCCTGTGTATCAGTGAATAGAATTCTATAGTTTACATAGTAAGATGTAATTTCTAGTCTTTACTTCTCTGGCAGGTGCTTTACAATGGGATAAATTTCCTTCTGCATATGTCTATTTCTCTCCATGAAGAAGTACATCACGAATGGAGTTAGGTTCTACACAGTGATACAGTTTTCTTGAAAATAGATAAGTTTCTCAATATTTTATCCAATGATGACAGAATAACAGCATCAATTCACAGTAAACAGGAAAAACTTGGTCACCTGATCTCATGTAGTATCTTCACAAAGTAAACTTGACTACTTGGATTAGAGCATCTAGTTGGATAAAGGCAAGGTAAGCCACAGTCTTTTTGTAAGGCAGATGTGCTTTCCTTAGCACCAGTTTTCTTGTTCTTCTGACCCATTCCTATTTCCCTTAATTACTTGCTAATGTAGGCACAGCCTAAGATAATCATGTAAAATCCTACAGTTTTGAACTGATGTTTTATGAAAGTCACAACTCCTAAACCAACTAATCCTCAGATATGCTTAGTTCTTAAATTGTATTGATAAAGATACTTCAGTCACATATTTTAAAAATATCCTGAAGGAATGAAAATGTGCATGCAATTTGCGGTATAGTATGTATAGGCTTTGTATGTGAGAAATGTTTAAACCAAGTGCATACAGGTTCCCTAGGTCTTCACAAGGCAACAGGGCCCAAAATGAAAAACAACGTGCATGACTCAGTTTTCAGTGGAGTGTTTTAAAAAAAGCAATGTACAATGTAGAAAAGTTCATCTAACAATATGTATATCAAAGAATCATGTAATATTTTAAATTGGAAGAGGTCCTTAAAGGTCATCTAGGCCAAATTCCGTGCAATGAACAGGAACATCTCTACAGTTAGATTCTATTGCTCAGAGTCTGGTCCAGCCTGACCTTGAAAATCTCAAAGGATAGAACTTCCACCACCCCTCAGGGCAATCGTTCCTCTAGGCTGAAGAGTCTCAGCTTTCTCAGCGTGTCCTCACAGGAGAGGTGTTCCATCCCTTGGATCGTATTTGTGGCCCTGCTCTAGATGTGCTTCAGCATGTCCATATATCTCCTGTACTGAGAACTTCACATCTGGATCCAGGTGAGGTCTTACTAATACAGAATAGAGGGGCACAATCGACCTGCTGGACACATTTCTTTTGATGCAGCCTATGTTATGGTTAGGTTTCTGGATTGCAAGGGCACATTGCTGGCCAGTGTCCAGTTTACTATCCTCCAGTTCTCCCAGGTTCCTTTCAGCAAAGCTGTACTCCATCCTTTCATCTCCCAGCTTGTATTGATAGCTGGGGTGGCTACAGTCCAGGCGCGTGACCTGGGATTTGTTGAACCTCATGAGGTTCACCTGGGCTCACTACTCATATCATCCTGTCCTTCAGGCGTGTTGACCACAGCACACAGCCTGTGTGATTCACATCTGCATATATACTGAAATTTAATTTTCAGTCCATGCTAAGTCTTATATACAACCACATTCTCCATTCAGTTTGCCCCAAACATGAAAATTTCCCGACTGTTCAACATCTATAACCAGGGCAGATTTTCTCTATGGAAATTTTAGAGACAGATAAAGGATTTCTTCCTTCTTGGCAGAAATAGAAGGATTCAGCAGGACTATTTCTTTTTCCTCTTCTGTAATAAATGATTGGACATCATAGCAGGTGTAGACTAATATATTTAAGACCCCACTATTAATAGCAATTACGGCTAAAAATTGATGAAAACTGTATCATATTAACTTTAAAAGCTGAAACATCTCTGGATATTTTCTTCAGTAAGACTGAAAAATGACTTCAGCCTCTTGATTGCAAAGTTAAGACATCAGAAAATAAATCCAGTTCAGGGAAGACCTTCAGGAGGAGGAAAAGTTTTCTCTCTCTCCAAAATTATTCCTGAAGATCTTTTTAGGTCTTTAGTGTTACTCTTTCTTCCTGCAGAGCTTCAGAAATCATTAGTGACTAAAGAGAGACCAGTACTTGTCATTTGCAGCCACCTTACCGCATCTTTTGTTGTTATAGCATACCATCGTTCTAAATTGTGTTCTCTAACTCACAGTTGTTTGACTGTGATATGAAATCAGAGAATAGAAGCACCAAGGAATTAAAAGGAACTATGAGGTGAAGAATAAGACTTGAAAATTCACATCTCCTCTGTACTTTACTCCTTTGTTCTGTACTATTCCTCTTCACTAGTGTCATCTGTCTTCAAAAGAAGTATGTACCATTTGATCTTTTTAAAGTCACTGCCATACTCTAATAATTCCTTGACTTACTGCATGATTCACCACATTGTCTTTTTGGAGCATATACAAAACCATTAGGAGGAGAAGATTCTTACAGAACATGTAATTTTGGAGGTTATCTACACAACTATGCAATAACTTTAGGAAAGTCTTCTAAAGCTTTGAAAGAAACTTTTGTTAGTGACAGTTTCATGAAAAAATTTTAGAAATTAACTCAGTCCTCTTGGGAATCAAAGTGTGTACATCATAAGAAATTATTCTACTACTTAAACATTTTACACAAGTATATAACGTGCATTCTAAGTTCTGGTCCCATAAATTCAATTTCATTTCTCAAGTAGATTGGCTAGTGAGCTAAACATTCTATAACTGGTTCATTATTATGCTATCCATTAAGTTTTTACATTTCTATTTTATTATCATGATTTTATTCTTTTATTTTTTTTCTGTGCTATGCTAATTTTAAGGACTAAATACAACTTATAGACAACCTGGCATGGGTGGATCTAACAGAGAAGAAATCGCGTTTTATCCCAAATAGGAAGTTTCAGAAACATGCTATCTGTTTGTACTTCTTATGCACTGCAGGTTATTTATTTGGCTTGAGCAATCCATCTCCAAATAAAATTTGCAAGATATGCAGTTTCCTCATTACAGGGGAAGCTTCAGGCAACTACTTCTTTAATTCCAAATGTGAACATTAGATTGGGTACTTTAAAAGTAATTTTTTCTTCACTGCGTGCCACTGCTTCTACCTGCTAACACTTTATCAACATGTATTCAATAGGAAATTCATTTCATACTTTCTGCTGGAGTTTATTTTAACAGCTGAATAGCCTGAACTTCTTCAACATGATAGGTCAGAAGGTGCCACTGTGTAGAGCTGTGATAAGGGAAAAAACCCTCCAAGAAAGTAAGTTTTTACTTGTTTCTTCTGATATGTAAAAGCCAGCATTTTTTCCTATCAGTGTTTCCCAAGTGTTATAATTGGAAATATAATATTATAACTTTATAAGGATCTTTTTATTTCAGTCAGAGATTAGCATTTGTGTTTAAGAGCATTCTATTAATATATTTGATTGGAGAAATATGAGTAGTTGGAGTTCTTTCTAGTAATTCACTTATTTGCAGTATTCTGGATTTCAAAGCCTGCTAAGAACAACGCTTGTGTAGAAATGTTTGCTAAGAATATTCATGTTGGAGTACATAGTCACACAGCTAATATTGCAGATTTGTCTAAGTCAAAAATTTTCCTTTGCATATTGCAAATAAAAAACAGAAATAAAAACCTGAAATTGTCAATTTTATTAAAAATATTAAGAACTACTCCATGTATCTCTCTTAGCACTGTGATTGTACTGGTGAAAAGTTGAGCAGGTGATAATACCAGGCAAAGTAATGCTTTAATAGAACAGCAGGTTGCATTATTATTCATTGCAGAGAATTGTATTTCTCAGAATATGTGAGGGGAACTCCTGTTTTTCAACATAGCCTTAGACTGTTGAAATTTGGATGGGGTATAATATTTGAGCAATGAAATTAACTAATTCTTAAAAGACTTATTTAATCTTCCTAGATCAACATTTTTCAGGTGATACTGCTCACTTCAGTACTTAATTAAACCAGTGACCATTTATCCAAAATCAAATTTCTTTTAACGAATGAGACTATGTTCATTACAATGCAGATTTTAACCATTAGAATAAACCTAGTGAAGACAAGATGTTATTATTTCTGTTTTTTATGTTAAAAATCCTCGTTGAACAAACTGAAATTTTTCAGCTATTACCAGCATTACACAATATGAAAAATCTTGACACCTTGAAGAATACGTTGTCAACTTTAAAAATGTAAAAATAATAATAATAAAAAATCTTCAAAATTTGAGCATATTTTGAATCTTGAATTCTATTTTATGGTATGAAATTTAATTAAAAAATCATTTGATCGACATAAGCAACCATTCTCTTTCTCTTTCCCTTTTGTTGTCACAAGTTCACAAGAAAGAAAAACATTTCAAGAAAGATGTTTTGTATAAACTCCTTTTAAATCTCTTGGGATTTGAAATATTTTTCAGTTCATCTCTGGAAATTATATGGAGAACTGTAATTGCAATTCACAATCCAAAGAAGAACTGGACAGACTTACCATCTTCCTTTTTTAATATACTTTTTTTATTATGGTTGAAGCAACAAAAGTTTGAAATTCCTGTTGATAGAAAAATTTCAGATTTTTGTGTGATCCTTGTTATTATTTAATCTTGAAAATATTTTTACTATAAAATGTATTTTTTTATTATTTTTTTTCCAGCAACTTTGTAGAGGGGACTAAGAGAAGTTGTTTTCTCCATCATTGCATTTGTCTTCAGATAGGCCCAGCACTTACAAAGTTGTTTTAAAAATGAGGTTTCCTAGAGTGAATTTGAAGGGATATACAAGTGAAATAATATGCAGCTTCAAGATCTGTTATGAAGTAGATAGTCAATACCCCAGATATCTCCAGATAAAGATGTTGCTGAATATGACCGAAGAACTACAGTCTCTCGAAAATGACAGAGAAAAACAAGAAACAGTGCTCAATCCTGTGTTTATACAGTCACTGAACTTACAAAATAAGCAGCTTTTGATCACAGCTGAAATTCAAGTTTTAAGTATTCAGGAAACGAGTAACAGAAAAGCATCTTAAGGCTTCAGGAGACATGCTCTTGAGAGCAGGCTTATTGCTGTGGGTCACTTCACGTTGAAAGTCTATGGCTGAGGAGCAGGTTTGTAACAGGAGGTTGACTTCTCCAGCTGGCTTAAAAACAGAGGTAAAATGTCCCTGAGGGAATCTGGTTTAGGAAGAAAGGCATCAGCTAATTAAATTTAATTGGGTTAGCCAAGGTAGTCTGATTACCATAATTAATTTAGGTCTCTGAGTAGACCTGAGGGGTGTTTGTTTCTGTTAGGGATTCTGCGAGGGGGGTGTTTGAGACTCAAAGTGAGAAGTGTAGTTAATTCTCCAGGTCAGGGGAGAAGTGCTATAGACGAGTGGGAAATAAAATGTATAGAAATACAGGAGACTTAGTATAGCTGAAGGCCATGCATTCTTTTGAAATTGATAATTGCAAGGGAAAAAAAAAAAAAAAAAAAAAACGGATGATTTTGTTAGATTTAAATCTACCTGAAGATGGGAAAGTGTGCTTGACAGTGTTGTGATGTAAATGAAATAATCAAGTCCATTAGGTAGGATTATAAACTTGACCATATAGCTAAATGTAGAATTCTCCACTTCGGAGTAGTTTAAATAGCTCAGATTCAACTTCTCTGAATAAGTATTCGTTGCTTCATGAAGAACCACTTCTGATTTCACAGAATAAATTGACTTATGAATATATACATCCTACTTTTGATTTCAGTAGCTCTTCAGAGGAATAGATTGTGCAGTTGTTCTTTCTTGTGTTATGTTATTATGGCCCAAAGAGGAGCTTTTTTGAAGTGTCTTCAGACTTCAAGCCTTTTAATAGTTTCGTGAATGTATTTATATTTTGCTAAGCACTTAATTTTCAGTATTACTTTGGTTGAGTTATTTGAGTTATCAAATGAGCTTCTGTCATCCTGTTTTCATCCAGTAGATGTTCTGAGTGTCAGGAAGATAACTTATTTTTTCAGACAAATAGAATGCAGTTATCACAATTGTTAAGCTTATCCCCTAACTGATTGTTAAGAAATATAGTTTGAAATCCCTAAAGGAAAAAAAAAGTCATTCTGCTGTGCATCATTCTTTGCTTACATACTTCTGTGGGCTTCTTTTATTATTCCCAGTTTTACACTTTAAATCGCTGCTGTTTCGACTACAGGGTAAAGGTAAAAATAGGAATTCTACTCTGAAAAAGATTTTAGAAAGTCTGCACGAACTTGTTGGTATCTATAGACTGCATAAAGATGTGAGGTTTTTTATTATGTATTTTATTTACCTTTAATATGTGAAGCTAATAAATTCGGCATATAATTTTGTGAGCAAACAAACATCATGTTTTTTGACTGAAGGTGATGAAGAATTTTCTTCCTTATGGAGTTATTTATCTAAATTAATTACAGAAATTGAAATATCATGTTTTTAAGCTTAAGCTTGAACTGTTTTCTATTCTAACTTTGGTTAGAAATGTATTAGGTGGATTGTTATAACTAGTCTGAGCTATTCCTCAGAGTGAAGTTTCATGTCTTAAATAATGACAGAATTGTAGGGTTTGGAATGGATGCCTGGAGATCAAGTAGTCCAGCACCCTGTTAAAGCCGTTTCCCTGTGGTAGGTTTACAAAGGAAGGCATCTACGTGGGTTTAGAACTCTCAAGAAGCAGATCTCACACCCCCTCTGGGGAGCCTGTTCCAGTGCTCTGATAATGGTATATATTTTTGTTGACGATTTATAGGAAAATCTAGAAATGTGTGAAGCTATCTATAAATTAAGCTGATTTTACTGTAAGATCATGTAGTGTGAAAGACTTTGGAAAACTTCTTGATTTCATTCTTGCTTGAAATAAGATGTAAACAATTTTACAGTACATTACTTTTTGTAGGGCTGAATTAACCCAGATAACAGAAAGAGACATGAAAATTAAAATCAAAGCAGAACCAATGAAACAGAACCAAGACAAACAAATAAATCCATAAGTTTTCATTTTTTTAATCTTTAAGAAGTTTTATGTTTAGATCAATTCTTGTCTAGTTCTGCTTCAGAACCATTCAGATGAGATTTTGCAAAAGAAAGGAATGAGAAACATTGCTAAATTGCTTTGAGAAATGTTAGCCACTCAACATGAATATACTATGGTTTGCTGCTCCACAAATACATATGATGTTGAAAAATGTTTTAAAGAAGTAGCAAAGATCTGCTAGAGTGTGAGTTACAAAGAAACGTTTGGAGTGTATTGTACTTTGAAAAGACAGGTGGATTCTTTTCTTTCTTTATATTTAAAGAAGAATTCAAACTATATTATTCCATGTCTTTGTTTTAAGCTCTGTGGCAATTCTGTATTGTTCAAAATACATACTCCAAATTCCAGGTTTGGCATCTGCATTATGTGAAGTATAATTACATTTACTGTATGTAATTAGATTAAATTTGTGCTTCTGGAGCTGGAGAGCATGGAGTTTTATTTTTTTCCTTGTGAGCTAGCATTAAGCAGTCTGTTTTGTGCTTGGAAAATTTACCATGGCAGTGCTTCATAATAGAACCAATTATCATGAATGCTGTTACACATAGCCTTCTAGACCCCAATTTAAACAGAGCCATGTGACAATTCCTTGTGTGAAACAGTTTCTATAAATCAGCTATATGTGAAGACCTTCATGCTTGTTGAGAATAAAACAAGAAATATTAACTTCTGTTAAAGAAATATTGTGTCTTGATTTTGTTCTGATTAACTCTCAGACTAAAAGGAGTATATTAACAACATCCAAAGTGCCTCCCATATATTTTAATGGGTATCAGTACTTAGTTTTCCACATTTCATTAAAACTAAAAACAAAAAATGAAACAACAACAGCAACAAACTAAAAAAAAACCCTATTTCTAAGTACTTTAAAGTAGATGTCTACTTTCAGGACAATAGAGGAGGCTACAGTTTCTATATTGCTGTGTTAAAGATTTTTTCTTTTCTATGAAATGACATACATAGCTCTTTGTTGATACTAATTTAATTAATAAAAATAAAACTGAATGACTAAAACTCCATTTTTGAAGTAGAGTTAATTTATATTTTCTTTCCTGAGACTTAATTGTATTAAAGTGATCCAAAAGAAGTTAATGCTCAGAATAGCTCATTAGTTATGCAGTGTTTACAAATATTTTGTTTGAACACAAATTCCAAATAATTTCCTATATGCCAAATTAAGATTTGCATATATTAATTATAGGATTTCTACCATGAACAACAATTCACCAGGATACAGAACTTCAGATATTTTTCTGAAGTCAGATCTCTTCAGCTCTTCCATTTTGGATTTATTTCCTTACACCTGATTACATAGGACTTTTTATGCTATGCTACTATTGCATGATACTTTAAGTTTTTCTCAGAGAGGAATCTATGCAATAAACTTTTAAGAATTGCAAAATTTCAGAGAATTATTAGAAAAATACAGAAATTTTAAGGGAAAAAAAAGCCAATTTAACAATTTTAGACAATATTTTCCTGAATAAAATTTCAAAATACAGTGAAATTGTATTTGCATAAAAATGCATTTTTGTTCAGACTCGAAATCTTACTGAGGTTTTTAAGCTGCCATTTCTGGTTTTCCTTCCAGAAAGATGTGAGCAATAGAGTGTCGCTAGGTGAAGGAAGTATCTTGTTTGGAAATTACTTCTAAAAGTCCTGGACAAAAAATCAACCACTGTTATTAAAATTTATAGTTTCCCAAAGAAGCCATGCATTCTTAATGAAAATATATGTACCATTGGAAATCCTTAAATTATTATTTTTTAAATTCAGTCCACCTTGACCTAGCTGTTAGGTCCAGATTACATAAGGATGTGCTTGCATTTATTTATCTGCTTTAATCTTGGGGGATTCAGATAAAGAAATTCACCGTGGCAGCCAGGGGACTCTGCTTGAGTAGGGGCTTGGGCCAGATGACCTTGAGATGTCCCTTTCAACTTCAACCATTCCATGATTCTATGATTCTTTCAGTTAATGTCATCAGCATATTTCTCTTAAATAATGTTTGGCATTCTAATCCCAGTCTACAATCTCTGTGTCTTTCCTGCGAGTAACTTGCTGTTGTGAATTGTTATTTGAATTACAATTATTCCTGAAGTCTTGGATCAATTTTTTTTTTTTTTTTCCAACTTAGTCTTTATATCTGTATGGAAGAGGAAATGATCTATGACATTTGAACTGATGAGAGAAAGAGCCCAGAATACAAAAATAGGAAGAGGTAAACCAAATTTTCTGAAGCTGTACAACACAATGGTAAGGAATGAAGTGTTAGACTTCTGATTTCCAGGGTACCATGACATTCTGCTTTAGCATTTTGGGGGAAGCAGACTTTCAAGAGGTTTTATTGAGATATGTCGGAAAGCAAGGAAGCTACAAAATCATCTGAAGCTGAATGTGTGAAAAGCAAGGACAATTGAGTGTTTTAACTCAATGAGAAGGTTTTGTAGCTATGAACTTTATTTTACATGTGTATTACTTTTTCCATTTAGCCAATAAAGTAGAGACTATCAGTCTGGATCTTGGGCAGTATGAATAGCAGGTTCTTTGGATTTCCAGAAGAGAAAGTACTCTATCAATTTCATTTTCTACCTCAAAGGAAAAAAAAAATGAAAGAAATAAGGAGAGAAGGTAATAAAAGTTAATACCATTTTTAATCAAATGTCTAATTGACTTAAAATATTTCTCCCCTTTTACAATTTCCTTTTTAATTTATTTAATGGAATATTTTTAATGAATAAAAGATTGGAATTTTCAAATTTTATCTTTAATTTAGTTAGATTTTATTTCTCTTGCATTTTGTAATGGAACAATTTACCAAAATATGTGCTTGTTTCTTCTTTTCAAAATCTGTGTTGTGTGTGTGTGTATGTTTAGGGTGGTAGTCAGAGGGGCATTTCTTTCCAAGTGTTTTTTACAGTGTACTTGGATATTGTGATGGAAGAAAAAACAGTGTACCTATTTTTTCCTTGGAACTGGTGAATTCAAACCCCAAGAAAACTTCTTAAGTAAGTATGAGTTTTACATGTGAAATATGGAATACATATTAACAAGGTCTGGCTTTCAAAAAATTTATGCATTGTGGATATTTGGAGCAGAGACATGTCAGTAAACTCTGCAAGTACCCTGTACAATGCCTCTGGGAGTGTGCCAGTTTTTAGTTTATAAACCTTAGTTTACCTGTCTCCTTCCCATTTTCACAGAAACAGTAATTTTATGTTGTTGTTCACCTCCTATTTAAAAGTAGGTATTGCTACATTGTCTAAATGCAGAAATGTGTCAGTATTTTACAGTAACATTTCCCAGCTTAGTAAAGTGATGGCTTGGAGTATAATCATTTCACCTTATCTCTCGAGATTCCTGGAAGCTACGTTCATAACCTGTTGATTCAATAAATCTTTTTTATGAAGTAAATATATTTATTTCCAAGAAGCGTACTCTTTTTGTGGTTTTGTATCATTTCCATTCAGAGAAATATTGAAAAGTATGACTTTGTTTTCTATGACCATTTCTTTGAGGGGGCATAGGGAGAATGAATAAAATTTGCAATTTTTTCAGGTGTCTAGAAATATTTTTTCCTACATACTGTTGCATGTAGATTTCTCAGCTAGCTTTTATTCTGTTTTACTTTGTATACAGTTTCATTTTAGAACTACCACAGGTATATTGTCATGTTTGGAGTATTTTAATGTCTTTGAATTGAACTGTTCTTATATAACAGACGTGTGACCTAAAGGGAATCTTTCTGTAGTCTTCTGTGGGCTTCTGTGTAGATCCATTTTTTCCTTCTTTTTTCTCCTTTAAAAATGTAATCTCAGTTCATAGAATTGTAGAATGGCTTGGGTTGGAAGAGTCCTTAAGGATCAACTAGTTCCAACTCCCCAACCATGGGCAAAGCTGCCTCCCACATGACATGATAAAGAAATGGTTGAAAAATGATCATGAGTTTTAGACTCAGAAATGATAGAGATATGAGTTCTGCCTTGGATATTGCAACAAATTCAAATTGGTAGTGACCATCTTTCTTACTGATTGCCAAATAATTACATAAAATATATTTTACTTCCTTTTGATCCCTCTTGATAATGACTACACTGTTCTTCTTTCCCCACTCTTCTGAGATTTTTTTTGTTTACTACTTTTATATGAATTGTATTGTCAAAGCTATCGTTGCATTTGCAATTAGAAAACCATTAAAACACTACTGCATATGTTATCACAGTTTGACAGAATTAAGTGCCTTGCTTATTGAGAGCATTTTTTTTCTAGTTAGCTGCTAGACTTTCTCCAGCTGTTTAACCAGTTCTTCTATCCATACCTTCTTCTAAGATATCTGTTGTCATATTTGGACTCTGAATGTCCTTCTAAACGCCGTTCTTTTTTTTTTTTTTTTTTTTTTTATTACTACTTGAACTGTTTCACTCTCTGTGTCTCCAAGACTTTCTGCCAGGGACAAGAACTCCACACTCAGTGTGACAGAAAGCCTTTGTCCTTACTGCCCTGAGGGGGAACAAGTAACAACTACATATTTCATTTGTTAGCCTTGAAGTCATGGTAAAATAGACAAAAACACTTTATCTAGAGATTAGTAGGATATTTGGAGGAAATGACATCTGAGCTGGCCTTGGTCTTATGTTTCCCGTGTCTCTACTCTTGACTACCACTAAGTCAGGTAGCACATTGTCTTCAACCAGTAAACCATTCCTATGTCCTATACAATCTGTCTTTAAATAGAGTGGATAATAAGTGGATTCAACAAAGAAGAAAGAGGCATGGAGCATGAACTCTATTAGTTCTATCTGAATTCATTTAGTGATAATTTAAATCTTCTATGGAGGAATTTTCTGCATTTTCTCACTGTGGTACTGGCAGTTCTCCAAAGTGTTTGATTAGAGGTTATTTCTTCAGTCAGTGCATAACAGAATGAAATGCTACTTTGCGAGGTGTTTCCTGTGTCCTTCTGTCATCAGTTTGTATTGTATGTTATTCTTTTGATTGAGAGTACTTAAACTGGCAAGTAGTTTGTCTGCAGGCTTGCAGATTTTATTCTTTTATATTATTTTCCGTTTACAATCGTAATGAAAATGTTATCTGTGTTACAATAAAATCATGTAGCAATCATATACATTTATACGAAGGATGAAACTGTTGATTACACCTTTCCATTATATTTTCACTTGCTTGTGTATTGTTGTTAGGCAATTGGTTGCTACCTACAAGGATGCTTTTATTCAAAGCTTTTTTCTCTGTTAAATGAAAGAAGCATCTAATATCTTGAAAGCTCAGTTTTATTTTCCTCATAGTTTTTCTACCTACACAACAAAACTAAATCCTGTAGCTGACAGGCTGTTATGCTGAGGAGACCGTGACAACAACTTCTGTATTTATACCAGAACCTTTGATCAAATCAAAACACTCGGAGTTATTAGACAAGTTTCAACAGCCCCACATAGCATTTCCTTCAAAAACTCATAAAAACAGAAATTTATAAGAGAAAGAACATTACACTAGTGATGCTGAACAGGAAAGAAATGCTTGGCCAGCATTCCCAGCACTGGAATGTGTATTTTTACAATATCTTATATGAAACTCATCAATTTACCTTGAGTGTGGCTGGAAAACTGCAACTGCAGCAAAGACAAAAAGTCAACACGTTACAATAATGCATTTCAGAACTCATTGTCAGTTTCTTAGCCAGAACTTAGATCCTTTTACATGAATTGCCCCTGTGGAGATATTGGCTCTCCTTAATAATTATACATGAAGAGAAATTTGTGAATAAGTCTCCAAAGGACATTTAGATATAGGTGAGGTTTTTCACATGAAAGTAACAGTGTACTTTATTTCGTAACAGCTGAAGAAATTGTGGTCATTTATTTAACACCCCTTTTAGAAAGAGAATATATAATTTTGAGTATTTCTTTGTTTAATATTTAAATATAGTTTCTTAAAACATAACACAAAGATAAATTTTGTATCACAGTGCTGAAATGGCATAATTATTTATGTTGAATTTGTGGGAGCAAGTCTTATCCTTCAAACAAACAATTCTCTAATTCTATCACATTGGAAAGAATGTCCTTTTATTAATTACATATTTTCTTTGATCTAAAGACAAAGCAGAAATGAAAGAGTGAAATTGGGAATAGCCTATAAAATTAGAAAATCATTTTTACTTCTAGAGAAATTATTTCTGAGATCAGTGTCAACATATTCTCAATGTGTTGGGGTCCATATTGAGAAGTCATGGTTAAAATTTGACAAACAATCTAAAAAGAAGTGTATGAATATTTTAAATTTTCATGAATTTACTTTAAAATTCTATGTTCAGTATATTTACCTGCCATATAGAGTGACTGATCTGATAGTGCTTTGCAAATGGTGAAAAAAAAAATAGATATTTTTGACTGCAAAAGATTGATAAACTGAGACTTAAAATCTTTTAAGTTTTTAAAACAGGCTTGAAAACTTAGTAGGTGAGCAGTCAATTAAATTATTTAAATTAGGGGATTCTTTTTTGAAACAATTGCATTCACTGACTTTACCAGCTGGGTTAAACAGAAAAAGAATCAACTGGAGAGTATGTTTGGACATCAAAGAACTATTGTGGCTGTGAAAATGATAATCAGGAATAGCTTAAAGTGTTGAAATATCTTTACTGCGAACAATTTTCAGTGGAGTTTCAAGCATTTGTGTCATTAGCAGGTAAATGTTTATGTAGTGGACAATGTCCCTTTGTTGATATGGACATCCGAGTGCTAAAGGAAATATGGGTACCAGTGAAGATGCTGAACCAAACTGTGCGGAAAATGGTGTCTGAAAGTATGCACCTTTGATGAGATAAAATACGTGAACATACGCTTAAAGTTAGTTCAAATATTAGAGCTATCTGCTGTGCTTTACACGTGTATTTCATTAACTTGCTAAGTCAGAAATCAACTGAGAAACTATCTTTTAGTTAGAGGGTTAGACTTCAAATTAAGAGGTGCCTGTTCATTTTCTAGAATTACTCTCTGTAGTGGCTTTGCCTGAGTAATTGCAATTTCTCTATTTTTGTTTTCTAGGTGTGAAATGGGAGCAGTAATTACTTCCTGTGCTGCAAAGTTATTGAAAAGTTTCAAGGTGTGCAGTTCTGGGTGATGGGAAACAAAACTGAATGAGGTAGAAATGTGATCAGAAAAACAATGAGAACAGAACTTTATCTGCTTGCAGGAAAAAGAATAGTTGTGCAGTGAGTTGGAAGCTTTTATAAGAGTAATTTGAAATAACTTATATTTGAATTGGTCTTAGTTTGCATTTTTCCATGTTCACTTTCAAAGTGTACAGTAAGAAGGAATCCCATTTTGTCTTTTTATATAACTACATCTCCTAAATCTATGTGCAGCCATTATAGGAATCAGAGTGGAAAACTAAAGTTGTGCTATTTTAAGATATGCCAGTGCGCATCCTTGATAAATAGAATTCCTTATTCATAGCATTTGTCTTCATTCTGTTTGTTCTTCTATTTCTTCTTTTCCCACCAGAAAAGTATAAGTTTATCAGATAAACTTCAGACAAATTAAGATGTTGTACACAGAAAGATTTGTACCGGATCTGGACTGAGTCTTACAGCATTCCAGGTACTCTTTCTGAGCTTCTGAGTATTTCTAAGTTTTACGGAATTCAAATAGAACAAAGGATATTAACAACATAAGCTAAATAACATATAGATCTGTAAGACTTTCTGGGAACAAGCAGCTCATGTGTTAATGTTTTTGCAACTTATCTTGAAGACATTATACTGAATATAAAGAATATTGATTAATGAGGAGAATGATAGTTAACTCAAAATTAATAATCGTTCTGTAAGAATTAATAATTACTCCTGGAATATTTCCTGGAATTGAGACTGAATTATATTCAATGTATTTTTTGTAACCAAAGCAATCAGATTTGAAAAACAAATAGAAACATTCTCTCAGGCAAAGCTATAGAAGCAGCTGAACATATACAGCATAAGAAATAGGCAATTGGTATTTTGAATCATATTTTGTAATTTTGTAGTTTCATATTCCCTTAATAATACAATGAATGTTATTTAGAGGTACTATTGTAACTTTATAAATGTAACATTACTGTTATAAAGTACAGTATTTTTTACGCTATTTTTACACTGTTCCACAAAATTGAAGTATAGGGATAGAAATGACTCAAATTTTTAATTTTTTATATTTAATAATTATAATATTGTCTATGTCTGGATAGGAAAGACAGATATAGCAAGTTTTAGAACCAAATGTTCCACTGCTGTTAAGCTGCATAAATATCCAACAATTCAACTTCTGTTTTTATTGCAAAACCTTTGGTTTTCGTGTGTATATACAAAAATAATTCTCGTTCTTGGATATTGGACTTGAACATTCTCAAGATGGTACTAGTAAGCAAATGCAAATATCAGCATTCTGCAAAAGTTAAGAGGAAACCTGAAGATAAAACACAGTGATGTCCAGTGTGAGTGAAAAAGTAGCAACCAGATTGTGTGATGACATTGCGGAGATAAAAACAGTCTTAATGTTCTGAATTTAACTCCAACTATCACAAATACAGCTATGTCAGAGCTATATCAAGAGAATGAGAACTGCATATTTTCTACGCCCTGCCTTTTATTTTGAAAATTCAGAGATCTAACTGTATTCCAATTAAGCAATTTAAGTATAAACCTTAGTGTTCAATCTCCACATGGTGTTCACTACGTTTTTATTTTTTTTAATTACGTACTATCAACAGCATGACTTGATGAGCTTGATGGAAAAAACATGTGATGAATGGGCATGCTGAGACAACATGTAGCTATTCCACATGCACTAGTATTAGGTATTGCCAATTCTAATTTTGTCCACTGGTGAATGGTATTACAAGTGTTGGGCACAAACTGAAATAACCCGATGTATCGATGGTATCTTTATTTTCTGATGAGGAGTGTAAAAGCAAGATACAGTCATAAATCGCACCTGAGTTATAACAAGAACTAAAAATATTTTATAGTGACTTGAGACTATGTCACAGGACATGAAAAGAATGAATGTAGACTACGGCCTTCTGAACAGAAATTAATCATATAAACAGCAGATAAAAGGAATCAGTTCTATAACTAATTTCAATATGTGGAATGATCTTTCTATTTCAGTTTAACTGAATGCAAGGGTGCACATCAGTTATTGACATCTGTGGTGTAGTATGTTTGTTCTAGTGTTTTTATTGATTGTGGAGGACTTTTAATAGTGTGATCTATACATGATTGTCCATCTATATGTAAGTTTATATATGATCTCTATATGTATGTCTGTGTATGTCCTCTCTTGAAGAATATGTATTAGAAATAATGACATTTTGCATAAAATTAGAGGAAAGAAATATTCCCAAGCTGAAGGAAACATTACTGAACAAAGCAGATGGCTCTAATAACAGAAGCAAAAGGCCTGTGTGTTGAGATGCACCTTCTAAAATTGTCTTCTAAAAAGAGACAGTCATTGCAGAATGTTAAAACTTAGTTACTATTGTAGTTTAATTTTCAATTGGGGATGCTTTTCTAGCAAATTACTCTTCATTTGAAGAATTGTATAGTAATATCTCTTATAACATTTGAGAATTTCCAAAAGCTAAGTATGAGCAAGAATCTGTACAGACAAAAATGTCCTCACAGTGTTTAGAATAGGTGGTGGCATTTGCTGTGTGATGTGTAAAACTAGTTATGTTTTTCTTATTCCTGGCTGATAATTGGTTGACTGAAGATGGGTTTCATACTCTTACATGAACAGACGCTGTAAGGGAATACTGAATCATTCCTCACTTAATTTGTTTCTTACCCTTGTATGAAAATGTCTGTTGAAAACAAACAACAACAACAACAAAAAGAAAAAAAACAACAAAAAGAAAAAAAAAACAACAAAAAAAACAAAAAAGGTTAAAAAATCTTCAGAAACTAACAAATTTTGGCAAAGTAGCCTAATATTCAAGATCAATCTGCCTTGTGAAAAATACTGGGTGGATCTTGATAGCTGAGGATTGAATAGCATGCCTGCTAATATGCAAAATATTATACATTTGATGCATTTGAAGTGAAAAGCAGTGGCATCTTCTTGTTGCCCCAGGCTGCAGTTATTTTGTTTACCCTTCCTTTCTGAGCAGACTGTCTCTTGTTTTAGCTATGCCATTTAACTTTGCTATGATAGGAAACAGAAGAGAAAACACTCACAATTTTAGTTGTGATCTCAGCTGGAAAGCAGACACCAACAGCTGCGAGACTACTGTGAGATATTCCCCTTGCCTCAACAATGCCTGGCTGTGAAAGAGCTTCTTCTTGACTTTGTGTCAATGTAATACTGAAGCCTAAGTTTCCAGCTGTTTGCTCTCTGTGGAATTCTAGAGGGTCTTACTTAAGTAGACTCCCTTGCTTTGAAATTAAATTGGCTTCTTCTGTAACAAGGATGCCTGAAGAAAGAATGTTTCCTTCTATTGTAATTTCAAATAACATAGAATAGAATAGAATTAATTTAGTTCAGTTGGAAGAGACCTTCACGGATCGAGTCTAACTGCCTAACCACTTCAGGACTAAGCAAAAGTTAAATTTTGTTGTTGAGGGCATTGTCCAAATTCCTCTGGAACACTGACAGACATAGAACACTGAATACTTCTCTATAAAGCCCATTCTAGTGTTTGACCACTCTCATGCTAAATAACTTTTCTGACTGTCTGGTCTGTACCACGGAGGTGGAGGGTTTCAGCTTTGTGCAGTTCCTTGTCATCAGTTACCAGAAGAGACCGACACCTCCCACTCCGATTTTGCTCCTTGTAATGTAGAGAGTAATGAGCTTGCTTCTCAGCCTCCATTTCTCCAAATTAAACAAGTGTCTTCTGCCCCTCCTCATAGGACGTGCCTTCCAGATAGACAAAATAACTTCTTAAGATAGTTGACTTGGGCAAAAGAGTTTTTAAAAGTTTTTTTTAATAGTTACTTTAAATTCACTTTCACAGAAACATTGAATACTTTGAAATAGATACAGCATTTCAAAACCAATGTGTGGAAGTCTTAATGGAATTTTCCAAGACAGAAAATGATTTATTTCCTGAAACTGTCATTTTTCTGTCAGAAAATTTGGAACTATTTTTGTGCATGTGTGATTACATGTAAATGTGCGCATGTGCTCTTACATTCTGAGATATGAAATGAAGTAGAAATGAGAACAAACCTTGAACTTAGCATGCAAACACAGTATTAGAAAGCAATATCTCAGACATTTCATGAAAAATGCTTTTTACACTTGTAGTATTCTGAAATCTAGATGCTGATCCCATCTGTGCACAATATACTTTCAAGGAAATTTCACTGACCTGAAGCTTTTCTGTCTTTATGTTAATGACAAGGAAATACATTTTTTTTCTCTATACTGTTTCTCCAAAGATACTCATTTCTAAAACTGAAGTTGTTCTAAAATTGTGTGACATTTAGCACTGCTCAGAAATTACCATGAATTTGTTACTTCATCGTTATTCACTGGTATTTTTCTTTTACATTTTCTTACATACAGCATGTTTTTGTGTTTTTAGGTTACTTACTACTTGTGAAATTTTAACTTTATACATTATCGGTATTCATCAGTTTGTTAATCCCATGTCCTGTTGTTACAGAAAATGAGCAAGCTTGAATGCTACCGTCTCGCATTTTCCTACAGATCATATTTGTAATTGAGTTCAGAATTTACACAAACAACTACTGTCAGGAAATAATTTTTTTAAATATTAATGAATGTATTATAGTCTGAATACTGATATATTGGAACAAGACCGAGTGTATTCTTTTCCATTGTTTCCCTTCATTTCTCTAATGTTAATACTATCATACTCCTATCAGCTTGTTTTTTTCTGAAGGAATTGAATTTTAAAGAAAGAAAATAGCACATTAGCTAACTTTACTGCCTGGACATATGGTAAGCTGAGGGACCATTAACAGTAACACATTAGCCTCAATGATGTTTTCTAGGGCCTTGCAGGTACTTCATCTCTTATTCCTTATTAAAATAGACATATTGTTTCCTGCAGCTTACAAATTACACTGAGTCTACAATAATCTCATTTCCTCAAGTTTTTTCATCTGGAAACTTGTATGGAACAGCTGAACACCATAAGCATATCATTTCTGTCATTTTTTTTTTCTCTTCAATGTCCCCCTTCCACAAAACAAATGCTGTTTACCCAGTTTGAAACCAGAGGATTAGACTGTCCTGAAATTTTACCCACTTTGAAACCAGAGGATTAGACTGTCCTGAAATTTATCTGTAGGGTGTTTCCCCTAATGAGATTCATTTGCATGAGTAGATATCCATGAAGAATATTCTTCTCCTTCTTCTCCTACTTGTTCTTTTTCTATATGTTCTTCTTCTCCTTGTTGTTCTCCTTATTCTACTACTACTAGTTTTCTCTTTCTTTGACTCCCCCCTTATGTCCCCATCCTTCTCTTTGTCTTTCTCTTTGTTCTCTGATTTGGTGTTCTGGTGTAAGTTACTTGAATTCTAGGCGTTGTCATGACTAAGATAAGAATTTTTAGTATTGTTTAGCTCATTTTAAGGCACTTCTTGTCTTAGCATCTATTAAGTTTTACTGCTCTGAGAGTTAGATTGAAATATCAGCTTATCCTTTTTTAGAAAGTTTCTTGTGCCAATAATCTGAATAAAAGTACACTGTCTGACACAGGGTTCCTTTCTGCCTTTTGTTTTTCATTTTCACTAGTTGTCTCCATCTTAGCTGAAAGATGCTTATATCTGTTTAGCACTTATGTAATAACAGCTAAATATGGAGACCATTGTGAACTCTTTCTTATTTCTCTCATGTTTTCTTTATTTTTTCTTATTTTAACGAATAAAACTTCGATGCTTATGTAACTCGTTCATTTGATCCTCTTTTATAGGTCTGGCTCTAGTTTAAAAGTTCATAGTGTAGGAGGAAGTCACTCTGGGGAAAGTTTCTTGCAGTTTGTGAGAAAATAGTTGTTCAGTAATTACTAGAGCTCGTTAACCTGTTTTGAAAACATTTGGTCTCCTGTTGCTCACTTGGCGTAAGTAACTGTGAAATCTTTCTGCAGTAACAATATTTTGAGCTTATAATTTTCGTGGGTTCAGTAGAGGATTGTGTCAAGGCTTTCATAACAATTAATGTTACATCCCAAGTTTATGTGTGTACATGTATTGGGATTTTGGCATTGTTAATGTTAGCATTTCTTTCTTGACAGTTGTAATTAATCGGCACAAACTGAATTTTTGAGAGAATGAAAATTGAACCTTCTGCCAGATGAGTTCTAATAGGCCTTAGTAGCACAGCATGAAAATGTTTTCTACAATGTAATTAAGAATTGCAGTTGCTTGGGTAGTTCTAGGTCATTGTTTCTTCCCCAGGCAGAAGTATTCAGAGCTTTTATTTCCGAAGGAAGTTGTATTTGACAACTCCTTCTCTCACTGCTCTTTTAACTTTTAATTTAATTTCTTTCCAAATATCTGCTATCTGTAAGATTAACATTTTATAACAATTTCTGTTTCTTTTTCAAAATGTTGCTGAATCAAAGTAGTTCTGAAATGCTTAGTACAAGATAAGTGGAAATACAGTATTCTTGCTTGAAACATACTAAGATTCACAATATGATTCAGAAAATGTTACATTGAAGTTTCTTAAAAACAAACCCATCTATTTCATGATTGAAGAATGTCTGAAATAGATTATATCTCAATTTATTTGTTCAAATCGCCTTCTCTTTTATGATACAAGAAAATTTCTTCTTCACTGATTAAGTAGAATGATGGTAAAATATAACATAAATGTGAAAAGGTAATGAGTAAAATAATATTACATTAGATACATTCCAGCATGAGCATCACTGTGCTGAGTCTCTTCCACTAATAATACTTGATGTGCACTACAAGTGCATTACTCTCTGAAGATCAGTGTTTCATTCTCTTAAAGTCTAAATACACAATGAATGAAAATGCTCAAATGGTCAGTGAAGTTAATTCTTGTCATTACTGACTGGTCACGAACCCAGTAAAGAAATTCCAATCTGAAAACCCAGTAGAATTGTTAGTGATCTGTAGCTTTTGAACTTATTTACAACCATGACTAGCAATAATTAATTAGGTCTGTATTGCAAATATGTAACTGTTTTGCAGAAAGGCAGTAAGGTTAGCTTCTCCTGGAATTTTGGCATCTCAACAAGATTAAGTTTCTTCTGATTACATGATATTTCTAATGATATATTAAGTTACAGTTTTTAAAACCTTGAAAATTTTGGAGCAGTTAAATTATATGAACCGAATATCAGTAGATCAGTCTTGGAGAAGGCATTTATGCCATATTACTTTTCTACTGAGAAGATGGTTAGGTCTAAAGGTTTCTGGGATTAGTTTATAATTTTACTAGGTTATTCTCTGAAGATTTTCACCAACCTAAACTGCTCGTTGCTGGAGAAATTCTGCAGACTGCTGTGTAGTGAGCAGCTAGAGTAGAATAGTTCAGTTGAAAAGAACATTCAAAGATCTAGTTCAGCTGCCTGAACACTTAAGTGCTATCCAAAAGTTAAAGCATATTAATCAGGGCATTATCCAAATGTTTTTTGAAAACTGATAAGCATCAGGCATCAACTACTTCTCTATGAAACTTGCTTCAGTGTTTGAGTACTTTCATGGGAAAGAAATGTTGCAAAACGTCCAGTTTGAACCTCCCCTGCCACAGCTTTGTGCCATTCCTCTGTGTTCTGTCATCAGTTACCTGGGAGAACAGACCCACACTTCCCTCTCTGCTTTCTCTCCTCAGTAGAGTAGAGCAGTTTGTAGAGAGCAATGAGGTTACATTCATCTGCAACCAGAGAGTTGCAGTCAATGGCTCAATGTCCAGGTGGAGTTCAGTGATGAATGGAATCTGCAGTATGTATTGGAACTGGTACTTTTTAATATCTTCATTTACAATATGGATGGTGGGATTGAGTGCATGTTTATTAATGTTGTGGATGACACCAACCTGCGTGGTGCAGTTGATATCATAGAAGGAAGGGACGCTATCCAGAGGGATCTTTACAGGCTTGAGAAGTGGACTTTCATGAACTACATGAAATTCAACAAGGTCTAATGCAAGATGCTGGGGCTGGATAATGGAAATTCCAAACACCAATGCAGGCTAAAAGATGTAAGGATAGAGAGTAGCCATGCAGGAGGACTTGTGGATGAAAAATTGGATATGAACCAGCAGTGTGCAATTGCAGCCCCAAATAACAGCTGTGATGTGAACTGCATTGAAAGAAGCATGGTCAGCATGTTGAGAGAGGTGATTGTCTGCACTCTGTCTACTTTACCATTGTGAGATCCTACCTGGAGTAATGTATCTACAGCTTAGGCCCCCAGAAAAAAAAGGATACAGAGCTGCCAAGAGTAGATCCAGAGGAGTGCCTCAAAAATGATTAGAGGGCTGGAGAACCTCTCCTAAAAGAGAGACTGAGATAACTGAGGTTATTTAGTATGACGAAAGGAAAACTCCAGGAAGACTGTACTGTTGCATTAGTGAATATTAAAAATATAGCCAATTACTAAAAGTAGAACGCTAGATTTTGTAAAGCATCAGTTTCAACACAGCAAAATACAATGTGTGGAAAGGACAACTTATCATTGGAGTATAGGAAAAAGTTTTGTTAGAGCCATTAAAGTTCCATCTTCTCTTACTGCACTGAAAAGAATCAAAAACACAACCTTCTTTCGTATAGGAGAAGAAAAAAAAAAAGAAAAAAAGGCCAAAAACCATGCTTGGATCTATGGAATACAGGGTTGATGGACAGGTAAAAGAGGAGTTGGAAGCTAAAAGAAAAGAATATATTAAGTACTGAGAGACAGCAGGGGAGAGTGTGAAGGACATACTGAAAAGGAAATATTCCTGTGCGAATACACAGTGACTGTAACAAAAATAAATATCTGACTTTCAATAATGAAAAGCCCACCAAAAATTATATGTTTATATGTTTGAAAGATGCAATTATGTATTTCTGTTTCTTGAGTTGTCTTAGATTTGTTTGCCTGCCTGCCCATTTGTGAAGGAAATAACCATTGTGTAACCCAGAATGTCATAAAATGTTTAACATTAATGAGGAATTTGTAATCATCAAATCACTAAAAGAAAGCATGGAAACGTTTTAGAAATGATAATTTGCATGAATTTTCAAAAATAGAAAGAAAGACCCTGCTCAGTCTACAGATGTGGAATTTTTCATCCTTTTCTCCCTGAAAAGTTATTGTTCTGTTGGATGCAGCATGCATTTTTATTTTCCATAGCCACACTAATTAAAGCCATTTCTTTTTTAACCTATGGCTTACGTAGCAAGTTTTCTTACAAGCATACCAGTTTTAAATGATTTAACATCTGCAAGAGAAAGCCGATTGAATTTATTAAACCTGTGAAGGCAAGCTTGTTGAGCAGATTTTTGTAAGCAGCTCAAATAAGCTGATCATTTGACAGGCTCACATGATGTACCACTGTAACCTGTGTACTTGTTCTGAAACAAAGTAGAGTAACAGGGAAATGTCAAGATCTCAATTGTTAAAAATTAGATTCTTACTTCCTCATAACTTGTTTTTTCTGTGAATTCATAAATAATATGCACCATATAACTGAGTATGTGACAGGTCAAGTTATAACACTACAGCAAATGTGTTTTTTGTGTTTTTGTTTGTTTGTTTGTTTTGTTTTGTTTTCGTTTTGTTTTTTGGTTCCAAGCATGAGTCTGGTCTCACAACAGCCTCTAGTATCATGGCAGATGTGGTGAGGTTTAGTTCATGGTATGGTAAGGGAGCAAATCCAGTGAAGTGTAACAAAAATCTGCAGAGATTATAAAAAATTTACCTTTAAATGTAGTGAGAAAAGGAAGGAGATTAATAAGAAAGTTATATAGCCAAGATTAGATATGATAACACATAGGAAATCTCTGGCCCTTAGTTAATCCTGTCTCCTAGTACTATTCAGGGCTATAAATTGAATCCTGTTTTAGGAACAAAATTATGAATGCATTGTATGGGAAGACCATGTTTAAATCTGGGGTCTACCTGATAACCTGATGAGATTCTGCCAAGTCTTTAGTATTGAATAGAGATAAAAGAGAGGTATTGTTTCATTTGGAGGAATGGATTTCACGGGTTTAACTTAAAACTGTTTTAAAAACTTTAGTTCCTGTTCTCTTTTGCCTCTCCATCCTGATATACAAAAGCAAGACAAACAAGGGAAACAAGATGTCTTCTGACCTTAAGCATTTTCCAAACTTCTACAATTACTGTGTTCAAAAGTTGAAGTTTGGGGAATGCTGTGTTACGAAAAAAGGTCTCATTACCAGATGTTTTTGTAGAAAAGCAACATTAAGATTTTTATTGATAGATAACTTGGTAACAATAGTTGCAAATAAAAAAAATAATCCCAAGAATGCCAAGTGTAAGGGAAAAAATAGATTAGACTTGTGTTTATTGTGGTAAAGACTGTTGTGATGTCAATTTGCAGTAGATGGTGCTGATGGGCTGGAAGGCATAAACTCATGTTTTAGAGTTATACTCTGATTATGCTGCTTTATGGAAGGGTATATATAAATAAGGCACTGTTTGGAGCAAATATCAAGAAATTCTATTTGTTACTCATACACTACCGTTAGTGCATTTACTATCCACTGCCTCTCAATGGATTCAGTTGGTATTAATTAGGATGTCGTGCTTCTGATCCTCACCTAAGAAAATCTTATTCATAGCAAAAGGTATCAGGCAAAAAATTATTACTGTTACCTACTATCATAAATGAAAACAGGAAAATATTCTTTTTTACATGGAAGAAGCATTCTGTAGTCCTGATGAGAAAACTGAAAAGCACACTGATAGTAGCATTAACTCCTTTGGTACTGTGTATGCAGACTTATTGATGTTTTTTGGAGCACGCAGCTGATTTGTCCTGATAGAAAAGTATGGCTTTTATCTTTTCTGTGCCATAAAAATGCCAAAAGATACTGCTGAGCTAGCTATTTAGCAATAGCATTAGTGAGTATCTGCCATAGTCCCATCATATTAATTGCATCTTCTTTCCCCAGAGGTTGAAGAGGGGAAAAATATGTCCCCAAATGATTTGGCTGGAGATTTGTGTCTACAGCTCAGTGAAACTAAATCCAGTCTAAGGGCAGAAAATCCTTCCTGAAACACACAACAAAAAGAAAACAATTACTAACATACAGTAGCAACATTGAATGCACATACAGAAGCTGCTCAGGCAGATAATATATTATTTACTTTCCAGATAAAGTATATTTATATAAGATACTGCATAAGTAAGAAAAATACAGTATCAGATTTCAAACAATATTAGTCTTTGTTATAGCTTTTATTCTTCAGGTTATTCCAAATAAAAAATTAAAAAGGCAGAAATTAGATTAATGGCTGAACTGCATTTGTTAAACTGTGTTTCCATGTTAGATGAAAAATGAAATATTTTATCTTACTATGATCCATTTTAACTAACAGCTAACAGCTAGTTTTTATGGTATTCTTTGTCCTCATCTCTTGTCCACAGTAGACCAAGGCTAAACCCCTGCCCACTTCAACAGAAGGATTTTAAGCATTCTTAACTGGTGGAAATTCCACTGTAAATATGAAGATTAAGTGTACTCTACAATGTAGCTTTCATCTGTGCAATGTTTTGCACTTTACATAATGTTCTGCTACTCTCCATGAACTCTGGCAAGTAATTGCCCAGGCTTTCCTTAGGTGGGAATTGAAATACATTAATGTTAACTATTTCTCCCGTTCCTCATCAGTCAGATTTTGATGAAAACATGAATAAGGTTTTATTGCGTGCAACATAGTGTGTTGCTTTGCATTTTTATTTTATTTTTTATTTTCTTCTCAATGGCAACAATGTGCAAATAGGCACACTGGACTAGGGCTCTGGAGGTATGACCCTCTCCTGCTGGGAAATTTCTCTAACCCTTATCCTCTCTGCATTTTTTTTTTTTGCTAACTGTTCTAGCATTGATGGCAGACACTCACTGTTTTCTAAGGAATTTCATAACTGCTCATTAAAAGCAGTAAATAAATATTTGATACCAGCAAAGCCTAATATACTGTTAGATTCAACTACTGCCTTACTAAGGTACACTTGTCTGAAGTACATGCTATAAAGTGGGATATATATTATATATTATATGAAGTAATATTTCATCAGCACTTTTCTTTTGAGAGTGATAACAGCTATTAACTTGGTGTGTGAATGTCATTTAAATTTGGCATTCTTTTATCTCCCCAGTGATCAACAGTAAATTAAACTACTTCTCAGCATGTTATTACAGATGTAGAGAGAGTTAAAGTGGTGCACAAGGGACTTTTTTATTCCTTAAGACCCCACTCAAGACGATGAATGGAATGGACCTTCTAAAAGAAAATAATGGAACATTTAAAATGCATTCCTACACATCTCTACTTATAATTTCTTAATCTGTTTTTAGAAGGATGTTATTACTTTTGTACACATATAAGAATATTTGGATTAAAAAATAGTTAGATTTTGCTCTTTCCTCTTCCTACTCAGTTAGGTGTATTATATTTAAATTAATTAAATGCAGTGGCAGCCACTGAGCCTGTCCGTAATATTGTGTCTTTGTCAGCAGTTTACTTATGGCTTTCCTGTTTAATTAAACAAGAAACAGTGAGTGGCTGATTCACTGTTATGTATGGTATGTAGGACAAACTACACCTGCCACCCTGAATAAAATCTGCTTAATGCACATGATGAAATCGCACATGCATAAAGCATAAGTGTTTGTGCAAAGATATTGTAAAGAGTTAATTCCTTGCCAAGGTATTTGTAGCCCCTCTTACTTTTTGAACACTCCAACTCCTTATCTTGCATTTTCTTCAGTATATTTACGGAATTTTTAGTCTGCTTGCTCTGGTTTAAGAATCTCCTGAGCAAGCAAACTGAAAATTCAGTAAACAAGCTGAAGAAAACTTGAGATAAGGAGCTGAAATATCCAGGAAAAACAAGGGCCATAAAGCTCAGAAGGCAGAACTAAACTTTCAACATAATGGATTTTGCACAGTGTGGAAAACATTTCTCCTTACAGCATAAAGAAGTTATACCACTCTGCTACTATTTTCTTAACCTATATTAACAAAATAACAGTATTAAAATATTAATATCCAAAAAGTATTGACCTCGTCAGTAGCTATCACTCATTGTTTGCTCTGTATACATTTTCACTTTACATATCATATTCTCTACCATTAAATTTATCAGTGTAAGCTACAGTACTTTACTATTTCCGTTGCATCTTAAAGATGCATTGCAGCTCAATTTTCTTCTCTCCTAAAAATCCAATAGAAGTGATAGTATAATTCATAGGTATTCTGTGACTTAGTGTCCGGTTCTGGAATTGTATTACTTTCTCTTCATGAAGGGAAGCAAAAGTGTTTTTCCTCTGCATTCCCGCTACATCTCTCTGCTTCTGCAAAAGGCTTAGGTAGAGGTAAGCAACCTATAACGAAATAGTTTCTCTTGTTTGTATACTGCTAAGTATGTACATCTATGTACATCTTCAAGTCCAGCCCTGGCCAAGGCCTGAAATGACTTCTGAATAATGCATTTACTTCTCAGGGAAGACTATTCTTCTTTTAGATCAGAAGAAGCAATGTGAACTTATCACACTGCCCCTTTCTTCACATTCTTTTTGCTGCTTGACATGTCCTCTAGGCAGACTGTGTGAGGCGGACCTTTCCTCTGTAAGATCCTGCCATTTCTGGCAGCCTTCTGACATACTGTCTCTTCATTGCTTGCACTTAACACTGGATCTCGACTGAACCCTGGATTTTGTTACTGCCTACCTCATCCTACTCTCATTCAGTTCTCTAATGCTGCCTTCTGTAACAAAATATTCAATGTTGTGAAAAAGGATGGTATGAGAGGGACTACAGAGAGATTTCTGTTTAAATCTTTGCACAACTCACATGCGTAAGAGCTTAGGGGAAGGAAGAGATGCAAACGTGTGCCCTGTGGGCAATATTCCAGCCCCCAGGCTGGAATTATGACAAGGACATTTAGACAGCCTGTTTGACAGCCTGGTTCAACAAGTCTTATTGAATGTATGTAGAGCTTTCAAATCAACTTACACTTATTTTTCTGTGTTGCCCTCAATTTTTAAATATTTAATATTGACTGCTAGGTCTGGAATTCTTTTTCAGAGTATTCTCTGAAAATGAATGTATTCAGAGGGCCTTGTCTTGACATTCTGGACAATTCTTACGCTTCTAAATTAAACCAAACCAAACAAAAACAACTTGCTATTTGATACATTATGCACATTTTCTGCACACCTTTTATGAAAACATTATAGATTACCTTGATCTAGTAGAAATAGTGAAGTTATCACTGCCCATGAGGGAGTGGGGGTTGAACTTGATGATCTTGATTCCAGAAACTACTAGAATTCATGAAAGGATTAGACAACTTCAAGGAGGACTGGTAGACAGTATTTCTATAGAAATGCTTTCTAAGAAAGTACTCAGTCACAAGAACAGAGGTACTCTGGGTGCAGTTCACTATGTTATTTCCTCTGCTTCTCTTTTCATTTTATATCTTAATGGAAAACTTTAAATTTTGCATGATGAAATGTTTACTGAAGCTTGTCCAGTTGAGGTTATAGTCCACTGTAAAAAAGTGTGAATCTTACTTTATAAAGATATTTTAACTAGTTTTCATAATTGTAGGTCATATTTCAGTCATTTTACACTGCTATAAAGACCATAGGTGCCACTTATATTGTGTATTGAAAATTAGTTCAATAAAAATTAAGATAGAACAGGCTGTGTTCATAGGTGCAGACACATTTGGAACTATAAAGGCTACATAAATGGATACATCATGCATAAAAAATTAGACTTGTTTTCCCATTACTCATTATAAGGCAGTGTTGTGGAATGGGAATAAACTGGGTTAGTAAACTGCTTCTTCAGCAGTTTACCTTCACAGCTGAATCCATCTGCAACAATAAGATAAATCATACACAAACATGTTCAGATAGCAAAATTACAGGAAAATTAGATTTTTTCTCATTTAAAATGGTATGTCACATTTGTAAAACTTTTCCTCTACTTCATAATATTCTGTTGTGACTCCTTTTATTAAAAGTTATTGCAACTTAAGTGGCTTGCTAGCAAAAATTATACACAGAGGACATTTCTCCTCTGGAAAATGAGTTAGTATTGTAACCTTGTTTTATTTATCTAAGTATTTTATAAAGAGTTTTCAGTATGGTCATCTAATTAAACCCAGGAATCATGACATATATAATTACTTCTATTTTCAAAACAGTAGCAAAAAAATAAAACTTTAGTTATTTATTTTACAGTGAGTGTAAAAGTGGCATTTAAAGACATGCTAACAAGGAAAACATAGAAAAAAAAAGTAAAATATTTTGAAAATGATGTACCAATTCATGACAGTTTTCAAACAAAATACATTGTAATATTGTGTATAAAAATAATCTTATCCTTACGAGGGTTTAAGGAGTTGTGAATAGCACCTTGGGCTCCATCAGGAGAGAAGCGGTGAGCAGGTATAGGGAGGTGATTGTCCCTCTATTCTCTGCTCTCGCAAGGCCAGGTCTGGGGCAAATTAGAGTACCAGATATATCCCTACACTACCTCCACCGTCTTGCTTATTCACTCAGTCATGAAATATCTTAATTCCCTATCCTTGTGACTCCTATGGCTCAGGTTACAGTTGTTACAATAAATATGGTCCCACTTGTTCTTTGAACAGGGATCTCATCATGCATACTGGGAAAATCTCTCCCTCCTGGAAACAGTCCTCGGTTTGTCTTATTCCCTGAACCACACTTTGACAATTTTTTGATGATTGCCATTGTCCATATGAGCAGTAGGCACTGGCAGTCCTGTTACTTGAACCCAAGTCCTGGTTAGTTTTATAAAAAGCACCTTGATCTGTCTATTGGATATAGAATATAGACACAACTGGCAATGTCTGATTTTCGCTTGCACATCTGCTGGCTGTTCAGACTTCCACTTACGAATTTTTTCTACTTGTTGGCCCAGTCTCAGATACTAAGGAATATCCTTTCCCCTCTGCCACGTGACTTGCCAGCTCTTCAAAGCAGACCATAATCTTGCAAGGCAAGATGTCTTCCTTGAGAGATCAGAGCTGATGTCTTGAGATCCCTTTGAAACTGAAGAGAACCCAGAATACGCATCATTTACACCACAGGGGGGATCTAAGAATAAAAGGAATTGCACAAAATATCGGTTCTGACCACTACCAAGATGGTCTTCTAAGTAATATCAGAAATTCTGGACTGTGAATCCCAACCTCAACTTTTTTAAGTCCAGACAGGGTCAGGCTATCAGCCATCCCCTTCTTCTTCTGTATATACTGAGAGCTGGCTCAGGTGCCCTTCAAGGCACTGAACTGTTTTAGGCTGTGTTCCCAATTTGGACCTTCTGCTAAAGATACATTCACGTTTTAATGTCTGAAGTCTCTTCAAGGTAGTGAACATTAAAATCTTCCATTCGACATAATTATCTTGGGCCTGAGTCATTATGTGCAGAACTACTGCATGCTGGAAACATCCACTGTCAGAAATGACATATCTGAAATTTTATAAAGCATCTCAAGTCTTAACAGCTGAACAGACTACTTGAGAACAGAGGTGTAAAGTTTACTGAAGTTCAATTGAATGTGGTCATATGCCAACCTCAGCTGAAAAGCAAAGGAAGAGGCATTTGTAAATGTTTGGAAAGTTCTTCCAAACACAGTTGGTGAGTTACAGTTCCCTTGAACATATCCATGTTTTTTGTCATTTTGGAATAGATCTGTAAGCAATTTAATATAGCGCAGATGTATTGTTTTCAGAAGCACATCTGGGCTTGCAGAAGCTGAGAATCTCAGTGTGAATTTCAGAGCATGGCAGGGGTTCATTTTGTATCCACAAAATACCTCACTGGTGAGATAAAATTATTGCTTAAAAATCACACATTTATTTTATTTTATTTTATTTTATTTTATTTTATTTTATTTTATTTTATTTTATTTTATTTTATTTTATTTTATGATAAATGCCATGAATCATTAGTCTTCAGTTATCAAAATTTCTTGCAATATATTTAGAAAAACCTCAGGAAAAACAAACTAGTTGAGGATGATGTCTTAATTAAAATAGAGCACAAGACTTTTCCGGAGTTGTGAAATAGCACAAGACCAGATAAAATTCATAGCAGCCAGGGGCAAGTGTACAGGATAGGGGCATTTCTGAAAGCTTCTCTGGGAACATCTTCTGGTTGAAATGCAAGAATTCTTCTACTTCTAAACACTAAATCAGAAGTTGCATTTATATGTTTACTGTAAATAACTAGCACAAGTATCCTTTCCTTTGTGAATGAAATGGGGCAAGATGTCAGAAGAGAAAGTTTCCCAGTGACTTACTGTTACTCAGCTCTAGGTATCAAGCTGAATGTGAGGGGAACTGCAGGAGAAAAAATAGGAAACAAGGCTTTACTTAAGAATTATTGAAAAATATTACCTCACAGGCAGGAAGATTTTAGAAATAGGAATATAGGGCATAGAAAGCCTAACAGGTATTTTACAGCAATTTACTGTGGCAATACTGTAACTGACCAATAAACTGCAATGTAAGGGAAAAACTTGTTCGCTCTGAAGCTTATAATATCTTCCCTGTAATAGACAGATTGCTTGAAAAATTGCAAAGATTTTGCTTGAGGAAATCCCTGGATGAAATTTTCTTCATTTTCTTCTTTCTCAATTAAAAAGAAATATAAAATCGTTTTTCCTCTTTTTTTTTTCCTTTTGTGATATTAATATTTAAAATGTTTCTTATTTAAAAGGTTTCAAAATATTTCACTCACAATACCAGCTATTGTAAATAGCTGAGTAAATATAGTTTTGAATCTTTATTATTATTATTATTATTTTTATAGCCTTGAAACTAAAGAATTAGCATGGCAAAACTTTGGTGTCCACCTTTTCACTCAAATTGCTTGAAATATTGGAATATTCTAAAAAAACCTACAACACTGCACTGTCTTTCTAATCATCCGAGATCCTACTATTATTGGATTTAAATCCATTATTATAAGAATTTGGATAGAAGTTACAGATTCTGAAATGAAAATATAAAAAAATGAATACATGGTGATTTAGTTTGTTTCACTGATCACTGAAGTAAGAAACAAGCCAGGTTTAATAAGAGGATACAAGTGCTAGACCCACATTTCAGCCCAGGTTGTGGAACTAATGTACAGATATAGAACTAACTGTTGTCAGAATGTAATGACAACTAAGTGTCTAAAATTATAGATTATGGAGGCAGAGACTCATTTTGTTTTTGTTTTAGTACTATCTCCAGGATGCTTGATTTCCTGTCTGCAGAACAACAGTAATTGGTAAGGAAAGTGCTTAGATTAGGAACTATAGTTAAGTTCCCTCAAGCAAAGATAATAGATCTCTCATTTCCTGGCATCCTGACCTTACTTTTAATTATGAATTCTAAGGACAGCTGCCTCACACTTCTTTCATCTATATGTTTCCTAAATAGAAGTGATTACGTCTGATGTGCTTTGCACTGAGTATCTCCCCAGCTCTAAGCAAGAGGTGAGCGTATTTAGTGTTTGTATGGTGCTGGTTCCCTGCATAAGGATGTTGTACCGAGGGACATGGTTTAATGGGAAATATTGGTGGTAGGTGGACAGTTGGACTGGATGATCTTAGAGGTCTTTTCCAACCTTGGTGATTCTGTGATTCTATGATGTAGAAGTAAGAGGCATCCCTTTGTTAATGTAGGGTCATTTGAGGCATTAATCTACAGCTGATATTTGGAAATCATGGGAACTCAGAAGCTCTACATGGCAGCAACCGGTAAGGTTTTGCTGTCTCTCAGTTAAGAAATACTAGAGTAAATTAGAGTAGGCTTTCCAGGTGATTTTCATGGACATTTGCAATCTGTCAGATTTCCATGGAGACAGACTGGAGTTGATCTGGATCCTATCATAGTATTGTTGGCAAAGAAATGATTCTGAAAGAGTGAGATACATGGAGTGAGAGCTACCTTGTTTGTCTCAAACTTAAAAATCTATGATTTGAACAAATTGTCATTTTATCTTCCAAAGAACACATTACCTCTGCTGTGTGAAATACCCATATGATCTGCACTGTCAGATTTTATTATTATTGTGACAGATACTGCAGCATATAAATTTTAAACTAATGAAAAAAATGTCATTTATCTTTTGCAGCTAAGTGTTCAAAGTGCATCAGCTATTCAATTTGATAGATCATTCTTCAGAGAGTTTGAGAAGAATTGCATATTAAAAATACAGTGAAGGAAAACCTCACTTTTATCGAGCTCCACATTTTATAAACTAATTCTGGAGAACTCATGAGAGATCTACTTCTAAAAATGTTTCTTTATGGAAAGTATCTGGGAGAAAAAGGTAAATAAAATATTTCTCTATTACATTAAACTCGACTGAATAGAAAATAAAAGGTGGTATTAAAACTCACCAGCACTGATTTTCTGCTTATTATAGTCTCCTGAAAATGGGAAAAAGGGAAAGAATAGCTGCAGTTTATTGCTTTCATATTTTTCTGTAGGTGAATTGTACCAACATTTATGATTCTCTAATAAAAAAATACACAGTTGAATTTTACAGGATAAAGCAGTTGATAATATTACATCAAAATGTTTTAATGGAGCCACTTTTGGAACAATAAAAAAAAGAAAAGAAAAAAAGAAAAGATTTGTAGATTCCAAATGCAGTGAAATTTGCCTTTGAAAAAAAAACAACAAAAAAACAGTGTGAAAGATGAAACTCCAAGTAATTTTTGTTTAAGGACACATGTACACAAGAGCAAAAAAATCTATGATGTTTGAAATTAACCTGACTTTCAGTAACACGTTCATCAGCGTAAGTATTTCTTGTGTTATAGATGTTTCATTTAAACACTTTAATTGCTTAAAATATCAACTGATGCCCATTATTCTTGAAGGTAAAAGTATCACATTTCTCCTTATGAATTCAGGTATTCAGGTGACTGGTTACTCTGATCCTCCCTCTTCATGTATGATGTGTATTTCTGGAAATTTGTTGGCAATGTATGAAGTTTATAAAAAGGATGTAAATAATTATTAAAGATGGTGATCAAATTGAAATTCTTAAGGTATAACTTGAATGAAAGCTAAATATGTTGTTGTTAATGATCTATTTTTGATGACTCAACAATGTATTTATTGTATTATTTACATGAACTAATCTCTTCCTCACTTTCTGAGCGTTAAAATTTTAGAAATCAATCAGTGCATTCAGCATTGTTTATCTGATGTTTCCCATTATTAAAAAATGATTGACTATTGTGAAGAGGAGGGGAAATAGGAACATTTACTCACTAATAAAATATCCACTCTCACAGTATCATGTAAGGCTCATCCTGCCAGTGGAAGTACTTATTTGGGCAATAGAGTTTGGGAAAAAGACTTCTAACATAAATTCTTGATTTCTTTCCAAATTAAAGACCCATACTACTTCAGAAGCTAGTACCGAATAAGTCAAATTTATAAAATCTTGGGGATTTTTTTTTTTTTAATGTAGTGGATAATCAGCCAGAATGAGAAAGCCAAGATGACCCTTCATTTCATTCTTTCCAGTAATTTTCCATTCTATATGAACAATGATCAGAAGAACTACTTCACTAACTATCACTAACTATCCTTCATTATCTAAACATACTACTTCAAATACTAATAAAATGCTGTACTGCAATAGATGTAAAAAATTCTGGAGTACTTCCCAACAGTTAAAATCTTTACAATAAGAAAAAGAAGTTGCAATAATGAATCTTCAGGTAGTAAACTGCAGCTCACACATTATTTTCTTCAGTTTCCTACTCTACACGTCTTCCTAATATATCTGTTTTATGAGGGCTGCTCTGAAAGTAATGCCTCCTATTTTGATATATTGACCCACAGTGTCAGAAGTGTATATTGGTGGTATGGCAGTATGGGTTGAACCTTCCCACCACTATTCCATTTCATTTTGTTGCAATGTGATTAATGGCAGCGGAGGGCCAGTCTGATAAAATGACATCTGAATCAGAAGTGTATCTCTGAATTCCCCTTCCGTGTGGAAAAAATGATGCCCATTGACACTTGTTGATACTTTCTGAATGTTGATGGAGATCAAACAGTGGATGTGAACACAGTGAGGCAGTGAGTGGGGCATTTCAGCATTTGGAAAAGCAACATGGTCACGTCTGCTGGAGCAGATTTTTACAAGTTTGGCATACAGGCTCTTGTTCATTGTTACTGAAAGTGCATAGGTAACAGTGGTGACTATGTTGAAAAATAATATTTTGTAGCAGAGAATTTGCTCTATCAATTTGTGTTATTGTGCTCTTTGTATCTGTTATAGTTTTTTGTTGTAGGAAATAAGTAGGGCATATTAGTTTCTGAGCAACATATGTAGTTAACTGCATGGCAAAAGTGTTGAGCCATTGAATTCACGGATCCTGGATTTGTGTGTTTTGTTTGTCTGGATGTGCATGTCTCAAGTAGGTACTCACACATATTCTGCCATATAGTGGGGTAATATAGAACATGGTAGGCAAAATTTAAGCAGGTTCATTAACATCATCATATTGTTAATCTAAAACTCAGCCATTGGCAAATCACAAATGAGTTCTGCCCGCAACTCCAGTTGAATGATGGTAAAATGTCTGTAATAAATAATTCAACTGTACATGTTTTCTATTTTACAGATAATATTAAGATGCTTTGCAAAACAGTTTTCTTAGAAAACATCTCAACTACAAATGTTTCGGAGTTAGGAAAACTATTTTTTTTTCTATCTCTCTAGCAATAACGATAAGATTTTTTCTCAGCAGTGTGTAAAAAGAAAGCTGCATCCATGCAACCTTTCAGAATAGTTTACTTGATCAGATAATGAAAAGCAAAGTTGAGAGCACAGCTATGTTGCCAAGTCATTTAACTACTCTATTCAAAACAGTGTTTCTGCAGAACTAGGATATATGCATGTCATTAAACATTTAATATAAGCCTTGGTTATGTAACATATATATTACAAACAGACATGTTATTTACTGTTGTCCTCTTTTTAGAGTAGGAGATTTTAATGTAGCTTTGAGCTAAATACATCTTTTGCATTCACATGAATTTGAGTTTCCCATGAAAATAAACAGTGTTAGAGGAAGGTAGAGTACGTAATTTCAAATTCAGAGGCTTTTGTTGGTTTGTGTCATAACTGTAATGTTGTTTAAATCCAAGAAGGTTATACTTAATTATAGATATGGCATTATTTTTGACAGTTAGGTCTCTTTAATGGATTATCTTTCCTCATTTAAATATAAACAGTAGGAATAACAATAACAAAAGTGAATCTACAGATTTAAAAATCTTCTTTTTATATGTTTAATAACTATCTTTGAAGAAGAATACACACCATGTTGAGCTTTAAAAAATTGATAATATTTATTAAGCCACAAAAGAGCTTATGTAGCTCTGTGATTATGGACAGGAAAGAATATTAGAAAAGGCAAAGTTAGCAAAAAAAAAAAAAGCTTTAAAGTAAGCAGAAATTACATGTCAGTCACAGACATTAAAGCTGGCTGTTTTTAAACTCCAACTGCTAAGCCCTGGGCATGAAACAAGAAAATGATGAGGTAGGCTGAAAGAAATGCACACAAATGCTAATGTTTAGAACCTTACCTAAAGTTAAAAATATGAATGCTTGCTTTAAGGAACAGGTTTCAAATAAAATAAAAGGGTCTATCATGTGAGTCTGTATGAATATAAATATGCTGAAATCTACACATGCAGAATCTGTTAAAGGCAGACTTTCCCTTTCTTTTGAAAAATATTTATTCTGAATGATTTAGATAAAACTGAAGTTTCGTTTTCTGTTATAGGAGTGCTTGAATGTTTGAATAAAAACGTATGGTTTACTTGGGACATTAAAAATCTTGATGCTGCTCTGATGGAAGGTTGTCACCATGGAATAAAACAGAAACAGTATTAAATGAATTTTCTGCTTTTTTGAGTGCTTGCTGTGATAAATCACAGTCTTTTTTTTTAACAGATCTGACCTATTATTTAGACTGAAAAATATATCAGAACTATTACCAAACATTGCATTATTATTTATTCCAATTTGGAAAGGTCATCTTCCTTTCCTTGTCTAAGGAGTTACATGTATCTGGATTTGTGTTTTCTTATAAATGCGCACATACAGAATTGTGTGCTTCTGAGTGTGAAATAGCAAACTGTTAGGTTGAATTAACTCTGAAAAAAATGCAGTCTAATAATTTCTACTGTATTTATCTGCAAGACAAAACAACATTTGTAAAAATTTGAAAATAGACATCCATGTCAAAACATTCAAGTTTACTTACTTAGAAACATTTTTAATACTCTTTTTTAGCCCACAGTCCCTTTACACGCTTCCTTAAACTTCAGGAAACGGAAAGTCACCTTGTATTTCTCGTGGAAGATATGAATAAGCAACCTTCATTTCCTCTAATTCTTACATATTCCTTTATCTGACTTCTTTATTCTCCAAATCTTTTTGTCCCTCAGTTAGCGGCAAGAGCATTTTCACCACTTAAAGAAATCCCAGAATCAAAGAATTTTAGGGTTTGGAATGGACGTCAGGAGATTATCTTGTCCAACCCTCCTGCTAAAGCAGTTATGCTAGAGTGGGTAACACAGAAAAGCATCCAGGTGGGTTTTGTATATCTCCAGAGACGGAGACTCCACAACCCCTCTTGGCAGCTTGTTCCAGTGTTCTATCACCCTCAAAGTAAAGGAGTTTTTCCTCATGTTTGCTTTGATCTTCTTATGTTCCATTTTGTGCCCATTTCCCCTTGTCCTATTGTAGGGCATCACTGGAAACAGCCTGGCCCCATCCTCCTGACACCTACCCTTCAGAGACTTATAAGCATTAATTAGTGTGACCAACCCACCTCTCTCAGTCTTCTCTTACTCAAGCTGAACAGTCTCAGCCTTCCCACTTAAGGGAGATTCTTTAAGACCTTAATCATCTTTGTGGCCCTCTGCTGGACTCTGTTTAAAAGTTCCCTTTCCTGAACTGATGAGCCCAGAACTGGACACAGCACTCCAGATGTGACCTCACCAGGACAGAACAGAAGAGAAGGACCAGCTCCCTCTACCTGCTAACCACACTATTTTTAATGTACCCCAGGATACCATTGGCTTTGTTAACCACAAAGGCACACTACTGGCTCATGGCCTACCTGTAGCCCATGAGGAACACACAGGTCTTTCTCTGACAACTTCCTTTCCAGGTCATCAGCCCCTAACCTGTGTTGATGCATGTGGTCATTTCTCTCCAGGTGTAGACTCTTGAACTTGCGCTTGTTGAGCCACAGAAGGTTCCTCTCTGCTCAGCTCTGTAGTCTGACCATGTCTTGTTAAATGGCAGCATAGCCTTCTGTTATGTCAGTCACTCCTCTCAGCTTTGCATCATTAGCAAACTTGCTGAAGGCATTCTACCTCTTCATCACACCTTTCCTGAAAACTGACTAAATTTCTTAACTCTACCATAATGAAAAGGAATCAGGGTATTTGGACTATTTCTTCACAAGCAGGTAAATAAACAACATAATTTCTGCAATATGTGTATCAATTTTCGGTTTCCTGCTGTACTTGCTTACGTTCAATCTACATTCAAATTAAAACTTTGGCAATCAAAACTATTTTTTTTTTTCAGTCACAATTAGGAGACTCATCTCTGGTAAAATATTTCATAATTTAAGACTCTTTTGAACATATTTGTATGCACAACGGCATGTTTCTTTTTTTTACATCTGTATTCTGAAGCAAAACAAATTAGAATATGTAAGCAGTGAAGGATAATGCACTGTCCAGAACTGCTTCCTCACAATATTACAGGAAAACTCCTTAGCAGTAACATCTGGCCAAACTAGGAGCCCTTTAGACTAACTTTTTCCTTAGAAAACTTGAATAACTTTGACCTAATAATAAGACAACAAAATATGTTGTCTCATTGCAGACAAAACTATTGCAGACAAAGTGAAGCAGAACTGCTCATCTTATACCTTTGATGTCAGTGGGAGCAGTGTTAGCTAGTGACTGAAATGTTGCAGGCAAATGTAAACTACAGGCAGAGCAGTTCCAAGACAGCTGGAATAACAGAATAAGCTTTCTTCTTCTATAAACTGCAAATAAATACTATTATAAAGTAATCAATACCTTTTTGATAAAAGACAAGGAAAGAGAATAAATAAAACCTCAGATGTTGTCATCTGTGTCAAAAAGAAGTGCTTTTATCTTTATGAAAAATCAGAAAAACAGTAGCGAAGATTCAAAGTTCCAGCATGCATGTCCTTCCATGATCCAACGTGAGCACCTTGATTTTAAGACCATTAGAAGTGAGAGATCTAACAACACTCCACAGTGCCTATGTATCTAGAATTCCTGCAGTCAGACCCACACAAGTGATATGACCATTGTGTTTTTCAGTTTATGATCCTGCAGCATAACAGTTTCTGCCACCAACATGAAAAACAGCACTGAGATGTATGTCATTAGAATAAAGAAGCTAAGTTCTTTTATAAGAAGCACGGTGCTCAGAAATTATATGTATGTAAGTTTGGTAGGTTTTGCTGCAAAATGGAATCTGGAGGATTTCAGATTCCTTAATGAAGAACAGAATACCGCAAGCTCAGCTATCACGCAGGAGCTACAAGTAACTTTTTAAAATGACAATTACCATGTCCAGACGGTAAGATTTTTCTGTGCTCCAGGCTCTTGTTTCCAGCAGGATGGAAGTCACTGCAGAGGTATAGCATGTAATAGGTTCATGGAAGGTGTGTATCTCACTGTACATGTCCTGTTTCCCCTCAAATAGGCTGTGTGCACCAGTGGAACTGAGTAAACTTGGATACAGATGGAAAGTTTCACTGTCACAGATCAGGTTTTACAAGCTTTCTGAAGATTGTTTCAGCTTGAGTTTTTATCAGAAAACACAAACAGTACAGATAAAGGGTGATGTTAAAATAGTGTTAAATGTATCAGTGAATACTTGCAATGAAATCTGTTAACATTTGAAAACAACATAAAACAAAAGAGCGGAAATAAAGCCATGGGTCAATCACAGTTAAGAGCTGTAAGTCAAAACACTAAAAATGTAGACCTAAATCTCTTTTGAAGAGGGTCTATGCAAATAAAACAAAAAATATAAAAGAAAATTTTAATAAAGGAAAACAAAAAAAATGTAGATTTATCATATTTATCAAACCTATATCCCATAAAAGGTAATAAAAAATTATTTACTGGACACAAACTCCTGTACTTCTGAACTACACATTACCAGACCCTTGTTTGCAGTCCCACAATGCTAAAGGATTATTCTTGTCACAGTTTTATTAAAGTCTCTTATCTATTAAATCCCTGTGCCTTCACTCCACATCCAGTACGTTTTTTTGGCATGAGTAGTGGATGGCAAGGGCAAAACTTTTCTGCACCGACTCTTTTAACAATTGAAACGTAGTAATTCCTTACCATTATTTGCTTTGCTATAGAATTAGTGTTCAGAGTTAACAGAGTTGCAAGTTAGTTCCTGCAAATATTACTTGATTCCAGGCAGTGGTAGACTTCACTATAACCTTAGATCCAGACCCATTCTGTTTCAGAAATGATTAATCCTTATTTTCAAAAATGACCTAAGGCATTAGGGAACTTAGGTTTGACTATCTGTGGTGTGCCCAACTCTCTCTCACTTCTCAGAAATAGGCTTTTCTGGAGTTGTTTGTTTGTTTGTTTGTTTGTTTGTTTTGTATTTAAAAAATCAACTTGCTGGGTGTTGTACTAGAAATCTGAAAAGCTTTGTATTGAGATCACAACCCCAAACCCAGTCACTTGCAATCCAAAACAAAAAATAAGTGATATAATTGAGAGCTTACACAAAAAATAAGAAAGAAGGGAAAGAAACAAAAAAACAGTCTGAACTCTGTATGTTGGAAACAAGCTGAATGATAACTTGTTCGTTGAATCTGAACAAAGAAAAGAAGATATAGATAACAAGCTAGTGGTCCACATTTTAGTTAAAAAAAATACAAAAAAAACAACAAACAATAACAACAACAAAGAAAACAACAACAAAAAAAAACCCTACCTGTTCTATAAACTGAACCTTTTCTAGATACTCAACAGAAAACAATCAGCTGCTACAATGCACAGAAAATGAACAAGAAATGAATATCTTAAGAAAGTGGAGGGAATCATCTTTTAACATAAATATCATTGCTTTTCTCCTTCACTGTTTCTTTTGGTAGGTTTTTCCTCTCTGAAAAAATACTACAGTTTTCTGGAACACATTCACTTGAGTGTCAGCAGACACAATGAAATAAAATTATCTGTTTATCTGCCTTTCTCTTCATCTATCATGAGAAAGAGAAAACCATGCCAAAGAATGGAAAGGAAGGGGGAAAATATGTTAGTAATTTAATATGATATGATATCCTCTGTTGCTTATTTTACTTAAGTTTTATTTTCTTTTACGTTAATAGGAAGATGAGGTGTATAATATACCTTTTCTTTGGAATGATATACCTCTTTAGGTAATTGTCAGTCAGCTCTGTTAATCTATTTTCTTTCCCCTCTCTTAGCATCACCTGCAGTTTTGCAGTTTCTTTGTTTTGTTACTTTTTTTTTTTTAACTAGAAATTTCAATTGCATATCTTCCAGTAAGTACCTCAAAAATATTTTCTGTAGTGATATTTCTCCTTTAGGGAGGATAACAATTTTTTTTTCAAAATAAACTTTGATTCAAAGTTTGATGAATAACATAAAGAGAATCCCATATTTCCTTTTCCTGTGTACTTTTTTTTTTTTTAATCAATTGTATGGATTTCCCTGCTTTAGGAAACAAAACATTCTACCGAATTTAAAAAGTGCAGATAAGTCATGTAAATTAAAAGCAAACAAACATCAGATTGTGATTTGTCATGACCAGATTCATCACATGAAATTGTGGTGTTGCAGTATTTTACTGGAGAGTCATTTGAAGTAATGATTAATAGTGAGTAACATTAGCAGTTAATGGACGTATTTCTTCCCAAACTCATTTGGGTCAGGTAGTCCTAAAGTGCAGTGTGTTCTTAAAAGCCATAGGGACTTGGTGTATTTGTAAAATCAGTTTGTTGGTGGTTTCCCACCCTACTTTTAAAGTATTTTTCCAAATAAGCCCATAGATGCCTGGGTTAAAACAACAACATATATATATATATATGTATTTGTTTCCAACTTGTGCTTGTAAGAATACCTTAATTTAGGAAATATGCTGAAACTATAAATGTGCAAAGAAGTAGGTTTATTAAAATAATTAGATGCGTGACACAAGAGAATAAATAATAAAATAGAGGATTTTAACAGTATGTCATGGGAGACTTGATTAACTTTTCAATCAAGTGAGACTGAATTTTCCAAACTCTAACAAACACAAAATATTCTTTTCACAGTAAAAATTCTTTCTCCCTTGTTCTCAAATGAACAGTTTTGCTCAAGAAAACAAGAAGCTGATTAGTCATAAGTGCAACTGTATTCTCTCAGTGGTAATGAAAATGTGCAAACTGAGAATTGGTTCAGACTGTGAGTTAACACAGCCTTCTCAGTCTGTCAGAAGTACTGTAAATCCTTTACAGAAGATTTGTGACCAAAAGAAATGGATTTGGGCTATGTTCCTGCTCTAGATGGGTACTGTGAAGATATCCGTGAACTTTCTATTATTCCATAGAAAATATACAGAAAGATGGAGACTGAGTGGACTGCAAACTCTGTGGCATCTCACTGCCTCACATTTGCTGGAGAGAAAATAGTTATTTTGTGCTGATTTTTGTTAAAGCACCTATAATTTTTTTTTTAGTGATAGCAGCATAACAGGGTCTCTAGTTCCAGTTGTGGAAATGCAGACTATTTGAAATCATCCTACATATCTACTTTATTGTTTGTCAAATAATGATTTTGAGAGAGGTTGAATAAGTGTGGTATCAAAAAATGCCATTTTGCTATCGTAGCACAATAGGTGAAATAGGAACCTGAGAGGCTTGTACTGGCCAAGAATGTCATCCAGTCTTTTTACATCACTTCACAACAAACAAACAAACACACAACAAACAAACAAACAAACAAACAAACACCACAGGATTCTGTTGGTAGGTACTATTCTCTATCCTTTCTTTAGCTTTTGAGAAAATCACTGGTCTTCATCAAATTGATCTTTTTCATAAATGTTCTTAGTCACAAATACTTCTATTTAGATTAAAGCTCAGTTAGGACATCTATTTGGTCCATATGGAACTGGCGTAATTAAGACAGACAAGTATTTTGTACCAACCTAATTAATAGGTTAGCAGTGGGTTCATCTGTGAGGTTTATAATAATCTCTTAAAAATACCGTATCCAAAAGGGAGACAGCTGCTAACACGCGAGTCAAATACATTTGACTTAAAAATGAACTTGACTAGCTCCAGCTCAGCTGTGACGCTAGATTGTTGGAAACCTTCTTGTCACTCAAATATTTCTCATGTTTCTTTCTTCTCCTAATTAGTTTCCAGATCCTAAGAGAAAGTTACAGCAGAAGTACATACATACTGTCAGTAGAAATGGGCCAGAAGCAGCACAGGCTGAAAGCCTTGGCTCCTCCTGTGGAACTTTTGTACTGGTACCCACTCCCTTAAAAGTTAGAGGTGAGGTGGATTCTGCTCACCCCAGGACAGAGGGAAACATAAAAAAAGTAGCAAATAATATAAATAGGTCCTCTATTATTTTCCTTCTTCTACTGCTGTTTAGGTTGGACTACATGGTTGGTTTCCTTGCCATTACTTAGTCCTTGTGTCTCACATTTTCCTTCTCATTTATTGATTTTAGCACCCCTTTACTACATTGAATGTATGATCAGAGAAATAGAATGTGACAAATACATACATATATATATATGTATGTACATATATATATACAACATACATACAATATATGTACAAATACATACATATATATATATATACATATATATATATATATATATATATATATATATATATATACTTACACACTTTTGGTAATACATCCAAATGAATTGTGGCCCTCTTAGCAGGATATAGATCAACAAAGGCTGTTGAACCTTTAATTTGTTTTTTGTAGCTAAGTCAGCCAGTGATGTATATTGGTTGAATTAGACATAGTGTCTTTTAGCTTGTGACTCCTGCAATTGTTCTGAATTATCATTCTGACCAACCAAAGTGCTGCAGCTCCTTATTATCTCAACACCCTTTTCTCTATTCAATTGTCTTTTCTCCAGCAGAAGTCAAAGCTCCAGTGGGTCAAGCCCTTCACCAGCAGCGCTACAAATTGACTTTATCTGTTGCCTGAATATATATTTGCTACCCTTGTAGATGGTATCAAAAAACGAATACATTTTCAAAACTCACTATATTTTATGAGTAGTTCTGCACAAACAATTCTATTTCTAGTGACATATGAATTATGGCATTAGAATAGCCAGATCACATTAGTATCTCTTTCGAGGTCCATGAATTATGCTAATAATGACCTTTTGCATTTATAAACATAACATTTGTTAATATTTTAGCTTGTTGATACAATACAGATCTCATTTATCCTCCTTTTCTGTCATGTTATTTGTAATGTACTCCAGATTATGCAGGACAAAAATTTGCTAATTATTTTTTTTTTCACTGTGGCATTTTTTTGCAGAGACACCTTTCATTTTTATTCCAAGATTCTTAATGCAAGTTATGTTTCTGAAAATGTTATTTTTATAAGTTATTTAGGAAATTATTGCCTTAATGTTATGTAGTTTCTCCAGTGAAATCAAGAGTGGAGAAATATATTCAGGAGGTGACAGGTTTTGTATTTTGCATGTTTCCTCATCAGAATTCCTGCTGCTGCATAGCTCATAACAGTTTGGTTGAAAGATACTGGTGTTGTTTTTCTTGGTATTTTATTTCACTTCAAATAAATTATGCCACTACTTTCATATTTACCAAGATTAAAAGTACATCTAAATTCATGTCAACTTTAGATACTTATTATACTGTCAGTAGCCTGCATTGTATTATATTAACGTCAAATATATCTAATAAAGTAGAAGCGTGATTTTAAGGAGAGGGATTTTTGGTGATCTGAATGTTTTCTTCACTGTAACTTCCCACATGACAACAAAGAAGCTTCTACTGGTCTGTATTGTCTGAAATACGTAAATGCAAAATTCCAGTCAAAAACATCTACACGTAGTGAAACACAGTTAAAAGACAGGATTCTGCTTCATAAGATATTCAGAGATGAGATATCTTTAGATACAGTATTAATTGGACATAAAAGGAACTGGGGCATTCCCAAATTCCTCAGCTATATTGAAATCACTATGATTTTATTTAAAAGAAATACACCACTGGTAAGGAGATTTTTGTTTCTTTTTTTCTTTGCTGAGAAGGATGGCTTTGGCCCCATCATAAGGATTATGGTCAATATATCTAGAAATTGTTAGCAAGTAACCCTGAAAATACTAATTTAAGTAACAGTCAAAGTCTGAAAGACAAAACAGAAAGAATCAGTTAAATAAGGTCTGCAGTAATTGTAGAATGAAATGAGTAGCACATAGCATCTCAGAATGTGGATTGCCTCCTAAGAATTAGATCTTGAGAAAGAGAACTTGGTTCACAGAAAAAAAATCACTGAGTTGTGTAATCAAAAGAAGACATTAATGGGAGAGATGGAATCTTTAAAGCAATAGAAGATTAGCTCCTTATATGCTGATAAAGAGAATTACTTTCCAAAGGAAATTATCAGGAAGGCCTCCCAAACATTTCAGTGTCTTTTAAAAGTTTCCTGGTGAATAATCACTTGGCTCTGAGAGAATACGTTGACATGAGTTGTTTGAAATGAGCAAAAATAGGTCCTGCATTGATTAAAGAAATCAGGTGTATACAGTAGATCTGAATAAAAAATCCTTGTGGAAACCAATGTGAACATTAACCAGCAATACATGCTTGCAAGAGAGATGTCCAACAACCTCCTGGGCTGCATGAGAAGAATTGTTGCCACCTGGTCAAGGGACACGGCCTTTCTCTATAGAAAGTATTCTGTGATTTTGTGATTCTAGGATGAAACTCTTCCAGTATCTGAATTGGCTGAGAAGAAAGGCAAGAACAATAAATTCTAAATAAATATAAGATGAATCCTTTTGAATAAATATAATTCAGAGAACTCTCTGTCAAATGAATGAACTATGTTTAAATACAAAATAGATGAATTGGAATGAGTAATTACCTGTTTATCTGTGAGAAAGTCCTAGAGGATAACATGAAGGTGGTCTAGGCCTCTTAAGTTTTCTGAACTGTTAGATCACATCTAACAGTTAGGGAAAAACAAGAAATAAGTGATTCATTTAAGCTGAGAATAGGTATTAAACAGGATTGTGTATTATCCTCAGCTCCTTTTACTGTATCTTTTTCACTTATTTTTTTTATTTAACTTTTTTTAATATGTAGAAAAAGTAAAAAATGCAACAACAAAAAAAACTAATACGAAAGCAACAAACCAAACAACAAAAATAAAAACCTCAGTGTGTCTCCTCTCAAAATACAAGAGTTACTGGTAGAAAATTAGAAAACTGTGTGTATGGCTGGAGACCAAAAAATGACATTATCATACTAATGGTTATGAAGTTGGGCAAAGTAGAGCAATTGTGTAATTTTAGGAAAACTAAAAAAATTAAGGTAGTGAGAAGGGAAGCAGTACATCTGCTGGCTGAGAGACAGCAAAAGAAATGATAATGCCCAAATCTACCAAAATTACTAAATTATAATTAGGTAAATTGGAAGATAAACTAGAATGCATTTATCTTTTAAAATAGATGAATGTTATCTTAGTAAGGGATATTTAGTAGGTATCTGGAAGTGTATATATAAACTTGGAATTACAACTGCTGCTTATTGGAAGCTTGGTCATGTTTAGTAAAGAAGAGGTATTAGTATGAAATGTGAATCACAGAACCGCAGAATCACAGAATTGTAGAGGTTGGGAGGGACCTCTAGAGATCATCGAGTCCAGCTCCCCTGACAAAGCAGCTCCCTAGACCAAGTTGCACAGGTAGGCATCCAGACAGGTCTCGAATGTCTCCAGAGGAGACTGCACAGCCTCCCTGGGCAGCCTGTGCCAGTGCTCCATTACCCTGACTGTGTGAAATAAAATAGCTGAAGATATTGGTCTATTGAGCCACGAATGTCAAAGGGAACAGGACATTAAAATATTTTTGGCAAACTGATGTGTTATTAAACATTTTTGTGTTGCAGACTTGCATTTATTGATTTAAAGATTTTTCAGACTAAAAAAAAAAGACAAACCAAAAAATGCTCTACCCAGACACACCCACACTCTGAGCAATGCTAATTCTTGATTCCTTAGAGCTGGAGAAGTCATTTTAGCAGTTAGGTAAGTCTGAAAGTGTTTTTGTTTGTTTGTTTTTTGGTTGCGGGGGGAATTGGAGGGAATTTTGTTCACCCAGTTTTAGTTTTCTTTTTTTCCTTGTGGAGAGAAGCATGTTGTTTTGCCTGAAATAAGAAATTCATATTTTCTGTTCAGCTAGAATTTATAATATTCCCACATTCTTGACTAGGCAAGATTAAATCCCAGCTTTAGCAGTATGCTTTTCACTACTTCCTTGAAAATCTTGCAAGGCTTGTCTGAATTATCAGCATAGGAGCACTGCAATTTAACTTCTCCTGGACCAAGGGCGCTAGAATATGCCCACCAAAAAACAGAACAAACAAACAAACAAAAACAAACAAACAAAAAAACACCCCCCAAAACCCCATCACAACCACACATTTTCTTAAGCAACCCCTGTTTATGTAAGAATTAAATTCCAAATACAATTTCTAAATTAATATCTTCGATGATCTGCCAGGTAAGATTTGACATGGGCGAACTCACATGGACTCAAAGTCATTAAAAAGAAGAACCTATGAAGTCTATGAAGAATCAGTGTCTTAATGAAAACCTAGACTGGCCAGATTGAGGAAGAGAAAAAATGAGATGTCAATTTCTTAACATTATCATGTCATAATTAGATATGGCAGGACCATCAGAGTTTAACAATAGTAGGATTAATGGACTTAATGATCTTCATCCATTACAACTCCACAGCACTACAACTCCTGCTAAAACCAATTATGGTCCAGATTTTCAAAGGTGTTAATGAGAACCCTATGAGAGGTTTTAGAATGCTTCTGATACATAATTTTTAATGCCTTGAGTGTCTGTATATATCCGGTCTCCTCCTGGAAACTGAATCACTGAGGAGTGATCCTGGAAACTGAATCATCACATAGGACAAAATGTCTCTTCTAAACAATAACACAGTCAAAATAATCTGTAGGCATGATGTTTAGGCTCGCAGTAGTGATAATTTAACTGAGGCTTTGGTACAGTGAGCAAAGCCTGCAGCCTAGGAGAGCTTTTAATTGTACTTCAGTGGGAATTGTGTACCTTTGTTGAACTCCTTTTTTCTAGGAGTGTATAAGCTTCTAGATTTTTTAAACTGAAAGTGGATACTTTTTCACTTTGTTTGCTTCTTAGTTAGTCTGTTTCTTCTAGTTTGTTTATATTAATAAATTGTACCTGGCTCCTTTTTGCCCTACTTAGGCATAGTTGGTAATGTTCCTTTGTTTTTAATGTTAGACATAGATTTTTCTTTTCTCATCTTATTACTTATCATTCATATTTAATGGTGCACACAGAATTATCTTTTAGACTCTTTTTACCTTTTGATTTCTTGTATTTAATGACACGCCCAATTGTTTGATATCCTTTTTTTCCCTAGGAGCCTGTCACTGCTCTCTATTTAGCTGCTTTGAACTAGCTTTCATCTTCTAGCATTTAAACCATCTAAGTCCTCATGTATATTACTGCATTGTTCCTCATTATTTACTCTTTCTCGTTATAATGCCATTCTCTTCAAACAAGTGCTACTTTTTCCTTTGTTTCCTGCTCTTTGTTTTTAATTTTCCAAGTCAAATTTACGCTTATTACATGACTCCCACGCCTTAGGTATTGTCATTAACCTCAGATGTAAGACTTTATCAAAAGGGCTTTCAAAATCTTTTCTGAAGAGTCTTACCTACAGTAGCTCGTTTGTCGACTGCAGCTGAGGAGAGTTATTGAATGACAGAAGGCTCTTCTCACTGGAAGCTAAGTGCCCAACCCTCTGAGTCCTTTGTTTGAATGTAGGTCTCCAACATGCAGACTACAATACAAGCACTTGACAAAAGGATTGATTTTACATCTAACACTGGAAGAATGCATATAATTTCCATGTATTACATGGTGTATATGCTACAGAATCTGAAACTTTTTCACTAACTACATTCAACAGCTCGTTTGAAGCCTCTGCTGTCTATATTCAGTGTGATTTCTGTTATAAAAATGGCATTAATTTTAGAGTTAAACTCCCAACACTGGCAATCGTTACCACAGAATTTTACCAGATATTATGAAATGCGTACCTGCAATGCAGTATATGGAGAGAGCCTTAATGGAAAAGGATCCATTTATTCTGTAGATACTTTTATAGAGGACTTCAATTAATCATATTTACATTTAGAAATACTTTTAATCCTGATGATTCATAAAGAAAATTCAGAGCATAAGGACACAGTATAATCCCTTCAAGAAAGTCACTGGCGTATTTTGATCCTCAGTATTTTATTTAATGCTGTTCATCTCATTTCAAGAAACATATATCATAATTGATGAACAATGAAAGTGAAGTACAGTAAAGTTTATCACATTAATAGAAAGATTATACTGCTATTATGTGAAGGAGGTAAATAACAGGTGATAAGGCAAAAGCATAAACAAAAACCCAAGCAGAAAAATATCAGGTGAGCAGGAATACCAGTTTTCCCTGTCTTATCTTTCAGAAATTGGAGATATTTGTTTAAATTAGAAGGCAGTAAATTCAAACCAGACTTTAAAACTCACTATTATCACTCCTCCATTGAGTCACATGAGCAGAAAAATGTTGAAAACCCTCGTACCTCAGTGCTCACAGCTATATTGAACTACAGAGACCTAGTCAGAACTCTAGGGAAACAGTGGTCAGAGAACATTTATTCCACCTCTAGCTTCAACACTTTACTCTAATGTATCTGTTCCTTGCAATCACCAGAGATTATGTCTATTACTGATAGCTTTAAAGACACCTTCTGTTCCTGCTCACTGCAAATTGTGTTAATAGAAAATAAATTAAATCCATTAAAACTACTGTCTTTACAGCTGACTTTAATTCAAAGAAGCTTTGAATCAAGACATAATCAAACTTTTAGCCCTGAGGCCTTACAATCATTTTAGACTGATCAAAGGGGGAAGTTTTGTGTTATGTTTAATCTAATCTAATTGAGGATTGCTACTAACAAGAGTGGTTCTGCTCTCCTTTCTATCTTCTCTCCTCGTCATCCTACCATTCTTATTTCTTTGTGTGTTCATTTGGGTCACTGTCAACGGTTTTCCGGGCTGGATCGGCCCGGTTCCATGACGATTGGTGTGGGGGACCCGCAGACCCACGCCCCAGGAAAGAGGAAGGGGGAAAGGGAAAAGGGAAAAGGGAGATGGGCCTAGAAACAAAACAGCGGCAACGATCTGAGGAGGAAAGCTAATTTACTAAATAAGATATCAGAAAGCAAAATAACACAATATAATATAATATAATTGGAATTGAAGCTAATAAATCAAATAAAATGAGCAAGAGAGAGAGTGTCCGATAAACCGAAGACCTTACGCTAACGCTGAAGGCGATACGGCAGCGAGCACCCACTGCTGAGTTGATCCTGAAGGAAAGAGAGAGCGTCCCGTGACCGCAGAGGGTTTTTATCTTTTCCCTCTGAGCGGAAAATACGTAAAAATGCAAAGCATTGCAAAGTCCTCTGGGGAATGTAGTTCTTCTCTTCTGAGACAGGTATACCCGGAAATATCAATGATCTATGGAGTTGGAGTATTAACTCTTTAACTTTTAATGCACTACATGTTGTTATGATGTGGAATACCAATACCAGAAATCATAAAACCATGACAGGTCACCTTTCTGATTCAACTAATTCTGTGGCTACTTATATGTTATATATGGATCTAAGCAGACGTATATTTATGGGAAGAGAGTACAACGTTACAATGGTCCATTTTTGAACACGATTACGCATACAGGTAAGTTTTTATTCTTATACACAAACACATATACTTATTCCCATTTTTGACACCTTGAGTGGTCATATAACCTAATAGATTTTTAAAACACTTTCACTATACTTTTATATTTTGCTTTAAATCAGAAGAGCTGAGGCAAGGGAATAGCTAGTAAGCCCTGATCAGAATTACCTTTTCTGATGGCAGGGTGATTTAGATGAGTTTAAGCTAGTTGTGAAGCTATTGAAAAATCTCAGGTTCAAGTTTCTCTAATGATCATGTTTCACATTAACTTTCATAACACAGTGAAATAAGTGGCATAGAAACCATAGTCTTGTACTGGAAAAATCTTTCTGTCCCAGAAAGTTCAATACTTGCTCTTTATCTGATACAAGTCTTAAATGTCTTGGAGGTATATCCAGGATAAATACAGGATAAACAACCTAGTGAATTGTACTCTGAAATAAACTATAACTGCTGCAGGGCAGGCAGCAAGCATTAAATGTGTTCCTTGCAATGACTCAGCTGACTCCAAAGATAAATTACTCCAGTTAGCACTAGATTAAGTTGCCCTTACCAGGTGCTTGTCTAACATGGTAGGATACACTAGCTGATTATTGCTGGGGCTGAATGAGTGAGGGTCTCAGATTTCAGTTTAGACTCAGAGAAGAATGCTCAAACTATATGTGGTAATAAGACAGGAAGAATGAGGGAGAGAAAGCATATATATCATTCTGAGTTCTAAATATGTCTTGCAGAGCTCTGTGACAGTGAAATATATTGACAGAGGTCAGTTAAATTTGTTCAGTAGAAAACACATCACCAACACAGTTATGCAGACTGTGTCTTTGCTCATCAGTATCATTTCTGTCCTAGAGGTCCTGAGTAGAAGTCCATTTTCTAAAAATCCCATCTTTGACTTGCCAAAGTGTTTTTGTTTTATCACATTTTAGCCAAAACACCAAAATTACTTTGTAAACCACCAACACTACAGAATTAAATGTCACTGGATTCCTTAACCAGTTGAACTGCTTAAAAACACAATATGAAATAGAGAGGAAAAAAGCAAAAGATTTTACTAATAGAGCTTTTGGATAGACCAAAAAAAAAAAAAAAAAAAAGTTAAAAGAATTTAAAGTTGTTAATCTCCTGATTGATCATCCCACTAAATTCAGTGGAGAATCACCAAAGCTAAAAGTAATTTTAGCAGTGTTCATAACATATTCATTCACTCCTATCTGGAGTACTGCATCCAGGCCTGGGGCTCCTAGCAGAAGAAGAATAAAAAGCTGTTGGATTGGGTCCAGAGGAAGGCCAGAAAGATAGTCGGAGAGGTAGCTCACCTCTCCTGTGAAGAGAGGCAGAAAGAGCTGGGCTTTTTGAGCTTAGAGAAGGCTCTGAGGAGACCTCATTGTGATCATATGAGCAGGTGAGACACCACCTTTTGACACAGTCCAATAATAATAGGAAAAAATAGAATGGTTTTAAACTAAAAGGGAAATTTAAATTAGACATTAGGAAGAAATTCTTTACTTGGAGGATGGTGAGGGGCTGGAACAGGCTGCCCAAAGAAGTTGTGGATGCCCTGTCCCTGAAGGAATTCAATACCATGTTGGATGGGACCCTTGGCAGCCTGATCTAATGGCTGGCAACCCTGTACAACCTTTGCCTTTCCTCATGCTGAGGCACTTATATACCTCTAAAAAGCCATACTAATCCGTAATAGGGTTTAGGCTTTTGTCAGTTTGTGGGTATACAGTTATGTATGTGACTAGTTATGTGAAGTTAAAACTAGCTAAATTAAAATGACTGTCAACATAGATTATTTAGAGTTCATTTCCACTGATGTTTCCCAGTGGATACTTAAGAAAAGATGCAGGATTTCATTATTTTCTTCTCAAATATGTACTAGCATCAGTGCCTCATGGAAAAATTTCTAACAGCACAGGAGCTTTCTTTTCCTATCCATCTTTTTCCTCAAGGGCTGGATATAACCTGTAAAAACAATATCCACTCATGTTACATTAATAATACTAATGCCATGGTCATATTAATGATCTCGTATTTTTTCCTCACTTTCCTGCATGTATGTATGTGTGTGCATTACATGTGCATGAAAATCACAAAAACCTATATCTCTGCATTACATGCATGCACATCCACGTAACTATATATATATATATACCTTTACATTATTTGCTATGATGATAAAAATATTATTAAAAGTGTTTATAACTGTAAATCACCAGTGTAATTAGCAGAGAAAGTTTTCATGAACTGAAGTTTACTAAAATCACTTTTCAACAAAGTTTTAATCTAAAAGCTCTTTCCCAGATACTGGAGAGATGAGTTGCTTAATAATTCAGTGGATCCATAATGAATGGGTTCAAATACCACATTATGGTAAAATTTCATTAATTTCTTTCTGCTTACATTGAGTTCAGTACCTGAAGTTCTTCCAGTGTAATGACACACTGGCAAGGAAGGGATGGTGCAGGAATAAAAGGAAAATACATGCTTATTTGTAGGAAGTGTCACCTTTCCCACTGAAGCTGAAGTACACTATAATTGTATTCAAATGCATATAAAAATGTAATCCATTTTTCAAAATATTAATGACTTGAAATTATCAATAAGCCTCATAGAACAGGCTAAATTCATTGCATTTCTTATTATCAAATGAAAATTGTATCAACTTTCAGCAGATATACTATTCCTTTGATGCTCCATGCATATTGTGAGGTTTATGTTGTGCTGTATGCTGTAACAACACAATATGACTCTTAAATATAGATATCACGTTTGAAATACCAGCTAGGGGAATGATGAAATTTGATTATGTTTTTTTTTTTTTAACTCCTTTACATTTTTGTTTATAAATGAAATCCTGAAGATAAAATTCTATTTACTTGTCATCACATATATAGCATATAGTGGAGAAAAGATAGCAACGGTAATATAGAGAACTATTCTGTACAGGCTGAGAATTGGACTAATGACAGAGTATCTTTTCCAGTTTTAGATTTAATGCTTCTGTGTTCCTGTACACATAAGAGACTCTGGGCTAAATATCTTCCTTCTGAGAGTATTTGAAGCATTAAAGTGGGAGCACTGGAAATTCCACAATACTGATACTAAAGCCTAAAGTCCTTTGGTATAACTTCTGACCATGAAAAAGCTAAGCACTGATTAATAATGTTTGTAGCTCATAAAGTAAATTTCACATATACATATACGTATACGTATGCATATTTTTATTCCTTTTCCTCGTGTATGTATATTTCATTTCTTGTGTCCCTAAATTGGAAACTGGGAGGCATTTTAGCTTCTTCTCTGATTGCCAGATTCAATTTTGCAGATATGGGCTCTATGCCTTTGTTTCAGTTAAGAAAGCTTTGGAGTTGAATTAGAGGAGATGAATGCTAAATTCTTTCCCATTTTAGTTTTATATTTCTAGTTTCTTTGAACATAAGAATTGAGATGCCCAGCTAATGTCTTTATGTACCCATTCATTCATCAATCCATTTTATTAGAAGTATCATGATGACCATGCTAAAATTTTTATTAGAAAATCATAGGATCATGGAATGATTTTGGTTGGAAGGGACCTTAAAAACCACTGAGTTTCAGCTGCCCGGTTGTGGGCAGGGACACCTTTCACTAAATCATGTTGCTTAAAGCTTCCTCCAACCTGGTCTTGAACACTCCCTGGGATGGGGCATCCACAGTTTTTCTGGGCAATCTGTGTCAATGCCTCATTATCTTCATACTGAAGAATTTATTCCTTTTTTCTTATCTAAATCTACCCTTCTTTAGTGTAAAGCCATTACCCCATGTCCAATCACTACATTTCATGACCAAGTGCTTCCCCATCTTTCTTCTAGGCCCATTTTAGGTACTGGAAGGCAGCTAGAAGTTTTTCATAGATCCCACTCTTCCTATCTTAGAAGAGGCGTTGTGGTCCTCTGATCATCTTCTTGGCTCTCTTCTGGACTTGCTCCAACAAGTCTATGTCCTTCTTATGTTGGGGACTCCAGAGCTTTACAGAGTACTCTAAGTGTGTCTTACAAGACTGGGAACTTCAATGGATTGCCATGACTTTTCAAATATGATGAGTAGTGGCTGTAGCAACTTTAATTTGCTATAGTTCCCTCAAGACTCGCAGATGCATCTTATTAGGTACCAGAGACTTATGCACCTTCAGGTTCCATAGGCAGTCTTGAACCTGACAGAATCCATTCAAAGTATGTGTACATTTACTTCAGTGTTCTGAAGGAATAAATAAATACACCAGTGTGGCAATTAAATGGCAAGTACTTATTTGCAATTGAATCAGTTAATGATCATCAGGTACCAGGCCAAATATATGAAAATACTTATCTCACAGAAGAATCATCTCAGTCTATTGCTTAATTATGGGCAAGAAGTATTTTTAGTGTCCACCAGTGCTAAGTTTTCAAAGCAATGAAGCACCTCTCTAGAAGGAAAGTGATGTAAGTGCACTCTCATCACCAGAAGACTAGTGCAGATGAGATTTAATGTTCCGTCAGCGACACACTTATTAGTTATTGCCAGAGTGGCCAATACTAGTATAATGAACTGATCTTCTGCCATCAGCCTAAATGTTGGTATCTAGCTGTTTACAAATGGGTACTGATAGAAGTCATTAGTAGCTCTGCCAGGGTCATCACAGGCTTAGATTCATTGTTGTAACTAGCATCCACACTTTTGACACAGTTGAGCCAGCACCCAAACCAGGCTGATTCGTAGTACTTTCTGCTTGGCTTGAAGCCACCTGAGGTGTTACTCATATCTCCTCATTCTGTATAGTTTAGGAAGATAATTCTTATTAGTTTCCTCTTTAATCATCAGATAAAGGATTTTGCCTCTCAGAAATAATTTTTCAGCACTACCGTAAGAGTTTAAGAAAAAATGAGATGCCCCTTGGGAATGCTTATCTCTTACCTTTGACTAACTATAATAATAAGAAAGCCTATATAACTTAGAGCTGAGGCTCTTTAGCCAAACTTTGAGAGGCTTCTGTAATTTGAGGTAAGACTGTAAGGTCAAGAGCAACAGCATCATAATAAAACTGAACTAATGGCAAAACAGCTCTGATTGCACCTCAGTTAGCACGTACTTGTCTTTAGTGCTCATCATTGAAAATTTGTCTGGTCTTAGGGAATTATGTGGCTACGTAAATTGTGCCGGTAAAGGATCACATCAATTCAGGGCTATGCTATTCATCAGGAATGCTGTGTAGATTGTATAGGAGTTACTATATTTTTCAATAATACACTGCCTTTTAGGTAGCAAGTTTTGTTCTCTAAGAGTAGCTAAGATATCCTTCACCTTAATTTTCATATGTCAGACAAAATCTCTCTCTGTATACCTGCCTACATACTGTTACACTGTTAACTTGTGGATAAAATAAAATAAGTTAACTGGGTACAGTAAAAAAATAAGAATATGAATTTAATAATTTTTTCCTAATACTTTCCATGAGATAGTTTTGGACTTGGTCCCAAAGCTGGACACTCACAAGTCCATGGGACTGGATGGATTGCACCTTAGAGTACTGAGGGAGTTGACAGATGTGATTGCCAAACCACTCTCCATCATTCTTAGGCATTCCTGGCTAACCAGGGATGTCCTGGCGGATTGGAGACTGGCAAATGTGACACCCATCTTCAAGAGGGCTCGAAAGATGATCCTGGTAGCTACATTCCTATAAGTCTGACCTCGGTGCCCAGGAAGGTTATGGAATGGATAATCTCAGGATTCATCACGGACCAGTTAAAGGTCAACCAGGGGATCAGGCCCAGTCAGCATGGGTTTATGAATGGTAGATCCTGTCTGACAAACCCAATTTCATTACATGACAAGGTAACCCACTTAGTGAATGAAGGTAAGGCTGTCTATGTGGCATACTTGAACTTCAGCAAAGCCTTTGACACCATCCCCCACAACATTCATGTGGAGGAGCTGGCTGTCCATGGTTTGGATGGGCGTATACTCTGCTGGGTGAAACTGAGACTGGATGGCTGGGCCCAAAGAGTAGTGGTCAATGAAGTTAAATCCAGGTGGTAGCCAGTCATGAGCAGTGTCCTCCACAGCTTGGTACTGGGGCTGCTTCTAGTTAACATCTTTATTACTGATGTTGATGAGAGGGTTTGAGTGCACGCTCAGTAAGTTTGTAGATGACACCATGTTGGGAGGGACTGTTCATCTGCCTGAGGGAGAAGGGCACTACAGAGGGACCTGAATAAACTGGATTGATGGGCCAAGGTTAACTGTATGAGTTTCAATAGGGCCAAGTGTCAGGTCCTGCATTTTGGTCACAACAACCCCAGGCAGCCCTACACGCCTGGGGAGGAGTGGCTGGAAAGCTGTCTGATGGACAGGGACCTTGGTGAACTGATGGACAGTTGTCTGACAGTTGGCATTTCAGACTAAGTGGTGAAGGAATCAAGAAATATATTTATGTTCCCAAAGAACAAAACAATTAATTCATCTTTTATGGGATTGAAGGGAATTTCTATAATAAATTATCTTGCATCTGTGAAGATCAGATTGTAGTATCATAGAAGCACAGAACAGCTTGGATTGTAAAGGATCTTAAAGATCACCCAATTCTGACCCCACCCCCTGCCATGGGCAGGGTAGCCAACCACTAGATCAGGTTGCCCAGGGCCCCATTCAGCCTGGCCTTGAATGCCTTGTGGGATAGGGCACCCGTAACTTCTCTAGACAGCCTGTGGAAGGGCCTCACCACTCCCTCTGTAAAGAACTTCCCTCTGACACCAAATGTAAATCTCCCCTCTTTTATTTTGAAAGCATTCTCCCTTGTCCTATTTTTATCAGACTAAAAAGTTGATCTTCATCCTATTTATAAGATAATAAAATAAAACAAAAGACATAGATGAAGTAAAAAAAAATATTACCAAAACTCAAGATGGCAAGAATTGATTTCTGACATGTTCTATTGAGATTGAAAGATCAGCACAGACCAGTATGAATATTGATATAAAATTATTAATTTTCATACCCAGCTCTGGTAGCGTTATCCTGTAGAAATGAGATTTCTGCATTTTCAATATAACTACAGATTTAGACACATTTGCTGTATCCAACTAAGGTGTTTTCCTGTCTATTGTAACCTTACTCCATAGGGAAGACCTCCTTGTACCTTTCTATGATCGAGGTCTACGTACAATGGAATTGACCTTTAATCATGCTAAATATGAAGTGTGAAATAGCTTAATGTGTAACATGGAAGGGAGATAATTTGTAAATTTCCATTGCTATGGGAAAAGCCTAGGCTCGGAGTAGTACATAAACTCTGCAGAAGAATACAGAGTGATATACTGCAAAATGTCAAATACCATACTGAGGGTGTATAGTATAATGAAAGGAATTAGGTCAGAAGGAGGGGGGCAGGTAATTAATTTTTTATCTCAGTGCAGATTGTTGAGCCTTATTTGAGTGCTTTACACTATTTGGGTCTCCATAATACTGAAAAGAATTTGCTGAATTGGAAATAATCTAATAAAAAGGATAACAAGAATGACAAAAAAAAAAAAAAAGTTTGTTAAGAAAAGACAATTTCCAAAACCTCAGGGAAAGATGACTGAGGCACAGTTTGAAAGCTAATTCAAAGTACCTGGTAGGGATTAACCAAAAAAGTGACTAGGGTGTGGAAGAAGGAGAGAAACTGTATTTCAGCAGTCAGTTCAGCTACAAGAAAAATGATTGTGTTGAATTGTCTTTGCAAATAGTAAAAGAGGAAAGAAACCTGTGTACAACTGGTAGTCCTTGCATTCTAATAGAAGTCAGTTCATTGACTTTCTGAGTAGGGAAGCCTGAAATCTATATAGTATCAAAAGACGTTAGTAAAAATGCTTATTTGTCAGTGTTAAGAAAATATTTGTCAGTGTGAACAAAGGTATGGTTTTCCTCTGCCACTTAAACTCTGAAAAATAGACTAAAAATCTGATATTTTTTTTTCTTGAGCAAAATACCTGGCAGGCAAAAATTTGACTCTAATGTGCATTTATTGCAAGCATTCTGAATGTTTCTGAATAGTATTTCAGTGTCAGTCTAGTAAATAACTACTAAGTCCTCTTTTGCAGTGTTTTTGGAAAGGAAGTTAAGTTCGGGTAGAAACACAACTAATCAACTATGTCTGTGTACTTAGATCATGCACATATCCTGAATTATTGTGAGGGCTCCAAAAGTAATGTCTCCTGTTTTATTCTATTGGCTCACAATGTCAGAGGAGGATGTTGGTGATTTGGCAGTAGAGGTTGAACCTTCCCGTCACCACATTTTGTTGCTATATGACAGATGGCAACAGAGGGTTAGGCTGACAAAATAGTATCTGACATGGAAAGGTTTGAAGCAAAGGTGTGGAATTGAATTCCTCCATGTGGAAAAAATTGCACCCACTGACATTCATTGATGCTTGTTAAATGTTTGTGGAGACCAAAGAGTGAATGTAAGCACAGTGAGGTGGTGGTGGTGGCATTTCAGAGGTGGTGACAGCAATGATGGGTCACCTCCACTGGTGCAGATTTTTACAAGTGTGGCATTCAGAGTCCTGTTCAATACTGGTAAAAATGCATAATGGTGGTGACTATGTCGAAAAACTGTTTTGTAGCAGAGAATTTTCTCTATCAAATAGCGTCATTGTGCTCTTTGTATCTGTTGTATTTTCCATGGAAATGAATAGGAAGAATTACATTTAGAGTGACCTAAGTGTTGGTAAGCATACAAATGGTCAAAGATTATTTGTGAAAGAAAACTATGAAATTAGTCACTCTAATGATTGGAGTCAATTTCTGGCTAGGTCCTCTATATATAATGCGTTTGCACAAATATGATAGGAAAATGTCCATTTTTCCATATGATAAACTTATGATTTTGTTTTCTGTAGTGAATATGTATGAGATGACTCAGTAGATGCCAAAGCTATCTGTGTCTTCAAGAAGTCTGAAGTTTCCTATTTGTTTAACAGAAGTCCTAAAGTAGAAAACCACTTAACAATATACAGATTATTAAAATACTCCAGAAGAGTATGTTTTTCTAGACTAATAAAAGAGGAACCAATTTTTATCAGACATTTAGGATCTTCTGTCTGATGTTTTTGTCTATCTGTTTTTCACTTTGCATTTAGTGTGAATTTTGATTTTTTCCTGCAAATAATAAAATGTTCAGAAGAATTATATCTTCAAGGGTGAATAGATGAAATTACAATAAATTAATTTTAATTTCTCAGAAAGATACACAAACTGAAAAATAAAAATATGCAATGAGAAGGCATTGATCCATAAGTAATAAGAAAGTGCAAATTACTGTCCCATGAGTAAGAATACTGTAGAAGCTGGCTCTTGAACTCCTCAGCAGAGAAACAAATTGAGTTGTATGATTTCTCTGGACTAAAATGGGAAATGTATGGCTTAATTCCCAGACATTGCTTCAAAATTTTTAGGGCTAATTATCAATTTCAGTCTTCTGCTTTACATGCTTAATTATATACAGCAGCTATATGAATAAATTGCAGATCTGCCAAATGTTGAGAGCAGTACAGTTTTAGTAGCTGGAAACATGCTGTTTGCACTAACCAGATAATATTTATAACAATAAAATAAAATATACATTCCGGTTTTAAATTTAGCCATGTTTATTAAGGATGAAAGAATTTCTGTGAAATTCTGTGAAAAGGATGAAAGAACTCCCTGCTCTGGAGCGTACATTTGAATTTCTCATCACGTCACCTTCAGCTAATTGTTAAACTGGGTCAAAGGATTCTGATCCATTATGTTAACTCTTCATTGAGAATTTCGTACTGTCCTCGGTCACATTCCTAACCTCAGTTCAGGGATGAATGTACTAATTAATTTGACTGGTTTCAATTGAGTGATAACAATTTTTCAGTAAGATTGTTTGTGGTTGATATACGCTTTTACTAGACCTTGCTGTATTTTCCTCTTTCCTTAATGAAAAAGAAAAAATGGAACCTTGTGTCTTTCTAAAATCTCTTCCTGAGAAAGAACAATAAAAAGTAATTCCTTAGTTTTCCTAGCAATTGCAGAAAATTGTCTGTGTGAAATGAGTACAATGGCTTTAATCCAACAGGCACATCTAGATAAACCTTCCATGTGCTTGTATCAGACTGCCACAGCGCAGATACAAATCTCTGTTCACCTAGAAAAGCCCACAGAATTGAATGCTCTGTGCTGCAGTTGTTCTGTTACTTTCATTTATCATTTCAAGCTGTGTTATTTTGATGGCTTTTCAGTTGCAGGACTACCAGTGCTGATGCAGAGATAATGAAATACTGAAAGCATCAAACAACAGGGATGTCTGTAACTGGTAATGGGCATCCTTCCTCAGTTTATTAACTCCAGCTGTGCAGTTTGACAGTTTCTGTGAAGAGGTGCTGCAAAATGTGAGAATACTGAACAGAGAATGAAGAAGCTAGTGTCAAGAAGTAAACTGCATCACATGCAGTTAGGCGTGCAGAATATGGAAATCATCGTCTTTTCAAAACTTCAATCTCCATCTTCATTCAACTGACTAGATACTTGAAAGTATCTCATCTTGTTAATGATATGAGGTAGGAGTTAATATCAGATAGGTAAATAGTAGCACTGCTTCTGAAGATACATTTGTTATTAAAACTTTAAGATGTGAAAGTTAGAGCACTAAGGAGCACTAAGAAATGTAGTTGAGCTGGAAATGGAATGGTTCTGCAGATATTCCTTGTTTCTTATTGGTGCTTATCCTTACTTTTTGGGCTTTTTCAACATCTGAAGGAGGATGTGCTAGGGAGCTTTGGAAAGCCTGTGAAAACTTTTTAATAATGTACTCTAAGCATGAGTATCACCTAGTGTGCTCTCAGAAGTGTATGTTGACTTAGTCATGAGCTGTTGTGAACAGGTCCCAGTAGGTATCTACAGATGCAGATGGAGAAGCACTTATCAGAAAACAGCAGGCCAAAGGGAGAAAAATTATTTACTGAGAGATACCGCTTGAAAGTCTACCACAAGCTGCTAAACTCAGGAGTATAGTGGTGTTGTTAAATCTGTAGGAAGTGTTAAACTTGTGACACTAAGAGGTTGTCCAAAGGTATCAGCACCACTAGTTTGTATAACCTGGAGCAGCCCACAAGATTCTGCATATATTTCAAACAAGGGACCTTAGAAGGACTTTGTCATCACTGGGAAGTTATTATTAACCTCCTCTTCCTGCTAATCAGCTGACTTTGGCCTCCTAGTTTTTACAACAGCTCTAAAACTATGAGTCCATGAGTGAGGAAATAATTGAATTGATCTTGTCAATATCTATCTTCTGTTCATTAAAAATATATTTATTTAATAAGTATTCAAATAAATTGGTTGTGATATGTGTCTCTCCTGAGTCAGCCTCCTGCCATGGAGATTTAACATGCAGACCCTACCAAGAACCCATCGATTTCAGTGGGTGCAACTAAAGCAAACTGCACCTATCTGAGGTGTTCTCCACTCCCAGGGCTGGTATTTATATCTAGTGTAAAGGCTCAAACCAACTTATTAAAAAGTCCTTATTAAAAGGTGTACTTGCTGCCTTTGTGGGAAACTTGTAGTGATGATGGCTGTGGGGAGAGCAAGGGAAAGTTAGAAAGCAGAACTACTCTGGATGAAGAATATTGCATCCCCATTTTTTAATATTTACCATTGGGATTAATGGCTATGGAAATATCAAAAAATGGTGAGATAACAGGGTTGCCATTACCTCTTTTACCTGAAGGCCCTTTGGTGTTCAGGTCAGTGTAACTGATAGGCTGGAATAAAGTTCTGCAGTATAAAGCTGCTTTCACTCTTGCCCTGGAGTTTTCTTTCAACTCTTCCTACAAAGAGCTTTGTAGACTAACTTTTTTCCTTTTAAGTGAGAGGCTTGAAATATCTATCTTTTACTACAGCTTGTCAAAAAATAGATGTCCGAAAACATGGTCATAAGACTAAGAAATGGATACAACTAGAATTCAGTAATGAGTGAATCTGGTTCAAAATAGCATTCAAGTTGCAATTCCAAACCTGCTAGCAAGGAGTAAAATAGAACACATTAGTAAAACATAGTGCTTAACTGTTCCATAGCTGAAATGAAGGTTCAAGTTTGACTGTTGGATGTTTTTAGACGAGTCTCTATTAAAGCCTAAAGATTGCCTCCATACGATATTGTGTGTGTATATGTGTATAAAACACAGACATATACACAGGTTTCACTGAAAGTAATGCTTCCTGTTTATTTCAATGGAAATTACAACAAAGATCACAGTAACACTATTTGATAGAGCAAACTGTCTGCTGCAGAAGACTATTTTTCAGCACAGTCATCACCATTAGCATTTTCACCAGCAATGAACAAGACCTTATATGCTCACAGCTATTGTTTGCTCTCCATAAATGTTCAGCAAGTGTCAGTGAATGTCAGTGGGACAGTTTTTTTCAGATGTAGGAATGCAGAGACACACCTTTGCTTCAGATGCACTTCCATGTCAGATACCATTTTCTCAGAGACTGTTCCTTTCTTGCTACGTGTTGCATGGCAACAACATATGATGGAATATTGGAGCTAAGGATCAACTTCTGCTGCCATATCACTAATATCCACCCATGACGCAGTGGGTCAACATAAATAGGAGGCACCATGTTTGGAACAGCCTTTGTAGAACAGTTTTAGATCATGTAGTTTCAAACCGCTTGCCATGGGCAGGGTCGCCACCCACTAGATCAGGCTGTCCTGGGCCCCAGTCAAGCTGGTCTTTGACACCTTCAGGGCTGGAGTATCTACAACTTTTCTGGGCAGTAGAATGATGGCATGACAACCGTAAGACCCCAGGACATAGCAGCTCTATCTACTCTTAAATGGTGACTTCTGCTGAATTGTATGCACTAGCTGCCAGGATCTTTCTAAATTAGCCTGCAGTCTATGGTTTCTTGGAAATGTCAAACAGGCCAGTATGTTAGCAAGTCATGCCTTTTAATCTTCTGGAAGACTCTTTCTCTGCTCTTGCAGAAGAAAATAAAAAAAAAAAAAAGAAGCTTTTCCTGACATTAAACAGGATCACAAATTAGAGTTGATTAGCCTTTTACATCTTCCTTGATTTGCTGGGAGGCTTGAGGGAGCAATGAGTCAAAGTGCTGGTGAGCTGGACACATGCCTACTGCCTAATGGCAGTTCTACTTTGTTAAAAAGATGCTACTGGCTAATTTTAGTACTCCTTTCCAGTTCTAGGACTGACATTTGGGGAAGGTATTATTAAAAACGAATCTGCCTGCCTGTGGCATTGGAAATGTCTAGGAGTAAATTGGCAGTAAGTGCCCAAAGAAATTCTGTAAGCGTTTGACAAGAAGTATCATGGATGTGATCATAATTTTTTTTTTTTCCTTCCTGATAGATTGCCTTTTTGACATATCCTAGATTTCAATGAAATTAAGACTAGCTGAAGATTGGGCTTCCGTCTGTGTTATAAGTGGACTCTAATACTAAATAGACAAGCAAAACATACTTGGAAAATCATCAGTCACCAAAATGTAATGCAGAATATAATTTAATACAAGACTGGACTGCTTATGAACATAGCTATTAGAGCAGTGCAGATTTTATTACCATAGCCCAATATACAAAATCTGAAAATGTTTCAATTTCTCCTGATGATTCGAGAAGCTTAAATTTTCAGGCTGCTTTGCTTTAGACTGTGGAGTGTCTGAAAAAGTCTTTTCATTTTCACCAGTGTCACTGACAATTTGACAGTTTGAAGCCACAGGGCATTACAGTCACTGATATACTGCTCAGGAGATGCACTTCTGAGCTGGCCTGGAAGGATTCTTTATGCCACGTATCTGTCTGATGCATCAGGTAATCCTGGGCATTCCTCCTTAGGTTTGCAACAAGGAAGCAAATTTAGCTTAAGGTTTGTGAAGGACAGTCACCCAGGGATAATAGAGATGCTCCAGCTTTAATCTGGATCTCATTCTTATGGTCAATTAGTCGCTTCCATTGTTAAAAATCTTTTCAGTGAATTGAATCTCTCTTCAAACCTGAATCACTTCAAATTGGCCAAACTCTGCACTAGTGTTTTTCATTCTACTTTCAGTATTTGCTTTTGTGTTCTAGTATCCCCTTCTCAGTCATTTATATGGATAGGCTCTTTCCTCACGTTTGTGCATGGGTTGTATTTTCTAGAAAGCTTTATTGATCTCCCATGTGTTACCTGACATCAGCTTAATCTTTTTGATCCATATTACTGCAATAATCTGAAAAGGAAGTCACAAAACACTGACTGTTTTTAAGCTGTATACTTTGAACACGGAAAAAAAATTTAAATGCCGGAGTTTGAAGGAAAAGGGAAAGAAGTTCTACAGAAATGAAATAACTTTCTTAACTACCCACACAATGGCTTACTCAAGCCAGTGATATCATGCTTCTCCCTTTCATCACCTCTAATTGCTTGCACAAAGGACAAAAAAGGATAACTAAAAAATACATTACACACTCCTGCTCCACTTGCAGAACACAAGACTTGATTGAAAGCCTGGCAAACCTGTTAAGGAATCTTTTGTTGTTTAAGACACTCATACATCATGCAGAATATCATCCCATTCTTCAGCAATCACTTTCTCAACTCAAAGCTAGTATTTTGTCTGTGAGAAATGTACATATTTTTCTTTGTTTTGGATTCTCTCTTTTAACATGCATGATCAAGAGCTGCAAATAGTCATTTTCCATTGTAAATCCACCAAGCCAAAGTATGTTGCTCTTGTCCTTGGAAAGTCAGTATGTACAATAGGATTCTCTATGGACATAATGACCAACTACATTTTTCAGTATTTTTCCTCACTTTACACACATTTTAGCTAAAGCTTACAGTGTATTATTTTGACTTTCAGTGATGTGGAGACCAGCTATGTCAGTAACACCTTGCTTAGAACTAGTCCCTAACAACTAATCAATCTTTTTTCACTAAAGATGAGATAATTTGAAAGTATTCTTAGACCTTATTTCCATCATCACTATCCTATTGCCAATTAAATATCTCTTGCCTATAAAGACAGAAAATTATTCAAAAAGAAGACTATTTGACTGAACAGCAGTACACATAGTTCAGGAAGCTAAGCTAATTTGGAGCAGCTATGCTCTTACCCTACACAGATGTGGATATAAATGCAAAATCCTTTACATGGTGTAGGGTTTTGGCATATTTTTTTTTCTTTTTTATTTTTTTTCCCCAGTATTTCTTGAATTCACATTGACCCAGTTCTTGGTATTTAAGGAGATTGGTCTAAGCTTTCCAGTTCCAGCTTTGTAGAAAGGATGTTTATAGATAGCAAAATAAATAAATAAATAAATATAAAAAACCTTTCCTTCTATATTAACAGCTAAAAGTTATTTTTTTTCCATGCTAATTTCAATTAGTTTGTTGTTTTCTTTTTTTCTGATCAGTTGTTCTATTTATCTATGAATGTTCAAATAAGAAGAGTTTGATTAGCCAAAGGAAGCTAAATCATTTGCTGTTTACTCATCAAGGAAAAGAAGAATTTGTATTTCTCTAAATAGGAGACCTGAGTCCTGTGTTAAAAATAAATATTTTTAGCACTGTAGACGGTGGTCAGCCCTGTCTTACATCCTTTGGTAAACAAAGGAAATTGAAACTGCAGTAATTGACTGAATCTGTTGCCTAAAAATTACATCAATAGTTCTGATCTAATTAAAACAAACCCTACTGACTTAACTATGTTATATGTACTTGTGTGTGTAGAAGGGTTATGAATGGTTTATATTTGGTTCAACTGTAGCTGGGTACTAACTGCATTCATTTAGTTATTTGTTAATGTACTGACCTGACAATTAAAGGTTGAGTTTGATGTAAGCTTTCTACTTTGAAGCTGTAGCTATTTTACAAGTTATGAACATTTTCTGACAGTATTTTTCACAAAACTACCTACTCCTTGTGCATCACTGAATGCTATACTACTTCTGACTGACAAGAGAGTAACTTGCCTAGAAATTTATCATAATCTTTGTAGGAAAAACATCTCATAGGCTAATCTTTTGGAGAGACATGCAAAATTATCTATACACCACTAAATAGCATTTGAATAGTATGAAAAATCTTTCTAATGATAATAAAAATATCCTTCATTCATCTAACTGGAAAAATAGACAATTTAAAATGCAAAAACCTAGCCAGGTAGGGAAATGTGTTAGAAGTAATCTGTCTTCTCCTACCTGGTTGTAATGGGTATACACCATTTTCCCGTGCAATTATCACTAATTATATTGAAAATATTTATCAAACTTCTAATTATGTAGGTCTCTAGGCAGTACGTATATGCAAAGGACGGACAGGGAATTCTAACTACTCTGTTCAGTTTCTTAATGTAAATGCAAATCACAACCATGAAGCTGAGCCTATTACAATTTTTTTTTTTTTTAAGGAAAAATGTTAATAAGAAAAAGAAAATGAGACAGGACAAATCAAATAGAGAAGAGGAAAAAAATTTAAAAACAAAATCAAACCAAATCAAATACAATTAAGCCCTTCTGAAAAGATAACATATTTACTAATACTAAATACATGCTTCACTTAACTGTACCTCAGAAATTCGTACCCTGAAAGCATTACAGCTCTGCTAAAAGCCTTAGTGTTTTTGGATTTTGTCTTTCTTATTTTAATTTTGAACATGTTAATTTTATACAGAGATTAGAAAAAATGAAGAGCAACAACTGTAAAGTAAATACGAGTGTTATAACAACAAGGTGTCAAACCTGAGAATTTCACACTTGAACCTACTTGTTATTCTTAATTCTTCCTCTTCATGGATTGTCTTGGGCACTGAGCAAAACAGACACTCTGGTGGAAAAATATAGCTGCATGTGATACCGTATCATAAAGGATATGAACAAAAGTGACTAAGGAAACAAGCAAAAAAGTTTGTTGAACTCAGACATTCTGAGTTGAAATGGTTTGAATGTTCAGATTTGTAGCCTAAATAACTTTAGTGTAAGTTGATGACTGCAATTTTCTAGGAAGCTTTAATCATGGTATTGCAAACTTTCTATACCCATCCATCAATGGCAGGTCTTGAAATGTGACTTTCAGAACTGTGAAATACTGCAAGAATTTCTTAGGCTACCAGGAAACAAGACTAAATAGAAGAACATACTATGGAGCTCTTGTTCTCTTGGATCAGGTGAAAGGTATTAAAAGATATTAAGATATGAGGAATGAAATTTTGATCCACTACAGCAGTGTATAATCTCACTCTTTGAAACACTGAATGTATCTGTCTTCAGTCAAGTTTTCCAAGGCTTGAATTCTTGATGACACTTACTTGTATAACATCCATGTAGGAGAGAAATATGAAAATATGTCTTCTCTTGTAATATCTGGTGCTACAGGCCAATTAAAACAAAATTTGAGAGAGAAAAGACTTCAGTAAAGTCATAATTTTCTAGGCATAGAGTATTCTAAATTAAGGCAAAAATTACAAGAACCAGAACATCTTCAGTGCTCATTGAATCATTTGTCTATAAAAAAGACAGTTGGTGAGTTGTGAACTGATGAACTTCGATATGCTTAAGATTCTTTAAAAAAAAAGTAACTGTTTACTCAGATGTCAGTAGTAAATGTGGAATGGTTTAGTCAGTTAATTTTAATTCCTAATCCATTAGATTTCCTTAAAAATGTCAAATAGTAGATACTAAAGAAATCACTGGACTACTTTGTACTAACTTTCAAACCTTTGACAAAATCTCTCACAGTAAGCTTTCACAGAACAACTTGTGGTGAAAGGCAAAGCATTGTCACCAAACAGCAGTTATCTGAAGGATAGAAAATATTAGGTGTTAACTACTTGTATTTCCATGATTATTAAATGATTACCCGCACTATATTAGAAAAATAGTGCTGAATTGCCCTTTTATACCATAATTCTGTTCCTAATTATCATTAAATTGTATTTTGATTTATTTATGCATAAGGACAAAAGGAGACAGAAAAGATAACTTTATTATTATCTTTCATGATACTAACAAGTTGGATGTGATAATCTTTATGCTAATCAAATTTTTATTGAATTCAGCTGTAACTTAAGTTCTGCATCCTCCTCCTCTGTTTTTTACCAAATACTATGGAAATGACAGAAAACTTCAAACTAAGAAAACTCCCACTTGTTTCAAAAGTAGGAACATAAACCCTACATAGAATATATGCACACATTGAAAAGAAGAGTAAATATTGTCAATAAAAAGTAATGATCTGAGTAACACTGGGTTTGAAAGTTTTTTATCCATGTTCCCCTGTCCTTGATTAGGTGCTGGCATCTAGGATATTCGTAGCAATAAGCATGCTCTTCTCTCTGGCTTTTTGCTACCATATGAAAAATGTAAGAAATAGGAATGAAGTTGTGGCATTCTGAGTACATATCAACTTCTGCAGGTCTAAATTGGTTCCCATTCATATTCGGGGACATTTGGCCATGCATCCATTTCTTGACTCAAAGGACTGAGCTTCCTTACTCTTCATCCCCAAATCTGGCATTCATTTTGTTCACAATGGAGCTATGTTTCAAACTCTCTTGTATATGTCAGTCCAGATGCGAAAAATAAATTAGTGTGTGCAATGTAAGTGATTGGTTTCAAACTTGAATAAAGACCAATAGAATCTGGAACTAGACAAGTCTCAGAGGATCTCAAGGATGTAAATATTTACATGCAATACTGTAACTGTCTGAATGATATACATGCTCACAAAATTGGGGTTTCTTCACATTCTCTGTAAACCTAAAACTGTCAGTATCATTAAAAAGTACTATTTACATATAATTTTCCACTCTAATCATAAACTTCATCTATAGCTCCCTGTTTAAAAAAAAATGCCTTTGAAAAGATTAAGCAAACAGCTATGTATCAACTGTCAGTTAAACCAGCAAATACTCTGTAAGAACAATTTCCAGCCTATGGATTTTCCATGTTCAGAGAAAATACTGCTTTTTCTCATGTACTTGCTTTCTGAAATCTGCTATATGGGCCTTGTACACGGGGGTTGTGTTGTTGCCAGTTTATTTTATTTTATTTTATTTTTTATTTTATTTTTTATCCCTGAGATAAAAAACACTTGCTATCAAGAGTGGCAGGAAAAAAATAGAGGGACATATTTCGTAAACCATTTTGTTTTTTGTCCTCTCATACTGCAGTCAAGAAAGAAAATTGTAGTTGGGCTACAAATAAACATACTTGAGTTCTTTCTTGAAAGTTGATCTACAAAAGCAGCTCTATGTGCATTATACCGAAATAAGAGCTACTTAACTTTATCCAGCTACTATCCATCAACTGAATTAAATAGATGAGAAAATAAAGTGTTGTCGTGAAGCAGTCCTCAGTTTTGTGAGAAAATCCCAAGAAAGTGATTGACAATCTGTCAAACTCATGTAATATGTAAGATATATTGCTTAAGTGATATTAATCTCATCGATTTGCATACTCTTAGATAAAAAATAAGGATACCCATTGCATGGATTTTTAATTACCAGTATGCATTCATTAGTTTAAACTTGCACACCCTTAAAGGCTCAGCTTTGAACAGCAAGCTAAGAGAAGCACACGATGAATTCACTATCAGTAAAATAAAAAGTAGGAGGTCTGACAGACAACCACCTCTCCAGAGCAAGGAAATTTTAGAATGTCTTTCAACATGGACTTCAGATTCAAAATAGGAAGCACAAACAAATCCACCCCAGTCGAATATCTACTTTATCCAAGGCAGATGCAACTAATTGGTACAAGCACAGAGTAACAGCCTTAATGATTTTGACAGTGTTAGGATTATTTTTCTTGCAATAGGAAGATTCATCCATAGAAAGGTAATGCAGATAGCCACTGAACATCTTTGAATTACAGTGCTTTGTTTACGATGCAAACAGTTTTTGGAGTTTGTTAGGAGAAATTGTTTTCATATAGCTGCATCCTATCTTTGCTACTTACCACCCACCCCCTTCCTCATGCCACCCAGAGATATAAGTGACCACTTGTCTCATTGTAGGAAATGTGTTCAGAAAAAATAGCCAAGAAATTCTTCTTGTGGGAATACTGAAATAGCTACAATAACAGTGGAAAGGGACACAGAATAGAGAAGTTGGTAAAATTTAAGACTTTTAAGTACAAAGAGGAAATGTATACTTGATAAACATTACACGTAAATGTGAAATGCATACAAAGTTTTGTCTTCTGCTTTTCTGATTTGTGTGTGTGTGTGCATGTAGAGCATGGCTGTTAGTCACCTGGGCTCTAGATTAGGAGGACATGAATTTTCAACATTGTCTGGGTGTGCAGAAGAGAGTAAGAAGTGGGAAAAAATGAATTACCCCTGTGAAGGGAAGAAAATGAAGATATCTTTGATAAATTTCATCATACTACTACTGTGGTAGTTTCACTTTTCATGTTCTTGACAGGATCCTTTATTTCAATATGACTATTTAGGATTCAGTTACTTTAAAATAAAAAACAGAACAGAATCCAGAGAGTCAGATTCTTTATTTACCCTTTTTAGTTCACATTAGCAGCTCTATTTCCATCAAGGGTGAATTTTTGGCTGCAGGTAATTGTTTGCTGTAGAGGTTTGCATACATACTTTCCATTTTCTACTTTAGAATACAGAATAACGTCTTGGGGAAAAGGAAACTATCTGCTTCTACTTTGCCGATCTCCAGATGCAGTTCTATGCTGAACAGCTCACCAAAATATCTATGGTCCTGCAGAAAATATATTTGTTACATTCTAAGTAATTAAATGATGTTTTTATAATGACCCTGACTCAGTCAAGATGCTTCAGATACCCAATGTTGCTGTACTGCCATCTCCAACTTTATTTAAATTCAATTAATTCTCATGTTTTCAAACATATAATAAAGTTAATACCACGTTCTTGTTGGACATAAGTAACAGATCTGTGTGTGCTCTTTCAAGCTGCAATAATTAGGAAGTAAAAAACATTGACTTTCTATTTATGAAATGGTTGTTTATTCATGATCAGCTAAGGTATAGTAGGTTATTAACCAGCTTAACTCAGTCTTGTGTTTGAGCCCTGAAATACAGTCCCTTTCAACATACTACTGTAGTTCACCACATGCTGAGTTTGTAAATCTCCTCAGAGGGTTTTGAGGTGAAACTGAAAACAGGTACATTTGGCACCATAATGATTTTTGGCAATAAGACCTTATCAGAGCAGCATGAAATTCTATTACTATTTGTTAGAAGTGAAAAAACAAACAAACATACACAAAAGCAGAATAGCAAAAGAATGCTGAGATGAGGCCAAAGCTGAAGATAATTGCTTTCTCATGCTTGAGCATGAGTATGGTCAGTGGTTTGTTTAGGATCAATTCAGTGTCATTAAATAGAAAAAAAAAAATGAGTTAAAAGGATCACAAAAAGTTCCATGAGTTTAGTCCATAATTTTAACTGATTTGATAGAAGAAAGCTTTTGATCTGAACTCAGATGCTGTTCAAAGAAAATTTCATAGAAATTCATTTCTGTTTGTAATCAAGCTGCAGAACAGAAAATGTAACAACTCCTTAATATAGATTCAGATTAAGATCAAATATTTACTATTTGCTAAAAAAATGTTAACAGAAATTAAACCATGTTTTGAGGATGAAGACAAATCCAAGAAAGCTTCTAATAGCCACAACTGAATAAAAGCTATTATTAAATATTTTTTAATAAACAGAAAGAATTTCCAGTAAGAAGCAGGTAAATTTAAGCATTGGTTTTTTTTTGTTTTGTTTTGTTGTTTTTTTTTTTCAGTTCAAATTATTACAGAAATGTGGCACATCTGTGTTCCATTAACAACATTTACAGGAAGGAAAAAATCTTTTTTTGTTTTCATTTGACTTCCTTCCTGTCTTCAATTTGTTTATATGTTCCAAAGATGCCATAGATTAAAGGGCAGTGAATTCTGCTCAGCACATTGTGAGTATATTTGCCTCCTAAAATATTTCTTTTCTAGCAGACAGCACATTTGGCTAAGAGCTAATTTAGCTAGGAAAGGCAATGTTCATGCCAGGACTGATCTGTCAGAACAGATGTAAGTGAGATGATTGCACTGGCTTCCTTGCACCAGTTGTATTCTTGAATCCAGTTCTTCACAGTCTCCCTTGGCAGGCTGGTGGAGGCACTGTATGGGACTGGTGGAGGCACTGTATGCATGCGTATGAATACTGCGTGTACAATGTTGACATGAAGGCCTGTCTTTCAGAGATAAATCTTCCTGCTTGCTAATGTCTAGCAAAGTACTCCCTGTAAATACTTGTAGAACATGCAGACCAACATGAAACCAATATGCTATTACTCTGCTGTAAAAAATTAACATCACATGCCTTTTGTTATTTATTTATTTTAAAGAAGTATGTAGGTAGCTCCAAAAGTAATGTCTCTTACTTACTTCCATGGAAAATACAACGTATATGAAGAACACAATAGCACTATTTGATAGAGAAAATTCTCTGCTACAAAACACTAATTTTCAACATAGTCACCTTCATTAGCTAAGTATTTTTGCCAGTGATGAAAAAGAGCCTGCATGCCACAGTTGTAAAAATCTGCACCAGTGGTGAGGTGACCCACCATTGCTACCAACACTTCTGAAATGCACCACCTCCACCTCCACCTCCACACTTTGGTTATCATAAACATTCAGCAAGCACCAGTGAATGTCAGTAGATGTCATTTTTTCCACAAGGAGGAATTCAGTTCCACACTTCTGCTTCAGACACACTTTCAAGTCAGACGCCAATTTGTCAGACTAATTCTCTGCTTCAATCTATAACATGGCAACAAAACATAATGGAAAACTGTCAGGAAAGTTCAGACTCTGCTACCACCAACATCCACCTCTGATGTCATGAGACAACATGAATTGATCAAAAATATTACTTTTGGAGCAGACCCAGTACTTTAGGTACTTGGACATAAATGTTTAAACAAAAAATTAAACAAAATAACCAATAGTCTTGAAATGCAGCTACTTCTTCAAGTAACTAGGCTTTATACAGTGGCATATAATAAATTGTTTTCACAAACATTGTTTTATTGAACTGATATCTATGTATTTTTGGAAGGAAGGAAGAAAAGTAACTTAATTTATTCATATGGTCTGAATCCAGAGTATAAGAAAAACCCACCTTTATCTCATATGAGGAAAAATGATGCAGAAAGACATTAGAAAACAGGATTTTCAACAATTAGGCAAGCTTCTCACTGTTAATAGTGCCTCAGTCTTTTTTCCACTTAATTTATTTTTTCCATCTTGACTGTAAATGAGCAAGTAAGCTGGTGACCAAGTAACTCTGGGCACTTCCATAAAGTCTATTATTATGGGTTACTAGAATGTTAGTACCTTTGTCAACGGTTTACCGGACTGGATTGGCCCGGTTCCCTGACGATTGGTGTGGGGGACCCGCAGACCCACGCCCCAGGAAAGGGGAAGGGGGAAAGGGAAAAGGAAAAAGGGAGATGGGCCTAGAAACAAAACAGCGGCAACAATCTGAGGAGGAAAGCTAATTTACTAAATAAGATATCAGAAAGCAAAATAACACAATATAATATAATATAATTGGAATTGAAGCTAATAAATCAAATAAAATGAGCAAGAGAGAGTGTCTGATAAACCGAAGGCCTTACGCTAACGCTGAAGGCGATACGGCAGCGAGCACCCACTGCTGAGTCGATCCTGAAGGAAAGAGAGTGTCCCGTGACCGCAGAGAGTTTTTATCTTTTCCCTCTGAGCGGAAAATACGTAAAAATGCAAAGCATCGCAAAGTCCTCTGGTGAATGTAGTTCTCCTCTTCTGTGACAGGTATACCCGGAAATATCAATGATCTATGGAGTTGGAGTATTAACTCTTTAACTCTTAATGCACTACATGTTGTTATGATGTGGAATACCAATACCAAAAAATCATAAAACCATGACAACCTTGGTTCTCATTAACAGAAGAGAACGGGCTGTCTGGCTTCCTGCATGTGAAAAGTTGTTTGTTTTGGGCATCCTTAAGAGAAATTCTCTCAAGATGCCCTCAACTTGTATGCCTGCAAACAGTAAAAGGCAAAAAAATGTAATGGCTGTCTGCTTGTTCACTGAGTGAATAGTATATAGATTACCAGAAAACCAGCCAAGAGCACAACATCCTAGATAGAGTGCAGAAGCTACTTTCCAAAATTTTCCCCCAGTAGTTGTCACATTTTTGTATCTGACGGAATGCACTCCTTATTTAGATGGCTATAGGCCAGGAATGCCCTTCAACATTTTGCCTGTAAAAAGGAATTCTTTCTATTGCTGTGGAACTCAAGGTTTTCTTCTGTTTTATTCAGAACACTTTGACCTATGTATCAGAGAAAGGCATCTAAAACATGGATAAAATGTATTTTTTCTTTCACTGTACTCCTGCTAAATCAAGAGATAATAGCATCTATTTTAAGAAGCAAATGGAGTCTTCAGAAGGGAAGGCAAGCTGAGAGTCAAGAAAGACAGCAAGGAAAACATGGGGATGCAGTCTCAATCAAGAAGAGTAGAGCCAGTCTTGTGGTAATAATTTGTGTCAGCCCACAGTCTGCTGATCACCAAACAAGTCAGAAATGCTGAGGCGGGTCCAAAACAATGCCAGGATGTCAAATCATCAAATATGTGGTACTCAAGACCAGACATAATAGGCATGGGCTAGAGACTGAGCTCAGTTGCTACTATAAACCCAAAAGGCACTTGAGCAGCGGGCCCAGATGAGGCTGGTGAGGGTAATAGTGGTATACTTTGAGCCCTGAATTTTCTTTCCTGGACTGCTCTGTAATTCTTGAACCAGTGTGTCACTTTTATTCCAATTCAGTAAGTAGAGCCAATTATCCCAATTCAGTAAGTAGATGCTACTTACACTTCAAAATATGGCTGTTTGAGAACTGTTTGAAGAAGCGTATTAAATGAGGCATGCAAAACATACTGTCTGACTAATCAATGGGGCTGATTCTTCAAATCACTAACTTCTTCAGTATTGTTAAATTTTAAAAGGCTGACTGTAAGCTTGATTCAAAGAGAATGTAATCAAATTTACTTGGAATTTTCTCTTGCTTCTTTCACTGTTTATTTACTCTGACATTCTACTTGTTTTTCTGTTACTGTACACTGTCCATGTCTCGATCTCACTTAACTTGATCATGACTGTTTTCTTCAAGACCCTTCATGATGTCACAAGTATATCAAATAATTAGTTTGATTTTACATAGTGTATGTTTCTTTACAGTTTTCTATCTTCAGGTCAAGTTTGCCAGCACATTTCCTCTCAATAGTAATGGAGGTTAAATCTATCAGTACCTATCAGTTGCTGTATCTATCAGGTAGCGATAGGACAAGGAGAAATTGTTTAAATCTGGAAGAAGGTAGATTTAGACTAGATATTAGAAATAAATTCTTTACTGTGAGGGTGGTGAGACACCAGAACAGGTAGTCCAGAGCAGCTGCGAATGCCTCTTCCTGAAAGCAATCAAGGCCAGGCTGGATAGAACTTTGAGCAATGTGGTCTAGAGGGAGATGTCTCTGCCTATAGCAGGGGTGCTGGAACTGGAAGCCCTTAAGTGTTCCTTCCAACCCAAACCATTCTATGTTCACTCTATGTTTCTATGATTCTATGGCCTATGAGAATGGCAGTTTTCCTGTGAAAATATGTATATATCACTTGAGTAATTGTAGCAGGATGTAGCAAGGTTTGTATTGGTTTGTAGCAGCAAGTTGTTAGGATGATGGTTCCAGTTACAAAGAAAAATATTGGGTACATAAACTGGTAAACTTGTTTTATGTGCTACTTGCTGAAGTCATCGGGAGAAGGAAGAATCATGTTCTTTGAAATTATGGCTTTGAAATTAAGTTTGTCTTTGGAATTCTGAATATGAAAGCTTCAATTTGGGTTATTTGTCTACACAAGGTCAGAAAGTTATTTGAATCAAATGATATAAAACTGAAGGGAAAGTACTTCTGTTTGACTTCTTTTCTTTTTTTTTTTCAGATGAATTGACATAAGTCAATAAAAAAGAAGGGGTGAATCAGAGACACTGGTTATATTTTTACTGTGCCTCAGCTAAACATAATCTGTATAAGCTTGAAGTGGTCCCTAAAGGTGGAATTTTTACACTGGATGTACATCTCTGTATTTGAGTTAGTGACCTTTGTGTCAAATATATGTTTAGTAAAGTGAATTCTGGCCCACATCTTAAAAGAAGCTTATGGTGGTCAGACTGTGGACATTTAAAAGTTGGTGAAATTAATTTTACCTAGAAGAATATCATGTCCATCTTGGCATGATTAGAGTGCAAGGCATACTACAAAGTTTTCCTTTCTCCTCACAAATGGTAGATCACTTGTCTACAGTTCATAGAATTTGCCTGTTCTAAGCAAATTTGAAACATTATAGATGGTCTGTGAACTGAAATGAACTTAAATTCTTATTCTAGGGTAAACTTATTTTGATAATTTCTATTCCAAATCTTCACCTATAGTTTTCCTTAACTACCCAAACATACACAACCACAAGAAAAAATATCTTTTCTTTCAGGAGGAATTTTGCCTGTTAACATATTGTTGACAACAAATTTACTTTCAAATGCAATTTTTCTGTATGCAATAGTAAGTCACAAGAAACATGTCTATCTCAAAATCCATAGAGCAAACAATATCTCTGTCTCTTGCTGCTATATTTCTAAACATTAATGGTAACTGTCATGGTGTTTACTCAAATCTTAAAACTGTGAATTTGAGTATCAGATTTGTCAAACATATGCACAAATTCAGTAGTTAAAAGGGATATTTAAGGCCTAAATTTTCTAATTAGAGTGCCACATTTTAAAACTTTGTCACAAAAATAGAAGAGAGCATTATATGTAAACACTTATGCCTAAGCTTTGGAAGAAAGGACAATTGGCCTTTCAGCCAAACTTCATTATCAAGTTTCTCATAGGTATTATTGTCAAAATTATAAATGCAATTCTTGAGTTCAAACCGGTTTGCTAGCAGGAAGTCTCCTTGGGAGTGACATGTAGAAATACCTGCTGGACCAATCGGCCCTGTAAGGTAATGAGCTAAAAAAAAAAAAAAAAAAAAAAAAAAAGTAACCAGAACTACTGACTGCACAATGCATCTCAACCAGGAGAGGAGCTGGAATTATTTATTTATTTATTCATTCATTATTTAAAGAGAGAGGGAGATTAGACTCCACGAGTCTAATTGCATGGTTTTGTGGGGGGGTTTTTGGTCTTATTTATTTATTTATTTATTTAAAAAATACTCACAGGACTCAGAATAATCCCTGAAGAAAAATTGGCTCAGTGGGGATTTAAATTTTCTTGCATTTCTGCAATTCCTACTAGCCAGCCAAGATAAGATAAATATATCTAGATTTAGATATAATTTTAGACTGATCGCTTGGGTGTCTAGTCACCTTGCATTGATAAGAAAATATGAGGAACCTCAATGGTCAAACTTTCTTACACAGTACTCTGGACAAAAATACACTGTGTTTTGTTTCCTACATTAAACTCAAAATATTTACAGTGATTTGGTGTCTGCGTTCTGTGAAAAAAAGTCTCACTCAGTATGTGAGTATTCTCTATAGCAAAGTAAATCCTCTGGAATGACAAACCTTAGGAAACAAAAATTGTTGTGTTTATATCATACATAAAGGATCTTTGTTGTTTCACTGCATTTATCTGAATGACCACAAAAAAGTATATTGCCATTTTATGCTTTGGAATAGTAGGCTACTAGGGAATCACAGAATCAAAGAATTGTAGTGTTTGGAGATCATCTAGTCAAACCTCCCTGCCAAGGCAGTCTCCCTAGACCAGGTTGCACAGATAGGCATCCAGGCAGGTCTTGAATGTCTCCAGAGAAGCAGACTCCACCACCACTCTGGGCAGTCTGTGCCAGTGCTCCATCACCTGCACTGTGAAGAAGTTCCCACACACATTACTGCAGAATTTCCTATACTTCAGTTTGTGTCCATTTCCCTTTCTTCTATCACCACACACTGCTGAGAAGAGTCCAGCCTCGTCCCTTGGCCTCCTGCTCCTTACATATTTATAGACATGGATCAGATCCACTTTGAGTCTTCTTTTTCCAAGGCTGAACAGACTCAGGTAGCTCAACCTTTCTTCATAAGTGAGGTGTTCCACATCCTATATTATCTTTGTGGCCTTCTGCTTAAATGATTAGCTAGGTATCTTTCAGGTTAGCTCTTACACTTTGCTGTGATATTTCATAGATTCATATGGATTAAAGCCAAAAGGGTCTATGTTGAACCTGTTTATGCCACAAGATATTGATCAACCTTCAGTAGATCCATAACAAGACCAGTGACTTGCATTTTTTTTAAACATGCTCTCGAGCTGACATCATTCTGCAGACAAGACTGTGAGCATTCAGCCAATTGAAGCAACCTTCCCTTGGTATTCTATTCTAATGGCACCCCCTTGAACATAGGAGCCATGTTTTCAATTACAATGTGTCAGAATTCAGTGTACAGCCAGAGGTTACTGACAAACCTTCCTCTTTTTAATTAAGAGATTAACAATTTATCTAAAATGATGCTGATTTTTTCTTGTGAATGTATTTTTATCAGAAAGACTCTCAATGCGTTTTTATTCCTTTTCTTCTTTTCATCCCTCTAGCAATTTTAGTGACTTTTATCTGCCAGATTTTTTTTTTCCAATATCCTTTAAAATATGCACATAGGGAAATTATTGGACTAATCCATCACTGGTTTCTGTAATGGACACTGAAGAAATGGAAACTCTTAGTAAAACACTGTTTCAATTTCCATTTTTATTGTCGTGGTCAGGTTTTTTTTGCCAATACTGATGATTCATTTGACAGTACAGAGATATCTCTGTATTCAGGAGAAAAATACAGGCATTTTTAGGGAATTATTGTCTCATCCATTTTTTTGGAAATGAGGCAATTCACACCCTAGCAATGTTTAATTCCTTCTACGGAATATAAAGATAGTTGTTCCACAACCAAGATGAATGAACATGGCTAAATAGTTGAAGATGTTTTGAAGTACACTCTTTACTATCACTGTAGCAGGCTTTGCGTAGTAACGACTTTATTCCTGTGGCTATAAATGTCATTAAAATATTGAATATTTAAGGGAATGTGGAAGAAGAAAGTATCTTCTTGTTTAATGGTGTCTAGTGTTGAAGGATCTTTTCAGTACAAAAGAGCAATAGTAAGAAAAAGAGGAAGCCATAATGAAGAACACAGATAGACAGAAACCTGATCAACAAATGATTAGAAAAGCAGAAAGGAGTATAAACTGGACAGTCATTATGCTTGGTGAAGGTATGAGGAATGTGGGAGTATTTATGTAAGATTATCTGATGCAGGACCTTGTCTTGTAGGACTGAGCTGGCGACCCTTTACAAGTGATGTCCCCCAGGGGTCAGTACTGGGGTCCATCTCATTTAATATCTTTATTGATGACTTGGATGAGGACATTGAGTGTACCCTCAGTAAGTTTGCAGATGACACCAAATTAGGAGGTGGTGTCAATCTGCCTGAGGTTAGGGAGGCCCTCCAGAGGGATCTAGACAAGCTGGATCTCTGTACTGAGGTAAATGGGATGAGGTTCAACAAGGCCAAGTGCTGGGTCCTGCACTTTGGCCACAATAACCCCATGCAATGCTTCAGGCTTGTGGATGAGTAGCTGAATGACTGTGAAGAGGAAAGGGACCTGGGGGTGTTGGTTGATGCTGGGCTGATCGTGAGCCTATAGTGTGTACAGGTGGCCAACAGTGTTCTGGCCTGCATCAGAAATTGTGTGGCCAGCAGGAGCAGGGAGGTAATCATCCCCCTGTACTCAGCACTGGTGAGGCTGCACCTCGAGTACTTTGTTCAGTTTTGGGCCCCTCTCTGCAAGAAAGACATTGAGGCCCCGGAACATGTCCAGAGAAGGGCAATGAAGCTGGTGAGGGGTCTGGAGCACAAGTTTTATGAGGAGCAGTTGAGGGAGCTGGGATTGTTTCATCTGGGTAAGAGGAGGCTCAAGGAAGATCTCATTGCACTCTACAGCTTCCTGAAGGGAAGTTGTGATGAGGAGAGGCTTGGCCTCTTATCCCATGCAACAAACAGGACCCAAGGAAATGGGCACAAGTTGTACCAGAGGAGGTTTAGATTGGACATAAGGAAAAACTTTTACACTCAGAGTGTGGTCAGGCACTAGAATGGCCTGCCCAGAGTGATGGTGGTGTTGCTGTCCCTAGTAGTGTTCAAGAGGCATCTGGATGAGGAGCTACGAGAAATGGCAAACAATGACAAATGGTTTAGTCGCTTGTGGTTGCAATGTTAATGGGTGGATGGTTGGACAAGATGATCTAGTAGGTCCTTTCCAACCTTGTGATTCTATGATTCTATGATTGTTGGAAGTGATAAATTGGAGAAATGTCTTGCATGTATATCTCTGGGACATCTTCAGTGTCACCACTGGTTAAAACTACAAATAGATTATTAATGTCAACCATTTCTCTCATCCAAGGCAGAGACTTCAGCTCTGCAGGCACCAAGCTGGGCTTCAGTGTCTGGGCAGGAAGGGCATAGATTTGCACTGTGGGAAGTCACAGACATTCCTACTGCCCTCTTAAAAATACCATGAAGCCATATTCAAACAGAGTTTCTACTGTTTCATGTGGAATCCTCTGAAGATCAATCACATTCTACAGAAGGATCTCACTCTTTCATTTCTTTCTGTGATGTCATTTTGCCAGTGTCTGACAGATTTTATTTTCTTTCTACAGATATTTTTCCTCTTCTGCTTTCCAGATTTCCTGTTCAAACTCAGAAATTGTTCATTCCAAAGGAAATAAGCAAGAGAAAGATGTATGTTTACATGAGATTTGAATTTTGAAGAGGACTTTCCTGAGTGGATACATGAGTACAAATTCAAATTACCTAACAGTTTTGTTTAATATGCCATTCCAAAAGAATAATATGGTGGCATACAAGCAGGGGATATGATTGTGTACGTACTGCCTGGTGATACTGGTGTGCTTCAGAGAAGACCAGAAAGATACTGGTATATTGGTATAGTTGCCCACTCCATGGAAGTTAAGGTGGAAAGGGTAACATAAACCTAATTTACTCTTCAAACAAATAGATTGATTGTGGAGAAACACATTCTTTCCTGTTAAGCTCACTGCATCAGAGCAGATCCTTCTGATGTGCCAACACAAAATGAAAATTTGATATTTAGAGAAATCCTTGAGGCAGGAGGAAGGAAGACACTGCATCCTAGGAGATGTCTGCTCTGTGTCTTTCAAACTTCTTTTATCTTGGGAGATGTTCTCTAACTTGGTGGGTTCATTTTCCTGGAACAAGAAGCAATGGAGTTAATGCTGTCTCCAGTCTAACCAAGGCTGCATTGAAGACTGTTTATTACCATGCCATGAAACACTTAATACCCTACAGATCCAACCCGATGAGCTACACAACTTTTTTTTCCCAAAAATGTTACTAGGAATCACTCCTTTCCACAACTCTCAAAGTGGGAAAAACTATTCTTTTTTGCATGTGTCAGTATGGACTGTGGCTATGGTTGCAGAATCAAAGATAAGTCCTGAATCTGTTAGCAACAACTATAAAATTGAATATGACAAAATAAAATATGTCTTCACCATTGAAAAAGTAACTGAAAATGCAGAAAAAAAGTATTTTAATTATGCCGGACTGAATCACAGTTGCGTATCATATGGTAATAACTGAATGGAGAAATAAAATTAGTTTCAAATTTGTATTGATGTACAAAAAGTATACATAAAACTGAAACATATTAATAAGATTGTAGTAGCCATCTATTATTTATTTTTTTTTACCACAAATGTAAACTAAATACCACTTAGACAATATTGAAAATGGCAATAGAATGTGCTTGGTCAAGAAAAAAAGATCCAACCTGTAATATTTAAACCTAATGTCACTTCTACATTCTACTTGAAGAATGGTTCACTGTTTGTCTGAATTCAGTTTTGCTTCGGGCAGTTAAGTATCTAGTGCAAATATGTGGATCAATATCCTTATTCTAACAGTTTAAGAAAGCTTTTGGAGGTAATTGAAGTGACTCTATCATTTCCATGTGCATTTTTCAATATGAAGGATTGCAGTATGGCAAAGGAATTTCTTTGTTACACAAAGTAACTTTTAAGTGCTTTTAATTAACGTTCATTTCCAGGTTGAGTTTGAGTACTTAAAAACACTTCTGTTAAGTATTCTTGAAGATTCTTCAGTAACAGTCAAGTGACAAGTGACTCTCACAAAAGTACAAGAAAGCTTTGGTGGAGGCAAAAAAATATCCCTCAAGTGGTAACAGGATTTCTTGTTTTGTCTGAGATTTGGCATATCCACTATATTTTTGATCATCATATATAGCATTTTTGAGGCTTATTGGTCACCGTAAAAAACATTTTAACTGGGATTTGGTAGCAAGCCTGATGCAGAGATCAATACCGTATTAGCAAATGTTGTAAAAGAGAAACAAACAAGTATGTTGTAGATATCAGATCCCTTCCTGCTTGGGCACACATGCATTTTGTAATTCCACAGTAAACTTTTACAACGAGGATAAAAATTGCTCTCCCATGTCAGCTAAGAGATCCATGAGTTACATCTGGATTTGCAAATGTATCCATGATTGAAAACAATCACTAACCTGCAGGATGAGTGGCACAGTACTTTTTACTTCCATGTAGATCAGCTATGTATGCATTAATGCATCCATATGGTCTAACATTAAGACTTGTCTGTGTATTCTCAATGCTATGTTCACAAGTATGATAATGTAATTATTCTCCTATATTTTAATGAAATTATAATTTCATAGCCTCTATGATATGGTGCCATATGGAATCAATAAATATGTGTTCTTTTATTTAGGGTGTGGCATATACGTGTGTGTGTTGTGTGTTGTCCAAGAGCCAGAAGTGTGCCCTTGTATCCAAGAAGACCAATGGTAACCTCAGGCGCTTTAAAAGTAGCATAGCCAGTAGATGGAAAGAGTTTATTTTCCCCCTCTATTCTTCCTGGGGCGGGGGGGGGGGGGGGGGGGGGGGCACGTATGAAACATTTGTCCAGTTCTGGGCTCCTCAATTAAAGAAAGATAGGGAACTTTTAGAAAGAGTCCAGTGGAAGACTACAAGCATGATAAGAGCCTGGAGCACTTCCCTCATGAGAAAAGGAGACTAAGAGACCTCATGAGGTCCTTTCCAAACTAAATTATCCTGTCATTCTATGTTTTCATCAACTACCTGTCATCACCTGTAGGTTATTGTTAATATATATATTTTCCAGTATAGCATTATAACAACTCAGACCACAAAATTGACAAAAATGTGTAGAAACACCAGTGTTAACCTCACGCAGTTAAACATGACTACAGGTTCAATCTGTTGTCAAATGTTGTCAAATGCTTGGTGACACATATTGTTCTGTGTGGCAGACAATTACATGCTCGTTTTCACAAGGTGTTAATGCATGTAAATCCATGAGGAGACAACAGAAAAACCCCTTAATTTCATTCTTGAGTTTTAGTCATAAAATATTAAGAAAAACATTTACACCGGGCAACTACAAAGTCTTCACATCTGTTTTTCTGTTACTTGATTAAAATAATAATAATAATAATAATAAAATAAGTTACATATGGTCAAAAAAATAAGATAAAAAACTGAATGGAATCCTTTCATTCCTAAAAATCAGAAGTATGTTTCAGACAATGTTCCAGAATAACTTGCTTTAAAAAAGTAGCCTGCATTTTTTCTGTGGTTTGTGTTTTACGTCTCAAATATCCTTTCTCTCTTCCTGATATTGTTCTTCCAATACATACGTAGAGAGCAAATTAATCAATTTCCGTATTTAATCCTCCTTTCTCATCTAGGAACAGCCTTCCCAAGCCAAGTAGGCTTATACTATAGACTTAATAGCCTTGCTAGTTCTCCTGAGTTGATCTTTATTCCAGATAGTGTCTAGAAATATATTTTTATTACCTGCAAAGATAACATTAATAATTATGTTTTTCTAATGAAATGTAAAGTGCAATCCATGCAAATATTTCAGAAAAAGTTAGACATACATCTCCCAGAAATGATGTAGTTGTTCATTGGCAAGAAGAGGTGAGCTATAATTTGTTATGCTAGTTTTCTAGCTGTCTGCTTTTATTATTCTATGTATCAATACGCCTCTAAATTCTATCACAAGCACTTCGACAGACACATGAGATTCCACATGCCTTTTTGGGCTGCATCAAGTAAGGTTTTGTTGCAATTGATATTATTCTATGTTTGATTCTACTCCTACACAAATTCATACATTATAATGAAATTCCAAAGCAATAACTGTATTGTTGTAGTTAATCTGACAGAATAAAAGGGATAGTAAGATTGCTTACATGCTGTTTTCTGGACAATTTCTGAAAAGGCATGTGGAATAAAAAACCTAAATTCCTCTTAGTAATGGGGGTGATGAAACCAGTTTCTTGGATCCCCTTAACTCTGACAGGTATTTACCAGTCCTCTTCTGCAGAGTGCTGTTCAGTACTAAAAAGTCTTATGACATTTTAGCATGAACTGCCCCACTTGGAATAGCAACATAAGAAATGTCTTACTGGTTGAATTTATTTGAATTTAATTTCCATATGAGTAATGCTAAAGACTGGGTTTAAGAGTACAGCTCGTAGTACCCACTCATAATTCTCTTGTCTACCAGTTTTTTTAATCCCTTTCTGAATCTCCTGGTGCTGTTTGTTTTCAAAACTTATAGTGGCAATATTTTTCAGAAGTAAAATGTCTGTTTTAAAACTAATTCCTGCTTGTTTTATTAGGTGTTTCCCAGTTTTTGCACTACTAGTTTAGTGAACTCTAGATCACCACTCATTGCTCTTTTTTTCGACTTTATGATATTAATCTCTTAAGCATTGAAATGAGAAAGGGTTGAATACGATCAGAAATCTATAACCAGTACGTAAAATCAATATTAAAATTACTAAAAGTGCTTTAAATGGCTTAAATAGCACAAAACCCAACCATCAAGGTAAAAAACCTAGCAAAAGGTAAGTTTTCCTGTGCTGAACTGAAAACAGCAAGTTTTTAGAAAAAAAAAAACCAAAGAGTATTAACTCTTTAAAGGGAAATACTTAAGCAACAGCAAGAATGTGATTGAAGAACTAGTGTAAAGACAAAGGAGTGATGATACAAATGAGTGTCCTTTTGCTATCTTTTCTGAATGAAAAAATAAATCATGATCCTTGTATTTTATACAGCTTGATAACCTTTCCACTAAGTTGCTTAATTACATATAAAACCTACTTATACTTTTGGTCTTGTTAGTGGTTTATGGGCTGCTTCAGCCTGGTTCTGTGACAATTGAAGTGGGGGGATCCATTGATCCATGCTCTGGGAAAGGGAAAAAAGGAAAAGGGAGTTGGGCTTAAAAATAAAACAGCAGCAATGACCTGAGGAGAAAAGCTAATTTACTAAACAAGATATTGGAATGCAAAATAACACAATATAATACAATATAATTTTAATTGAAGCTAATAAATCAAATAAAATGAGAGAGTGTCCAAAAACCAAAGGCCTTATGCTAACGCTGAAGGTGAGATGGATAGGGAGCACCCGCTGATGAGCTGATCCGAAAGGGAAAAAGCCTGTGTCTTGTGACATGTGAACAGCTTTTATTATTCCCTGTGAGTGGAAATCATAAAAACACAAAGCAATGCAAAGTCCTCTGGGGTACGTAGTTCTTCTCTTCTGAGACAGGTATACCTGGAAATACTGATGATCCATGGAACTTGAACATTAACTGTTTAATTCCCAATGCACTACACAATGTTATGACTTGGAACACCACTAACAAAAATTATAAAACCATGACAGGTCTCTGTAACACTTTATAGTAATGATAGTCAAAATTTGATTATATTCTGTGTGGAAAGTGTTTCCTTTTGGCTGATTATTTCATTGGATGTTTCATTATTTCCTGGACTTTGAGAGTGAATAATTGTTCCTTAACCAATTTCTTCATAACCTTCACAATATCATCTTCCTTATCTGTCCCTTACTGTCTGCTTTGCAGCCTGAAGAATCCTAGTTTATTAAGTCTTCCCTCATGTGAAAACTGTTCTATGTCCTTGCTCATCCCTTTTGTCTCTCCTTGTACTTTGCAGGCAGTACCTTTTTGAGATAGTACGGTTAACAGCATGAGACACTCAGGATGTGGATGTACCATGGCATTACACAATAGCATTATTAAATATTGTGGGTCTCCTGTTTTCTTTTGCTTGTAATACTTCACATTCTCCCTGTTTCATTGCCATGAATCTGATACACAAGTTCTCTTCACTGAGTAGAATCAGCTAGTTACCCCTCACAGTTGCGCTGTAGCAGCAGCAGTTTTTGACAACTTACATTGTTTTCTATCTATTGAAATTATTTCACTTGCTACCTCACTGAACAGTCACAGTCACTCCTATCACAAAATAACACGTAAATATTTGCAGCTAATTATGATTTTTTTTCAAACTCAATTGTTTTGACTCTCTAGGAATATTTCCCATTTCTCTATCTAGTCTCCTACTGCAGGAATATGCTTATATGGCAAAGTTTCTAAAGGAGACAGTGAAGTACCATCACTGTCCTCATATGTCATAAACCCTTTTAACTAAGAGGGCCTTCATTTAAAATTCTTTAGTACAGCAGTGTAAAACTAATGGAAAGAGGTAAAGAGATGTTAGTATAGCATAACAAAATGAAATTAATATTAAAGGAAGTTTACACATTCAGGAAAAAAGCAATCTGAATTATCTATATGCAATGAGAAGATTAGAAAATATTAATTTTTCTTAAAAGAATTACTTAAAGGAGAAGAGAGACATCTGCCACATATACTACTTTGATAAAAAATTACATTTTCAATTATATGTTAGGTGCAGCATGTTATCATGCAGAAAGTTTATGGTAAATGAGTTCAAAGGTACCCCAGTATGTCTCTCTAATCTAGTCCTGTACTCTAAGTGGTATTAACAAGGAGTTCAGATCACATTTCCAACTTTCCTTATGCCTTGAATCCCTGCAATAAGAGGGATCGACATCAGTTTCTGATCAGCTCCAATATTACCTGTCCTCAGCATTTTCAATTTATATATCTGAATTAATCTCATTTTAACTTGTACCTTAAATGCCTGTCCCATGCTGCTGTGAAATGTGTAGTTTCATCTTCCTGACTACCTCCTCAGCGTTACTGAGGGGCTACTCCTGTGACCCCCAGAGCCATTTCTTCTTCAGTTTAAACAAGCCTGGCTCCCACAACCACAGGCTTCAAGCCCCGGTCAGCTTGATAGCTTGCATCTGGACTAGCATAAGTTGATTAATAAGTTGAAAATTTGTCTCATTTTACAAATCTTTTACTACTTTGGAGCTTTAAGTTTTATTATCTATAATAAAAATAATAATAATATGCTGTTAGCATGGATGGGGGCCTAAGCCACCTGATTTAGGGCCTACTTTAGCATGTGGCAATCCTGCCTATGGCAAAGTGATTGGAACTAGGTGTCTAGGTGGTAGATCCCTTCCAAACCAAGCCATTCTATAATTCTATGGTCTAGTGCTAACATAAGAACAAAATTCTGTGGGACACCTAAAATATATTAGTTAAGTGCTTTAGAGGTATTATGATTATCAGTAACGATTTCTAACAAGAAAAATATAAATGTCTAGCAAAATATTTCCATAAAGGTAATATAGCAATTCTCAAAAATTGTAAATGTATTCCTGTATTTGTTAATGCAGTGAGTTTTCACTGAATTTGCTAGTGTGCCTAATGCCTTTATAATACTTCCTGAATTTTTACATAACATATGGACAGTTTCTATACACATAGATGTGTGTTTGTGCATTTAATATGTGTATGAAATCACTGAATATAGTGTTCTAACTTGTTACACTCTGAACTCATGTCTGAAATCATGCTCATTCACAACATGCATAGAAAACTATAGTAAAAATATATATTGAAAATCCAAACAGAATAACTTCAGGATCTTTATTTTCCTCCCCTTTGCACAGATAGTACTGCCAATAACTTCTCATTTAAGGAAAATAAACTTCAAATTTGATTTAGTCAAATATAACTGTAGCCAGTCACTAATTTGTGGTCATATTATAATTTTCTTGAAACATAAGCTCCTCTTTAATGTAATTTCAATAAAAGCATCTTTCAGGTTATGTGCAGCCTTCAGTTCAGTAAAACTGTTTTCAAAAGAATTTATTCCCTAGGGGAAAAAAAAGTGTCTTTTGGTATTCTTATTTGAAAATATACAATCAAATAATCATTGAAACTACAGCAACTTTTGATACAGCATTAGTTTATGAAAGCTTGGAAAGTGCAATTAACCCTTATTTTAGTTTATGACATTCAGCAATGTGTTTGTTTTCTCTTGGTGAGAGAAATGTAAAAGCTTAAGACTGAAATCTAATCTATTACTGTAACACAGTGGTTAAGTACATTGAGATATTGTGTACTTCAGAGAGTGAAATCGCAGTTTCATTTATTTACTGAACATAAAACTTCCTAGAACAGAAATGTAGAATCACCACTTTCTGAAAGATTTCCTTTATCAAAGTATTTGTTTATTCTTATTTCTGATTTTGAGCCACTGTTCCCTTTGTAGGTGAATGCAATGACAACACAAACAGCTTTGAGAGACATTCAGAAACTATTCTCTGGTTCAGCGAACTGAACATTACACATCCTTTTCTTGAGAATCTGCTTGACTTTTTGAAATACTTACTCTAACACAAACATCTTTAAGAATTTTGTATAATTCAGTGAAGAAAATAATTTCAGGACAAATCTAGCTAGCTTTATCCATTCAGTTTGTCCTGGAGATGTTAATAACACTAGTTAAAGTGCAAAAAATAGGAAATCAATTTTTATCATCTTTAAACTATAGTAAATAGTGGACAGCAAGCTTTCAATTTGCAAAAGAAACTTTTTTTGAGACAAGGTCATATTTAAATCTATTATAATTTCTGTAGCAGTGTCTTTTCTGTTGATCATTATAACACTCCATAGTATTTCATGTCAAAGTGGTGACATAGTATGTAAGTTCTCAGAGATTTTAAGCAAAGGAAGAGTGAGAAGAGTATCAGCTTTCATAAGTTTATGATTCTGTGAAAATTTCCTCAGCAGTTCGACACTTTCTTGTTATTATGTTTGGATCTTCTGAGTGGATGTGAAAACACGTGTTAAGGAAGAAAGGAAAACTCTTTATTTCATGTTATCTATTCCATCTTGAAAAGGGAAAAATAAAAGTGAACCAAAAGTAGATTGAAGACTCTACCTGAACGGATTAAGAATGAGATTGCTTTGCCATACATAGGCTTTTCTGGTTTCTAAATGTATCATATTGGATGGATTTTATTATAATGCTGTTTCAGTAGATAAAAAAAAAAATAAAAGAACAGCAGGAAAAATCACTCCAGGTTATCAGAAGAGTTAAGAATGAAAATAAGAAACTTTACTTCACAATTTAAGAAGCTTTACCATAAAATAGGCTTTGTATTACAATCCTAAAGTTACTTCCTACAAATAATCAGTCAAGAATTCCTATGAAAGACAAACTCCACTATTTGATATTAACATAATTGAACATGTTATGTAAAGAAGAGTTACGTAGAAAAGAAATGTGAATTTAAAAATCTCCTTGGCCCTGATATCCTTACAAAATAAAAACAAATCATGCTAAGTTTTTCAAGATAAAGATATTAACATTTATCTTCTTTGTAGAAGAATAAAAATTTAATTGAACCACAAAACACTACAAAAAAGTTTTAACCTAAACTGAAAATTTAAATATCAATGCTCGTATTTCTAAAGAATTTTAATTATATAGTGTCATTTTTAAAATTAAATATAAAATAAATATCCTTCCAAGTCTCAGTAACAGCTCTGAGGCCTCATGTATTCTTCCTGGCGTCACTGGTTGGTGTGGTTTTGACATTGGTATTCCACATCAGAACATCATGCTGGCAGCTAAGGAGTTAACGCTAGTTAATGCTTTCCTGTATCAAAATAACAGTCCTTAAAAGGTGTTTATTTTCCTCTGTACTGACAGTGTTATGAAACAAGTATTTAACTTGAAGAGCAAAGACTTCAGTGAAATGTTTCCTCTTTTCCTCATTGAAAATAATCACAAATATCTAAAAGTAAACTGAGATCAATTAACAATATGCAGAAACAATATGAAGATTCCTCTTAATTTCAGTTTTACCTGCAAACTGGAAAAAATTTAAATAATGTGCACAGTGGAAAGACTCTATATCAAAAGTAAAAGATTTTTAAATAAAATGAAAATAGTAATTAAGAAAAACATAATATTGTATATGCAATTATTTAAAGCCATTGAGCTTATGCAATGCATTGAGGCCAATTAAAATGTCACCATGAATTTAAGACTATTTGTCAAGGTTATATTTGAAGAAAATTTGTCACTTTATTGTCCATGCACAAAAGGGATGATAGCCATAATACTGAACTTGCAGAGTAAAGAAAAAAAAACCCTCTGGTTTAAATTCCTGTGATTGAAAGAAGACAAGAAGGGAAGAGAAAACAAAGGAAATGAATAAAAATACTAGGAAAAAAAAAAAAAAAGGAAGTTGTTTCAAAATGACAGTTTACTGGAAAAATAGTGGGAGGAACTAAAATAACAAGTCAAAATATAGAGTACAGAATTGTGTTTCCACGCAATGGATTGAAGCTGTGCATCAGTATCACACACATGAAAATGCTTATTGGAACCAATTGAATTACGTATTTTACTTTGGAATAAAATTATCCTTGAAGTTAGTTTCAGAGATACAAATGGCTCTGGATAATTGTCTATAACAGTTATTGAGAGAAAAATAGATTCATGAAAATTTTCAGTTTTCTTTCTAAAAATTCACTTTGATAACTGTTTTGAAATGAACATTCACAGTTTGAAAGTATTATCTAGAATTTCACCAGAATCAAGGTATTATGAACTGGAAGGAAACTGAAAAATTGCAAGATGGAAACTCTAGTTATATATCTAGTTTATATAGTCATTTCAATCAGTTGGGATCAAGATATTTGAAACAATTTATTTCCAGATCCACATTTTTTCAGTCAGAGTTGAATATTAGAGAATAGGCTTGTCTGCTTTTCAAAGAATCATTTTCACATTTGCATTGTTTACATTCATTTCCTCCAATCAAATGTAATTATGTAATTGGATGCAGTGTGAAATGCAAACACTTTTCAGATATTTTAGAAACGAAATTATTCTAAATTAGTCCATGAATTCAGCTACAGGCAAATCATATTTCAATAGCAGGAAAGAAACTTTGAGAAATTTTCATTTAGGTCATAAAAGTCAGAAAAGTAGTACTAGTCTGTTCAGACTAAATACTTCGCAAAAATCTACATTGTGACAGTTCTCATGTCTGAGATTCAAATATTTCAAAGCTTATATTAGAATCTAATTTTGAGTTTGAGGTCTCTTAGTGCAGGTGAGTATCATTCGCTTGGCCATGACGTTTCTTTAAGACTAAAAGATGTTATCAGTTAAGCTGCCCCAATCAAAACAAAAGTAGTTGAAACATTTCTCGTGATGTATTTGTAAGTAATGGCCCCAGACTATGATTGACTGCTCTGGGAACAGTTCCACAAATATCCTTCCACTTATCAGTTTTCCAGACAGTGAGGAAACTGAAGACTTAATCATTTGTATTAGCTAGCTTTCGCAGTATTAGGCAGCACAGCAACCTGTTAGCAGAAAATATACTGGAAAGTGATTAGAAAAACCTTTCAATTTCCTACCCACTTTTTACTTCAAACTCTTCCTAATTTTAAAATAATTCAGAGACTGAAATGACTATGACTTTATGTAGACACTCATAAATACCATAATGCACTCATGTATCCACTCATAGTGGTAACTATTTTAGACAGTGTGCTGGTTAATTAACATCATGAAATTAATCTTAGTTGAATCTGTATTAAACTGCAGGTGAGATAAAGAGTACCTTATTCACCCTTAACAGCTCAATTTTGAATAAACCCAACACCAAATGTTGATCTGTTGAAGTTAGTTGAGGTTAGCAGTTTGAAATGCTGAACAGCAGCAAAACAACTGTGTACTTATATAAAATTAATCCACCCCTCAACATTTATCTAGCAGCCAATCAGAATTCTCCCTTAATCCAAATAGTTTTATAATGCTCTTTAAATCATCGAAGTCCAGGTGCCTTTCACTACTTAAATGAAAAGTAACAAGGAAATTTAATCTTTAGATTATTAAGTATTTATAGCAGTGGCTAGGGGTTATCACCTAGCAACAACGTGGCCCACACAGTAAATTTAATAAGCTGCAGCTCATCCTTTCTGTCATCAATAATCAAATAATCAAGGCAGGAAAAGCACTAGTAGTGATGACACAGAATCTAATGATAAAGTACAGGAACATTTTAGGAGACAAAGAATATGTTTAGGTAACATAATAAAGTCTGCACAATAATTAGGATAAGGAAAAGCTGGACTTCAGTCCCACTAAGCTGAACGGAGAGAAAAGGCGGAAGTGAGGAGGGGGAAGAAAACTGGAGGAAGAAGATAACAGATTAAAAATTGAGAGATAGGGATTCAGGAAACGTAAGCAAACTAAGGCGATGTCAAGGCATATTCCTTGGGCAGACTTCTGAAAAAGAAGGGCACAGATATTCAAATTTTATCAGATAGCTGAAGAGATTATGGTAGTTGTACTTTAAAACATAAAAGCTACTTTGCAAGGCCTCATGCAATTCAGAAGGATGCTGTTGGGTCAGAAATGATATCAACAAGGCAGTAAGGATAAGTTTGAAGTTATCACACTGTAGAAATGAGAAAAGTTCATCCCAGTAAGTTACAAAAATATAAATGTTGCACCAGGGCTTACAGCAGATAAAAAATGCATTAGAAATCTATGTAATTATAGTTAAGCACCTGTCATCATTTTGGAAAGCTGGTATTTACTGAGATTCACACTGTACATAGACACTGCTTTTTTCCTTCAGCACTCCACATGTAGTCTCACTAAAATCAGGGGGACTCCTGTCGGACTAGTTTATATTTCACACTACAGGTATCTACAGGATCTCAGAAGAGCAAATAATATTAAAAGCACATTTTCGTAATCACAGGAACCTGTATATACTTGCTAGCTTTCCAAAGCATTGCATTTTCTTCAACCTATTTCAATACAAACTAGTCAAACAAATAACCAACACTATTTCTGCTTAATAATTATTTGAAAAAAAAAAAATACTTCCAAAGCTCCCTGAATTTTCTGCAAGTGGTGTTTACTTTCACAAGTGGTGTTCCATGTTAGCATTAATGTTATCATTTTATACATATGTACAGAGGATACTAGAGAGCCTTATGGAAAACTGTTCTCTGTATTTAGGGAAGAAGAAGATGTATAAAATAAAATTGGGACATTGCTAGTTAAAAAAGAAATGATAATGTCATCTTATCTTTAGTCATCATTTCCTCAGCGCAGGCGTATAATCTAAGCATTTAAAGCAATTTATTGTGAGCAATTTATTATTTATTTTACCTTCAAAGACAAAAACAAGATTTTTTTAAGGTAACATGCAGAAATGGAGCATAGAATTACTGCCAGAATTAATCTTGAATTGTTATAAATACTCATTACTGCCCTACACAGTAAAAAATTGGTTCTCTGTGGGTAAGCAGTTCAGTTAAAGAATTAGGTAACTAGAAGAGAAAGAACATAGTCACAACCGAGAAACCTAAACCTGAAGTAATGATTCATTTTCCCCTCATCATTCTTCTAGCTGTTGTCCAGGCATATTAGGAACTTCCATCTTTGATTGTAAAGATCTGTTGGTATTTACAACCCTTCCTCTGTGCAGGTCCAGAAATAAGAAATGCTTCAGTTTATGAAGGTGAGATAGTGATCTTGATAAGGAATTAAAACTTTTTTTTCTGCAAAATCCTATTGGAATGGAAAGACGGTGCATATGGGCTATGGCCCACCACAAAATTTTTCCAAAATGCCCTACTGATGGAGAGGCCTATCTGTTACAGAAGATAGCCTTATGAGATCCAAATGATCAAGAAGTAAGGAAATTAGTTTAATTCCTTTCTCATCTGGAGTGGGTTAAAATTAAGAGTTTATCACATTCTGATACATCATAGGATGCAGGGAAAAATATCTTTCACAACCAGTTGTTGTGAAACTGTTGGATATGATTCATGGAACAAAGACTAGGGACTTAAAAAAAAATGAATAGCAAATATAGCAAATCAGAATAACTGATTCTACTGATTGCTTATGATGAGACAAGAAAGAAAGTAATTAAGCTTACAAAACTGTACAGCTAGCACTGCACGTTGCTGTCAGTGCAAAAACAGGATTTTGTTTAAATGTGCAATGGTAGTAACCTTGTGTTAAATGAATGTTGTATGAATAAGAAATGTCAGATACACCTCAGACATATCTTCAGTTTTTAAAACTATATTTGAGCCAATCTTACTAAATGAACATGCAATTTTGAAACACAAGAGGATAATAACAGATACTTTTCTGTTCCTTTGTTCCTCCCTTTCTTTGGTATTATTGAATAGAGAACTTCTAACGTACATAAAGAAATCAAAGAGAAAGGTAGAAGCATATAGCAAAGTTGCTGATTTGTCTGCAGTAACCATGCATCCCTTTATGTGTGTATGTTACAACATATAACAACTCATTTTAGGGCCCAACATAATGGGACAGAGATACTGTATAATAATTCTTGGGATTTGGGATATTTAAAATATTCTAAGATTCTGGACTGGACTTGTTTGAGGGTTTCTTACAATTGTTCTGTTCTATTATAATCTAACAAAATCAGTATGTTTTGTGATATTTAGAATAAAAAAGTAGCAGTATAAGGTATGCCTGATTTTCATTGATATCCACTTTGTATTAATCAAAAAGAAGCATTGCTGCTTTTAGTATAATACCCACAAAGTTATCCATATTTTAATTTAAGAACTCCAGAAATGTTAATTACTATGAGAATAAGAGAACTAAATGAAGGAAAAATCATACTTCCATGCTTACTTTTTTCAGTAGCAACTTCTTTTGGTTACTACATTTAGGTTAATATCAAAAACCCCTTTCATTTCTGAGGGTCCTTTCTTAAGCCAGACAGGCTAATCAGTATCCAGATTATACACTTAGCCAGATTGTCACGGATATGTAGAAATTTGGTTCTTAATGCAGTAATTTTAAACAGAGAATTACAAAAAAAGCCATTAAAAAAACCCCTCCAAATGGAAGTCCTGCTTAAAATCCACTTCCTCTTTAAGATTTGAATTCTATGTACTTTGTGAGAAGAATAAACCTGCATCTCCAGAAGGAATACACTGAACTTCAAACATCAAATCATGATCATTTTTGAACTTAACTTCAACCTGGGTTTTACGGATGTGAACGTATGGAAAGAACAGGCTATATTTGTTTGATAACTCTCAGGCAACTAGGCTGAAAGATATCTTTTGGACTGTACAAATATTCTAACGCTAAACAATGGAGTAGAAACAGGCATAACAACATATTTAAAGAGGATGGTATGTTTCGAGATGTACCGCATGGAGAAATTATGAGCACAATTTCACCAGATCAGAATTTGTAAGTAGAAAATGAGTGGCAAAATGTCTGTTATGATTTCTGATGGTCCCCAGGGTGAATTATATCTTAAACACTAGATAGTATACACAGAGGAGGAATTATAGGTATCTGAAAAACACTGTTAGAAACTAGGACCGCTGCAGTGTTTTTGAGATTAGCTGTCTCATAAGGGATATAAATCAAGTATGCATTCAGGTATCTTTCTTCTGAAGTACCACTGCACACGAATAGAGTCTTAGATGTGCAGCTTCTATGAAAATTTTCTTGAAATTCTCTAATTTTGTATTCCTCGAAAGGAAAAAAAATAAATGTTTGTACTTTAAGTTTCTGCTTATGCAAAATCTCGCATATTCAGGCACATTGAAGGGCATAGAGAAATTCAGAATTTACATATGATATCCTGACAGTAAGTCTCATCAAGAGATACTTTAAAAAATGAGTAAATTTTTCTGCAAATCACATTCAAATTTAACAGGCAACCTGTTAATGCACTATAACATGCTTTTACAGTTAAATTTATCTCCAGATTTGGAATTAGAAGAGGTATTTTTCCTCTTATCAAGCTGACAAAAACTGTTATCTTATCAGTTATGGTTATTTTGCATGCACCTTCTTCTGTAGCACGGGAGGTTAACTGCCCCTTTTATTTCTAATATATTAGTTTAAAAAAAAAAATCCTGCTGAAGCAGAGACATAGGGTACCAGGACATCTACTTCTCTCTCCTGCTGTTTTCTAGCTGGAAACTAGAATTCTGAGATTGTACGTATACATGTGGGACCTCAGGGCACCAGAGAACACTGAAAGGTAAGTAGTACATGTACATGACAGTACACAGACTTGATGCTACAAACAAAAATTAAAGCTACACAAATACATTGTGATACTTATGGCTGAGAAGAAACGGACTTCAGTATATCCCTACCAGACAATGCTCCTTAACTCCACTCTCTGGACAATTTTGTACCCTTGTCAGAATTCTAAATACATCAAAAGAAGAAAAATAAGTGTAAAAACAGTTATGGCAAAAAAAGTCACACTTAAAACAGTTTCTTCTGTTCTCTTCTCAAAAGTAGTAGCTTTTAAAACACTGGAACAAGAAAGAACACTCAAATATATACATTCATTCCTTACATATGTTACTATAGTTAATATTTTTCTAGTCTGCAATAAATCTAATTTCTTTAGTACATTAATCTAAGTGTCAAAATTTCAGCAAAATTCCAAAGGCATTGCGAAAATACAAGAATGTAATATCAGATTTTTATTATTAGAAGTTCCAGGATACTGGAAAAACTGGCAGTTATGGACCCCAAATTATTGAATGGTATGCAAAAAAAACAATATCAGCAAGAATGTTTTTCTTGTCAAACTAATTGAGGTTCTCTTCTTGACCATTTCAGAGTACTAGGGAGGAGTAGTTGGTTGGCTAGTCTATAAAAGGAATTTACAGCACACCTCAAACTGAAATATGTTTTGCATTTCAAACTGTTTTCTGGGGTAAAGAGATAGTAGGGGGAGAATGGACAGTCGTACTTAACTTTGGCAAGTATCAGACTTCAGCGACATGGATGATAAACAGAGTTTTACTTAGAACTCACAGGGCTGTTTACACTGATCTGCTTTCAAAGAATAACATCAGAGATAGTTATTAGCAGCTTCTTATGCTGCCAAGAAGGATGAGTTTATCAGATTTCTCTCTGATGTGAGTTTTAGGTGCATTTCTGAAGTAACTGGTGTTTGGTGAAAAGGAAAATTATCTATAGTTTTTTCAGATCCTAACTGCAATTTAAATTTTCAAGTTATGAACAAGTACTTGCACATGGTAAAGACTGTAGAAAATTATGTATATATTTTTAATTGCAGGAATTTTACTTTTCCAAATCTTAGAAAATTTAGTTTCAAATTCAGTAGAATGGTTGAAACAAATGAAACTGTTGATTTTTTATTTTTTTAGTTTTTTGTGAACATACAGAATTGTCCACATCAGAAGATCAACCCTTGGGAAATGTATTAGATATATTATTGCTCAATTTGTGTCTTCAGATCTAATTGATGGATAGATATTTAGTGTCATAGAGGTAAAAAGATCTACAAGAAATAAGCCTTAAAAAAGTTCACTAAGTTCTTTGTTTTTGAGTAAGGAATGTCTATCTACAGCTCAAAAGCAAAAGAGTATGAGCAATTAAAAAAAAATACAAAAAACAAACAAAAAAAAAACAGACAGTCATGTTCTCAGGAGATGGCTTTTCACTACAAAAATCTGTGAAACTTATGGAGTTATTCAAGAATTTATGTTAACAGTAACAGAGTAGCTGCAAGAAACTGTTATTATAACTATTGAAATAGATGGCTTTTTAGTGTAGCTTTAACAGTAGAAAAGTTATGTCTGAAAGCTTTGGGTATCATAAAACAATACCAACTACCATTTCAGCCACCGTCAGGTATCTTTCCTTCTTAAAAGAATGGCAACATGATCATCTAAGTAACTTGAAGGGTTAAACACATTTTTTGGTTTGTAGCTACAATGTTGAAGCTTCACTGCCTGGAACTTTTCCCTCACATATAAATACACCTTAAATTCTCAGTTTTAAAGCAAGTATTACATAGATCACTGAGCATAGGTAGATTCTGATTAAGTATAAGGCATGATTAAAAATGAAGTATTTCAAACTATTGTTTCAGGTACAGAAAAATATATTTAACCTGTCAATCCATACTGAGAAATAACATAAGGACTTGTTATACATTAGACTTATTATGCCTGCTGTAAAACGTTTTTTCCCCTACATTAGACTTTCAGACTGCTTAATCATTCTCAGCCTTAAATAGCAGAACAAGATTTTTCCTGTCTGCATTCCAGAGAAAGACTCACTGAACTCATTCTTTCAATTATGGCACTCATCTTCTACCCTAAAAATTATACTATGAATTTTCATTAACAAAAGTGAAGTTTGTATAGAATTATTTGTTTTCTTATTCTAAGTAAATTACTTATTATTCACTGAGCTCTACTGGCATTTCTGTTCACAAGAAATAGTGATTTTGAAAAGAAATTACATGCCCTCTGGCGTGTCAGCCATTCCTCCCAGCTTTGTATCATCAGCAAACTTGCTGAGGATGGGCTCTATCCCCTCATCAAGGTCATTGAGGAAGATGACAAACTGGATTGGACCCAGCACCAACCCCTGAGGAACACAGGCCTCCAACTCAACTCAACTTAAAAAAACCTTTCTTATTATCCTTTGTCTCCTGTGCCAGATCCAATTCCAGGTTGGCTTTGGCCTTCTTCATCACATGCCTACAGACCCTGACAACATTCCTATATTCTTCCCAAGTGGACAGACCCTTTTTCCATATTTCATGGACCTTTCTCTTTCCAGTGAGTTTATGCATGAGCTCCTTGTTCATCCAGCGCAGGTATCCTGCCACCCTTCCCTGATTTCTGACTCACAGGGATGCACCAATCCTGACCTTGCTAGAAGTGCTGTTTAAATGCTGATCATCGCTCACAGGCCCCCTTGTCTTCTAACACCCTAGCCCACAGGATAGCCCCAAGAAGGTCTTGGAAGAGATCAAACTCAGCTCTCCTGAAGTCCAGGGTAGCAATCCTATTTTTCAATTTGCTTCTTCCACTTTAGATCTTGAACTGCACCATCACATGATCACTACATCCCAATCTACCCCCAGCCTTCACTTCCCCAACAAGCCCATTCTTATCAGTAAAACAAAGTCCTGTAACATCCCCCTGCCTGGTTGCTTTCCCAACAAATATCTGAATAATTTAAGTCCCTCATAAGAACCAGTGCCTGAGATTGTGAGGCTAATTCCAGCTGCTTGTAGAAGGCCTCATCAACTTTCTCCTCCTGATCAGGAGGCCTATAATACACCACCACAGCAGTGTCCTCACACTAGCCTGTCCCTTAATTCTCACCCACAAGCTCTCCACTTGTGCATCACCCTCCCTCAGGTGAAGTTCAATACATTTTAGACTACAGAACTGTAGTCTAATGTATGGTTTTTGTCTGTTTAATAAATATCTGCTCAGACAATACATGCATTTACATGTTCCAGTTATTGTTCAAACCCATATTTTTTTATTCCATTACATTTTTTCCTCTAGCTGTAATATATCCTATCAGCTTTATGACAAATACTTTAATAGTCAGTGTTGAGAAGTTAGTACTCTTTTAATCTTCCTGAATTTTTGATAGGTAAAGAAAAAACCTGTTTCTATATGCCCCCTTTTGTTTAGTGGACACTCCTCACAAATACAAATCCTCAGAAACCAACCAGGATTTAAACTTATTCAGTATCATAACTCCACATAAGCATTAAAGTTGGAGAAGACAACCAAAATCATATAGTACATCCATCAACTCATCACCACTATGCCACTCATGGTGGATAATACATGACTTCTACAGTTTTCTTGAATGCCTCCCAGGACAGTGACTCTACCACCTCCTTGAGGCACAGTATAATTACTTACCAACTGATGCACAGCAACGATAGAAAAATCACAGTTAAGCAACTACCGAAGTACCACGTCTTTGATCAACTCCCACAGCATTACAGCTTTCAGCATAGTGTCAGGTAGCAAGGAATAACCCCTGACCTTATCAGGCCACCTGTTCTGGCTCTGCCTTACTCCCTGCTGCTGTGCTATAAAGGAAGCAGCTCTTTTCTAGGCAGTATTTTGAATTGGCTTGAGCTGTGCTCCTGTTGCTTGACAGAAACATTTGTAGATGGGGCCATCAATATGGTTCTAGCTGAAACCAAGTATTCATGCAAGTTAAATTTTCTTTCCCCACTAACAATGTGCATCCAAGCATTGCTTAGAATTCATATTGCCCAAAAGCAACTGTAAGCTTATTTGTATGTTTAATCATGAGTATTACGTATCTCAGATATCAGATATGCATAATGAATACTACAGAGGTCAATTATACTTTGCAAAAAAATCATTGTGCTGCAGTGTCTAGATGTTTTATTACTGTATTTTACTGTTTTCTTCACAATTGTACATTTGTGGTGAAAATCAGTAAAGAAAAAAGTAGCGAGAGATTAGAGAGGAAGAACTTCTAGTATTTTATAGAAGACTGAATTTGTATAAATGTGTTTTGTACAAATGTATAAAAATTATCTAACTCTTTCCTATTGTTGCAGTAGAAGTGCTTTATCCTAATGGATCAAATTCTGCGATGATGACTTCTCTTAACATCATTGAGTGAATAAGGAAAATGAGACAACTCTGCATTTGGCTAAAAATTTGTAATTGGCATTTCTGCATTTTTCCACATTAAATAATTGATGCTATTGGCAAAGTCATGTCAAAATTTAAACTAGAAAATAGGAGTTTCAGACCTCCAAGGCAAAATCTAGCTTGTAAATCTGCACTTTTACCAATGCCACTTTTTCATTGGAAGTACATAAGGTGTGCATATATATATAAAATGAAAATCAACTTTTATCAAATGAGAGGATCTTTTAGTGGAATACGGTGGAAGCCATCTCAACTGAACTTCTACTTGTGTAACTGGATGAAAAGGAACATTAACTTACAAAAATGGAACCCCTTGTGAAATGCTCTATAATCATGATACAAAGAGATAGTAGGGAGCTTAGGGCAGGAGGGTTATGTTATAATGTATCAGTTATAAGTTAGGAAGAAAAGAAGCCTAGGTGGTCTGAGCAGACCTCCTTAAAAACCGTGCAATAATACCTGGCAAAGTGCAATGAATTCTCTTAATATCGTACTATGAATAATGCCCTAATTCTTATGCTGGATTAGTTGCTATAGGTGTCACAGGGAAGTTCTGCTACAGCCCCCTGCCCTAGCTTACTTTGAGGAGTGCCTGATTTGTATCTTTTCGCCCCATTCACACTTTTTTCTCTTACACAATGATTACTTGGGCTTTCAGGGTAAAGTGGATTTTATCCTGTAAGAGAAAATATATATATATAATCTTGATGAAAAGACTCCCTTCTGTTCACAGTTGATTTTCTCTCTTCTTCTGTCTCTCTATTGTGTGCACATATATTTAAATTACTCTGGTGTCTTTCATTGAAAGAATGTCTAAAGTCGTGTGAAATAGAATGGATCCTGAGAACCTGTGGATATAAAATGAAGTTCAGGCTGTGCATTTTAAAGCAACCTATTTTCATAAATGAAGAAACTATTAGCTTCTTTGTGAAATTTAACAATGTGTATCTGATCTATATGACTGTCATTAATTATATTTCAACGAGCAAAAAGGCCATCAGTTTGCACTATGAAATACTTCCCCAGCACTTGCAGTTTCTAAACTCTCCAGACAATTTGCTAGTATGTCAAATATATTTGAAATGCATGCTTATCTGAAAACATTACCTTCTGGCTTCTGCATTGCTTATCAAACTCATTTTGTACTTTAAAGGCATATTATTATTATACATGACCTTAACAGTAATTCCAAGGAGAATGTGCCCAACAATAATATTAATTAAAAAGTAATTTATTTTAGATGTTAATTTTTAGGACATGTAGGTAGAAATTAGAGATATTATTTTATGATATTTGCAAAAACTATTGATTAAGACTAACTTAATGATAGAATAACATTAATTTCCTGCCTACTGTGTTCTAATCATATTTCATTACCAGTCACTATTTTTTCTTGGTGAAAATGTATAAGCTATAACATTATGATGAGTTCTTAAATTGCAAATTTGAGATATATGTTTCTTAGCACATTATATGGAATATCTAATTCTTATAGTATGTGGGAAATGCTTTCATTTCATAATCAATTATTTCTAAGGGAATTGTTCTGAGACACTATCGCTAATATACCATTAACACATTTCCTGGTCAGTATAAATAGGGCATTTGTTCTAAAGAAAGAAATTCTATTTTTTCTAACAATAATTCTAACTTTGAATAGCAGGAGGTTTGGAACTAGATGGCATTAAAGGTCCCTTCCAACCCAAACCATTCTATAATTCTCTGATTTTTCTCTCCAGATCAGTAGCACGTGAAAGGTGCTGTTCTTTCATAAATAAATATTATTCTTTATTTGTCCCAAATTAAAAGAAGACAAAAAGAAACTCCAACCTGAAGAAAGACCTCTTATTAATATTTTTCTATCAAATTGCAGTATAAATGCCATGGACTACAGGAATCTGAACTTGTTCAAGCATTATTTGGTATTTTCATGGAAGACTGGGATGATGACACTGAGAATACAAGATAAATTATACAGATGATGGAAAACTAGAAAACTTTCCAAGCAATTGAGAAAATGAAATGATCTTCATAAATCAGAAAAATAGCCTGAAATAAAGACTATTACATACTATAATGACAAAGTGTACAGTCACACCAAGCTTAGAGACATCAAACATACTAAAATGAGAAGTACCTGACAGTAATTAAGACTAAAATAAGACTTTAAAAAATAATCACAAATTGATAATGCACTTATAGAACAGGAACTGTAACTCCGGGATACTTTTAGCAACACCATCATGAAATGTACTGAAATTTCTTACTCAGTCCTACCTCATGATACTGAGAGCACAGTTGGATAGGGTGCTTAGTTTTGACCAGCACACTGAAAAAATTAAGACAAACTGAACTGAAGACAAAGCCCAGTAATAGCAATAAAAAATTTGTAGAAGTGGCCTAGCCGTGAATATTGTAAGACCAAGATTTTCTTGGTGTAGAAAGAAGAATACTGAAATGGAGAATTTCAAATATGTCTGACACTGGGAGAAGGAAACACCAGGACAATGTGGCACTAAGCTCAATTTATGCAAAAATTCTAATTCCATTAGAGAACACTTTTTTTTTTTTTTTTGAATGGTTTCCTATAATTTCTTGTTTGTATCTACGGATTTTTGTAATGGTTACTTTGTATAATATGTCTGCTTGTGAACTTATAGCTTTTATTTCCTCTCTGAGGAGACATTTAAAGCCCATAATAAAGGACAGTAAAATTCAAATGAAAAATTCCATACATATTGCCAAGTATCTAACTACTGTAACATTTAGTCAGATGCTCATTCATGCACACTTTTCTAACCTCATTTATTACACTGATAGCATCTAGATGAGAAGAATAAGAATAAAATAATAAAAAACTAAAAACCTAAAAATATTAACAGATACTTCAGCACAATCATAAACACATTTACTTGCAAAGATCCAAATACACCAATAAAAATAATGAAAATCTGAGTAATATTTGAGCAGATAGTCATAATTTAAAAATCAAACTGATAAGCCACTTCGGATGTGCCCTATTTTAGATTTGTGTTTGATGCATCCTATGATCTGTTTAAAAATGTCATTCATTCTCAATGACAAGTCATTTATCAATTACAATTGAGATAGCCCCTGTTCTTTTAATAAGTTAAAAATATTAAGAAATAAATGTTAAAAGAGAGATTTATTATAACTGCTACTCTAGAAGGACTGAAACTTGAGTTTTTCCATTTATGTGATATCTCTTGCAGTTGGTTTTGTTAGTTCAACATTTTATATCCTTAAATTGTGTTGACAAGAAAAACTGAGAGAATACAATATGTTTTTCACTTCCCTGTAGTATCACAACAGTTTCTTCTTCAGTGTAACTCACATACCCTTGAAAGACGTCAGGTACACAGAGATCTCCAACAATATACCTTTGCCTCTACTGCCAAACCTTAAATGAGGTCGGGGAAGTCGTGGATCCTGACTCCACCATTCTGGTCACTCAGGAGCATGCAACTGAGCTCCCCTAGGTTGGCCCTGCTTTTGCACCATGTGCTCAGTCAATACGTCAGGCTGTGACTTAGCATTTCTGCTGCAGTGTGTATCTATGCGTATCTAATGGCTCTTATACATAACACTGTAAGTAAAAATGTTTTTTTTAATATTAGTTAAATGTGCTCATACACAGTATCTTAACTATGGGAACAGTGTTATGTTAAACGATACCAGCCTAATTAAAATTTAAATGTATTTGAAAACTCCTGTTTGACTTCGATTATACAATAATATCTTTGGCTGGACTAAATATGTATGTATTTATATATTAAATTACTGCAGGCACATCCTTGATAATATATATATAGTATATCATCATATATACGTAGTATATTGTCAAGGATATGCCTGCAAATAATTTTGAGGACCTTCACTACTGTTTTTGTAATTTATTTTTTATTTATTTTAATCTCTCTTTTTGTCATATTTCTGACATACTTTCTTTTAAGTTCTTTAATCAGCAGCCCTTGAAACGTATTTTAGAAGGACAAAGAAATAGACACAACGTACAGTATTACAAGAAAAGAACAAGACTGCTGATCTTAATGTTCAAAGGTGTAGAAAATAAAAATAATATCAAACACACTGAGACAACAGCCCATATTTAACAGTCTCATATGAAGAGTGAAAATGTTCTTGTTATCTCTACTATACACACCGTAGGCAATCCTGTAGTGCTTATTTTTTAATTCTTTTTTACAAGGTACACATGATTTTTGTACACATGTGAACATAAAATAAATAAATGAATATCACAGTATTAAAACTGCAGTTGCAATTTAAGTTCACAGGGCAGCATACTTTGTAGTCCTTTTAACATTTATAGGGCAGGAATTGGGAGAATGATTAAAGATTATTTATAGAAGATAAAGTTCAAGATCACCTAAGGGACCTGAACGTTCACAGGTCCATGGGACCTAATGAAAAGCATCTGTGAGTCCTGAGGGAACTGGTAGATGAAACTGCAAATTATGCCTGATACATTTGGTGACCTTATACAACAAGGTTACAGCATTGGTGGGAAAAGCAATTTCTGTCATTTACCTGGACTTGTGCAAACCATTTGACAAGTATTCCTTGTCTCTAAAATTGAGATAATTATCTGATGGATGGACCACTCTGCACAGATTGATTGACTGTATTCAAAGAGTTTCAGTCAACATCACATGGACCAGATGGAGGCAGTGATCAGCAGTTTCCCTCAAGAATCCATATTGGGGTGGATGCAATATAATACCTTTCTTAATTGCATATACAAAGGGAATTAATGAGTGGAGTGGTTGACATGCTGGAGGGAAGAGTTGCAATCCAGTGTGACCTGGAAAGACTTAAAAGATGGGCACTTGTGAAGAACATATAGTTCAGCAAGGCCAAGTGAAAGGCCCTACACCAGGTTGAAACAGTCCTGAAAATGAATATAAGTTGGGCAATGAGTGAATTGAGAACAACTCTGTAGAGAAGGAATTGGAGGACAAAAAAATGACTACAAGCAATATACTCTTGCAGCCCAGAAATATGGTTGTGTCAAAAGTAGGTCAAGGGAGATGATTGTCCCCTTCTGCTCCAATGTAGTATGATCCCAACGGGAATACTGCATTCATCTCTGGTACTCCTCTTAGAGTGGATCTAGAGGAGAGCCACAAAGATGATCAGAGGACTGTAGCACTTCTCTTACAAAGACAGGCGGAATGAGTTAAAGATTTTTAGCCTGGGGAAGGATGTCAGGGAATCTTATCGTAACTAGGAACTTAAAAGATGCCTACAAGAAAGAAGAGGAGGGTCCCTTTATCGGGAAGTGTACTGAGAGGACAAGCAGTAACAGTTTTAAACTAAAAGAGGGAAGGTTTAAATTCCATATGAGAAAGAAATTCTTCACTATGAAGCAATTGTGTGTGGCCTTTCCCTGGAAATATTCCAACCCAGGTTGGATGAGGCTTTGGAAAACCTGATGCAGTGGGAGGTTTCCATGACTGTGGCTGAAGAGTTAGAACCAGATGATCTTTATGTCCCTTCTAATCCAAAGCATTCTATGATTCTATGATTCTACAATTCTATGTTCTGACAGGAATAAGCTAAATAAAACTCCTCTAGATGTTTCTCTAGCTTAATTGAGTGAATTTCATTTAATTTTCAGGGACTTTTAACTGGAGTCCCAGATGAGAATTTAAAAAAAAAAAAAAAAACAGCTGCTACTGTGGAACAGTCTGGAAAGAGATGAGACATATTTCAGTTTATCACGAAAGCAATACAAGGGGGCTATTTAAATATACAGCCTCACAGCCCTACTGGAACTAATTGGCAATAATGTTTCTTAGCTGTATTTGAAATTAAACAAATTGGTAAATTAGAGCTGAAAAGAGCTGCACCCCAGAGGCTTAAACTCCAGTATGAGTTCCCTGTTCTTCATCCATTAGGTTAATGGCTTCCTTGCCTCACTCACTCATTTCTGCTGTTTGTGTTCATCTGTCTGTTTCTGTCAGAAACAGCAGAGAATAAACGTTGCTGATTGCCATCAAAATTAGACACTGTTCTGCATCCAAGCTGCAACAGGCAGTTGAATTTGACGCATAATTTGACAGCAGTGATGCATGCTGACTGCTGGGTTTATGACAAGAAATAGGTGAAAAATATGATTCAAGATTAAAGATGCAGAAATTTTTATAGTTTCACTGCAATAGTTCAGGTTTTCATTAACCATACATTTTAAAAACATGTTTAAAATGAATGATTATAGCTAATTTATTTCATTTCAAGAGTATAACTTGTTGACAGCAGGATATGTATTATATAAAGTATTCCAGTCATTTGGATCATAGATTTTAGGTAAAAAAGTTCTCAAGAATAATATGATTAACTTCTAATAGGCATATGAACTGTTGCCCTTACTGAGTGTCTGATTTAGTTGTAAGACTTTAATGACTTGTAGTACTAACAATGAAAAGGAAAGTTCTTCTTAGTAAGTGTACGTACTCTTAAATGTCTTAAATATATGACATACAGATTTTTATGTCTTAAACCTAAGTGGCAATGGTAACTGTTGAAAAAATGACAACCAGTAGGTTTCTTGGTTACAGCAAAATTGTTATGAAAGACTATTAAGAGCAGCCCTGGTCTGACAGGACAAAAGCACACCTAATTTTCATAGATAAATGATTTCTTAAATAAATGATTTTGTAATGTTTTTCTACATTAAGATTTCATCATTAACATTTAATTTTGTAGAATTCGTGGAATTTGGCTGTATTGTACAATGTGTTTCATTGTTTTTATCTGGATGTCACTATATTCTGGGCAATGATCAGATTTTTCTCTCTGGTTGACCATTAAAATTTGTATGATACAGTCTGCTTGTTTCTTTTTTCATTAAAAGGAAAAATCTCAGCAAATGATTTTGGTCTTAGTTCTTTGTAGTTTCATCTGTAGCCCATAGCCCTCTTTTTACTTCCTAACTCTGGGTTTCTTGGTCACAATCTAGTGAATTGAAGATTATGGAAACCAAGAACCCACTAATCTGAACACTGTATGATAGGAATTTTCAGAAAAAGAAAGATCAGGTTGTCAAAAAAACATTTAAATAACTGTCAGAACTGACTTGTAGTGTTCACAGTGAGGCTGGCAACTTATATAGAAAAGCAGTAAAGTAAATCAATTTGCTTAACAGACATATCAAATAACACTACAAGAGTTTTGTTGCTGTTTTTAAGCTGATAATTGGACGATAAACTGGCATTTCTTAAATTCTGCTGATCAAAGACTGTCTATCAAATAAGAAAGTCAAAGTTAATGGAACAAAGCAGTATTCTGACCACTAAAATAAATAATGATCAGCAGCTAAAACAGAAGCAGAAACAAATTTATGATCAAGATTATGGAATGGTTAATACCAGGAGCCTTCGTAGATCAATTAACAGTCAACCATGGGATCAGGCCCAGCCAGCATGGGTTCATGAATCATCTGTTTGGCAAACCTGATGTCATTTCTTAACAAGGTGAACCCTTTAGTGGATGAAGGTAAGGCTGTCAGCATGGTCTACCTGGACTTCAGTAAAGCTTTTGACACTGTTCCCCACAACATCCTCATGGAGAAGCTGGCTGTCCATGATTTGGTTGGGCCTTTGCTCTGCTCTGTGAAAAACTGACTGGATGGCTGGGCCCAAAGATCTGTTGGTCAATGGAGTTAAATCCAGTTGGAGGACAGTCATGAGCGGTGTCCCCCAGGGCTCAGTACTGGGGCCACTACTATTTAACATACAGTAAACTTGATGAGGAGATTGAGTGCACCCTCAGTAAGTTTGCAGATGACACCAAGTTGGGAGGGAGCGTTGATCTGCCAGAGGGTAGACGGGCACAAAAGAGGGACCTGAATAGAGTTTCAATAGGGCCAGGTGTTAGGTCCTGCATTTTGGTCACAGCAACCCCAGGCAACCCTACAGGCTTGAGGAAGAGTGGCTGGAAAGCTGTCTGACAGAAAGGGACCTTGGTGTGCTGATAGACAGTAAGCTGAATGTGAGCCAGCAGTGTGACCAGGTGGCCAAGAAGGCCAGTAGCATCCTGGCCATATCAGGAATGATGCGGTGAGCAGGACAAGGGAAGTAATCCTTCCCCTGTACTTGGCATTTATGAGGCCCCACTTTTAGTGTTGTGTACAGTTTTGGGCACCTTGGTACAGAAAGGACATGGAGATGTTGGAGCAGGTCCAAAGAAGGGCAGCAAGGCCTGTGAAGGGACTGGAGAATATGCCCTATGAGGAACAGCTGAAGGAGCTGGGGTTGTTTAGTCCGAGGAAGAGGAGACTGAGGGGTAACTTCGTTGGTCTCTTCAAATACCTGAAAGGTGATTGCAGTGAGAGTGGGGTTGGTCTCTTCTCACTGGTGTTGAGTGACATAACAAGGGGAAATGTCCTCAAGTTGTGCCAGGGGAGGTTCAGATCGGATATAAGGAAAAACTTCTTTACAGAAAGGGTTGTTAAGCACTGGAATAGACTCCCCAGGGAGGTAGTTGAGTCACCATCACTGACTGTGTTTTAAAACAGTCTGGATGTGGTCTTCAGGGACATGATTTAGCAGTGGGTTGTTAGAGTTAGGGTAGTACGGTTAGGTTGTGGTTGGACTTGGTGATCTTTAATGTCTTTTCCAACCTGAGCAATTCTATGATTCTATGATCAATAACTGCAACTAATTCCCCTGTTGCTCAAACAGGAGGATTTTAGTGTAGAATAAAGCTTCACTGTTAAAATTCCACTAAAGTTAATAGAATTATCATAAGAATTGTAGAATATTGGAGGCAGTCTAGTACCATACATTGTTGGAAGAGGATTAGAATATCTGTACCGATATTGTTTAGTAGGATAAGTGATTTCTGCTTCATTACTAAATTAAATTTGGGGAAGGTGAATATAACTACTGTTTTCAGTGAGAAATTCCAGTCTTTTAAAGCAGATCATAGGATTTTTCTGAGGTCTGTGCCTTCTAAATTTGAATCCTAGTAGAAAAGTTTTTTTAGCAATGCATACTAAGCAAAAGGATGTTGTACACATATTATGAACTTAAACTAACATAAACTCAAGGTATGTCTGAGCAGTGTACTGTATGTATGTAATAGATAAAGCATAGGCTGATATTAACTCAATATCTATTTAAAATCATACTAGTGTTCATGGAAATTAGTTTAATTCTAGAATTTGACAGTTAATATATTAAATGAAGAGTTATAACATTGATTTTTTTTCCTTCAAACTTTGACTTACAGTTTAATTTAAGTAGCCACCACACAACTTAAATTCAGTGCATATTAACACACCCACTAAAATCTTTAATAGTCTAATAGTCAGAACTAAGGTATGGCACAAGGAATTTTAGAAGCAAACATTAATGTGAATACTTGATTTAGATTACAGATTTTGTCTTAGAACTAGTGTTAAATCTTTATCAATGAAGCCAGTTCAATCTGGACATAGAAACAAGATTGAATCTGCTTTAAGAGAAACAAGATGCAGTAGTATAAGATCAAATGGGAAACCAGTACAAATCAGTACCTTAATGTTATATAGCTCTGAAGAAATCCCTGTCAAAAATTAAGTGAATGTGAAGGAGGAAAAGCACAATTAAAAAAAAAATTCAATATTTATGTCACGTCTTTAACTGTTGAAATCTTTTTATTATTATTATTATTAAGTAGGGCACACAGCATGAGTACAGATACACATCAGAAAAGTAAAATGGTAGATGGACTTGAGGAAATGTAGAAACTGGAATTTGATGTAGTAAAAGTCATTAAGATTGAATAAGGTATTGAAAAATATTCATTTTAATGTGTAATTTGAAAGCTCAAAGAATTAGCTTGCCAAGACAACACAGTGATTTAATAGTTTAAGTCATGATTTTATTATCATATACAAAGTTCTATCTCAGTTTCTATACCTGAGGATTGCCAAGATCTTAACACAGTGCTGCTAGTTATGTCACAGGACCTGTGGAACAGTGTTGTAGCAGACCAATTAATAACACTTCATTTGTGGTGCACCTGGAATTTTCTCAGACTCTTGCTAGATAAGATTACTGAGATGAAAACAGGCTAAATGTTTAAGACATGGTCAAATGAGTGAGTCCTGTGGAGACAGAACAGTCTTGGTCTGTCCAAAACTCTTCTGTCTGCCATAGAAGTTTTGGCTGCAAACTTGTTTATGGAAAACTTGTTGACGATGAACCCCATAAATCTAGCAGGCCCAAAAAGATCCCCACAGAAGCTTGGAGGCGCTTTGAGAATTCCATACTTTTGGACAAGGAGTCTCACAGACTAAGTACCCACTGTTGACTATACCAAAGCTGAAATCAGGACTGGTTATCTTTCTTTCTCCATCTCTCTTTCTTCCCTCTCTCTTCCATTTCTCTCTTTCCTTTCTTTTTCACTCAAAAAAGTGTTAAGTAATGCAATATTTATTTCTATTGCTTATGAATTTGTCTTCTTTTTATCCACACAACTTAGATAAATAGAATTGTAAGAATACCAATACTTATAAGATAAGTGTGGTACAGATACTCTCATTAAAATTAACTGTGTTTGGAACTTGAGTATCAATTTCTTCTTAATCTGTTTGGGGGGGATTTGCAAATCTCAACAGCCCTCTTCCTCTTCATGTGTAGGGCATGACAACTATGCACTTTCAAATAGCACTGGAGTAAAGAGGGAATACATAATCCAGCTTGAAAATAAGTACAAGGCTATATCTAGGCAACTGAACCATTTACATAGTGTCAGAACACAAATTGGAATAGCATGTTATTCAAAATCACTTACATCTGACCAAAGAGGCCCAATAGCTAGAACAAAATAGAAATAGTGCACCAGAACACTGAGATACATCTGGGCCTAGCCAAGGATCATGAATTAGAAATGTCTTAATTGGACAGATATTATAAAGGGATATGTTTCAATTCCAGCAACTGGATCTGAAGCAAGAACAAATGCAGGAAACTCATATAATTCCAGAACTCCTTGAAGAGATGTCAGTTATCCTTTTCGGAAAGGAAACCTACTTATTGCTCTCCAGTAAGAACTGTGACTTCTAAGGCCTCTATTTTTGGTTCGATCTGAAAAAAAATCAGAATGTATTGAGGGAACTTGCTTCATAAGAATAGATAGCATATATCAGATATGAATTATTTTACATTGTAACAAACTAGGTATGGAACTGAATTCCCTCAGAAACTAAAATTGTGATGTTAAGAAAAATAAACACTAATTCTAATTTTAAATGAAGGATATACATTCTTAATTTTCCTAGAAGACATTGTTTTCTATATAGATGTATGTTTAAGTTTTTTATTTTCAGTATTCCTAATGTTGCCTTGAATGTCATGTTCTATGGCATATACATAAATTATAAAATTTTACTGAGAAGTTTTATTGACAGGGTCTAATAGGATTTTAAATGTAAAAGAACATGTTCCTGAGACTGCCTTCAACCTTTTCAGACTTAAAATTGCAAAATTTACAGCTAAAACTTGCAGTCCTAAGACTCCCTGTATCTAATTCATTGCCAGTCCAAGAGCCCTAGGCTTAATATATTTATCCCAGGAGAAGACAGAAGAGAGCTCAATATTTACTGGAAATATTAGGTGTTAATGTTAAGGATATCTACAAATGGGAAAGAATATGGTAAGGCAATTGCAATGGGTAGTCATGAAAAAATAATTAACAGGGCAAATCATCATCTATGAAACTTGGCAGCTTTCAGTGCACTGACAGCTATTCTTAGAATATCATGTTTTCATATTTTCCTTCTGTTTGTTAAGAAATAACAGGGCATCATGTCCATATGTAAAGTTGGAGGGAACTAAAATGAAAGTGGGGAATAAAGAGTATGTTTGGTATGCTAAAAGTGAATTTAAAACTGATTGGAAATTTCACGGGAGACATGAAATTAGTTATTCTTAAGTGAGTATGAAATGTCTACATCCAAATTTTACGTTTAGCAATTTTAAGGTTATCATTCTCTTCTAGATCAGAAAAACAGTGAAGTTAGAACTTCTTATACTGCTGATCTATAAGAGCATCACATCAGGAAACACTGAAATGAGATAAATTCAGCAGGATTTTTGAACCAAACTGTCTTGATATCTAAGTGAGTTTAAATCAAAACGTGTTATCATCAATGAGCCAAAATTGGGACATAAAATAGAAGGAAATACTGAAGAAAGTGATGAAACTTGGCAAGATTCATTGATATAAACACACTCTGTTAACACGATAATAACTCTTGTTATTGTTGGGTTTCTACTATGAAAAGACAATCATACCCTACGACCAGACATATGATGATGGCAAACCATTCTGACCACAGTGGAAGTATAAAACAACTAGTATAAACTTTGATTAAAAATTTTTCCAGCAAATTAGTGTACTTTCACTAGTCTGGAGTGTACAGAATAGCATTTAAATATTCTGGAAACTGTAAAATTATATGTGAACACATTCCTAACTGGCAGGTGTATTCTTGTCTAGGTGTTACCTAAGAGTGTTCTTTAGGCTTTTCAAACATTAAATTTGGCTAAATGGGTGAAAGTTCATTTTAACAATTTCATTCTTTTTTTTTTTTTTCTCTTTCAATACCTACCAAATAGATCTGGAATCACTGAAATAATGAATTGTTGCTATATCTTCTTCAGAGTGGAGAGATAAGAGATACAGCTAGTAGAAGTTGAAACAAGAACAAAACAATTTACTCTTTTTAGTATTTCATACTATGAACGGTAGAATTTCTCTGTAAAATGAAAGAGCCAGAATCAAATCTCAGTGGTGACAATGATGCTTTATCACTTAATAAGAAGAGCACAGTATTTCATGCAGAATTATGTTTATTGCGCTTGGTATAGCTTCCAATTCTACTTTAGATCTTGTACATTACTGTCAATACAATCTGTATTTATCAGCTCGGGTAGGCAATAGAAATCTCCTACATTTCTTCTTCACACCCATCACTTATTTGTTCCTGCTTTGTTGTAGTATTTATGTACAAAATACTGTTAGACATATGTATCTATGCTTTGTTGCTAAAGCTGATTTGATCTGGTCTTGTGATGAAAGGCAGAATAGTTTCCAAGAGAAAAAGCTAGTAGTATGCTTATTTCCTGTAAGCAGAAAAACAAAACAAACAAATACTACACTGAGCAATCCTCTTCTGTGTGTTTTCAAACAAACTGAGCTTTAGGTTGTAGCTGAAACTGATGAAACAATGTACTAAGTATCTCAATGTCTACAATAAGTAGCTACAAATATGAACAGGGTCCTGCAAAGCTCTGTATGCATGTATGTTCCTCATCTTTGGTAGATCATTCACCAGAGACAACAAACCAGCAGAACAGATTTTGGTGCAAGTTCTATATTGCATATTGCTGAAATACTTCAGTGGTATATGGCTTAGAATTACTATTAAAACTGCAGTGTCTGCCAAGAACTAATTAAAAAGAAGCTATCTTGGATAATACGTATTTTTAAAAGTCGTAGACATGGTGTTCAAGTTAATTATCTACTTGCAATTTTAAAAGTACAGTAATAGTTTATGTAGTGTAAAATATTTCCAAAATGTTGATAACTGGAGAGTGACTGATGTATCAAGATATGTCAGAATGAGACCCACCCTGCTGGACGTACTTTGAATGGGGAAACTCATAGATATTTTACCTCTTACATCCCAATACTAGGAAACCATTAAGACAACAATGATGTTCAGAATGAACAAGTACAAGGTCCTGCAAATGGGCCAGGGCAGACTTAAACCTCAATACAGATTGTACATAAAACTGAATATTTGCTGGTAATGCACACTTAAAGCCCAGAGAGCTATTGACTGCATCAAAAGAAAGATGGCCAACAAGTTGAGAGAGGTTGTTCTCCTCTGCTATCATCTTGTGAATCTCTATCTGGAATACTGCAACGTGTTCTGGGGCCAACAGCACAAAGGAGACATGGACATGTTTGAGCAGGCCCAGAGGTGGGCCACAAAAATCTCAGAATCAAAGAATCACAGGAGTTTGGAAGGGACTTCTAGAGATCATCAAGTCCAAACCCCCTACTAAAAAAGGTGCCTACATTGCACAGGTAGATGTCCAAACAGGTTTTGAGTTTCTCCATAGAAGGAGACAGCACAACAACTCTGGGCAACCTGTTCCAGTGTTCCATCAGCCTTACTGTTTCCTCTGCATGTTAATGCAGGACTTTCTATGTTCAAGTTTTCGGCCATTACTCCTTGTGCTATAGCTACACAGCACCGAGAAGAGTCTGACACATCCATTTGCCTTACACCTCCTTTTAGATCTGATCCCTCTCAGTGAATCCAGTTTTGCATGTAGTGAACTGTCTTCATCCAATTAAGAGAAAATATGCATATATCTGTGCCTTAGGCCTTTTCATAATGCAGTACAGAAAAAATTTTACATCAGCCCCCAAAATAGTTATTGGGAAATAATATTCCTGATGTTATTTATTATTTATTTGTTCATATGTTTACAATTTGAAGGTACTTCTTTTTTCTTCATCACTATACTTTACAGTGATTGTCATTCTCAAAAGAAATGTTCTTATAAGTAATTTGAGGATAACGTTCTTCCTGGTTCAATTAGAATGTTTGAATACTCCAAAATGTAAGAAAATTTTGCTGTTTTGTTTTTCAGGTGTGCTCCTTTATTGGAACACTACTTGGTAATGTAGATAGTCTCAGTTTCCTAAATTCCTTTTTCTGTGCATGATTCATTTTACCCTTGAAAGCACAAATGGAGAGAAGAAAGGAATTTGTGACTGTAGTGCCATTTTCCAGTTATTAAACTACTTAGAAGAAATCAGTAGCAGAATGTGAATCCTCAAGGAGCTACGAAAAACAGATGTGCCTTTGAACTCCAGCCTACGCAGTGCGAGTTGCCAAATCACTGTGTAGATATTACACTTACTCATTGAATCCTAAAGTTTTATAGCAGATTGAAGATAGATTATCATATCTTTCTGAAAGTTATCGCTTATTAATTAAATTCAGTTTTGGATTATATCATAAGAGAAACAGAAATATCTACTTCTTCTCTGAATCAAAACCACTCAGCAAATTTAGAGGCAAATAATTTATTAGAATTCAGTTCCACTTATTCAAAGGATACATATTTCAATTTCTGGAGTTACAGAATTTTTAATTTTTATAGTAAATACTTCTTTTAACATACTTCGAGCAGACAAGATAATAATTATTTTTTCTTTCAGATGCTTCTGAGTTTTGCATAAAGCTATTGAAACCAGAACAAGATAATCAAGTTATAATGAGGTCAAAAGCAAAAAATGATGGACAGATATGTCAGCAAAGAATGAAGTCAAAAGGAGGGTTGTATGAACTTTTACACTTGTGTCTGTGTATTTTGATTATCCCACTGTCTTCCTCTGAAACATAAATGAGTATCACAACCACAGAAGTGGGCACACAAGACATAGCCAGGAGGAGCAAATAAGCAAGCAAGCAGGCTAATCCGCATGCACAAAAATGTTAGTGTCATCTTCATGTTTAATATGTTTTTAAAAGAAGCTTGGGCCCTTAAAAATGCAGTAAGCAAGTTTCTCTTCCTTCTGCACAGTGACATTTTATTAGAAGCATACGGCAGTAGAAAATGCAGGCTTTTCAGACTGCCTGAATGTTGTCAGCTACAGATACAAAACATAAAATTTGCTTTGACATCAGATAACGAGCTTCTGGCAAAATTGTGTCTTCTCCTTGAGGCTGTCTTTGCAAATCACTTAGCTCAAAAAGAGAAATGTGCATTATATCTAGTTTCTGACCAGATTTTATGGATTAATAAAACATTTTTACTTTTGTTGTGATCTGCTTCCTGTCTGAAGCTGAGTGACTTAGAATTAAATTGTACTGCCACGGATAACACTGGAATTTTGATTCTTCATGGGGACCAGAGTTTGTTTCTACATATGCAAGTGGTTTTACTTAATCTGTGTATTAATATTCTGAGGCGATTAATAAAATATTGAAAGAGTGAGTATATTAACCCCTTCTTACATCTTCATTTATAATTATCAAGGGAGGATCTAGGACAGATAATTCATCAAGGTGTGAACAAAAACAATAACTGACTTCAATAGCTATCTAACCCAGACAAAAAAACTTGCCTTCAAGCTCACTACTGAAAGAAAAGAGGAAAGAAATATAGCTGGAGAAGATGTGATGCTTTCCCAGGTTTTCTTATTTTTGCAGAGAAGTATGTGAGTGTAATGCATTCCAGCTCTAACCTTGATGAGTATTGAGTACTCCTGTATAGCCATCTTATTTTTTATTGTGCACTTGCAGTAACTGTGTTTTTTCACTCTACTGTATTTCCTCTGAGGAAAGTGTCTTACCAATAACAGTAGCTGTGACCTAAATGAGACATGCAGCTCTGGCAATTTTTGACATTGAATGAACAAAAGTGCAAGGAAAGAATTCTTGCACTGAGCTGATAAAACACATGCATTTCTGGAACAAATAATGTCTTCACATGAAGACCTCAGAAGCTGGAAGAACTTAAAGGAATGGTGCAGTATGCATTTTGTGGTTTTAAACTTCTCCTTGCTTCTTTTTATAACACCAAATTCTATTGCATGTTCTACTGATAATACACGGAACATATCTATCCATCTATCTATCCATATCAAAATAAGCTATACTTTCACATCTTGGACAGAACGTGCAGTATTACCATATGGTTTATTTGTTTGTCTTGTCTTGTTGTTTAAGTGCTTATTTTAAGCATCAAGCCTCAAATTCAAAACACTTTTTAGATGCCATTGTGGAGGGTGTATTACAGGGAGCATAACAGATATTCAGGTAGTTATCAGACACTTTTTAGACCATAAAAGAAAACAATCTTTTTTTTCTTTTTTTTTCGCTATGATAAAAATTCTTAAAAATGTACACAGTGATGTAACTGTGTGGAGTGACTTCTATAAAATATGTAGTCTCTTGTAAATTATACAGGTGCTAAGCAGAGCATTACCAAATCCTTAACCTGTCTGTTCCAGAATTAATATTAGCGTTTGGTTTTCTGTCATGTGGGGAGTTCATGCTGTATTTGGGGAATGGGTTTAGGACATAAGGAATCTTTTTTCTACTTAGACCCTTTATCAAGGTGTTTAACAAAAACTATCAAAAGTATCCTCTCTGCTTGTTAGAAGTCCCATCTGAAACTCTCCAAAGTTTGATCGCATTGAATTTTCCTGTTTTTCTTTGTCAAATGCTAATTTTATGTCACTGCACTTGAGTATTATGTTTGACTCTGATATATTATTATAGTGTCGTAGTCAACAAATGGTGATGTCGTGAAGCCTTATGCTAGCAGAGAGACACCACAGGTTAAACTGTTTTGAATATGGATATCTTTTCACAAACCACAGATACACAAACAAAATCTTTTTAAAATACGAAGTTTTCTGAAAGGCCACAATATATTTATATTTTAAGTGGAAATTCAGAATTATTTAAATGTTCAAAGTTATCAGAATTTTATGAGTGGTTTTCGTGTTCCTTCGGTGCATGATAAAAATGCTGACAGGGAACCCTCAGGCCACCTGCTAGGCATAGCAGCATTCACTATGTGCCACATTAAGGGCTGAAGGGCAAGGCTGACACTGAGTTGCTCAATAAAATAGATCTTTCACATTCTGCAAGAATTGAAACTCTAGTGTTTCAAGACAAGCATCTATAACCACCCAAGAGAACACTGCAATATTTATATTTTTTAAATGGGATTTCAGTCTTGTATCTCCTTCAGTCTCCAGCTGGGAATAACAGTGAGAAGCACTGAGGAGCAAAATCCAAGATTTCAAGTAGCACTGAGGTATTTCTTTTTTTACTCAACATTTATTATCTTGTCATATGCCATAGATGCAACATTTTGACGTTACCTGAGCACTGCATTTGTGTGAAGAATTTCTATTACAAAGAGCTGTTGCTTCATACTGGAAAAAATCTAAAAACTATCTTTGATTTTAATATATTTTAAATTGTAAACAAACAAACAAACAAACAAACTCAGATGATTCATCCTGAGCACCAGATCCTTACTCTTCTGCCATTGCAGAGAGACTCGGAGGGGCGGCACAGCAGAAGTCTGCTTTCATGAAGACCAGGATGAAGACGACATTAAGAGTTAATCTTCCCATTGAATATAATAGTGAGTAATTCAGAAATTCGCCAGACTTGCAGTAAGTAACATGTGTAGATCCATGGTTACATGCTAGTGTAACCATTGATGTAATGTCACACACTGAGTGTAATATTTAATATTTCCTCTGAGCTGCTATCTAAAGCTATTCAAATGAAATAAGAATTTTATATGTAAAACAACTTTTTGGGCTTAATATAACTGGAAGGTAATATAGCATGATGGGAAGAGACTGGGAAAGGTAACTATGAAAAGGAAGTTTTGAGTTTTTGGTTGTTTTCAGGGACAGTATTTAGCTAATTGTTTTCTACTTTACCATTTCCTACTGACATGTAATTTAACAAAGTGTCAGAACAGTATGGATCATCTTGCTATTATGTACTTTCATTTTACATTGAACACAATCAATTCTCTGAGGTTGCAGCTCATCAAATTTGAATGAAAATTTTCAATTAGTAAAGAAGAGGATACATCTCATATTGGTGTCTTACAGACAATTTTAAAGCATGGTGAAGGGTAGACAATACATACAAACACAGAGCCCGTCTTTGCTGAAACATGAACCTTTAACTTAACAGTATCTTGCCTTTGTGAAATAGCTCAGACACATCAAGCATTCAAAATTTCATGGAAGTAAAACATTTTCTATATAAGAGACACAAAATGATATTGAAAAATGTTCTATTTTTTCTAATGTATTCTAAATCAAACACTACAATATGTTTTAGGTTAATTAGTTTAATCCAGTTTTAATTAAGCCGATGTTTCCATGCCAACAAATGGTTTTTAAATTGTGGAAATCTTGATGATTTAGAGTGTGAGTAAAAAATTAATTGCCTAAAGTATTATTTTGTTGTAAGTCTTTTAGCCAGTATGTGAAGTATCACATTTGTAGTGGAAGTTCAACTAATGGCCACAGTTCCAGTTCTATGAGGGAATCATTTAGCTAAACCATGCTCATACATCAATTTTACACCATAGTAATAACTTTTCTAAAATTCCACCTATTAATGGACTAATGCTGGAAATGAGATATTCACTACCAACAGGTACTGCACATAGGTCTAAAACACCTCAGACATCATTTTTATGTTTAGATTGATTATTGCTAGGTAGTTTAATACATTAGAATTAAATACTGTAACAGCAGTGTGAAATAGAAAGTGCTCTTGGAGGAAAGTAAAGAAAAATAGATAATGTGAACAGAATATGCCATATGAAGTGCACAAAGAATGCATAGCTAGCATGGCCAATAAGGAATACATTCATAAGTATAAAAGTAGCCTATAATTTGAAACAAGGATCCTTGTCTTTAGTCTTTAGGTAAAATATCTCCAGGCAAGAAGAGCCTCTGGATTCCAGAACAACTGTTCATGGTGTTTAAAAGCAGTATGTCCTCCTTCTCTCTACATTCTCTTTCCTCTCTCCTCTCTCCTTTTCTACTTTCCCTTTTCTACTTTCTCTTCTCCCTCTTCTCTCACTTCTCTCTCTCTCTCTCTCTCTCTTCTTCACTTCTCCTTACTCCTTTCCCTTCCCTTTCCTCCCTTTCCCTGAACTGAAAGCCTCTTCTTTCTTCCCCCTCCCCCCCGTTTTTTTTCATTTGTTTATACTCACTACTTATATTTCTTATCGTTCGTTCTACAACACAACACTGATATTTTTTATCGACTTCTGAACACTGTGAAAACCCTGTTACTTTTGGAAACTATCCACAAGAACAGAAGTTTCAGATAATGCAATTGACATTAAGCAATTATTAAAGGAAATGCATAAAACAGCCTTGACACAGAGCTGGAGCTACAGGCTCTGTTCTGCCAGGCCTGTGTCTCAGATCTCCAGGCTCTTTCATCCCCCTGCTTTTCTCCTCCTGATCCCTTAAGTCTTGAAATATATCCCAGGATGGCACAGTTCAGTAGCACAGGGGAGAAGGCACCATGAATAGACTAAATCCTCTTCAAACTTTTGAGAACTGTGGGTAAAAATTCTTTAAAGCTGACAATGGCACAGAATCCAGATTTCTTACTTCTTGGTTCAATGGTCTGATCTCTGGTCTGACACATAAGACGTCAATGACACTACCACCAACAGTATTAAAAGAAAAAGAAATGCCCTTCTCATTTTTAAAAAGAAGAGGTTACACATCCAACCTGAGAAGAGGATATCAGACTAGTAATCCAATCGGACAATGGCTACTTCTTACACCTCAGAACTGAGTTTATAAACCCTGAATGGTATAGTGTTTAAGATCCATTCTCCTTTTTCATCTTCTATTAACCAGTTCAAGATGGAATCTGTTGTAAATCTGTACCGTGATGCTTAAAACTTCCATATACTATGTGGGTCCCTTCAGCACACAAGATGTTTTATGCAGTTTTTAACACCAGTGTTGACACCTTTGTGGATCTGCCTCTAGAATCCAAAATTTCTCAATATTGGTACGTGCTAACACATCTAAATCTGGTATTACAAGTACAGAATAATCATACTGAAAGTAGAAGATAAGTGACAGTTTTTCTGCTTTATGAATTGATTTATTAAAGCCTCTTAAATTATTTATCATTTAAAATTTTTAAGTTATAGAGATTCAAGCCATCATTGGCCTGCTTGTATTTCTTTTTTTTAAATCAGATTTTAATGAGCACTTCTCTTAATGCCTGTGTCAGGTTCTTTTTCTTGCTGCTTCAATTAAGGGGATTTTCATTACTGCATTTAAAGTCTAACTTCTCTAATAAATCTGGTTAAAATGAGTATGACATTGAATGTTACTCTTTTGACACTGATTTAAAAGATGCAGTGATTATTATGCCAGACTGATAAAACTAAACTGCTTAAGAACAGAAAAACTCTGCTCTTAGGGTGTGCCATAATTTGTTTTCACTGTTCACTAGATTCTTCACATCAAGTTACATTTTCCCAAGAGCATTTAAAAATAGTCTCTTAAACAAATTAAAGAACTAAAAAATTCAAAACTATGACCTTTTCTATCAAGTAAACTCAGACTGCAAAATGATGAAAGGTTCCCAGAATATTCTGTGGGATGTCAACAAATCCAAATTGTTGTCTTGGCAACCAGGATGAATGTAAACTTATTTTTCACCAGAAACTGAAAACATCACTGTCAGTTAGGAACACTAATTATTTTTATTGAATCATAACTTGAAAAAATATTAATTTCCAAACGTGATTATGAATCATTATATTTACACAAAAGAAATCAGAAATATTAAATATTAATTCATTGTATTCATAGAAATAATTGAAAATCTTTTCATTAGAAAAAGTATTCTGAGCAATGATTTCCACTGGCTGGGAAAACTATTAAAGGAGTTCAAAACTTGAGCATGTACAGCAGGAAGCTAGCATTGAAATAATCAGTTTGTGTTGTTCTGCTTTTTTGTGCAAATGTTATTAGAACTACTTGATAAAATAATAACTTGTTGAGTAGATGACAACAGTGCATGATTAATCTTTGAAGATGACTAGCACAGTAAATGATCTCTGAAGTAATACTTTAAATAATAAATTCTGGAAGCTGATTTGTATGGCAGAAAGATGCTAAACTGAGTTCTACTTTAGAGGTAATTTCACTGGGAATACAAACATGCAAACAGTATTTTGCAAAAAGAAACTCGTAACACTTCTCATGGAGAAAAACTAATCTGCAGTCAGACATATTTTCATCCATTCATGTTTCTTATTTCTTATATTTCTTACAATGAAATTGATTTAAACTGAATTAGATAATTCTTTAAAAAGTTTATATTCTCTACTAGGTAATGTACATAACATTGCTTTACAGCTAATTCTCTAACTTAGCATTTGTAAGTTTAGACTTAAGATGATGCCAGTAGTATGGTACGGTGCAGTATATAAGACTTTCTGTTATACTGTGGTCTGAAAGAATGGTCATGTAATCTTTGGATGTAGTGATATTACAGTGAATTTCAGCTTTGCGGTGAATAATTACTCAAAGCAATGTTCATCATTGGTGTTTTTCCCTTTTGAATATTAGGTCACTCTTGTCTATCTTGTATTTGCAAGGTAGCAAATCACATATTGTTAGTATATATCTTTGTAAGCACCTGTGTTTGAGAATAACCATGCACACAGGTGGACTCAGTGCTCCTCACTTCCCATACCTGGACATTGCATAACTTGCCCTGCTACTGCATTTGATGGGGACTTTTTCGATGGGATTATGCTACTCCACTCCTAAGCCTAGAGATCTGGACAATAACTCCCATAACTTTTCCTAAAAGTCTTTGAATACAGAGTAAATGATCCTTGCAGGATCATAAAGTGTTTCTAGAAGAATGCAGGGCCAGGGCTTGCTCCACATGATTCAACCTCTTGTAATTATGAAGACAGAGAAGTTCTTGAGAGAGCATAACAAAAAAAATTGGATAAGTGAGTTATATTTCTTTACTAGAAAGTAATGTGCCAAAAGAAAAACAACTACAACAAATAATATCAGACAAATAAAAGGAACTTGGATTTTCAAACTGGCCTCTGGAATGATCATGAAATCTAATGCCTGAAAACAGTCACTCTCACAGAAATGCCAGTTAGGTAGCTAAGTTAAAATGTATTGCATGCTGCTTCAGATAATCTAAACTTCTCAGTATTGTAAGATTAAAGGTAAAATCTAATTGTTGGCCTTTATACATACATGTATACATATATATTAGTGGTAGTTTTGCCTGCCATATAAGCTCATCACCACCATGTATGCATAATATGAAATAACTTTTAGACCTGTAGGTAGTATGTTCTCATTCACTGCCAGTCATCTGTACCTTCAAGTCACTAAAAGCCATATTTTAATTCTTTTTTTCCTCATTTTATTTCAAATTGCTTTTTCATGCTACATTAAGTGACCAGATTTTATATCACACAATATATTAATTTGAACTGTAGATACTATATGAACATATTTAAATGACAGATACTTAATGTTATGGTGATATTTTACACCAAGTACAATGCATTTAAATTCATTAGATTTGGTAGAAGTGCAAATCAGGCAACAATGGATAATCACTTTATTCCTGTAGTAGATATTGCTTCAGGCAGATGAGATTATTTAATAAGTGACTATAAAATATAGTAACAGAAGATCTTACTGCATTACCTGCAGAACATTTAAGCAACCTCAAGGTGTAAATTAAGAAACACGAAAGAAATCTGATTACAGCGTACTCAGAACAAAGGTATGTCTTCTGTGATTTTCTGTCTTTTTGTCTAAACTCATTTTTTTCTAGAATGTCTAGAAACTGTACACCTTTGCAGCACATTCAGGACGGGAAACCAGAAGGTGATAGTAACTTGAAAAACAGTCTCTGGATGGTTTTAGAAATATGGAAAGTAAAATAAACTGGCCCGGGTTTATGCGAGTAGGATTGGAGGTTCATGCTCACAATTGATCTTAAAATAAATATGCTTTTAAGACTGAACTTCTTGGGATTATGGGGAACATGGTATTGTGCATAAATTCCAGCATGGGCTCTATTTCGAGGCCAGGATAGCAGCCAGCACTCAAATATAGAATCGTAGAATTGTTTGAGTTGGAAGGGTTCTCTGAATGTCATCTAGTCCCACTCCTCTGCAACGAATAGTGACATCTGCAGTTAGATCATGTTGCTCAGAGCCTGGTTGATCCTCACCTTGTATGTTTCCAAGGATGAGGCAGCCATCACATCTCTCGTAGCTGTACCTCATCACTGAAACAGCTGAAGAAAGCTGTCCTCAGATGTCATTAATGGCCACTTAATGTGCCATTAAATTACAGACTGCTTAAGATCTCATTTGGTTTCTCATGCACTTGCTGTCACAATTCTATTTAATCCTTTCAAATGTTAGTCTTAAATGTTTTGAGCATTAATTATTTGAGCAGTACACTGGTTCTCTTAAATGAACTTTAGAGATGTAAACCTTGGAAAATTGTGTCTTAGTATGAAGATTCATATTCTGTGGCACTCAAACTCTAGAAGATTGTGGTGTATGACACTGCTGTCTGCCTAAGCCCATTCTGCTTAGCAAATTAGTTTCAGATTATATGTCTGTTCTTATTGTTGCACCCTAAATTCCCCCACTGACATATTCATATAACATCTTATCCGTCTATTCTTCATGTCAGTATCTGAGCTAACTCTGCTGTGTCTGTATTAGAACTTGTACATTACATTAGTAACAAGAGTGACTTACAGGTAAGTATAATCTGACTGAAACTTCAGATCGTCTTAACAATAAATTTCTATACATTCTTGCTTTGAAGAGTCATGACTAGTGTGTCGTTGTAAGCTGGACAGATCAAGGAAGTAAGAGTAGTTTCATGATTTCAGAAGAAGCAGAGAATGCCAACAGCCACAGAATACATTGAAAAAACAACATAAGCAGTAGACATAGATTAATAGACATTAATTCTTAATTAAAATACACTTCAAAATTTGCAGCATGTATTTAAAAAATAAAAAATAGAATATGGTTAAAAAAATCACATTTTTTATATTGCCCATATAAACAACAGTTTGAGTATTAGTCAACATACTGAAAAAAAATATCTGTGAGATAAGTGTATTTTCAGGCCTAAGCAAAAATGACTACATTGTTGACTCATGTTCAACTTGCTGTGGACCAAGACCCCCAAATCCCTTTCACAGAGGCTCTTCTCTGGCATCTCATCCACCAGTCTGGATGTATAGCCAGGGTTGACTCTTACCAGGTGCAGAATCTGTCACTTGCTCTTGTTAAACTTCATTTGGTTGGTATCCAGCTCTTTAATTTGTCTAGATCTCTCTTCAAGGCCTTTCCACCCTCAGCGGAGTCAACAACTCCTCCCAATTTAGTATCGTTAAACGTGTTCAAAACACCTTCTGGTGTTACATTCAAGTAATTCATGATAATACTGTCATTTCATTGTACATATATGCTTTGACATCAAATATGTTATTACACTTCAGTATTTATGCTCTGAATAAATTAAAAAGAAACACAAAACAGCTTGCTTTCAGGTTGTGGTTGTATTTTCTGTCTCATATTTACCAACGATGCAGCAAATTTACCTGTAATATAATGTTACCAGTAAGCTTTATGGATTAACCAGGATCTGGTCATGTTCCTAAAAGCTGCTTCAGATTCTGAAACTACTCAGATAGAAAGTCTATTTATTTAACTTTTATGACTAAAATAAAGTCCATATTATTTGTCTGTTGAATTAACGTGAGACTAACAGCCATGCAACCAACATCTGTTCTGTTCAGACTGAGTTTGCATTTAGTTCTAGAAGTAAAAGTTTAGACTAATGAGCAATGTAAATAAATCGCTATTGGGTCTTGGCACTGGAGTATAGTGTAATTGTAGCATAATGAGATAATGAAGAGACTGTCAAGTTTGTTATTATTATTTTAATTTAGAGGAGCTTGAGGATACAAATATGTAGCTCACTCTGGAAGTAATGCATTCTATTCATTTCAGTGGCACCTACAACAGCATTTGAGAGAGCAAATTCTCAGCTACAGAACACTATGTTTCAGCATAGTCACTACCATTAGCTATTCATTTTCTTCAGCAATGAACAAGAGCCTGCATGCCACGTGTAAAAATCTGCACCAGCTTAGGTGACCGACTGTTTTACAGGTGCTATGATGGTATCATTGCGAGGATGATGTGATCATGCAGTCCGTCTTTCATGAGCCAAAACAGATAGAAGTCAGGAGGCACCAAATACTCACCCTATAGTGTGTGGTAGGACAGTGCAGCCAAGACACACTGTGCTCCACAGTCTTCAAACTGTTATGTGGCTTGGCATAACAGTGTTGCAAGAGAAAGATTGTCTTCTTCTGTGGACTGACTTGGAAGCTTGAGCCTCAGCTTAGTCAGCGTTGATGTAGTGGACAGAGTTCATGGTTCGTCCAGGTTCCAGGAAATACAGCAGGATCACTCCTTTCCTATTCTAAAAGACAGTGTCCATCTCTTTACCCACTGAGGGCTGAGTTCTGAGGTTTTTCTTCAAAAGGGAAGTTCACATATCATCACTCCATGGACTGCTGTTTTAACTTCAGCTTGTAGTGGTGACACCATGTCTCATTATTGATGATGACAAGATCAGAGAAAATGTTACCTTCAGCGTTGTATTGGTTCCATAGCTCCTGACAAACTTGCATTCAGAGTTCTTTCTGCTCCTGTGTGAGCATTCGCAGGACTCACCTGACACAAACATTGCAATATTCCAACATTGTCATCTTTTCCAATTCACTGAAGCTGCTATTATGCTCTGTGTACAGTTCCCTGCTTGTAATCCATCAATTCACATGGATGAGCTGATTGAAACACTCTTCATTTTGTGATACGACAGCCAACAAGACTTGTGCTGCTGTTGCTGAAATGCATCACACACAACCTCACTGCACTCATATTGACTGTTTGGTCTCCCTAAACAATCAGCAAGTGTTGATGAATGTCAATGACTGCCATTTTTTCTCATGGAGGAATTAAACAACACGCCTTTGCTTCATCTGCACTTATATGTCAGATGCCAATTAGTCAGGCTGCCCCTCTGCTGCTATCTGGCAAAAAAAAATAGTGGAATAATGGTGGGAAGGTTCAACATCTACTGCCGTACTGCCAACATCTGCCTCTGATGACATAATGGAACAGGAAACATCATTTTCAGAGAAGACCTTGTAGTTAAAAACAGAATACCAATTAACTTCTCAAGTTAAATTCTCTGTTCAAGACTCTTTCCACTGCAGACCTATTGCAGAGTTGGTACATTATTTTATAAGAGTTTTGAAATAAGAAAAAATGTGTTATCATTTCTAGGATATTCATCTTCAGCATGCTGTATAGAAGTGTGGGACAGAAAAATACATACATTTCTGAAAGATAACTGATTTCAAATGGCAGTATTTTGAAAATTTGGATTTCAAATTTTAAAAGCAGGAATTACTTGAATTTGTTCAACGCACTTCAGAACACATATTTCATATATAACATATCTGATATATATTGAAAATGCTATAAAATTATTGCTATTATATTTTTAAGCATAATCATATTCATACTCTCTTTAGTATTCTTTAGAACAGGCCTAGAAGGGTCTATTAAATTGCATTTAAAACCAGTACACTTTGCAGGTGTCCAGTATAATGAAAACTTTAAATGGTTATACTCTAAGGTTAATTTGTTCTGTAAAATTGCTCAGGCCCCTCTAGAGTATTCATTAGTAGAATAAAACAGAGACCTAATCCAGATAAATTCTGAAGGATTATCATTATTGCTGTAAGGATGACTTTGATAAAATTCTAATTGGTATTGCCTCATGGGGACTGAACAAACGAAGCAGATTATGATAAATATTGAGTTTCAGACCTGTCTAACTAAATTCTGAGACTAGGGTAAAATAAAGTGATCAAATAAATCTGAAAACAGATAGCTACCTCAATTTACTTTGGAATTTCTTTGAGTGGCATGAAAGATAAAATTATACTGAACTGCAGATAATTACCCAAATGTCAGCACAGTACAATTAGAGCTAAAAGACCATTGTGGCACTCATTTTGCTTTTAACAGCATCTTCATTGCAAATAGTATTTGTCTCATTAGTGCAGGACTGACAGATTTAAACTTGCAGTTATACAGATTCATCCATAATAATATCAAATGTGATCATTATATTTTCTTTTCTCTCAGCACTACATAAAAAGGAAATATTTTCAGGTGGACTGCTTAAATACAAGGCAGAAATTATACTTTCTAAAAAAAATTAAAATGGATAGCCTTACATTGCATTTAGATGTAGCTGATAAATTTCCTGACTGTTAAAATTCTCACACAATTAAACCATACTGTAAGTTAAGAAGGTACTACAGATGCATCAAAGTCAAAATTTAATTATTTAGATGTCATTGTGGTATTTACCCTTAGCAAAAATTATAAGTAATTACAATTTTCTGTGAGTAAACATTAAAAGACTAGCCATATTTGGTCTACATTCAACTACACCACATTTGGAAGAATACCCAAAAGGTGTTATGATACTAGAATGCAGTCTTCCTTTTCTTTTTCCTCTGTTGCACTGCAAAACACTTTTCTTGCTACGTCATACTCACCTGTAGAATGTTATTATTCTGGAAATTTTTGTTTTACAATTGGTGTGCAAGCTCTTACGTGAAGCCAGTTTATTTCAATACTTTTGTATTATAAGACAGACAACTATTAGCACTGAATACACGAAGTGGAGTGACTTACATACTTAGGGTGAATTTGTGTCTATGTCATTATGTCTTTTTTAATAGCGACCCAAATTCTGAAGTATGCAAATGGTGTATGTGTAAACATATTAGAAACATTTGTGCTTATATCTGCACCCAGGCTGGGATTTAAAATGAATATAAAAATTTATCTAAAATGGAAAGTAAGAATAATATTTAGGGAGGTAAAATATGAAAGGTGAAGAATTTCAAGATACACAGTGAGCCTGAAAGTAGAAGAAAAAAAATAATTGAATGGTTATATTTGGATTATTTTTGAAAAATAATGATGTTCAGGAAGGTCAGTGAAAATATCCTAAGGTATACATTTGCAGCAGTCTTCAAGCAAAGTCACATCTATATTCTTTCATTATACAGCTTACTTATAAACACTAATTCCAAAGGTTAGAGCTGAGCATACAGTGACAAAAACAATGCTATGCAGTTCAGAAAGACCAAAATAATCTGATTTTGCAGTGGATCTGATCTGTTTCTATAAACAGACTCTCACATATAAATCTTTTGAAAGAAGTGTTTCTATAACTTGTAGTATCATTTTAGTGCTGTTGGTCACCAGTTCTTTTCCATTGTACTGGGAAATCATAAAAGCTGATAATTTGATCTATTTGAGAGTTTTATCTTATGAGCATCCCCTAATGATGTCGTAAGGTTTTACTGCTTACATTATATCAGCAGAAGGCAGTGCTGACACTGCAATCACTTCCACTGCAGATTCCACTCCATGTAATACATGTTGATAAGAGATGATCCAAGTATACATTCTTAATCAAAGAAGAAATATTTAGAATTCAGCTATGTATTTCTTTCTGCTTTTTACTGCATCACACTTTTTGTTAAACACAGACTTGTGCAGCATGAGGGAAGTGTATTCATACAGTGTATTGATCAGGAGAGCTGCTGCAATTGTAATTTATCTGTGTTACAAGAATATTTCAGGTATGTCCCTAATTACTGTTCAAGTGCGTGCAATTAAAACACCATAACCGAAGTTACAAACAAGATTGAGATACAACGTTTCTTCTGTTTTCAGGGAAAAATCAAGTAATGAATAAAACCACCCTATATTCAGTGACTGAAAAACTGGTGTATTTGCGATATTTTAATTTTGTATAGCAGAAGCTGCTATGGTTTTTGTTTTTGTTTTTGTTTTTCAAGTATATCAATTGCTTTAATAAAAGAATAATCTCCTGTTAAGTCCTATACCTGTTTTCTTTGGGTTACTATTACGTGCCTCATCATTAACATTAATTTTTCTAAATGTACTTTTTATGGTGTGTCATAGATCCATATTAACAGGGAATGGAGGCCTCACAGATCTCCCATTTTCTGCTGTCAGTTCAGGAACAAAGATAGTCAGTTTAGTATCCCTATCAGCCGTGCTCCACTGCAGTTTCTTACTCCTTATGCTTGTTTCTCTTTTTTCCCTATTTTCTAAATTGACTTAGCCTTTCACTCACAGAAAAGTCTGTCAGAAAACATCTCCTCATGTAGCACTTACTCTCCTTGTGATTCTGGGTGGTGCTGATAGGGTCTAGTGTGCACACAGTTTAGCCTGACCATCTGTATTCATATTTTACCTCATAGCTGTTTCTTCCTCCTTGGAGAAGCCTTAAGAATAAGCATGGCCATACCCACACAGATGAACAGGAGTTATCATTCTGCTACTCATGTATTTCTGTCAATAATTGAGACATATTTTTGCTTAAAGATAACAAAATGTGTTGCAAATTATACTATTCTAGATTGAAATACACACGTTGCATATTATTTACATTTTGTTAGGATATGAACAGTCAACAGCACTGATTCCTGGGAGTTTGGGACAATGATCTGGGTGTCGGTCATCTAAGTAATATCAAGAATAATTAAAGTGGTAAAAGAAATCACCGAACCAGATTTAGTCTATTCTCCCCCTCCGTGTACTAACGTAATATACATATGCAAACTATATCTTTTCAGCTCCCATTTTTCCCTATCTCTTCCTGTTCCATATACCTATCTTCACATTTCATAATGTATTCTGTTGCCTTCTATACTCTGAAATTAAATTGAGTTAGGTGGTTAAATTGATGTAGTAAATACTACTTTTGTCTAATATAAGTCAAACATGAAATATTTGATCAAGTCTCAATAGACTACTTTTTTATTTATTTTTCTGACAGCTAATACTACCCAAAATATTCATCCTGAGAGATTCCTTTCTTAGAATCATGAGTCACTAAGGTTGGAAAAGACCCACAAGGTCATCCAGTCCTACTGTCTATCTATCAACATTTCCCACTAAACCATGTAAGTATAACATCAAAACACTTCCTAAACAGCTTATTCTAGTATCTGACAACCCTTTTAGAGAAGAAGTATTTCCTAATGTCCAGCCTAAACCCTCCCTTGCATAACTTGAAGCCATTTCCTCTAGTACTACTGCTAGTTATGTGGGAGAAGACGCAGGCTTATTCCCACCTTAACACAACCTCCCTTCGGGTAGCTGTAGAGAGCAATAAGGTCTCCTCTGATCCTCCTCTTCTCCATACTAAATAATCCCAGTTCCTTCAGCCACTCCTCATAAGACCAGACTCTTCATGAACTTCACTGCCTTTCTCTGAACACACTCCAGGGCCTCTTGTACTGAGTGGTCCAAAACTGAACACAGTGTTCAAGGTGCAGCCTCACCAGTGCTGAGTACAGAGGGATGATCACCTCTTTGTTCCTGCCTGCATTGCTATTTATGATACAAGACCGGGTGCCCCTGGCTTTCTTGACCACCTGGATACACTGTTGGCTCATGTTCAATCGAGCATCAATCACCATCCAGGTCTGTTTCTTCTACTGTCTTCCAGCCACACTGCCCCAGGCCTGTAGCTTGGTGCCATCAGCAAACTTACTGAGGGTGCACTAAATGACCTCATCCAGGTCATCAATAAAGATATTGAACAGGACAGACTGCAATACAAATCCCTGGAGAATACCACTCTTGATCCTTGCCAGCTGGATTTAAGTCTATTCACCGTCACTCTCTGGGCTCAGTCATGCAGCCAACTCTACACAGCACTCTTTACCTGACCAAGCCAAAGGCTCCAGCTTCTTCAGGAGAATATTGTATGAGACAGGGTCAAAGGCTTTGTTGACGTATAGGTAGACTGCCTCAATAGCCTTTCTCACATCCACCAGGCAGATCACTTGACCATGGGAGATCAGGTTGCTCAAGGAGGGCCTGTCTTTCTCAAACCCATGCTGGCTAGGTCTGATCCTCTGTCCTGCACGTGACATGTGATCTCCTTCAAGATGATCTGCTCCATAACCTTTTCTGGCACCGAAGTCAGGCTTACAGGCCTGAAGTTCCCCAGATCCTCCTTACAACACTTTGGTTGGACTGGTTGATCTTGTAGGTCTTTTCCAACCTTGGTGATTCTATGATTCTATGATTCATTTGAATTAGGGGCAGGTTCTACTCCAGAGTGATTTAGAGAAGGGAAGCCCTCTCAGTGGGGAGATTACTCTGTATGGCATGACAAAACCAGACTGAGCTGAAATTGAGGGCTTCTGAAATAGGCAGAATGCTTGGTCAACTGCATTGCAGCTAGATCCTCATTTCCATCTCTCACATAATAATGGAGAAACTAATTGAGAACCTAAAATCCCCTTAATGATTTCCTCCCAAATGAGAAAAAAATTAATTTGTAAATTAAATCAAAACCTCTGAATCATCAGTCTTCAGAACATTTATTCATAAGTAGTGTGTCTGAGAGGAAAATTCCAGAAATGTCTATCTGCATATGATGAATAGGGAAAAAAGCCTTGTGGGTACCTATGACCTACCTGAGACTTAGGATTTAGCATATATGGTAATGAGGACACTTCATTGTAACACTCTGAAGCAGTAGAAAAAGTGGAGAAAGGTGAGAAACAGTAAAGATCAAAACATACTTCAAACTTTTCAAGACCATCAAGCAACAAATTTTCAGATATACTGGTGAAAGAAATAAAATATATGCCAAACAAGAGAATTCTTCTGAGTATGCTTCTTGGGTAAATTATTCTGCAGTTGAACACAGAATTAACACAAAGCTTAGTCAAATATTTTTTGTTGTATCTACACACAGTTATTTTCCAGCTTCATCTCCAAGTGTCTTACACCTAAAAAGTGTGGCAAAATCACATGACAGGACATAGAATCCATTTAGAATCTACAGCAGATGACTCAAGTCTTACCAAAATGCAACGGTGAGACAATTAATTTACATTCAGTAAAGTTTTAAATGTCTACTGCAAAACCTGTTTGCAGAGTCCCTTGTTGTTGCTGTTACGCTTATTCAATTGAGAATTGTCAGTTCAATACAGGTCCTCTTAAATTTGTTACTAGTAAATGGCTAATGTGTCCAGATGTTAATTACTGTTTTCTTTTTTTTTTTTTTCACTGAAGATTAAACCAAAAAATGTATTAGCCTCTGAGAGAATTTGATTGGCAGTTATGCTTTACTTTATGAAGGCTGTTGCAATGATGAAAAAAATATGATTCCCCAAAGAAATAGGTTGTAAACTAAATTCACACTAGAAATCTTAAAGGTAACAGCTGCGTAAACTGCACTAAAGTGCATAAGAAACCCACACACCCAACAAGAATGGAAGGATCTCTTGAAGGTCAGGTCAAAGCCCACTTAACATCAAGCTTAAAGGCTGATCTTGAAAATGCATTGATCTTTCCCCCATCTTCTTTCTTATGCAGTAGAAATATTATTTCAAATAGATATATTTGGCAAATGAAAAATTAAAAATTAAATTCATTCAAGAATATCTACTTGTATTGATTTAGCATCACAGTTAACATCTCAGTCTAAGCCTCAGTTTTTTGGTATGTGTTGCAAATACATAGTGTAATTTGCAGTCTGTTACACCATTGTGTAACGTACCAGAAAGAAACAAGAATGTACAATTAATGATTTAGTATGTATTTCAACATGATAAAATGCATCAAATGATCCACGTCTCATTTTGTTTCATTGAAACTGAAGAATGATGTCTACTCCTTGATTTTTCCCTGGTATTTTGCTTTTCAAGTAAGGAGACTGAAGTATCTGAGTGGATGAGCTGTCTCTCTCTCTTAAATTCATTCAGTGCTTATCCTCCTGACTTTTGTGGTCTTTAAATATCAATTCACTAATCTTGCAGAGAATTAAATGTTGTCTATAAGTTACAGTGCAAGTAGCAACCAGGGATATAATTATCAGTTAGATTTAATTTTCCTGGAGGTGAAAGAGTTAACAGCAGTGACTCTTAAAAGATCATAATAAGAAATTACAACAAAATAAAAAAGGATAACTTTTTGAACATCATACTGTTTCTGATCACCTCACATAATAAATGTAATGAGTGGTAAATTTTATTAGAATAATTTACTGCTCATCTAGGCTATGTGTGTAGTAAGTTATTATTCACCTCTTATTCTTACACTTGAGTTACCTTTCTTCCTTTCTGTTTCTTTCCCAATAATGTAGCTGATATTTGGGAGTAAATACAGTACAAATACACAGCAATATGTATACAAATACACACACATTTACAACATAAGGCTGTAAACATGGATATTCTTAAGTATTATTCAAATTCTAGATAGCAATTTTGTAAAATTAGCCTCGTGTTTATGGAGAAGGAATTATGTGCACAGTGATTTCAGGCATCTTCCACTGAAGCATGTGAATCATCTGTATTTGATGTGAATACATGTCTCTATAAATTAGCAGTTTGATCCAGGAAAGCGCTGTCTGTATGTTGTAGAATTGTTTTTCTTGCCTAGGTGAATGTTATGCCTTCATTTATTTTCTGTACTGCATTGAGCATCAACAAGTGAATTTATTAAAAATTCTCATTGTTATCGATGTTTGTTTGTAAGAAAATCCTTACTTTGTAAAGTATTATGAAGGGTTACCGTTCAGTTCATAAATTAGCTATTAGCTCCAGTTTATTGTTCAGTTGAGTTATTATACAAATCTCACATTAGAATAATAAAGGATATTCCAAATGATAAAATAGCACTAACACATTTATCCTTTTATATATACTCCATTATTTTATAGAGTTTACCATGCTCATGCAATTTTTAAATAGACATTATTTACTGATTTAATTTTGCAACTTAAAAAGAAATATTCATTTGAATCAGGAACTCCTTAATATCCCCAAACTACTAATTAGGACAAAAAAATTATAGCAGGTCGATATCTCAGATTTTGAAAATTTTAAAGAAATATGATCTAGAGAGACTTTATTACTCAGGAAACCTGAAGGAAAATAATTAAGCTCTGTCCATCTTTCTTAACAAGAGCTTTAATGAGACTCAATCTCTACTTTCCTATAGGCAGCCACTGTACTCAATGATTTATGGAAAAATATTAGAGAATTTCATAATGAGATTTTCTGCCAGAGAAAGACTGTTCTAATTGATACACTGATAGTGTCTGAGCCCAAAGAAACTATTCACTTTAGGACTGGTCAGTTATTTAATCAAAAATTGTTTTATGCACTGTTTGCAAATATAGCATTGAAGCAAATTCATGCATTATCTAAAAGTTATGTGGTAAACTGCATAGATGCAAATATAGAAAAGAGATAGGAACTCATCTGTTAATGGCCTCAAACTGTGGAAATTAAAGCTAGAAGTAAAACTGACTGTAGAAGGGTGCCCATTAGATTTAAAAAAAAGGGACTTTGATAACATTTCCTAATGAATTCAATTAGTCTTTTCAGAGAGGGTACTTCGTAATCTTTATATAGAATTTGTGGATGGCACTAAGGTAGCAATGCCTCCTCACACAACAAGGTAAGATGTAGTGCAATGTGCAATGACCATGACATACTGGTCTAAAATTACAATAAAATGTAATTATCATACAAAATGCTCAACATTTCAATATACATGTGTGTATCTAATGTACGACTTGGAGATTTTTAGTGCAGAGGGAAAGATGGCAAACAGAGCAGCAAAAAAACTAACTGTTCTAAGGCTACCACTCTCCCTGGCATCACGGCCTCTGCCAAGGTTGGCACAGCAGCCTCCTAGGGAAGGCTTTGAGAAGCTAAATTAGACTCCGAAGTCTCTCTGAATCTGGAGAGCAGCAGGCAAAGACCCACACCCTAAGAGTGCGTGCTGCCTCACAGGGGAGTTTGTCATTAGCATGCATACATTAGTTGCTTACAAGGAGAGGGAAGTACACATGCAAGGCCAATGGACTCATGTCTCCAAACAGTCACATGACAAAACAGTACAAAGGGTGTGGACACGCTTGTAGCCCATGTATGCTGTGGAAGGGGGTGAGTGTGCACATGTCTGAGTATCACACTGAGAAGGTGTTGTAAATTTCAGGTGTTAGCTATTGGTCATTTAGATTTTTTAGATGTATACTTAAATTTGATTTTCTCCTTGTAATACAATTGGAAGTGCGGCAATGATATCAGAGTAGCAAGGTTCCAGGCTGCCGCAAGCGGGGGTTTGCTTAAGCACAACAGCCATAGGCACAGAAATAAAGGAAAAGAACTACTTACTGCCAGAAAACCTCAAGTACAGAGAAATCACTAACAAGATACCCTTGTTCCACTGGTAACACTTAAATGATGTCAGTGCATTGCATACATCTGAGCTCCCTGGGTTGGCTCTGCCTTCCCACCAGGTGCTCAATCACTACTTCAAGCCATGAATTAGCATTTCTGCTACACTCATGTTATGCTTTACCTGATATTTATGGATATTGGTTCTGAATGCATCACTTGTTAATTTTCTGTTTTTTTGTCAACAAATAAACTGTTTCTTTTCTGATTCAATTAAACTATGCCACCTGAGTAGTTTTTTTCTGTGAAAAATATTCTTTTCAGGAAGGAAGTAAGCTGGAGAGAAGCAATTATGTATAAGACAGTAAGAAGTTAAGATTTTATTCTGCTAATCACAGATGATACTTTTTGTAGAATATTATTTAATTTCACATATTAACAATGTTATATTATCCACTAGAATGGCTCACATTAACATAGCAATGTGAAAAGAGTCTGGGATTTGTACATAACAAAGAAAGAACTTTGTTGAATCTTAATAAGAGAAAAATTATGGCTACAGTTTTAGGGAATGTAAAATGGAATTATCATCTCAATGACCACTTCATCATCAACAACAAGAACAAGAACAAAATCTTCAAAAAACATGAAGAACTTTATAAAGTCAAATAAACAATGAAGATTTAGATTGTATAGTAGGAAAAATTCACAGTGTATCTTACTGGACAGTTTCAAGAATGTTTCACTGATAGTACATACAGATTTCCACACTTCTTTGAATTTTGAATTATAATTGAAGTTTTATCCAAACTAAGAACACCTGCAGTGAATCATCTAGGAAGCCAATTGAAGTAATTGCTCTGAAATCAAAAGACCTACAGCTGAAGGATTCCATAGCTGGAACAGCACTCAAGGAATAAGTTTCAAGGAAATAAACAACAGAAATTTCAGTGTTGTTGGTTAACAGACCAACAGACAAAGCTCTGACTTCCTGACTTTCCAATGCTGGCAGTAAAGCTTGCACGACACACTCTGGTTTCTGAGGTGACATTTTATGCCTTTTCCCTTCAGCTATTCTCATTTTGCTCTTTAGACAAGCTATCAGGTTCTGTTACCACTGGAAGCATTCTGGCAAGGTAGGGTACAATGTATTCAGGACAATTTCTTCTCACCTGGTGTTGCTTCATTTTGCAGTCTTACTATGATTATACTCTGCCTTTATTTGCATTGAGTTACTAGATTTTCACTTTCTCTTTAACAGAAGGGAACATATGGCACACAGCTTTAAAAGTGTGCTACCAAACATAATGAATGTTGGATTGACATTGTTGCACCCATAGGCTTTGTTGATAAAAACAAATACTTACACAGTATGACATTCTTTCTGCAAATTTGTACTCCTACTCAATGTATGATTCATGAGAAAAAGGATCAGATACTATAGACTTGGCAATTGCAGAGAAACAGAAATAAACAAGCAGGGAGTAGAATAAAATTCTGTATTACAGAATATAGGGCCATAATGCCATTGCTAGAAATAGACAATAAACTTTTTACTGTGTTTTGAAGTCATCAGGACTGAGCCTTGTAAGGCTTGCTCTGTGTGAACTTCTCTTGACCTGCTTGTAGCTCTTTGTTTCACTTGATTTCTCTGTGAAAGTAATTTTTCTAATTGACAAGTTGTCTACTTGTACTTTATTTTTGTTTTGTTAAAATCATAATTTTATACAGCAGTAAATCCATGTAGAATGATTCATAGATTCATTAGGTTGGAAAGGACCTACAAGATCATCTAGTCCAACCATCCTCACATCACCATCCCTACCCACCAAGCTACTAAATCAAATCCCTTAGCACCTCATCTAAACGCTTCTTGAACAGCGCTAGGGACAGTGCCTCAACCATCTCCCTAGGCAGGCCATTCCAGTGCCTGACCATTCTCTCAGAGAAAAAATTTTTCCTCAAATCTAATCTAAATCTTCCCCGGCGCAACTTGTGGCCATTCCCTCTTGTCCTGTCATTAGTTACCTGAGAGAAGAGGCCGACCCCCTCCTCACCACAGCCTCCCTTCAGGAAGTGGTAGAGTGCAATGAGGTCTCCTCTGAGCCTCCTTTTCTCCAGACTAAACAATCCCAGCTCCCTCAGCTGCTCCTCATAAGACTTGTGCTCCAGACCCCTCACCAGTTTTGTTGCCCTTCTCTGAACATGCTCCAGTGCCTCGATGTCTTTCTTGTAGTGAGGGGCCCAAAACTGAACACAGTACTCAAGGTGCGGCCGCCCCAGAGCTGAGTACAGGGGGATGATCACCTCCCTGCTCCTGCTGGCCACACTATTCCTGATACAGGCCAGGATGCCATTGGCCTTCTTGGCCACCTGGGCACACTGCCGGCTCATGTTGAGCCGAGCATCAACCAACACCCCCAGGTCCTTTTCCTCTATACACTCCTCAAGCCATTCTGCCCCAAGCCTGTAGCATTGCATGGGGTTATTGTGGCCAAAGTGCAGGACCCGGCACTTGGCCTTATTGAACCTCATCCCGTTGACCTCAGCCCAACTGTCCAGCCTATCCAGATCCCGCTGAAGGGCCTCCCTACCCTCAGGCAGATCGACACATCCTCCCAACTTGGTGTCATCCGCAAACTTACTGAGGGTACACTCAATCCCCTCATCCAGGTCATCAATAAAGATATTAAACAAGATGGGCCCCAATACCGACCCCTGGGGGACACCACTTGTGACAGGACGCCAGCTGGACTTGATTCCATTAACCACTACCCGCTGGGCACGGCCCTCTAGCCAATTCTCAACCCAGTGAAGAGTGAACCTGTCCACACCACGGGCTGCCAGTTTCCCCAGGAGAATACTGTGGGAGACCGTGTCAAAGGCTTTGCTGAAGTCCAGGTAGACTACATCAACAGCCTTTCCCTCATCTACCAGTCTGGTCACCCAGTTGTAGAAGGAGATGAGGTTGGACAAGCACGACCTGCCCTTTGTGAACCCATGCTGGCTGGGTCTGATCCCCTGATTGCCATGCACGTGCCGTGTGATCACCCTCAAGATCAATTGCTCCATGACTTTCCCTGATACCGAGGTCAGGCTGACAGGCCTGTAGTTCCCCGGATCTTCCTTACAGCCTTTCTTGTAGATGGGAGTCACATCGGCAAGCCTCCAATCTTGTGGGACCTCTCCAGATGACCAGGAATGCTGATAGATGGCAGAAAGCGGCTTGGCAATCACCTCTGCCAGCTCCCTCAGCACCCTTGGGTGTATCCCATCTGGCCCCATGGACTTGTGGCAGTTCAGATGGAGGAGCAGGTCTCTGACTGTCTCTGCTGGGATCACAGGGGGTGTATGATGCGCTTTGTCCCAGACTTCCGGGTCAGGGCGAAAAGTATCCTGAGGATAACTGGTCTGTCTATTAAAAACAGACGTGAAGAAGGCATTGAGAACCTCAGCCTTTTCCTTATCCTCTGTGGTTACATTCCCTGCCGCATCAAGTAAAGTAGGGAAATTCTCCTTGGTTCTTCTTTTACTGTTAATATATTTATAAAAGGATTTTTTGTTCTCCCTTACTGCAGTAGCCAGTCTAAGTTCAAGCAGGGCTTTTGCATTTCTAACTTCCTGCCTGCAAATCTTGGCAAGTTCCCTGTAGTCTCCCCAAGTAGCCTGTCCCATCTTCCAGAGGACATAGACTCTCTTTTTCTCCCGGAGTCTCAACAAAAGATCCCGGTTCATCCACACTGGCCTTTTTCCCATCCGGCTTGACTTACGGGACTCAGGGACAGCCTGCACCTGTGCCTTTAAGATTTCCGTCTTGAGGAGGACCCAGGCTTCCTGGACCCCTTTACCCCTCAGGAGCGAGTCCCAAGGGACCCTTGCAACAAGCGTCCTGAACAGGTCAAAGTCTGCCCTCCGGAAGTCCAAGGTAGCAGTTTTGCTAGTCACCCTCTTGACATCACCAAGAATAGCAAACTCTACCATTTCATGGTCACTCTGGCCAAGACAATCCCCAACCTTCACATCTCCTACTAGTCCTTCTCTGTTAGTGAGGAACAGGTCTAGCAGGGCACCTCCCCTGGTAGGTTCTTGCACCAGCTGTGTCAGGAAGCAATCTTCCACACACTCCAGAAATCTCATGGACTGCTTCCTCTGCGCGGTATTATATTTCCAGTATATACCAGGGAAGTTGAAGTCCCCCATGAGAACTAGTGCTGGCCATCGTGCAACATCTACTAGTTGCTTGTAGAACACCTCATCTATCTCTTCATCTTGGATAGGTGGTCTATAACAGAGCCCCACCACGATGTCACTCCTACAGACCATCCCCCTGATCCTTACCCACAGACACTCCACTTGGTCATTTCCAACCTCAAGCTCTTCAACATCAAGACACTCTTTGGTATAGAGAGCTATGCCACCACCCTTTTTTCCCCGCCTATCCCTTCTGAAGAGCTTGTAGCCATCCATCCCAGCACTCCAGTCATGGGAGGGGTCCCACCATGTTTCCGTAATAGCAACAAGGTCATAGTTAGCCTGCCTTACAATGGTTTCAAGCTCTTCTTGTTTGTTGCCCATGCTGCGCGCGTTGGTGTAGATGCACTTCAGCTGAGACATTTGCCTCACCCTTTGTTCCAGCACAGCCCCCCTGGGCTCTTTACTGGAGAGCCCTGTTATATCCCCTTCCCCCATCACAGCTAGTTTAAAGCTCTCTCAATGAGTCCAGCTAGCTCCTGGGCTAGAATTCATTTCCCCCTTTGGGACAGGTGCATTCCATCAGCGGATAACAGGCCAGGAGCTGAGTAAACTGCCCCGTGGCCAAAAAACCCAAAGTGTCTGCCTCTACACCAGCCTCTCAGCCAATTAGTCATCACCTGTGTTTTCCTAGCCCATTCCGTGTCCTTCATCAACCCAGAAGGTATGGAAGCAAATACCACTTGTGCTCCCACACCTTGAACTAATCGTCCTAGACCCCTGAAATCTCTTTTCATAGTTCTAGGCTTCTTTGAGTTATTTCACTGCTGTCTGCTTGAACTATGAGCAACGGATAGTAGTCATTGGGGTGTATCAGATCTGGGAGTCTTCTAGTTATGTCTCTGACCCGGGCCCCAGGGAGACAGCACATTTCCCTACGGCACAGGTCTGGTCTGTAAATGGGGCCCTCAGTACCCCTGAGAAGGGAGCCACCCACCACAATCACCTTTCTTTCCTTCTTGGCAGCAGCAGTCTCAATGCATGGAGTCGACTGCCTTGCCATTGGTGACTTCTTGGGAGAATCTTCCCGCTCCTCCCCCCTTATTTCTCCTTCAACGTCCAACACTGCAAACCTATTGCTTAGAGGGACTTGAGGACACAATGTAGGCAGAGGGGGAGATCGCCTACAGTACCGAGCAGGGACTTTCTGCCAGCCCTCCTCAACCCTCAGAAACCCCCCCTCAACCTGACGGGGCCAGGTCAGGGAGTCCACCACCAAATTCGGGGTATCTCCCGGGTGCCTTTCTCTCTGGCACTTGAGGGAGCTACTCCACCAGTCAATCTCCCGCTCGCAGTCCCTGATGGCCCTCAGTCTCTCAACCTCCTCTTTCAGTTCTATCACCATGCTAAGCAGATCTTCAACCTGTTCACACCTCATGCAGGAGATCTGCTTGCCATCCTCCTCCAGCAGCAGCAGGCTCTGTCACTCACTACAACCAGAGACCTGTGTAGCCACATTTCTGGGCAGACCTTCTGTCTGGGTCGCCGCAGTCTTTTTACAGCAAGCCTTCTGTCTGGTAGAGACCATGGCACAGAAATAAGAATAATAAATAAAAAGAATAAATAAATATATATGTATGAATGATAATAATAAGATAAATAAAAATAAAATAAACAAAAAAGTAGAACACAACTGTGAGAACACAGAGACCAGTAATAAATAGGATGAATTCACAAGAGAGGAGGGATAGAAATCCTACACCCTGCTACACAAGCTCCCACACTTAGCACCTAGCTTCAGTGTAATAGAGAGGGTTCTGACCGTTTAAATCTCCCGCTGTTTCCCGGGCAACGCCTACGCCACGTCAGCCTCATGTATATGTTTCAGCCTCATGTATTTATGTTTATGATGTATTTATATTTCTAACATAATGTTGTAGAACAGAGAAATACAGACCTAGTTATGGTAACAAAAGTCTTGATATCCAGAGATGCAAGATAAGGCATAGAGGAGCACAGAAAGTTAAGGGATGTGCCATGAGCCTGGAGATCCCAAGGCTATAAACCACTCACCTACAGTCAGTTAAAGCAATGGAGATATGCAGATGGACAAATCCCATTTTAGGAATAACAAATAGAAAACAGAAATTATATGTAATGTATGCAAAAAGCATCATGTACCATATATATACAATTGCATTAATAATATATACAATAAGTTTGGATGCGGAACTGCAAAACAATGGAGAAAAATAAAAGGTATACAAGCATGTTAGCAACCACACAAAATTACCCCAAGTGGGTCTTAAATCAGCAATATGAACTTACTTCAAGTGAAGAACTCAGAATACTGGTGACAGTTTGTGACACATTTTCCTACCACAGTGTGCATATAGCCACCAAGTTCAGGACCATGTGGCGCAGGTACAGGGTAGGCATAATGCAGTGTTCCTTCCTCTTCCTTTCCCTCCTCCTCTTCTTCCTCTTCTTCTATGGAAATTTTTTCTTTGTAGTATTTTTTTTTTTGTGTGTGTGTTAATTAGATCTGGATTAATCTGTTGTTCTCTTTTACCTGGTGATCAGGTATAGTGACTTGAGATAATGGCATGAAAGTGCACCAAGGGGGGGTCAAGTTGGGTGTTAAGAAAAGCTCAGAGGGTGGAGAGCATGGAACAGGCTCGCAACTCGCCTGGGGACTGGTCATGGCCCTAAGCTGCTGGAGTTCAAGGAATGTTAGGACAACACTCTCAGTCATAGGGTTTGAATTTTGGGTGGTCCTGTGCGGAACCAGAAGTTGTACTCAATAATCCTTGTGGGTCCCTTACAACTTCGGTTGTTCTATTATTCTATCATAAACATCATAGACTGTTACATTTTCAATTATACTTGCTTTATACATAACATATGGTTTCTCTTCATCATTAAAGAAGATTTTGAGTGTAATGTCTCCATGAAGAATAACACAAGGAGATACTAAAACTGGAAATTGCCATTTCATTTATTCTGTTGGTAAATGAACATTGCATTACTCTTTAAGGATCTCATAGCTGAAAAATTACTCAAGGAATGAGTCTCAAGGAAATAGACTCTATGAAAAGCTCTCACTTCTTACTGTCTTCACAGCACTAGTAGTAAAGCTGGTGTTATTAATATAGCTGGTGTAATTATTACACTTAAAGGTCTTTTTACTTATATAATTGAAGCCAGTTTCTTCACTGAAGCTTCTATCTTATATTCCCAAATTGGGGCATGCATTTTGTCTATGGTATAAGAAATGATTGTTACTGACTTGGGTAAGAATTTTCTTAGTATCCAACATAATAACTATATCTCACTTTGAACCTAATAGATTCCAGGGTGTTTCTTGACACTAAGATGTTTTAAGCTTCAGGAAGATTTCTGTTTTGCAGCTAATGGAAAATATTTTGGGTGTGTCAGCCACAAACGAATCATCATCTGTACTTTGTATAAAATTAAGAAATATACCAGGAAATCTGAGAAATTAATTAATTTAACTCTTGTTATTACTAATTCAATTATTCAATATACATATGGATAATATCTACATAGGTTTTGCATATTCATACATGTAAGTATCTATATATGTATATTTAATTATTTGTATGTACACACAGATACGAGTACCCAGAATTACAAACAGGTTAGTGTCTGCATTGATGGTTTCATATATAAACAATTGGGTCATAAAATCATTGAAGTCATTTTGTACTCTGTACTGAGGCTTTCTGAGAAATCAGTTTATCATCCATAAATAGTAATTGCTTATTTTGTATTTTATTTTATTTTTTTTTAACAAAGAGTCTTTTGCTACTCTATCCATTAGAATAGCACTGGAGAAGGAAAGTGTCAAATAAAAATTTCTTCCGAAGAAGAAATTTTGCAGTTGGCTCTATAGCTATCTTTGTATTATGTCACATACAGTAATGATATATTTCTGCTTAATTATGGGATATTAGCCACTTATAAGATGCTTAGTCTGTTCTCTTTGTGCCACAATGTAAAGACATATGGCAATCTATTAATCTGTTATCAATGCAAAGGAATCTGATTCAGGACATCAACTTGAGATGCTGAGAAAAAGATGGCTTTTTAAAATCCATTAGCAGATATTTAATTTATTTGGTTGGCATTCTGAATAAAGGCAGTATTCTAACAGAGTACAATTAGGTGTCTTGTACTGCCACTGGGACTTGAACACCTCTTGTGAGAAACTGTTACACAATTACTGGTAGGAAGTGATGGCACAACAGCAGCAGATCTGATGACTCATCTGCCTTAGTCTGGAGTAATTCTTGAGATTACAGGCACTAAAACAGACACAGTGACCTTTCTTTTCATGACTTTTGGAACCCAAGTACATTTCCTCTTTGAATATTATGTGCTTTTTTGAGATCATTTCATAAGACAGTTGGACAACATTGTATGGTAATAATAGTGCTGTTCCACAAACTGAATATGAATCAAGTGAGGGGCAGTTCCTGGCACTTCACATTTAAATGACACTTCTGTTTGTCTTCAGCTGACTTTTTAAACATTTGAACACTTCCATTTCAGTTAACTCAGTTTATCGTAGTACAGATATTCTCAATCTCAAATGTCTGTTAAATAGAATATCAGTAGGTGTCAGTCAGTGATTCTTCGGTCTTCTTCCTGTGAGGTAGTAGTATTAAATACTTAAATACCTGCAGCCTTTCAATATCTGTTTGTTATTTTGACACTGAATTCCAAAAGCCCATACACTATGCTTCCCATATGTCTAACCCCAAACTTCATAGTGTATTATTTGAAGCCGTGCTTAATAATCTGCAACTTATATGCAGACATTACTATATTAAGCCTATCACGTCCTGCAGAAACAGTTCTGACTTGCAGTCATCTTTTTCACTGTCACATCTTCCAGGAAAGCTATCTTAGGGGAATGTCAATTATAGAATTACCAAAAAACAAGTTCAACAGGAGGCACAGGAGAGGTTCATAATGTCCTGTAGTTTTTAAGCTGTTGATGACTGATCTAAAAATTCAATGGATTCTAAGGAATCTATAGAAGGTGAATAAAAATGTAACTATCTGTAATTTGCTGCAATTGTACAAGATGTTCTACAGTTTTGCTGCGCAGTTACATTTTAGACTTGTATTAGTATACCCCGCAATTTTTAAAAAAGATACCCATATGTGCCCTTTTTTTGAAGATAAGGCATCCCAGAAGTCACTTAATTATTTTTGGTTTATAAAAATAGAAAAACTGCTGGGACAAATGAGATGAAGAGGCAATACAGTGAAGCTAGTCAGTTCCAACAGTGATGAGAAAAACAGTTCCTTCTTGTTTTTTTTTTTTTTGTTTTTTTTTCAATAGAGTTTTGTCACAGCTTTCAGCCAAGGCCATTATTTTATTCCAGTTTTAGAATAAATTAAGGAGTTGTTTAGAATCAAATCATAATGGCATTCTGCATTTTCAGCTGTTTATTCTTTTCTGTGTCTGGCACCTATGACCTCATGGCAGTATACAGAATTTCTTGTATTCCAATACCAGTGATCATATATTCCCTAATATTTCAACAGTGCTGTTAACTTTGAGTCATGCTCAGTGATTAACCTACCAGAAACCATGCTTGTGGCTGACAAATGACTAAGGAAAGGAAAAATGAAGAAAAAAAATCAGTTTTCCTGCCTTTTAGCAATGAGCTGTAAGTACCATTCATAAAAAAAAGCTGAAATAGTCTCTCAAATTCTACTATCATTAAATGAAAAGGGATGAATAGTATGAGGATCCTTAAAGAAAAATGGACCACACAGACCAAATTATGTTCAAATGGGCTTTTCTCAGACTATGTCAACTGATGAACAATAATTTCAAACCTGTAATACAAAGTATTTGCTAATTGAAATATAAAACTCTTTGATCTCTGACATCACTTTGAAAAAAGGCAACTTCATTTCAAAGACAATAGGAAGAATTCCTTCAAGCATACATTGAGTGAACTCAAAAGAAATGACAAGAAAGAAAGTTGTTCAGCTGCTGCTGTGAATACAGGCATAAAATTGCTAAATTAATCTCTTTGCATGATCCACAAAATTATGAATATTAGAAAAGATCAGAAAGTTACAGGAGACCACTAACCACCTGGAAGCAGAAAAGAGGAAATACCTATTGTAGATGAAATATTGCATTCAAGAATGCCAATGTAATAGCTCTTGGAGACAATATCATCAAGATATGATCAAAAACATGTGGATTTCAGTTTCTATTAAAATATACAGAGTGATTTTATGTTTCTTACCCCTTGCCAAGTCCAGTTTCAGCTGGGCTTTGGCCTTCCTGACCTCTTCCCTACACAGCCTAGCAGCACTCCTATATAATTCTATCTCTTTATGTATTTGAAACTTATGACACGTTGTGTATGAAAAAGGGTGATCAAAAAATATAAAACAAACTCTTACGTTAGTGTAATAAATGAAAGAATGACTGGATATATAATCCATTCACAACGATTTGGAATTTTCTTTATGATTCGGCTGCCAAGGGGAAAGTTCTACGGCGTTGTGATGGAGAATAGAGCCTGAATTCATTTAGGAAACTCCTATTATTATGATAAAGAAAGGAAAAGTATTGCTTCCATGTGTGCCAATAAGACACTTATGGTCATAGGAGTTCACTATTTCAGCCTTACTACTAATACAAATGAAATACTGATGTGGCCTGGAGGGATACATTCTCTAGAATGGGGATTGGAAATGTTCATTGATCCTTTCAAACTTTCCCACACTTTGAATTTCAACCCTCTTAATTAGAACCAACAGATATAATTGTAGACACAGAATCCCAACCTGCATTGTCCTATGAAATATTTTGCCAATAGGTCTAAATTTTCTTGAATCATGTAAACCTTTCTTTGGTTATATATATGAAAACGTTTTGTTGCAATTTAGGCAGTCTATTCTCTGCATTCTTTCTATGGACATAGAGCATATTCTCCCTAAAATACCTGAGGTTTGTGTCAACAGTTTACTGGGCTGGTTCGGCCCAGTTCCGTGACGATTGGTGCAGGGGACCTGCAGACCCACGCCCCAGGAAAGGGGAAGGGGGGAAGGGAAAAGGGAAAAAGGAGATGGGCCTAGAAACAAAACAGTGGCAACGATCAGAGGAGGACAGCTAATTTACTAAATAAGATATCAGAAAGCAAAATAACACAATACACTACAATATAATTGGAAATGAAGCTAATAAATCAAAGAAAATGAGCAAGAGAGAGTGTCTGATAAACTGAAGGCCTTACGCTAATGCTGAAGGCGAGACGGCAGCGAGCACCCACTGCAGAGTTGATCCTAAAGGAAAGAGAGTGTCCCGTGACCGCAGAGAGTTTTTATCTTTTCCCTCTGAGCGGAAAATACGTAAAAATGCAAAGCATTGCAAAGTCCTCTGGGGAATGTAGTTCTTCTTCTCTTCTGAGGCAGGTATACCCGGAGTTATCAATGATCCATGGAGCTGGAGTATTGACTCTTTAACTCGTAATGCACTACATGATGTTATGATGTGGAATACCAATACCAAAAATCACAAAACCATGACAGATTGCTATCTGCTTTTTGTCTGTATTTTCAAGATTAAATTAAGCTGGTTTTCTTTTTGGTTGGTTGGGTTTTTTTTTTTGGTTGGTTGTTTTGTTTTTTCTTACTTTTCCTTTGTGGGAAATATTCAAAGCCTCTAAACATTTTTGTTACCATACGCTGGCTTCCAGTTTTATCTACATATTTCTTATAGTTCAGTGGCCAAAAAAACAGCATTCTAACTGAAATCCTACCAGTGCCAAGTAGAGCAGAATAATTGCCATCTGTGTCTTACATTTTACACCTCTGTCAAATCCTGCAAAAATAACTTTTGTCGAGTCACCCATACAGGTGACTCACATTCTAAGACTAACTTTCAACAGTATGTAGAATATTTTTCAGTACAGTTGCCAAGAAAAATATTTATCCCGTTTTGTTAGTGCATGTGATTTTTCTCCTTAAGTATACTAATAATTTTACCTTTATTGTTTTTTATTTCATTTTTTTTTATTTCTTGAATTTATGTGGAACATTCCAAATTCTATTTCTTTTGCATGATTCGAGAGATAAAGACAGGACATTAAATACGTGCTTTTTAATTGGATTAAACCTTATTAAAAGTCACATTAATATTATTAAAGAAAATATTACGAGCTTATACTGTGAAAACAACAAGATTGATGTATCACTTCTGTATCACTTTCTTCAAGGATTCCTATGGAAATCCCTAGTGATTTATAAGCAAAATCATAGTCCTTTTAGGTAACACTTGCTGACTACACTCAAAAAGAACCTATTTTCATAATCCCAGCTTCAACTCTTGGGAATTTGCAAATTCTTGCAAGATTGTACAATCCATTACATTTCTTCCATCTTTTGACAATATACTGTGCTGGCAGTCACTGTAAGCCTCCCTTTTCTTTTTATTCTTATTAATTATTACTTGCAACCCTAGAAGTCTTTTTGCTTCACACTGTGAGCATCCTGTTCACTCTCCTGTCTGGCCAGAATCTGACCTTCCTGAGTCAGGGATGTCTTCCTATTCACACTTTCCCTCCTTCTGTTTTGTAGGCTTTCATCGCTAATTCCCCTAGCAACCTAATATCTTGCTGAATCAGCCATTAGGTCCAGTGTTGTAAATCTACTCATATATCGTTCCCTACTTATCCACAAGATGTTTTATAGATTTTTATTTCTTCCTGTGAACTACTTAAGCATACCTTTGTGTTATACTTATTTTGGAGTGAGGTTATTTTCCTTGATTTCTGTCCTGTTCTTTTGCCTCTGTTATCATCTGTGTGAGCTAACTGAAAATAAACAGAAAGATGATGTTGCAGAAGCAATCACTCTCAAAGGATGTACCAGGCATGTTTTTCATGGCATTGATATTTATAGCTTCCAAGAAGAGAATGAAATAACAGTAAAGATTTTTTCATTTGTCTTTCATATTTTCATGAATATAGTCCCAGAGAGCTCCATTATTTTACATCACCCTTTCACAACTAATGGCATATCTAAAATAATCCCCTTTCTTTCTAGCTGCAGACGGTGCAGAAAATAGTCACTATGTAATATGTTGGTTGACAAAGAATTTTTCTGAATGAATTCTACTCAACCTCTTAATATGAGCTTCTTCATAGTTAACAAGCTAACAAGAGATTCTTTAAGATGTAATTTAAAATATATATGTATATATATTGCCTAATAATGTGCTTATATTTACTCATATAGACTTATTTGTATACCTGAAACTATACATCCACTGTAACTCCGTCACGTACTTTTTATGCAATTGCTCGCTTTTCTGGAACATATATAGATATTGATTGTTCAAAACAATATTTTTATTATTTGATAATAACATAACACAAGGCATAATGTATTCGACATATTGCCTGGTTTTATTTTATTTTATTTTATTTTATTTTATTTTATTTTATTTTATTTTATTTTATTTTATTTTATTTTTTGTGATGTGACATTTTGTTTTAGTAAATGATAGTACTTTAAGTAATAGATCCCAGTTTGGGCTATTCTCTACAGATTTATTTTCTCAGTATGCTATAAATAAATATAGAACCACGTACATTTGTACAAACAGATTTTTAGAACTGGCATGAGCACCAGCTGAGTAATCTACATGCCTCACCACCTCTTTAATTTACTTTGTCTAATAAAACTAAATGCACATTTCTCCCCCCTGTACATAACCAGATGAGAAGATGACAGTGAGTGTTCTAGAAAGGAGATTTTTAGATAGTTCTGTTGATGGTAGAATCCTTTAAAGTACAGGAAGAAACAGTCAAGACAGACCAACAGACTCAACAGAGACAGGCCAAACAATTCTTAGCTAATACAAGAATGTCTTGATTTGTGCAGCAGGGTCCTATTTCTTGACTATATCTTGTATCTCGTCAGATAAAATGAATAGAAGACTCCACATTGTTATAAGAAAATAGTACTTTCCTTTTCAGTTCTCTTGGATTTAAATGGCAATATCTGGTACAGTTTTTGCTCAGTTTTGTTGGCAATGCTTTTTTCCTGTAACCTTGAAGGATTTCTCTAACTTCTACATTAAAACTATACTGATGAATACCTTGTGTTGATGTCTTTCAAATAAGCAAAGATTTCTTTGAAGCCTGATGTTGCAGTTTATAAATTGCCATTCTCCAAACTAAGTAATATTGTTGTTTTATGTACCTTACTATTTACATAGTGTATTGATAACCTACATAAACCGTACAGACATTATGAAAATCATTTCTCCCCTGGGCATTCAAAAATAAAACAAAAAGCAAGTAATGTAGAACTTGTCTTATTTCTTTTCCTCCTTTCTTACATAAATTATGATCTTTGGCATCATAGTAGTCAAGCTTCTTTTTTTTTCTGATACTGTATGTTTTATTCTTTCTCACACTGTACCTCTTACCACATAGCAGATAAAGTCAGTGCTGATCAAAGGTACGAAAACAAAACTCAAGTTTGAATAAAAAAAAGACTTGAATTAAGTTAAAGGCTTTCAACTGCTGAAATAACAAGTCAAAGCAGGAGCAGACTGTATTTTTTTTATGTATTTAAGCTTTATCAATGACATAGAGGATGGGAATGAGTGCACCCTCAGCAAATTTGCTGATGACACCAAGCTGAGAGGTGCAGTTGGTAAAGCAGAAGGAAAGGATGCCACCCAGAGGGACCTTGATAAATTCAAAAGGTGGGCCCTTGTGAACATAATGAGGTTCAACAGAGCAAAGTGCAAGGTGTTGTACTGAGGTCGAGGTAATCACAGATATGTATACAAACTGGGAGAAAAACTCCTTGAGAGTAGCCCTGCTGAGAAGGACTTAGTCGTAATGGTTGATGAAAAACTTAACATAAGCAGTGTGTGCTTGCAGCCCAAAAGCCAATTGTATCCTGGGTTCCATTAGAAGACAGGTGGCCAGCAGGGTGAGGAAGGTGAATGCCCCTCTCTACTTTGCCCTCAAGAGGTCACAGTTGGAGTACTGCATCCAGATCTGGGGCTGAGAAGATGTGGAGCACATGAAGAGGGTCCAGAAGAGGGCCACGAGGATGATCCAAGGGCTGGATCATCTCTCCTATGAAGATAGGCTGGAAGAACTGGGATTGTTCAGCCCTGTGGCAGGGAGTTAGGAACTTGAGAATCCTTGAGGTCCCTTCCAACACAAGCTATTCTATGATTCTATGATTCACCTTCTGGCTTCCTAAATGCCATTTAAAAATGACTTTTTGGCCTTAACAGGTTTCATTTCAATCACATTTCCAAGCATAGACTTAACTGAAATACTCCTTTTTCTTTACTTCACATGTATGAATTCAATACGATTTTTAGCTTTTGTTTCTGCTGATTATTTTTTTTTAATCTTTGTTTTGATTAAACTTAGTATATCGTATTTAAGAGAATAAGTGACTAGCTCGAAGTTATTGTGATGCAGACTTTCGATATAACTCAACATTTCCAGGCTAAAGCAGACTCCAAGGGCCTGATGATCATGAATGTGGTTATCATGTAGTGCCATACAGTATATCCCACTCTAGCACTTCCAATACATCAGGCATGTCCAACCTGCTGCCTCACCAGACTGCAATCAGATGAAGTGAAGAAACAGGAAAATCTATCCACAGATATTTGAGAAGTAAAGCTGCTAATTTCTATTTTTTTAATTGTTTATTTTTTCCTTTGGCAATAGATCAAAACACTGATGCTACAAATACAGCTCAAAGTGCCATTTTCATTAGAGATCTTGATAATGAACATAATGTCACTGAGAAGGTGCCTTTTATAGTGCCACTGAAAGACATAACTCTCTTTTGATTTATATGAAGCAGTAAAAATTACGTGAAAGTGATTTTCTTTAACTTTTGTCAACATATCTGGTATAATTACTGATGGTACCCTGGTGATTCATAAGAAAGAGGGACATACAAGATGATACAATTGCCACTGGAAACTTGTGTTTGATGAAATATCACTGAATCACACATCAAGAAAATTTATTTGCAAAAACTTTAAAAATGGATAATGCCATGCAAATTATCATCAAAACTGTGAATGTCAACAAGTCCAAAGGACTGGATCATCACCAATTCCAAGGAGTTCTTTAGAAGTATGTATGCTGATTATGGGGACATAATTTACTTTTCTGAAAGAAGGTGGCTAAGTAGGGGTAAAATGCTAACAGCCCTTTAAGATTTGTGAAATATAGTCAAGTCTTTTATGGAATCAGGAGAAAAAATTGTGCCAGAACATGAAGATTAAAAATAGCTCACAGATTTAGCATTTTTGATGGATTTGACCACACTTTCAAGTGAGTTCAACATGAATCTTCAAGGTGAAAATCACCTTACTTGTGCTACATTTCAAACAAAAACAGCATTGAAATGGAACTTCAATTATTACAAGTTCAGGTTATGACAAATAATTTGACGCATATTGATGTGTTGGATAAACACAGTCCTATCAATAGCAAAATCATGGAAAATTGCTTTCCATTTTGATAAATGAATTAGAGGGTATGTTTCCAGATTTTTGAAAAAAAATTTTTTTTTGGTTTATTTTTTACTCCATTTTAAGTCAACATAAATACTTTACCAGTGGGTTTTCAAGTATAATGTATGGAACTGAAATCAGATAATTAACCTGAAGAAAAATTTGATCATGTTTCTTTACAAGAGACATATAAAAACCTGTCAACCAGAAAGAAATATCCTTTGCTTCACAGTGATGCCTGATTCACGTCATCATTTTCTGAGAGTACGTACATTTGTGAACAATTATTGTTAGGGATAAAACATGGGAAGAGTAATATTTTATCAAAAATCTCTGATGGACACCCTGAGAACTCACCAAAAATTTCAACGATTTCCACTGAACCAGATATTTATGCAACAGTTTCACAAAAACTGAGTGAAATACCCCACTAGTTTTTTATCTTCCTGTTTGCACTCTAATTTTTATCTTTTAATTAAAAAAAATACATAAAAATAAAGAAGATTGCCATAGCAAGGATATAGACTCTTAAAAAAATGACTTAAAACTATTATCTTATGTCTAATGTTCAGTAGTTTTTATTTTAATGAGTTTTATAATCCCTGCTAATGACAATAAAAATTATGAATACACACATTAACTAGAACATATAGAGAAAAAGAAGTGAATATGTTCACTCTGCAGAGAAACAGCATGAAAACCTTTTAAATTACACATAAAACTTAAATCGAGTGCATTATTCATTTGTTGGGCACTTTACAAAGAGGTAAATTTCTACACTTGCAAAATTAAGATGATAGCTCCATTAGCATATTCTGGAGAAGAAGTACATGTAGCAAGGAGGCAAAGCAAATTATCTCATTTTTATCACCTTGAATTAAATCGACTGCAAACTGAAATGAAGTTCCTAGTCATGTTCAGAGGTCAGCTTGATATGAACTTCTGTAAAAATTCCCCTGTAAAGGATTTATTGCATATTCATGACAAATTTGAATTTAATTTCTTTGCCAAATGTATACATCTTGGTTAGGATCTTGAGAAATATGAGATGTAAGCACTGGATTAAAGGTTTTTTGTTGTATTTTTTTGTTGGATAAATAAATATTGTGGGGTTTTTTTTTTCCATATTTTAATTGAAATTAGCAGAGGGAAAAACAAACAAAGAAACAAAATATTTCCATAGGAAATTCCAGTATGATGCAGATTAATCTTCATTAGCTGGTTGTAGCCATTGCATCTAACAAATAACAATTTATCAGAGTGTTATCAGAGTGCTATATTCTCTCCAGTTGCATGTTTTTGTAACCATGTTTTTTAAGTACTTTGTTCTCTCTACACTTGTTTTTATGACCTCTTCAGGACATCCTGGACCTTCGATTATATAAAGTAAGTGCAAGTTCTGTATACTTTCTTAGGTAATACATACTGTGCAGTACATCATTCTGCTGTCCTGCTTGTCATCTTTGCTTTTACCATGCATGAATGCTTGGTTTGAGCCCATTTTGAAAATGAACTGCGTTGTGTTGTAAACTGAAACGATCTGCTGATTTTTAGTACAGATAATGGTTTTCCCTTAAAAAAATAACTGCCTTTTAAATAGTACATTTTTTATGGCAGAATTTTCCGTGGTAGAGATAGTTTGTAAATCTAGTTTGTATGAAACCATGCTACTCTAAAACTAGAGGGGATTTTGCCTGCCAGTTCTAACATTTATTGGCTTACTTTTCTTTTTATCTCAAAATGCTTAAATTCATAACTCAGTTTGACTGGAAGTATCTCACCTTAACTGCCTCATGTACAGGCATCTTGATTCCAGAAATAAATTAGCTGCTACTTGATTTTGAGAGTTGACAGACAGGATTGTTACTTTTATGTATTGTCTCCCTGACTCATATACAGGTTAAGCAAAACAATAAGAAGGACTACATTCTTAGATAAGTTGGAGTTTTGGAGATGAGAGAATCTAAATGTCCCATTTACAAAATAATAATAATAATAAAAAATAATAATAAGAAGAATAAAAATGTATTTATGTATATGAATAAACAAATATTTAAATAGAAATATTTCATCCTACTTGCTATCAATTTTTTGCTGCCTATGACTGTGCTGGCATTCCACATCTATCGACTGATTTCTAAATGATGAATCCTTCTCATACGTGATTACTGGACACTGAAATACAAGGATTCATAATTCAGAGATTGACCCAACTTTCTTAAATTGGAGTAGGGACCACCCTTGTAAGCATGGGTGTGCCATCTCAATATTTAGATGTCTGTTTATGACTTCTACATCAACTAATCCTGAGGAGATATCAACCTGACTGACAAAACACATCTGTTCAGGCTTTATATGCAAGCGCAACCTTTGTTCCTTTTGTTCAAGCTTTATATACAAGTGCAACTTTTGTTCCTTTTGTTGTTGTTGGTTTTTTTTTTTTGCACTTTTCTAAGCACCTATTTGCTTTTTTTAAATTTTCTTGTTTTTTTCTCTGAGGTATAACCACTGTTTTCAATACAAACCTTAAGTTGTCTTTATGAACTCTTAATACATGCAGTTCAGTTAAATTGGGAATTGACAAGCTATTATACTTGAGTAATAGATGTAGTCGTAGCTTTCTACTGAGTAGCATAGCTGTTTTCTAACAGATGCATAACAGTGTGCATGCAATTTTTAAGAAAAAATAAATTAAGCTAGTATAAGCAAGGAATTCATGACTGAAAATTATGGACGAAGAATGTCGTGAAAATGCTTGCCGCTTACTAAACAAGGACATATAAACTGGCTTAGTCTTCTGTTTCCCACTCATCAGTATACTTGGCAACATTCAGCATATCTCAGCCATTTACCAGATCAACAATTCCAAAGTTTTGTTTTTTTTCCCACTCAAGGAGGTTTTTAAAAAAAAAATTAAGTAACTTGTGTACTGCACTTAGAGAGCTTCTGCTTAACATGCCGAATTTTTTCTGTGTATTGTGTATTTCTAGATGTGTAACTCAGCACTGTGTTATGCAAGGTGGCAAGGTGAGTAGAAGCCCTAGGATTAAAAGAACTTGAGGCATAATCCACTCTACATGAAATCATGTAGTATCATTTTATTGATTTTAATAGACTTTTCATTAGACTTTGATTAACTATTCCTTTTCTGATTTCAGCACATAAATAGTATCCCTTAATTCTTGGAAAGAAGGAAAAATCTCTATAGACAGAAAAATGTTCAGATATAAAACCTAAATAACACAGATTTACTGTGATACTTACATAAAACTAAGCAAATAAGTATTTGTTTCTGAAACATACTGGCATTATTTATTTTGTCATGGATGCTAAGAACTGTTCTTAATGACAATACTTTTGTAACTTCATGATTAACTATTGACAAGATGAATAGAATATGAATAGAGATAGTTTATGCGTGAAAGAACAAACACTTGTTTCAATATTAGAGAATGGCCATCACAGCAAAACTTGTCTAGAAATAACTGCATGTCTGGATGTAGGCACGCACTAAAAATTACCACAAAAAAGAGAAATACCTGCTTTGCAACATAGTACTTGCTGAGTAGTTTTAATGCCTCATCTACTGTTTCAGTAAGAATAGAATTGCCATCATCCAGCTTGTCTTCAACATGTTTCAGGACCTTCTGGAGCTACTGTATAGTACTTTAAAATATTGTATAGCTAGGATTGTGTATTCTTGCTAAGAACTTTTTTATTTTTTTCTTGTAATAATGTCTTTAAGTCTAATAATATAACTTCTTTTGAAAAATGCCTACCTACAAGCTAAAAGGTGCTACTAACTACAGATATGCATGGAAACTTAGTAATAATTGAACATACCTTGTCATTTTTTAATTACTTACATGATGACAACTACAGATGTGAGTGATCTGAAACCAACAGACATTATTACCTCTACTCTTCTAAGATGAGTGTTTAATTTGGTTCAACACCACGAGATAAAACAGTATTGCCCTTTCTGGATGCAGTTCATGTTGTTCATGAGTTTGCTTTGAAGAAAATACTATCCCTCTTTTTTCTGAAGGTAACATTAGGAAGCTCAATTTTTTTAACTGGAGGGAGGGAAAGAAACTATGTTGATACAAGTAAATACAATATTGCACCAGGCCATGAATAAGTAGGAAACAACATCTCAGACAGAAATTCAATTTGGCTGCATTAGAGGTATCCACTGTGTAGAAAAGTGCAATCTGCTGAAAGCATAGGTATTCTGATGAGCACAATTCAATGTGTAGTTTGTAGTCGTGTATTTGTATTTACAGGAATAAAATAATAACATTTTATTCAGTCATTTTATTTGGGTACAGGACACAAAATTTGTACAAAATTTCACCTGCAATTTATACATTAATGAAAAGAAACATTCATGCATCATACATAATTAAAAACATTAATGTATGAAGCATCTGTTCATTGCAGTTAGGACTGTATCATGTCCTCCACACAAATATTTCTCACTTGTTAAATGCAAGAAATATTGAGATAAATTGATATTTTTAAGAAAATGAGCAGGTGCTGGAGTTTATTATGTTCTTTATCAATTTCAGAAAGGCATAATGAGTTTGTCTTAAGGGCCATATTTTTACAAAATACAAAAAATTATTTACTATTTTTTCAGTCCTCTGCATGATATGTGGCATGTAACAGCAGCAGCATTCTATAAATAATACATGCCCATAAATACTTCATAAGGAAGAAACTTCCACATAAGCTTGTGAATACAATAAGAGTTTTCTTATTAAAAAACAAAGAAACAAAGCAAAAAAAAGAAAAATGAAGAAACAACCCATAAACCCTTGTCGTTTTACTTCATCATAATGTATATATTTTGTTGTAAATGGTACTCTGCTTGTTTATCCAGTTTCTTTAAAATAAATAAATAAAACAAAAGATATTAAAAAGGGCTGTAGAACAGATGATACAGCAGAAAAAAATGCTTAATTCCATGCTTTCATTCCACTTTGCAGACATTTCTGCTTCCATACGTTATGTGGAGAATATCAGTGGAATGATATTCTTTGTTTTTTGATTAAGTGACATATTTACAGGCTGTCTGTTTCAGAACCAAAATCTTCAGAATTGAGAAAGAATCTCACCCCTTCATGTTATAGATGCATCTCAACTTATTGTCTGATACTGGCATTGTTTACCTCAGTGTTCCTTTGTTACATTGTTAGCTGCAATCAGTAACTCATACTTTAAACAAAGACTCTCCTGGGATACATCTACCTCATGTCAAAGCCATACTTGTAACCTATTGTTCAGTACCTACATGTAATCACATAACAATTAGAAAATTTATGGCAACTTTTTTTCCACATATTTGAATAAAGACTTATGTAGTCATATTACACTAAATACTAACTGCACAGTATTTGGCAAGGAAGGCTTTAACACAACTGCTACTCACAATGACTTTTGAAATGGATATATCCCAGGGTGAACTCTAACATCTGCTATATGACTTTTTGATTTTGTTGTACTATTGTCTTTAAAAATGCATAAGCTTCTGTGCAGGTGACAGACTGAGTACTTACAAAGCACAATTGAGTAAAAAGGATGTCAGAGTTCATCATTAAAATGTTTAGTTATTCATAAGCTTCATATTGCTCCACTGTCATCCCACCATCCAGTTTGTAAAGTGGACAAATATTATTATGCTTACATTTTTCTATGTTATTTTCATTAATAATGACAGCTAGTATGCAGAATCAAATCTATGCACTCTAGATGGATTAAGATGTGTTCATGTTAGAAATGACAAATATACCACTTAATAAAGTTACACCATTAAAAATGTGAATGTTAATAATTAAGGCCTCCGTTAAGTAAATCTCAGTACTACCACAGAAATAGTTAAATGCATTTGTATGGCTCACCATGTGAAGGATTGCAGTGAAGAAGTACAGGTTCTTTAGGAAAGGCAGGTAGGGTAGATGAAGAGAGGGTGTTATTCCATATGTCAATGACGAATTGAAGAGTGGATGGGGAGCCTAGCAAAAGCTTGTGGGTCAGGATCAAAGGTAGGGCAGGGACAGAATTTCTACAGGCCTCCCAACTATGAAGACTTGATGGATGAGTCCCTCTATAGACAGGTAATAGCAGAGTCACGTTCACAAGCCCTGGTTCACATGACATTTGTCAGAGGGATAACACAGCATAAGCATTCTAGAAAGTTTCAGGTAAGAAAATTGAACAAATTTGTTTCATATCTATTCATTTTGAGCCACCTACTAATGTCTTACACTACTTCTGTCTTGCCACAGATTTTGTTTGTCTGTGAACAGGTCTCAAGGTTGAAGATGTGTATACCGCAGGGCTGGGTCTAGCTAATGCTCAGTGTTATCTAAGGAAATGTAATGACTCCACATCAAAAAATAATTGGTAGTAAGTAAGACTTACAAAGGATAATCACTGTAGTAATCGACTGTTGACACATGATCCCATCATTCTAACCTACCAAGTAGATAATTTTGATTCAACAGCTTTTTAAAACTATTTCCATGCTGACTGTGTCAGCATCGTTATACAAATATTTGAGATGTAGGCCTCTTCTTTCCCTACGTAGTCACATTATACAACTGTTACTGACTTTCCAGGGATTTTTAACTTTCACCGTCCATGTAGCTGTGCACATGTGTCAAGACAACTGCCACTGCTGTAGAAAAACCTTCAGCAGAACTGAAGACCTTAGTCATAAATCTTAACTAACATACTTACATAGTACTTAAATGTTTCTACATCAAATGGCAAGCACTCAATTTCTTTTTAAGTGTTGTGAACTTTGTATTAAGTAACTTAATAATTATCTAGACATAGAATGACTTGGATTAGAAGGGATCTCGAAGATCACTTAGTTCCAAAACCCTGCAGTGGTCAGGGTTTACCCCTACTTCTGAGGGCCCCATCCAACCTGGCAGTAAACACCTCTAGGAATGGGGCATCCACAGCTTCTCTGGGTAGCCTACTTCATTCCATCATCACCCTCTGAATAAATAATTTCTGCCTAATATTTAACCTAAATCTTCATTCTTGGTTTAAAACCATTCCCTCTTATCCTATCTCTATCAGATCATGTAAGAAGTTGTTCTCCCTCCTGTCTGTAAGCTCCTATTGATCACTGGAATGCTGCAATGAAATCTCCCTCGAGCCTTCTCCAGGTTGAACAAGCTCAGGTCTCTTGGCCTTTCTTCATAGGAGAGGAGCTCCATTCCTCTGGTCATCTTTGTGGTCTTCCTTTGGACCTACTCCAACAGCTTTGTGTCTTTCTTGAGGATCCCAGTCCTGGATGCAGTAATCCAGATGGGGCCTCACAAGGGCAGAGGGGTTCCCCTGCTGGCCACCCCACTTTTGATGAATCCCAGGAGTTCTGTCTAAAGGGTGTTGAATGTGGAAAACTTGTTACCATTTTCTTATCTCCATATGAAATTCCGTAATTTGTACTGAATAATGATGGTCTATAGCTTAGTGCTCCCTCCAAAATTAAATAAATCTGCAAAAAATATCTGAACTAGTGATTTGTGTGCTTCAATTCTTTGTGGAATTTTCTATTTGGACCCTGACATTCATTGACCAAGTACAGGATTTATTTACATAAAATTTCTACTATGTGTTCTGAGTCAGTGCCCTTCAAGCTGCTAAGCTGCTGGCTCACATCATCTCATCAGCACATTAAGTTTGAACAGAAGTAGATAATTGTAAAAGATATACCATGTTTCATTTTTAAACAATACATTTATAATGTTATGTTTCCTATTCACATTTACGATTACTGCAATGACTTTCATTCCACCCATGATCTCATCTTACATTATCTTGAAATTTATTTTCTAATAGACTCTTAATAAGGATATTTTTGATGATCTTGCATCCTCCTAGGAAACAAAAATAAATACTTATTTTATTTCTAAGACCAAATATTCCTCAAAAAATAAACAACAAAATCTAAACTGAAGTAATGTAGTATTATTAATGTAGTAGTAGTATTAAGAACCAAGAAGAGCAAGAGTGAATGATGAAAGTAGTGCTAAACCAATAAAATATTTTTGAATATACTATGAGAAGTTATCAGCTAAGGAAGGAATATGGATCCATGTGACTCAGTTCAAGTGATTCAACTTTAATAGCTCTCTCAAGTAAAAGCTAAAGCAGAGATGCTTATCTCATTTTACTGGTTGCTCAAATAGCACTGTAATCTCAGTGCAGCAGATGTAAACGGTTTTAATACTGTACACATCCTTATCTAAAGAAACCTAGCATTGTTTATCTCTGTGTTGTCCCTCTGTGAAGCTCTCCATGCTACAGAGGTGTGCAGCTGCTGCTCAACTTGTAGACCTATCTTACTATATGTACTATGATTTAATTATTATTTTGTCTGTAAAAGATGCAGAAGGGAAATTCAGTCTATTACTTTTAGCATTTGTGTCCTCCCTTTAGAAGCAAAAGAGCCTGATGCCTAGGTTAGGGCTGGGGATGTATTTTCATGGTAGCTATGACTGAAAAGTATTTGACCCTCAGTAGCTATGAACTTGTAGTGTATTGTAGACCTACACAAATACTGCAAATATATAGGTAATGTCACTTGATAACTTGATATCTGGTCAGGGAAATCAAAAGCAATGACGTGAATGTTAGCTATATAATACCAATATAGCCTGTAGGCTAAAAATGCTGAAGGACATGTGATCAAACTCTCTTACACCAGTCATGTCTTTGTTGACATGGAGATTTTTCTCTGCAGTAAATTTGTCATGACACATTTTTATACTGAAACAATGTTATGTTTTCTTTTTTGGAGGAGGAATAAACCAAAAATAATTGGAGAAAAGTCACACTTTTCACATAGAAATTCCTATTCACTCTCTTGTCTGAGTGAGTCAAGCTCCAGTAATAAACTATGTACAACTAGTCTGATAAAATGTTTGTACGTTATTAGCATGCAGATCAGTATAAAATGTAATATTCACAGGAATATACACTTTCCACTTGCCAGTAGAAGTCGCTATCAAAGGAAGAAGAAAGATTTAAGAGTTCTTGAAATGAGAAATAGCTAATAAGGTACAGAGGAAGATGACATTCAGTCTATTAAAAAAATCTGTTCCACATTTCTATGAAAGACGAATATATTATTTTAAGAAGCTTCCACTTCTGCAATTTAATAGAAAGCACTTCAGAAAAAGAATTTACTCATTTGATCAAATGAAATAACAGCTTTCACTAGAAAATCTGAAAGACCTACTGTAGGGCAAATAACCCCCAAAAATAGCACCCAAAAGAAATAGTGCCAAAGCTGGTATATTTTAATAGGCTTAGGTAGATGGTGTACAGATAGTTAATAAGAAAATTAATAAGAAAAGAGTAGCTCACCTTCAAAGATGGTTGAGGCTCACCAATAACTCCACTAGGGAGGGATCTCCAACCAGAGATCCTTCCCTGGTGGTGGTCAGCCCTTAAATGGGGTCTTGGGAGAGGTGGAGTCAAACTCCACCCCTTCCAATCACACTCACTTGTGCCCCTGCGGCTGACCCAGTGCTCGCCTCAGGTGATCAATCAGTGGTTCAGGCCATGATTCAACAGTTCCCATACACCTACAGATTGCGAATACTGGTTTACTGCAATGAAGAATATGCATTAAGGTCTGAAATTCTTTCTTTTAACTGGTAAACAACAAATCAACTGAAACAAGGAGAGGCAGACCACACTGTAGTCACTGTGTAAGATTAAAGATAACTTTAAATTAATATTTTTCATATGTTTCTTTAGAAAGACTTTATAATCATATCATTTATTTTGAATATGACTTGTAATGCAATGACTTGTAACTCAAAATGCAGTTAAATGAAGAGTGATTTAAGTAATTGTGTACAACATAGCATTGTAATGTCTGGGTCAGAGAGTCACAAGCTTTAAGCATTGGTACATTTTTAACAGTTTTCATCTGTCCCAGCAAATTCTACGCTGAAAGTAAGGATAGCAGGTCTATCATTAGATATTCATAGCCCAGGTAAAAGTTTAGTATCACAGGAGAAAGGTTTTATATTATCTTCCACTTGCAGTGTTCAAAGGTCTCCAGAATTCTGTCAGGTATGGCTCTTCAACCCTGAGAATCACAGAAACAGTCAGAGAGGTAGACAATAGGATTGTGTGACAGTTGACAAATTAAATCAAAGTTTACTCATAATGAAAAAAAGTAGGAGTCTCAATGGCTGATAAAAGCTATTCATTCTCGTAGTTTGGGGATGTAATATTTTCCATGAGAGTGCATTCTCATCTTCAGGATTACATTAAGAAAAAGAGAACATAAGAAGTTCCTAAGTATTTCTGAATTTTTGTGCAAGAAAAATACAGATAAGAAAAAGTTACTTACTTGGCTAAGGACTGCCTTATCTCATTAAATTTTGTATTGGATAATTGGCTGAGCTATCTTTCTTGACAATAGGATGAAACAAGCCAAAAAAAATTAAGTCTTTCATGCTCAGACTCAGTGTTCAGCACAGTACATTGTGAAAAACTGCAGAGTCTGACTGCCTTGATAGCAGACCACAGAACAGCATTAAGCCACTATCATCAAAATTACACTGCTGAGACAAGATTATCTTCAAATATCAGTACCAAAGAAGCCCTTTGGATTCATAGCTTCTAAACTTTTAAGTCTGCTGCATTAAACATAGCAGTAGGTGTTCATTGGTGTCAGCATCACAGAATGATAATGAGCTGTTTCTGACATAATATTTTATGTAAAAAAGAAAAAAGTCAACACAGATTTAAAATAATTAATCTGGAAAATTTTAGCTGTCAGAGAACTAGAAGATTCTTGGTTCTGTAAAGCCTGTTATTTCTACACTAAATACATGGTTTCTTCATATTAAGAAGTGCATATTTTGAACTAAGCAGTTGTTTTCTAAACATGTTTAGGTATACCTCCTCTTTACTGAGGAAACAAATACATAGTCAAGAAACTTAGTTTATGTCCTTGAGGGAAAGCTGACATTTGGTTCAACAATGTGACATAAAATAAATAGGAAGTCTTTATAAAAGCTAAAAATATCCAAGATTTCTCACAGCTTGAATGAGTCTTGTTTGCTCACATATTTGTCCTTGTTTGCTTTCAGTTATTTTATCTCGGCCATTTTTTTAAGAAGGTCAAATTTGCCTTCAACTTAAGTAATTGCTGACATTACTTCACATAGTTCTAGCCTAATGCAATTTCGTTGTTGATACTAATCTGCTTATTCTAATTGAAATTGCTCATGTAACACTGAAATTTAAAATGTTGATCTTGCAAACATGAAGATATCTAGGGTAATATATTTGAGCAATTCAGAGATATTAATAACGCTTTTTGCATTTTTAAACTCAGGCATGTAAATATTCTCAGGATTTATGCCTAAAATATCACACTTTTTCCCTGTAAAAATGCATAAACATGAATATTCTCTTGGTGATATACTCAACTATTTACAGTAACAATAATTTTCTATGCTTAGAGCATTAGTATAATTAATTTGATGTTAATTGTGGTATTTCTATAATGCTGTAATGATTACTTTTGTTTCAATATACAGTACTGACTGTCCCTCCCTGATATAAGTATGAAGTATTGATATATGTTAACATGCTTTTCTATTTCATGAGTGGGCAGCAGAGACTATAAGCTCACTAAAATACAAATTTTCACCCTGGACTGAGGGTCTTCTTACACAGAAGAAATAAAAAAAGAAAAAATCAGTTTTCATGGGAGGGAAATAGCACAGCTGCTTATTTGGCTACTATGGTTTCCTGACAATGTACAGGTTAGAACCTCCTGTTGGTCTAAAAAAGTGAATAAAGCTAAGCTTAACTGGACTAGAATATAACAAAACAGACATTAGGTTGCCCTTTCACTTCAGCATTAACTCAAAAATAAAACTTGTAGCAACTATGAATAGATCTAAATAGCCTAATGACTACACAAATATGTTCTTAACTCAGATGCTCTGGAAGTGAAGATCATGATAGCTGAGTTTTCCTCAATCTCCTCACATAAGGGGGAGTACAGCATTTAGAGCAAAAATTCAGGAACACATGAATAGAAGTGGGTTTTTAATGTTTTCATATATAGCACAGACAGGGGCTTATGTTTTCTGAAAAGTTAAAATTTTTATTTCAATTAAAAGTATAATTCCTGAAGTTATTCATTCATTTTTAAAATAAAACAAATGCTTGAACTCTTTTGACAAGTTTCCATTGCATGTTCTTTTGTGGAATACTGAAATAATGTAAACAGTGGAAAAAGTAGCCACTGAAAAATATAAGTTTCTGAAACAAATTATATGAACAAATATTTTTCGGAATAGAGATTCAATTAGGCAGTATCACCCTGGTACTGCAACATCCAGAAAAATATTACATTCAGGGCTGTATGTGTGGTCTCAGCAGAGCCATATGGAGATAGATGATCACCTCCCTGCTCTGTTAATACTACCATTTTGCTTTGCAAGCTGGTGTTTAATTTGCTGCCCACACACAACTCATTTGGGTGTCAGCACCAAATGTGTTTATGCCAACTGTGTTTCAGTTTATTATCCCTCAGAGGTGTCTGGTTACAGTTCTCTATAGTGAGATCTTGGGATTGGATTAATATGTATCATGAAGATTAAAAAAAATGAAAAATTCAAATCATAAAATAATAAAGGAAAACAGGTTTAAACATATCTGCATTACAAAAATCTATGAAGAATAATTTCAGTCAGAGAAAATGTATCTTGATAGATTCATGGTAGAGTTCATTTTGGAGGTCAGATAATCTGAGACATTAGCTATGTATAGATTTATTGTTTTTCAACAAATTTATAATTGTTTTCATTGAACTCACTGAATATTAACTATGAGAGTCGTGGGTTTTTTGTCATACAGCTACTAAAGAACAGATCTGAGTCTACCAATCTTCATCAATATTTATGATTATTTTGCACAGTGTTCTGTAATTAGGGTCCATGAAATTGCTGTCCTCATAACTGCCATTCCAATATGCCAGTACATATTAAAAATATACTGATCAGACTGTGAGTTTGATGATCAATTCAGGTAATATCTTTAACAATAAACTGTCATCTGTTTCAGTAATCTGTATTAGAGCATCTGATGTTTTATGTAAATATAAGTTACATTCTGTTGTACTTACTATTTTAATCATAGAAATAGTTCCACATGTCACAATATATATCACAGGGGAAAAAGGGAAGGAAATCTAGGTTGAAACAGCAAAATTTAGTTTTCACTTTTAAAATTATGATTGCTTTTAAAAGCAATGAACTATAAATTAGTTATATATGCTAACTTAAACATTACAAGATCAATAAAATTGATTTTTTAAAAATATATATGTAATGATAAAGATAACAGTGACATTTTGTTATTCAGATTCCCTCAGTCTAAATACATTGATTTAATTTAACACTTGACTACATATGAGGAGTTTCATTAAATACCATTAGGAGTTTTAAACCAGATCTCAGTTATTATATAATAACTTACTTTTAATGACATTGATCTAGCTACAGTGACATGCTTATAAGAATCTGATTTAATACACAACTGAAATTGGAAATGAGAAGAGAAAGAAGGTATAAAAAGGTAAAAAAAAAAAAAAGAAAAAAAAGAAAAAGAAAGAAAGACAGAAAAGAGAAAGAAAAAGAAAAGTGAACTTTTCTGAAAAACGTCAAATGGATTTTTTGGTGTTCCTTTCAGTAGTTGTTTGAGGATTAACAAAAGGTTTTGTGGTGTAGATTCCAGCACTGCAAGGATGCCTTCTATATTCAGAATAAAACAAAGAAACAAAAAAAACCACAAAACCTTTATTTGCTTAAGTCACACAAACATTTTGCTGGAGTGCTTGATTCTGCTACGGAAAGAACTGTTTTGAGTGCCACCTCGGATGAGCTGTTTCCATGGGGCTGATGTTTATAACAGAGAAACTAAATCAGATATGTGTCATAATTCTTCACTCATAAATGGACATCTGTCAGAATATCCCAAGTACATGTGAAGGGATGTAGACTCCTTGTCATCAAGAAATCTACAAGGAACCAGTGAATCAACCCAGTATGTCAATACTGTCTTCAATGAAATTACTTTTATGGAAAAGTTAAGTTCTTAGCACTTTCTTATACACGTATGTAAATAAATGGGGGTGAATTGTGGAAATATGTACTTCTGGAGAAGAACTTATTCTGTGGAGTATACAGAGTGGCAGAATATGGAAATGTGAAGGAGAGTAATTGAGAAAGACAGAGGGTAATACTGTGAAGCTGAAGTCTCCAAGAAGTACTATGAAATTGTTTCTTAAATGCATACAGTAAAATTGAGAAGTCAAGAACCAAAAGCCAGCCAATGAAGAAGGGTGCTTTATTTATTTCATGATAGTGACAGCACATTTTAACAATCTAACTCAAGACAGGCAAAAAATAGAAGAGTTTTAAAAGGATTTTGCACAAGATGCATTTATCTTCTTACATGTGTAAACTTTATAACTGATCAAATTAGGCTTTCTACTTTATTGATGAGTTGCATTCAGAAGTAACTACTGCTTACATATTTTGCACAGCAATTGGTATGACAGAACATTTTTATATTTATTGCTAAGTATTAAAAAACCCCAAATAACACCATTTCACCTCACAATTTGACGATATTTTATGTCAGTGAGACATATCCACTTCACGATGTATTGTCTAAACCAAATATAGTTTGTTGTTTTCTTCATCTTAAAGAAGTTTAAAGAAGACAGAATAAAAACTTTGTCGAGATCTTACAAAAGAAAAGTATACATTCGTATAGAATACTCTTTGTGCCATAATATCACTGAGAAATCCAGAATTGATTTTGAGATACTTTACAGTTCAAACAAACTTGGTAAATGTTCTAACTGCTCAAACAAATCACTGTTGAAAGAAACTTCTAAGACTGTACTTAAAATTAAACGTGCAATAGGATGTAGGGAAAGGACTTTTAAAACTGAGAAATGCATGAAATATCTTGTAATGGCAGTGAAATTATATCCTTTCAGAAAAGCTTTGCACAGTTGCCAAACATTTCATGCCATAGAGTGTTCAGAAATACATCAATTTCCCATGGAAATATATGTTCTGAAATGAAATCATTTGTGAGAGACTTATATAATTTTAAATAGAATCAATGAGACACATAAAACTTGTAGAAAATTCTCCTTATTTTGCAGAAAATAATGTTACAAAAGCAAAGTAAATGAAGTACATTTGTAGCATTTCTAGTACTATAAAAAAATATATATATACATATATAATATATATAGTTTTTACATACTTCCTACCTATTTGATCATATAAATAGGCCCTGAGAGAAATACACCGACAACTTCTTTTCTGGAGAGAATTCCTCTGGAATGTTCCAGTAGAAAGCCAGTTGTTATTCTGTAGTTCCAGACAGATCACAATTTACATTTTCTTTTCATAGTGGTATATGTGGCAAACTTTTGACCTTGCAAAGGAAGAAATCATTCTTCATTTTTTTCTACCCAAACATTTTAAAGGAGCCTGTGGCAGGTCAGAAGTCATATTTCACCTCACAACTGCTAGGACTTCATTACCAGATAGAAATATGTAATATGTTGTGGGATATCAGGAAAGGAAATTACTATTAAACTATTAAATGTTATTAAATTGTTCCTAATTTTAGTTGTATCTATTCTAATGTCTCTAGATTTTCCAGAATACACAAACATAAGCTGGATTTCCTCTAATTTATTTGTACATATTAGCGTTATTTCAAAAAATGACTTTGAAAATACCTACAGAACATGCTTTCCTGTCTCTGAACAGCCACTTTTTAACATCAGTGATAATGGTTTGAAAACTCAGTACCCTGCATTTCAAAGACAGGATCTGTAAGACTGTCATATTTACCTGAGCATGAACTTGTCTGCACCTTGTTAAAACCAACTTCTGTAGGAGTAAATGCTGTCACATCAACTCTTGGTTAACTGAGAATCCTCTCAAACAAGAAAAGGTATTATTCCATGCAGGACCACCCATCAGGGCCAGAAGTGTGGTGCATAGGCGTTTGCTTTACTGTCCCTACTAAATGTTACAGCTGAAGGTGCGAATAGTGCTTTTTTGCCCTTCCATTACAGCCTATTTTAGCCCTGTCTGGAAGAATCAGTCCCTTCCTGCCCTGGGGTTCTGATGGGATGCTGGTCTCCAGAACTAACACTGCTTGCCACTTAGGCTCCTAATAAAGAAGGTGGTGATGAGACACACTCAGTCCTATTTTGTAACACACAACTTGAACATGAACTTCTGTAGACTACTTCTGTTTTTGCAGTCAGGTTGCCAAAAATCACACATGAGGTCTGGAAATTATGTGTAACTTTGAATATTATCGCTTTAAACATGCTCTCATGGGAAAAAGAGAGCACCAAAGTGCTCTTCTGTGTAAAATATGCAAATCCAAATCTGATAATATTTGCAATGTTGTTTCATTGCCTTCTCACAGGAGAAATCTGAGGCCATATTTGCAGAAATTCTGTGTTCTTTCTCTGCAAGTTAAATCAATTGGGCCTGTGTTGCTAATGTATATGTTTGTACTAAAATACTGAGAGGAATAAAAAAAATCAAGTTCTTACTCTTCCAGGCTTGAGAAGCAAGAGTCTTTTTTCATAATTCTGGTTTTCAATTCTAATTCTGAAGACAAAGAATGGAAAAAAAATGCCACTTGATTTCATTCACTGTGGAAATACACTAATAAGTATCTAAAAAGATATAAAAATGAAGTAGATTTTTAAACAGATGATAGATAGATACAAAGAAATATCACTGTATTAGGCATGATCCTGTGGGGAAAAAACAATAAAACTACATTTAGTGCTTTATGGTTGACTCATAGGGAAAATTAAAGTTGTGATATAAATTTTACCATTTTCAAGTTGTTAGATTTTTGACTTCTATCTAAATATTCTTATAATGTATGACCAAGTAATTAAAATTAGTATGTAACTATGAAGAATATAAATCAAGTTTTTTAAAAGAAGATTATTCAATTAAAATTATTATTTACTGAAATATATTTTCTTAATTTCTCAACCCTGCCATCTGGCAATATCACAGGGAAAGCTGACTCCCTGTTACAAGATGATACCATCTGAATTTCAAAATCATATAAGTGCTTCATAATTGCTTGAAGTTTGAACATTATTTGATTTACCAACTATCAGCTGTTCAAAAATAGTCTCCTTAAATCATAGATCTATATTTTTTCTGGTCCATTTTCCCCTTAAAATTGACTTGACATTTAAAACATCAGCTTTTTTCACAGTGTGCATCCCATCTGCAATTATGCTGCAGCCCACACAGCTCTCTCCTTGCTATAGCAATAAACCCAGTAAAAGAACACGTGTTTAAGGATAAAAAGGATAGCAATATATCCACACAAAGGAAAAAAAAAAAAAACGAAAAAGGAGAAAACAGGACATTTTTACAGACATGCACTGCAATACATGGTATAGTGCATTTATACAAGAAAAGCATATTACATATTGGAGTGTCTCTCCTGACTGAGTAATTACAGGATCAACAGTAATCAACCTCTCTCTCATACAAGAATATTAACATAGTGGAAACACTCACTTAATCTTATCTCATATATTTCACTTGTAATATGGATGGAACAGCAAATTAATAACAGTGCATGTGTCCTTTGTCAAAATCGGCTACAACTTTATGTGAGGGAATGATGATAAAATGTTTGGATTTCTGTGTTGTCAAATTTTATTTGGAGAGTAGAAACTGCAAAGACACGGCATAAATGCCTCATGTATCATTGTAAACGTGTTTGTTTGACCTGTTAAAGAACAAATTTTATACTCTTTCAGTGTCTATAATTACTCCTAATTGGTGATGGCATATGAAAAGAACAAGACTGAGTTTGCCTGCAGTCTGTAATCATGTCTACACAATTTGCAGTACCTAGTACCAAGCTAGTATGAAGTTGGCTTAAATTTTTCTATTCAACAGTGTTGCCAATTGTGTAACAGAGACATAAACATAATCTCCACTGTGCTTGCTTGCTTTTTATTGATTCACAAATCTCATAATGCAATTTATACATTCATAAAGATTGATAGGGGAAAAAAAATACAATTCCAAGTGAGTTTATATACACATAAGTCTTGAGGAGTCTTGAGGAATATAAACAGAAACTTTTGATTCTGTGCTTTCTATTTGCAATCACCCTCAGAAGTTTTCCAATATTAGGGAATATATAATATCTCTGTTTTGGATATACTTAGATATTTTCAATAATAATAATATAATAATAATGTAACAGTGCAATCATGCTGAAGCCTTTACCTCAAAGGAGATATTTTGAATACTACTCTTCTAGTTAAAGTACAGCAATTCTCATGAAGTTTGTAAAAATTCAGATAAAAATGTGTTTGGAAATCACCTGCATGTTCTAAAGCTGTAAAGTAGAAACCGATCTATAGATAAAAAGTGGAACGCAGACAAGTCAAAACTTGACTAAACTGAAAAGAAACCATAAATCAGTGCTTTCTTGCAGAAAGCTTGCATTTCAAGCCAAAATACTGATGGAAGAACATCCCTGAAGAGTTGCCAAACAAGCATGAGTTTTCTTACTGCAAGAAGTTGCTCACCTAATTCACCATTTGGTGGCAGACAGCCTAACTTCCTTCCTAGCTGTTAATCCTATACCATAAAATATCCCTAATGTAGTTTTCTACAGTTCTATTTATCTCCCTGGGGATAAAAGAACCTGATGTTTTGAAGTGTCGGATTTTATACTATGTTGCAGAGAGATATTTTTATTTATCTTCCATTCTATGTTTTTCTGAAGCATATACAAAGGTAATCTTCAGAGAGCTATTTGTACTATTTGTAATTTTTTTTTGTATTTTAGCTTTGGTTTGAAGAACCCTCTGGGAAAACATATATAGCTTACATCCTGGACATTATACACAGATTGTACATATCTAAAAGATTTTTAAACATTTTTATTCACCTCTTGGAACGCATAAGAAGTCTGTCAATATAAATAATCAGATTTGTAATGATACTGTATGCTGCATGATACTGTATGTTTTCTGAGAACAGGCATGTGGGTCACATTTAAATACATCTTCTTTTTTGTGTTCTAGAGATAGGAAATATCCAGGTTGTTTTCTGTTTAATTCTCTGCAAACTGGACTGAGATTGGGTCATTTCTATGCTTAGGGCTCCTCCTGCTCAGCAGCAGAGACACAGCTGCCTGCAGTTTGGGAACCAGTGGTAGATTCCTGAATGTATGCTACCAAAACTGGTAATGCATGAAGTATACAATTTTCGACAGAAAAATATTGGACTGACATAATGCACTTTTGGAATTTTCAGACATTAGAAGTGATAGATGTTGCACAAATGTAAGAATTTCAAACATCATGTCTGAGAGGAGTTGGTCTGGCATGGGAACTCTTTGCAGACCTCTGGCCCAAATCATTTATTTCCTTTTCTTAGAATGGGAAATTCAAAAATCAGACTGTTAAGGTTAAAAAAAAAAAAGTTAAATGAATGAAAAAATGTAATACAGGTTTACATATGCCCCTGTTAGCAGGGGTTGATGGCGATAGGACAAGGGGGAATGGTTTTAAACTATGACAGGGGAGATTTAGATTAGATGCTAGGAGGAAGTTTTTCACTCAGAGGGTGGTGACCACTGAAACAGGTTGCCCAGAGAGGTTGTGGATACCCCATTCCTGGAGACATTCAACGCAAAGCTGGATATGGCTCTGGGCAGCCTGCTCAAGTGGTTGGCAACCCTGCCCATGGCAGGAGCATTGAAACTATATGATCTTAGAGATCCTTATTAAACCAGATCATTCTATGAGGCTATGATAATACCCTGAATTTCATCTTTCCTTGAGCCTTGAAGCTGAATTTTCATAAGAAAGTAATTAAAGCAGGAATTATCCAAACATGAATGCTTTTTTTTCTCTGGTAAGTAGAAATTTTATCTGCTTGTGCATGTGAGCTCTGCAAATCTCCTTAACATATATTAATTTGAAGAAGTAGAACTACTGAAAACAAAAAAAGAATTTACCTCAGAAGTGCTCCATAAAGGGATCTGTAGCATAAAAGCCTAGCATTTGTCTAGATACCATGATATTGCAAATTACTGTTTATCAGGGACTTTATTTGAAATCTGATTTAGCAGCATAGATATGACCCATGAATAAGGAGATATCTTCATGAATTTACAGGCATGTATTTATGTATGCATTGCAGTCCCGGAATAGAAACACTGTTCTTGTACTTTTGTAAAGTTGTTTTTGGGAAAAATAAAACAAAACATTCACGTGAGCTACTCTTAAAATAGTAAGAGTACTGAATTTTGGGAAAATACATATTTTCTGTAATAATTACTAGGTACTAATAATTACAGAAAATCTGTAATACTTATTAGGATGGGGTTATTATTTTAAGCTAGGATATAATGTTGTTCTTCATATTTAAACTTTTTAAGCATAAATGATTTTATAATTTATTGCTTCTTAAGTGTGGACATAAAAAACTGAGTTATTCTGTATTTCTTTAGTTCCATGCTTTAGACAATGTAATTGATAGAAGACTTTATACCAAATATGGAATCCTTCATCTTTGAATTTTTTGAAACACAGTAGTAGTCTAGTGACAGAGGAGGCAATGCAGCTAACTGTGTCTTGTAATAGTAAATTACGTTATTGTCTCTTTACATCTCTTCCAGATCTTGTTGTTAATGGTTACCTAGCTTTTCTGGGCCAACATTTTCCCTCATAAAGTGTAGCTTATTTCTCCTTTGACTTTCACATATTCTTATTTTAGTGTGTTCTACTAGTTCCATAATTTTTGAAAATTCTCTCCTCGTTTGCTATTTTAATCTATTCTATTCCCCACTGTGCCATTGTACTTCTCTCTGCTCCTGTGCTATGCTATCCTCGGGCTAACATGAATAGCATTATGTATATATCTGAGATTAGATGCAAATCTAGACTAACACCTTTTAGTGAACATGGCCTGTAACATGTCTCTGATGGCTGCTCAAAATGTTCAGATAGTGTAAGCTGGAATAAACTTAATGTGTTATCAGTTGCTATACTACAAGGAAAAGTGAGAGTTTCATATTGAACAGTAGAGCATAAAGCTCCCTATATGAACTAACCAGTTTTAGATTCACAGGCACCTGGGGACTTTGAATCCAAAGAGGTGCCTTGATGCTGAAGTGGAGAATATCACAACATTTGTTATAGGAAACAGATTTAAACAGAAACATGCTGAGATCTAGCCATTTCAAATATAATAATATAATATAATAATGAATCCACAAAGGAAGTGAAATAAACATGCTTGGTCTAAACCAAGTAACCTTAATCTACGGGCCTTCATACTTTCTATTATATGTAATCATGCACAGATTGATGTGGACTGAAAGATGCAAATCCAAGTCCAATTCATAGTAAAAGTTGCCAGTGAATCATTGAAGAAAAGGGCTTGTCATGGTGTGTCAAAGGCAGGCTTCTCAAGAAAGTAAGAAGAGCAAGAAGAGAGGGGAACACCAAGGCAGCCATAGAAATATCCTCACCTGAAAGGAGCCAGAATGCTGAATCAGGAATGTCAGGGTCATAATCAGGTCCAGGAAAAAGGTTCAGGGCCAGATACAGGCCAGTCAGCATGTAGCAAGTCCATTATGATGAGTCAAGGTCAGGGTCAGAGAAGTTGTGACCAAACACAAACACACTTGTCAGAGCTGTGATGTAGCTCTGATGGGAACTAAGTCAGAAAGATCAGACTTGAAAGAGATTCCCAAGGAAAAGGAAGGTCTGATTCTCACTTATAGTTCAGCAATTGTTCTCGGTGGAGGAGCTGGTCTTGGCCTATGTTTCTCCAATTTATAGGAGGAAGAGGAGGTTCTTTGATATATGTATACCCAGCGTGAGATTAAGAAACAACAGTTCAGATGTTGGTCTGACCAGACTATTATAAATCTTAATCAGGGAGATGGGGGAGGACAGACACTATTACCAATTATGGTGATGGGGAAGGGAAAGTAGGCAATAGAAAAGATAGGAAAGAAGCAAGAATTGCGTAAAGCAGGGATAGATATCAACAGGATCCAGCAGAGGTCCCATTGCACTCCATTCTGAGGGAGAAGTGCAGGGGGAGGAGGGGATAGCAGTAATGGAAGAAGTGGCAGGGCAAACCAGGGAGGAAGCAGCAGGTCTCAAGTAGCAGGCCCAGGAGGCAGTCCATCAGCATGCAGGGATCAGCTCGTGAGGTTTCTGATGACAGAACACCTTTTCATGGTTGTTGGTCCCTCATTTATCCTCCTTTTTTTCCTGCCTACATGACATCCCTGGATGCTTGGGTAAGTGTCGTGTGAGTTCCCCTTGAGATGGCTATCTCACTTAAGAAAAGTCCACACTAAAGACTGCTCCCCAGCCATTAAGCTGCCACTTACCTCTCTCTCCTTGTCCTTGGCTTTGTCCATCTGTGTCCTTCAGACAAAGGATTTCACAATCCTTGGCCAGGACTTGTTCATCAGCAAGCTTTGAGGCAATTGGCATAAAAGAATGATCTCTTACAGGCCTTATCCTACAGAACTCTTCAGTTAACCTCCACTAAACTTGCATAAGGGGAAATGCACTCAGGATTCTGACAGTAAGAATTTTAAATTCTCTTGAGGTGGTGGGTTATTTAACAGAGCAGAAGACAGAAGAGATCACATTGAGCCTAGAAAGTCACAATTGTATACCTGAAGAAGACCAATACTTATTTTAATGAAGAAATGTAGCCAGAGAACTCCCCAGGTGAAAATGAATAAAACAAACTTTGTACTAAGACACTAAATCTGTCTTATCAGCCTGAAAAACTGGAAGGAAAACATGTTGAATGAGGTAACGAGCTCCTCCAAGGTGAATATCTGTAGGAAGCCTCTGAGGACAAAGTTCTGGAAAGTGTTCTGTGAAGGAAAGTCATTCTTCTTCATGGATGGGTACTTCTACTGAACTCCAAATCGAAATACAATGTTTGGTGCAAGACTAAAGCCATGACTATCATCTTGTATGATAGTAAGTCACCTGAAGTGAGAGAAAGGCTGAAGGGGAGATTTTTAAGGGGTATTGGTGATATAATTAGATTAGATATGATTTTCTTCATTCTTCTGAATTTTAATAAAACATGTTACTCTATTGTCTGGTCCAACTGGCATGAATAAATGTTTTTATTCACATTCACATTTTATTTACATTTAGCCTGTATTATACTAAGATGTCATTTAATGTTTCTCATCTTAGAGATGTGGGGAATTACTTGGGACATAATTGCAATTAAACATCCACTTGAGTGCCCTTAGTATACATCTCACAGTATCAAGGGCTAGGAATGATCACTGGTACTAACTGAATGCATCAGAACATTGACATCCCAGGATAAAAAGGGCATAATTTCTTAACACACATCTTCACTAAAAGGGTTCTTTGGCAAATAATAAGATAGAAGGGTTTGCACGTGTCTCTAGGAATGTGTGACAAAAATATTTTTATGTAAAGGCACATAGACAAGATATTTTCTTTAGTGAGAGAAACACTGTACTATGAAGCCTCACTGTGTTGGTTCTGTCTCTTTGGACTCACTGATTCTGCAGTTCTTGAATGCACAGCAGCTGTACTTCACTAGTGAGGTTGAAGAGTTCAGCATCACAGTATCTGGAAAGTAGAGCAGTGAGATCAATTCACACAAAGAAGAGAAGGTGTTAAACTATTTTCCACTTTTTTTTTCTTCCATTTTACAGGTGAATTGTGAGACTAGTGTATTTCCCCAGAACTGTGCTTTGAGTTGATAGGACTGCTTGCAATTTATTCATCGTACTGATCTCAATTCAGATAATTGGTTTTGTGATTTTGATAATCCATATTCTCTTGTATGCATGTGGAAGTTCAGCCCATGATAATCTTTCTGAAGGAATGCAAAAAATGGTCTACAGATAAATGAATAAATTTAACAGATACTTCACTTTTGTGGGTTAGAGTGGCTTTTTAAAAAAATTGTTTCCTTCAATAAAATTATTAAATTATATCTGAATTTCACTCTAGGGGTTAGTGTATAGTTTCAGATGCTTCCTAAGGTTTTCAGCCTCAATGAAAATCAGATCCCTTAGTGCATTTGAAAATATGGACCCTTTATTTAACATCCTTTAACATCTTTGAAATACATGAAAATATTGTTTAAATACTCTCACATCTAAAGCACAGCCCATAGATTTCTACTCCGTTTATTTGAGAGAAACAGATACAAAAAGCATTCAATTTTGTTAGTCTTCTGAATGGATAACTTGGATGCTGCTTGTAGTAAGGGTGGAATTGACTGTAATCTTTTCAGCATAGTAAGGAGAAAGAAAATTGAAAACTACTTTTTCTTAGGGATACATATCAAATTTAGACCATTGCTAGGTTTAGGTTCTGTAGACAGTACGGCTACCTATTATAGCCCTTACCTTATAGACTCTTCAAAAGCAAGTAAACTTTACTCTCAAATATAAAGGTATGGCTTATAGGCAAAATAATTCTTTCACAAATACACATATTTTAGCAAAACAGTTATTTTTATGGGAATTATTTTACTAATATGAGTTCCAGAAAAGTACAAATATTTTTTTCTTTTTTATGATGGAGCATGATTATTATCAGTTAGAATTCAATTAGGATGATAAATCATTCTTGCACTGGGTTTTTCATAGCATCTTTGCTATTCATTCATGTTACAACAGTTACAGACAAAAAAAGTGCACATTCTCCTATACTTTCTAGAAATCTAACAGTCACAGGGAAAGATCTGGTTCATCTTCAAATATAGATTCACTTCTGCATCTGCAATTATGTTCTCTTAGCCCAAGTAATATAGCTGCAATATGTCAGCGTCTTTCAAGACTCCATGTGACTAGCATTCCTTAAAACACATTTTTAATCCTTTAAAATGTGCATTCTCAGTTTAAAAATTATCTAGCTCCACTCTAAACAACTAGGAGTATATTGCATGCAAAATAAATTTGGATTCATATAATGAAAGTAAATTATATTTGAATTTCATGATAAATATTTCAATGCATTTAATTCAAAAAATCTGAGAGATATTAGCAAGTAAAAGGGAATTTTTTAACAGTATAAAATCCTGTTGAAAGTCAAACCTTCATCAATACTGCAAAGGCAGAATTGTTTTCCAAGACTTCATGCTGTTAGTACCTACAGACATTCAGGAAACTTTAATTTGAATTATATGCTCAATAATGAGTAACCACTGCAACTCTTTTTACATAGAGTAGAATATTAAAAATCAGTTGGTAAAGTTCCAGACCACACAAATGAAGAAAAAGTAACAAATAATGTTACAGTCAGAACAAGTGAAAAACAACAGTACAAGCTTGAATACTGGGCCCACATGAACCTAGTAAGTTTCAACAAGTTCACGTGTAAGGTGGTGCACTTGGGTTAGATCAATAGCTGATAGGAGTACAGAATGGTTTGAACTCATTGAATGAGCACTGAGGAAAAGGTCTTGGGGATTCTGTTCAACACAAGCCAACAATGTTTGACTGTGGCCTGGAAGGCTAAGTCCTGGCTCACACCAGAAGAGGGGAGGCCAGCAGGGCAATGGAAGAGTTCCACAGACCATTGTTTTCAAACCATTTCTGTTGTGAATTTAGAATTATACTGTATTTTATTTATTCTGCCAATTAAAGTCAATTCCTGGATCTATGTTAACAATTTGACTTAATAAACCACTTTGACAATTACTTTTCTTCTGATTTGTCATGACTAGACACTGTTTATGTTCTATAGCTGGATATTTAAGTTACTGTTTTTGCTCACCAAATCAAATGAACAAGTATTTTCTTGGTTAGAATTAACAATAATGAACCTCCAATGACTTTTTAGATGACTAAGCATTAGTAGTAGAATTCCTGAAAATTTCATTTAAGAATCACAATTCTGAATACATGCAAACAGCATTAAGACTCAAGCACCTACTAAGAGGTTACTTCAAACTTGGAAAAAGATAGGCTTGGAGACAGCTCCTATTTAAAAATTCAAAACCAGCAACATAATGTTCAGTATCTTATTTTTCAGCTCAAAAACAAAAGAAATATCTACATGAGAAGTGTAAAACATGACAATAAATAGACAAGTAATTGTCAAAAAAAGCCAGAAAACATTTGGTACTGTACTACCTTTTATTACCAATGATGTCATTGGAAAAATTGGTTAATGGATCTGTCAGAATACACAGGATTTATAAGGAAAGTATTCAGAAGGGCAGACATATGCACGCAAGGTTATTTTCAGTTCAGACTTCCTCATAATTCTGTTCCAAGAGAGTAGAACATATTCTGATCTCAGAAGTACCAGTATATATCCAAAGTATCTTTTCTTCCCTCCATGCTTCTGCAGTTTACACTAATCACTATCAGTCTTAGGTGTAATTCTTACCTTACGTAAAGCATCAAAAACAAAATTTGTAAAAAAAAAAAAGCCAAAAGTACATATTAAATGAACTCACTATTTAATCTGCAATATGTATTCCATTTGCAGTTTGATCCAAAAATTAATGTTGCCCATCTTCTTATGCTGGTGCATAATTTCAGAGGTGGATATTGGTGGTATGGCAGTAGAGGTTGAACTACTCTGACAATTTTCCATTACATTTTGCTGCCATGTGACAGATAGCAGAGGAGGTGCAGTCTACAGCAAATACCTCTGACATGGAAGCAGTCAAGGAGCAAACATATGAAATCTCTAACAATGAAATGTCTACATGCAAAAAAAAAAAAAAAAAATCACCCATTGACACTTGCTGAACATTTATGGAGACCAGAGTGGATGTGAGCACAGTGAGTCAGTGCGTGAGCCATCTCAGCAGTAACAAAAAAAGGTCACCTCCACTGGTGCAGAATTTTACAAGCAGAGAATTGAGGCTCTGGTTCATTGCTGGTGAAAATACATAGCTAATGGTGGTGCCTGTGCTGAAAAAGTGTCTTGTATCATAGAAATGACTCTATGAAACAGTTTGATTGTATTCTTTATATCTGTTATACTTCTCATGAAAAAAAATATATAATAGGCATTACTTTCGGAGCAACCTACATTTGATGAACTCATTTTTCTGAATTTTCTTTCTTTATTCTGAGAGAAGATTTTCCATCTTCTTGATGCAGTTGATTTACTATAGACAGATATACTCATAATAGAGAAATTTATCTTCTTTTGCACATCATGCTTATAATTTTATCAGAAAGATTATCATACACATGCCAGAAAAATCTAAGAGAATAATGTGACATATTGTGGTGGGATGAATTCACACTTATAATTTGAGCTTTGTGAGGACATTAATCTGAGATCTTTGCTTAAAATATTTCTAAGAGTAATTTTAACTCTATTCTCTGCTGTGAAGCACTGATCTGTAAATGTTTCATACTTCGAGCGATTATTTTTCAGTTTCTTCATAAACTTAATATTATTTCGAAAACTGCATTCTCCCAATGACAGGTTTCTTATATATAATCCTAATCTAGTCTAACAGTTACTCTGATCTTCAACTCTCAAAATTCAACTGTTCTTTGAGACCCACACAAGTCTTGTGGACTTCAAAGAAAACAGCAGGGAAATTAAGTCTTTACTCCCAACTGTATGGTATTTCCAACCTTCAGCATATTCTTAATAGCATCCTACTCTTGAAGCTGCATCTCACATTCTAAGATAAAGCCTTTCTAACGTCAAACAGCTATTCTTATTGCAAATCTATCAATGGTAAAAATAAGTTTATTCTAACCATTTTGCTCCCAGGAATAAAGGTATCTATACACACAATACTAACTATAAGCTCAGTGCCTCATCCAGTAACAAATACTAAACCACTGCTTACCTTTCAGTACTTTCACATCGGTTTTATGATCTGGGTACAGTGCAATGAGGAACAAAGATTTTTGTTCAACTGTCTGTGTGTGCATCTGATATCAAACCCTGTTTTATCTCCATCCCTATTAGCCATCCACTGACAACTAGATATCCAGGAAATGTTATTTAAAGAGTTCCCAGTTTCTTTGAGAAGTTCGGAGGCTTTAAAGAAGTAACAGATAATCTACTGGCAAAAACATAACTTAAAATGCAAACCCCACTCTATGCTCAGTATTTGCTCCAGAATTTATTGAGATCTAGTATTAATATTCACACATCCAATATAGATTGTTTATGCAAACCTGTCAAACCCCCTGTCAAGGTTAAGATACCGGTGTTTCCGAGGCTGTGAGTTGTTAACTCTAGTTAACGTTAGTAGAGCTGGTGTTTGAACTAGGACTTGAACTGACAGCCCTGTTTATTACTATCTCATGGGGTACCATTTGAACTCAGGAAACTAACTCCTTTTTTCAAACAAAAAGCAGATACTTGGCTTTGCGTTTAAAGCTAAAGTTTTAAAAATAGAAGGATTAATATGTTCATTCTGTAGAAATTTGAACTTGCTTTCTTGATATCATAAATCCCATTTGACAAGGGATGTATAGACAGGATATTAGCCGTACATGGCATATAACTGTTCACAATGTACAACAATGAAATTACTTCAGGAAAAAAAAGCCATATAACTATTTTACTGCAGATTGAGAAGTTAGTGACAGTCTTCAGTTTTCTGACAAAGAGTATTTGACCTGAATTTTTTTTAGAATTTTACACACAAGATTAGCAGATACCAAGGTCAGGGGGACTCATCAGATAATAGATTTATAATCTTTACCAAGTCAATTGTATTTCACTCAATGGTTTATGAAAGAAAGCTGTCACTTCTGGATGATCTGTAGTATGTACAATAGGAAGGCATATGAATATTGACATAAAAGAAGCAGGATATGTGGGGAGAGACAATTGCTTTTATTAAATAGCAGTTAAATACTGTTAAAGAAAGCAAAACAGACAGCCTGGATTTGTTGCCTCGTTATCAGGGCTTTAAAAAAAAGACAGAGTTTCTGCAATGGCATGACACTTCTGATGTATGGGTTCTCTTATTTCTTGTCTGAATGTGATTGGCTCCAGTTTCCAACTATCGCTTTTGTTAGCTAAGCAAAATAGCCAGCACCATGAGAGATACTCGTTATCAGTCCTCATAGAATCTAATGAAGTCACTGCAAAGCATGACTATGAAAAGATGTCAAAATGAAGCTATTGGATTTCACTTCTTACAGAAGTGCTATTACAGAAAGCTTACAGATATACTAGATCTCCCTGCATTTGGTGCACAATTTCTTTTTCTAAGAGAAAAAAAAAGCTCATTCTTTTGAAGTCTTCCTGCTGATTGTATATTCTGAAGGAAACATTATAACAGAAGCTCTCAAATCTCAAGTGAAGTACATAATTAACACTGGTCAGTCTCAGAGAGCATACCTAACATGATAACAGTACTTGGTGAGACTTACTTAGAAGACACATTAAGAGGAATAAGCTACCCATATACTTCTTCATCGCTTACCTTGTATAGAGTTTGACAATTTCTTTCATGGGGTTAGCATTTAGTTTCAAGATAAAAAGAAAAAAATTGAGATGAAAATTCTGAGTGGCATTTTGAATGATCTGTTTGACAATTTGCATCTTGTTGATTTTCTCTGATGAGAAAGAAAATCACTGTTTAACAGGGAACAATTTTTAAATGTCAATGATTTTTCTCTTCTTCGGGAATAGAGTCAGTGTCAAACTAGATTTAAAAAAACACAACCAAAAAACAGTGAATCAAGAAGTGCCAGAACTAGACTGGACAACATTGAACTCAGATTGAATTTCCTATTTAACTTCTAGTAGGCAAGGTACATAGAAACAAGCACACACAAAGCCACAGAATTGTTTAAGTTGGAAGAGACCTCTGGAGGTCATCTGATCAAACCCCCTGCTCAGATAGGGACTTCTTAAGCTGATTGCCTAGGACTAGCCACCCAGGCAGCTTTTAGAGTTTTCCAAGGTGGAGACTCCACAACATCTGAGCTAGCTGTGCCTGTGCTCTTTCCCCTGCACAGAAGTGCTTCCTGATGTTCAAAAGGAACCTCATGTTCCAGTTAAGTGCACTTTACTTTTTCTCCTAGTGTTGGACACTACTGAAAATAATACAAGTCAGTCTTCTTTCCACCCTGCCTTCAGGTGTTTGTAGATGTTGGTGAGATCTCCCTTGAGCCACCTCTTCTGTGGGAGGAACAGACCCAAATATCTCAGCCTCTCCACAAAGAAGAGGTTCTCCTGTCCCTACCTAATCTTGTTGGCCCTCTATGGACTCTCTCCAGTATGTTCAAATCTCTACTCCAGATGTGGCCCCAACAATGCTGAATAGAAGGGAAGGATCATCTTTCTTGAGGAGTATACCTCTCTTGTGGTATCACATTCTTTCATAATCCAAACTCTACTTTTAGGAATCTGCATTGTCCATGAACAGACATAGGATGCATTAGTGTTGAAAAGACAGGAATTTTACTACAGAATTCCTTATTATTTTCCTCTGCTTTGTTTTGGTGGTGGTTTGTGGGATTTTTGACAAAACAAACAAACAAACAATCTCCTTATTCTATAATTCTTAAAACATCTGTGATTTTGAAATAAATACCAAACTCCAATAAGATTCCCCATATGTTGAAATGTTGTGCTCACCAGAAACAAAACCAAATGAGGAAACACATAAGAAAGAAAACAATGGAAATCAAGTCAGTTTACATGCTTTTCTTTCTTAAATATGTTAGTTCTTAAATATATTCTTAAATATGCTAGTTCTCTTAAAAAAAGAAGTAGGGATTTTACCACACTTAATAACCTTGATAAATATAGTAAGCATACAGAGCAGTCAAGTCAAAATCTGAACTGAAGAACTTCAAGAGTGAAATCTAACATGGATAAAAAGAAGGAAATATTAAAAAAGATACTACCATTTGCTTCAAGCTGTATTTTACTGAATATTTATAACTTTATAATAAATAATTGTGGTAGTACTGTACTCTTTTTTTTTTTTAAGATGGCTTAAATGAGTGTTCACAAAGTGATGAATGAACTTGCACATTAACAATAGCATGTTAGAAATTACAAGGTTGATCTTTTATTAATAACAACATGCCAGAAAACTTTGGAGGGCTTCTGAAATGCATATATGTCGTCTCTACTACTCAATGATCTAAATCAAGCTCATACCAAACTCTGCTGCAACGTATTTTCAAGTCTTATGTACTAAACAATTAGCACAAAGATAAAGCACATGTACTAAGCTGCATGATAGCAAAAAATACTCTTGCAGCCCTCATGGTGTGAAGAACCCACAGTGAGCTGGCAAGAGTTGTACATAACTGTGTTAATCAGTAGAGTCCTTCAGGGAAAGGAGAAAAGGCAGGAATGGGTGAAAGAGTAAAATTGGTACGCATGACATGTTAATGAGATGTGTCCAAGCCATCTGAGCTTTGGGGAAGATAATTGCTTCAGAGTGAAATCACCATTTCGCTGTTTCAGGACAATGATCTCTGGAGCTGTCAGACAATGCTGAGCAAAGCAAAGGAGACAACTAAGTATTGAGCCAACTATTCAGCATCTTAGAAATGAGAATTTTTTGTATAACAACTCACTGATTGTAACCGGTCCTTTTACCCTTAAACAAGCAAAATACCAGATTATTTTAAAAATTGAATTTTATCAATTGAAAAAGCAATTAATGTTAGGTTCTTTCATTGTTTGTAATTTAGCTCAAGCTAGAAAAGAAGCCAGACTTCCCCTTTTACCATCCAGTATAAAAAAGATGGAAGAAAGTTCTATGACTTCTCCTTCAACAGTCAATGATTGGACTAGAGGATATTAGGAGTCTTTTCCAACCTTAAAAGTTCTATGACTCTATGATTTGAGAATAAGGAAGACTGGTACAGACACTGCTGTTTTGCTGTTGGTGGTTTTGTTTGTTTGATGTATTTTTTTATTTTCCTGCCCAGGTAATTCCAGAGGTAAAAGATCCTGAAAGAACCATGCCTCTTTTGCACAGTATGCATAAGTCTACTTTAATGCTCCTCACCAATTCCATATTTCCCTATTACTCTTTTTCCAGTCCTCCTTTTAATTTTTTGCTTTTAATTCAAAATAAATAAAGCACTTCACCAGACTAAAGTATCAGTACAGGTATTGTTACTTAACAACACGAGCAATTAAAGAAGTTTTGAATGACAAATGACTGTCCTAAAGTCTCTATGACAGATAAAAGCATTATACATTTTTCACTATACCCCTACTTAGCATTTCACTACTCCAATTATCTTTTTTTTTTTTTTTTTTTTTTTACCTTTAGTGGCTCTCTAACCAGGAGAAGTCTGTTGTAGAAATTTTATTATTTTGATAGCCTAATAGAGATTCCTTCTATGACACATATAATACCCTGTATAATCTGAGTGTATTTGCCAGTCTTTTTAGGACACGCTATTCAGAAACCTCTCAAAGGATGCAGCAGCACTATGAAAACAAAATGCAGTTCCTTCAGAAGCTCCTTTTTATCTCTGGACTTATAGTGAAAAATGAGCAAGGCATGTCCAACACCTATAACCCTTAAAAGACAGCACAGCTGAAGTGGAGAGTCAGGATAGCAGCTTAGCTGTCCCTTTGTGCAGAAACGGCACATCGTTTTCCTTCTTGCTTGTCTACAGCTTCATTACATACAACAGAATCGCTCCTATCAAAACTCGAAAAGTCTCTATTGACAAGGAAGTGATAATGTAAGGGGAAATTTTTCCCTACTTTTAGAAAACCTTCCATAGAGATTAAAAAATATCTGTAAAAACATTCAGAGAACGCTTTTTTCCCTAATTAAAGTGTACAGAAGGCAGCTTTTTGAGGAAGAAAAAAGGTAAGAACACATCTTTCCATGAATGATTTGCAAATATTCCCATTTAGATAACAAGGATAAAAGTGGATGATTTAACATATCTGGATATGTGATTCATTAGAGAGGGAATGTGTTAAGTTCAAAGAGCTTACATCATGAGCTATGCATCTCTGTTTCTGCAAAGAGTGTGGAGCTGGCTGTAAGTTCTTTCTTGTTTGTAGTGGTATCAGATATCAGTATATAGTCTTGTTTCTTCCTATTGTTAAGCTAATCCAGACATGGTAGTTGGGACAAGGTGCATGGAAGGGATGTGTAGCTTAATCCTTCAGGGTTTAGAAGGCTGCTTTTTGCTATGATAAAGACTGGTTTATTAAAGATGCTATAATTCTACAGCAGATTTTACTGGACACAATTTTTTATGAACTTAAACCAAAAAGTCTTGCAGTACGAGGTAAAGGCAATTACTTGTCCCCAGTTCCATCTGCTGACTCCCAGCTGCATAACATTCTCCTACCACAGATTTTCTGGGAAAGTGTAGAAAAGAATATGTTTTGTAGAGCTTTGCGCAAAAGAAAAAATAACAGCCTTAGCAGAGCAGAAACGTTTTTTTTTTTTTTTTTTGCTTCTTTGAATTTCAAAGTTCTTATACTTAAGAATGAAATATAGACTGGATTCAGCAAAAGGACTCAGGTACTGTAATAATGAACATCAATATACCAGCCAATCATCTTCAATGCAGTCTTTTCCGGTTTTTGTAAATAGGGATAAGAAGTATCAGATACCTCAGAACAGAATCCAAAGCACAGAAGATAGCAGAGAATCAATAAGCCAGTGAATATGAAACCCTGAGGGGAAGAAAGTGTTTCTACAGTTTCAGTGCCTGTCTCTTATCTATGATAGAGAACTCTGTTTCTTTGTTTTCTTAACAGAGCAAAAAAAAAAAAAAAAAGAAAACACCTTAAACCAACTGCCGCCCTAAAGGATACATAAGAAAAGACCTCAGCAGTAATATGCTTCAAGTGTTCTAACAACCTAAGTACTTTATTAAAAGCCACTGCAATCATTCTGCCTAAGAGTGGCCATGATGTCAGTTTACAACATGGAAGCTACCACTGTGGTAGAATCAAACCACTCTGGGATTTTAAAATTAAGTAGAGAGATAAGCATAGGGGTTGAGGATCCTGCTGAGGAAGGCACAGCATGGGTTAGCCATCTAAACTAGATAACTTTTTGTATAAACGATCAAATGTATGCTGCCCTCCAGGACTTGGAAGAAATTCAGTTTTCTTATTCTACATTAATGAGGTACATTTATACTTATTTTGGTATAAATATGTCAGTTTTTTAGATAGAAGAGGAATTAACATTTGAAGTAAAGACAGCTGTCTTCACTATACCACGGTCTTAACCATAGAGCAGGCTTGGAGTATGCAAACTGATTTTTTTTAAGGTGAAACGCAACTGGAAAACAGAATTCCCAAGGAGTTTACCTATTGAGTCTGTAATTAGTAGTATATGCTTCAGTCAGATCTAACCAGTTAGTATGCAATAACCTTCTGATGAAAATTCAGTATAAGTATTAAAGTCTTCATCTCCGATTGGTTTGTACAGAAACTTGCTTTTATCACAGCTCACTCATTGTCGCTGCGGACATAACCCATCCAAATACCAATCATCCTTTGTATAGTCCACAACACTTCCAGAACTACGTTTCTAAATGCACTGTGGTAAAATCAGTGCTCAAATTGCAGAAGTCTTGGAAAGAAGATGTTATCTTCCACTCTCTCCCTCCACAAACTGAGCTCTAATCACTATTAGCTGACATGATTTAGAGGGATACAACATAGTAAGTCTTTGTCTTTATATTAGATTTCTTAAGTATCTATAAGATTAGTCTAATTCAGCAAGAAAATTAAAAAAAAAAAGATTGTTAATCATCCTATAGTTTTCATCAAATATGCTCCCAAATTTGGTATAAATTTTATCTATTGTCTTTTCACTGAAGGTTAAATAGGAAGGAATATTGCTTTCCTGACTTCAATAAGAATATACCTAGGCTTTTTATAAAATATAACATGATATGCAAGCAATAATCTCCTTATCACTGATATCAGTCATCACCAAGAGTTCTTAGACATGACCCATCCTGAGCTGAGGTCGAGAACAAATAACCTCCAGTGGTCCTTTCAAACTTGAATGCAAAAACATCTGCATCAGTTGAAGGTAAGATTCTGAGTAACAACTGTATTTGTTCCTTAGTTTCCCTGTTACAAGGGGCAAGAAAACTTACTAAGATTTGATTGATCATTTCCTTCATAATGAAATTAAAATTATGTATGTATCTAGCCAGTAGACCTGTACACACTGCTTACTCCCATTCTACAAGATAAGCAGCAACTACTGAAGAAGGAACCACCAAAAAAACAGCTGTTCTGACTTGACAAAAAAAAAAAAACTGTTAACCATATATTCAGTATCTGTTAATGCAGAAATAACAATATAAAACAACATCAAAGGGAGTTGGCTTCCTTTGGACTAATCACCAGTGAAATTATGATAAGTCTGTATGAAGACTGCCTCTGTAACACAATGGAGAGTACAACTACAGCAGAGCAGTAAGATCCCAGGCTGCAGCAAGCAAGGATTCACTCAAATACAACTGCAGTAAGCACAAAAATAAAAGAATGAAGCTTCATACTTTCAGAAAGCCACAGATATACAAAGACCTCCAGCAAGACAACCCTGCCTCCACCACCAACCCTTAAAAGAAGTCTGGGAAGGGATGGATTCTGGCTCCACCCCTTCTGGTCACTCAGGTACGCAGCATGCACCTGAGCTACCCTGGGTGAGTCCTACTTTCCTACCAGGTTTTCAATCACTTTTTCAAGCTATGAGTTGTATTTCCACTGCAGGCTCTTTAACACAGATTTATGTTTTCTGGAGTAAATATTTACCTTGGAGGTAGTGAAACTGCTTAATAAATTAGAAATAAATTAGGCATAACATTTTAAGTTTGACTTATAAGGCAACATGTATGTGTTAAACCAATTTATACTGAAAGTTTCAAACAACCTTTAATAGTATCAGCCTTTCACTTTCTGAAAAGAATTTATGATTTCATTCATACAGGAAAATTAATAAAACACATTTTCCAGAAAAAATATTAAAGAACCACATATGGAATTCCTACAGAGAGAGGTTCTACAACTGCTTTTGTGCTCCCCTTGCTGAAATATGCACCTTCAAGTAAAATTTTAAATGAAAACAGGAGCACAGTTAGAAGGGGTGAAATAGCAGGCAAATTCATTCTTCCTTTCAGGAAGATTCCTTCTGCAATAGGTATGATTAGTCCTTTCTGACAGAGCTGGGCAGTCCAAGACTCACAGAACAGGCTGATGTGTTATCAGGAGGATAATGTTGATGCTTAACTGAAGAAAACTAGATTTGTGACGAGTGTTAACAAATATGTTAGAAGGCCAGGTACAGGGTTATTTTCTCTCTTCTCTTGAATCATACTTCTATCAGAAACATCAATTGAATGCTATCTACAATTAGAGATCCTAAAAACACTTCCGTATATGCATATTAATGCCTAATTGCCATCTGTATTCCTAACAATGCACAAAAAATCAAGATCCTGAAGAATTTAGTTAGCAATCTTACCTTCAGATCTATCACCTAACTGTTAACTACTAAAAAAAATTCTCGAAGCTACTGTTTTCCCATTGACAGCCCAATATTGTTTCTCCAGCTGGAGAAACTGGTTTGTCCAACAATGTTAACGTTCTTGTTTATTCCTTGGCAGGAGATTAGCTGGAAAAGGTCAGTCAGTATGAAAGAGAAGTGAGGCTATTTTCCTTTTTCTGACTACACATCTAAAAGTGAAGTGAGCCCTGCTGGAAGGGCACTTGCTATGAGTTGGGAGCTAGTCTGAGAGAGGTGGTGTTAGAAAACAAGTTGTATACTAGCTCTTCATCCATATGTACTTTAAATATTACTCCCCTGCTTTTATCTTTAATCTCCAAGAGAAGTCATCCAACCTGAAAGATATTTGCTGATCATCTGGGACAAATCAGAACTGAACTCATTTAGAGAGTAATATCATTCTCTGAAACTCGATAGTGTGACAGGGCAGGTATGCACCCACTGTGTTTACACATCAGGAGTCTAAAATTAGAGACTCTTTATTTTCTTTGAATATTGTTCCCTTAGGGGATGCAGAAAAATAGGATTTTTTAGTCTCTCTCTCTCTTTCTTTTTTTTAAAGGTTTCTTAGCCTGGGATTTGGTTGCAGGTTTTTTTAAGGATCCAGCAAAATGTAACTGTAGTGATCTGTGAAATTAGAATATATGCCAGCTAAGTCTTATTGCCAGTGTGAAAAATACTCAGTTACATTCAGATAAAATGGCCATAATGTTCAAGAAAAATGGCCTATACAGGTTTATACACTATTTCAGCCCTAAATAAACATAATTTAGAGATGTATTAGGAGCAGTTTAGCAACAAAAAACAATTCCCTGTGGCTGCTCACATTTATTGTAAAGATTTCTAATTTGCTAAATATTTGCCTACATTTTTCTGTCCGATTTCATTATGTAGAGTTGGGCTTTTAATTTGCGTTCCTTTCTCATCACAGTTTACTCATACAAAATTATATTTTTAATTGTTTTTCTTTCTATAGCTCTCTGAATTGTAGTACTTATAAAAGATTTCAGTTATTGAAGTAGATATTATAAAGGCTACTAAAATCTGGAAAAAAGCCACATTTTTTATACTGTAACTGACGAGTTACATTCATCTAGCAGGAAATCTATCTGTTACTGGGACAGATGGGGGAGCTCTGGGACTCGGTTTAACATGGTTGCAGCTACTGCAGATGCTGATACCGTACACTGACAATAGCTGCAGACTGAAAAGCAGAGTTTACATGCCTGAAATAAATTGTTTTGATTAGAACCTTTAGGAAAGAAAGTCATAAGGTACAGTTTTATTGACTACTTGCCAAACAACACAGACCTGCGCTCTATATGCTTGTTTTGCTCTTGTAAGTCAAGTACCAACTGGGCTCTTATTTTCTGAGGTTATGGACTTACAGCATAATACATTATCATTTACTCTGAATTATTACACAGACAGTATAATGGGAAACAGAATGCACATTCAGTTCTAAGTGTAGTTGACCTTAGGAAAAATATTTTTAAAGAGACTGTGCATTTGACTATCTTCCATGGGTTTATAACAAAATTTACTATTGATAAAACTGCTTTCAAAACAAAAAAGATACATATAAATCAAGCATGAGGAAGTCATGAAGGTCAGCGGAGTGGTAATGCTCCTAATTATTAGCAAAGAAATACTACATCATAGAACTGGTTTTGTGTTTCTATTTTTTGGATGCCATTTCCCATTTACATTTTACTGAGGGTTAGAAGATGCTGTGGTCATGTCATAAGTATATTGCAATTGTCTGTATAGAATTGTAATAGTCGTGCATGGCAGATTTGTGATGTTCTTCCACTCAGAAAGATCTATGTAATAAATTATCACTAAATGTATTCTTTGTTGCATTTTCCTTTTCAAAATTATTATGTGCAGGTATGAGGATGTCCATTCATCATTGTCTGTTCTGGTCTAATGCATTTAAATATTTATTCTGATAACTAAAACCAAGTATATCAAATTTTGCTTCATGGTGCACCACCCTAATGATGGAGTTCTGGCTTGTTTGTTGACACTGCTCTTTTAAATCAGCTCCTGAAGATGACTTTTAGTTCAGATTTCTTCTTTTTTTTTAAGATGTAGCAATTTAATTTATTTTTTTTAAAGGAGAGCAAAAACGATAATTTAACTCCATAATCCATAAACAACACTGTAACTTCATGAATTTTCAACCTTGATAAACAGCAAGATGCTGCCTCATGGCCAGATACTTTAGCATATTGATTCCTATTATTGGCAGCAAAGCCTAGACAGCTTTTAAACAATCCTATGATGAACATTACCAGTGTTGTTTTATGTTTTATTTCCCACTTAGCTGGGACAACTGACTGTTTTATTGAGTGAAAGAAAGGTTAGACTTCAGTGTATTTGTATCCCTTGTTTTTGTCAATGAAGGAAGTTGTTTGGCAGTTACATGACAAAAGTAACAAATTGACATCATGGTTCACAGTGAACTCGATCCAGCCTTAATATAGGCTAGGAAGCTCTCTGCAGAACAACACTCTTGCATCACATCATTCTGAATGTCCATTCTTTAGTGGGACATGATAATGGGAAAGCTACAATTCCTTGACTTGCTCTGCTTCCTGTTGCTCATTCAATAGGTTGCCTCAGGCAACCCTATTATTATTAAGCTGGTCTGTGTCTGAAGCAATCATGTTGCCAGGAAAACAGGCAACATATTCAGTCTCCCAGTCTTAGTCATTTCTGAAATAGCCATTTTCTATTGACTGTGTGCAGGAACCTTAGTGAATTGATTGTATTTACTGGATATGAATACATCACTCAGCTCTGAGCCACAATGAAATAATAATAGAATAGAAAATAAAATAGAAAGTAAAATTACATGTTTAAATCTGATTATTGTGCAAAGCCCAAAAAATAAAAAAAAAAAGCTAACATAACTAAAAAACACTGATGAAAAAATGATAAAGATAAAAGTGTGAAACAACATGCATAAAGGAAAAAATGTGTAAGAAAATCTGGGCTTTTGAGGCTGAGATAGAGATAGCTTAGATTTTCCAGCTTACAGAAGAGAAGGCTGAGGGTCTGCTTCATTGTGGCCTGTAGCTTCCTCACAAGGGGAGCTTTGGGGCAGTAGTGATCTCTGTTCTCTGTTGACTATGACAGAACCTGAGGGAACAAAATAGTTCTGTGACAGGAGAGGGTCAAGTTGGATGTTTAAAAAAGCATCTACACAAGAGGGTGGAGGGCATGGAACAGGCTTTCCAGGGCAGCGGTCACAGACCCAGGCTGACAGAGCTCAAGAAGACTTTGGACAATGTTCTCAGACATAGAGTTTGGATTTTGGTCTTGTGTGGAGACAGGAGTTGGACTCAATGATCCCTGTGGGTTCTTTCCATCTTGGGGTGTTCTGTGATTCTGTGAATCTGTAACAGAGTAGAAGCAACAGATTTCTGTAATATCCTTAAAAGTAAGAAGTAATAAATAGCAATAGCTGTTCATAGTCCTTTCCAAAACTGGAGGACATCAAATGGTCCCCTAAGAGACTGAGTGTGGGCTATCTTAATCTTTGGTCTGAGTCACTGTAATCATTATATCATGGTTTTGTTCTACTGACAAATACATATTTAGGGAAAAAAAGAAAATACACCTAATGTATTTTTTCCTTATGTTCTGTGTAGGATTGTTTTATGATCCAGTGCAATTGTCATTTGTCAGGGTAGGCATAAAAACATAAAATAACAAAATAACACAGGGCTTTCTCAGAGAGGCTATTTTAATTCTCACAAAAGCAAATCAAACTGAAACACAAATGTGTAAATTGCTCTTTGTAACTGACAAACATAGTACTCAGTGTCTAGAGTCATTTCAGCATTTTGCTGAAAACAGAATGCAACTTATTAAAATAGCCATTTTATTCACATTTAAAACAATGCACAACCAGAGAACGTCACATACTCTTTTCAGAAAGATTCAATTTCCCTTATTCTGTGTCGAAGCCAACATCACACCAGCCTACTTGCTAGTGCTGTCAGCTTCTACCTGTTATCTTTGGTCCTACTTGGTCATTCCCTCCATTGTTTCTTGGTTTGTAGCCAGAATAATTGGTGAGAGGTACTCCTACAAAAACCAAGGACCAAAAACAGCTCCAAAGGGTCTAAAGTCCCTGATTATTCTAGAATTCAGAGATAAGCTGTGGTTACAAAGGATCCTGTGTCTTATGAACAAATGAACATGCTTGACTTGAAATCACTGAATGACTCATTTCAGTGCATTTAAGTAAACATTTCTAGTTTTTGCAGTTTCAGCCAATAAACTCAGATGAAGAAAGTATAATACAGGAAAACTACATTTTACAAACTTTGATCACATTGTAGTATTTCTTTGGAATATGTCATTTTGCCAAAAGGTAAAAAGACCATATGATCATCTAGAAGATGGCATATGCAAACAAATTTGGTAGCAAGTACCAACATATGTTTAATCTTCCCACTTCATCAATATAGAAAGCTCAAGAATTTTTGTCCAAACAAGCCAAGAATTCTTAAGGCTTAAACTGTTTCTGCTGCTTTCTTTTTCTTAATTCCAGAGTTGTGTATTTAATGAAAAAAAAAAAAATCTCAGAAATACAGTTTGATTTTTAGGTAGCCCTGTGTGGAGCTAGGAGTCCAACTTGGTGAGTTGGACCTTCCAACTCAGGATACTTTATGATTCTATGATTATTTATTTTTAGTACCTAATGGGTGTAAAGCTAGATGTGTCCAGGCAACACCAAAATTGACAGAAGATACATGATAATGTATTGGACTTATACTGAAGTGAGATAGGAAATGAAAAGTTTTCCAAACTATGGAAAAAAAGCATCACTCATCTCAGTGGATGCTCAGTGGAGCAATTGTAGTTAAACGAAAACCTTCTTAGAATTAAGACAAAAGAAACTGTTAATTCATTCAGGACTCCAAGTACACCTCTGTATATCACAGGTGGTTAAATTTTAGACAGTGACATAATACTGAGTTCTCTAATTTCAATGTGGCTATTAACTCCTGTTCAGGAAATGGGATAGTCTTCTAAACAACATAATCAGGAAACACTTATTTTGAGGTAGTGATTAAAATTTTTGTCTTCCTTTCTCTTTCCTCTCTTCTTCTCTCCTTTTTATTTATTTATGTTTAATAATTTAATTTGAACAAATTCAAAATAATGCATTATTTCACAATCAAAGTTGTAGTCAAAATATAACATCAATCTTACTCGTACCTTAGTTAAGATCACAGGAAAAAAACAATGGATCATTAAATATAGAGAAAAGAGAATCTGCCAGTGAGCTGATTAAGGATAATATTGTACTCTAAAAATTTATTAGCAGTTACTCAGCTTTGATGGTGAACTATTGCCATTTATTTCATAGGTGTTGCAATTAGATTATTTCTTTGAAAAACATTACTTATTGTATCCTGTGAGGGAAATAACATTTTTGGTTTTTATTAAGTGTTGTTTCACTCAATATTAATTAAAATACAATACTGGTAAAATATTCAATATTTTTGTGGTAATTCTATTCATCTGCTCTCTGAGGGAACAGAAAGGTATCAGATTTTTAATTGCTGCTTAATTTGTTATTTCATGAAGAAGAACAAAACCATCATAATGGTTTGTTGTTGTTGTTTGTATCTTTATTTGTTTTATATATCAATCTCATTAACAGTATAGCCTGAGACTATAAATTCTTCTTCATAGGATAGCAGAGGATGGTAGATGAGAGTATTAGCGTACATTGCTTGCTACTGTGTGTCATATTGGAAGTAATTCTCTGATCCAAATCTTTTGGAAAAGAGCATTTGCAGTATTGGTCTGCAGAATTATAGTCTGTACAATGAAACTCAGAGAAATAAATTTAATTTAGTCTATAATTGTTATCTGAAATACAGCAGACTAGAAGAATGTGCAGAATATATATATTAGGTTGCTCCGAAACAAATGTCTCCTATTTATTTATGTGGAAACTGCAACAGATACAACGAGCATAAAAACACGATTTGATTTTCAGCTATGAACTACTATTTTACAGTATAATGTCCATCATTAGCTATGCATTTTCACCCTCAATGAACAAGAGCCTGCATGCTTGTTTTCATAAAAATCCGCATGGTTTTCTGGAAAGCAGCTTGTCTTTCAAGTTGCTGTCACCACTGCTGAAATGCACCTCCCACCATCTCATTGTGCTGACATCCACCCTTCAGTCTCTGTAAACGTTCAGCAAATGCCAATGAATGTCAACTGCATTTTTTTCCCCACAGAGGAATTCAATGGCACACTTTAGCTTCATACACAATTCCATTGCAGATGCCGATTTGTCAGACTGCCCCTCTGTTGCCATCTGTCACGTGGCAACAAGGTGTAATGGAATTTTTGTGGAAAGGTTCAGCTTCTACTGTCATACCACCAACTTCCATCACTGACAATGTCGGCCAAAATCATAAAATAGGATGCACTACTTTTGGAGCTGCCCTTCAACATAAGACATCCAGAAAATTGAATGTTTTAGATCCAGATTGTCATCTTTATCTATAGCTTGAACTGCATGTAAGCCTTGAATTCCCTAACATTATTTGTAAATATGCTATTTAAAAGTAGCAACATATTCCTACATTATAAAATAATGTGACGTTTGAAAATATTTGACAGGTGAACCAGTTCTTCGTCATTTTCCCCAACAATGAGAGTCTCAGCAGTATTCTCATTTCAGCATGACAGTGAAATGGCTGAAAGGAGCAGCCTGAAATAGTTGAGTTTACAATTCAGTGGTTAAATTAATGTGCTAGAATAAAAAAACAAAACAAACAAACAAACAAAAAAAAAACACTCCACCACCTCCATAACAAAAATATATATCAGAGCAATAGATTTGATTTGTTTTGTTTTGTGTGGGGGCAGAAGGGAAATAAGAAAATAAAAAAGCAGTTTTCTTAAAAATATTGTTAGCAACTGCTGCCTTTGAATGTAAAGAAGGAAAAAGGGTTCATAATGTTCTAAGTGCAGATGTAAGATGGACATCATTTGCATGAGACTGGAATGTTCCAATCCAGTTCCAATCCAAGTTCCAATCAAATCTAACTGACTGCTACAGGTAAGAGCCATAATAGAGGCTCAGTTCATGTGAATACAATGCATGTTATTGAATTTCAGTCTATATCACAAATTATTATGTGTGTATTTCATTTTTTAATAAAGAAGATTGTCTTTTTTTTCCAGCACAAAAGCACTTTTTTGTCAAGGTGCTCCATACAGTTTGGCATGCTCTCAGTTTCTTGAAGTGAACTATTTCAGTAATAGAGGCAGTAATGTTTGAATAAGACTAAAAAGTACATGCATTTTCTTTCTTGGCTGCTGTCTTTAAAAATTAAGATAAAAAGAGAAACAAACAAACAAAAAAAGAAAAAACAAAAACCCTGAGATTTTGTTGGTGTCGTGATTTTTGGTCTAATGAGGTTCAGTTACCATCACTGTCTGACAACAATAGAATATAATGACATTATTATTTTTACAAGTCAGTGAATTTACATGATTTGTTTCGAACCTCACTCAGTATACAAATCTACTACCTTATATACTCAGAACTTCCATATTGTTTATTTGCCTCCATAAATAAATGACAACAAAAACAACAAGAGCCTTATGAAATATATCTTTCAATAGCCTTTCTCAACTGTCAGTCAATTCTGTATGTATAGTGTGGTCACCCTTAGTGTCAGAATCAGGACTAGCATTTTGAAAACACAGTAAATTAAACTTTAATCTTTATATACATATTATGATTTTATCTTTTCAGATTTCAGATTGAGTTTTCACAGCAAATATAATATTTTCATATAAAACTTTTATTATTCAGCACAGTCCCTTCTCTCCAAGTGGATTTAATGAATCCATGCTACAAAAAGTAATCATATTTTTTGACATATTAATGATAGAAAGAGTCATTTCTTACAACTAACAGCTTCTGGCTTGTTCTTTTGAAATAATCTTGACCTCCTTTATACTCAGAATTTACAGTAGCCTTACTGGATTATTATTAGATCATAAAGTTGAATTTGATGCAGTGAAAAACAGGACTACTTAAAAAAATATTATGTCAGGTTTTATCTGTCCGGCATTCACTGGGGCTGTATTAGCTGTGCATGAACTGAATATCTGACCTGCAGTTTTGGCTCTGAAAAGCATCTTTTTAATGTTTTAAACTGTGTGTCTATTCTTTCTGCAAAACAACTAAAGCTGTTTCATACCTGTTCCACAAAAAAAATATATTTTCTTATACAGTAAATAACTGAATGATAAAACAATTTCACAGCTTCAGGAAATATCCAAATTAGGATCTTAATTTTGCCCTCGGACATTTGCTCTCTATCTCCATTGTACCAGCTGAAGCTGAATTCACTAGCATGAGGACAGTGTTGGCCCTGCATGATTAATGTGTTCTGGCGAATTAAATTAACTGTAGAATCATTCAATTTGTTTCCTTGTTTCCAGTGATCAGATTACTGAATGCATCAGTCACTAGCAGCACTTTCCTCCCAGTTCTCATGCATAAAACTGGATTTGGTGACAACAGTAAGATTTTTTTCAAATACACATATCATTGTTGAAGTTACAGAAGATGCCCAGCATTGTTCCATTCGATTTTATAATATGGGGAAAAAAACAAAGGCACCAAATCATGCAGATTAGTCCTAACCGGCCAAATGGGTGTCCAGTGTTAGTGCCCCTTGCAGTTATTGTGGTGAACAAAGAAGGTGTGTGCCTCAGGGAGGCACTGTTTCTTCAGAAGTTGAGGAACACGTACTATCATCCATAGGCTGTAGATGAAACTGAAATCAATGAGGAGTTTCTGTCACCCTTAAAGAGAGCAGTGATTGCTATATGAGACAGGTGACATAACCTGATGTTGTTATGAAGGTCATTGCAGGTTTTATAACTGACCTCACACCTTGCAGAATTTCAGTTAAGTATTAACACATCTTGAGACAACAGCTGGACTGGCTGTCTTAGGTTTGTTCCTGGGAAGGAGCCAGACACCTTTTCCAAGTAATATAAAGAACAGTATGCATGAACTCATACAAGGAGCCTAGGAGCACCCAGGAATACAATAATGGTAGTTGATAAGAATAATACTAAAGGAATGTAGAAAGACTGAACTAAGAGGGCCTCTGCGGGACACTGTATCTAGTTGTCTGCTACAACAAAAATCCATTTCACACTTTGTAACTCATAGGTGAGAGAGTTTGGTGTCTTTTTCACCTTGCAAGGCTGTTGCAGAACCAGGAGATGGAATGGTCAGGTCAAACTTTTCTGAAAAGAAAACTTTGAATTGAATTTTTAGCTGTTCTTGAACTTGGTTGCACATAAATTTAACTTTTCATGACATGAAACATATACAATATTCAGTTATGAACTTCTTATAGCTTGGCTATGAGAACACAATACCGTTTATAAACACCAGTGTATTTACCTTTTCTACAGTCTCAACAAATAACAGCCATGCTGTGCTCAATTATTCCAGTTGCATCCCTCCCCTTCTGAGTGTTTTTCAGCTAAAAAGTTCTTGCTTATAGGTGCCCTATTCTTTGCAGATTTTCTCATATGCATCCCCAAATGCATGACACTGAATGCTTTGCTATTAAATGTTATGCAACAAATGGGAGGTCAGAGAGGCAGAATTGTAAAACTCCTAGTCTAAACTGCTGGACTTGAGACAAGTAGTAAAAAATGTTTAACTTTCAGATATATGACAACTGTTACTATGTAATCACAGTTTTTAAGTTTTTTTAAGGTGCCCATCACCATCTTGTCTCACCCACAGATGGTGAAGAAACTGCAAAGAAACTGCAGTCTATTTCATTAAGCAGATGTGAAAAATCACAGAAGTTTACAGATCACTATATTATAACAATCTACACTAAGAAAGCAACTTTCCGAAATGGAATATGCAGAAATATACTGTAAACTTATTAAGCTGTGTTAAAATGTTGTGTTCCCATCCAACATGAATAGATATAAACATTTTGCATGGATTTTACGATGTAAATATTTTGGAAGCAGGGAAATTATTTGTTCTTTCAGCAGTAGATGTCCCTTCCTAACGCTGTGAGTTAGGATTTGTTAGCCAATTTACCCACCTTTAAATGAGTCAGTCATTACCTTAAAAAATAAATAAATAATAACAAAAAATTGTGCAACAAAAAAAAAATCTATGGAACTCTCACTTTATTTCCACTAATCAGATAGCTTTTTCTATGGAATTATGAAATGCTAAATGGCTCATGAGGGTGAACCATAGCAAATAGAATCCTGATGTTCACTTTCTTATTATGCAACATGACTGTGAAAGCGTCCCAATAGGTGTAAGAGGAAAGTGGAATGAGGTGATAAATAATTTATAACTAGAGAAAACTAATCAGAACTCCTCAATTCCCATTGTCCCCCTACAGGTGCTCAATTACTTCCTTGAAGAGGCCAAGAGACCAATAACCTGACGGCTCAGATATAAATGAATTTTATTATTAAGGAAGATATTAAAACTTATATAAGTACACTAAAGTAGCTAATCTAAATTCTGCACAGATTTTCTAACAACCTTTCATGTCCCCTTCCTGATGGAGCTTCTTGCACTGTAGCAAGTCTTGATACAGCAATCTGCTGATCATATATAAAAATCCATGATTTCACCTTTACCACAGTCAATTTTTTTTGCAGTGTTTTTGCTTTCAATATAACTTTTCAAAATACTTTTACTCTCCTACTTTAAAGAACAAGATTTTGTCTATATACATGTATATATATGCAATGAAAACCTAATATATTAGAGTGCTTTATGTTAGTCCAGAGCTCACTTTCAGAGCTACAACAACATATGCAAGAATAAGTGTACAATTTACAGCTTGAACACTGTGCATTTAACAGATGTACATCAGATATATAGTTGACTTACATGTAATTGAATTAAATATTTTAAGAATGAAAAAGAAATGGTTGATTAAAGTAAGTGAGACTGGAAAGAATCTTTTCAATTTTACTTATTTTTTCTTAAATTATGTGGATTCATTTATTTATTAGCCTCAATTAAAATAGTCACAGTAAATGTCTTCCTAATGTTTTCAGAAGTCATTATTTAGCTCTCAGTTTCCCTATCAAAGTATCAACAAATATACAATCTATTGATTTGTTTCAAGATAAATTTTGGCACCAGAAAGCATGGCTTTCTTATTGAAATATGGTCAGAGATTCTCAATACTCCTCAACCTTCTTCTATTCACATAAGATGCTTTGATATTGTAGTTTAGCAGCCAAAGAAGTTGAAGAAATCCTTGATATTTATCTTATCAGGGTGTATGACACAGTGAAGGCAGGACTAAAATGGCTTGTTGTTAAATTCACATGTATTTTGTCCTGAGTAACGATGTTTTAAGAGTGATGATGAGAATTGCTTATAAACACAGAAAAATCAAAAAGAAAAAATCAACATACAATTGCTTTCTGTCCTGGTTTGATCTAGGATATAATTAATTTTCTTTAGAGTACCTGATTTGGTGCTCTGTTTTGGATTTGGTACGAAAATAATGTAGATATTACTAATCTTTTTTTTATGCTAGTGAGCAGTGCTTATACTTTGGGCTTCTCAAGACGTCCTGTCAGCTAGGAGGCTAGGAGGCGTAAGAACATGGGATGGGACACATCCAGCTGAGTGAAATTGGCCAGAGGTTTTATAAGAATCAATTAAGAATAAATCTTAATTAGATTTATTTATAACAAAAACTGAGTGAAGTTGGGTGGAGGGACTGCCATTGCTCAGGTACTGTCTGTACATACATTAACTAGTGCTGAGCAATAGTGCTGTGCCTCACTTTTTTTTTTAAATTCTTGGTATATTTATTTATGTTTTATTTTATTTTATTGTACTTCTTCTCTTATTAAACTGAACTCAACAACTCAAAAGTTCTTGCATTTTACTTTTTTTTTTTTTAATTGTTATTCTATCTTGTATCCCACTGAGAGGAAACGAGTGGTTATGTGGTGCTGAGCTGGCTGTCGGGTTAAACCACAGCACTATCTTAGAATCATATAATCATAGAATCACCAAGGCTGGAGAAGACCTACAAGATCATTCAGTTCAACCATCCACATATCACCAATATTTCTCACTAAACTATGTCCCTCAACACAACGTCTAAATGCTCCCAGAACACCTCCGCCTTCTCCCTGGGCAAATACGCATGAACAAGCAGCTGTTCATTTCCAAAACCTTCAGTTACTTTATTGTTTCAATGGTAGTACTCAGAAAAGATACACGCAAAATAATAAAGTATTTATTGCTTTCATAAGATAGTACATTCTGTGCTTTTAAGTAGATTTGGAACAGTCCATCTGGCAGGGAGCAGAAATTTTTTTTCTGTACAAGGTACTACAAAACACTTTTTATTACCTTCTGATGACCATATTCACACTACTTTAAAGAATATTCATTTCCAGTAAAACATCCTTTGTGTGTAGCATACTAACATGTGGTTCATCTGTTTTACATTCTTAGACAAGGACAAAATGTCACAAAAAAACATAGCAATTTCAAAGGTATGGACTTCGGGTAGAAGGCAGTTGTGTCCTGTTCCAAACTAATGCAAACTCATCCACTGTTTCTTATCAAGTCTGCTAGGTCTACTCAGCATATCTGAATTCTTTCTCTTGTAGACATCTTGACTATTGAAAATTGCTCATTCCAGCCATGATTGTTGAACATGGAGCACTTAAAAAAAAAAAAAAAGGGAAAAGAATACAAACTATTTTGCATGTTATAAATGAATTCAATACTTCAGTGCCTTCCTCTCTTCCAGTTTTTAAACCATATTTGGATTTTGCTTGCTCTTGAGAACATAAAAAAAATATTCACTGTTAGGTTCACTATGCTTAATAGATACACTTTGGAGAACAATGTGGGTACACCTATAACAACAGCTCTCTCTATATATATTATTTTACATTTCTGTAGCTCTTTAAGTCCAAACATTCTCAGTCCTGGAAAGGCTCTGCTTTGTGCTTTGGAAAAGGCAGTGAACAACAGCATAAGAAATCACTAATTCATATTAGAATTCAAAGCTTAGTTTGATGATACTAAAGAGACTTATATATTTGGCTATGGATTTAGTTTTCTCACTAGTATAACTACTAAATGATTCAGCTCTGTCTTTAATTGTATATGCTTCAAATCTCTGCTTTCGAATATTTCGAAACTTTCTTCACAAAAAGAAACATTAGCTACACTACAGCAACTACCTTGTCACACTGCAGACAAGATGCATCATGAAATAAATCAGACCACTAATATTCAGTTATGCGTTTTTTATGTAGCTTCTTGTTGCGCTACTCTCTCTCTTAAGTTCACATTTTCTATGTGTCTCACAGCTCCCTACAGAGAGGCAATGTATTGCTAAGTACACTAAGGTACTGACAGGCAAGTGCTGTGTTTTTGGTATTTTTTGTGTGTGGTTCTGTTCAGCTTTTTTAATTATTTTTTTTAATTATTTTTTAAAGCAAACAAACAAACCAACACAGAAATTGTCTTTTTTTTTTTCCACTAGTCTAAATGCAGTTACACTTCCCAGTTAATTTTGACATCAGTTTCTAAAAGCTTGGATTTTACAAAATATTGTTAACTTCAGTTAATCCTTATGGAGTAGAAGGGAACTTTCTGGCAACAATTTCAAATGAATAATGCTCATAGTCATACTACTTTGATGAGCAAATGAACCCTAGCTGAAATCAGAATGTTTTCTTGTAAATGGAATGCATAAACTCCAGAAAATTCAGGGTGTGTGAGCACTAGTGACTTTAACAAGCCCAAGAACAGCAGGACATTCCCCAGTATCTCTCCATGAGTCAGAAAATTCACACAGTGCTCATTTTTAGAAGCTGAATTTTCAAAATAGAGGCTGTTTTGGTCAATAGACCTTGAGTTTAAAGTACAGTCAGTGTAGGACCATCATAAACAGCAAAAAGTACTCTTCAAAACTGAGAAATACATGTAAGGCAAGTTACCTAATGCATCAGTGAAAGATCACCATTAAGTATCATCCTCAAAAATACATTATAAAAGGAAAAGTTGTACTTCTTTGAAGATTCAGGCTAAATAATTATTCTTGAATAATTATCCCTACTTGCCCTTCAGTTGGTGTTAACTTACAGCAGTCCTTCTCTCCTGTTCTCTGTGAAAATGAAACAAAAAAGAACACCTCACCACACAAAACTTTGAGCTGAGCTACATCAATTAAATAATAAATGAATGCTGCAGTAAAATTATAATTAATCTTATCTTTCTGCTGCATACTGCTGGCAGCAATGAGGAACAAGTCTAAGTACGCAGGTGATCTTTTTTTCATTATTATTGAAGAAAATATCACAAGCTCATGTCCTATTTTCTTCCTTGTTCCTTTACTTTCTTCCTTTTAAATCTCTGCCCAGCAGAGGAAAACTCCTTGGGCAATCAGAAGTCAATCTTGACTGCTTCCACAAGAAAAATTTGAGGGTGGAAGAAAAGAAAAAGCTATTAAAGGTCAAAATGTATACATGGTTGATTTGTGAAACAACAATAGCAAAACAATAGCACTGTTACAAGAAAAATATATAAAACACCCTCTACAATAATTCCTGGGTTGATCCATTTTCCCAACAAATGCTCCCCAATCTTGTTGACATTTTGTATCCCTGTATTGTATATTGTACTTGGTTTTCTAGTTAGAAGTGTTCTTAGATAATCTTTGAAAACTGAACCTGCAAATTCTTTTATGAGTAATGATGAAATGAAATTTCTGTATCCCAATATTATCCATAATTCAACCTTAACTTTATTCCCTCAGTGAATGTTAACTATGAACACTAACATGCACAATTATGCATATGCATGCTGTATGATAGTATACACATGATATGTAAGTAACATACGAATGACAGGAAGTATGATCATTATAATTTATTTTAATAGCATCTCACTGGAGAATTGGAATCATAAAATCATAGAATTCCTAAGGTTGGAAAAGGCCTCTAAGATTATTCAGTGCAGCCATCTACCTATCACCAATGTTTCCTTAATAAACCATGACCTTTAGTATAACATCCTAACAATTCTTAAATACCTTCAGGGACATGATTCAACAACCTCCCAGGACAGCCCATTCAAGCACCTGAATTGATCAGCATCCCCAGGTCCATTTAGAATGATGGAGTGATGGAATTATTTGGGTTGGAAGAGACCTGTAAGATTAGCTAGTTTCAATCCCCCGGCTATAGGCAGGGACACCTCCCTCTAGACCAGGTTGCTCAATGTACCATCCAGCCTGACCTTGAATGCTTCCAGGGTGGGGGCATTCACAACTTCCATGGGCAACCTGTTCCAGTGTCTCATCACCCTCACAGTAAAGAGTTTATTCCTAATATCTAGTCTAAACCTACCCTCTCCCAGTTTAAGGCCATTCTTCCTCATCCTGCAATTGTGAAAAGGTCCTCCTCAGATTTCCTTCTCTTCTCCAGGCTGAAAAGCCCCAGCTATGTCAACCTGTCCTCATAAGTGAGGTGCTCTGATCATCTTCATGGCCCTCGTCTGGACCTGCTCCAACAACTCCATGTTATACTTGTGCTGGGCTCTCCAGAACTGTATGATGTACTCCAGATGAGGTCTCATGAGAGCAGAGTAGAGGGGCAGAATCTCGACCTGCTGGTCACACTTCTCTTGATGCAACCAAGGATACAGTTGGCCTTCTTGGCTGCAAGTGCACAGTTCTGGTTCATGTTGAATCTTTCATCAACCAACACTCCCCAATCCTTCTCCTCTGGGCTGCTCTCAAGACATTCTCTGTGCAACCGCACAGAGAATCTGCACTTGGGATTGTCCTGACCCACATGCAGGACCTAGAACTTGGCATTGTTGAACTTCATGAGGTTGGCATGGGCCAACCTCTCAAGCCTGTCCAGGACCCTCTGGGTAGCATCCCTTCCCTCTAGTATGTCAGCTGCACCACTCAGCTTGGTGTCATCTGTGAACTTGCTGAGGATTCACTTGCCTACATGTTTCTTTCAAAGATGTTAAATAACACTGGTCCCAACAATGATCCCACTTTTCACAAATCTTCTCTTGGACATTTAGCTGTTTACCACAACTCTCTGAGTGTGACCATCTAGCCAATTTCTTATATAGCAAGCGCTCCATCCATCAAACAAATTTTTCTCCAGTTTGGTGAGCATGCAATTTTCCAGCCACTCTGCCCCAATTCTGTAGTGTTGCCTGGGGTTGCTGAATCCAAAGTGCAGGACCCAGCACTTGGTCTTGTTGAACTTCATCCCACTGGCCTCAAGCTGAAAATTAAGCCTGTCCAGAATCCTCTGAAGGGCCTTCTCTCCCCCAGGCAGATTGGCACTTCCTCACAGCTTGGTGTTATCTGTTATCTTAGTGAGGGTGAAGTCAATCCCCTAGTCCAGTTCGGGTAATCAATAATGATACTAAACAGGACAGGCCCCAGTACAGATCCCTTGGGGAACACGACCAAAGTCAAGCCCCTGTGCTCAATCTGGAGCAAGTTCCTAAGTCGTGTATGTCAAGTCTTCTTGGTTTTTGGAGAGACTTTTGCACACATTAAGAGGAAGTGTACACAGAAATTAAAACATGTTTATCCTTACCTTTAACTCATTTCTTTTAGTACAGTCTGTTTTATCTTCTCAATTACCCAATGCAAGTGTTAAGTAATGTTGAGCTTTTGTATGTTTATTTTCCCCTTAAAACCATATTGAAGGTGTTCAATTATAAAAAACACTTTTTCTTTTCAAGTTTTCTCCAACTTGATTTTAAAAGATTTTGTTTTTAAGAGAACAAAATGATTGAGAGAGAATATCAATAGCACAAATTAAGGAGGATTCACTACCTGTGCTGCTTCTTTCTGTTCAAAAGCAGGTGGAAGCAAAGGAGCTCTTTTCCCATGATCTTAAGATAAATGAGATGTAAAGTTTTCCTTTTAAACAAATCCTTATAAAATAATTGAGTGGAAATATCTTTACACTACATTCTCATTTTAATTCTTATCTGATAAAAATTTAAGCGCTGTTGCACAGAAAAAAAATGCACTTCTCTATTTGCACAGGAATATTTTCTTCTAGACTGTATTTAATATTTTAACAATATGATTATTTATTATCAACAATTAATTGTTGTCATAAGTAAATAGTAAAACAGATATGAAGAATTACTGAATGACAGTAACAGAATAGAGTTCCATTTCATATGATGGTGTAGTGATCCTATCAGTTATGTGGAGTAAAACTAAATACTATTTTTTAGGGCATTCAGTTATCACACAGACAAGGAAATACTGAATCTTCATTCCCAAATGACAGAAAAAATCACATATAAATTCAGAAAACATTACAGGATATCAATAACACTAAAAAGTAACTCCCAGTATACTAAAGGCTAGACTACTGCTTACTGAAATCCAGTGAAATTTTTCAGTGAATCAAGTTCCTGCCAAGAAATCAATTCCATGGATAGTTTTTCTCATGCTCAACTCCTTATTTTCTTTAAAAAAAAATAATCCTGCATTAATGAAGTTATTGTATTAAGGAATTTGTATACATAGACAAACAGATTGAACATGATGGTATAATGAAGAACTGACAGAATAGTATTAGCTTCTCCATTTCATAAGAACAATATTAATTCAGTTTTTTGAAAGATACCATCTAAGATAAACTTGTTCTCAAAATGTGAATGCTTTAGGTTAATAGCATCCTCTGGTTAATTTTTCTGGTTCTATCTGGAAATACAAGATTATAATACTAGATTTCAACTTCCTGATACTGCCTTTGATGTCAGTAAGGCATTAAGGTGAATAAGGAAAATCTTCACCTCTGCTAGATTCTTGCCTAACTGGGAACATAGTAAAATATAAGTACATTCTTTAATAGAATTAAAGCCCTGTTTGAAAACAAAAAGGCAAGAGACTTGATTTTGTTTAACAGAAGCTCAAATTTTGAAAACTGTGCAAAATATGGAGAAAGAACCTCAGGGATATCATGTTGCCTTGGTACACAATCAGTGCTGTAACTCATATTAACTATAATATATTGAGCATCTCTGAGAGAACAGAGCCCTAAATTCTGGGAAGATACGATTATTTTTCCTAGAGGAAATTTCACTGTCCTTTCTCATATGTCAGGACATTACATTATCTCTTGAGCCAGGTCATTACTACCTAAGGTTTTATACTTTTATGCTCTAGTGCAGTATCTCAGCACCTTCTGAATAAAATCAATTGAAGTAATAAAGTTTCCAGTGAATAAAAATATTTATTAAGCTTAAAAAGGGATAGGCTAGTAGCATGAAAGTATGATGGGAAAATGGATAACTTAATAGGAAAGATTTTAGTAGACGATTGTTTACATTAGGCTTTTTTTCGGGGGAGAGGGGCAACTTTATTCTGATCATATGAAGCTAGCATAAATATTTTCTTGGAACTACATTAAACAACAAAGATGTTGCATCCTGGCTTGTATCAGAAATAGTGTTGCCAAAAGGAGGAGGGATGTGATCATCCTCCTGAATCCAGCCCTGGTGCGGCTGCACCTCAAGTATTGTGTTCAGTTTTGGGCCCCTCACTACAAGAAAGAAACTGAAGTCCTGGAGCGCGTTCCAAGAAAGGCAATGAAGCTGCTCAGGGGACTGGAGCATGAGTCTTACAAGGAGCAGCTGAGGGAAATTTTCAGTTTGGAGAAGAGAAGGCTCAAGGGAGACCTTATCACTCTCTACAGCTACCTGAAGGGAAGTTGTGGTGAGGTGGGAATCAGCCTCTTCTCCCATGAAACTAGTGATAGGACTAGAGGGAACAGCCTGAAGTTGTGCCAGGGGGATTCAGGTTGGATGTTAGGAAATACTACTTCTCTGAGAGACCTGTCAGGTACTGTAATGGGCTGCCCAGGAAGGTATTTGAGAAATGTTTAGATGTACTGAGCGACATGGTCTAGTGGAAAATATTAGTGACAGGTGGACAGTTGGACTGGATGATCTCATAGATCTTTTCCAACCTTGGTGGTTCTATGATTCTACATAAACTCAGTACCTCCTTTGCTTTCTGATTCAGTGTTAGTAAGAGAAGAATTGTAGGTTATTTTCATGACTTGCACCCATGCCTTCAACTGAAAAAGTACTTCTTACTTGTCTTCTTACTTGCTGATACCTTGCTATTTAAATAATCAGTGTTGATACTTAGATAAGAATACAGCCTCCAAAATGATGCGTCTTATATCCAAAGACTTCTGTTGGTACAACTAAAGAGAGGAAAAATAATACATTTTCCTAAAACACCATGAGACAGTAGCCTGTACCTCCTACATCGCAGATGAATTCTGAAGTGCGGGGAAAGGAAGGATTCTTGTGATGTGAATCTTGACATCTACTTGTTTGCATACTGAAAGAAAAAATCTAACTGAAACTGCTCAGCAACAGTAACTCCTGTCAGAAGAACCATTTGGTGTGTCAGGCAAGAGGGGCTATCAGCTGAGTAGGTTAAATTGGAATAACAGCAACAGAAGAATCCCATGTAAGTGAGCAAAGACTTCTTTCAGGAACATTGGCTTGTTACTACTGATGAATGTGAATGATTGTGGCCATTTCTGTTTTTCAGATTCCATTTACAGGTTATAAACTAAATAGCTAAAGTTTCCCTTTACTCTACTCTTCCTTGATAATTTGTCAAATGAGCTCAAAGTTCCTTAAATATCAGAATACCAAATTATCAAGTACAGATCTAAAGGAAACACATATGGCATAAAATAGGAACTGGGCATATGGGTACCCTGATTAACTGAAGCAAGTGAAAAAGCAACATCTGGATAAACAGAAATAGGATCAATGCTGTTTGTTCAGATAATGGGTTCCAAACCAGTTGGATAAAAGAAGAACTAGTTGAAGGTTTCTTATTTCTATTAAGATGCTCCGCAAAACTGTACCAGTAAAAATAGGAGGTAGGCTCATCCCCATTTCTGTGAAATAAGTGAGATTTTGTTATTATTTGAATTAAAATCCTTTGCACATTCAGTCTGAATTCCTAAATAGTTAGGTGATGACAAAAAATGTAATTTTGATATTGAGCAATAGCATAAAGTAGTTATCCCATTAATATACATTGAGTCCACTAAAGGAATGTTGCAAAAGAAAATAAATGGAAACTTCAGTGTGTAATTGCCAGTAACCATTCAAAATTTCAGAAACAAAATTCTGTGAGCTATATAGATTTACAAATGTGAGTAAACATTTTCAAATTTATGTTAAATAGGTTAATATTGGTAGTAAATTACAAAATTTTTTTCAACTTTCAGAACTACTTACACTACAAAATCTAAACTGAATTTCATATCAGCCAATGGAATTACTTAAATATCTAGAACAAATACTTTGCTAATGTTTTTAATAAACATCTAAGTTGTTCTTTCTTCCGGTTGCTTCCCATGTGAAAATAAATAAATAAATTTAGTTTTGCACAATATTTTACACAATATAAGTATTTTCAATAGTGTACACATGACTAAACACTTAGATTCATAGATTCATATATTCATAGATTCATTAGGTTGGAAAGGACCTACAAGATCATCTAGTCCAACCATCCTCACATCACCATCCCTACCCACCAAGCTACTAAATCAAATCCCTTAGCACCTCATCTAAACGCTTCTTGAACAGCGCTAGGGATGGTGCCTCAACCACCTCCCTTGGCAGGCCATTCCAGTGCCGGACCACTCTCTCAGAGAAAAAATTTTTCCTCAAATCTAATCTAAATCTTCCCCGGCGCAACTTGTGGCCATTCCCTCTTGTCCTGTCATTAGTTACCTTGGAGAAGAGGCCGACCCCCTCCTCACCACAGCCTCCCTTCAGGAAGTGGTAGAGTGCAATGAGGTCTCCTCTGAGCCTCCTTTTCTCCAGACTAAACAATCCCAGCTCCCTCAGCCGCTCCTTGTAAGACTTGTGCTCCAGACCCCTCACCAGTTTTGTTGCCTTTCTCTGAACACGCTCCAGTGCCTCGATGTCTTTCTTGTAGTGAGGGGCCCAAAACTGAACACAGTACTCGAGGTGCGGCCGCACCAGAGCTGAGTACAGGGGGAGATATTTAAAAGTACCCAAGAAGTTTCTGGTACCCAATTAGATTTTTGCTCCCTCTATATTGTAAATATCATTGGAAACTGATATCACAGATGTATCAGATTACATTTTGCTTACTTAATTTAACAAAAACACTGATGTAAACGGTTTACCAGGCTGGATCGGACTGGTTCCGTGACGATTGGTGCAGGGGACCCACAGATCCACGCCCCAGGAAAGGGGAAGGGGGAAAGGGAAAAGGAAAAAGAGAGATGGGTCTAGAAACAAAACAGTGGCAACGATCTGAGGAGGAAAGCTAATTTACTAAATAAGATATCAGAAAGCAAAATAACACAATATATTACAATATAATTGGAATTGAAGCTAATAAATCAAATAAAATGAGCAAGAGAGAGTGTCCGATAAACCGAAGGCCTTACGCTAATGCTGAAGGCGATACGGCAGCGAGCACCCACTGCTGAGTTGATCCCGAAGGAAAGAGAGCGTCCCGTGACCGCAGAGAGTTTTTATCTTTTCCCTCTGAGCGGAAAATACGTAAAAATGCAAAGCATTGCAAAGTCCTCTGGGGAATGTAGTTCTTCTCTTCTGAGACAGGTATACCCAGAAATATCAATGATCTATGGAGTTGGAGTATTAACTCTTTAACTCTTAATGCACTACATGTTGTAATGATGTGGAATACCAATACCAAAAATCATAAAACCATGACAACTGATCATCCACATTTCCTTCTATTCCTTAAGTACCAAACTGATAAGTACCTAAACATAAACCTACTCTTCTGATTTCCAGTCCTTTGATTTAACTATTAATTACATTAACCAATTAAATATTTAAAAGAGACCATAGCTAAACGTATTATCCTTCTCTCAAAAATAATTGTCCTATGAAACTACCCTAGATAAAAGCAAGCTGTCTCTCATGTAATTTTCAAAGTGCTTTCCTCTTTTGAAGGGTTTAGATTCATATATCTTGTTCTTATTTGTAAAATACCCTCCTTCACTACACGGATGCTTATGATTTGTCATTTTGCTTTGCTATGAAACTAGCTCTATTAGTAATGACTCTATTTGTTGTAAAAAAAAAAAAAAATTACAGCAGTGATCATTTGAATTTGCTGCCATTCTTCCTTCAAGTTGTTACTTGTTTTATTTTGTTTCATTTTCAAGGAAGTCTTCCATGTTGAAGCAGGGAAAAAAAGAATGGTATTCACTGACAGAATTATTAGAGCATATTAAGCAGTACACTGAAAGCTTTCCTTGTTTTCATCAGAAGCTTCTTTCCATTACATTAAATTAACTCAAAATAGTGACAGTCACACAATATTTCCAACAGTTTCTAAGTTTCCTTAAACAAGTGAAATTTGGATATGAAAAACTGAAGGAAAAAAAATCAAAACAAACGCAAAAAAGTCAGTGACAATACTTGAAAAAAAATTTGTCTTAACTTGGACTTAAAATAGCAGAATTATATGAACCATTCATTTAGGATAGCTAAGAGAATACTTTCCAAGTAGCCAAATGGGTACTTTTTGTTTGTTTTCATGTTATTACTTTTTTAAATTAGAAAACAAATATAAACTGCAGACAACATAAAATATCTTTTATTCTCTGATCTTTCATCTTGCCTACAGATACTGCCAGGAAAGTTCCATATTCTATCTATCACTTTTTTTTTTTTTTTTTTTTGGAACAATTGCTCTTTTCCAGTGAAGTAAGGAGATCAATAAGAATCTGTTCCTCAAAATTTCCTGACACTGGAATATAGTGTAAGCTCTGGAATGTAAATCAACTAAAACTGATGTGCTGTGGAAGCCCTGAGGCTGGACCGAATTAACAGCACAGCTGGATCTTTTACAATTTCTAAAAATACTGGATGACACATTGCATATGCACCATATCTTGATTCCCCCCTGGTAGGGCATAAGTAAACTGTGAAGCTTTTGACTGGATGCCTTCCAAACGTACTGGGGAGAGCCTAGTGGCACTGACAGAAAGAAGCAATTTAGTGTAAAAAACCACACAAAATAAAGTTTTTGTTTTTTAACCAAATATTAGTAGGAAAGTGTATCATTGGAAAATGAAAGAATTCCACTCTTAGCTTGCTCTACTGAGAGTGCACCAGCTTATTATATGTTGTTTTGTTTATGTTTTAGATCACAGTTAATGATTAATTAGAATATTCAGAGTTAACAACTACTGAAGCGGAACTGTTTGCAGAAAGGGACAGGGAAATGGTCTGAGCCATTATCTTGAAATATGTAGACACTGTAAATCAGTTAATCAGTTCAATCTCCTTTTGTAAATTAACATTTTATTCTGTTAGGAAATTCTTCTGCGTAGGATGGAAGTACAAACATTCCATACAGACTATTCATCCTACAGGTGTTTTTCAGTCTGATGAATACGATTCTTCTCTAACATTTGCTCTCCAAATTTCTGATACTTGAAATCTTTGCACACGTTTATACAATTAGTTGCTTTCATGGCTTGATCTTTAATTAGAAGTATAAAGACTTCAATGATGGAGTAGCAGAGATCTTGAAACAGATGTTTTCATAATTATTTTCTTGTCATAAGAGATCCAACTCTGAATTAAGAAATATTTTATTGTGCTTCCGTTTATGATGTTTGCATTGCATTTTTAATGATACTTTAAAGCCTTAAAATAAGGAAGGCACAAACTGGCTATATTATAAACATAATGATCTTGGAATAAAGCAAACAGGAAACAATCTTTTCTCCATCAATATCAGTTTAGTATCAATGGATGCTACAATGTCTCTGCTGCAAGTATTGACCACATTTTAAATGGAGAAAAGTGAATAAACCTTTTTGCCAATCACTTGTTACATTAAAAGAAATAATCTGAAGAATCATCTAAACATCAGAAGCACATAGAATAATACATGCTTAAAGCTGAATAATAAATAATGATAAAAAGAGAGCAATGCAATCAAAGCATTCAACATTTCAGAACCTCCAGAAGTTCCTAAGTATCTCCAGAAGCTCAACATCCTCTTTTTTAGAACCTTAGTTTTCACTCATTTTATTTCAAAGCCACATGCTTACTATTCCTCTACCTTCATCTCTTCAGGTTGTAGAGTTAATTAACTTCACTTTTGAATGCCCCAAACAAATCTGACACTGTGAAATAAAAACAAAGGTTCAATTAGACTATTTGAAGATCACCTGACTTTGTTACAGAGATCATTTTTTCACTGCTATGAAAAAAGTCTTGATCAGTTTTGGGATGAAATACCCTCCATATTATATACAGAATAATAATTCTAGCATCATTTAGTAGCTATCTGATAACGATTTCTAAGGATTCCTTTATTCCTCTCTGATATAATGGCACTATGATGTAACACTGAAATGTTTTCTTATGAAAATATTTATTATGTTTAGTTAAGTCTAGTAAAATTCTGTTTACTAAGAAGTTATAGAACTCTATTCTGGAATTGTGTTTGCTGAGGGATAAGTTTTACAATAAATTATTTTGCCAGCTTAAGTTAGGATTCTGGTGAATAAGAATCAAAGTTCCAGCCAGGCTTTGTGTGATAAAATGGATCGTTTTCCTTTAAGTTATGTCAATTATTAGTAAAAGCTAATACATTACATTTCAGTGAATATTATAGTTTGAAAATGTATACTCGGGTCTGTGAGAGAACCCAAAGATAAATGTTTGCATAACTCAAATTTGCGCTTGCCTACTATACACAGACATGTGCAGAAATGTAAATATAAAAACAGAGCTTTCACTCTCTTACTTACACAAGCATACATAGTAGAATCTGTAATTGGTAAGAGAATGAAAGGAAGCCATACCATGCCAAAGAACAACTCAGCGCTGCAGGTCATTAGGGAGGCTAATGAATTTTATCATTCATTGAGTAATAAAATATAAGTAAGCCTGTTAAAATGTGGGATAGCACAATATAACTGCATTGTAAAATGTACAGTGGTGATTTTTACTTCCAGCATTGGACTTAAGAGAAAATGACATATAAGTTAGACTAAAGTCCATGAAATTGCTAATTTAAAGAGATGTTTGTTATCTGCACTTGTTTCATGTAAAGCCCATTTACAGTAGGAATTTTATTCTATTTAGTTGACAGCTGTTTACCAAGAATAAGTCCCAATTGATTAATCAAGGTATATGCAATTCACACTTCTATTTAAATTCCTACTAATTTAATGTTCTTAAAATATTCACTCGTTTTGATGTAAGAAAATAAATGAAAAATGCCATTTGCAAAGCTATATAATATGTGAACAGTTTAAGAAGGCTAGCATGAGACACTTGCAGGTACCTGCATCCCTCTGGCTCAGCAGATGGAGGACTGGAAGTAGGCTCTGTGTAATAGTTTGCTCTCCTCCTTCATCCTGACTGTTGCAACAAAGGCCTCTTTCAGGGAGATAATGAGATGCCCAAGGCCCTGCTGAGGATTGGTAACAAACAAGGTCTCACTAACATAGTTGACCACAATGCCGGGTGCTCAAAGAACTGATTGTAGACACATGGTTCAACAGCTGAGGGCAAACTGAGCTTGCAACAAAACTAAGACTATGAGTCAGTCATCTTGTGTCATAAACACTAAGAAGCCAAGGAGACCCTTGAGCTCTCCTGCTTGACAGCTGGCTGCATAATCAGATCTTCCCTTTAAGAGGGAGACCTATTGAAGCTGTGCTTGTGCACAGATCCCTTATGTTTTCATATCAAGGTGCCTTGCCTACGCAGGTCCACTAAGTTAATAATAGTTTACCAAGCTTTGTGATCTTTGCTAAGATGATGTCTTTGATTGTGTCCTTAGACATAAATGATTAACTGGTTCTGGAACTAGTATTCAGTTCATCTGGTCTCCTTACCTCTGTGGCTCAAGGAGTACCACGATCCACTCTGAACCTTGTTGTCCAATTGGAGGGTCTCCTGGATGAATGTGTTTAACCCTACCCTCTATGCTGAAAAGTAAATGTACCTTGATATTCAGAATCTTGCTAAGTTGGTCTTCTATGTTAAAACATTCTATTATATCAATAAATATATTGCCGTTTCTCTCTTAGAAGTGAAGAGTTTCCATCTACAATACCTTGTGGCGTCTCAAAAGGCACTAGTGAACCGCTGGAGCAGCAGAATCAGGTCTAAAGTGTTTGAATTCTTTTGCAATTAAAGAAGAAAGAAAACTGATTTTGAAGGTCTCAAGGGGAAATTTCTACTTTTAATTTTGGTGCTAAATTGTAGCTAGACAATTTTTCCTTTTGGAATTATGTAAAGACATGTATTTGCACCTGGTAACTACACTGGAACAGATAAACTCTGTAGATATACGTTATAACCATGGGTAAAGCAGAGTAGATCTCAGTCTATGCAATTCTAAAGGAAGATCATAAACTTTATTACTTTCAATTTTTGGTTGGGCCATTATCATCTCCAATTCTAAAATAATTAATTACAGTTCTTCTGCTTCATGCTTCGTAAATGAAAAACCATAAATGCTGAGTCGTTTCATTACTCTTACACCTATACAATGCAATAACAAACTTTTTTCACTTACTGCTGTCTAGTGCACTTTCAATTTTGAGTTCAGTTTGTCTACTCTTACTAAACTCAAATAGTTGCATAAAGTATTTCTTTGATTTCAGTACAGTTACCTGTGGATTAAAATTCTCTTCAATATGGATGAAAGAATGAGAGAACAATGTAACATTCTTCAGAAGTACAGTATGTTTCTCAACTGTTTTTCCCCTGGGAAAAACTTTGTTTCCTGTCAAAGGCAGCATACTACATAAAGGATGTTGTACTGTGGGCTTTGAGCTAGTCGGTTCATATATTATGTATAGTAATTTAAAATAATGTGAATCTGCAATTCAGGAAAAAAATTCAAACTAATATACTTTGTCTTAAGGAAACTCACAGGGCACGTCTGTCTTCTCAACAGCAATACTGCTCTGTAGACTCCTATCAAACTTCAGGATCTAAATGAACATAATTACATTATAAACCCAAGGAACACCAATATCCCTATGGGTTAATTAACCCTTCAAAAAGATTTTTTTCTTTATATCATATGACTTCTTTTAATATAATTTTTACTAAGAAATAGAATTGTTTAGTTGATGTGAACTCAATTCACATAAGCAAACTAGCTTTGGACTCAAGGTAAAACATTTAAACATTTCCATAAAAATTGGCATGTTGTAATTCAGTGTTGTCATGGTGGTGTATGGCCAACTATTCAAAGGTATATGAGAGTCTAAATATGCAGACAAAACCCATTGAAGTACATAGTTCACAGTAGTATCTAAGAGGAACTAAGCTTACATGTACGAGTTAAATGTTTAAAAGCCCATCTTTTGTGCCAAAGTAACTGCAAGAACGAAGCTGTTACTCACTTATGCACTTCTAAAATCTCACTGCAGGTGTATCTATGTCTGTATAAAAACATTTGAAAACTAGGCACTTAGGAGGATAAGTTAAGGTCTGTGTCCCTGGAAATGATTATTACTTTCTGAATACACATAGGTGAGAAGCAGTTCATCTAATTTAGTCCTCAAAGTTAGAAGTATAATCCCAGAATGTCATTCAGGCCAAATTTTACTCAAAGGGAAGAGGCAGAAAGAGACAACTCCTGTGGGTGATTCTTCCTATCTTAAGACCAACATTTAAGGAAGGTAGGATTCATCTTCAAGAGATGCCTATCTCCTTTCTTCTCAGCAGATGAAGCAATTAAGTCAAGTGCCTGAGATGACAAGCTTAACTGCAGTTAACATACTTAACAGTGAAAGATTAGATGATTCCTGCCCTTAATTCTCTAAACCACATCTGTAGAAATATTTGTTCCTTTTCTGGATGTTCCTTTCCCAAACATACTGTACTGGTACATCTATCATTATGTAAAAATTAATTCTCCAAGGTATTGTAATTATGATCTCATAAATGCTATACATTGTGTTCATCTGATTGCATAATAAACTGTAGAAAATAACTTTGCTGCTTTTGACCACTCTGGAAACATTGTTTCCAGAAGGCCAGAAGAGTCAGGGAAATAAACATTTTTTTAGTCATAAATAAATAGATTCCTGTGAATCCCTGTAGACAGGGGAACCAGCAATGCAGAAAAATATCACGTCTATTCAGAAAACTCATTACTGAAGATGTTTGATCTATAAAGTTAATAAATCTTTGTTTCATGTTTTGAGATGTTTTTATTAATATTATTTTAAATTACGCAAAAACTGACTCAGAATTTTCAAGCTTCTCTAGCATACTTAATCTCTGTTCTCTTCAAAATTTTCTTATTATTGCTTACACAATGGTGACATCCCAGTCAGGACTTACCAGTGCAGAACAAAAAATTCTTAAAAATAATAAAACAAGATATTAAAAAGAAGATAGGTAGCAAATCTGCTGATTTGTATTGGAGAAAATGTCCAATTTTCAGTTGCAAAGTTGGCTATAATTGTTTGCACCTGTATTCCAAAGACAAATGGATATCCAAACAGGAAAAATAGTATTTCATGAGGTATAAAATACTTCTCAGTGTTAACATAACCCATAAATCATAGAATTTCCCCCTTCACATGTCATTGTTTATTCTATATTCATGTGAAGATTAACAACTAGAAACATTGAAGTCCCCCATCTTTTCAGCAGAAACATAGAATCACCAAAGTTGGAAGAGACCTCCAAGATCATTCAGTTCAACTGTCCACCTACCACTAATATTTCTCCAATAAACCACATTCCTTAGTACCACATCTAAATGTTTCTTGAACACCTCCATGGACAGTGACTCAACCACCTCCATGGGCAAACCTGTTTCAGCACCTAACCACTCTTTCAGAGAACAAATATTTCTTAAAATCCAACCTGAACCTCCCCTGGCATAACTTGAGGCCACTTCCTCTAGTGTCATCGCTAATCTTTACCTAAGCCACATATACAATAAAAATAAAGACTTAATATTTTTATTCAAGAATCATTTTCAAGAAGTAGTAGCAGCAATGGCAGAATTTTTGATCTGTAGACTGAACTTGAAAAAAATTGTTTTCGGATGTACACAGAGCAGAATCCCAAAAACTCAAGGTCCTATCAATCATGCTTACTTCTAATTACAGTGATACAAAAACATAGAAATTCTATTGAGGGCTAGGAAATCTGTTTAATATTTACATCTTTTTACCAATTACACTGCAGACTTCCTGGCACTCAACTCTTCATAAATTTCATGCTTAATTTTTCAGTCTGCAGTTAAAATATTACATGTATTCTTAAATAGTTTGATGGTTATTTCTTATGATGAGAGGGAAAAATCTGAATTCCAACTACTGGCAGCTACCAAAAAAATAGGAGGCTGTAACACTGACATCTGAACAAGTAACTGTGCATGTAACACATATCTGTTGTTGACAGATGACTGGGTTACATGCGATTATGAATCATCAGTCATATATTTTCCACAGCACAGAAGACAGTAGCAAGTTATCACAGCCAGAGTCCCAGTTGGGAACATGTTCTCTCACATCAGTGTTTTTCCACAATGTGATTCCACAGATACTAACATAACTGACAAAGTGAATGTCATGTTAGATAGGTGGATCTATAAAAACAAGTTTAAAATAAGCATGATTAACACAAACTAATAAATTTGACAATTCCAAAGACTTAAAATCCTCCTTGTTGTCAGCTTTGACAAGCAAGTACTTGTTACTCTTATTTAGCAAAAGCGCCTCAGCCAACAGAGGGAAAATCCAGATCATTTAGTTCTGTCTGTAAAGTTTAAAGAATAATATTTCTTGCCTCATATTGATCATAGGGATTCCTGCAAAGAGCAAAAATTTCACTGATCAACTAGTCAAGTACTATTGTAAAATCATGATATTCGTTCATTTCCTCAGGGCAAGAGTTTCAAGGAGACCCAGAACAATATCAAAAATATTCCAGAACTCAAAGACAAGTTTGTGCTTAGATTGATGTGTTTTAAGACTAGTTCTAGTCCTCCCTTCTGGCTGTATCTTTGGAAAAATCTCAGTTTATGCTAAGATCCTGGGAGGATTGGGTGGGGAGGCCGTAAATAGAGAAACACACAATTTATTTATTAAGTAGAATGATAAGTGAATAATGATTTCTATGCCATTCTCATATCAGACACATTTCTTGCTCCTCTGGTTCAGTTTTAGCCAGGTGCATGGATGTAGGGACACAGGACATTAATCTATCCTAGTCCTGCCTACGGGGCAAGTATATTTTCATGCTAACAAAGCCTCCAAAGGGCTATGAAATTCTGAATATACTTAGAGTGGAGAAATTTTGGTTGAGTCTATTAGAAAAATCAAAGATTCTGATCAGGGAATTTAAACTAGTAAAACATGGACCATGAGTTTTGAAAGAATAAAGTATGAGAAGGGGTTTGGAATATGATTTTGGAGTCTCCATGATTTTCAGACATGCTACGATTTCTAATGATATATGTGATTGGAAAATGATACCATTTCTGAGGTGGATATGGAAGTGAATTTCTCAGCTGCCCTAATGCCTGTAAATACTAGGTTCCTTCTGCTGAGGAAAAGTGAAAGTATATGTGATGATAGCTATGTGATATCTGCTGAGTGGCTAGGTACCATCCATCCTTTTTCCTAGAATCCTCAGAAAGATCCCATCCTTCATATCTCTTCTACAGATACGAAACATGATTGAAATCTTCTGGAGGATTTGAGGTTTATTAACAACTCATGGTAATTACACTTGTATACATTTCCTTCTGTGGTACAAAATTTCCCTTGAAAAGCAGTGAAGAAAGGCAACAAGGAACTAATGCAAGTTAGAAATAATAGAGGAAAATCTTAAATTGTTATTTCAAAGTAATTCCTCCACCCAGTTCCTTTAATATTCATGTATATTCTTGTACTGACACAAAAGTATGAGCAAATGGTCAGAAACAGGTTTGTTTGGGACCATTTCTTTCAACTCTTAAAACAAACAAACAAAAAAATGGAATAAAGTCTGCAATAGTAGTTGCAGCATAGCTTTGAAATCCCTACTATCTCATTTTCTTCCCCCTTCATTCCTGAAGTACCAGGTTCAAGATGCAGTTGTGCATTGCTGCCTTGTAGTCAGCTCATGCAAGTCTTCGTAGTTGAGCAAAATCTACCTCAAGCAGAGAAGATAAAGTTCTTAAGGTAGTGTAACGGAGCAGCTACTGTAACTAGCTGTATGGGAGATAACTATAGAGAGAAGGAGTTATTTAAGAGGCTTTCAAATACCTCCTGATGCTTATAGCACAGTACAGTTGGAATGTAAGGCAGGGGAGATGGCAACATTCCCCTCTATCTCTCTGTTGCTCCTCTGCCCATAATTCAGTTCCAGTAATAAAATGTGGTATCCTTTAAACTGAGGAAGAGTTGCATTGCCTATCCTTCTATACTCAAGAAATTGTTCTTATTTTACCACTACACTCAGCTTTCCCAGTCAGAACAATTAGTATAATTATCTCAGTTCACACCTCAGTTCACAGTGCAGACACTCCAGTTTAATGGGTTCAGACTCAGATGTACTCTAACAGTTCAAATTACTGTTCTGATAGTCTCTGTTCCAAAGTCACTGTTCCATGAAAAAATGTTAGAATAAAATAAAATTTCTACCTTAGAACACACTTCTCCTTTTTTCTGCATTACTATCAATCAGATTGCCTTACAGTGTTCCTGGCATCACTCCTTCAGCTGAGCTCTCAGACGATCACCATCTTAAAGACTGAAAATAAACACCTCTGAGCTAAACCCTGCTCTGCTATGCAGCTATTCCTGTGCAAGTTTAAAGTCACTTAATTGATTTTCTGGTTAGAGAGGAATTGGAAATGACTAAACAGGAGGCCAAGCCTTTTCCACCCTTTGGCTCCAGATGCTGTTATTACTGATAAGCCATTTCATAAGCTGCTTTCATTTTCAGATATTTTTCTTGTAAACATGAATCTTGCCTTTAGAAAACTGGAATCAAATAAGTGCTCTTGCCATCTAATATAAAACAGTGATAGCTGCACAGCACAGTTAGTGTAATCTATTTCACAGTATGTCCTCTTTTAATCTTTTATTTGGTTCACAGAAGTTGCCAGGTCAGAGAACACAATTGCTTTCTGTGATGTAAGGGTCTGCTAAAAGATTCCAAAGACAATTCAGAAATGCTTAAGAATTATTTTAATTAACCTGCATTGTTTTGGTTTTCTTTTTTTCTTTTTAATTTCTAAATAGATCCCTTCTTTAAAGATGAATTATGAATTGTGAGTTTAAGAAATGTGAGACTGTGAGTCTCACTGCGTCTGTGAACTTCCTGACATATTGGGCTGGTGGGGAAGATAAATTTCATCTGGGAAAAGAAAAACCTTTCCTATTGCATGCTTGCTCAGCTAAAAGTGGCAGGACTTATATCTCTGTTAATTCTCATATTGGGCAATTTAAAAATAAATTTTTGAAGACTCCAAGCGCTTAAGTCTATTATGAATACTGGGGTAGGAAAAGAGTTTTAAGTTTCTTCCTCAACCTCAGTTGTAAACAAATGAAACTAATCTCGTTGAGACCCTTGTTTTGCAAGATCACAGAAAATTCAGACATTCTCACCGTGCCATCTACACCCTGCTCCCCAGTACCTTATATTTGGATGTTTTGCTATGAAACACCTATTCATCATCATGACAAATGCTAACGCAGTCACAGGTGGCTGTAAGTAGTCTGATTTCCAGAGAAATGTGGGGCACATTCTCACATGTTTTCATGAATAAAATTGCTGTAAAAAGCCATGATAATTTGTTAATATTTACCATCCATGTATTTGCTTCCGTACTATTTGCTAATACACTTAAATTATGTGACAAATAGAGAAAGCCATGCAAGTTCAAATCTATGGACCAAATAACAAAAGCATAGGAGAAAACAGTAGTATATTCAAAGGTCTCATTTATAAACCTACTTAAGTTCAGTATTGAGCTTGTCAGTATAATTGTTGCAGTCTCCACTGAACTTTAATAGACAGCAATACTGATGAGCCCCATTTTCTGCATTTGCTGTGCTGACTAGAAAATATGTAGAAATGCAGAAGGAGCTTCTCTGATATATTTTAGATTTGGCATTCCATTCCATATAACTCAAGGAAATAAAGAGTTATTCTCAGGTAGCACTAGCCCAATATGTAACTAAACAGAACAAAAAAATCTACTGAAGAAAAGTTGTTTCACATTGTAAGAGACTATTCTAATACCATTGGCTCAAAGTTTGCTGATGAACGTGTCCGAACATGTCCAAGCTAGTCCTGGACAAGGTTGTGAAATCCTTTGTCTAAGGGACAAGCAAATGAGCACGTCCTGGGACAATGAAAGAGAGATAAGCGGCAGCTCGACGGCCGCTGAACACTCTTTTGTTTGGTACTCATCTCCGTGAGGAGATTGCCATCTCAGGAGACGCTTGCCTGGCACACTAGCACGGCATTTGTCACGTAGACTGGAGGAATCTGGAAGATAAGTAGAGGGGTCCTGCAGCCACGAAGCTGGGGGTTTTCTCTGTTGGGGGGTTTTCACTGCTACCTGGAGAGACTTCCCGAGCAGATCACTGCTGCTGCCTGGAGAGGCCTTCTCTTAGGAGAGACCTCACGAGCTGATCACTGTTCGCTGCTGCCCCTTCTCGGGGTTGCCTCACTCGCTGCTTCTCCGGTGCGGACCCCTCGCTGTTTCTCCGGCCGACTGCTTGCTGCTCAGTGCTGCCCGTCGCTGCTGCTGCTCTCCCCGCTTCTGCCACCCCTGCTCTTCGGCCTCGGACCGTCGGAGCCGCTTGCAACCGGACCGCCCGTAGGATCCTGGCTGGTGACTCTCCCCGCGTTGTACGAACCCTTGCTTCTTTCCTTTCTTTCCTATCGCTCGCCTTCCCTTCCCCATCACCCTTAACAGTGTTCGCCTTCCCCTTCCCCATGCCCCTGGTCAAAATTGGTAATAAACTGGTCGGACCAACATTTGAACCGTTGTTTCTTAATCTCACGCTGGGTATACACAATCTTAAAGAACCTCGTCTCCCTCCTTTATATTGGAGCGTGACACACAAAATCACCTTTTAAAAGCTGATAGATATACAGTGTATATATCATAGTTGTCTTGAATCCTCTAAATTCTAAAATGCTCAGTTTTCTTAAATAACTACTATTTATGGCTTTGATTTTTAAAAGTCATAGTTTTACTTAGCTTTAAAAATGAATAACTGTCATCTTCAGTAAGTGCAGAAAAAATAATCCTTTACCATTCAAATTAATGCAACTTTTTCATTTTAAGTTAAACACGTACCACTTTTTCTTAGAGGTAAAATAACTAATAGCAATCTTATCTTTCTCAGAATAGTTTGTGCTCAAATTTCTTTTTTTTTTTTTAGCTTAAATGAGTGGAACTCACAATTCATATTTCCGCTCCTTCTCCCCTTCCTTATCTTTATTACTACAATGTTGATATCAATACTTTTTTTTTTTTTATGTCAGTATAGCATTGGAAACTTGGTTAATTTGCAACAGCTGAGATCCTCAGGTCTTCAAACTGAGAATATTATACATTTCTATGGAGGAAAGAATTGATAAAATATTTGTAAGTGTAATTTCAGTTTTTCCATATACTCTCCTGGTTGATTTGACTCATTAAAATGAATTACTTTCCCCAGCTTTCGGCAAATACATACTGGAATCTGGGGCATTAGATCTGTAGTCTAGTTTCTTTATGGTTGACCTTAGATTTTGCTTCATTTGAACTTGCTTCAGGAATTCAAAAACTCAAAGACAATCTCCTAAATCCTGCAAGAACACTTTAATACAACCAACATTTTCATTACTCTTTTTCATCTCAGAACAAAGCCCTTATCTGTTCACACAAAGAAGTGAAAGTTGGTAGAGCTGAAGAGAAATATATCCAAAGAGTTAATTTTCAAAACTTGATATTTAGACACTCTTATCAGTAAGCACGGAACTTGGCACAGTATACACAGGCAACAGCTTGTATATGGTGATGTTATGGGAAACAGTATTGAAACCTCCTGTTCAAGAGGTTGGTAAATAATTATTCTCCTGTTGTATGTCCATGATGACCACCCTCAGTTCCCTCCTCATCCTCCACATCTTTGGAATTGCTTTCCAGGAAGCTTTTCTCAGTGAAGGTGAGACTAAATGGCTTGTAGCTTCTCAAGTCATCCTTTTCCTTATTGCAGACAAGGCTGACATTTCCAGACTTGAAGAACCTCTCCCAATTGCTGGGACTATTCATAGATAATTACTCCTGCTTTTTCTTATTCTCTCCCCTTCCCACTGGGAAAGGAGGGGAGTGATTACATGGAGACAAGCCACCTGGCAGGTTAAACCACAGCAGCCTGCCAAAAGTTTCAGCATTGTAGATACAGTCTCTCTGAAACTGCGTACTCCTAATCTAAAATAAAACATTATCATGAATTCCCTGAAGTTCCTAATCTTAGAGATTCCAGAGTTTCTTGAATATTTAAGAATACATTAGTAAATTATTGTAATTCAATGTAATTTTCACCATGCAAACATTGAAGGCAAGTGATTTTCAGCAGGATGAAAAAGAAAAAAAAAACCTTCAGAACTTAAATATATGCTTCTTCTCAGAGTGCTCATATTTAACTTGACTGCAAAATACAGCAGAAACCCATTCTTTCTTGGCCAATTCCAGCAATTTAGCTGCTAGAGCACTCATCCAAGTTTAAAAAGATTTTGTAATATTGTTTTTGCCCTGTTTAAGAATAGCTTGAAAACTCTACCTTTCAGGATAGTTCCTATTAATCAAAGACACATTTCTTACACTTTTACAATTACAGAAAACTGAAGGTATTGTACTTTGTACTGGAATACAATTAATAGATTTGCCTACTTAGTTATCAGGGTATTCAGGAGATGAACTTGAGAGAACCTCACAGAGGCTATTCAGTGCACAGTAAGAGTCATCTGGCACAACTCAAAATGATCCAACTGAATTTTGGTGGATACATCTATAGTAGCTAATTCAACAAAAAGAGCACTAGTGCCTTTCATATTCCAAAATGTTTCCTGTGCTACCTACCTGTTGTTAAAATGCAGAAAATAGCCTAAAAACAGTGTAAAAACAGCTTCAGTACCTCAAAAATTTTCAGTTGAGTACCCTACATAAAAAAAAAAAAATCCTTTCATTGTTTAAAGGGAGGAATTGTAGACTTTTCTTCTTCTCTGATTGTTTTCCTGCTGGTAGAGGAAGTAACCAACAAACTGGGGGCCTAGAATTACAGAGGATGCTGTATTTGGCTGTTAGTTATTTGCTTTCATTAAAATGGCTAGATTATTTTTAGTAATTTGCGGTAGTAAGGATTTAATTAAGACTAGAACATAACATTTGAAACAGCTTTTGTTTCCAGGCAATTTTCTTCAGTTTCCAAACATACATATTCCTTTCATGTATACGTACAAATGTCACATTACATTCAGAGAAATTCCACTACCTGCTTATTCATCAGAAAGCAAATATCTAATTTGGATATAATTTGTTATTGTTATTATTGATGAAACTGTCACAAAGTTACTAAATTGACATTGAAAATGCAAAGAATGAGGAGTGATTTTACGTTCACCCCTAAAAGCCATTTGTGAACTTAAATTTCTTATTGGTCGAGATCTCTCCTGCTACTTGGGAAGATCACTGTATTGCCGCAGCATCCATTCTGTTCTGGTGTGCACCTCAAGCCCCGGTCTCTAAGTCTTTCTCTGTTGTATCATGATGTTGGGCTTGGGGCTAACATGCTCATCGTTATTGCTAAGGCTGGAGTGAAGCCTCAGAATGATTGTCCCAAAGGCTAGAAATTTTTGGGGCGCACTCATCTTGTTATTCCTGGGGAAAGGGTTCTTTGTGTGTAAACATTCAAAGAGTACACTGTCCCGTGTAACAAAAGAACAATCTGTCCTATTTTCAGTTTTAAGGGTATCCTATATACAAACCATGAAATTCAACAATAACTTTAAAGTAAACAACATGCTCTATACAGAAGGAAGATGGAAAAAAAAAAAAAACTTTCTCCCACATTACTGTGCATATCTTGAGCTTGGTATGGGTGATAGCACGACCTTAAAAATCCTTATTTCATTATAAATCTGTGATGAGAATTACAGTATCTAAGAGAGCAAAGCATTCAAACTAATAAATAGCTGTGAAAATTGCTACAATTCCTAAAATTATTTGACATTCATTGCAGATAGAGAGGGAAAGAGAGATTGCTTTGCCTTTAAAGCTTATTGTTACTTTTGTTCTACTATAAAATAGAGCTCATTAATATCTTAAAAGTTGAAGATTAAGGAGCATATATATATATATGTGGGAGAATTAGAACTGCACATAATTGTTTGCAGCAGAGATTCAAAGTTTCTTAAAAAAAAAAAAACCACACAGATCTGCACGGGAAAACTCAGACACATGGATGAGAACAGGAGAATTACAGATCAAATGAGAGATGAATTACAGATACTGACAGGAAAAGTTAGAGGACTTGCCACTGCTTGTAACTTTCTCTTTTATATAATTCTAATTCCATCTCCACAAACATAGTTTTTCACCTGATACATAGTTATTACAGAAAATGAAATACTTGAGCTACAATCCTTCTATATAATTGATATTCTTTTTGTTCTAATAGTACACAGAGGTAAGAAAGGAAGTTTTGCCTTGGAGATAATTTGCTTGTCATACGCAAATAAAGATCTAACATAAGAGGACAGAACCATCCATTAACAAAATGGTGTGACTGCATAAATATGATTCCATGGTAGTTTAATACTGATGGACAGCTTAGTACCACCACGTCTCAACTCACTTCAGCTCCTCAGAAGGAGATAAGAGCAGAGAGCTCACTCACCAATTACCATAATGGGCAAACCGAATTCAGAATAGCCATACAGGCATGAATGTAATTTTTCTCCTATTGTAGTGAGAACAAAAAGCAAGGTAAAGCCATTCTCCTGCTATCCACTCTTTTCTGCATCCCCTCCAGCAGTGCGGGAGAACAGGGAACAGAAGACATGGACAGTACATAGTGCTTCAACTCTGCCACTCATTCACGGTCACTCTGCCCCTGATCCAGCATGGGTCTGTCCCACAGGATGCTACCCTTCCCAAGCTGATCCTGGAGTGTATCAGGCCTAGTGTTGGTAGCTGATCAAGGGAAGAGATTGCCCTGTTTTTCTCTGAGATGGTGTGGCCTCACCTCTTAACACTGTGAGGAGTTTCAGGCACCACAGTAAAAGAAAGACATAGAACTATCAGAGAACTTGCAAAGGAGGGAAAGAAAGATGGTGAAAGGGTTAGTGAGCAAGATGTTTGGAAAGTAGTTGAAGTCCCTTGGTTTGTTCAGCCTGTTTTTTAATCACATCATCATATGTGAGTAGAGAAAAAAAAGCCACAAATATTACAACAGTTGTGACTCTTGACCAGAACCAAAAAACTGTGGATAGAAATCTGCCTGGTTGTAAACCTAACATTTAGCAAGTGGATCTGTATCCCACAAGCCTGGCAAGGGTTTTGAGAGCGTAATCATTAAAAGTATCAGAAAGAGAAATATTTGAGATTCAACTGAGATGAAATCAGTGAGAATCTTTGAGCAAGATAATCTACTATTTGTTTTCACCACATTCAAGGAGACTTTTTTTTTTATAAATAATGCAAGATTGTATCTCTGTATCTGATTAATGTCATGAAATATTTTCTCCATACACAAATATTATTTGGAAGTCTATGTGTTTACCTTAAAATAACCAATATAGGACTGAACATTAAAAATTACAGGTATTTTAGAGTTATAATTCTAATATTAAACTGCAAAAGAACCTAAGACTTAAAATACACAGCGTGGAGAGGAGAGGATTACAGCAAAGTCTAATAAAAGTGAGCCTCTGAAACAGAATTTCTGAAATAATCTCAATGTGAGAGTAGACTAAGCAATTCATACAATATTGTATGCTATTTTCTGTTGACTAGAAGATATTAATACAGTTAAAACTGCTGTGAAAAATGATCCTTAGAATAAGTCTAATTACTCTAGAATAACTACTACTTCTTGAGAAGTAGGTCATGAGCCTATAGAAAGTTATTAAAATTTATTACAGATTTATTCATTAGACTAAGACAGAAATCCACATAGTTGACAATCAGGCAGTCCTCCTGTTTTGATAAGGATCTCATTTGTTCTGACTGGTGCTTTCAGCATGAATCTAAGCAGTTCATAAGGCCATACTTGCAGAAACAAAGACAATTGCTGATATTCCTTTGCAATCCCTTGTAAAAATTACACTATACTTAATGGTTTTCATTCATCTTTTAGCACTTCAACATACATAATAGCAGAAATTCCCACAATAAATACATAATAAATTCTGGTTTTTGTTTACATCAAGAAGTCTTACATAAAAATGTCATCATTTTCCCTTTAACACTTTAAAGAGGTTATGATTCTCACTGTTAAAACAAGCGGAATTAAATTACATTAGTTTTATTGTAAGGATTATTTTTATGTGAACATAAATGTGTCTCATTCCAGGGAGCAAAAACTGGTAATGTTTATCAGTGATAACAGAAGACTGTACTTATCTAAAGCCACATCTATAGCATTTGAATCCTAGCAAAATAAGTAGCTAAGTGCCTTGGTAAGGCATTTCTAAATTTTCTTGTGATTGAAGATTGAAGTCAAAGACTTCCTTCTGCTGTATGTATAACTGATTTAAAATCTATACCTAAATATTTAATGAACAATGACATTGTAATTATTGCCTTAACAAGGCTCAGCTAAGAGTAGGAGATCATTGTGCCTATAGGAAAGATTGATCAATACCTGCTTCATTTTCTAATATTCCAAATTTTTGGACCAAAAAAGCAAGAAGACCTGGAGGATAAGATAATATAATTTAATGCTGTATATCTACAAGCTGTCAAACACTTATCACTTAGAGGCTGAGATACTTTTCAGCCATGAACTCATTAATCTATTCTTGCACTTAGTATCTGGGAACTGTGATGGGAATTGCTGAGACTAAGTCTGTGTAAAAAGCATTGAATGGTAACAAATCATGTGTGTATAGCGAAATTATCACAGTGATTTGTGTCATGCAATTCTATGTGCACTATTTTATAGCCAGATAACCTGAGTTCTCCAAACATCAGAGTTCACTGAAGGACTACTGAGTCAAGCATTAAGTTTGTCAGATCTTAGCTGTTAACTCAAATGTGTCTAGATCTCATCAAAATTACAGCAACTATATTGCAGACACTGGTGGCAGAAGGAAGATTATAAGATCACCTATGTGAATCTAGGATGTTTGGAAAATGGGTCCTTGATATGTGCACACATAGTACACATGTAGTAAACTTCCAGATGATATTTTAGGAAGTAATAAGAATAAATTCCACAGAGAAAGGTTAAAATGATTCTTTATTTCTATTGAATGCAGTAGGAGGTTTTACTGTTAAAATAGAGAATGAAAATATGGTTGTTCATATTACAGAAACCACTGTTTCTTCAAAGTCATCAATAATAGAATGATTATATGGAAGTTCTTATAGTGAAACATAGCACTTATTTTTTGTACCTTAGGGTAGAAGCACTGTGTTCCAGTTTTGCCTTTACTGCCTATGTTATGGTACAAGGGAAACGCACTAAAGAAACTTGGGCTAGACAAGGGCAAGAAGACTACTCACAATTACTGATTTTGCCATAAAAATAAAAAGTACTTCCAGGAAGGTGTCTGTAGAGAGAATCTAGCTGAAGGGGGTAGAATTAAGACTGTAATAAAATTTTGTATTTTATTAAATATTCAAAATATTCATAGTATATACAGTTATTAAACTTTCAGCTCTATAAATATTTGAAATTTTTGCATCATAGGTGATCTAATTTTTTGCTGTTGTTTTGCTTCAAAGTCTGCAGGGGATTTGAATTCAATGAGAAAATATAACTATAAAAAATTACTGTGACATCTTTGACATTTCTGTTTCTTTATTGTCCAATTAATTTATCAGTGCATGCTTGGCATTGCATAATGTTTTACTAAACACTGAAAATTCTTAAAAGAAGTAACGATAAAATGGAATATGTAACTAGAAGGGTGGGTTTGTTAAGAGAGTGTCAGGTGTGGCTGTAATATTATTTGCCTATCTATTCTGAAAAGAGGAAAAAAGCCAGAACATACAGCCTAAAAAAATCGATGGCATGTAAACTAGAAAGCATATGCTATTTATTATTGATTATTCTGGCAAATAAAGCAAAGGTTAAATTGAGACATCAGTTGCTTGCTTACACAGACTTACAGTCTCCACAGAACCAAACGTTAAGCTGCTACAGAATTATTATATATACCTCAAAAAAAAAACCCAACAGATAGAAAGCAAAAACTTTCATGTATGAGACGTGTAATTTTTATATTAGAGAATTGTCACACTGTGCAAATACTGATTTTTGTTCTAGATCTTTATCGAAGAAATTATGCATATACGTATATATTTAATCACTGAGTAATTTAACATGAAATAATTAGTTGTTCTTAATCACTTACTTAAAGATTATATTGTTAGAAAACTGTAATTTCCAACACCTTTGTGGTGTTTATCTCCCTCCTTTGAAGACACAGCACCAGTGGTAACAAGACTTAAACATCAAATATAAAATATTCTTTGACATAACAGTCATCTGTACAAGATTATTGCATAGCACAAATTATAAATATGTGCCAGCTTCCAGAGATCCTTAGAAGTTCTTGTTTTTGGTTCACCAATTTGTACTGCTTATTTCTGCTGCCTTATCATAACATAGCTCAAAGCATCATGTGATAGCTTCTGACCTGCAGACTTCCTCAGTATGATTGACATCCTGATATAACCACAATAGAGCTGAGTGGATTGACATCTCCTGCATTCTTTCCAGTGCATTGTCTCCAAGATCTCACAAGGACATTACAGCAATAGCTACTGGGAAGGATGGCAAAACTTCGCAATATGCTTATTCCACCTTGAAAAGATTCTAAAATAGTATTTATTATAACAGTGTGGCTTTGGCTGATATATCACTTTACTGGAATTAAATTGCACGTTATTGACTCTGGAACTATGGAAATACTGTGAAATTGGTAGAGTAGGTTTAATACAAAAGCCAGCTATTTTCAGTCATCTACATATTGCATGAAAAACAGGACTTCAAGGTTCACAGGAGTTTTAATTCACTAGATGTGATTTACATAGGAACTGTCTTTGAAATTCATTCCTGACTATAGTCTCACCACAATAAAATAAATAAATAAATATAAATCCTCTATTTCTAGTTGATATACTGAAATAAATACATGAAGGTATGCCAAGGATGGATATTTCTTGACTCAGGAATGTATGAAAAATATCAAGAAGGCTACAGTAAGTAACTGACTGGTATGCCTGGCAAATTACATAATCATGTAGAAATGTATAATATTTATATATGTATATGCTATGCATATATAATTAGAAAAATACATATGCATATATTCTTACAAGCACATACACACATTGACAGATATAAAGAAGATAGATTTATTCATTATGTATTTAAATATTTTGTACATAATATATGGACTTAAAAGGGCAAAAGTGAATGAAACAATTGATTCCACTGGATTCTCCAGACTGATTCATAGACTAAAGGCTGCCAGAGATCACAGTAATGGCTGAATGAGCAAGTGTAAAATTATTCTAAAAGTATATAAATACTTTATCTAGAAAGTTACCTCATCTTGCTATAAATTTACATTTGTTTACTCCAGGTCTTCTGCAAACCATTTCCATATTAATTATCATTACTATATTTTGTGTTGTTTAAGGTTAAGTTTGCTTACTCGCACCCAAGGGACTTCGTTCCAGTAATGCTTGCTACAACATAACTCATGGTGAAACAGCCATAAAAGGTCACCTCCAGATCTTTTCTGATTTACTGTTTTCTAAGACTGCGGCTCTTATCTGGCAGTATAACCTGTGGCTCATTCTTGCTAATCTATACTTGCATTTGTCATATCCCCCACTTAAGGGTCAGAAAGAATCTTTTCTTAGAACTTTATAGTATTTTGTTGGATTCTGACAATTTAACCAAATTATTTAGATTAAATTCAAACAGTAAAGTATACTCTTTTTATTCATTATTGCATCAATCTTTGTGTCATATGCAAATTTAATCAGCTAAGATTTTATTTCATCATCTAGATCGTTTATAAGAATGCACTGAGTACTGTTGGATGAAGAATCTCTCCCTGGGGACATTGCTTGAAGCAACCTGCTCATTGATATCTGCCAATAAGCTGTTTTTTTAATTCATCTAATGAGTGCCCTGCTGATTAAAAATCTTGCATTACAGGGAATTAAAAATGCCATGTGATACTATTGCAAAAGCCTTAGAGAAATACAAAGATGCTTTATCAACAGAGCTGCCAGCCTCGTTAAACAAAAAAATGCCTTTCCATGAGACCTGAGCAGTATTTATGACATATTCTGTTTAATGCTCCTCAGTGAAAGAGCATTGAAAAAGGGTATTATTTTGTAAGACAAAGGCAAAATATCTTATATTTCTTCAGTCACTCTTCAAAGCCTAAAAAATTACTTTAATTATTATTTCTTTTTTTTCCTCTGATCAATCACAAGCGTTAGAGTACTTGATGAAAACCACTGGTATTTAAATAGTTTTCTTCTTCTGAAGTCTAAAAACACATGCATGCAATATACATACAAATGCATACAATCGCGTTCTAGGAATAGTAGTCTGTATCTGTGATTATTGTTCTCTTTAGACCCCATCAAAATCAGTTTAATTTTTTCACTCCTTTTCAAACAAAGTTATTACTATCTTGTGTCAAAATGGGATTGCTAAACTTTAAATATACCTATTCACTAAGTAGAAAAAGCCAGTGTGGCTCACTGTGACCATGGTGCTCCCATATTATGACAATATTTACAATAATATAGAGTTTTCTTCTAAGTTTCCATTTCTTCAAAGACCTACAGTATTTTTTTCTATTATATCAACAGAAGGGTGCAAGCTTGATCACGTAATGGATTTGTTCCTTCTTGATCTTAGGAGAAACCTGATTTGTGACGTACCAATTCAGAATGCTCAACATTTACCTAACTTGCAGGTTATGTAGCATCATGAGCAGCAATGTCTTTAGTCCAAAGCGTACGTACCTTTGATCTTTAGTGATGTTTTATTTCTCTTTCAAATGAGGATGCAATTATAATGATTACCCATCATTAATATCTTGAATGCTACTTCTGATCATAAAATAAAGAGATGTGTACTTATTTAGACTTCTTAAAGAACTTGAAATCTTTGCAACTTTTAACAAGATGCATAATTGTTATACCCAATGTTTCAATTAGAGAACACATTTAACTCTCCAAATCAAATTTAGAAAGGTAAGAAATGGATATTTCAACAGAAGCCAAAAACACATTTTGTTTTTCTGCTGTTTCAGAAACAGCATTTCAGTCTTAAGAAAGATAGTGAAAGAAAGGTCAAATTCAGAATTTCGTTAAGAGAAATGGGAACACATTTGAACCTCCAATTGAACCAACAAGTTGCTTTTAGTCTTGTTACTTTGTATTATGTGTGGTGAGAACTTAAGGTGACTAGATCATTCTTCTCAAACAGCATTTCCCAAAATGGGTCATACTTAAGTTGTTAGCCATTATATAGTACATCCAGAAAAACAGAGTAGACTTCTTGTAACACATTAACACAGTGGAAAACACAGCAATGACAGCATAATAACAAAGTCCTATACTGAAGCAAGTGAGAAAACGATCAAATACAACAGCCATAAACACTAAAACAAAGGAAAGAATCTACTCACCCTCAGAAGACCTCAGAGAGATAGGAATCTCCAGCAAAATACATTTGCCTCCACTACCAGTCCTTAAAGGTGGTTTGGGAAGGGGTGGATTCTGGCTCCACCCCTTTCAGTAACATTGAATGCACCTGAGCTCCCCTGGGTTGGCCCAAATTTCCTACCAGGTGCTCAATCACTGTTTTAAGCCACCTCTTAACATTTCTGCTATACTTCTGTAGATGGGCTTCTTTGTAGAATGAATGTTTGATTTTCGTGCCTGTTAGTCTGTACTTAGGACAAGCGATGCCTTTCTCAAACTCTAAAAGAGCACTTAGTGCATCAAAGGAAGTGGCTTGTCAGTCAGCAACTTTCTCAGTTCATTCTTTGTTGAAGTAAAATTAGCTCCTTTTTAAATGCAGTCCAACTATTACACATCTATCAAAGTTGGACTAGATTTCAAAGAGATACTTTTAAATACTTTTCTGGTAGTACAAAATTTAATTCCCAAAAAAGAAAGAACAGAGAAAGCGTATAAAATAAAAGTGAAATATGCTGACTATTGCTTGTGCAGTCGTATCAATGGTCACACAATGGAAATTTTGGAATAATTATTGGAGACTCCAGACTTCATGGGCTTTTTTTCAAACTGCTTTGATGGCATGATTATACATTGGAAAAAAAATTACGGTGATACAGGACCAACTCAATTATATGCTGTTACAGGTCTTGTAACTACTCTGGTTGGTATATCAATGGTGGTCAGGTTGGGTATTTATGAAGACATGCAGTGTGCTATATACTGCAGACTGTGAACATAACATAAACCACAGAAGCATAAGCAGCAAAGGGAGAGCACATTGCATACAACATTTACCTTTAGAAGTCATGCACCAAACAGTTCTGGCTCCTGTAAATTCTGTGAGACTCTGACATATTTCACATAGTCCAGATTTCATTCAGATTTTGTTCCCTGCAATACCGTTCTTATTTGTAGCTTTACAAACATTGCCTAAATAACAGATGGTATAGGAAAGTCATCTAATCAGAAATATTTACACTGTATTTGTTTTACTATGACAAAAAGGCCATAAGTGAACAATATTAGATATGTTTTAGGGAAGACATTTCACAATGGGTAAATCAGTGTCACCATTGATTTGAATGAAACTAAAAACGCGGGGTAGCATTTCAAGAGTTGATGCAGGCTGTGTGCTTGGGTTTTCACTTTAATGAGTACCATTTGGTGTAGCACAGTGGTTTTGCTATAGCACAATAGACAGCAGCCAGCACAATAAGCACAGCTTCATTAATCCTTGAAATTATATAAGAACCTATTCAGAGCTGCCAAGAAATTATTGGAAATAAAATCTTTGTTTGAAACTATGAATATAGAGACTTTCTATTTGGAAAATAGCTTTATGTGGACAACAACTGGAACCTGAATGCAGTGATATTCTGTTGCATTTCTACCATTTCCACCATCTTTTCCCAGAAAAGGTGGCAAAAGAATAAGAGAGAGAGAGAAAAAAAAAAAAAAAGAGAGAGAGAGAGAGAGAGAGAGATTTACAATCTTTTACTGCATTTCTCCTAGTGATTGTGGAAACCTTTTTTGTATGAACACATGTAGTCTGGGAATACTAGGATTCTTTCTCACCTATAAGAGCAGAAGTTAGAGTGATGTCATTTTTTGTTTACAATTAAGTAGCAATAACTTAACTTGCAGAAAAGAAAGTTTGTTAAATCAACAGGCATTGCACATTGCCCAACATTACTAGAGGCTGATGGAATGCTCTAGTATTCTGTGAAATACATCCAAATATTTGTGGGATTCAGGAATTCAGGGCTCCCACTCTTCATCACATAGGGCTCTATGTTTTATTTTTAAGTTTTGTATCACCTGATGTGTTTTTACTGTTAGTTAATATTAGGAGTTCTGATAGATAGCAGAAAATAAAGCAGTGTATGGCAGGAAGATATTACAATAATATGTTTATGTAAATACATTCAAATTAAAACTTAACACAAAACAAAACTTGTCTTGTTTTAAAGCAATGCTGAAATGAGCTGAATTGACGCTGTTATAAGAACCAGATAGCCTCAGTAAAATAGCACTGTAAGGGTGTGTCTCTGAGTACAGAAATAAGAAGTGACTTTATCATATGTGACTATTACAAACCAGAGGAAAGAAGAGTTTAACAACTGAAACCAGCATATTGTTTAGCAATGGGAACAAGTTCAATTGTTCACATAAAAGATTCAATCTCCAGACTTGCATTATCTTTGAATTGTTTTGCATAGAGCTACTACCAATGATACACTCATTCCTGCATCGTAACAACAGCAACAAAGCAGCACTGACGTATTTTTGCTATTTCTCAGGGCACAGAGTCAGGCTTACAGCCTGGTACAGTGGTAACATTTGTTTCTCATCGTGGCATTATATTTCCCCTTTCCCCCTTCCCCCAGATTTGCACTAGCTACATTTTGCTTTGCCTTAAGATAGAGTATCATCTCCAACTCTCAGGTGCTTCTGCTTCTTGATTAGTAGGGAAGCAAGACCAACTTAAATTCGCTCCTCATGCATCCTCCCTCCATCATCTTCCCCATTACTGTATTCTTTAGAGATTCAGTTCTGGAGGATGTTTCCAAGTACAGAATCTGTATCAACTCTAGTTTTCAGAACTAATGAAATTATGGGAATGTTTTTTTGTTGTTGTTGTTTTTACCTCAAGAAAAAAAAAAAAAAAAAAAAGCAGGAAAGAATTCCTCTGTCTCCAACTTAGAGTAACTGATGTTTAACCTGAAAAGTCAAGCACAGGTATAGTAGAGAAAGAACAAGCTTGTCCAAAAGCCTTTTACACTTCATTCTTTACAACTGCAAGGGAATGCCGGTAGGTGTATCTTTAGACATTTGAACATTCCAACTGACTTCAGTATGTGATATTATCAGTTTCACAGCCAAGGCTTTTAAACAGAATTTCAATGCAATTGAATCTCAGGTGCTTTAAAAAGCCTTTCTTTGAAAGATGTTCTCCAGATTTAGGAGCTGTTTTGTTCTCAAGAACTCTGCTCAGTTTCCTGCTAGATCTTGAGGTATTGGTCTTAGTTACATTTCAGTAGCCTGTTCCCAGTCTTTTCCAGAATTTAGCTCTCATGAATATGTTAATGTGTGACACCATTGGATCAATGATAGTTGATGTAATATGAGTTCCTGAACTGGCAACTCTCAAATTCTGCTGGCAAATCAAATCTGAAGATTTAGACAAGATCATTAAATTCCTGCCTCACAAGTTCCTTCACTTTTAGACTTAGATTCTCTCAGGTACCATAGTGCTCCTTTGGAGAGTATATTCATTATCTGAACAAGTGATATCATCTCCTTTACTATTTCTACTCTCTGCCTTCTGCTCTGGGCTTGGCCTCAGGCTTCTTCATTGTAACGTAACAGGCAGGGGACCTTTTCTCCAGTCTCCTAAAATGCGTGACTTACTACCACTGGTAGAATCTTGGTTCAAAACATACTCTTTCTTCTTTAAGAGACTGTGGGCAGTTTGGTTTATCAGAGGGTAGGCTGCTTTCCCATGAGCCTTTTCAGAGTATAGTAAGTTTCTGCTTTACGCATCTGCTGCATTTGTACCACTGCAATATAAAAAGAAAATGAAATTCCAACATGAAGAATGGAAATAACCTCCTCATGCAAGTACTGAGAAAGTTCCCAGTTATTAACAAGAAATCGCACGCTGTCTGGAAACAGATTTCCCAAATTGTCACACAGGAGCAAGTAATGAAAATGTTTTGTAAATATAAGACAAAATATTTGAAGTACCTTTTTAACAAACAATGATATCACATTTTGCATTTCACTAGTAAACAAATGTGTGCAGAAATGCCTGAAAACAAAATATTTATGTTTACGAAAATAATCAATGACAAAAATAAAGCATTCTTTTGTTTCTCGAAGGTTACTTTGTCATGATAATGAAACTAAATGCTGTTGCAACATCATCAGTTCTGTTCAAGCTGCTTTGAGATGTTCCAGCTGAAAAAGCAGCAGCAAAGCTTAATGCTGTTCACTTTCTAACCCAAGCATACAAGCTCTTTGGGGAGAAGTGGAGAATGACCTTAGGCTCTTATGCTTCTCAGCTGCTGGAGTAGCTCCTTGCACAGAGAATGCTGTAAATTGCTGTACAGATTAGATTGCCTCAGGCTGATTCTCAAGTCAGGGAATAAAAACATGGCTTTGTTTCCATTTTCTCAGCTGTGCCAGCTGAGGACCCAGTCTTAAAAGTTCATCACTTGCTGAAGGCATGCAAGGGTGCCATAGGCAGGGCTAATAGTCACATCCGCCCAAAGAATGGAGGGTTACCAACTAGCTTATGAACCAGCATATTCACTTGTGTTCTTCCATGTAATTGTGCAGTACTTCATACAAAGGACATCTAATAATTTCTGGGGCCTTTATGTACAGCAAATAAATAATGCTATGCTATATATAAATAAGTGAAACAGAATTCTGTATTCCAGCAGTTAACAATGTTATATTATGAGTAGCAGATATTCTGAGAATTAAGAAAACACTGACATATAAAGAATAGATATGCATCTCAAGACAGAAAAAGAATTATTATGTTTATATCTAGAAAATGATTATGCTCAAAAGCTGTTCTTTTCTGAAAATGCATTGATGTCTAAAAAATCAAAATTGTTTAGATGAAAAAAATTTACATTGAAACTAATATCTTGCCTGTGAACTGTAAATTAATTGCTTTTTCCATGATTTAATTTAAAGTAAAAAATCTCCACTGTGGGACACTCACTTTGAAGGATTTCAGATCAAACATGGGCTAGACTGTTAATTCAGCTATCTTTAACCCTCCTCAGTAAACACTGAAAAGCAGTAATAGAATCTCTTGCATGATAAGATTTAGCTTGCACGTCTCAGGTTGACCCTGAGGTCTATCAATAAACAATTATGAAGGACTCAGTGACCTTTCACTTCTGATTTCTACATATGTACAGTCACACAGGAAGGAGCATTAAAAATCTCTCTATTTAGAATTTATACTGTATAGACTCACTGAAAGCATATAAATCTAGAAGACTGCATCAATACCTTGGTGATGCATTTATATTAGAAGAAGCTAAGTATCGCAGGAGGTAAATATCAATGTATGTCTTCCTATACCCTTAAGAATTTAGTCCCACAAAGAAACAGCTCAAATCTTTTTCAACTTTTATGAGGGCTTCTTTAAATATTTAGAATTGGGAAAGCCGCTTCTTTTCTACCTCAGGCTGATGAAAGAGGAACTTTGCTTTAGTCTTTTTAAAACACGAAAGGGGCAAGATCACTAACATTTGAAACCTCTTCCCTTTTCTCTAAGAATGGTTCTTTCAAATCTTCAAAGGAGAAAATACTTTCCTCTGTGGTTTCCTGATCTTGCACAAGATGTTGAGCCACATACAGCGCTTTAATCCCACCAGGCTCTATGTGTGTGCGTATGTGTGCTGGTGTGCATACATCTATGCATATGTTAGAGAAAAGAAAAACTTTGACTTTCAAACACTATGAGAAATGTAAGACTGAATGTTAGTTATGTGCTAGTTTGACAGCTTATAAAATCAATAATTAAGGTCAGTAAATCATTATCATTTCTCATACATATACCATGTCAAGGATAACCCGAAAAATACCACAAAACAAACAATGCAATTCTCATCATTTTTCAGTAATGGGTATACCTAGACTCACATAATTTTTCATAATCTTCCCTGGATGCTTTTAAGTATCCTGGGGAAAATGATGTGGTTTTAATAGAAGTAGTGGAAACATAGAATCATCTAGATTGGAAACAACCTTCAAGATCTCCAAGTCTAATCCTTTATCTGACCTATCGGTCCCATCACTAAACCATGACCATTAGTGCTACTTAGTAGTAGCAGTAGTAGTAGTGTAGCAGAATCATGTGTTAGATAGAAGAGTTGGTAAACTACAATAGGGAGCAAACAGCTCTGATTTCCCCCAGAATCACAAACCTGTGACACCAAACCTTCCATGTAGTACATGGAATCTGAAACATGGAAAATGCAATGTGGATGTTCATGAGTATTGGCTGTTTGAAGATAGAAAAAAAAAAAATTACATCCATGTCCTCTCCCTGTTTTATACCCTCAGAATTCAAGTAGAAGGGAATCACCGCAAACATTTTTGTACAGTGTAATAGTAACAGTGCAGAGAATTATGAGCTTGAACTTCCCCAGTAGTTCAAGCCATAAAAAATCTCAGATTTTAAGTCAGACTTGGGTGGTAATTAGGTCTTTGCACCTTACAATGGTCCTGCAAACTTTCTCTTCTATGTCTAGAGCAGTGTCTTGCTTACATAATTAAAATGAGTTACTTCCATACTTCTTTTTAAGCATACTGAAAAATGCTTAGCATACACTTTTAAAGGAAATAGTCCTGTGGTGACATAGGGTTAGCTGATTTACTTCACTTACTGAACTTTTCAAAGTGCTTGACACTAAAAGCTACTTATACATAATTTATATCATACTTGCTAGCTGAACTCTGTTCTCATGCTTCGTGCCTGCCGTTCTCATGAGCATAATAGCAATAATCCATCATGTATATGTATAGCATTCTGATGCTGTTTGCAGGTTGGTACGGATAAAGACAAAATGAAAAGATAAATAGGTGTTAGCTGCACCAAAGCCCTGTAGTTATTAGAATTTTGGAGGAGAAACTTTATATTAACTCTTGGGTACCATGTTTTCCACCACAGTGCTATAGTGGTAAATGCTACCTGTGCACATTTTCTTATAGAAAAGGAATAATCAACACAAATTCCAGTTATCTTCTGTTTTTATTAGGGAAACTACAATTGTAATAAATACATTTAGCTTGAAGCCACAGGGATCTTGCCAATTCATAACAGGTACTGAGTTGGACTTCATATGTATAATTTATCCTAAGTAAAAACAGGGTACAGTGAATAGAAAGATTTGTATTTAAATATTACGATCATAAAAGAATTTATAGAGTATTACTTGAATATTTAGAGAACGTTCTATATTTGTAGTATGCAAGATTGCAAATACTATCGCTATTGAAGTACTTACTGTCACATGATCAATTGCATAAAGAGAAAGTAAAGTGTAATAATTTAAGTGGATTATCCTACTGGTAGAAATTATTAAATATAAATTTTAGTAGAACTTAGTGCAATTCATGAGTACTGACTTTAATCTTTTGTTCACAGAGGAAAAAAATAATGTGTAATGAAACATTACTGTAATTAATATTAGAGGGTATATAATGTTCATAACAAGATTTCTTTTAAGGTTACAAGTGTTCTTCTGGGATTTGTTGAGGGTATGATACTCAATTGTACTGCTTTTACAGATCAGCTCTGAATAAAGTTTGTTGTTTTTCTCTGAAAAAGAAATCATGATAGAGTAGCTCCATGCAGTCAGTAGTCTGGTCCTGGAAATCGAAGAGTCGTGTCAGCATGACACTGATAACTATGAATCAGAGTTTCCCACTGAGAAGAAGGCCTAATTATCCAGGTGGAGTGCTGCACAGAGATGGCTATGCTGCCCATTGTTCTGGTGCTGATCTGGGACTACAGTACAGTGCCACAAGGGCTCTGTTAAAACCTCAGCATTTTAGGATGAAATCCTGTCTCCATTCCCATAAGTGTTGAAATTCCTATCACTTTTAGCAAAACTCACTCTTACCTCTTTTAAATTCCAGTCCAGGGAAAGCTCTCTGCCAGTCTAACACTAGTAGTGTGCAAGAACAAACTAAGGCAAAAAAAAAAAATAGCAGAAGCAAATCCCATTAAAAAAAAAAAAAGTTACACAAATTAGTTAAGGAAGGGAGAGGAGAGGAGAGGAGAGGAGAGGAGAGGAGAGGAGAGGAGAGGAGAGGAGAGGAGAGGAGAGGAGAGGAGAGGAGAGGAGAGGAGAGGAGAGGAGAGGAGAGGAGAGGAGAGGAGAGGAGAGGAGAGGAGAGGAGAGGAGAGGAGAGGAGAGGAGAGGAGAGGAGAGGAGAGGAGAGGAGAGGAGAGGAGAGGAGAGGAGAGGAGAGGAGAGGAGAGGAGAGGAGAGGAGAGGAGAGGAGAGGAGAGGAGAGGAGAGGAGAGGAGAGGAGAGGAGAGGAGAGGAGAGGAGAGGAGAGGAGAGGAGAGGAGAGGAGAGGAGAGGAGAGGAGATGCTTACTTCTCAGAAAAGAACAAATAAGAGGTGACATAATGAAATATAATATCTTCACTGTCTTTTTAATTCATTCTTCACAGAAGAGGTTAATTATGACTAGAAGCTTAATGCAATTAATATAAGTAACTAAGTGCTAGAACTATTAGGCAGAATTTGTTAACAGACACAGAAGTTTTTAGATGAACTGTATCTGTTCAACCCACAACTTAATGACATTTTTCTCTAAAGTATTCATGAACTAAAATCCTCTCTGAGCCATTAGCAGTCACCTTTGAGAACTTTTCAGGATATATAACGGCTGAAGGAACATCTAATGGAAAAATACAACCAGTAAACTAAAACAGAAAAGAGTATTATATATCATCTGACTAGCTAAAACACAGAACGATGCTGGAATAAATAATTAATCAGTGATTTTATTTGTTAGTACCTAGAATATGGTAGAATCACAGAATCTTTTGAATAGGAAGGGACCTTTACAGGTCATCTAGTCCAACTTCCCTGCAATGAGCTGGGACATCTACAGCTAGATCAGGTCTCTCAGAGTCCCATCCAGCCTGACCTAAGATGTCTTCAGGGATGAGGCATCCACCACCTCTCTGGGTAACCTGTTTCAGTCTTTCACTACCCACCTCTTTACTACTCTCAATCTTTCCTCTTTTAGTTTGAAACCATTTCCCCTTGTCCTGTTACAAAAGACAATGCTGAAGTGTCTATCTCCTTCCTTCTTACAGCCCCCCTTTAGATATTTAAATGCTGCTATCAGGTCTCCCTGAAGCCTTCTATTCTGACTGAGCAGGTCCAACTCTCTCAGCCTCCCCTTGATCCTCTTCATCCATTCCTTGGATCATTTTTGTGGCCCTCCTCTGGATGTGCTCTAACAGGTCCACATCTCTTCTGTACAGAAGACTCCACATCTGGACACAGTACTCCAGGTGAGTTCTTACCAGGACAAACTGTCTGAGAAGGCAAAAAAATGCAACATGCTGAATGGCTGACAAGGCAGACATACTGCAGGAAAGGGGTAAAGGGTTAGAACTGAATGCAAACTGAGTGTTAGGTTATGTTGGAAAATCAGCAATGGGATTATTTAAAATTAGTGAGTTGTGAGACATACAGTGCAAATAAAATTAGTGAGTTGTGAGACATACAGTGCAAATATTTCCAATCAGCTTTTGTGAGGCCTTGGTGGGATTGTAGTACTAAGGAAAAAACAGAGAGATAGAAGGAACAAAAGGTTAATAGATGTAGAAAATATGGCTAATGAGCTAAGGCTGAAAGAAAAAAAAGGAACATTTCTTATTCAGAGATCATTGGGATGACATGAAAAGTTTTTCAATATAATAATTCTTGAAGGGAGACAACCTTTTGTTGTCAATGTTTCCATAAAAGCAAATAAAAATGATCAGCTGCAATAAGAAAAGTCTTTTTATTAAAGGTTTCCTATACCGCCCATGGAGTGCCTGTTTTTAGAAAGTAGCTTGTTAGATTCCTGTTGAGATTGGTCTAAATATACTGGTTCCAGCCTTGAAGCAGGATACATGATATTCTGAGGTCTTTTGCAGCTCAGCATTTTTAATTACTTTGAAAAGTCTTGTAAGTTAAGGTTTTAAATTGAAGTTACTCTCAGAATTTGTACAAATAACAAAAAAATTAAGAAATATTCCTCTCCAAAAAAAGCATGGAAATACATGATATAGTCTTGAAATTGGAGGGGTTAGGAGTTCTTTTTTTTGCTTATTACCACACAGTTTATAAGTGATTGAATAATATTTTCCATTTACTATAAGGAAAACAAAAAAATCAATACAATTTTTCTGTAAACTCTTTCTCTAGAGTACTCCGACAAATGAAAAGGAACAATCTTACAGCTTGGTAATCATAGAGGTTGTGATTTATTCCAGTTTTATGAACTGCTATCTCAGAGTATCTTCTGTAATGTATGTATTTATATGTCATTATAAAAAAAAAAAAAAAGTATATTTGATCTTGAAATTTCTTGAAAAAGTTCCATATTACCTGACATAACTTTTTTTACACTTGCAAAATAAAGGTCACTGAGTCAGAAGCTGACTTCTACTAATATATGTACAAAGTGGAAAAAAAATCTTTAATATGATGGTTTTATGATTTTTGTTATTGGTATTCCACATCATAACATCGCGTGGTGCATTGGGAGTTAAAGAATTTATGCTCCAACTCCATGGATCATTGAAAGTTCTCGGCATTCCTGCCTCAGAAGATAACTACGTACCCCAGATGACTTTGCATTGCTTTGCATTTTTACGTTTTTTTGCTCAGAGAGAGAGATTAAAACTGTTTATGTCTCACGAGATACAGCTCTTTCCCTTTCAGACCTATCCAACAGCAGGTGCTTGCTAGCCCTCTCTCCTTCAGCATTAGCATAAGCCCTTCAGTTTTCAGACACTCTCGCTGATTTTATTTGATTTATTAGCTTCAATTCCAATTATATTGTATTATATTGTGTTATTTTACATTCCAATATCGTTCTTAGTAAATTAGCTTTTCTCCTCAGATTATTGCTGCTGTTGTGTTTTTAGGCCCATGTCCCTTTTCCTTTTTCCCTTTCCCCCTTCCCCTTTCCTGGGACGTGGGTCCCCCCACCACAATTGTCACAGGAATGGGCTGAACCAGCCCCTAAACCTTTGACATTTCATCAAGACCTTTCATGAACAAATAAATAAAGATTCTCATAATGGATAAAATCTTGGCAAAACTCCCCTGAATGGCAGTGTAATCCTGTTTTGATTGAGCAGATTCATCTATGCCTTTAAAAGTATATCTGTTTTTCTTGGAGAAATTTAAACATCCAAAGATAAAATCAACTGGCTTTTGTGTTAGTGACTTGAACAGAAGGAGGGAGTACTCTGGTGCTTGGAATATTTGATATGAAAGAAAATATTTACAATTCTACCTTATCCATTCATCTATTAGCATTTGAAAAAAATGAATTGCTTTGTATAGAAAATGTCATAATGGCTCAGATAAAATCATTCATGCTAATGATAGTGGAATATTTTTATATTAGGTTATATTTATAGCTACTTGGGCTTTTCATTTCATCCCTCATATGGTTTGTAGGAAGTTTGGAGTTAAATATAATTTCACTGTTAAGTTGTTGCAAGTGTTCACTAGTGAACTATGCAAGCATCTTGTACTGATCTTCAATATGACACCTCCATTAGGATGACATTTGTGCTGTCCCAATTATAATCTTCATCTTGATTTGCTTACAGTGACTAGAGAACACTATATACTTTTTAATGTAATCACAACTAGTTTCTGAGTTAAAATGAAATGAAAGTTAATGCATTAAACTACTTCACTCTCTGGACAGAGAAATGAAAATACTGTCTTTTTATAGGTTCAATCATTATTCAGACACTTAAGATTGGCTGAGTAGCATCAATGATGCTTATTTTTGGATTTTCTTTTTATGACCGTTACTTGTATTTAATCATGGGACATCATGTACCCAGTTGATACTAAATAACTTCATTTACAATTTTTCACCTTTTTTTTTTTTTTTGGTGAAATATCCTCAGAATAGGGTACTGGAGACTTCAATCCACAGAAGGACATAGTGTTTTTGTATCTTTCTCCAATCCTAAAATTCCATTTATAGTGACAAATAATACCAAACAAAAGCAGATATCAATGCATAAGTGCATTTTTGTTTTTGTTTTTCCAAAAGTCTGAAGAAGAAAGTTAGTTAAAAAGAAATTATTTTAGGTATATTAGCTAGGTAAGAAACAATATTTTCCCAGCCTATAGTCATAGAATTATTTTCAGTTTTTGACTTCAACATACAACTTACTCAGAAAAAAATATGCTGAGATATTATTTTGATAATTATAAACTTACAGGATTTTCAGAAGTATTCATGATGATCAATCACCAAAGTCAAAATTACTATTGACTTTTTATAGCCAAATGTGATAATCACATTTCTGCAGAGTAGCATGATGCTTTGTGAAAATATTAAGGATTTAGAGGATACTATTTCAAGACCTATTTGTAGTTTTGGAACAGCAGACAAAGGGATACATTAGAAAATACAGAGTATGCCTCCGCTGTGAGCTACGTAAGTTAATTTAATCACGATGTCTATAGTTTCTCAGCTTTCATGTTGTCTCTGCTTCTGTTAAGAGAAGTTCACATAATGTTCCACAAAATCTCTGCAGCCTAAGACACCTTTCTATCAAATATATTTTAAAATTAAATTTAAATTAATTTAAATTGTGCCTTATTGTTACTTTAAGGTCCTCTTGAGGTTCTCATATTAGTCAACGGGGGAGAAAAAAAGGGAAATAATGTGCTCTTGATTTAACCTTGTTACAGTCAGTGAGCATGCACCATTGAATTACTTCTCAATTCAAGCTTTTACACGTGTGATGAAACAAGACATGAAAGACTACGGTTTGATAAACATTTCTTTCAGTTCCTGTGCTGACTCAGGCAGTCTGTACATGTCTGACACTCCTTATCTTCATTTCCCTTGGTTAAAAATAACTAGGGAAAATGGTTTATTTATTTTTACTCTGGATCAATTTCTTAGTCCTAGGGAACAGAGCTGCAAACAGTTATACCAGCTTAACTGAGGAGATGGCATAAAGACTACAATGATTGATGAGTACACCTTAAGCCATAACTAATGCTGAAATGTTCTTCAGAATACACAGCAAGGCACATTTTTAATAAAATTCATTCTTCTGTTGTAGAGGTGAATAAGAGAAATTGAAGGGTTGTTTGGAACCAAATACTCCTTAATTTATCTGTTGTGTGCTTCTAATCTTTTTATGTTCTTGATACTTGCAGTATATAGCATCTCTGGTTTTTTTGCCTTCAACAAATGAAACAGATTTTGTTATAAAAATGCAAAATGCTAGGCAACTAAGAAAGGAGATCCTATCCTACCTATCCTGGAAAACCAGACTTTATTGAATTGCCTTTTCTATGTTTAGCTTTGGATTTCTGTTTTCATTCAATTACTTTCCCTTCTTTTGGTGTCTTTTGCATGTTTTTTTTTCCCTTCTTGAATTCCTAAATTAGAGTATGGCAGTATGTTTCTTAAGGTGTTATTAAAAATAGATTTTCTTATGTATACAACATCTTTAGTAATTAAGAGAATATACCTAGGAAAATGCTAGCTAATAGATGCATGAGGAGCCTCTGTTCTCACAGAAAAAGGTGACTTGAAGAGATTTTATTTGCTAACTGTTTGCCTATCAGTTTTCAGAAGTTGATTCTCTAATACAGTGTGGGTTATAGTTCATACTGCTAATTTCAAGTCAGGTTAGAACAATGTGTATGGTCAAAATTGATGCATAGGATTATTTGTTAGAATTAAAGTCTAATTCAAGTACTTCTAAGATGTTGATTTTATGATCTTATCATTTCAGAGGAAAAATAATATTGTTGATTCTCTCAAAGAATGTGCCACTCTTTAATTCTTGATAAGAACAATACAGCAACAGTTATAGTTGTACACAAAGGAGTCCTCTGATTGTTAAGAGACATTTTTTATTTTTAATCCCACTGAAACTATACTTTATTTGTACATTTATTTTTAAAGTTTTTTTTTTTTTGCATTTTAAATCAATATTAGCTGTGTCTTTTTCAATTATTTTTTCTTTTCTCATTATGCTCCCTTTCCTTCATCTTCATGTCATCTCAATGTGATGTACAGTGCTATCTCTAGACAATGCTTTATTGATTACTTGTCATTTGTGTACATGGGTTTTTATTTTTCTTGGTATAAATTTGTTCCACATTAAAACATCAGTAAACAAACATTTTTTTTATTTTGATCCTGTCTCTGAAACACTTAAGTATATTCATAGGATCCAATTAAAATAAAAATGTACATCAATGCGGTCAGAGATTAATTATGAAATATCATGCAGCCAGGAGACTGGGTTATTAATGGCATTCACAATTCACCTTCTTATTTGTCTCTTATAATTTGTAGAAACTATCTGATAACTAATTTTAGACTTAATAGAAGTAGATTTTCACTGTTGCATGAGCAGAATTAAGTTGACTTTCCCTGTAAAAGAACACTTATTATCCTCTCTACTGTTTCAATTATTATTTCAAAGGACTATGTACAGCTATCTGAAGCACTACGTAGAAGTCTTCTGGATGAATCTGAAATAAGAGCACTAGTATTGTTTCAATGCCAAAGTTAGAATTCATGTTATTCTAAAGCTTAGCTTGTTATATCTTTGTGGGGTTTTTTATTTGTTTGTTTGCTTGTTTTTTCTTCCAGGAGTCTTTTTGGTTTTAAATTTTATTTTGCACTGACAAAATTTTATGTTGTCTATTTATCTCAGTACCTTATCAAGATATACTTGCCTTCTTATCTTCAATTTTTGCTATTTTTATTGCTGTCCTGTTTAACCTAATTTTTCCTTGTATGGTAACTATTTGTCTTATCTAGAGTGTGAGTATGCATTTAAATAACAGTTTAACAAATAATTAGCTAACATTCCATAGTAATGATTCAGTGTTTTATTTATTCATAACTAACAAGTGGGAAGAGTCACCTACAACAAACAGGACTACTCAGCAAGAATATTGTGTCTGGCTTTGGACTAAAAAGTGTCTACAGTAGATCAGAATTTAGGGACACTGATTAACAAGTTGAATGGCTTTCATGAGTTGCTGCAGTAAGTCTTGACCATGCTGTCCTGCCTTGTCCTGCCTGTTTCTCACTGCTTACTTTACAAATATGTAAGTAATCCAGCACAAAATACAGAAACTTACTAACATGGTGTTTTAAAGAAAAATAGCTCCAGTGCAAATTTTCTTCTTTCTATGAGCTTGCTCTCTGTAAAGAGCAGTGCAAAACTACAAAAGAGGGGCAGAGGGTATAGTGGTAGGCAATATCATCTCTAGTTGTTTATGAATCTGATCCTTCATATATAAAAGAGCTAGTGTAATTCACAGATCAAATATTTTTCAAGGTCATTTACAATAGCCTTAACTATTATTGCTGTGGGATTTTGCTGGACTTCATCTCCTTCAAGAATTGTCTTTCAAATTTTGTAGAAACAGACTTCAAAAAGTTTATAAGAAACAAATCTAATTATATTTTTGTAAAAAAAAAATAACCTATTCATATTGCTTGTTTTTGTTTTCTAGTTAGTCAAATATTTTAGTAGCTGTAGGATATAAAATCAGCCATTTATTGTGAAAATGGGGTGGAGTAGATTTCTTCCTGTCACAGCTGATGACACCTAATTATATACCAGAAAATAGAACTCCCTGGGGAAGAAAAGAATTCAGATCATGTTCAAGTGCAATTGTTTAAGGCTATTTTGGATGGTGTGAGTATTTATGAGGTTTATTAATAATAAATGAACTAATGTTGTAGCTCTACAATTTGCAGACAACCTCATCTGACCGTTTAGAAGATTTTGGCTTTCTGGCAATAATGAAAGTACATAAATATTAATATCCTAAAAAACAAAACAAAACAAAAAAAAACCCTCTCATCACTAGGTAATATTTGAAAATATATAAAATGAAAAATATGAAAGTATTGGACATTGCTATTTTGGGAAGCTAACTGTTTCTTTGTTTATAGCTTAAAAGCTACAATGGGTCTTTTCTCTGTAACAAAATCCTTTCAGTTTCAGCCTTCAGCCAATTATTTAACCAGGAGTACTAATTACTTGTTGAATAATAATGCTGCAGAAATATACAGAAGCATAGAATCTTTGTAAGGCTTTGCAAACAACATTCTGTGTACGTTTTAAACCTGTCCAAAAGCTAAATGAATGCTACATAATTCCAAGTAAGTTAAAAAATAAAAAGTGAAATGGGCCTCATGTAAAAGAGTACTTCTCACACTCAGCCTGGAATTTTGTTTTAATAAGCACACAGAAGCCCTCACGGATATCAATCTTAGGATACCTTGGCAGGGTCTTCTAAGCCCCTGGTCACAATTCAGAAACACTGATAGTTACAGAGATTGTTAGCATTTTGTTTGAGGCTATTTTTTTTCCTTGTTATATAATTAATATTACAAAAAAAAAAAAAAAGAAAAAGTATTGTAACAGGGAAATACTGTATTGATACTTCCCATTGTTTATGATCAGCATTCAAAAGACAAGGAAGCCTAAGCATGGAGCAGGACAAATTGTAAAAATAGCATTCTTTTTGATTTCTCAAAATCTCAAGACATGCCTTTACCCATCCTCATCAAGGTAGGTATTTGTACCATGCCCTACAGTTAGGAAAATAAATGCTCTCTGAATTGAGAGTCAGGGTAGTTCTCTTTCTTTCACTTAGATTTACAGGAGAGAAAGTTTGTTCTTGTTGAAGGATTTCTATGCCATATGATGTATGTGCTTACTGGGAGTCATGTTCAACTAGAGGAGGGGAGAGAAGACACAGAGAAAAAGTGTTAGAAAACTTTCACAGCTCTGCAAGTCACATATGTTTATTTTCCTGATGGTTCCAGCAATACTGTGGAAGATTTTTTTTCTTTGATTTTCTTACAGCTAGGGTGTCGGTTATACAAAACAGGGAAAGAACATATTCATCTCTGATTTGATCAGAAAATTTAGGGACTGTAAATGGTTTAAAATAAATACATCAAGGTGCATGTTAATTGCTTTTATCTTCTGTCAATAAATTTAGAAATTCTTTTTAATAGTATAAAAATATGTCTTTTATCCTCACAAAATTTCACAACGCCTCATATATTTGTATATCAGATCTAAGAATGAAGTGATGGAAGGACTCTCTGGCAGGAAAGGAAGGACATAAAACTATGACGTTAATAGCATCATAGAAAAGAGAAGACCTTCAAGATCGTTGAGTCCAACTGCAACCTAACCATACTAAGCTAACTCAACAACCCACCAATAAATCATGTCCCTGAGGACCATTTAAACAGATTCAGGGATGGTGACTCAGCTACCTCCTTGGGGAGTCTATTCCAGCGCTTAACAACCCTTTCTGTAAAAGATTTTCTTTATACCCAACCTGAACCTCCCCTGGAGCAACTTGAGGCCATATCCTCTTGTTCTTTCACCTGTCACCAGTGAGAAGAGACCAACCCACTCTCACTGAAATTACCTTTCAGGTACTTGAAGAGAACAATAAGGTCTCCCCTCAGACTCCTCTTCCCCAGGCTAAAAAGCCCCAGCTCCTTCATTCTCACAGGTTATGAGTAACTGTAATCCTAAATCCAAAATACAAAACATTAGGAAGGATACAGTTACTCTTTGGAGTCCAAATAGTCCCAAGGAAGCAACTTATAAATCTTCCAAAAAGTATGCTTTTTTTTTTTTTTAAGCACATAACAAATAACAGTCTCCGTTAGTGTTATATTGATAACGAATAATCTGCACTGCTTTTGCTGTGCATGGTAGTGCTCTTTTAAGCCTCTGATGCACTATATGCACTGGCATGCATGTACATTCTTATATACACACTGTACAATATTTTCAGTTCAGAATCCCACTAGCTAAAAAGCTTTATATTCAACAAACCTAATTACTCTTTATTTCCTCCGGACTTAGTACTCTTAAAGCTGCTATATAGAACTGAGTGCTCCCCAAAATTCTAGGCATCCATCTCATTTCTAACAAAGCTTTTGAGACATTATCAGGGTCAAAGTTTCACCCTCATTCTCTGAGCAACATTAAACATGAATAATTGGAGATACTCTTACAGTTTTTAAACAGCTAAGGGAATCTCTATACCAATAATTTATTTAAACCATTAGTACTGTGATGGTAATACTTAATCCACCAATAATTTCCATTTTACGGATTTCTGTTTTACTTTTCTGCATCAAAAGTGTATACCTATTCCACTTATAGCAATATGCAGAAGACCAGGAGGACTTTCCTAATTTGTTTTAATACTGATAAAACTTGTGATATATTGTAGTTGACCAGATGAGAGTTTAGCATACTTTTCTGTCCGTTCAGATTTTCTGATAGGATAGAAAGTTGTAGAACGTATGTTAATCTCGATACAATAAAAATCTGCTAAGCACCATCCTTCATTAACATATATATTAATGGTTTTAAAGAGTAATACTGGTTGTTCTTTTTTTCCCCTCATTATTTGACACCCAGATAGTAACCCTTTTTTTTTTTTCAAACCCCTACAACAAATAATAAACGAATGAGTGAATATGGGCAACATGCCAATCATAGTTAGCTTGAATATTATGATTAATTTCTGAGCAGCTAGATTTTCAGACAGAAAACTAAAGGAATATCTTTCAAAAAAAGCTACTACCAATCAATTTCTAAATGCTGCAAAATATGATGTTATTCTACATTTAAAAATAGGTTGGCAATTATATAACATCGGCAAAAAATATATTCTTTTCTGCTTTCATTCTAAGAAATAAACTGTTTTGTCTGACATTAAAACTAAAAAAAGAAAAAGAAAAGAAAAAGAAAAACACAAAGAAAATCAATCTAAAGTAATCATTTCCCATGAAAAATATATACTCAAATAGATGAAGTTTATTGATATTCCAAACAACTGAGAGCAGAATCTTATAATGAAAATGATCAGACTGTCTTAAAAATAAGTGGTATTGCCACCACCATCTAAGAAAGTAACTGCTCAGATAAGCTTGGAGAAATAATTCTGAAAAGAATTAAAAATCAATGTGATTGAAGAAAGAATGCCAAATCAAGCAACTATCCCCTCTATGTTTAAATATGATTATGCCAGAATGCAGTTTATTTATGTCGTTACTGAAATCCCAATGGTATCCTACAGTAACAATTTTTGGAGCATTCTTTGCACATACAACAAGCATTATGATTTCAGTGGACTGTCACTGTCAGCTATGGATCATTAGTTTTCGAGCATAGCATGCCATAAGAACTGATATACTGTTTAGATCTAGTTCTGGATGAAAATACTTAGTATGCATCAAAGAAACATTGTAGGACTTGACTATCTGCAACAAAAATTTAAGTATATCTATACTGAGCTGGTTCCTCATCTAGATACCCATCTGTAATATCTGAGGAAAACCCTTCTCATTCAGATCTCAGCACTGTGTGATCAAAATATGCAATACTCAAGACATTTGGTAATCCATAAGATCATTCAACATATGGTCTGTCCGTAGCTGAAAATGTATTTTTCACAACATTGCAGAGTTGAAGTGAAGCTATTTTCATGACCTACAGGGAGCATAAATATGGTTCACACTGTCATTCAGTGTACTGTACGCATCTTATTTGAATGAAAAAGCCTGCTAGAAGACCATGAGTAATATTCGTCAATACAAAATTGTCAAACACTCTGGTCACACACTCTTGTATGCTCAGGAAATTACTTGTGAGATCTATAGCATCTCCAGAAAGGAATGAGGGAAAATCAAATTGAAAAGAAAAACGTAAAAGGAGGGGAGGGAAAGTGAAAGGGAGAGACTCCCTGAACTGTCTGGCTTCATACTCCGTGAAACCCTCATTTATATAGCTGAAAGAGGCAGCTAAACAGCCTAGATCTCTGCCTGTTCTTGTGCAGCCTGTGCTTAAACTCTTAACAATCATAGTGCTTCTCCACTGGACTTGCTCTAGTTTCTTTGTATATCTCTATCATTGGTGGGCTGAAGTCCCGATAGAATATTCCAGATGTGCATCAATACATGCTAAGTATCATAAATAATCATCTCAAGTTGTATGGAAGCTACACACTTGGTATTGCAGCCCAGTATATACTTAGCTTTAATTACTGATTCTTTTTTTGCATTCTTTTGCATTATAAAATCTTTTCTTTTTTTTTCATTTATTTTCTGATTCATTTTCTCATAAGCTGATTCATATTTTCTTTCTACAGCAGGAGCCCCTGGTTCCTTGCTATTATCTACCCAGTTGTCTGTCAGCCTGTGCAATTGTACTGGATTATTCAGACATGGTCTGACTGCTGTAATTCTGCCCATTTGCTTCAGCAATCCTTCAATTGTCCTTCTTGGAAGAAAATCACTACAACCTCTCTTGTGAGTTCCAGCTGAGAGAAGAATGCTGTATTAAGTCAAATTGGCTCATAGTTTATTAAGAAATTTTCTTGTACACGCATCCCAGAATCTCTTGTTTTAAGAGGCTGTCTAAAGCTGAACCTCTTAGTTGGTGTTCTTGTGTCCTTCAGGACAGATTCCTCAGAATTCATCAGCCTCTTCTAAGGTTCAAAGGTTTTATTTGGGTACCAATTCCTTATGATCTTAAACTTTACTATGTTGTGATACCAGCAGATAAGGCAACTAGCTATCACACAATCAAAAAAATTTCCTTAATCGTAAGCATCAGGTCCAGCAGAACACGTAGGTCAGTATGCCCAGGAGACCCTGCAACAAAAAAATAACTTTCATTACACTCGAGAAGTCTATTGCCAAGTACTCTGTCGTACCATGTTTTATCTCTACTGATCTCCATTGGTTCTTTCTCTCTGTACCTCATGCTGCACAGGTCTCTGTACAGTTGAGACAGCAGCAAGCTGCCTTCTTCACCATCTCAGACAGGCAGCAAGAGCCTATTCATGGGGATGGGGATAGGCTGAAGATGTAATGTCAGCCTCTGAGGTTAGGATCAAATCTAGTGAGAGCAATCAGGGTCAGACACAGCATTGGATGCCTGCACAGAGCTGTGGGGACAGGGATAGGCCAAGTCTAGGCCGGGTTGTCAGCCTGAGGGACGACTATTTTCCTGGGAAACTGCATTAGTATGTATTACTTAGATAAGGGGGTTAGGACCCTGTAGCCATCTTTGTCAATCAGTTGTCCCTCCTGCTGCAGATCACAGGCATATCCTGGGGCAAGAGGTGAGAACTGCATCAGAAAATCAGTTTATTTGACTTCCAGAAGGGGAGAAATCTGTAAGCATCACTCATCTGCACAAGAATGGTCCTAAATCCTTGTTCATTACAATGACCCACAAAAACCATAGAAGAGGCTATATGGAAAATTTGATATTCCCTTCTTCTGTATATGCCCAAAACTTTTCAACCTGCTATATATGCCAGAAGAGAGAAGAGGATTCCCAGCAGGCTTTTCTAACTCTGATTTAATAGAGATTTTTAGTATCATTCCCACTACAGAAAAGAGAATTGGAAACTTCTAAGGCATTACAGATATATATTGTAATTTATCCATTACTGGTCGTATCCACAAACAGAAAAAGTTCTGTATTATCATAAAACAAATGCATTGTATGGAGCTTGTTTCTAAAATAGAAATAATAATTATTATTATGAAAAATGAGTGCAAAATTACTGAAAATGCTTTATATATTTTCTGCAATTATTTGTTGTCAATTTCCCAGAAAATGTTTATAATGAAGCAGCTTAAAACAAAAACAGAATGTCCTGACATTCAGAGTCATTCCTTAATGTTTGTCAAAATCATAGATCTGTCACATTTAAATCAGTTCTGCTTCCTCTTGGTTGCCAACTTACTGTATAAAAACGTTTATGCTTAACAGATTTTATGAGTTCTGAACATAGCACGTGATGCTACTATCTCATTTCCATTATTTTTGTTCTTACTCTTCAAGCTTTCAATTATTAGCAAAGCATACTAATTGAATGGTCAGTTAAGAGATGTATAATGGCAATAAAAATAATCTATGTTACAGAGGGAACCATGCCAGGGAATACATATTGTTATCTTTTTACTGGATGATAATAATAATAAAAAACTTGAAATGTCATGACAGTCATCTGTTTTTGTAAAATTAAAAATAGTGGAAATCCCTTACTGTTGAATATGATGGCGATATTACAATCACGTTGTTCTTTCTAAACACTTTAATAACTTCTAGTCAAATAAAATTCAATTAGCTAAATAATTTTAAATAATTTTGTAAGTACATGATTAATTGCTAAGAGGGACTAAATACATCTATTCTCTAGTTATGAAGTCTTCCACCATAAAACAGTTACTGCTCTAAAACATAACGCCATAAAGCTGTAGAAGCAATACATTCTCTGAGACTTGTTAGAACCCAAAATTAGAAGATCAGTGCAGATTTACCTTTTCTTTTCCAGCTGCAACTTGTAGACTTTCTCATTTAAAGAAGATATTAAGCCTGAAAGAAATCATCTGCTTGAAAGCAGTACAAAGTTCAAGTTCTTGGCTGTGCTAACATAGACCAGATGTAACAGAAAGTTCACATCAAATTTGAGAATAAAAAGAGTTAAAGTGACTATAGAATTTATTTTAAAATAAGTAAATGATTAAAAAAAATCTAAACACTGGTTATTTTCAGTACATAAAATGAGTTGATGGCAGTGTATTAGGTCATATAAATGAGTCTGCAAATAAGAATAAAGCATATAAAAACTGAGACCGTTACATCTCAGTACAGCACAGTGACGAGAATCTTCCTGGTCAGCAGTCATCACATCTAGTCTGTCCTTTACATAATCCGAGGAAACATCACCACTGTGTTGAGAAATCTCACTGATACCCCCAGGAGTTATTGCTGGGGAGAAAATTACCAGTATCTACCAGAGATTTGAATTTGATGTAGGCAGTGGGGAATGGTGTGTGTGGATCCCCAGACATAGCTGAAGCTAGCTAGTAGGTCAAAGAAAAATGACTCACCAAGGTTATTCATCTTCTTTGATTCGTGTGGGCTGTATGACTTTCAGCCCATTGTACATAAGACATTCAACCCTTTTTGAGTTGTTAGGTGATACAGACAGCCTATTTTTCATCTCGACTTAGCTGGTATCTCAGAGTCTTGTCTTTAAAATTGTCAGGAAAATGTGTCAAATTGTTACGGGAAACATTTCTGTACTCTTGCCCTTAAATCAAGGTACACTTCTTTCTGCTTACTTGCAGTATTTAAAGTCACTCATCCGTAAGTTCAGAAAATCAACATAAGTAATCTGTTAAAATTGTCATACAGAATATCTCAAGTATCATTTTCTGTCACAGAAGAATAACAAAATGGCAGAGGTGGAAAGGAACCTAGGTCATCTGACAACCCCTTTACACAAAACAGGTTTGTTAGAGAAGGCTAATCAGGGAAATGTCAAGTTTTGAGTATCTCCAAGGACAGAAACACTGCTACATCTCTGATCACCCTGTTCTAGAAATCAGTCACCCTCAAAGAACTTCTTAAAAAAGAAATACACACACACACACACACACATATATATATTTCAAACAAATACTAATCTTTTTTTAAAGCCTTTGTGGTCTAAAGATGATTTCCTTTTTCTCACTACTTTTGTAAATTGACAAGAGGAAAATTCCCTGTTTTTGCTTGCAGTGCAACACTATTTTTACACTGCTAAGCTGCAGCCAACGTACTATCAAAGCTTCAAGGGAAAGTCTGTGTGCCAGGTCTTTCTTCTCAGTGTAGTATTCCTGACAGCAGAGCGAATATCGATGACAGCATTAAATGTCTCCTGGCAGGGCTTTGCTAAATCTGCCAAAAAAAAAGAAAGAAAAAAAGAAAGAAAGAAAGAAAGAAAGGAAGAAAAGAAAGTTCTAGCCACTCAGAAAGAACACACGTGTCTTTAAAGTCAATATGAGGAAAAAAGTCTCCTTATGTGCAAACTGAACACGAAATAATTGAAAGCCTTGTACTTTTCCTTTTTCCTTTTTTTTTTTTTTACTCTTTCTGGAAGGGCTAATGACAAAACAAAGGCTAACCATAGATGAAATACATAACGGTAGAACAGATAAAGCAGAGTGATATGCTAATTTTAGTAAAGTCTTGAATTTTTAGTAGTTTTTAAAGTATTTAAGGGATACTGAATAGAATGATAGTAAAAATGACAAGTATTGCTCTAATAATTCTCTTAACAGCTTTCTGAGGATTCCATTGAGAAACAAATTTTGAAGAAGACAGTTAAAATACCTTCTCTTGAAAAATGAGTGGTTACATTATATACTGTTTTTGACAAACATGGAAAGTAAAACATGAAAATGTCATATACCCTGACTACTTTATTGAGTGTAAAGTTAATGATTTTTCCATTGCTGTAAATCTAGAAAAGAACATAAAGATACTGCAAACTATTACTAGTGCCGTAGGAATGACATACTGAAAAATGCAGAAAAGAAATTGTCTGTTTAGGACCACCTGTTTCCTGGTCTTTCTCACATTCTCTTAGTTGCTCCAGGAAGAAACTGTAGCCCAAAGCTGAGAAATACATATATTTTTCTCTTGTGATCTAACTCCATATTTGAATGTTACTTTTCTATTGCTATGTTCAAATAATAATATAAAAGTGGTAAGGTAATGCCACTGCATACATTCATATTTGATTTACAAGAAATAATGAGACTTGACTAAAAATGTTGTCAAGTATTTAAACTTTTTTGAGTATTTATTCAGAACTCATTTCATAGTAAAAACAAAGAAGTCCCTGAGCAAAACCAGTATACCAAAAACATGTTTACAGTTAAAGAGGAAGATTTTCTAGCCTCAGAGCTACAATTGCTGATAAGGCTGCTTCTGGTGATTTATGGTTAAGACACCTGTTATTTATGGTGTTATTGTAAAATAACATGGCTGTGTTACCATGATTTACCATGGAGATTATGCAAAATACCAGGTGGTGTTTTACAGTAGCTTAGGAAATATTACCACTCTTCTCTGTAGTCTTCTGACAGTGACAATGATTTATGACGCCACCAGAAGATGTGAGGCTAGAAAGGAAAATAAGTTGTTTGGCCATGTATCTTCCTCTGGCATCCCACTACCTTTTACATGCCTTGACATCCTTGACTTAAGGTACAGAATTAAATGGTGTTGCACAGCACTTGCACCTTTTTTCTATAAAAGAAATAACATTTTACCAATGGTCAAAATTGCAGGAGAAACACATAATTAATTAGAAAACATCATCCTTCATGATTTCTTAAAAAAATTGACTATTAGCATATCCAGTTTTTAGATGCCTAACTTGGCACCCTTTTCTGAACTGAAATGTCTTACATTACAAGGTCCATAACGGATGTTACTCTTTGGCTGCCCAGTAGAAACATGTATTTTATCTTCTAACAGAGATTTTTAGAAATTTATTTAAAATATGCTAGATTAGCAACAGAAAGGGAAAACTTATATTAGAATAATTCCTGCTAGTATTGTCACATAAAAATTATAAAGTAGCAGCTAGATTAGGTGAAATAATTCTGCATTTTTAGGTATCTAAATAGCTGTTGATGCTGGACAGGCTGAATACCTGAACTCACAAGAACTTCAGTAATAGTACACAGAAATTTATGAATGTAATACTTCCTTAAACTTGGAGGACAATGTCTTGGTAAAAAGAAGTCAGTGAAATTAGCAGTTTAGGCCATATGTATGTTGACAAAACCTAATAGATCTGTTCATTGATTTCAATAGAAACTTCAAGTGCAAATAATATATTTATGCATAAAAGCCTTATTTTCTTGTTGATCTATATATGCATATATCTAGATGATAATATGCATTGTGATTTTCTTGAAATTAGTAATGCTATAAACAGAAAAAAAAGTAGTCAAGTGTAGAAATATTTTGGAGGTGAAGAGATGTCATTCCCACTGAAGATTCCTCTTCAAAAAGAGTAGAATTAATCTGATATCTTTATAGTAATGCAAGAGAGTGGTCCAGAAACCTGACCTGAGATCTCTGAATTCATATATTACCATAAAAACTGTAGGAATATGGTTATCGTGCATTACAGAGAGGATGTTTAAATTCCTGTGAAGTGTCTTCCATTTTAAAATCAGGGTATATTCTAAAAAGTCACTTTAAGAGTGTGCTGATAATTTAACTTCTCAGTGTACTGATTTTTTTTCAAAATTATGCCATTATTCCACAATCTACATATCTTTATCTCAATCCAAACTGCACGGACTTCTTTCATTAGCAAAAGTGAACTAACTAGATTAATTTGTGATTTAAGTTAATGAACTTCATAGATGTAAACCTTCCTTACCACCTTGAATCACTATGAGTTGCAGATTCCTAGGAATCCAGCTGAATTATCACCACCAGAATATTTCACCCAGCTATGTATAATAGCTACAGTATAGGTGTTCTCATCTGACAAGGCTGAGAACAGAATTTTGTTAAGACTTTTTAATTAAACCATGTCATTGACTGAGCAAGAGAAGACAATCCACCTTCATTTTCTTACAATTGTATTATTTCTGCAGTTCTAACAAAAATAAAAACAATCTAAGTCTTATTGTTAGTAACAAAACAGAAATATACCTCATCTAAATAAGGATAACCATTGCTGAACTGGAGAAATTTTAGAAAAGTATTCTTGATTTTTGCTGAAATTTCACAGAATATATCATGAAATTTTTAGTTATAGAAATAATTGTTTATAATTTTTCTTCCAGAATAAAGACAAGCATTATAAATGAGGGAATAATATAGAACCATTACATAACCCCACTACAAACTATATATGTACAATGATCTTTAGTTATGGAACAAACAAAAGATTACATTAAGTAAATGAATAGAGTATGGCAGGTGATTATTGATGGCATTTGGCTTAGTATGTGTGTGCTGCTAAGCACAGAAATTAGTAAAAAATAATTACTTTTCATATGCTGATAAATAAGGACTTTCTATTTTTATTTCATATGGTAAAAATTTGATAATAATTATTAATATGTTCTTGTCAATACGAATGTAACTATGCATTATAGGTTATATCTGAAGTGTATGCTTAAAATCACAATGAATTACCTATTTTAGGTATAACAGAAAGACTCTTTAATCTGAAATAAACTGGCTTTCACATTTTGTTTCTTCTTTTATTATCTGGCCTATAGATTTTTTTAAGTCAATCTATTCAGTGCTTTTTCACTTCATAATAGGCAGTACTATCAATAGAGAAGTGCACAGAAATGCAGTCTTGCTTGTTATGTCAGAGAAATTGAATTTTCTTCCTTTTTTTTCATTTGTACTTATCTCTCTGTATACTGTAATTCTTCATTCCTGTGCCTCTATTTTAATGCAGGAAACAGATTTCTTAGCTGATGATTCAGCACTGCCAAGCCTCATATATTTTGATGCTTGAATGACTCTTGGAGTAGTAATGAAAACTGCCAGTTCCTAACAGCTAAGTCTAGTGCGAAAAGAAATTGTTGCATGTTAATTTATCAGCTGCTGAGATTTAGTTGCAGCTTTCCTTATGGTTGAAACGTATTAATAATATTATCAATGCCAATTATAATAGAATTTTTTTTTCTTTTCAAAGTATAGATATATGCTCTAAATTATGGGGCAAAAGAATGGATCTTTAATTGTTAAAGCCTCCAAGCATCTAAACCATTAACTATGAGCAGTCAGCTAATCAAAATTCTTGGTAGTCTGTGGATAACATAATACTGTAAAATTTTCTGCCCTGATTCACTTGTTTTTTCCATGTCTTTTGTTCTCAACTTATGCATTCATCCAGAGCTGATATTTTGATGGCACCAGTAACAGAAGATGGCAGAATAACATGACTATTTGTGGCACTGAAATATTTCAGACAAAAGAGACATTTACAGTCACATTTGCAGATGTTTCAGAAATTGTCATGTCTACTTTCTTTTTCTCCTATTTAGGAAAGTATAAGCAAATTTGAATTCTACAGTGAGATCTATAGGCATGTCTGTGATTACTTTTGCATTAAAAAAAGATATAAAGTTCCTGTAATCTAGTATCCTTAAAGCCGGTGTTATGAGTCGCTTAGACAGTGGACTTACTAGGTAAGCCCCAAACTACGTCATTTACTGCAAAATGTTTTTTAATTCAATGCCAGAGATTTTGGTCAGGCTCCACATTATGGGAAAATGTTGGGAAACAAAGTTAAAATGGGAGAATACAGAAGATTTTAAACAAACAAAAACTATTGGTGCGCTGGGCCTTTCAAACATTCAGCTAGGTAAAATTCCACTTCTTGGGATATCACTGTCTCATGAATAACAATGTATACAGTGATTTCTTTCTTCAAAAATCTAATCAGAATTTCCTTTGCTGCAAATGTCTTTGCTTATCCACCTTACTTGTCATCCTTACAAAAGTAGTTGTAATACACAGAGTTACATTTTCAAAATCAAAGGTGGCTTATTTAACTGGAACAACTTGTATGCTCCGTGAATTACATTAATGCATTAAAAAAAGAAAGAAAATCTCAAATAGTTCAATGCTTAGTGGTACTGATTAACTAGGTCAAATAATTTTCCATCAAGGCCACCTGAAACACCCTTTTCTTGAAATTTTACCATAAAAAATGTATTTTAATGCGAACAAAGAAATTCTAAATGATGTCTCTCATTTACGAGGAGAGGCTGAGAGACCTGGTTCTGTTCAGCCTTGAGAAAAAAGACTCAGAGGGGATCTGATCCATGTCTATAAATATCTGAGGAGCAGAAGGCCAAGGGACAAGGCAGAATTCTTCTCAGCAGTGTGTGGTGATAGGAAGAGGGGAAATGGCCACAAACTGATGCATAGGAAGTTCTGCACTAATGTGCATGGGGACTTCTTCACTGTGCAGTGACAGAGCACTGGCACAGGCTGCACAGAGAAGTGGTGATGTTCAAGACCCGCCTGAATGCCTACCTGTGCAACCTGGTCTAGGGAGCTGCTTTGGCAGGGGGCTTGGACTCAATGATCTCTAGAGGTCTATTCCAATCCCTACAGTTCTGTTATTCTGTGATTCTGTGACCAGCTGGACAAACACCAGAGCAACATAGTCTGCCCCTGTTTTTTGCCTGAGATTTGACTGGATGATCACCTGAGTTATCTGCCAATCTACACTGTTCCATGAGTCCATAAGTAAACTGAAAATGGAATAATACTGAACAAACTAAAGATGGGAATTAGTTCTCCTCTTTGACTCTAATGCAGCTTAAACCTGTACTAAGCCAATCCCTTTCTCTTTCATAATCCAAATAAAGTTGGAAAGGCAAAAAGTTTCGGTTGGCTTATGGTTGAAGATATTTTTTGACACACTGTATAAGTTTGAAACAGCATATATCTTTAGACTTACTTGGAATTTTTTTTTGTGTTATTATTTAATAGTGTAATTTTTTACTGTTATTCTTTCAGTTCACTGAGATAGAGAAATCTGGTCTTTCATCTGAAACAGAAATAAATACTTGAAACTATATAGAAACCCCTGAAATTATATCTACGAGTTGGGAGGGACTTCTTAAACATATGAAACTTTATATACAGAAAAAATAACAAAAAAAAAATTACAAAGTGATTCCTATTTTTTGTAAATGACTGAGGATAGAAACTAATTAAAACATTTTTTTTTTTTAATAAAAGATTTATAGTCTTGAAAATTAACCTGAATGTACTTAGATTTAATTTTCCTGGTTTTTTTCTTTTGTTTTTACTTTTTTTTTTTTCCCAAGAGGATTGAGAAACTGAATTCATTATAAAATGCAACATTTTTGAATGCGTGCAACACTACTGAAATAAAAATAATGGATCTAAAGAAACAGTGCTTCCTGAAAACATTCAGCAACTGGGACAGACAATGGGGTAGGAGTAAAGAGAGGTAAGTAGAACAAGTTTCAATTTTTTCATCCTCCCTTCAAGAGCTAAACAACAACTCAGTACTCAGAACTCAGCTTGTATTAAGACACTTTTCTCACTGGTTTATCTGTTAATTCATTTTGTTTAGATACATCACTCATTTGCTCGGTTGGAAACCAGCAGCAAATGCTTATAACACTGATGCCAAAAGAATCAATTGCATACAGTAAAAGAGAAAGATATGTTTAATATATTCTGTTGTTAAGAATGTTCATTCAGAAAAAAATGTGCACCTTACAGTATAGTTACTTTTTTCATTTGGACTGTTTGTGATTATATGGATATTTTTTCTTTCAACTGTGTTAGGCTAGGCACAGTGGCACTTCATGCAGTGCAGTGATAATCACTGTTTTCATACAGTCTTCAGTACTTCAATAAAATGTTCCTACAGCAACACTCACTTTGTCAAAAATATTACTGGAGATGTGAATACTAATAAAAGAAAATGGGAAGGCTACTGGCTGCTTCTTTTCAGAAAGTTTATCTTTTCTTTCTGTTATTAATACTTATCAAAATTATTGATAAGAATCAATATAATATGAAGTAAAATACATTTTTTTATAAATATCAAACACATTTGCAGCATGTGCAATCATACCCTCATATGCATATGTGCATCATACCCTCAGTACCAAATCATATGAATATAGAATATTTCTAATTAAAATATAAAAAATGCTGTGAAAGGTGTAATTAAAAATATTATCAGCATCTTCCATATATTTTAAAAAGATCTGATTCTTTTTCAAGTACCAGTAAAATACAACAGAGATATAAGAAAAAACTAAACAGAATCACTTCTTTGTTATCCATTTTAACGAATAGGAACATCAGTCCATGATATTTTTTGCATCTTAATATAATTATGCTGAAACTGACATCTTCAGTTATTAGTAACTGTACTACAAATAAAGGCTTTAGGATACCACAGGATGGTATGGTATAATGCGTTTAGTGACACAATACGTTGTGATAGATGGAAACACAGAATGCAGCACCACTGAAGTTAAAAAATGAGATTTCCTCTGAGTTCACATCCCCTTCAAGCTAAAATGCAGTTTGATATCTCATGGTCAACTCATGTACTGGGGATTAAGTTAATTAAGAGTTGTCCTACTCTATTAAGGCTCCCTGTAGACTAATTATTAAAGTGCCTTGGATCATTAGAAACCTAAAGCAATAGAAAGTCACGAAAAGCGTTGCCTATATTATGAGTACTCCGGTAGCCAGTAGATTATCTTTTGCACTAAATACCTTGCACCTTAAGATGGGGATTATCTTCTCATCTGCTTTTCTGCCATCTAAGAGGTAGAAAAATGTAACAACGAGAAATCTACATTTTCATGATTATTTCTTCTCATCATTATTATTTCTTATTATTATGCATGCACTTCCATCTGCTTTTTATCACTTGTAGTCAAATTCCTTTTGGGTGGAGATGGTTCCCTTTGTAATTTCTTATTTTTGTTTTCTTTTTCAGAATTCCATCAGCATAAAAAAGGCTTAGGGGCTTTGAAAAGATCTAATTATGAAATTAAAAATATATAGAATTATTAAACATAATTTCTTACAGAAATACAGAAACAAGGCCACAGTGTAGAAACTGATGCAATTCTACTATCTCACCTCAGTTTCTCCCCTACGTAACAATAGTAGTTTCACTAGAAGTTATTGTTGTTTAGAACTACATTGCACAGAGACAAATAAGCACATTGGAAATGATCACACAAAGAATATTCTTAAAATCTAATTTTTTCATATTTATATATTTCCTCTATGTTCTAAACTGAATCAAGAATTATGAAAAGGGGGAGAGAAGGAGAACAGCAGAAAAATCTTTTTCTTAGAGCCAATTACTATTTCCACTGTATAGGTGTATTATGACTCTGACAAATATTTCCTCAATAAGGCTAACTATACTTAGCAAATAAATTCATTTTGCTATTTGGCATTTTGGTAGAAGGAAACTGTGCCCTTTTGAAAATCCATCTTTCCATTACCCCAAAATTTTTTATGCCTAGGTACAGTTCATGAGGTCACTCAGTATGAAAAGAGGTTGAATAATTACATGGTACTTCTTAAAGGAAACACTGAACTTCAAGAGTAATTCTAGAGCCAAACAGGATCCTTACACATAAGACAATACCTTGGAAGTAACAGACTTAGGAAAAGCTGTTCAGTATAATTGACTTGTTCCCGCGCTTTCCTATAGTACTGTGCATTTTAAAAGTTCTGTTTACTGAATAAATACAGGCCATTTAAGATTGTTCTGTACAAGTTAAAATATATTCCACATACAGGCACAAATGATGAACAAGTAGAAATTATTTTCATTTTACAGCCTGAATAATTGGAGAGACTTAGAAAGAAACTTCAGTATTTCAAATACAAATTACTCTTCTGATCTTAGTGTATCATCCTATCATTTAATTATTAATAGTCTTTGTTAATCATAAATTATGTATTATAGATTATACTTTTTACAGTTTTAAGTAGATACAAATCTGATTGATTTGACAAAAATAACCCAGTTATCTTTAATTGTTGATTTGCATAAGTTTGCACTGGAAAAATATTTCATACCAGTTCATTATTCAGTGTTTAAGATGAGAGCAGCAACAGTATACCTGAATGACATAAGGATAAATTTATTAAAATATATCCATTTCTATATGCAAAGGTGTATCCCATTAAGACTGTTTCTCTCAATTTGGAATTGCTGAAAGACTCACACGGAACAAATAGGTCTGTGGACTCCTGTACATACAAATCAAAAGCTGAAAATTCTAGCTTGAAGTAACAATTGCAAATTAGATTTGTTAAAGAAATAGGGACTTAGAAACAATAGAGATATTTTAAGCTCAAAAAATAAATGCAGAAACCTTCTGTTGAACTACTCTATCATGGTAATTCAAGTCATTTTATCCAAGAATGAATGGTTGGAGTAGGAAAGCAGCTCTTGGGATCATAGAATTCAAGTTCTCTGTTCAATCAGGGTCAGAACCTGGCAGGTTCTCCCAGGTTGTGTTCTGAATAACTCCAACATTTATTCTCAGTCTTCCGTTCTATTACTACTGAGCAGTCAGTCTCGTTCTCATTCAGACTTCCCAAGCATATTGTTAGGATCACCCTTGAAATTTCTTCCCCAGGCTGAAGAATTACAAATCTCTCAGCCCGTCATGTGACAACAAAACCTTAACATCATAGTTATATGATTTTTGGTATTGGTATTCCACACCATAGTGTCATGTAGTGCATTGAGAGTTAAAGAGAATGCTCCAGCTCCGTGGATCATCAATAGCTCTGGGGTACAGAGTTCTTTCCCTTCTAAAGTATTGTAAAGTATTAAGCAGATAAAAAAAAATTGAAGTGAGGAAACAAAGGGGAAGTAATAGTTGCCTTGGAGCCACAAGATAAAGACCAGTGTCACCTTTTATTCTCAGAAGTCTTAGGTCTCATAGGGCCATCACCATAATAAAATCACCAATGGAAGAGCACTGTTCTTAAAACAAGGTGGGATGCAATGTTAGGAGAAAGTAAAGTGGCTGAAAACAACTAAGGATAAAAAGGGAGAAAAAACAGTATTTTTGCAGTTATTTGAATATTATATTACATATCTAAAATCTAGAATTCATAAAAAAATAAACAAATAAGCCAAGTTTGCAAAACAAAGTACTAAAGATTTATGTCAGCAGAAGCTGTGACAGTCTAATACCATATCTTTATGTGACTGCTTATCTATAATTCTGTTTATTCTTATTGAAAACTGCTGCTCTACATTTATGTGTGTGTGTTCTGTCTATGAATCTAGATGAAATCTAAGGAGAAGGATTTGGAAGGATGAGAAAAACCGAAATACTTTTTAAATTATTATATTAAAATACATGTCTGGTATGAAAAAAATAAAATAGAAAATACATGAAGAGGTGTGAACCATGATTATTTAGTCAAAACTTGTTATCCTGAATTCGATTAAAGACAATGACTGTTCTGTTGCCCACATTGCCTTATGTTATTGCATTTGCTTGTTATGCCACAGTTTACACAGTCAACAGAAATGGCATTTCACATCCACGGCCAATTCTTCATAAACAGCATCTTTTTACCCCTTTAAGAGATCATAGCATTGCTGATTTTACTTGGACAACTTGTACAACTTCCTTCCATTGTCCAATTTTTTTAAGCATGTCAAGAAGACCTTCAGACAGTGCAACCATTCAAAAGACATAGTAGTGCTTCACAGAGAAATTTCTGAATGCTAATGTTGACTCAGACTGACAAGAACTGCTGAGGTTCACTGTTAATTGCTTTGTTGTTAGATAAGTCTTTATGCTTTTCTGTATTGTGTTTTCCATCTGTTAAAATCTGAGTAATCTGCATTTGAGGAGAAATGTGAGAATTTTGAGCTTTAGTTAAATCACCTTCAAACTTCCAATCTGCTTTGTGAACTATACTTTGAATTAGTATAGACCAGGTATGTCCAACCTGTGAGCTAATAATGTGACTACAAGATCATAAACTTCTAGTATAATTATGTGATAATAAGTTTTGTTACTCACATATAATACTTATATTACATTATATTAACTACTGTAAAAACTGGATGAAATTAGATGACCTTTGAGATCTCGTCCAACCCATGCGATTTTATGCCTCTATGATTCAATATCATATACTATATACATTCATTATATATGCAGCCCAGTACAAACCAAAACGTTAAGACACCCATGGTGTAGACAGTCACTTATTAGAGGTAAAAACACATTACTGTCCTTCTGGACATGTGAAGCAAATGAAAAATTAGATTACATATGAGGGTAATAATACTGGTGATATACAGTACCTGAACAATTGCTAGGGTATAATGCTTCTCCAAAACAAGTTCTTTTCATGAATTAAAGCAGCATCTTCTTAAAAAGATATTGCTCTTTCACTCTATACCTAGTGCAGGAGCTGGCATTTGTTCTTATTAAATTTTATTCTGCTGCTGATGGCCCAATAGCAGTCTATCTAGAGACCTCCACAAAGCCTCACATCACTCAAAAGTGCTGACAACATCCCCCAGTTTAGTATCATCAGCAAACTCACTAAGGATGCATTTAACTCCTGATCCTGAACACCGATAAACATACTGAACAGAACTGGACAACAGGTTGAGTCCTGGGAGAACTGTAAATGCCTGGCTACCAGTCAGCAGTTGGTTACCTTCCATTCAGTGAGGATTCTCCCTAGATTCCCAAGACCTTTGGCAGACAATTGACAGAGGTCCAGTTATGTCACCCCCTAACTCCCTCTCTGCTTGGATGAATCCCACCAGCCCCAATGGATGTATAAGTATTCAACAATCAATAGCCTTGTGGTTTTGGCTCCAGGACAACTCACCTGTATTTTCTTAATAAGTACTTCCTTACATTTTAGATGTCAACAAAAGGAATGTCACCACTTCTCCAGCTTGCAGGATGGGGCAACCTAAGGCTATCATTAATATTAAGGACTGAGGCAGCAAAGGCATTAAATGTCTTTGCCTTTTCTTCATCCTTATTTTTCAAGTGACGAGCTTCATCCAATAACAGTTGTATATGTTTTTTAGACCTCCTCTTGCTATTAACATATTTTAAAAAGCTTTTTTATGTTCATGTAATTTATCACTTGCCTATTTTAACTCTAGCTGAATTCTTGCCTTTCATGTTTTCTTCCTGCAAATGCTAACTGCAGCTCTGTAATCTTCCTGTGTAGCTTGACCCCGATCAGAGAGATACTCACTTTTTCTGCTTGAGTTCCAAGAAGAGTCCCCTGTACATCCAAGCTGGTCTTTTGCCCCCCTGTTACTTGACTTATGACACAATGAAATTGCCTGCTTCTGTGCTTTTAAGAGATGCTTCTTAAAAAGCAATCAGCTGAAGAACTACCTAGATGTTGACTGTCAACCAACTGTAACTAAATAATTGGCAAAGTATGTATGCCCTAGTTTAATGAAAAGCACGATCCTTTTCCGGTAATTAAAATTTTCTGTCCATCACATCAGTCTCCCCATTTCTCCTTTGTCCCAAGACTAACTGTTCCCTAAAACATAAGTGAGTGCCATTTTTCAGTATAAGGTCTCCTTTAGTTTTGTTTATATACTGTTGAACCAAGCTCTGATTCACGATTGAATCAATTTTAGCAATACAACTGAATAGTAATAATTACTACCTTTTAATTTCACTCTGATATAGCTACTCTTTCATCCTACTACAGATACTAAACTTCTTGAAACAAACATCTGCTAAGGATGGTCTTTAGCCCAAATCTGATCCAAATTCCTGTTCAGCTACTCAGTAATTATTTAGCGTAAAAAATAATGAAGAATATATATTTTTTTCCTTTCCTCCATTTTGTAGTCAATGTCTGAATCTCACATACAGAAAGAGAAACTTGGACAGGACTTATCATAAGAGAGGAAAATATTTTTCTAGGGTCTTCCTCTAAAAACTATCAGCAAGTCAGTGAATTGAAGACTCCTGTTGTGAAGAAGATGGGCAATGAGACCTGTCATTGAGCTTGTCATTGATTTAACTAATTGGTAGTGTAGTCTGGGAAGAGAGGCAGGTGCTGCAGAAGAGGTCCAAATAATAAAAAGGTAAAATAAAAAGGTATTAGTATTTGTATGCTTGATTTCTGTTAAATGTATTTATCACCTATACACTACTATCACTCTGTAAAAATGTCTGTGCAACTAGTATTAATTAGTACACAGGAGTATTAGCTACAGTTAAATTCTAAGAAAACAATGTCCTTTAAAAGAAATGGTCAGTGAGAATTTTCCCTCACATTGCTTTGTTGACTGTCTAGATTGAATCATACATATGGGCTGACATACAGATAGTTTAAGAAATACAAGGTAAGTGTAGAAACAAAGCAAAATACAGAATTCATTCACCACCTCCCATTAGCAATCATTTCCAGGAAAGGACTTAATCACACCATGACTACAAATGTTCCTCTTCATCCCCTTCTTTCTCACTAACTTTCACTGCTGAACATGGTATCTTGTTGCATGGGATATCTGCTCAATCTATACAGGTCAGTTGTCCTGTCTGTGTTCTCTCACCCTTTTGTGCACACCCAGACTCCTTTCTGGCAGGGCAGAGTGAGAAACAGAAAAGACCTTCAACCTGGGTCAAGATCTTAGCCACTCAGCAACAGCTAAAACATCAGAGGATTATTAACACTGTTTTGGTCATAAATCCAAAACATAACATCATGTGAGCTACTGTGAAAAAAATTATATATATCCCAGCCCAAGTAAGTACATAATAAGCATGATGATGGCACAGTCAAAAGAAGAAAAAGGCAGTCAACTAATAGAAAAAAATTAGATATAGTTAAATTTATTGTTATTAACACCACTGAATTCTCCCATCTCACATCTCACTTATGGTACTATTTAAGTAGGACTTTATGTTCCTCATCTTATTGTCATCTTTGAATCAGATTGCATTTTATGAACTACACCTCCCTCGTGGTTAAGATTACACTGCTCCTCTTTTGGAAATTCAGAGAAATTATGATCTTGACCCTCCCTGAAGCATTGATGAACCTTTGCAGATTTATGAGGCTTTCTAAACCAAAGTCTTCAATTCAGTTGTTCCTCTGCTGCTGAGTTCTTTGTGAAGGATATTCAGTGCTCTGAAAACAGATTCTTCTCTTTCCCTTAAATCCAAGCAGATAAAAAACTTTAGTCCTTGTTACTTCTAATTGGATTTTAATTTTTTTTTTTCACATTTCATATCCACTGAAGAGTAGTTTTGTTGCATTTGATATTATTGAGCTGTGAAATCCTAATGTATTTATAAATTCAGTGTGATTTCTTTTGTAGACAACAGATAAGTTACTATTTAAAATGGTTATCTCTCAGTTTCTCAGAAATCTGTAACAAGAATGAATTTTCTTACATGAAAGCAAATATCAACATTAGTCTATATAGCTGAAATGATAGAATTTAACATAGCCTGAGAAGAAATAAAATTGGTAAATACTAGAATACGCTACAAATGCACAATAAAAACCATCATACTGTACATATTAGAAAAAGGAAGGATATTTGAAATACTGTCTAACTAATCCACAAATATATTGCTTCATCTACTACCAGTAATTCACACAATACATGTTAAGATTTCCCTGAACAGGTTTATATTAGGGTATTCTGGCTAGATATTAGGTCTGAATACAGAAATATTATTTGTTTTTGTTAGAAAATGTGAATGTGACATAACCGTGAAAATGATTTTTTTTTAAATGCAAAGATCTTAAATTTCATTTAAGCAACATTAACAGGAATTAATACCTAGTAGTATGGGAAAAGAGGGTGGGAGTAGAAGCATACACAGAGCGCTCATTCCAGAATTTTGTTATGTTGTGTTCTGTTTTGCTTTGTTTTTTCTTCAACCCTACTTCTTGACGAGCACCTTCTCTTTCATTTCCCCCACACAGAGGTAAATGAACAAAAAAATGATCTCTTGATCTGTAAAGATAATTCAAACAGTACACTAAAATAATTTTGTAATAAAATTAATTTTTAGTTTCTAATGTGAAAAATCAGAGATCCGCACTTATAGTTTTGTTTTATATGAAAGAATTTTAAAACTTCAATCTAAAACCTTAAATCTTCAACTCATTAATACTGCAAAACACCAGCAGTTTTGTAAAACTGTGTTTTTCATTTTCATTCATATATATATATTTTTCCATTAAGTAATTTATTTCAGCACAAATTAACTGATTGATTTCTATCTTGTTTGGAGATTATTTTATAGAGCACAAGTGTTGTGACTTTCCCAGAGAAAACATCAATCTCAGAGCAAAACAAATTCTGAAAGAAATATAAGCCAGTCTTAACTGTGCCCTTAATAATCCCTTTAAAAGCTATTATTTATGCAGGTTTTAGCTTGCTCTCACTGCAGCCATATTATATTTCTGTTTAATTAGTACATAAATTTTTCCTAATATAGAACCTTATAAATAGCAATGGATGAGAAATCTGGACATGCTCCAAAAAGAGGTTTAGGAGGAACGAAAAAAGCAAGGCATCAATAAAAAAAAAACATACAAAAATCATAACCCTTTCCCACTCTACATCTCTATCCAGATGAACAAGTCAAATTTGAACTACATACTCATTTGAGCACTGTTTATGTTTTACAGTAATATTGAAGGATCATTCAACCTCAAATACTTATTGATAGCTTATGCCACCAATGCATTTTTTTCAGCTTATCTAGTTTCAATATGTCACGCTCCAATATAAAGGAGGGAGACGAGGTTCTTTGATTATGTGTATACCCGATGGCGAGATTAAGACACAACGGGTCAAATGTTAGCCCAACCAGTTTATTACCATTACTAGTTGCTTACCATTACTAGTTGCTTAGGGATATGGGGAAGGGAAGGTGAGCGATAGAAAAGGGATAAAAAGCAAGGAGTCTTGATAGAAAGCAAGAGAGATATAATCACCACCGTGGGTCCAGCGAGGTTCGTTCTAGGTGCATTGATCTCAGGAACTCGTCTGGCCACTGCGGGGGATGGGAGAAAACCGGGAAGCTTCACAGCAAGCAGGCCTCAGGGTCCGTCCGATGAGTTTCCCCCCCCTCAGGGAATTCTCTGTTCTGCGGGAGTTCTCCATCAAAGATGTTTTCTTTGGGAGTTCCTCTCCAGGAATTCTTCTCTTCTCCTCCAAAAATCCTTGGTTCAGTGAAGGCCTTTTATCCCCATTTCTCAGGTGTTTTTTCCTTTTCTCTTGGTTTGTGTGACATGTCTGGCCTAACAGATAAGCCAGCAGCGGATGTTGCCTTCATTGCCATGCAGGAGCATTGTCTTTCTGTGGTGGTCAGCTTCTCCAAGCCGTATTCCCCCCCCCCCCGGAAAAGACTATTTGCCCCTATTTCTGCTTATCTTTACAACCATAAGCAGAGACAATGAGGCACCATAACACCCATCTGGATAACCGGCAGTTATCAGTCAGAGTCTTGTCACCAGAAAAGGCCTTACAAAGCAAGCTTTGAGACAAAAGAAAGTAAAAAACAGTTTCTGTCTTCCACACAATGTCAGGAAAAAAGAAAAAAAAAACAAACAACCAAAAACAACAACAACAAAACGTTGAAAATTGTTTTGTTTTGTTTTTTTGAGGTGGAGTCTGCAGTCTCACTTTTGGGACCCATCCCTGACACTGCATGTCTGTGCTGATCATCAGTATGCCTAGAGGCACAACTTACCTAAGGACATGGAGAACTTAATTAATTGTTGAAACCGTAGACAAATCTTAAGTTTCCTCAGTGGCAAATGTGTTTTTTAATCAGCATTTTATTGAATTCCTTAGAAAGGGACAGTAGGAAACGTGCATATTAATAATGCAAATTTAATATACCATAGAGCATATATAGTATTGCTGCAATCCAGTGAAGACTATTAAAAGTTCATGAATTTTTAAATATTACTTTGGCGTTTGTTAAACTGCGTATTATAAAGTATGATGGATTTTCTCCACAACTTCATCTAATCTTGGTAGGAATTCAAGTTCTGTTAATGGGGTTTCAAACCTACATTATACAGTAAATAACCTATCTGATGAATTAATATTGTATTTCCATTCTGTCTAGCATCTCAAAGGTATTAATGAATTCCTACTACTTCTTTTACATTCTTTCACTTTCTTTTTGACCTGAAAGGAGGGATGCCACAACATCCAAACAGTAATATTTCTAAATACTTTTGTGTTTCAGTATTCCCAAAAGATACAGAAGTTCTTGTAAAGGGCTACTAAAAAAATCTGAAATGCTTGTTGTCAATTATAAACTGTGGTAAGTTTAGATCTGTTTGATAGAATTTCAAATCATTTTTAAACAAAAAATTGTGACACCTCCTGTAAAGGAATTTGACAACTTCCATGGAGAAAATCTTAATGCCATCCCAATTTGTCTATCATTGGGATATGAGAAGACATACTTGTGATGGAGTGGTAAAAATTACAAATCAGCCTTACATTAGAAATAAATAAGTAGAAAAAACTATTATATGTTACAGCTATAGTGATACGGCAAAACAAATGGCTATGGCAAAGACTTTCGATGTTGCCTTTAAGATGAGCTGTAGTTCAGAAATACCACAGTGTGAAATGTGTGATAATCTACCTGCTCAAATAACAAATCTGTTTGCCGTTATTTCGAAATAGTTCAAATTCAGCAAGAGTTTTAGCCTGGCAAGATTTCTTAGGTAATAAGAAAAATTCCATTAGCAGATTAAAAAAAAACTTGTTCATAGGCAAGACAGAATAGAATATAGGTAGATATTTTATTGATTTATCAAATATCTGAAGCCAAGAAACAAATGTATGATTTAATTTAGAGGATGTGTTAAGTGTTAATGTTAAATTTTCAATCAGTGTCTTGAATCTTCCTTTGCAGAAAAAATATACAAGTAGATAAAAAAATAACATATATAAAGACATAAAAAGCATTAGAAAAATGCTTAGAAAATAAATTGCAAAATAATTAAATAAATAAAATCAGTGGTTGTATTTTAACAGGAAAAATCCTATTTCTATCATTTATCATTCCTATTTTGTCAGGGAAGTTTAACGCTTAAAATTTGTGCATATTTTTTCTTGTTTAATTTACTTAATACTTCAAACGATAAAAAAAGAATCCATAATGGCCACAATATCAAGATACGTAAGAACTTTCTAAAATACAGACAAATTTGCAACTTGACCTGATTGTGAAGCATTAAATACATTTTAGGTTCTTTAATCTTTTACATTGTTTTGAATCTCGTTCAAAATTCCTTCAAACTTTCATAACATATTTAAGACATAAAACAGAAAGAAATTGATTACTTCAGGAATAAGTCCACTTTCATTGGAGCTATAACAATGCTCAGCTATGGTAGTACTTCTATGTTGATGCTATACTCTGTTATGTAGCACAGGCAAGCCAGAAAAACATCTCAAGCTGTCAGAAACAGTATTTCAGAAACATGATATCTTGTTTCCTCCACTTGTACAGCTAACTGTAAAGATTTGTGGTGTTTTATTTGTTTCCCATGCTAATAATCCAGTAAACTTGTCTATTATCAAAAACTAAGGGAGTCCTATAATTTCCAGGTCAAAAATCTTCCAATCAGAATTCACTTTAAACTTGAGAATAATAACAGGCAGGCAATTCAAGGTCTGTGTTTATACTGTTTATAACTCATAGGCAGTAAAGGTTGGTCAGCATTTTGTCTGCTATTCTGATAGGGATCTGCCAATATTCAGAGCCAAACTCTTCAAGTCATATAAAGATCAGTTTACATGAATCATAATAGTTAAAAACTGTGTAGGCATACAATTATTTTTCTGAATTGAATCTTAAGTGATAAGCATGTAAATACCAAAATATTGTTTCATTTCTGTTGCATGTTTATGCAACTGTGTACACTGAATTTCATTATAAATAAACCACAACTTGTATATTCATTTAACTAAAACTGAGTGTAAGACCCAAAGTAGTACATCAAGATAACTGTATACAAATGATGCTCTGCAAAACTTAGACTTGTAAACAAATTTGACATCGCTTACTTGAAAAACATTATTTGAATGTGTCTACCTCTTTACATTGTAGAATCTAATTAATATACTGAAACCTAAAAGAAATAAAACATTTTGAGTACCAGTAACCGACATGGAGCTAATTTTTATCTGCACCAAGAATTAAATTAATAGCTGGACTTTTCCTGGTTTCATTTGTTTGAAAATTCATTTGCAGTATGTGACATTTGGAAATATGCCTGATTCCTTTAAACCTGTAGTTATTCATTACATAGTTTGTTTCCTAACAAATCGCCTATTCAATCAGAAATCATATTTCTGAAATGGTTTGCTTTCCTCAAGACAAATGAGATACAGTGCTGCTAATACATATTTACTCGTTCTTAGTCAAAGCTGTCTGATTTTACTCAGATACAATTTTCTAAAGGGTTCATTCCTCCCTCTCCTTCCATCACACAGGCTCTGCCCTGAAGAGTGAAGTTCTATCAGTTTGGTTTTTTTTTTTCCTACGTAATTCCTTTGGCTTCTATTATTGCATCTGTTATTAATGATTTTCTTCTTACAGTCCTGCACATTCAAGGTCCTCCTGCTCCTTGTTAAGTGAAAAATCCATTTGTTTAATAACTGGTACACTCAAATTAAGGAAAGGGAAACAGAATCACATTTGTGATCTGTATGACTCACATCAGATCTAATTACTCAGTGTAGCTCAGCCTTTACATCCGTTTTGTTTATTCAGAGTTATACAGGGAAATAGATGTACCAAATACTTTTCTCTGATACACCTAAGTGAATGCAAACTTTATTCTTATTAACAGCTTATTAGCATGTATATTATTCACATCTATTTCCATGATAACAGGAAGGTTCTATGTCATTGAAAATTTCTCAGCTCCCTGTAAGGAAGATGATGGATAAGCCAATGTTGTTTGTCACAGAATTATATTCAGTTTATGCTCCCTGGAGATTATCTTGTCCAACAGTCTGTTAAAAGTTAAAATTTTGATCTAGTTCCTTAGGGCCATATGCAATTGAGTGTTAAAAATGTATTTCTCAGCCTCTCTGGACAAATTTCTTCAGTACTCCATCATCACCACAGTGAAGTGCTCTTTCCTTATTACCATTGTTATACTTGCACTTCAATGTCTATTTCTGGCTTTTTAATAGGATCTCCTCCCAGTATTCAGAAATATCATAAGTTACACTTAGTTTTGGTTCCTGCAGGATAAACAGCTCTTCAGCTTCTTCTTACATGTTATTTAGATGCCTGACAAGCTTAGCAGCACTCCAGTGGCACTCCATGTTTAAATGCCTTGTAGTGGGAAATCCAAATCTGAGCACAGTATTTCAGATTTCGCCCCATAAATGATGAGTAAAGGGGAAAAATCATTTCCCTTCAGCAGTTAGTTATCTTGTTGTTAATATATTCTAGCAAACAATTTTTAAGAATTATTTCCTGCACAATTAAAAATTATCTTAAGAACACATTGCTACTTCTAGTCCACCAGGACACACTGGCCTGTCTTCTAACATCTCTGTACTTATGAATAGAGTTGTTCTGTTCCAGATTTAAGATTACCTCACTCATCTGTCAACTTTTATACAACCTCTATCTTGCTGATATCTTTCTAGTTAGTCTGAAAGTAACATCTATTTATTTGCATGGAAATTACAACAGTACAAAGAGCACAATAACACTATTTGATAGATCAAATGTTCAGCTACAAAAACATTTTTTTCAACAGTTAGCAGTGTTACCTGCACATTTTTGCCAGTGCTGAACACGAACCTGCATACCACAAGTGTATGTATCTGCACCAGCAGAGGTGTAGGACTGCTAAAACGCACCATACACTGCCTCACTTGTGCTCACACCCATGTTCGGTAACCATAAATGTTCAACAAGTGTTAACAAATGCCTTTGGGTGCCATTTCTTCTGCATGGAGGAATTCAGTGACACACTTCATACATATCAAGTCAGGTGCCATTTTGTCGAAGCCCTTCTGCTGCCATCCATCACATGGTAACAAAATTTAACAGATTATTGGCAGAAAGGTTCAACCTCTACTGCTATACATCTGCCTCTGACAACATGGGCCAACAGAGCAGAATAGGAGGCATTAATTTCAGAACAGCCCTTATAGATAGCAGCCTTTCCCTCCTACATATTAACACATCACCTCATGCCATATGCAAATATTTTGAATATGCATTCTGTCACAAGTACTTAGTCAGAAAAGAGCATACAGTTTGGATACAATTATCTGTATTTTGGGGATTTAATGAACAAGGCTTTAATCCAACAGTGACTTGCATTCACTGCTGGAGTTCTAGACTGCCATAGCTAATTATAACTTCAGTTAGACAAGACTTTTTAAATGCTAAGAAAGGATTCTGCTATTAAGAACACTGGACTATCTCTAAGCAGCATGACCCTGGTAGTTCTGTCAGAGATAATACCTAATGAAGAAATAGCACTATTCATCATCCAGTTGACAATCAGACAACTTCCTGATCTGTTATCTTTATCTACTTCATCCTTGCAGCAAAACAAACCATCCACAAAACATGACCCTAGTTATATTTTGGATCAGTTTCTATCTTGCACATTCCTTTGGTAGATACCCTCCTCCCAGCATACTGTTGCCATAATAAGTAGTTGGTCTTAGGATTTTGGTGACCCTACCCATCCCCACACAGTAGTAAATCTTACTGAAAGTGTCTTCTGTTATAATGTATTAGTATTTTTTCCTGATTTTGTAAGAATTATTTCCTGCACAATTAACAAATACACAGCCATTTCACAAATCACAGTAGTACTGCCAATATTCCAAAATTAAACAATATCCATACCTTTTAAGGAATGGAATAATGAAAAATTCTACAAAATTAAAGTCTAGTCAACTTCTGTTTTTACAACCACAGTCCACTCTGAAATTAATATGAAAAATGTATAACCTCAATGACAATGTTGTCTGAAGGTGCAAAATTTAATAGACAATAATACTAAGTGTAAAACACAAAGTCCTGAGTCTAAATTCTATAGTGAAGGAAGTTCTAAATAAATGAACCAATAATGTTAATTTATCTAATCATCAGACTTTTTGATAACTGAAATCAATAAGACCTGAATAATACAAGATCCAGTTGGTATTTCTAACCTGAAATGAACAAATTAAAATCTCCATATTTTACACTTTATTTTTCCTAATGAATCTCAGAAATTCACTACAACCCATATGGTCAAAGGAAAAGTGAATTTTTAACTAAAATGTTAAGAAACTTCTGTAGCTGTCGCTGTACATATCATGGAAATATCTAAGCACTTTGGGGCAAAAACATTTCATCTGATGAGAAGAGAGTTGAAATGTTGAATCAGGCAGACAAAAAGCTTAATTTAACACCATACGTGAAATGAGAAATACTGACTAGTTTGTCATGAAAAGAAAATGCCTGAGGGAGACTCTTCAAATAGAAGTCACTTAACAATAATGACTTATCCACTTGAGTTTCATGAGTTTTTCCTTAATAATCTCCAAATTGAAAGATAATTTCTCTAAATGCTAAATTGGAAACTACAGATTCTGGATTTTCAGTTGATGATCATCTCCCATCACATAAAAATAAAAAACAACACAATAAAATAAAAACAAAAATAAGAACTCACCAAACCACAAACAGTGAAATCCTTTTTATCTCTGGAAAAAATTCTAAGGCATATAACACAACATGTACAAGATGACAATTTGTAACTTTTCTGTAAATATTATACATGTATAAATATACATGAAAAAGGAAGTACACAATATTTATAAAACTATGTGTAGGTTAAATGTAGTTTTGACTATAGATGCTTTTAGCATTTCACTGTGGCAAATAATCTGATGGAAAGCTTTCCAAAGCAATTTTTTCATTATAAGCTTGTTTCAGTGGGAAAAAAATAGTGTCCATATATTTCTTTATATTCCACTCATAATCCTGTTAGTAAGGAACTCTTTTCTAGATGAACATCTCAAACTCTTAATTTCTTACTACAAGAATAGTTCCACAAGTGTAAAATCAATGTTTTACCACTGATGCCACTGGAAAAAGAATCTACATGTTGTATTCAGAAGCAGTCTAGGTATTAGATAATTCACAAATAAATTGTGCATGTAACAAGTACCTTTGAGAGGCCATTTATGCATTTAAAACTTTCAGTGTTGCAATATCACAATTTCAGCATTGAATAGAATCAAGAATGCTTTTTTTTTCCCTCAGAGAGCAGAAGGAATACATTTCTGTAGGAAAACATTATGTTCTAATTTTTGCAGTGTTCCTTGGTGTTCCTGTAGTTGATGTTCTATCTGTATTTTCATGTATCATTTTAATTTTATTTTTAGACATTCATAAATCAGTTCAAAAAATTTACTGCAGGCTGAAATCTAGAAAATGAAGTTTCAGACAAAAAGATCAAATATTACTTTCAGTTCAAAAAAGTTACTTTAGACTACTTTGCATAAACATTATGGAGCATAAGGCACCTCAGGAGTCTTTCTGGTCTCTGCTGAATAAAATATAATAAATGCATACTTAAAAATTTCAAAGCCCGAATCTGAGAAGTGAAGAGGTGACGTGAGCAGGGGTGAGGAGAGAAAAGATAATAGTTCAGTTGAAAATAACCTACAAGAATTACTGAGTCCAGCTGCCCGACCACTAAATGACAAGTCAAACTTTAAAGCATGTTATTAAGGGTATTACCTAAATGCCTCTTGAACAATGACAGATGTTATGCATCAACAGCCTCACCAGGAAGCATGTCCTGTATATGACCACCCTTACAGAAAATAAATTTTTCCTAATATCCAGTTTGAACGTCCCCTGGTGCAGCTTTGTGCCATTTCTATGCATCTAATCAATGGTTGCTAGGGAGAAGATATCAGCCCTTCCCTCTCCATTTCCCCACCTCAGGAAGTTCTAGAGAGCAGGAAAGTCACCTCTTAGCTTCTTTTTCTCTAAACTATAGAAGGTAGGTATCTAAAGAATGGTATTACCTCAGTCATCTGAGGAATATCCAGATCTTCCATAATAAGTCTAAGTATAGAAAGTCAGCTGCAGAAAGTGATTGTACCACTCTATCTGTGCTGGTGCAGCCTCACATTGGGTAGTTTGTGAAGTCTGGGACATTGTAATATATGGCAGATATAAAGCTCTTAAGAAGAGCTATGAAGATGCTGAAGGATTTAAGGAGTAAGATGCGTGAGGAGCAGCTGAAGTTATCCTAGAGCCTGAGAGGAAGCCTCTTGGAGTCCTACAGCTTCCTTATGAAGGCAGCAGAGAGGCAAGCACTCCTGTTTACTCAGTGGTGAGATACAGAACCCAAGGGAATGGCATAGAGCTGCTTCGTGGGACAGTTAGATTGTTAGGAAAAGGTTCTTCACCAGGGGGTGGTGGGGCATTGCTGCAGTGCATTGGCCACAGCCCCAAGCTGCAGCATTTCAGGAAGCACTTGGACTACACCCTCAGATTATTTTAACTTTCATTTACCCTTGTGTGGAGCCAAGAGTGTATCAGTGTGGAGCCAAGAGTGTATCATGGGTCATCTCCAACTCAGGACATTATATGATTCTAAATCATTCAGAGGCACCTGACTCACCTCCCATTAAAAAGTCCAACACAAATTTTCCTAAACTTTCATTTCTTCAAAGAAAAAGATCATCAGGAGGAAACTAAAAATGACTCAACATAGGATGCCTCCTAGACTGGGGAAAAACAAAAAATCAGGTCTGAGGAACTCAGAAGGGCTTAGATATGAGCTAGAGCCCAGACACAAGTGGGGGTTCAGCACCAAGAATTCTCATGTACATCCTCAGATATCTTAAAGCCTGAAGATATAGATCATACTGTTATTCAAAATATCTGCAGTGATTAGACAGCTCCAAAAAGATATTTTCAATACTTTCACTTAAGTTAATACTTTCAATTAAGTTAATATATTTGTGAATCTGTGTTATAAAGCTACCCAACAGGTCAAACTCCAAAAGATCTAAACTATTTTGAAGGAATTAGAAAGACAGAGGCAGTCTCTTGTAAAGTGCAAATCCTTATTCTTTCCCATTGATAACAAAAAAAGAAACAACAAAAATCTTCCCTTCCATTTGACATTATTAGATTTAATACATTAAGACTGTGAATGGAAACAGTCCAGAAGACAGGAATGGGAGGTAGATGACAGCAGTGAATTGCAAATACCCTGTGTTATCTGTGAACTGCAAAATGTCCCTGCAGGAAAAGCACTGCACTGGGGCTTCAGAGCGACAAGATTATATGAAAAGAAAAAGATTATAAAATATGATAGGCAGGGCTAGCTGTAGGCACTTTTGGTTGCCAAGGAAGCTTGCAACATTCAGAGCATTCCCAGGGGAACATTTTAGTCACTTGTTTAACATAAGCTGTGGATAGAGAGTGATGGGTTGAAGTGACAAAGCTGTGCTATCAGGGAATTTGTTCTCTCACCTATAACAACATACCTCCTGCCTCTGCAAGTCATCTGTCCTCTATAGTTTAATACAATTCTAAATAGAGCTTACTTAATGTTATACTCTTTCATGTTTATTTACACTGTGAAGCCTAGTATGATTTAAAGTCAGACCAATGTTCCCTTCATAGTACATTATTGAATCCATGTGCCTTTTAAGGAAACTGACTGTATTTTAAAGAATGCATTCTATTCTATTACTAGCATGCCACGTTGGAAGATGTTAAACAGAATTAGTCTATATGGTTGACAGTATTCTTTCTGAAATATTTTGCCTATTTATCAGCATGTAATTAATGATTTAAAAATAAATTAAATATAAATATAATAATAAATTAAACATATTTTTGTAATTTCCAGTAGGACATTGAAAAATTGTTGTGAAAGTAAATTTAATAATCTTCAACTATATGGAACAGTTAATAATATGCATAATTAAACATGTGTTCATTATGTATAGATTAATTGTAAACCATAGTTCAGACTTAAGATAGGAAATAACTGATGTACATTGAAACTATTGTTGCTCAATATAATGAATGGATGACTTAAGATGAAGGTTAAAAACTGTATTCATGAGGGCTGCTCTGAAATTAAATCCTCCTATTTTATTAAGTTGGCCCATGATATCAAAGTCAGATGTTAATGGAATGGTAGAGGCTGAACTTTTTTGCCAGTATCTCATTAGATTTTGCTGCCATACTACAGATGGCAGAAAATGGTCAGTCTGAAAAAATGGCATCTGACACGGAAGAGTGTGTGAAACAAAGGTCTAGATCTGAATTCCTCCATGCAGTAAAAATGGCACCCACTGAATCTGTCAGATGAATTCCACATACGAGAAAACATTCAAGACACAGCTCTCAGTGTACAAAGTGATGTGCACACTGCTTTGGGACAGAAAAAAAGTGATCCTTCTGGATAGCCTGTAGCCCAAACTGACATTAATTAAGCTGAAGGCTCAAAACTCCAGTCAGGCCAGAGAAGAAAACCCTTGACTTGCAATACGATAATGACAGGCTCCATACCAGTTTGAAGACCACACAGCACATAGCCAGTCTTGGCTTGACTGTTCTATCACACTTACTTACTGTTGTTCGGTGCCTTCTGATTTCCATTTGTTAGGGCCTATGAATGATGGACTACATTGGCAACACTTTCCAAGAGATGACACTGTCATTGCAGCTTTGAAACAGGTGGTTGTCTCTGTCAGTGAAGATGTTTATGAGCATCACAAGTAGCCTCTTTTTCATTGCTGGTGAAAGCATGAAACAACTTTTGGAGGAAATTGGTAATAATTAATAATTCTCACAATTGAGAATATTTTCACAGCAGATGTAGTTGTAAGTTTCATTAATCTAAACTAACCCTCTCACAACACAGATCCTCTTCTTTTATTTAGTATGCTAATTGTCACATAATAACAAATAATAAATATAATCTTACTATAGAATTAGAATGCAGTGGCCCTGGAGAGAACCTCTAGTAATGATGTTGTCAGTTCTTCAGTGAAATAAGATTACTTGTACTCACAATTTGAAAACAATTAACATTCACTTAAATACCTTCTATTTAAAGATAATCATGCCTCTGCATGTAGGCTATTCCATTCTGCGCTAACATACCAAATAAACCTTGCTTCCTTACTATTACAATGAAAAATTTTCATTGATAAACATATATTTTTATTTTTCCATTAAGTCTCATTTGAAAGGACAACTTACATTTTGGAAGGGTATTACTATATGTCTCTCATTCTGTACACCTTTTTCTCCCCAGAGTCAATATCTGATTCTTTCAAACTTCTTTGTACTTTAGTTAAATGTACACGTGATCAACATTTGTTTTTCTCGTTAGCATTTAGCTCCATTTTACAGTGAAATTCAAGTGAAGCAGGATCTTAATCACCATATATCCAATTGCACTAAGTCAAAAAACACACAGTATGGCCAACATAAATAAAAACTCCTATTTAAATTGTATCACCGACCAAAAAAATAAACCAAAAAAAAAACCAACAAAAAACCAGAAACGCTTTCTTCTGCATATTACACAAAAATACTGGATGTGCCTCTGGGCAGTCTGGTTGAGTGACTGGCAACCCTGCCCACGGCAGTGGAGTTGAAACTAAATGATCTTTGAGATTCTTTTCAACCCAGGCCATTCTATGAGTCTTCTCAAATGTAAGAGAGGCTTGTAATAAAACTTCTTTTTTTTGACATAGCAACACAAAACCTTGTTTAATTCATACACATTTTATTTATGTTTCCTAATGGGGACATTTTATACTTTGTTTTTATTGATGAATGCAGATCAGTTTTCTGTTTTCTCAAGATCACAATAAATTGAGAACTTTCTAAACACTTATAACCCTTTTTATTTTTATACCATCTGTATATATTATTGTACATCAACATGTAAACTCACTAATGAAAATATTAAACAGAATCAGTCATGGAACAAACTCTGGAATGACCTCGCTTGAAATTTTTGAAATCTTTCCAAAGCACAGAATTGATGAAAAATTCTGAATGTAGGTTTTCATCTAATTGTACTCCAAATTTATAGAGATCAATTTGGAGAAGATTTCCTGAGGATGTTTGTGAGAATATTATTATTAAGACCCTCACTATGAACTCAAAACAACATAGTCCATGCTTTTTCCTCATTCACTATCATGTTATCATCACAGATAAAGAAACTGGATTGATACGATACTACATTCTTGACAAATCAACAGTACATGCTTTTTACCATTTAAATATCTTTTAAATATCTAAATTGTGAAAAAGAACAGTTGCACTATTAATCTATGCAAATTTCTTAATCTTTTTTTCCTTTCTCTCCAGCTTTTGCTATCCTTTCCTTTCATGCAGAAATTTTCAAGCATAGTCACAGATTCAGATTATTTCCATACTTTTAATGTAGTTCTCATTTCTTTAGTTTCTCAGTTGACCAAATACTGACAGCTTGAAGGAAAGTATACTTCAGTTTGTTTCCATATTCCATCCTATAATGCCATTTCTGTTATAGGACCAGCATTCTTATGTGTTTGAACACAATTCTGTGATTACTGAAGCAATTTCTACTTTATTTAAATCATGATATTTTCTCTTTCCTAAAAACAATTAATCCATAAATACCATTTCTTTGTATCATATGTATGTAAGAGCATCCCTAAACCTTTTATTTCCATTGGAATAAATTTGTTTCACCCTTTATTCTTTTTAATTTTATCCTTTTTTTTTTTTGTAGTGGGACATTACATAATGAATGCTATCCACTAAGAAACAATGAGTTATAAAGAATCATATGCTATAAATGTAATGAAAGCCAAACCATTCAACTAGACTTACTATTTGAGTACAATGATGGAAGATGTGCCTGTGAGAACAAAGAATAGCTTAAAGGAAAAAAAAAAGTCACAGTAATTGGCAGAGGAAAAACAGACAAGAAAATATTCATTATCTACAACAGTTAGCAGGATTCTGAAATCTTATTACTACTCTGCTGAGTGCAAACATTTGTAAAACTAAGCAGACGATATTAGTATGTCTTTTACTGCTCCCCTATCTAACTAGCGAACTCACACTACTTCTTTACTCTTTAAAGGAACTGATGTTACTGTGATGGATAGAAAGCTTCCAAACCTTAATAATAACATAGTTACTATATTAAATTGCATAGGCAGGTATAGTCTTGTTCTGCTTGCACCTGTCAACAGTTTATGGGCTGGTTCAGCCTGGTTCCCTGACAATGGGGGCAGGGGACCCGTGGACCCACACCTTGGGGGAGGGGGAAAGGAAACAGGAAAAGGGAGATGGGCCTAAAAACAAAACAGTAGCAAACAATCTGAGGAGAAAAGTTAATTTACTAAATAAGATATTGGCATGCAAAATAACACAATGTAATTGGAATTGAAGCTAATAAATCAATTAAAAGGAGCAAGAGAGTGTTTGATAAAACTGAAGGCCTTATGCTAAACACTGAACACAAGATGGCTAGCAAGCACCCACTGCTGGGTTGATCTCAAAGGAAAGAGCCTGTGTCTCATGACATGCAAACAGTTTTTATCTTTCCCTCTGAGCTGAAAATGAAAAAAATGCAAAGCAGCACAAAGTCCTCTAAGATACATAGCTCTTCCCTTCTGAGACAGATGTATCTGGAGTTATCAATGCTCCATGGAGCTGAAGCATTAACTCTTTATCTCCCAATACACTACACGATGTTATGATGTGGAATATCAATAACAAGAATCATAACCATGACAATGCCTGTGTTTCATGTGTGGAGTCACAGCGATAAAGTCAGGTGCATTTGCTCAGTGCTTTGTTAATTCTCTTCTTCACTCTTGGATTGCAAAACAATTTGAGCTTGCACATGCGTATATGGACATAGACACTTAAAATAGTGAAGAAATCTGTTTCTTTCTTATGACTTTTCACAGATATTTTTCAGTTACTAATCACTTACACAGTGAGTGATTACATTACCATACACAGTCTTAAGAAGGATTCTTATACAAAAAGTCATATGTTACTGAATTACTGGTAGTAATGCCTTCTACAGAGTACGTGCTTTGATTGATCAAGAACGGATAGACACATAACCCATATTCAGGAACACTATTTTGACTTGGCTTGCACATAATAAAACACTTATCGATGTAATGTAAGTTTTGCATGTATAAGTCTTGAAATGTGATAAAAGTATATTTACTCTTAGTAATGAAAAAAATCTGGCCTGGAAATTGATCTTTTCCTTTGGGTGGATTATGATTTCTCTTGCAAATAAGTAACTGCCACTTCATCTCAGAGCTCAGCAAAACTGAACTCATTATATCACAAATTGCCTGTTACCATTTAAATCCATTTTATTGAGGAAGAAATATGGGAGAAATATTCTTTGTACACACTACAATGTATATATCCACATGCCATTTTCTCTCCCCTGTGAATCTTAATTGACACAACAAGAACACATTGCTCTTCTCAAAGAGTCAGTGAATCTTAGTACATGAACAACCCTCCCAGCAGGGACTTTCTAAGGATTTGGAGAGCCAAACATATTATTCTGTTTAGTACAATCTATGTTACATGACTTTATGGCCCTGGAAATATATGCATACAGGAAACATATACATACACAAACATACACATGTCATTGTAAAGACATGGAAAGATATAACTGTGTATTTTTTAATTAAAATAAAAATTATTATTCCTTTCAAAGTTAGCCATATATATGATAGCTCATTCCTAATACTAGACATATAGAAATCATATTTTGATTTTACAAAATAGCAGCATTAATCGTACGGGGGAAAATACACATCATATCTATTCCCTTAAACAGTTTCACTAGAACATAAACACCTGTGTTCCCTAAGAAGACTGTTGCAGTTATGAACTCATCTTGACACTGCTTTTCCTCATACTGTTGTTTCCATCCATTGATATTATCTGCTACTGTTAGGAGCACATGGCGGTTTGCAATATACAACTTATATACCTTCAGCAGTACTAAACAAACGTACAGGAGTTAGGAAATTCTGAATGTTCAGGGTTGTCATGGCTTTGCACAGCTTTCAATTTCAGCAGGTGAATTTGTTGTGAAAAGCAGATGCTGAACTTTTGCATCAGAGTTTTGTGTATTTTGTTGTTTTTTATATATATAGGGAAGATTAGATTCTTTTAGCCCATTGCATAACCTTTTTTCAATTTAATAATCCTAGTCTATATGTCTTTATATAATTTTTTATATATATATATTGGGGGGAGGGTGGGGGGAAGTGTGTGTTTAATTGCTTTTTTTTAATATGGCTTTAATCTTCACTGCAAATTAAGTTATGCTGTTTGTCTAATCATAAAGCATAAAACTGTAATATCTACAAATGTTCAGGCTGTAACAATGCATGGCCAATTAAACTTTTTGATGATATTCTCTTGTTGCTTTGAGAATAGAAGGGCTATTAAATTGCTATTTATTTTCTAAACAATTTAAATTGGAAAAGAAAGGCTTGATTAAATATGAGGTTAGTCTCAAAAAACATTAACATCGCACTAGTGTACTCTTTATAATGAAGTTGTTCTGTTTTACGAAATCACAAAGACTGGCAAATGCTGCATCTAGACTGAAAAAAAAGTTACAAAATAAAATTGTGCTTTCACCATTGTAATGTTGTATGCAATTATTCAATGAAGCTTTTAAATAATTTATATCGAGTGAGTCTTCAGCCTATGCTTGCTCTAATTCAGTTGTCCTAATGAATACATCGGTTAAGTTATTTTCTGGCAAGAGAATACGTCTTGAAAAAGAACCAGAGGACACTTTGAACTTTGAAATGGCTCTGGAAACCAGATACTGTAATCCAGTCACAGAACTCAATCAAAATATCTGCAGTTTTATGTCTTACTTCCCAGACTGACATGTTATTTGTTGCAGATTATATATCATTAATAGTTAAAACAAAACATTGTGAAAGTGTTTTCATTACACATGTACACATATACATATAGAAAAAGCACAGAATATTCTAAATTCAGTGTTACTTCACAATCTGCAGAAATGCAACTGCTTAATGATTAGAAGACATCGGTGATACATGTGTTGTCTGGGGCATAAAATCTTACATTTGCGATTCTGGTATTTTATTATTTCATATTTAAACACTTGATTCAGGAAGCCAAAACCAGATACAGTCAGTAGGTTATACATTACTGTATCTTGATTGTGTATTACAGATCTTTGCTTCTTTAAATAAATGTATTTCCCTATTTCGGTTAGGAATATTTAATGGCATTGGATGGAATTCTAGTGATAGGAAACATGCACTGGAATTAACTGAAATAAAAGACAAAAGGAGAATTTAATGTTTTCATACCGCAGGAATGTCACAGCTCTGCCTATGCCTGTGGATTTCCCCTATTTCAGTTTGAACTGTATCAGATGAAAATATATGATCATAACGTTGTTTACATTAAACCCTATTTTTAATGAACATGTTGCTTCATAGGGCAGAAATTCACTCGATTCAATGAAGTAGGACTAGCAATACTGTAATATTAAATTTATGATAAAGCAACTACATCTTAACCTACTTTTTTTTCCTCATTTAAACTTCAGTTCACACAGAACGTACTTTAGAATTTTACTGAGTTTTAAATTCAGAAAGGAATACAGAGACAAAAACACTCTGACATCTGTTCTCCCCTTCATAAGGGCTTGAGATTACCTTTATATGATGAATCCTTGATAGCAATGTATTAATTGATGCAATAAGCCATCCATTTACCAGGTATCAAAATATTATAGATTGAATGACCATAAAAACAGAAAAAAAAAATACAAATCAGATAGAATAGTTTAAAATTATTTGCAGAAAGCTTTCTTGAATCATCCTGAAATCCTAACATAAGAAGCAGAAAAAAATAGTGCAATAAATCTTTGAAATATGAATATAGAAAACAGAACAGCTACTGATTTTCCTACTCCTGTACACAAAATCTCTAAGAAAAAAAAAAAAAAACAACGAACAAATTGGTCTTAATTTCAACTCTACCAGCTTTCTACACTTTTTAAAAGGAAATGAGGATAATTCAACCACTGCTATCAATAAACCAAGAATTTTCTAGAATTCTTGACTTGATGCTTCTTTCTTGGGATGACCTGTTGTTACACTCCATTACAAAAGAACATTGTGTTCCCTTGCATAATGCAGCATGCTGACACAACAATGAACAATTTATCATTCTGATGACCCCTCGGGATGAAGAATTTTGAGAAGCTGTGGTTCATTGAAGACCAGGATTTAAACAGAACTTTACTAATTTTATTAAATTTTGCAGTGCCATATTTTTTATGTGATATTTAATATAGATTAAATATGCTATATGATTCTCCCACATTTCTTCTCAAAAGATTGCTCTTTACTTCTGAGAATAATTAATGAAACAAAGCACCTTCTTTGTTTCATCTCTACTGTTAAGACTGCTCCTTAAGAATCCCTGACCCTGGGGACATGAGAATTGGGGGAAATGAAGACTTTCCTCTTGTTGAAGAGGACCTGGTCAAAGATCATCTAGGCAAACTTGGTGTAGGGTGAATACCCTGAAAGAATAATACCCACACAATATAATAAAGATGGACAGTATATTTTTGCATGGCTTAACCAGATGTTAGAAAGACAACCAGTAAATTAGGAAGGGCTCACCTGTCAATAAAAGTTGAGGCTCACCTGGAACACCACACAGGAGGGATCACCAACAAGAGATCCTTCCCCAGTGGTGGTCAGCCCTTAAATGAGGTCTGGGAGAGGTGGAGCCAGACTCCACCCCTTCCAATCACACAGGTGAACTGTCTTCACCTGTGCTCCTGTGGCTGACTCAGTGCTTGCCTCAGGTGATCAGTCAGTGGTTCAGGCCATGATTCAACCGTTCCTATACACTTGGTATACACAAAATCATGGTCTTAGCCAGACAGACTGATGAGTGCTAAGGGAGCTGGCAGAAGTGACTGCTGAATCAATTTCTATCATGGATGAAAGGTCATGGGGAACAGTAGAGGTCCCTGAAAACAGGAAGAAAGCCAATGTCAAAAAATGTCAGTGTTTGAAAAATTACAAGGAAGTCCCAGGAAATAATAGGACAGTCACTCTCACCTCTGTCACTGGGAAGATTAGGGAACAACTTATTTTGGATGACATCTCCAAGCAAGTGGAAGAGGAGAACATTATCAGGAGTAGTCAACATGGATTCACTAAGGAGTAGCCATCCTTGACCAAACTGATAGCTTTCTATGATGTCTCGATCAGCAGGGTAGATGAGAGAAAAGCAGTGGATGTTGCATACTTCAGCTTCAGGAAGGCTTTTGACTTGAAGGCTGTCTCCCTTAACACCCTCATGGCTAAACTTCGGAGGTGTGGGATAGAAGAGTAGTCAGGGAGGTAAACTGAAAACAGGCTGAGCAAAAGAGCTCAGAGGGTGGTGAGCAGTGGCAGAGTCCTATTGGAGGCCTGTTTCTACTGATGTTCCCCAGGGGTTGGTCTGTTTCCAGTCTTGTTTCATATCTTCAACAGTGACCCAGATTAAGGGAGAGAGTACACCCTCAGCAAATCTACATATGATACAATGCTGGGAGGAGTAGCTGACACACCAGAAGGTCTCGCCATTCTGTGGAGAATTGGGCAGGAAGGAACCTGTAGCACATGAAGTGGGCAATTGTAGGGTACTGCATCTGGGCAGGAATAACCACGCACAACAGTACAGGAGAGGATACAACCTTCTGGAAAGGAGCTCTGCAGAGAAGAACAGAGTTGTCCTGATGAACAACAGATTGACCAAGAGGCAGCAGAGCGCCCTTGTAGTCAGTGAGCTGTGAAAGACAAAAAATTTGACCTCATATCTCAAAGCTTCCTTTCTGAGACACTTTTTGCAATAGACTCTGAGTGGTGGGTGTCACACAGCTGGCATCACATTGTGGACAGTTTTATATTTGAAAGCATTGCTTTGGAGCTGTTTACCTTTGGAAGGGAGTGCTCAGGACTGTTTATTGGTGGAAGAACTGGCCTGTGACCAAATAACATACAGCAGATTGGAGGTTATACTGTGGTACCCTGTGAAGGCAAAATACAATTTGGCATCTCCCCTTCCTTCTTATCTGCTGGCAAGGCCCAGAAGACAAAAACAAAAATTCCTGCTGAGATCCAAAAGCCAGGACCTGTCACCCCAAGCAGAGCTGGGTCAATCACTTTGGACTTACAAATAAATTGGCACTGTCACTAAGAAAAAGAAAATGAAGAAGCAGTCATCAACTGAAACCTCCAACAACCTAATGACCCATAGCTACTGGAGATAAATATCTGAACTACAAGCCAGGTTGGAATCCCAGTGGTGACTATCTCTCTTGCTTTCTACAAAGAATTCTTGCTTTTATTTCCTCTCTCTTCTCTATCACCCATCTTTCTTTTCCCATCTACCTAAGTTACTAGAATCTGAACAGGCAAACATCTGATCCATTGTCTTAATCTCACCATTAGGTACACAGATCAAAGGAACCTCCTCTCCCTCCTATCAACTGGAGTAAGGCAGGAAGTCAGCAGTGTCCTGAAGTGCATTAAAAACAGCATGGACATCAGGTTGAGGAAAGTAACCTTTTCCCTCTACTCTGCCTTGGTGAAGCCACATCTGAAATATAGTGTCTGCTTCTGGACAATCCAGTTCAAGTAAGAAGGGAAACTATGGGAAAGGGCTAAAAGGTGGTGTTCCAGGGGTCTGAAACTTCTGCCTTACAAGGAAAGTCAGAGACCTGGGACACCTCAGCCAGGAGGACAGAAGACTAAAGAGGCTGAAATAATCAATGTTTATTATTAGGTGAAAGGGACCAGTGTGAACAAGGAAATGTGACAAATGGAAGGAAAAATGAATGCTCATCCATCTCCGAGGATCCAAGCTTACAAGGAAAGAACTCCAAAGAGACCTCCAATAAAAGATCCTCCCTCAGTGGCAGTCAGCCCTTAAATGAAGTCTAAGAGGAGAGACTTACCTTCACCTGTGCTCCCAGGGCTGACCCAATCTTTCCTTCAGGTACTCAACCAGTGGTTCATGCCATGACTCAACAATTCCCATACACTTATTAATATCTACAGGTAGGGTGCCAAATGGATGAAGTCTGGCTTTTTTCAGTTTTGCCCAATGAAAAAAATGATAATGGAGTCAAAAAGGAATACAAGCATTTCCATGCAAGCATGAGAAAGCTCTTGGCTTTGGGGGTGACAGAGTCCTGGGATGAGCTTCCTAGAGAGGACTTGGAGATTCCTTCTTTGGAGAAATTCAAAACCCACCTGTATGTTTTCCTGCAAAAACTACTGTAGGGAATTTTATTCAGCAGAAGTTTTGGACTAGGTGATCTCCAGAGGTCCCTTTCAATCTCTACAATTCTGTAATTCTCAGCCTCAATTTTTTTCTTCATTTTGTTTTATTTTATCTTCCTTTTTACCAAGATCCTAGTCACTAGGATGTATGCCAGACAATACTGAGAGTAGTCTTGAAAAATTAATTACTATATTTTTAAAGTTTTGGCTGAATATATTAGATTTTTAAAAATCAGTAATATTCTTTGGTGGGAAATAAATAACAATAACAGAAACTGCAGAGTAAATAGCAGAAGCAAATCTGAAGCGCATAATTTTTAGTGACATGGAAAGATCTACATTTTGAAGTTTGCAGGAAGTACTGAAAGGGTAGTTAACAAAAAAAAAAAAAATCACTGGTACTGAATGAAGTCAAATTCTAATATGAAGTGTGTGTTCCAATGTGGCTAAGAAACCCTATGTCTTGTGTTCACTTAATCTGGTGTTCTCTAATAAAGATGCAAATCCAAAAAATCAATCAGGAAAAAAGAAGTGTTGAAGATCTAGGCTTTATTTTTCTTAATGGCTTATTACCATTTATTTTTGTCCAAAATTATAGCGTCTAATTTTCTCATTTACTGCATAAAATCTACTAGTAGTACTTTGGTCTTGAAAACAATGAGCATTTACTAATGCTGATTGCCAGACATTAGAGTATAATTTTCCTAATGTTACTGAACATAGCAATCTGTTGCTGAATGAAGGTGTTGTTGTTTTTGTTTCTTTCTTTTTTGCTTTGTTTTAAGGCTGTTGAATTGTTTTAAATGATACTTTACTCAGTTTAAGAATTGTGCAGCTAACAAATCTTCCATGACATATGCTTTAGGCGTACTTGGTAGTGTTTCAGGTTAACGTATTTCAGGCCTTGTTTGCTAGAAAAGAAACACGGTACTGTAATACAATCATATACGTTTTGAAAACTCTTTTTTGTGTTACATTCCAAGGTGATGAAAATCAAATAAATGACAATAAATTCTACCAATTTTTCCACTTAGGAACTGAATAAAAATAGGTGGTAGAAATGAGGTATCTGGAACATACAAGAAAACTATTCTATGAAAAATAAGCAACAGAATTCTTGTCAGACAGTAAAATCACAGACTGAATCCATTTCTTTAGAATCATCAGTTCAAGGTCTCACTGATCTTTCCCTTCTCCCACAAACTATGGATGCTCTATATTGTTTTTCAAATTTTATCTTTCAGGAAAATTTTAGAACAAAGAACACTGATGGAAGATCATTTTGAATTGATATTCTATTTCCAAATAAGTGTACATAAAATATCAGTATACGTATACACAGAGAAATAGAGAATTATATATTTTTTGCAATATAATATTTAAATGTTGTTCTTCTCTTTGTATAACTTCTTAGAAAAGAAATCCAAAATGTATTAAAATGCTATAAAAATTATCTGCTAATAAACACAAACAAATGTTAAAGAGAGAAGGAGATAGACAGATAAGTTAGGACTAACGTTGTTAAGGAACTACTAAAAAGTAATTAATATTTGTATAGATGAAACTGTCTAAGGATATGACATAAAAGATGTAAATGTTAATACCTGGTAATACATTTTCACAAATGATTTTAAGAAAAAAAACACTTCTAAGAAGGACATGAAAGTAAATCAGGAACCAGGTAATAATAATGCAGTTTTATAGAAATGTGTATGACATTTGGAGTAAAACTGTAGTGGAAGTGCTTTTACATGATGTTTCTGCTTGAGATGTCAGAGCATTTTAAAAAGACATTTTATAGATAGGGAAAACTTAAGTGTTAGTGTGAAGTGACTTCCCAAAGGGACATAATATATATAATTCTCAAAAATCAAGTTTCCTTAACTTAAACCAAATTTTGTTGTAGAGTTATTTTAAATATGAAGTGATGTAGAGTTTTCTCAAGGATTCTGTGAGGAAACTTGTTGCCTCAGGAAGACAGAGCTATCTATATTCTTGTAAGAATGTAGAAATGGCAGAGAAGAATAATCATTATTTTAGAGCAATAACATATCACAGCGATAAGTGAATCGTTAATTTGAATTTGAGGAGTGTACCAAATTATGACAATAAACCTCATTTGGCCCTGAGATTGTTGGTTGATTTTGTTTCTTTTGTGTGTGTCCTTTTATATTTTGCTCATCTGTTTCGCTTTTCCAGTGAATTAATGCAATATGATTCAAAGCTCAACATGTGGACCATAATGCCAGCAAACCAAAATCTATTCATTCATATTCAGTGCTTAACACAATAAATTTGGATATTTTTTGCATTCAAAGGTGGGCTTTTCTTTCCAAGTCACTACATGGCACAGTGCTATATAGTGCAAGCACAGAAGCTAGACAACTGGAGAAAAAAATTGCATGGAATTCCTTAAATTTTAAACACGCATTCTTCATTAAAAAATGGCAAATAAGTACAAAATAATATATGAGAAGTACACTGAGTCAAATCTCACAGACTGATTAAATGATTATTTGCTCATTTAATATATCTCAAATAGTGTTTAGGAAATAAAAATATTTGTGGAAAATGCATAAGAAGCAAATCAGGTTCTTTCCAATCATACAGGTGTCTTATGAGGTAGAGATGTACAAACAGAAAAAATATTTGAGCTTGTGAACAAATTACAGAAGATCCTAAAAAATCAAAACTATAATGTTAAAATTTAGTACATTTGTATATTGAATAAATACTGGCTAAAATAGACACAAAAGACAGTTTGTCTTGAAAACAGTGAATTTTCTGCATTATATTTCAATAAAGAGCTGTGGAATGTCTCAGAATGTGAAATTAAATCAGAATGGAATTATTCTTTATATTTTATAATGAAAGGAATTAATTTAATAGTTTTTTTAATGTAAGTCCACGTGTAGAGATATTGCAAATTAGTGCTGTAATGGCAAATTCAGTCTTTCTCTACAAAAATCTTTTTAAAAGGAAAATGCAATCAAATGTGTATCAGTTAGCAGTACCTACGAAATTCAGAAATATAATATTTCATCAGCCTAAAAAGACCTCTCTAATCGGAAGTGCTTGCATAGAGGAATATTGGAGAGTCAATTAAGTAGTTAATTTATGAATTATGATCAGTAATACCAGTTAACATACATACCTCAATGTATTTATTACAGAACTGGAGAATATGAAATTGAGGCTTTTATCATGAACATAAATTCAAGTGCTGTTTTTTGTTTGTTTGTTTGTTTGTTTGTTTGTTTTTTGTTTTTTTTTTTGAAAATTAATTACCAGAATTAATTACATGTATTTAGGAAAGTTTCTGGAGAAAACAAGCAAACAAACAAACAAAAATCACAGCCCCGCATCCTAGAAAGATGCCAGTATCTTCATACAATGTGGTAGAAAAATTTACTGAATAACAAACTTGCATTCATTAATTTCTGCATTTTTGGAGATGAAAAGTGGAATATGATGCCAATGGAACAGGAAGTAACCATTTCATGTTAATATTTTTCTCACTATGTACTCAATAAATAAAGAAAAAATGATCTTTATGTAATTAATCCTACTGAGAATGCTAGGACCAGTCAAATGAGAACTTTGTCACCCCCCAGAATAAAGAACACAAAACCCAGACAGTAAATGAAAGACATCAAATGAATGTAGTGTTTCTGGGCTTAGAATTTTTTGGAACAGGATTAGCTCTGCTGGTTTGGAAATTTCATGTCAAATACATATTTTTGTTAAAGAAATACTTAAAGTTGTTACCTTATTTGAATATAGGTCTACATAACTATTTATATGCAATCTGTAGAGTACAGAATATTAAGAAATTACAAATGAACTATGAATCTGAAATTATCTGAAAATTATGAGTTCATAAGGGTATTAATATTGGTCAACTTATGTGTCAGAAATAGAGTTACCTATTGCCAATATTTATCAATAAAGGAGAACTCCACTGTTAGCTGAATCACATACATATTTAAAATAACTGCTATTCAAATTTCTACCACTCCCTGTTATCCCAAACAGAAGTAAATATTGATTTGATTTTAATAAGATCATGTTTAATTACAGTCTTCATAGTCTAAATGCCCTCATTTCTTTTTCTTGTCTTTTTATAAATAACATTTTTATACACAAGAACCTTCTGATATTTGATTTAGTATACCTTAAAAGGACTAAATCTATATGCACTTACTGACCTGACAAATTTTTCTTTGTGTATCCATCCATGTATTCAGTATTTAGTTCCATTCACATTTTTTTCCACTGTGTTTGGAATAGACATTAGTATTCTGACATAAAAATTTCAAATCCCTTTTCAGGTCATTGACTGTATTTTTTTTTAAACTAATCTCTCTGTTTGGCTCCATGAGTTTCTCAAAACATGCCATTTTGAGCTATTTGTTTTCCTTATTGTAGAATCACCCTGATAAAAGACTACTTTCTAAATCTCCTATCTTTCCAAATCCAAATGTGACAACATTTAAAATTTATATCAATACATTTATTGATAAAATGATGAATTAAGACAATATAGAAATATCTGAGCCAATTATTCCTAATAGGTTTTAATATCTCAAATTAATCCATTTATCAGTAACATTTATTTATTCTTTTTCATTCGAATCCATCTTGGAAAGCCTTAAAAGGACTGTCAGAAATACCCCAAAATCACTTGTTCTGATTTCCTGACTTATCACAGTAGTGATTCAAATGCATTCCAGTTTAACTCTTAGCAATTCTTGTGTCCTTACAGATTATAAGATACTGTTATTCTTATTTATGTATTTTATTTTTGGATACCAAACATACTTTAATATTGTTTTTCAAGAGTGATGTTTTCCTAATTGTGAGATGAATATTTCTGTCTTTTTTACAATGAGTGTTTAGTTTGACTGCTTCCATTTCATTTTACCATATACCTGTAAGCGAATACAATCTTTCATGAATTGCTCTACCCCTATTTGTCTGTATCTTAGGCTGATAGGATGTAGTTTTAAAGCTGTCACTATCTTATTCCAACTGCCATTAACATTTGCATTTTATCTATTTTTTCCTTATTCGTTTTCTTTTCTGTAACTAAAAGCAAATCTATCCTTTTGAAACTGCTTCACTTTTTATTTAAAACAGTTACATATTCATTAGTATCGGGACTCCTCGGGTCATTTCTCTTTTCATTCAGTGACTGTTAATATAAAATGCATGAACAGTCTTGGCAGAAAGACAGACTCCAGATTACTTCAGAACTGCATGTAAGTAGATATTAAAGATCTCTGAAATAAGAAACTGTAGTTCAAAAGAATCAGTTACGATTTTATGCAAAACAATGGCATTAAGGAATATAAGCCCTGTGCAAAATATCATGAAACACCGAAATCCTTTAAAAATATGTTGTTAATAATAAAATCTAAAGATACTACAGAAATAAAAGTAGTAGCTAAGAAATAATGACAGCTTATATTGTCAGAAAGAGACAGCAATACACATATTAACACTTTAAGAGTAAATTACCATATTACTAAATTGGTGGTGGATCCATCTTTGAGCAATGGACAGTTTAAGAAGTTTATGGAGGAGTTGGAGAGGTTTCAGAAGAGAGCCATAAAGAAGATCAGAGGTCTGGAGCAACTCTTCTGCTAAGAAAGGCAGAGGGAGCTGGGCTTGTTCAGCTTGAAGAAGATAAGGCTTCAGGGAGATCTCATTGTGGTCTTCCAGTACTTAAAGGGAGCTTATAAGCAAGAGAGAGTCTGACTTTATACACAGTATGATAGTGATAGAACAAGTGAGAGCCACTTTAAATGAAACTAGGGGATTCTTATGTCACATGTCAGCAAGATTTCTTCTACTCAGAGGTGGTGAGGCACTGGAAAAGGTTGATCAGAGAATCTGTGGATATCTAATCTCTGGAGGCATTCAAGGCCAGGTTGAATGGGGCCTTGGGCAACCTGATCTAGTTGTTGTCAACCCTGTCCATGGTAGAAGCACTAGAACTATATGATCTTTTAGGTCCCTTCCAATCTAAGCCATTCTATGATTCTACCGTATAGTCCTTCAAATCCATCTCTCTCCAGTGAGAGATAAGAATGTTGCATGAGATCATGCTAAAAGCTTTATAGAAATCCAGGTTAAAGACATCAGTTATCTTCATTTGTTGACTGATGTAGTCGCTGTAGCATAGAAGGCCATTGGTAAAGAACAATTTGTCCTCATTGAAGTCATTCCGGCTGACTCTTACTTCTTTGAAAGCAGCAGTTTACCTGAGGTATCACCTAAGACCATATCATTTTTTGGGATGGGAAGAAACATTTTATGAATTATTATTTTCTGTATTAATTTGCATACTATATCACTCTGTGACTATTGCAGTCTGTGGTGACCGCATCAAGCATGTCAGCTAGGAAATTAAAAATTGTAAATGTTAAGATGAAATGTTTAAAAAAGCTACTGATGAAAAAAACATATTTTGTCAGCCTGTCCACATCTCCAGCAGATAATGAGATAGTTGAATTTCAAGGATAATGCATCCCAGCAGTGCAGTTCCTTAAGAATGGTGACAACCTTCTGGCACATGTACTACTCAAGACTTTGAGTTACTAACTAAAAATATCATTTTTTAAAATCAAAGACATTATTTATGAAGTATCTTAAGTAGTACCCAGATTTTCTAGGCAAGAAGAAAGAAGGTCCTAGTCTGAAACTGTGTAAAGCTTTTCAAAACAGCATATTTTGAGTGATTGCAATCATGTAAATAAATACAGAAGACTTCTTCCAAATAGTTTAAAATATTAATTAATTCTTCAAAAATGAAATAAAAAGACCTATTTCAGACTTCCTTCAAAAGTATGCTTAATTTTATCATTTTTTAGGAATGTGAAAAAATATTAAAAATATTTTGCATTGAATACATATCTCTATAAACTTGCTTTCTATGACCAAAGGAAGGTACTCATTTTATAAAAGTGCATTTGTAGAGTAATGTCTTAGGAAGGCTTTTTTTTTTTTTTAGCTCTAGTTTGACCACTACAAAGAGCATTTGTTTTTACACCCCTTTAAAGATAATGCTCTTTTAACATCAGAAAGGAAGTCATATGAAGTCACTTATGAAAAACAAAATCACACCTGTGTTTGATGGGTTCACTGATAGAAATGGAAAATTAAATAACCTTTTGTATATTATGAATGCTAATGCTCCAATATGTCTTTAAAAATTTACCCAAGTATAATACTAAATATATCTTACACTCCCATGTTCCTAGGTTACCAGGTTATTCTCCTATAATAGAAACTAGTATAATAAATTCAATTTCTTTACAATTCCAGCGAGAAATTCAGTCTGTTTGCATCATCACAGTCTCTCCTCTCTTGGAAGCATAGTGGCAAAAAAGTTTAAAGAGTTTAAAAGTTTAAAGTTTAAAGAGAAGCCCAGAGAACATCTCCACATGTGTGAGCCTTCATGACACTGTCCAAGTCTGAGGGAGTTTTAAGTTGATCACCCAGATTTCCTCAATACTATCACAAACACACTGATCCTTAACTCAAACCCTTTTGTGCAGTAATTTTCTGAAATAAATGACCTAAACCAATACTTCATTTTCTGTTAGAAAATGAAATGTCAAAGAGTACTCTGTAGTTGGAGCTATGATGTCATGGGCCCTATTCTGAGTTGGTGATAGATGCCTACCTTAGGAAAAGAAATGCTTCCATCGCACCTTCTTTTTTTTAGTTAACTTACATATTGACTCCTTAATGAGTCACTAAGAACTTTGAAAATTATGTTCAAGGCATCAAAACACTTGAATCCATCATATAAAACCTCAATATTTTATTTTGAACAGGAGGTAAACCCTACTGTAAATTTCTTTTGTGTGAAATGTGCTGAGTATCTCATATTTTGGTTTTGGCCCAAGCTACAAAGAGAAAAATAACAACAAACAAGCTCACTTGTGAGAAATAAGACTGTAGCTGTTTCTCTTTTTAACTGTAAACTTGGAAGTCTATGCACTTTAAGATTTACATTGGTTTCTATGACTAAATTCAAAAAGAACTTTAGAAATAATTTATATCTTGCAATGCAACTACTCAAGAATTACCATTTAATTCTAAAAGTCTTTTAAATTGTTTTGTAGTTTAAATGAATCCATACTTTAAGCAGTGCTATGTAAGTTAAGATATACTCAGGATATTTTCGGGTTACAGCTTTCCTTTAAAAAAAATGTTATACATTCTGCTATTCCTAATCAAGAAGCATCTGTTTCAATTTCAGTAATTATATGTATTTTTATTAATCTAAAGTTAGAAGGTTTGTTAGGTACGTGCAGTAAGATTTTGTCAGTTCAGTGACTGCAGATATGATCACTGTAAGGAAAGGCCATGCATAGTTCTGTGCTAGACACAGCTGGTTCCACTTGCCTCATTTCAGACATCTGAAACCCTCAGCCAAGCTGGTGGCATTTCTTTGAAAACATGTTTAAGAAAGGGCAGAAAATCCTGGACAGGAAAAGGTGGTCAGAGAAGAAAAAGTGAGAAATAGCAGAGGGTACACAAAGGTCAAGGAAGTACTGAGTCTGATCAGACCTACTTAGTCAGAGGAAACATGGTAATAACCAATAGGCTGTCTCATAATAGAAACTCCATCTTTCCCAGCTGCTATTTCAGAAAATCCAGACTCTTGCTAAACAATTATAACATGCAGTCTCCAAGAATGTTTACTACATTGAGTTTTTAAACATAAGTTTATAATGCAACAAGAATGTTTCCGGTTTAATTTATACAGAGTTCATTCCTGTGAATTCACAAGGCATGCTCACTGCTCAGGCTTCATCAAAACTCATTTATTATACCCTTACATGTGTTAAAGCTGTACCACATTTCTTTCCGCACTTAAGGAGTCATTTCTGTTGAAAATTCAAGTGAAGGAAAGTGATGAGGAGACCACAACGAAGAACAAAATGATCATACAATGAATCTACGCAGAATTCACCCTGTGTAATCTACCTGTAAAATAAGAACACTGAGATAAAACAAAAAATGTAAGAAATTCCACCAGGATACAGTTCCAAGAAGAAAATCCAAACGCATGGCCCTCTAGTTTCTGTCTATGTAAATTTATTGCAATATGCCAAGCATTCATATTATTCAGTTCTGGATAATTATGAAACAGATCATAAACTGTTTTAAACCGTCATATCTCTCGGGATCCAGGATAATATATGAAATCATGGTAATGTATCTATCAATGGATGTCAAAAATAACAACAACAAAAACCAAAGACCAAATACTGTATCAGGAAAATGAAACAGAACAGCAGTAAAATATTATGTAATACAGCATGAAAACAGTGTATTTTGCATGCTTCCCTTTAGTGATCTGCCAAATTGTTTAACACAAACATTCAGGAATTAAAGAATTTATTCAGATTGGACATCTCTGCATTATATAAAGGCTGCATGTGTTTTTTCTATCGTTAGATTTTTGTTAATGGCTACAATAAAAACAATCATAGAACTTCTGCCCTTCATTTGCTGACCATACTAGTATATAACTGGAACTTACTGGAAATATGATGCTCCAAAAATAATGCCTCCTCATAGGCAGTTGGTAGTGGTATGAGAGTGAAGGCTGAAATTTCCAGCCAGTATGACTTTACATGTTATTACCATGTGAAAGATGGCAGCAGAGGGGCAGTCTGACAAAACGGTTTTTGACATGGAAGTGTGGATGAAGAAAGAGAATGAAGAAAACTGAATTTGTCCATGCAGAAAAAGTTGCACACTCTGACATTCGTTGATGTTAGCTGAACAATTACAGAGACCAAACAATAGATGTGAGCTCAGTGAGGTGGTGAGTGTTGTATTTCAGTAGTGATGACAGCAAAGCGAATGACAAGCCACAGTCATATAGAGCAGTTACAACATGAATGAACAGCATCTTGATCAGCTCATCCACATGAATTTGTGGATTACAATCAGGGAGCTGTGTACAGAGTATAGTATCAATGTTGGCAATGTTGGAATATCACAAAAAAAAATAATATATAAGGAATCTACAGTCTAGAATTAAATTGTCTCAGCAGATATTTTATTTGCTGCTTTGTCACAAACTGTTTTATTTTGTGGCCTAGCTTTGTTATTTGTAATGGATTATTTTTCATGTGAAAAAGTACTCTGTCAGGTTAAATGTACTGATGCTGTGTAACACTTCGTATATATACCATATTTTGCTGGCAGATGATAAATGATGTTCATGATAATTGCTGCTATCAGTGTGGACAAATCACATTGATTTTCTTACAAGCCATATTCACTTACATTTCATTCATAATACTCTCAGCAGTTCAAGATAATAAACAGTTAATTTACAGATTTAAAACTATTCTTTTTAAAGTAAATAATATTTTTATTATAAATTATTGTTTGGGAAAATATTACTTGTATCTTAAGTCTGTCATTTTCATTATCTTGTCACGTTTGGATTACTTGGGAGTTAACTTTTCTAAGTTTAAAAATGAGAGCGAGCAAATAATTATCAAGTTTTCTGTCATCACCAATGTTCCAACATTACATTATGTTGTATGAGTGAAACACCAATTTGTGTATGAAAGACAGAATTGGCAAGGTAAGTATATTCAGTAGATTTTGAATTATGTGTAAATGACAGTGATTTTCTTTCTTCTTCCTAGTTAGTAGCACACAAGTCCATTCTATCATATGTAATTGCTTCACAGTACTACAATTTGAGAATACTGAATTAACAGATACATGTAAATTGAAGGTAATTAAAGTAACACAGAATCAGGTACTGTGGTAGAACTTAAATGGAGGACAAAGCTAGTTCTAACAGGCCTCTCACAACAGTTGTGCATGGAAAGTCTACATAACTACAACTAGCAAAATAAAAAAAAAAAACAAACGTTTTGGACGCTGTCCTGTGAAATGCTATATGTGCTGGGATTCTTAATGCCTGTCTGCAAAAATTCGCATTACCTCCTCCAACAGCCTCCTTTTGATTCCCTTCCAGTACTAGTATGGATTAGCAATTTAATAAAAAGATGATATGCAAGGTATAGCTACTCACTACCTTTTGTTACCACTCAATAGGGAAAAATATCAAACATTTAATGAAAAAGTTGAGGAATTTTGCGAGATCATTGTTCAAAATAACTTTTGGTTCTTCTATATTAAGTATAGAGGTGACTGCAACACTGGAAATGATAATATAGGAGGTAATAATCCTTGTGGATTTTAGGATGATTCTGGCAAAACATAATAAAATTGCCAACATAAAAATTTAGAAGTTATTCAGTATAAATTTTCTCTAGTTGTTATACTGCTGTATTGTTTTTTAATTTCTTACATCTGTTTTTTCCTTATAACATTTTTGTACAGAGTTCTTGGAACATATCAGACACTGATGCAAAATCTTTTCAGTGTATACTAGATAACACAATGAACAACAATGAACTAATTTCTATAAAAGCAACATTTGGGAGAAATTCTACTCCTGAAGGAGTTCTACCTTGTTTAGTACACTGACATAATGTTTCTCATTATTTTTGGTCTATCTATTTTTGTTTTAAAGACAAATGTTTTGCAGAAAATATAATGAAGAAAGGACTTCAGGGAGAGATTAGAAAAACAAGTAAATGTAACCTGTAATTATCTCTGTACAAGAAATTTCACCAGAAGTTTTTAGAGCACCAGAATGTGAAGAGATGGAGACTTTTCAGGCAGTGACAGAGCTACACAGATATGGCAAACACACTTTCTAATTTGTACCTCAGTAATAAAACCAATTTGTTTCTTTCTATAATCATCATGCTGCACTGCACTTCAGCCAGTAAGAAAACTGATCACTACAAGTCTAATACAACAGTTCATCTTAGGCTGGCTGGACAGTAACTCTCTTACATATTTATTTAACTTTCCAGTATCAATCTTCATCCAGAAAAGAACCAATGAAAAATAATTCATCCAGATTTTACCCTAGTGAAGATGATGATAAAAGCACAAATTCATCATTTAATTTTTAGTACACATTAAAGATGTAAAAATGCGTAATTGCTTAAAGAGTATGCTTATTATACAACAAACCCAATGATCTTATTTATCCAAAATTTTATTTTACTTTTTCACAAGAGAGGAGAGAAGTTGTTTTTTTTTTTTTTGAAAAGGGGTCCTCTGAACCTTGTGCCTCAATGGTAATGTCTCCTGGATGAGTGTGTTTAACCCTACTCTCTGTGCAGTAAATAACCAAATACTCCTTGCCATCACAAACCTTATCAATTTACCAACTTATTATTTGTCATTATTAAACTTTATTATTATTTGTTATTATTAAGCTTCATTATGTGACTATATTATATCAATTCAGCAGCCTTGAACTACTATAGAATAAACTATCCTGCACTGATGTAAATGAATATTCTCTCAATTCAACAGGACTATGATGATTTAAAACTGTTGAGATATTTCCTTCTTGTTTTAACAGTCCAAAGACAGTTTTTACAATAGTCTCATCACTAGAATTATTCCTATCTTTAAGATTCCTAAGAAATTAGACTTTCACACTCATTTTTTGCTGATCAATTAGGAAAATATTTCAGACTTAATCTTATTACTATTGTTATTACTATTAGATATGTAGCACATTAGAATTAGGTTCTCAGCAAATATAGCTTGTTACTAGAATCACTGCAAGATCTACCTGTGTCTCCACTGCCCCCACATTTTGAGTGGTCTTCTAATAGAATACATAGTAAACTCATAGGTTGTTCCTACCCTTTTCTCTATTCATTTTCTAGCTCCTTAAACCAAGTCCTACATCTTCTAATCTGATTTTTGCAGTATTGGCATATACATAAGGCACGTTTATTAGTCATCATTCATAATATTGAAGAAAGGAACAGAAATATATTATTTCAGACCTAATGTGTTCCTGTGAGAGCAGAAGAGTACACTGAGATCCGACATCAGATTACTAAATAAAAATATAGGCTGTAGTCTGTTAATGCTGAAGAAATTATCTCATAGTTATTCTTGTTTTATCCATGATTACTCTGATTTGTTTTGTCAACTATCTTGTTATGTGGAAGGGATAAAGTAAAAAGCACAAAGAAGCACAAGCAACTCATTAAAATCCTCTTTTACTTAACTTGGTTGTATTAAAAATTGCTTCACTGCTGAGTTGCAGTTGAATAAACTGTAAAAGAGTGAACAGAACTCTGACTGTACTGAAGGAGAAAAAGAAGAAAGTAACAGATAGGATTAAATACCCCTGTCCAGGCAACAAACTGCTGTTTCCTGTGTTATACAAATGTATGATCCTTAGAAGAGTTGTAATAATTGTAGGATAAGAAGGACATAAATAGAAGTAAAAAAAAAAAAAAAAAAAGAAAAAAGAAAAATAAGGCCAAACAATACATTTTTTTTGGGTCCTGCTATCAAGGATAAGTCTTTTCAAGAACTGGAGGAGAAAGTGGCAAAGGTGTCTTGAGAAGTCTTAGTCTGATAACAAGCAAGATCTGGAGGAAGAGAGTTCTTCCTTTCCCTAGACTATCTTACCTTCAGGGTCTGAGAAGCACTGAAGACTGAAGCAAAGAAGGCACTCAGAATCTCCTCTTTCTCAGTGCTCTGTTACCAGGGCACCCACATCATTTAGTAGGGGACCCACATCTTCTCTCATCTTCTTTTTACTGTTGACATATTTAAAAACCTTTCTTCTTATCCTTTACCTTCTTTGCAAGGTTTAAGTTCAAGTGCACCTAAACCTTCCTCACTGCATCCCTACAGGCCCTGGCAACATTTTTATATTTTTCCCAGTTGCACAGGCCCTATTTCTACATTTAATGGACATTCTTCTTTCTTTTTAGTTTATCCATGATTTCCTTGCTCATTAAAACCTCCTGCCACCTTTACCTCATTTCTTATTGTTAGGGACGCACCAATCTTGAGCTCAGAAGTTGTGTTTAAGTGTCAGCCAGATCTAATGGCCTCCTTTACTTTCTAATTCTCTAGCCCATGGATTATCTCTGAGTCGGTCTTTGAAGAGGTCAAAGTTGTCACTCCTGAAGTCCAACATAACAATCCTACTTGTTGCTTTGCTTCTTGCATACAAGATCTTGAACTCCACCATCTCATGAACGTTACACCCCAAGCTGCCCTCAGCCTTCACATCCCTAACCAGCCCTTCCTTATTAGTAAGAACAAAGTCAAGTAGTACACCCCTTCTCATGGGTACCTCCACCAAAAGTGTCAGAAGGTTATCTTCCAACACATTGCAGGAATCAGACAAGCATTGCTATCAAAAAGAGAACTTGACATATCTAGAATGCAAATGTCAATGTAGCACAGCGTCCCAGTTTTTGGGATTATGCAGGCATTCCAATCTTCGGGCAAATGAACTGTCAGATATGTGATTCATGGATTGTCAGAAAAGACTTTCATTGTTAATGGACATGGAAAACGTGAGCATTTTGCCTCATGTCTTCAATACAAATTCCCTTGATGTGATTTGGTTAAATAATTTATAGTAAGCAGAGAATTAATATAATTCAAATTATTGGGAAATTTTTGGAGTGTTCTACAGAAGTGTCACAGAATATATACAGTAAAATAGAACAGTACCATTAAGGAAGTTGTGTATAAGTCACATGTCTAATGTAAATATATCAATTAGCTGATAATTCTGGTAGTTACTTTGCTGCATTAATGCTATTTTACAAAAACAAAACAAAACAAACAAAAAAAAAAACACACCAAAACAACAACAACAAAAGAAAACCAAAAAGCTACATCTGGAGTTTGCTGGTAGTATGATATCAGTGATGCCACGTACGCAACCAAGAAGTACAATAGATTGATTGACTGTTTCTACCCATCCATTTACAAAATATATTCCAGCTGTCACTTCCTTAATGTGAAACACAATGAGCCACAACAGAGAAACTATGCATCTCAAGAGCAACCACTCTGTCACAAAATCTATATGAGTATTACAATATTCATATTTTCGTTAATTTCATCACATTGTTTCCTCACAAAAAAGTCCAGTTTTTATAACATTCAACAGTTACACTACAAAATGATTTGAACTTCATAAAATGGATATGTTCTGTATCTTCTGATATCTAATGTGAAACCTCATACATCATTTCCTTCACAGAATTTTAGTTATCATTTTTGGGTTAAATAATAACATTCAGTAGCACAGTTATACAGGACCACTCCCATTATATTCCCATCCTTCCAGACAGTAATCCTTTCAGTATACTGTCTCGTTCTTTCCATTCTGCTGATTCCTCTACTTGTTTTTTCAGTTCTACATTCCAGTTGTGTTCCCAATGGTCTGAGTCACAGAATCACAGAATTACAGGGCTTGGAAGGATTTCTAAAGATACCTAATCCAATGCCTCTGTGTCATGGTTTTATGATTTTTTGGCATTGGTATTCCACATCATAACATCATGTAGGGCATTAAGAGTTAAAGAGTCAATGCTCCAACTCTGTGGATCATCAATAGTTATGGGTATACCTGTCTCAGAAGAGAAGAAGAACTACATTCCCCAGAGGACTTTGCGATGCTTTGCCATTTTATGTTATTTCTACTCAGAGGGAAAAGATAAAAACTCTCTGCGGTCACAGGACACTCTCTTTCCTTTGGGATCGACTCAGCAGTGGGTGCTCACTGCCATCTTGCCTTCAGCGTTAACGTAAGGCCTTCAGTTTATCGGACACTCTCTTGTTCATTTTCTTTGATTTATTACCTTCAATTCCAATTATATTGTATTATATTGTGTTATTTTGCTTTCTGATATCTTATTTAGTAAATTAGCTTTCCTCCTCAGATCGTTGCCACTGTTTTGTTTCCAGGCCCATCACCCTTTTCCCTTTTCCCTTTTCCCTTTCCCCTTTCCTGGGGCGTGGGTCTGCGGGTCCCCCGCACCAATAGTCATGGAACCAGGCCGGTCCAGCCCTGTAAACCATTGACACTCTGCTAAAGCAGGTTCCCTAGAATATGAAAGCATCCAGGCATGTTTTAAATATCACCAGTGAAGACTTCAATTCCTTTCTGCACGGCTTATTCCAGTGCACTATCACCCTCAAAGAAAAGTTCTTTCTCATGAACTTCCTTTTTCACTTTGTTCCCATTACCTCTTGCTCTTCATACTTAGAAGGGAATTAAGTTTATGCGGGCTTGGAGATATGAAACTACTCTGACTGATGTTAGTTTTTTAATGCTTACTAGAAATGGTTTTGTTCTGTATATGAAAATATGCTTAAATAGTAGCTACATAGTATTTCATATCACATATATATAATGTATAAATGACATTGTAACATATATTTTACAAAATATATGCATTTCTTAATTTACTGTATACATTTTTGTTTGATAAGGAACTTGAAGGTGCTTATAATGTGCTTTAGTAGACACAGAGAAGAAACTTTAAGACTAGAAAACACATAATAGTACTTTATCTGTATATTTTCTTAGTTTCACTGAATTTATTGCTCATGGGCTTCTGAGCCATAAATGCTCTATATGCATATAATAACTGTCAGTAGAGGTTTTTTTATATCAATTTTTCCTTTCATCTCTGAAGATAAAAATTTTGCATCCATACCAATTTTTTTGCATCCATACCAAGTTCTCCAACATGTTATCTGAATAACTACTGTCTTTTACTTGTTTTCATATGCATGTGAATGACAAATACAAACACACTGATCTCACACTGAATGAATCTTACAGTGCTGTCTAGAGAAATGAGTATCCTCATGGATTTTGGGTAACTTCTTGGCCAAACATTAGCTTTAAAAGTTTTGCCATCAGTGTTTGATGTAAATGAATGAATAGGTTCCATAGAGAATCACAGGTGCAGTCAAGGACTTTTATGGGTTACTCTGACGCTTATTAAAAGAAAATAAGAAAAACAGAAAAGATCAGACAAATAATCTTCCTGGATGCTGTCAGTGATAAACAATATCGATTCATAAAAGTTTTAAATATAGTGCAAAAACACTTCAAAAAAGAGGAACTTCCTATTTCTAATATTTAATAAGCATATTATTGTAATAAAATAGTATTGTAATAAAAGTGTGTATCTATTTAATACATTTAGTAAGTCTTTTTATCTTCTTTCATATTAGTAATGTTTTCAACAGAGTTGCAAGAATATATACTTCAAAAATACTTCAAAATTTCACATCTTCTCTACTGGCATGGCAAAGTGAAAAACACTTTTTTTTTTTTTTTCTGCTCAGAGAACACTCTTCTTAAAATATAATTTTCCTAAATGGAAATATGTGGGGAATACACATAACTAACATATTCCTTATGAACAAATCAAACAAAAATATATCTATTTCATATATAGATAAAGTTAATAAGCCACATGCAATGCAAATAATAAGGGGACAGAGATAGAAATCAGAGCAATTCAAAAACTCCTATTTTGCTTTAATCAAACTGATAATGAATTTCATATGAAGTATCCTAAAAAGAAATCATATGATTTAGAAGATAATCAGCAAAACCCCAGAACTGGAATTATGATGCTCTGGATTTCATTTATTAGTTACCGTCAAGCAAGATTTTTTATTTTTTTTCCCCAGGGTATCAAAATGTAAAAAAAAAAGAATAACAAAACAAACAAAAAAAAAAAGGTATATTTTAAAGTTGTATAATCTTAGTGATATTACTGCTGCTTGAGTTAAAGCATATCTGATCATTCACCAGATTTTTTATTACCATCACCAGTGATATCTCACATTTTGGGCCATTTTCCTAAATTCCACTTTGAGCTCCGAGTTATCTACAGTTAACTTCTCCTAAAAGATAATTTCGCACAGCTTTCAGGGACCTTGAGTTCTAAGAATAGTTTTAACAGCAGTTCCAGCTTCAGACTTTTTTCCAAGTGTAGTTACCTACCGATGCTATTTAAAATCCATTTGGGGAGGTGTTATAAAGCCTCAACAAAAGGTAATATCTATTCCAAGTGCTTAGAATAGATATCAGTGGCCCACTTTGAAAAGTTTATTACTTTGCTGCTACAAAACCTTACAGATGTTCAGGTAGGTGTTTTACAGTGCCTTGGTGCAACCTATAGTTGTGCTAACCTAATTAATCTTACAGAAATTATTCTTCATTTCTGTTCTCTGTGTGAAATATCCATTAGTTATTTTGGTTCAGAAAAAAAAAAAAGACAAAAAAATCTCTATGTAAAAGTGTAACTTTTCTCCCTTGACCAGACAAAAATGTTGCACAAGGGCTCTCTCTATAAACTCAGAGATTACTTTGTTGCAAGGTGTTTTCGCAATGGCATGCATACTGTAGCATGATCAGTAAAAGGACAGGGAACCTTACGTCTATTCTAAGATAAGTACGAGAAGTTACAGAAACTGAAAATCCCTTACAGTGTTGGTCAACATTCATTATGTATTTTATATATACTGTATATGTATATGTAATGTATCTATATATACATATACAATGAACATCTGAAAATTTATATATAAAAATTAACTGCAAGATGTTTAAAAACATGTCCTTGTCCTTAACAATGAAATTAAACAGGCAGTACATAGAATATGTAGAAAACTGTGGAGCTTCATAGCTTAAAGTTTGTATGTCTACAACCTTTAACAGAGCTTCATTCTCAATAATCAATTTCCTGTACTAGAAGTTTGTTTTTAGCACTAGCTTATCAGGAAAATAAAAAGGCACTTGAAAGAAAAATTGTCTTCTCTTATATTTTTACTGTATATTCTGGGAATAATAAATACTTGTTTAGGCCTTGGAAAAAAGGAAAAATAAAATTTCAGCTAAAGTTCCCTAAAGTGGATAAGGACAGTTTCTGTATCTCTATTTCAGCTGTCAGAAGACTCAAGATTACTTTAGGACTTCCAGGCTTTGGATATTCAAGCATCACTGCCTGTAATGAAAATGATACTCCTTTGTAATTTATTTTCATTGTAGATGCTTTTAGAATCTTTTACAGAGATGTAATTTTTATTATCCAAACGAACAAGAAAGGGGGAGCCTGAATTAAAAAATTGTTGAAGAAAAGGTTACAGGTGAGCCTGATAATTGATGACAGTCTGACTACACCCAGAATACAAATAAATTGCTCAGCAAACTGGAGATTAAGGAAGAAGCCTGAGATCTTGAAGACTATTCATAATAGAACTAGAAATATAATCCAGTACATAAGACTCTTCTAAGATAATATGTAAGCTACACCTTTAGAAAATTCTGATTTTTTACATTTATGATACAGAAATGTGAAGAACTTCTTTCTGTATGACATGACTGATTATATAATAAAATTTCATAGCAGCATGTATCTTTGTATTTTAAGTCTGCCTTCCTTGCATAAAATCTAGAAAACAGCAACCTTGTTATTAACCAAAAACTCAGAGTTATGGCTTCCAGGAAGATGGACCTATCTGTATTAAAATAAAACATATTGTTTTCAGCTGATAATACTCTCAAGAGAATTTATGAAGCTGTGATTAAATCAAGAGCTAAAATTGTGTTATCTTACAAAATCTATAATAAAGAGATCTATCTTAGAGCTTAGTAGTCTGGAACACTTTCTATTAGTTGGATTGTTTTAGCATCAAATTTTAAAAATCATTTTTAACTTCCCTCTTACTGCAAGCTCCTGAAATAGTAAAAAACAAAAAATATTTCATTGGTTTTGCTAACTTGTATTTAGAATTTGGGTAGTAAGTATATTTCGTACATGGGAAAGAATAAATAACACTCATTTCTAATAATGTAATTATACAGTCATTTGTTTCCATGTTTTATTTGGAGAGTGGTTGCATCAATGCTGATACCATGTACTCAGTTTCAGAATGAAATGAATGAAGCTTGCAATTCTCAACAGCATGTTTTGAAGTAGTACATTTTATTTTATTTGGTCACATGTTACAAATGTATAGTTGGATGAGATTATGCTGAATTTATAGGAAATTTACTTATCTCCAACTCTCCTTTAATAAATAAATAACTAGACTTTCTGCTTCTTCAAGTTTGGCCAGTGCCACCTTTCTAGGGAAAAAAAAATACAGTCTAGGTGCCACCTTTTACTCTAGTATTAGTTAATTGTCTTTTTGGAAGGGTCAGCATTTATAGTGTGGTAATTATTCTCCAATATGGAATATTTCTGTATGTTTCTTTCATAGTAAGAATTACACCTTTTAAGCAGTCTCAATGAATTCTCAAAGCAAGATAACAAAATGTAATTCCTGGAGTTAAAAGATGTTTTTTTTTTTTCCTATGAAAAACACAAAAATAAGGTTGCATTCCCCATGCCTCTTCCAAATGCACAAGATTTTCCATTTCAAAGAAAATGGTTCAATTCCATTAACAAGGAAACATCCTAATTCACAAATAAACACAGTGGGTAATGTGTTAATAGTACCATTATCAGCTGATAACATGGTGCAGTTAATGCATCTCAGCAGGAGTTGATTTTACCACAAGCCATTGTTTCCTTTTAAAACAGCAAGAAATCTTGAGAAAAATCTTTCAAAATCTCACTGTGGAGACTTTATAAACATTAGTCACTACCTTGCAGAAACAGGGAGGAAAAAAAATACTTCAGAAATCTTCGATTACATGCTGTTCTATTCAACCTTCTTAAATTAATTAGTTTAGGAAGGGGAGGGGAGGGGAGGGGAGGAAGAAGAAAAAAACAATGAAGAAGAGATCAGTTCAGCAAGTACCAAATTCCTTAAATGTTATTGAGTTGAAATTCACTACATACTACAACTCATTAAAACAGCAAATAGTACACTAATTTGCATTTGAATAGTAACAGATCAGTAAGAACTGATGACTATATAAAATCCTTGTGCAGGATCTGCATCTCTGAATCTACAATATCTTAGTTCTCAATTTATTTATCCAAGGGAGTCCTGGATTTTCTGTGTTTCCTTGAATTCCTTTAAATTCATATTTGGAGCATGCTCAGTACTTCAAGGAATTGCCAACCTAAACAATTCTATGATTTCAAGACAGGAAGAGAAAAAAAAATCTGGCCAAATAATTCCAAATATGCTATCAGGCACAATGAATCTCCATTATTCAGCAGATTTGGGAAGCAAATAGAATTCCCAGTTGTATATTAAAGATAATTAAACCCCTGAAAATAAAGGTAATTCCTGCTGCATACATATTATGCCACTGATTTTACTAGTAAATATGTCTGTATTTTTGAAGAGACTATTTCAGCCTTGTGTTTTCATCACAAATATCACCAAGAACATAATGCTTTGCCTTCATTATCATAGCAGTAAACATAAAAGTATGAAATACAACATTTTTCCAAAATTCATAATTGGGCTTCATTTTATAGAAAATTTTACTTCAGATTTGCCTTATATTAAAATTACAAGTATTATAGATATTATTCTACATCCTTTTATCTTACAATATTAATTTCTATCATAAGCAGATTATAAACAAAAATGATTTAATTCTACATACCATAATTCTTCATACACAGAGGCCAAACAAATATTTTTAAATAACTGTATTGATTTACTTCTATACTAACTGAACCTTCAGCTTGTTCCCTTTATTATCATCCAGCAAACTACCTCTTGCTTATTTCCTTTTTTATTAATTTACAGTTATTTACAGTTTATCTAACCAAGCAATGAAGTTTTTTTCATAAGTACTTAGTAGTTGTTATTGTTGTTGTTGTTGTTTTTGTCTTTCTTCCTTTTCTTAATCGGATATCCTTTTTTTTAATTTTTCTTTTTTATATTTTTGTAATAAAACAGAATTTCAACATAGTTACAACATTAACCTTGCATTATTCTGTAGGGGTTCTGTAGGGGTTGAAGAGAAATGACGTATTAAGCTTTTTTAAAATTGTTTCTTACAAGAGGAATAAAAACTTTTCAGCCTCTGAGCTATTAAAAGATCAATTAATAGTCCTAATCAGTATCTTATCATTGCTCAAAATATTTTAGCTGTGTCATTCTATGGTTAGTTGTTTTAGGAAAGTGTTGAAAGCAGCAAATACATACGTTTATCTCAAAGGAATTATTTAATGCTTTAATATTATGAGACATCTAAACAGCGTTTATTGGCTTTAAAAGAAATGAACTTTCTATAAGAAAAGAATTTGGTTAAAAACTGTGACCAATTGAACTCCAAACAGTTCCAAAGGTGAGTGTGCTGACTCGTGACATGAAAGAAATAAAAAACAAAAGGACTCTAAACACTTTGCCGTGACACTCAAAGTAAAATTTAGCTAGAATTTATGCAGAGCTTGAGGAGAATTAACATTCACACAATCTCTATGTATTAGATAGTAAGGCTTCTAGAAGATGAAGCATCTACATTATACAAGATTAAAATACAGTCTCTCAAAAGCAGTGTTGTTTTCCTAGTGCTAAACTGAATATTTCAGCAACAGCTTTATGTATTCAGTATTAATGCTGAAAAGAAAACTAAGACATTTATGAACAATGGAGGCAAGAAGAACTATGACTTCACATATTTAGTCACCTAGCCAGCTCTTCACTCAATAGCCACATAAAAACTAACTAACTATTAGATTAGCCATGTAACATCTTACTTCTGATGGAGGGAACTCAAGGAGGCAAGATGAATGGTTCATTTCAACTATAGAGACAGTGACAGAAACGACAAGCTACATTTCAGATAGCTGTGTTGTTTACTACAAGTGTGACATGAAGGCTCATGCTCATCATCAGTGAAAATGCTTAGCTAATGGTGATGGCTGTGTTGAAAATTAATATTTTGTAGCTGAGAATTTGCTCTATCAAATAGTGTTACTGTGCTCTTTGCATCTGTTGTAATTTTCATGGAAATACATACAAGGCATTAATTCCAGAGCTTCCCATACAGCTATATATCCAAAAAGAAAGAACACAAGCTGTGTTTTCAGAATAGGTGTCTATAAAGAATATAGAGATGATAATAGGAAAACTGCTTTACGGCACTCTTTGGATTACAGTTTAAGAAGAAATGGTGGTGTGGTGGTTGCATAGGTATATAGATATGAACGTAGCAAATTAGAAAAAAGAGATACAGCTTTGTTTATGACCCCAGGAAGGATGAGCAGACTATTGCACAGAATTCTTGCACTGGCATTTTCAAGAGGAGAAAAGAATTCAAACTAACAAGAAAAAATGTCAAAAATAACTAAATACCAAAAAAAAGTCTGACAGTAAAGATGTACAGTATGGTTCTGCAGCACTTAACACTAATCTGATGGATGTGCTATAGTTCTGCCTTTCCAATGTTCCATCTCTTTCCTGTTATTACTGCCTTTCATGTTCTGATAGCAGTAACATTCATGTGAGTGTGCAGTAACCTTGCTCAAGAACTACTCATGATAAGAGTAATCACATTTTTTTTGGTGCTGGGTTATTTTTTCAGCTCAGCTCCTTGGCCTGGCTCCCTGAAGGAAGGAGATAGACAAGTGAGGAATAAAATCATATGACTGCAGAATATAGAGTCCACATTTAAATTGGCATGGGTTGCCAATGGAACTTAAAAGCCACATTTAATTACATTTTGTTTAGTTTCAAATTTGAAGCAGTCTATTGGTTACAGATACAGATTCAATTATTCAATCTGAAGGAAATAGAGGAAATGTAGTTTTCTTGAAAATGTATGTGAACCACAGATGGGATAGGCATCTATGCAGGAGGAACTAGGAACTAGATGAAAGCAAAATGGCATAATATGTAGCCATGTGGCATTTTGATGCTTTCCATAGTCTTTTAGCTCTCTGTCAAGATTCAATTGTATGTAACTTCTGTAGTATTCTCTTCACTTATAAATCTCTTCCCAGCAATACAGAAATACACTAGCTTCTTTGACATGCTGCTTCTCTGAACAATGTGTAATGCAATAAAGAAAACACTGCTTAGATTCTTTCTATTATTTAATTGTTGCCAAGTTGTAGTTTCTATGCTAAGATATTGCATTACATTTATCTATAATTATCACTCCTTAAAAAAAAGTCAATCTTTGCTTTATTTGCTAAAACATTCTCAGAAGAACAAGCTTCTGTCCTATCATATGAATTTATACTGTAGCAGAAATAATCTTTCAATCTCATTTCTTTTTTTGTTCTTTCTATTAAAACAGTAAGGAAATATATGCAATGCAATGATATATGAACATAACATTTTTACAAATCTTGGACTTTGCACACCTTATTACACAGATTTGTTTTGTATTTCATTTGGTTATACATTTCTAAAGCAAACTTCTCACTCAACTCAGTTCTTCCTTGTAATTCTAGAAAACCACTTATATGTCCCTCAGAGCCCATCAAGATGATGCCTGACATACATTAAAAGTGGAAAGTCACATTATTTTCAGTAATTTTCTATTCTCCTATCTCACTTGAAATATAAAATTACTTGTTTACACAAAATAATTTGTTATCTGTTCTAACACTCCATGAGAATAAAAAATGAGGTTTTTATCAGTTGACAATTATTGTGTGGGTTTTTTTTTATTTGTTTGTTTGTTTGTTTTTTACCTCCAGCTATCTAAATGCCTTTTATATTTGCACCTGTAGTGATATTCAGTAAGTGACTTCAGACGGAATATATTAAAAAATGTTTTCCTATAGGGTGATGCAATGTGAAGTGTTAGGATCTAGAAGTACAACACTGAGAATGTTGCTCTACCTTTGAAATATTTTTTAGCAGTTACTTTTTAGAAAAAAGTGAACATTTCAAAATAAAAAACATTGTAACCCCAACACATAATATCCTTGTATTTCATTCACTTAATTCTTTTAAGAGTGAAATCTATGTACTCCAAAAATATTTACCAAAATACAATAATTGCGCACAAAAGAGAAAATTTGCATAGAAAATTAAAGCTGTGTTAAATTTCTGTTGAATTACAAAGCTCAACAGAAAATATCTACTAAGTTAGAAGAAAAAAGAAAAAAAGAACTTCCCATGGATGCTAGCCCTGAAGTAGAAACTTCACAGTGAATGTACAGAATCAAGACTGGAGGGATAAACTAGTAGCCTCCTGAAGTTCTAAATGTTGTTTAACAAATCCATTAAAGCAACATGTTACTCGAGACTGCTAGTTATATGAAATAGCATTGTATATGATGATCCAGGAAGTTGTACAGGGTTAGTCAGTCAACTCCACATAGTCACCTTTGCCAAGAACAAAAAAGGGGTAATTATCACAGGTGACTCCAACTCTTATCCACGTGTGGTTAGGGTTGGCTGTGATGAAGCTATTTGCTCTCTGACTTTTCTGACTATTCCATCCCAAATTTAATTTCTTTTTTTTAGCTTAAAGTCCATTTGTTTGACCTACAGTTGCTTACCGTTCCTGCATTTCTACTTCCACTGTCACATAACTTATATTCTTTGCAAGATGCTTTGTGATACCTTCTGACTATTACTGGAAGATACAGCTCTTCATGCAACAGGCACAGTATGTTCAAAAATTCCATTTAACTTATATTTGTATTTTGGTCTGAACAACTGAGAAGTCAGTTACTTATCTTGAGAGAGTTCCTGTGTTTTATAATTCTGAACATTTAAGTAAACAGAGAATGAAACAGATATGTTTTTGTTTTAGAAACTCATAGATATTATACTTAATACTTTTCTTTAAAAGCCTACATAGAAAAATATTCTAGTATCTTAAGGATACAGAAAGTAGAAAATTAAAAAATGTTTTATCACTTATGCTTTCGTTTTTCTCATGGGCTTGCAAGAGAAAGAACACTTCTGGTTCTAGCAAAATTTTTGATGTGAACTTTTTCTTAGATTAATTCCACCTTGGTTTTTATTTTTTCATCTTTTGCAGTGAATATGCTAATTAAATATACCAAATGCAGCTTTTTTCATAAGATTCTGCCTTTTTTTCCTTTACTGTAACCTGTAAATCAATAGTAACTGATTCCTGGGGCCAAGTGTGTTGACAGCAGCTTAATCAACTTGTGTCCATGCTACTTTCAATGTCATCTCTAGCCACAAGGCAGCAAATTCTTTCAGAGCAATTTTCTTTCAAGAATTTTCCTTTATATTCTCTGTGTTTGTTTTGTAACGTATTTCTGGCCTTTTTGCTGAATAAATTCTTTTAGTTGGCAGTTTTAGAATGCCTCCTTCCTTCCAACCCTCCTTGTCTTCATGTATTTCATTTATACTTATTAATAATTTGTACAAAGTTTCTTTCACAAGATAAGCATACTTGATAGTAATAGATATTTAATGTTTGTAGTAACAGTCTCACTGAAGTAATATACTCCCTACTGGGTGCCATATATTTCTGTATTTCTTTAGTTATCTGGATGAATTTCATTCACAATTTCTCAAAAGTACCAAATCAAGAAAACTTGGAAAATATCTCCACAGAAAATACTTTTTTTTCTTTAAAGAAGAAATAAATAAAGAGAAATTAAGAAATTAATTCAGTATTTACAAAGGTAAGCATCTACTATGACTTTCTCTATAACTAAATTCACTAAGTCATATTCTTGTTGGTAGTTATTAGTCTGACAATCCCATCTAATGAATGTCTTCAATTTACAGACTAACTACAATATGATAATGAGCATAACTACTAATTATGTATTTCTCAACATAAAAACTTTAATAATTCCTCTGGACAACTGGATTTAGCATAGAAAAACTTACATCAAGTGCTCTGCAGAAAGGAATGTTGCCAGCTTAATTTTACAAGAATAAAACAAGACCTGTTACTCTAGTAAGACTATCCCCTCTCCAGTATCATATTCCCTAGACCTAAGGAATTCACATTTCCAAGCAAGGATATTGCTCCTAGTCAGGTAGAAAAAAAAAAAAAAAGATAATAAAAAAAGAATTATGCTATGCAGATGTTTGCATTTACTAGATTCAGATATTATTAATCAAGGCCTTAGATATACTCTGGTATTTGTCTTCATACATATTCTGATTTCCAGGATATTCTACTCACATCTTCACATCTGTTATTCAGCAAAGAACATCACCTTCTTTTCAGGTCTCTAAGACCACATATTTCCAGGTTGAAGTAGTATTCTATGTAGTATACTAGTAGTATACTACTATCTGACAACGCAGAATGCATTGTCAGACACCCAACTGATAATTCTGTCTCATTTTATATTATTTCAGGATATTAGGACTTGTCATTTTCTTTAGGACAGATGTTAGAAAAGAAAAAAAAAAACACAGCTAGTACGTACCAGTTCTAGCTAGCAAACTACTTCTTGAGAGTTCAAAAGTTCAGGTTTGAGCATTTACACACACAGTTATGTGGCACCTGTCAGCACTCACAATATAAGTTCTTTTTTGCCTAACACAACCCCCAAGCAATTTGTTCATTTTGAATGTGAGACTGGTATATTGCACTTATTAAAACCACCTAAAATTATATGGAGATTGAAGATTAGATGAAGGATGAAGTCTGATTTGACTTACACAGTCAAAACTTAAGAGTTTAAACTGGTAACCTACTTACTTTTGATCACAAGCACAGAATCACAGTATGTAAATTACAACATCCTAAAATAGAAGCTGAAAGCAAACAAAAAGAACTAACAGCTTAGGAATCAAGATTTTCTCCTGAATGTGGGGTTTGCTCACTTCATTGTATTTATTAAAATCAGTTTATCTCACTTTTAAAGCGGATAGAGAAGGCATGAATATATGCTCTGATAGTAATTGTTTCTCAAAGACTGCCTTAAAAAAATGTTTTCCTGACTAGGAATGCAAGGAGAAAGCAAACCACAAGTTTTCTCTTTGTTTGTTTTAATATAGCTCTCCTGAACAAAGGCTAGAAAAGACTGCTGTAATACATAGCATTTCTAGATATAGTCACAAATACATTGTATTTGTGAAGACAGATTTGTGCTTATATAAAATGACATGCAAACTGACGTACTTTCTTTTGCATAAAGGAAAGTCAAATCCATTTTTCTCAAAGAGAAAGTATTTGAAGTCAGAGCCTTTGACTATCCTTTATGAAAATTTTATTTTTCATGTCTTAAACTACATATAAATGAAAACAGTAATTTATTTGCACTTTACAGGAATATATTGAAATATTTTATGACATCAACATAGCAACTTTAAGACAAAGTTATAAAGATGCAAGGACTGAATGTACCTTGGTTAACTTTAATAAACACCAACAATGACTTCACCGATACACAGTGATCATCTATCCCACTCAAACTGTTGCTCACCCACAGGTGATTGAAGACATGGGTGGTGCGAGGGGTGGGGAGGAGGGAAAGCCATGATGCTTTTCAAGTCCTTTTTAACAATAGTCAAAGCACATGTCATACTATCTGCTGTCAAAAAGTGGGTCCTAATCTGACCCACCACAGGAAGACAAAACCAGGATATTTTCAGTAGTGCTCAGTAACAGAACCATAGGCAATGGGCACAGGCTGAAACAGGAGGATCCCTCTGAACATCAAGAAACACTTTTTGACTGGGAGAGTGATGGAGCACCAGAAAAGGTTGCCCAGAGTATGTGAAGTTTCCATTCTTGGAGATATTCAAAAGTTGTCTGGGTATGGACCTGGAAAACTGGCTCTAGGTAGCCTTGCTTGAGTGAAAGCTCAGACTAGATAACCTCTGAAGGCTTATTTCAAACTCAATCATTCTGCGATAACATATGAAGATGTCTCTTTCTTTTAATAGCTATTTCATTAATCCTGTATTTAAAATCTTTTATATAGCACACCAAAAAGGAATGCCTTTGTCTATAAAGTTTTTATATGAAATTAAAGAAGAAAGAACAAAAAAAAGACATTACCTGTGACAAAGAATCACAGTCACCAATAGCCAATCTTTATTCACCCAGAGTCATATTTCATAGATAAGTTAAGTGGCGTAAAAAGAACTTCTGTTGCTTCACTAAAAGCCAAGATCACTATTTTTTTTTTTCATAAGAGATTTTCATTGTCAATTATAGCTCACATAGTAACATATGCAGAAAAAAAAATATGGAGAGATGAAATAGAATTTTCACCCCACACTGATACACTTGCGAGACATTTACAACTCGACCATATAGGATTTTCTCTAATGAAAGCAGAATTACGTCCTTTCTAACTAATTATACTGATTTCATACATGTTGAAAGTACAATGAATCTTTTATTAGGTCTCCCCTCTGAATAATTATGTCAACATTATTGCTGGAATTCTGTACTTATGTACAAAAGAAACCATACCAGATGTGAGCTAGTACTATTATTAAAATCAAAGCAAAAATAATGAGCAAGCATAGCAGAAGATACTTTTTTAAAAGCACTGGAAGATTCCTTTGCATAATGAGAAGTTGTCTTTGAAAAATCTGCTTCAAGAAACACTCCTTAAAGTTACCTTAAATTCATCTTCTTTGCATATCGTATGCGAATACTCTGTTGTCTCACTTAAATCTTCATCTATTTATGCTTGCAACAGTTATTCACTAAACTAGGTATAATCACTTTGCAATTATTCCCCACCTTGCTCATATCCTGTCATTAAATTCAGTATCAAAAAAAAAAAAAAGCCTGAGACCTATAGGACACTGCGTTCTGTAAAAAAAAAACGTATTTTTCATCTTACAGTCACTTGACAAAAACTAAAAAAAAAAAAAAAAAAGATAAATCAAGATTCGAAGGCCCCAGATGTAACATTTTTACCCTAGCTCATTGGCACAACAGAAACATCTCAGGAAATTCTGTATAACCTTATAACCTGTTTCACTTTGTACATGCCTGCATTAGTACATTAATTCAGAGTAGGAATGTGCTTTTGAACAGGATTTATTTATCACTCCATTACTTCATTTTGGTGAGTACTGCTGATTAACCCTGGATTCTGCAAATTTAATTCATTTTTAAATTAATCTGTATTTCGTTTACACAGCATAGAAACTACTAAAGAGAATTCAGTCTATGAAATCACATTTGAGCTTTCTTGTATAAAGCTACTGAAAAAACACACAAAGTCACAGTTCAGTAGCATCACTTGAGACCTTTAAACCAGAAGAACTTATTGCTGATAAAAACCATTGCTTCTATCAGAAAATTTTAAGGTTTTTAATGTATTCAGTGTTAGAGTACGTTGAGGGTCAACACTAAGATCAAAAGAGGCTTCCTCCATGTGAGCAGGATAGGGCCTTACAAGCATAGTCTGTTGTGTCCAGCCAAGAACAGAGCAGGCTAGGGTCATTCTCAGGCCCTGGGTATCACCCCAAGAATGGGCCCAAGGCCATGCCAGTCTGAGACATAAACCCACATGCTGGGACATTCCCAAATCAGTCTCCATGTCTGGGCAATAACATGGCAGAGCTTGCTCTTGCAAGGCCCAAACACCAGTACCTTGGGCAACATGTTGTCTCTAGCAACAGCCTCCCTACAAAACACGTGGAAGCCTTCCTACCCAGACACCAGTGGGAAGGGGCCACGTACGGACACACAGGCAAGGATAGAACCAGCTCTGAGATTCCCTAGCAGCAAAATCCGCTGGGAAGTACGTACTCAAGGCTTGAACAGTCAACACTGATACCACAAGGCTATTTTTTTTTTTCCAGCACAAAGCAAGCTGTAGAACTGTACTTTTATTGAAATTATTTCACTGTGTTTCAAATGCAACAGACTAAATTTAACTTACACAATGAAGTCTAACGTGACACACAAACTATGATTATATGAAGTTCATCAATAAATGAAGGTCTGTAGAAGGGGGCTGTGGCTATACAAAACTAAGATGCTGGAGAGCTTTGTTAAATGGATAACAATGTATTTAGAATATAGTGTAGTATTTCAATTTGTTAACTACCTAACACAAAACCAGGTACTATACTCATTCTCATCAAGTTCTCATATTCTGAAAACACATTATTTATACAACTAGTACTGATTATGTTGTAAGCATGAAGTACTGTAAACACAAATAAGTTCACACAATGAATTTGATTAGCATAGCTCACACTTTCTGATATTACATATGCAATGAATATGTAAATCACATGGCTTGCATGAATCCTTTGGAATTTTTAACTTTTGAAAGTAATTTTATTTAGCAAATGAAGAATGTGAAACAAACTGCTTAGCTAAAAGTGCATTTGGATTATGACACTAAAGAATATTAACTTTGCTTCTCAGTTTCTCCTGAAAACAAGCCACAAAGGTCTGCAGTGATTTTAATGTAACTGATCATAAATGAGTACAGAAAATAAACATGAAAAGTTTAAAAGGGGGCTTACTAATTGCAACTGAGTGTAGTGATGAAGAGCCTTTCATAGCAACATAAAGACTTTTTTGCTTGCCTACTATACATGTTGGAATTTTCCCTGTATATATGTAGGAGGAACCATATGGATTATACTGTGCTCAGCTATTCTAAAATTTTGTATTGCTGAATACATATTCCCAACATACTGAAGCTGTAACAAAAATACATTGTTGGGCAGATTTTTTGGTAATATAATAAGGTCATAGAAAAAAATCTAATTTTGAATAATGCATCATCGCGGACTGTCAGGAACAGGGAAAGTTATTTCACATAAGTCACTGTAACTTACTACTTTTTAAACTATAACTTCAGTTTCCTGAGAATTCATTAGCATATTTGTACTAAATATTTGTGCAGCTCAAAAAAAGTTGCCTCAATTTAACAGAGAAATACCTGATAATGTCCAGAAGTGCCAGTGCTTTGAAGCAAATATTACAATCCCTATGACATTTTGTACTCGTAAACCTTCAAGCAGATGGAAAAACACCCCTTAGTTTCAATTTCATTCTGAAATTCTGTTACTTTCAGTTACAGGTATGGCAGTGAATGTGCAACTGCAAGAACAGAGGACTGCACCATCTCTCAGGTGATGATTTCATAATTAAGACCATAATTTCCACCGCTTCATTAGATTTTTTTTTTTTTAACTGTTCAGTCTTGCCTCACTGCTTGAAAATACTTTAAGGTGTGAGCTTTTGGATAAAGGAGATTAGCTATAAAGAAGACGGATTGCATGTCAGATTTAGATGTTTTCTTTCAATTCATTCACAGACTGAATTCAAGGTCTTAAAGCTTATATTAAAGTACAACCATGGAGTACTTCAATACTCAATAAACAAACAGTATCAATTGTTGGTTTCTTGTTCTTGTTTTGTTTATAATTATGCACATTAATAAACAAGACAGAAAGGGACGGGGAATGGAAATACATATTTACTGCAAATTGCTAGGCTTCCTGTTTTGAAGCATTGCAGTGCCATTGCAACAAAATTAAATTCAAAACAATTCATATAGACATCTAAATGGTTTTTACCTCAAAACGTGTATTTCATAAGCAAAGGACAAAAGAGAACAAAGGAGAGACAAGGCACATAAGCTATGAGGGAAAAAAAAAATAAAAGAAGCAAACTTAAAATTGAACTAATACTTTAATCATTGTAAAAATAGAAGGCTATAATGCAGTAATTCACAGCTGCAAGGACTTTTTTTTTTTAAAGAATTAGTTTCAAATGCTCTTAAGTGGCTTTGTTGCAAACTCTCACTTACAAAGCTATTGTCAAAATGTGATTAATGAGCAAGACATACCTTTGCATGAATTCCTACTGGACAGACAAAACTTTATTAAGAAGGAATACAACTGCAGAAAGACTGGAAATATAGCAAGTAGAGAAACAACTGTAAACTCACCAGTTCTACAAACTTCTGTACAGACTTTATCATCATCATCACCACCACTATGACTGTTTATTTAACACTCTATTATTTCTCCCAGGTAAGACTTTATTTTGTATATTATGGGATTTTTATTTTCTTCATCAAGCAGCTAATTTATATTTATTTATTTATTTTATCATCTCATTAACTTGTTGATGCTAGTAGTAAATGTTCCAAGATATTTTTGTTACTTGATAGTGATTTTCACATCTTTTGTGGTTTTTTTTTAATCCCTTTTTGGTCATTATTCCAAGATTATAAAGTCCTTATTGTTTTTAATTCAATGCCTCCTATACATTACATTTACTTCAATATTTTTAGAAGTTGAAAAAGGCTTGGAAGATATAAGAGAGCAAAACAAAATAGATAGTCACATGCAAATATGAAAAAGAAAAGGAAAAAGTATATATTTAATATTTCTTATATTCAGGAATAAAAAATAGTTGTGAAAAACATTTAAAAACTACATTTCCAAAGTAAAGGCCTTCCAAAAATTTTAATACATTATTAAATAATTTTAATAGTAGTATAATAGAAAGAGAATGCTAAATTTCTTATTTAAATATGGTGAGTTTATTATTTAACTATTTAGACTTTGTCACTGGTAATTATATGCAGCTATTTCCATCTGCTCCTCTACAGCTTTTCCCAAAGTGCTGCAGACTGCCTGAAGCTATTACAATCTTCAGTGTTAAATTTTGACATTTTTAGGATGTGCTTATTAGCCATTCAGGTAACAGACCTCATTGCAACGCATTCTGACAATTTCAGAAGTATTTTATGAGCATTGTTGCTATGACTTCTCTCTTTTCAGAAGAAAAACTAGTAAATTTGATAGGGACATTTTTTATAAGGACATTAAACAAGCTTTATCTGAAAGAAAATAACTCACCTCCACCACAGGGTACTGAATCAGTATCTCCATGAAAAAAATCCTGTCATTAAGTAGGAAGTTAATCCATTAATCTAGCAATTTAACTAATATTTTCAAAATACTCTCCCATTTTGGTCAGTTTCCTTCTGTATTTTAAGTGACTTATCTCACAGCAAATGATGGCTAAACACAGTGAAGTAGTAGCTTTTCTCAGCTATGTTTCTTAGATCAGTTTATAAAGTACCATATATATCAGACCAAGTCTGATCTTTTAGGGAGGATGTAATCTAATTCTTTAATAAAATATTTTCAGAAAATATATTTCAAAATCAAAGGTGAAAAGTTGCAGTGTTTATGAAACTTCCTTTACAGAGTTTATAGAACAAAGCTGTGATAATATCAAAGCGCTTTTCCCCTCCCACCCACATATTTGTTCCATTAATAAAAAAGTCCATATTTATCTCAGGTTCAGTATTGCTAAATTATGAGGCGGGTTTCAAATGAAACACAAAAATTCCATTTCAGCACCAAATGTTACCACAGTAACAAATGCTGGTGCTTCCAAACACATGAACTGCCCCATCTGTGCAGTGGAGTACCATGTTGAGAAAACAGACTGCACTGTAACAGCAAAATTAAATAGTAGCCATTTAATTGGATTCATTTGATATGTGTCCCATTAGTTTGACAGAACCAGTATTATGGCTTTGCTGCTTCTGTGAGTTGGTGCTGCATTGGTATATTTCAAAGAGTAAATGTCATACAATTTAAGTAAGCAAATGCATTTATTAAGCAATATTCCAATTGGAGATTAGAAAATGGGTATTGTGGCTTCAAAAATGCTTTAATATTTAACAACTTTTATGGCATAACAATTATGTTTTATACTTTCATTATATCTTTTAGCTATCCGTCCCTTCTCCTTCTATATTACATAGATCCCTATAGTCCCTTTCTCTTCCTGCTGCCAACTCATTCTTCTCAAAAAGGAAAAGTATTCAGCAGTTCAGACAGTTGTATATGAACAGTTCATTTCTTCTATTTCATCTTAGTTGTTAGCTATGGCAAAGCTTAGACAAAGAGTCTAAACTTTTCAAAATGTCTAAAGATCTGACAAAATCCAAGACTTTAACACACAATGTGAAAGTGTAGCATTTAATGTAATTCTACTGTGAAATGAATGTTTTTCAGAAGCCCCTCAGTTGATACGCTTTTTCCTTTCTCAACTTTCACTTTTTCCTCCAAAATAAAGACTTGCAGATAGATGACAATTTGTCAAAACATATTTGCATGCTAATAGCCCTTCATAACACTTCTTTTTTCTTTTTTCTTTTTTTTTTTTAGGTGGAGAGAGAGAGGAAAACTCTATGAAAGAAAACCAACCAAAAAGCAAAACAAACATGAGAGGTTTTTTCTGAACATGTTAGATATAAAACAAGGCTTTCAGCATCTAAAAGTAATCTACTACATAGAAAAAATATCATTTGAGCTTGTATGATATTTGTTCAACTACTATAATCGCAAGTGTATGGATTCCACCATTTTACTTTCCAACACCCACAGTAAATAAAAAGATGACTGTCTGTGGTTATCATTGTCAGAGAAAATACTTATTGTTCTACCATAGCTATATACTGTACAGATTTTATGAGAAATAATGGGATAATAATGAAAAGGTTGCAAATGTCAGCAGAAACAAATCTTTAATTAGTTACAGGAAAGAAATCTGAAATAAGTAAATAAGCTCCATAAATAGACTTGTTTACCATTTATACAGTTGTATGGAAGCTAACTTCATGATCTTGAAGGTCTTTTCCAACCTGAGCTATTCCACAATTCTATGATACTTTTTAAGTGGTAGTCAGGTAGTGCAGCACATACAGCTGCATCCAAACTACAACCAGACTGAGGTTTGCTATCACATCAAACACATCATGAATTTTATGTGCACTAGAGAAACATAAAAATCAAATATTTATTGATAATCTAATAAGTATTGGCAACCTAACCAAATAAATACCTTTAGTCCAGTCACAGTGATAGATAAAAACTATAGATCAGAGTATCCAACTACTGGTAATTGTCACAGTCAAAACTGATTAAATTTTGTAGTGATTAAACTGGTTATACCTGGTGGGGGTTTTTGTAGTATATAAAAGAACAAAGAAGGTGGCAGGGGGATAGGGCTCATGAATATGCTTCATTTCTGCTTTAAGCAAGGAATGGCTGAAGGTAGAGGGGAATTGTTCTATTTTCAAAGAGAAAAAATCCCAAGATACCTAACTGATACCTAGATAGACTGAAGTTGAATTGTTGACAACAAAATTCAGCTCTTTACTGAAAGCTCTCCAAAAGTTCTAACCTGAATGAGACTCTTGCTACAGATCAGTACATCTCCTCTGAAATCAGTTAAGTGCAATGTTCAGCAGCAGCTGAGTACATTGCCTTGTTACAGACAACAGGAAACAAAGTTGTATATGTAAAGAAAAAAAAAATCATAAATTGAAACCTTAATAGCTTAAATATTTTGTCAGATCTAATTACAGAAAGAAAAAAGTTAAGAAATTAATACTGCAGTCTTTTTACACTTTGGTATTTCTTAATTGAAATTCTACTTCGCAGGCTAATGTGTTAACTATTTCAAGCTTTCTTCATTAATGTTAAAAATTCTTTTCACCCATCAATTAAATTTGCATTTATTTTACCAAGTACTAAGTAATTTTATGCCATGAGATCTCTTATGTCATCCTTTGCCTCCTGGTTTCAAATTATACCCTGCCTGCACTCTTCTACATTACAGTGCATTATTACTTTTAAGGTTGACACTGTCATAAGAAACCTGATCAACTCTTCAGTTCTACTACTGGTAGCATGATAAATACTTCCCTCTATATAGAGCAAGTACTTATTTTTATATAGACCATACTAATATCACCTAATTATATATAACTATATTTAAAGTAGTACATAAGATAATAGTGACCTGGTTATTAGATAATCAGTAATACAGTTAAACATGTCAATAAAAGTTCCAGAGAGGCCAAGATATAAGTACAGGAAAAACCTGTAAAGTATTAAGGCCTTGAAAAGCTATATAAAACCAGTAACTCTATACTAACAGTGGCGTCTTCATATGCACTAGGCGACAAGCATCCAGCCTGTTACTTTATTGTTAACATTAAAGGATAGGTAGGCCAGCACACCCCTGCTATCAAGATCATATAATACACTTCCCTAAGTTTAATTCATCACATCTGCTTGTGAACAGGTTACCCGTTCAAAAAGACGCTTCAGCCCTTATATCTCACAACTGCCATCTATGCTGCACAGGCTCATACTCTGAAGTAGCAAAAACTTCAATTGTTACTGGTAATCATTGTCTGATGTCCATAAAAGGGATTTTACCTAATACTCACGGATACTGCAGAAGCTAGGATTCCACTCCCACCTCATGCTAGACTCCCACACTATGAATAGTATATCAAAGACTGTCAGTCTTGGAGAAAACATTAGGTCCTGACCTACAATTTCTGAACAGAAGAGGAGTGATTTTGTGAAGTGATTTTAGGTTCAATTACTAGAGGAAAGTTCCCCGAGTTATGCCTGTTCTATAAAATTGAAAGGAAACAAATCATAAGAATCCCTTCAAATCCTCTGTTCATTTCTAGCACAAACCCATAAATCAGTAGCAGACCTGCTGGCTTTTTGTCATGTATCACACAATTTCAACATTAAGCTTAATAGAAGAGTAGAAGTAACAATCACCCATACTATAAGCATTGCTACATAGAACTAAACACATTTTCCCTAGCAATAGAACAGTAAATTAACTTTCAAGGAGAAGAGGCTGGAAACCAGCATGGCTGAGCAAGGACCTGTTGGTCAAACTGAGGGAACAAAAGGAAATTTCCCTGCTCCCACTGCCTGCACATGTGGCCTGGGAAAGACACAGACATGCCATTCAGACATGCAGAGATGGGATAAGAAAAAAGAAGGTGCAGATGGAACTGACTTTGGTGAGGGATGTGAAAAATAACAAAGGGGTCCCTCAGGTACAGCATGCTTTTGTAATTTTACAACAATTATCCACATAAGATTGCATCTTTTTCCAGTATTTTTAGAGAGCTACTAGATAGACATTGTATGAAAGACAAGAACTGTGGCCCTGACCCCACAGCTTTAAGCCATGGTCCTCACCAGGAAGCGGACTTGCCCTGAGAAGGCTATGGCAACCCAGACTGAGCATTTGCCCAATCATGTGGCGGTTCAGGTCTCTGGCTGCCAGGAGTGCCTGAGCTTGCTGCTGTCGAGGGAGGATGGGAAGGATGTTACCTGTGTGAGCAGCTGGATGAGCTGCTCAGCCTTGTGGTGGAGCTAAGGGAGGAGGTAGATAGGCTATGGACCATCAGAGAATGCGAGTGCAAGATCAACTGGTGGAGTGACTCCCTGATCTCCTTCTATGATTCAGTGACCCGTCTGGTGGATAAGGGAAAGGCTGTCGATATAGTCTACTTAGGCTTCAGCAAAGCCTTTGACACTGTCTCCCACAGGATTCTCCTCCGTGGCTTGAATGGGTACACTCTTGGCTGGGTAAGGAACTGGCTGGAGGGCCAGGCTCAGAGAGTGGTGGTGAATGGTGTTAAATCCAGCTGGCAACCGGTCATGAGTTGTGTCCCCCAGGGGTCGGTGCTGGGGCCTGTCCTCTTCAGTATCTTTATTGATGACCTGGATGAGGGCATTGAGTGCACCCTCAGTAAGTTTGCAGATGAAACCAAATTAGCCAGGAGTGTGGATCTGCCTGGGGGTAGCGAGGCCCTACAGAGGGACCTGGACAGGCTGGAGAGCAGGGCTGAAGCCAATGGGTTTAACAAGGCCAAATGCCGCGTGCTGCACTTTGGCTACAACAACCCCAGGCGACGTTACAGGCTTGGGGCGGAGTGGCTGGAGGATTGTATTGAGGAAACAGACCTGGGGGTGTTGACTGATGCTCGGCTGAACATGAGCCGACAGTGTGCCCAGGTGGCCAAGAAGGCTAACAGCATCCTGGTTTGCACCAGGAATGGTGTTGCCAGCAGGAGCAGAGAGGTGATTTTCCCCCCGTACTCAGCACTGGTGAGGCCGCACCCTGAGTACTGTATCCAGTTTTGGGCCCCTCACTGCAATAAAGACATTGAGGCCCTGGAATGTGTTCAAAGAAGGGCAACAAAGCTGGTGAGGTGTCTGGAACACAGGCCATATGAGGAGCAGCTGAAGGAGCTGGGAATGTTCAGCCTAGAGAAGAGGAGGCTCAGGGGAGACCTTATTGCCCTCTATAACTTCCTGAAGGGAGGTTGTAGTGAGCTGGGGGCTGGCCTCTTCTCTCATGTAATTACTGAGAGGACTAGAGGGAATGGTTTCAAGGTATGCCAGGGGAGATTCAGGTTAGACATTAGGAAATATTACTTCTCAGAAAGGGTAGTCAGGCACTGGAATGAACTGCTCAGGGAGGTGGTGGAGTCGATGACCCTGGGGGTGTTAAAGGAATGACTGGATGTTGTACTGAGGGACATGGTTTAGTGGGAGCTGTGGGTGGTAGGTGAATATTTGGACTGGTTGATCTTGTAGGTCTTTTCCAGCCTTGGTGATTCTATGATTCTTTGTCTCAAAGCTTGATTCATAAGGCCTTTCTGGTGATAAGACTTTAACTGATAACTGCAAATTATCTATCTATGTGGGTATTACATAGCTGGCAACCTTTTGTGTACAGTGTTTACACTTGAAAGCACTTCTTTGAAGGTGTTTTGCTCAGGAACGATTACTGGCAGAAGATCTGGCCTGTGACTGGATAACTGGTATGAGAGATTGGGGAATGATACCACTGTATCCTGTGAAGGCAAGATATAACTCCGTATTTCCCTACCCCTCTCTTACCTCCTGGCAAGGCCTGGAAAATGGGAACAAAGGAGCTTTTGTGGAGATCCAAAAAAGTCAGGAGATGCCTCACCAAAAGAACAGAACTCAATAACCTTAGACTTATTTTCTAAGTTAAAACTTCATTAAGAATTTAGGGAAAAAAAAAAAGGAGGAAAAAAGTCATCATCAACCAATCAACACAACCTCCAACAACCCATCGCTACTGGAGATCAGCACCTGAACTATGAAACCCCTTGGACCCACAACAGTGTTTTTCTCTCTCTCTCTTTCTATCTACCAAGACTCCTTGCTTTTTATTTCCTAATCTCTTTTCTATCACTCATCTTCCCCTCCCCATATCTCTAAGCAACTAGGATTTGTAATAAACTGGTTGGGCTAGCATTTGACCCATTGTGTCTTAATCTCACCATCAGGTATACTTACACGTTTTAAAAAGACCCTCTTCTCCCTCCTATAAATTGGAGTGAGACAACTGGACCCTCCAGAACCTGAATAATCAAACTGTACATTATAAAGATTTTAATAAGATAATTTTACATGAAAATTTTCATGTCATTTTGACAAACCGAAAGACAGTAGAATGTACTACCATTAAGTACAATTCTGTCATTGTTCCATAAGGAAACAGGACAAAATAAGCTAAGTCAATTTTGGAAAAGGAGCTGCTTTATATAATTTTAGTAGTACACAGGAAACATTGTGAAGACTGCTATAAAGATGTAGAGACACTAGCTTAAGCAAAGAGAGTCCAAATTAAATTAATTCCCTTTAAAATATAATTGTAGTTTTTCTGAATATGATATCAGCTCTAAAAAGCAAGGCAAAAAAAAAAAAAAAAAGACAAAGGCAAAAGCTTCCTGTTTGGTATTTCCCTCTGAACATGTGTTTACTTAAAGTTCGTTAAAAGTATAATTCTGAATCTAATTTTGAGAATCCCATTAATGAGAATATGGATTGCACTTAAACAGGTGACTTCTTGGGAGAAATATAATACTAAGAGGAAAAATATGGATGTTTTGATTAAGTATAATGTTATATATATAATATAATATATATATACATAATCAACATCCATAATATAACTAGATTTTTTAATGATATATGCATAACAAAGACACCAGTGCAAACTGATGTTAGCCGTTTTGAAGATGGAAATATACTTCTGAATAGTTTAAGGTTCAAACTATGCAATCAGCTATTGAGAAGCTGATACTGTGCAGAGATACTTTTTAGTCTAAACCAAACAGCACTGAAATTTGTTCAAATGATAGCAGGAACGCTTCCTATTCAAGAATCTGACAAGTTTAAGACCAAAGAATCAGAAAATGGTTGAGGTTGGAAGAGATCTCTGGGGGTCATCTAGAACAACCCTCCAGCTAGAGAAGGGTTACCTGGAGTTAGTCCATGTCCAGGTGACTTTTGAATAGGTTCAGGGATGGAGACTCTGGGCAACCTATTCCAGTGCTCTATCACCTTCACAGTCAAAAAACATTTCCTGAGGTTCAGAGGGAACCTCTTACATTTCAATATGTGCCCATTAGCTCTTAACCTGTCGCTGGGTACTAACACCACTATGATTCTGACTCCATCTTTGTTACATGTAGTTGTGTAAATCCCAATTTGTATGTAAGCAAACAAAATTCCACCAAGACTCCTCTTTAAGCTAAAGTGTCCCACCTTTCTCATATGACTTACACTCTAGTGCCTTAATCATCTTCATGGCCCTTCATTGGACCCTGTCCACTGTATCTAAGTCTTTGACGTAAAAGAGCACTCACATTGTGGCTCAGCATTCCATGCATAGCCTCACAGGTTTCAAGCAGATGGAAAGTATCACCTCTGATCTACTAGTAACATTCCCTTTAAAGTAGTCAGAGTACCACTGATAGTCTTAGTCAAGACAGCAGGCTGCTGCCTCATATTCAACATGGTAAAATTCATTCTCAATTGTTATTTGAAGTAAATAAACTATAGAGATATTCACAGACAAGTTATTATTGACACATGAAACTTGCTTTCTCTGAAGCTCATATAAATTTAGGATGCATGAAATTTAATTAAGGATGCCAGTTAAGACAAATGGTTTCTACATGTTGAAAATTAGATATTTATATTAGAGCTTGTCACAAGTATTCCTATATTTGTGTACACTGTGTGAAAATATTCAACATAGACAGAAGGAGAAAAAGACAAGATGCCAGTGGAAAGGGTAAGAATCAACATACAAGATTAGAGCATCAGTTCTCTACTTTCCTATATCTGGAAATATATTTTATGCCATTCAGAAAATTTACTTTTAATGCAACAGGATAAGAATAGTGATTAAGTGGAAGGTACTACATGCATGCTTTCAAACAAAGAAATACACTAGTGAAAAACAATTTAGCTACAAGTGCCAAGACTTTCCAATTTTTGAAGGTTTGGTACTCCACAACTCTACTGAAGATTATTTTCAGTGCAGTTTGATGTATGAATTATTAGTCTGAGCAAAGTTTCATCAAATTGTTTAGAAGACTTTCCAATGATTTTAGTGGGACTTCAATTCATCCCTTTCTATCTAGTACAACAACAGGCCTACTTGTAGGTATTTAGCAGTTAAAAAGTTAAGTGCACAAGCTCTGGGAAGCACTTTTCACTTAATTACTTCACCTGAATGTTACCACTACAGGGTTTATAGGAGAACATGAAACTGAAGCCAGTTCTCTTGCTGTGTTGTGTAATTCTTTTGGAAAAAGATGATGGAGAGTAATGACTCTTCCTGAGCCATCCTTCCCCCCATCTATTTTTCTGTTTTCATGTGTACTAAGCTCATTGCTGCCAAAGAAAGTAGGCAATGAAAGGCTAAGATTTCTAAATCACAGCAAATCAGATATTGATCAATCCACCTGATAGTTGAATGAAGCAGCTTGTACGTATACAGACAGATATGTTTATAGGAAACTCCAGAAGTTTCCAAACTATTTCAAGGAATTAGTAAAATTAGAGTCATTTATGATACTGTTTCCAAATACATTTTTGGTGGTGGCAGCAGCTTAAAGTCATTTTTCAACAGTGTGTTTATGTCAAAACTACACCATCCTCTCTTTTTCCTAAAGACTTTAGGTTTGTTCTACAGGAAACTTAATCAATCAGCTAGTCCCCACTGTGTTATGCTAGAGCTCAGTCATTCCTTTCTGCTCAGAAAATGACCTGCACTTTCTTTTGGCCTACACAGACTGAGATCTAAGAAGTTTGATACCACATATCTAACCGACCAACTTGATTAATTTGAGGAAAAATTAAATATCTATAATATTATGTCTTTGACTGGAGTAACATATTGCTTATAGTTTTTTACTGTTTTGCAAGTGATCATTTATAAAACTTTTAATTCCCTTTTTCCAATCTTAAAAAAAATCACTTGGAAACTATTCCAAGTTGCAAACTATTCATTTATTTCAACAACATTGTGTATACAGAGACTATATCACAGCTTTAACACAATGGATAGTATAACCAGTAATATTCAAGACAGTCAAAACTGTTTTCCCTGAAAGAAATTTTGCTCAGCACTAAACATGTATTTATTTATGTCATTCCAAAATTGATACTTCTTATTTATCTCTATGAAAAATACAACAGATACTATGAGCACAATAATACTATTTGATATAGCAAATTCTCAGCTACAAAATATAATTTTTCCAACAGTCACTACCATTAGCTATGCATTTATAAATGTGATAAAGAGCCTTCATGCCATTCTCATAATAAACTACACAGTCATCTGAATTAATGGCTTGTCTTTCATGTCTCTGACACCACTGCTGAAACACACCACCCAATTTCTTTTCCTGCCTTGTGTTTGTCCATCTGAACCAAAATAACACATAAAATGAAATTAATTTCTAGCTTAGACAATGAAGAAAAATGGCAAAAAACAAGCTAGATATCAGCTTTATTCACAAGAGAGCCATGTAGGCGTTACCTTCCAACCTCTTCATAATTTGTCACTGCAACAATGGACAAGGGAAGAGCCACTGATGCCTTCTAGCTATACTTCAGAAAGGTCTCTGACACAGTACCACACAACATCCTTCTCTGCAAATCGGAAAGATATGGATTTTATGGGTGGACTGTTCAATGGATGAAGAACTCACTGCAGGACTGAGTCCAGAGAGTAGTAGTAAATGGCCCAGTCTGGATGGAGATCAGTAATGAATGCCATCCCCCAGGGGTCAGTGCTGGGGCCAATACTCTTTAATATCTTCATCAATGTCATCAACAGTGGGGTCAAGTGCAACCTCAACAAGTTTCCTGATGACACCAAGCTGCAGGGTACAGTCCACATACCAGAGGGACCTAGACAGGCATGAGCAGTGGGCAAAGGTGAACCTCATGATGTTCAGCAAATCCAAATGCAGGATCTTGAACCTAGGTCAAGACAACCCCCCATTACCAGTACAAGCTGGGTACAATAAGACTGAGCACAGCCTTGCCAAAAAAGACATGGGGGTAGTGGTGGATGAGAAGCTGGACATGAGCCAGCAATGTGCCCTTGCAGTCAAGAAAGCCAACCATATCCTAGGCTGCATCAAAAGAAGCATGACAAGCAGGTCAAAGAAGGTGATCCCACCCCCTGCTCTGCACTGATGAGGCTTCACCTGGAGTACTGCATGAAGATGTAGAGTCCTCAGTACTGGAGAGACAGAAATGCTGGAGTTCATCCAGAGAAGGGCCATGAAAATGACACATGGAATCTAACTTCTCTCCTACAAGGACAGGCTGAGAGAGGGGCTATTCAGCCTGGAGAAGAGAAGGCTGTGAGGAGACTTCAGTAAACAAAGGGGACAGACTAGTGATGATAGAAAAAGGGGAAATGGCTTCTAGCTCAACGAGAAAAGATTTAGGTTAGATATAGATATATTTTACAGTGAGAGAAGTGATGTAGTACAGTGATGTAGTTGATGCCTCACCCTTCAAGACTTTCAAGGCAAGGCTAGATAAGGCCCTGGGCAACCTGATCTAGCTGTAGATGTCCCTGTTCATTACAAGGGAGCTGATCTAGATGGCCCTAACTATGATTATAAGGTTCTAATTTGGAAAAAACTCTTCAAGCCTGATTCTTGTAATCCTGCCCCTCCATTTCATGACTTCCAGAAAATCACTTCTAGAAGCTTTCTTTATTTAGAAGTTCTTACGCTGTAAGTTACCATTTGTCTTAATTTCAGTGTCTTATTCAGTAACTGAACTTGGTCAATCTTTCGCCTTCAAGCTTTCATTCAAATTATTAAAGAAATTTACAAGTACATTTGGCAACATTTGATACATGCATTCAATATTATGTTAGCAAACAAAACCAGTATTTATTTTACCCCCAAATCTGTGTGTGCATGGTAAGAGTAGTGCTTCTGCTTTATACATCTATGCCAAAGATATCATTAATCCTTTCTTTCAAAAGAAATTGAAAAAGGATAGCAAGAAACATATAAACATTTTGCTAAGAAGGAAAACGCCCCTTTCTACTTCCTATAAGCATTTGTTCACAAGCATATGAGATAGTAAACTATTTTGTATCTTACAAAATTAATTTTGATGACAAGCAAATTATCAACAAAAGAGAAAATTATGTTCAGAAGTGGCCCACAGTTAAAAATTATCCTAGCAAGTCAGTTTCTTAAAATAATATGCCACACGCATTATTTCAGTCTAGAAAGGTCATCAGATAAGACTCACTCAATAGTCTTATCTCTTCTATCTGAATTTCTGCAAACCTAAAAACAGCTTACACTCATCACAATATTGTGGTATTTCATTAGTACATCGATTGTCTGTATAAATGATTTCACTGATTTAAAGGCTATCATTTTGGATACAAATGGAAAATGATATATACAGAATAAGGTAAATATTTATATATGAACATATTTCTCCTAGCATTGCTTACAGATGTCAACAATTATTCCCTATTTTGTAAAAACACCTCTACAGTTTTAGCTATTGTAATATAATCTTGATTGTAGAGAAGCAGAAACAATTATAAAAGGCTAAATACTATTTTCCATTGGGTAGAAGAATTGACGTCATATTTCATTTCTGTATGGAGGAAGTCAGTGTAATTTTCAGTCTGATTCTCTACTACTTATTAGCAGAAGTATGATCTTGTTATAAATTTCATACATAAACAGGAAGCAATATCCATCAAAGCTCTTAAAACTTTATTTCATTGCAGTCATTTTATGCTTTTCCAGCCTTAGGGAAACACATACTGCTGCTAAAAGGCCAATGGAAAACAATCAGTGCTTCAGGACAGATTCCAACACAACAAATTCAGAGACTTGACAAAGGGAGCATCTTCAAACATAGTTAAGCTTTCCATAGGGAAAATACAATCCCTTGTATTCTACTGACAATTAACAATTTAGAGCTACTCCGACCTGCTCTACTGCTAGACAAAATATTAAAAAATTATTAAAGCTTCTTTTTCTCTTCAGTTTGGATTAATGCTGCTGGCTTTAATAGGGATAGCGATCATCCATATAGGAGGCACTCTTAAATGCATGAATCAAGTGCCATCTTCTTATTTCCTCTCTCCCTAGAAGTCTTGAATCCTACCAGGTAAACTATCAATTATGTGATTAGAGGAACTCTACTCCTGCTACTCCTTCCTGTGAGTATACCACTTCAGGAACAGAGATAATAGCAACTGCTCACAGTACCTCTGCTTGATGCCTTTTTGTCCCTGTATGATTGCAAGCAAACAGTAGAATGATTCAGTTACTTATGTTTAAAAACTACTGTACAGTTCAAACATAATTTGCTTAGACTTGGTTTTAAAAAAATATTTCATATTTCAAAATTCAAATAATCTTTAATTTTTAAGTTCTCAAACACTCACACCTCTCTCTCTCATATGGCTGAGAAAAATAAATTACATATTAAGATAACAGTAGTTTAAGAAAAGTAAATACTTGTACACAAAAATGGCAAGGAGAGGAACTCTCTTATTACTTTCATGACCACATAAATCCCTGTCAACTCTGGAAAGCATAATCCCAGTACTAGGTTTATGGTTGTCTAGGAAGATATCTATACCCCTATCACCCTTCTTTCCTTGAACTCCTGCTGATTGCAACATTGTATGGTATGGGATACACTTTTTATCAATATGGGTCAGTTGTTATCTTTCACAACTGCTCACCTAACTTTAGCTTAGTTGTTTTGGTTGAGTAGTACAGAAGCACCAATCAGTAACATCCAGTTACTGGTATGTTATCAACATGGTTTCAGTTACAATGTACAGTTACAAACACAACACTCCAAGGACTGGCAAAGAAAATAAAGTTAATCTCAGCCGTACTTAATATAGAAGAATATGCTCAACAACAGTAATCTATTATACCAAAAAAGCCACTTCCTAGCAAACAGCTGATGTTGTGTGCTTTATTCACCGATTAATTTTGTTCTATTATGAGGAAAACACAACATTTTTTGTCAATAAAGGAAAGCTCATTCCCATATACTAAACACTTCAAGAGCTCTCAGAGCGTAGACTGCAGAAGTGTGCATTCAGTTAAAGTTTGGAAATTCAACAATGAGCAGAGACCACTACTTCACTAACTTCATAGGAAACATATACAAGCATAAAGATGCACTCTGTATGAACTGATGATTCAACTAGTACATAAGGATCAAGAGTTTGAAGATAGAAGAACTAGAATACACCAACAAAAAGAGCTTTGAAATCAGAACCTTTCAAAAGGTAAGCAGGGGAAACACTTCCACAAGAACTCTCATCACAGCACAAGATACATTGCTTCATTAGCTCCACAATGTATTCTCCTACAAAAAGCAATAATGCTCATGGCAATGAACACCTTTACATTACCATGTCAAAATTAAATCATTATGCTTGTAATTTGATTATATTACATGTTATTGAAAGATTTATATTTTCAATAAGTAACTTGAAAACCAAAAGCCATTTTTATGAATATTTGTTATTGATACTTGTAGGATCTGATGCGCGTGCTGTAGTCACAAATAATACAATAAACAATAAAATCTTTAACATTTTTTCCATTTCTACTGCTTCATATATAATAAAATCTATTAAAGCATTTACTATGTCTGTTGTTTCTTTTGAATATGAAAAAACATTTATGTAGTGCTAAAACTTGGGGCACTTGAAATTTAAATAGAAATAAACCTGTAATACTTAGGAAACTACCATCTTTGAAGCACATAAAGGAAAAGAAGAACTAATGTTCAATAAGCTAATACTAGCAAGTATAAACTATATTTAATAAAGATAACAGTCATGGCTAGGAGGGTAAGTACGCATAAATAAAACTTCTTAGAAGAAAATACAACTGTGATATTGCTAGGACACTAGCCAATCAGCCAACTGTAGTTATCTCTCAGCAAAATTCCCTTAACTAAAAATCTTAGAAGTGTTTCCTAAACCAAAGGATAGTGACTCGTAGAACACCTGATACAGTATCATATTTAACCAAATGTCCTTAAAATGGTCACATGTCTTGAGACTTCCATGCTATTTTTAAAAAAAATGTTAACATCTGCTTTATGTGCTTAAAATCAAATTCAACACTTTCTACCAAAATGGATCACAGATTAAAATCCATATGAACAAAAGTTCCAAAAGAATGAAATATTAATGATACCTAAATTACTCTAGATTTGAAACATGTACCATGTACGTGGTTATTGCAGACATCTAGCAGTCTCACTGATTTTCTTCTTTCAGAAAGCAATCAAGTTGAACAAACCAACCACAGGTAACCATAACTACTACAAGAAGCCTTTTTTGTTTGTTTGTTTTTCCCCCCTCAGAGAAGTTAGAAAAACAGGATTCAGAAAAATCATTTCTCGCTATCTTTAATATTTATTTCTAACAACAAACTTCAATAGAAGTCAATTTTTTAAACTGTTCCAAATAACAAAAATATTGTTGAAGGGGAAGAACATTGAATATACTGTGATTAACCTTAATATCCATGCAGGAGGATATATAACGTCTATCAGCACTAAAACACTATTAGAACTTCAGGCATTGCCAGAATAAATTATTCGTCATCTTAGTCACAGGGTGACAATTTGAGTTTATTCAATTGCCAAACAAAGAAGAAAAAAATTTGAAGAACTTGAGCAACCATTTCAGAAAATCTTTACCTAATAAACAGATAACCCTTTCAAGAGGGTTAAAGCAGTTTCATTGCTTTGCCTTTTAAATTAATACAGTGCATGAACGTTTTAGCATTTACAAAATATGAAATAGAACCAGTGTTAATAAATACAAGTATTCCATGTCTCACTATCCATTCTTTGTACACCTGCAAAGAAACTCTCTGCACTATCTTGAGTGTTTGTGTTCATTATAAGTTTCTGCCTATCAAATAGCTCTTTGACAGCTCAGTTTTATATTTTTCCCCAGAAATTTGCAGTCTAATTGAGCTTTCTCTTAACTTGCATTTGTTAAACTCAAGATATACTTTGACTTCCAGATTAAAAGTCCACTCCTCTATCTTATGTAAGTATATTTTAATCTTTATTCAGTTCAGTTATATCCTCCTATAATCCATATCAAAACAGCGTTTTTTTTTTTTAATCCTTTGTTTTCCTAATGTCCATAACATCTCACTCAGCTCTTCATTTCCTAGCTATATTTAGTAATATTAGGGAAAAAAAAAACACTCAAAAACTGTTTACCTTGTTAACTTAACTGTAATATTTGTTAAATTATAAGGAATCTATAACACCAGTAAGAATTTTTTGTGAACAAAATTAGAAGTGTAACTTAGTTCTGTTATTAAAAGTGAAATGAGTGCATATATAAGTTATTATATTTAATAGAGGAAATGTGATTTAAAATATCATTTAAATACTATTGCAAGTATATTTTACCCATGTAATGAGATTTGCCTGTTCCCTCACTATGAGTGATGTCTTTTTTTTGTTTTTCCCTCCTCCTCTCCAATACCCAGTAACACTAGAGAGATTCAGATGCCCTGCTGTCAAACACACCCTCTGGACATTATAGCAAATAAGTTAGGCTATCTACTGTCTGTCTTACGATATTGTTCTAGAAATGATTTAAACACCACTTACCTCAAAGATTATAAAATATCTAGACTGTCAGAAATTCAAAAGAAAATCAAAAGCCAGGTAATCCTACCTTTGGCAGGCTGGTGCTTCAGCTCCTATTCAGCCTATGCCGGCTCACTAAATAAGACAGGAAAGTAATTTTAACATCTTATATTTAAGAAATCTTCCCAACAGCTTTCCAGTTCTCAGCCTCTCCTTTTTATAATCCACTCTTCTGGCAGTTTGCAGATTTAAGTGACTTTGTGTTATTGCTTTTATTCTCAGTAATAACTCTTTACATCCGCTTTAGGTATTATGGGATTTCTAGCACTTGCGTGCGACATCTCTTCCAAAAGAGAAAAGAATAAAGTAGAACCCTTAGAAACTTCACATTACTTTGGAGTTGTCTCCCTTCTTACTGTAAGTATTGTCTACTGCCATGAAATATATTAAGTCCATTTGCTGTAAACTACAGCATCAGAAGAAAAAAAATCATTTTGCCATGTACCTCAGGACTTCCAGTAACATGAAAACCACTGTCTAGAAATGGTTTTTGGGTTTTTTTTGGAACAGACTGAATCCAGTCAGGTCAATTGATTTTGGGTTTCCTTAAAGAAACAAGCATCAACGTATGCTCTACTACATTTTTCATTTGCAAGATCAAACTCATAGCATGACATTTTATAAAAACAAAGCAAATCTGTTGACTAATACTTCAGCACTTGCATAAGCTATTATCAATAAAGCATTCTGTAGTTAGAAATCACCAACAAGACATTGAAAACACAGAAGAAAAACAGTGAGTAAACTTTCACTTCTTAGAAAAGATACCTGATTGTTTCATCTGCATTGGAAGTATCACTGAGACAATGTAACGTAAAGGAAAGCACAGCAACAGCAGCAAGGTCAGACTTTCTCAAACGCAAGAGTCATAGGCACAGAAATAAAGGAGGGAAGCTACTAACTTTCTGAATGGCTTCAAGTACAGAGGGATCTCTAGTAAGAAACCTTAGCCCCCACTGCCAACCCTTAAATGAGGTCTGGGAAGGCATGGATCCTGGCTCCACTCTTTCTGGTTGCTCAAGTGCATTACATGCACCTGAACTTCCCTGGGCTGTCCCTGTCTTCCCACCAGCTGCTCAATCACTGTTTCAATCTGTGACTAAGCATTTTTGCTAGAGATGAATATCAGAATGCTATGTAAGTGTTCTAAACATATGCAAATTCTTTAGCTAATATGTATAATCCATCAAGGAACAGGTAAGACATGATAGTTTTCTATGACTGTATTGATTTGCTTGGACTACAAGGACTACAGATATAAAATCACTGATGAGATTTGAGAAATAAAATAAAATACTGAATGGTATCTTCTCTTTTTTTTTTGTTTATTGTGTTCTCAGAGAAAGGGCACACTAGTGAATGAAGAAACAATTACTTTCAGTGAATGCACATTGTATGGAGAATGGACGGGTGTATAGGGAATGCAGAAAGCTGCTTAATTACTCAAACCATGTGTTCCACCCCTATCACAGGGTCTTGAAAGCAGAAGAATATGCTTTTAAGTTCAAAGACAAGTACTAACAAATTATGTCAATCCAAATACTGATCTACTTCAGCCCCTTGGCATCTTCTGTTTTACTTTGGTTTCTAAATGAAGACACAAACACCTGTTCTTGCAGAAGGTGGTATTTGTTTATTGTAGTTCTTCCTGCTGGGTTTTAATCAGCCTGCAGCTGCAGAATCCAAGAAAATAACAGCTTTTAGTACCAGATTTTCATATATCAGCAATATTGATCTGGAAAAAAAAATCATACTTTATTTCCATCATATGTTACTAATCATGTAATTTTTGCATTCTTCAAGCTTCTAATTAGAGAATGAATGCATCTATAATGCTAGTAAATGAAGTTTTGTACATTATGCCCTGAGGGTGATATTAGATTATGTTCTCCTATTGTAAAGTCTAATTTTTGGAAGAAGATTCTGAAACCTTTGCCAGTTTGTACTCTTTCCATTCTTTACTTTGAAAAGTATTGTCCAGGGAGAATCAAGAGACTGAAAAAAAATAATCAAGTAACAAATTAACTAACAATCAAAAATTAATAGTATGTAAATCCCTCCATTCAGAAGGGATTGACAGAAGAAAAAGGTACTCAAGGGGCTCTAGGAGAAGTAGGGTAGAAACTTTCTGCACAGAATTGTAAGGTAAGAACAATGAAGCAATTATATTTAGAAATCCGACCATTAAGAAAGCATTCTTGTATATTTAGGTGTCTTTAAAAGTTTTGTTCCTTATCAAATAGTGTGTTCCATGCATGATCAGCATGCAGTGTTAATATTTATTTATTGTCTCTCATTAATAGAACAAATTCACTGGCTGCAGACAGCTAGATGCTGTGCAAAAATGTTATAAAAATTTTGCTTAGTTCTAAAGAAATTCATTAAAGCTTATAGAATAGAAGAATTTGGTAAAGTAAGAGTTGAAATAGTGAGATTTGACTGTGGTTAGTTGCATCAGTTCAACAGCTTACCCTTTTTTTTTTGTTTTGTTTCTGTATTTTTAACTGCAGACTTGAAGATTTGATAGGAAAAAAAAAAAGACTGTTAGAGAACTCCCTTTAAAAGGAGAAAAAGAAGGAAGTGAAACACTTCACAAAACAGAATAGAACAAATAAAACTTATATATGTAAAACTACATTCATAACATAATATGTTCATAGCTACCAAAGAAAGCTTTCATAGAGCCCTTGGAGTTGGAAGCGACCTTTAAAGGTCTAGTCCAACTCCCCTGCAATGAACAGGGACATGCAAAGCTAAATCAGGTTGCCTAGGGCTTGATCTAGCCTCACCTTGAAAGTAACCGGGGATGGAGCATCAACCACATCTCTATGTAACTTGTTTCACTTCCTCATCACCTTCACTCTAAAATACTTCACTGTCTTCTATCAAAGCGAGCCATTTCCTACTTTTGTAATTGCCCATTTACAGCTGTAATAATTAATCTCTTCAAATAGGTGGCAATTTCATTGTAACCAAAGACACCAGATTGACCACATAACAAACGTTAAGTAAAACATGAGAGAATGGAAAAAATGATTACATGAGCATGGATCTCTGTAACAATAAGCTCACCTTTTAAGACTGCTTAAATAACAATGAGAGGAGATTATTGTTTCTGTAATATTTTATGAACAATGCTATTTTAACATTTCTTTAGCATTACTTTACTCTGTATCACAAAAAAAATGAGATGCAAAACACACCAGAAAGCGAACTATAAACTTTGATTCACTCTCAAAGTCAAGGCATATCTATTCTGAATTTAAACAAGTTTCCTATCACAGAATCACTGAATAGTTAAGGTTGCAAGGGGCATCTGGAGGTCATCTGGTCCAACTTCCAAGCATAGTGAAGTGCTTCCCACAGTTCCTAGATTAAACCTCCCGTATTTCTAGTTGTGCCTATTGCATCTCTTTCTGGCACCGAGCATGACTGAAAATAGCATGATTCTATCTTATTTGCACACTCCTGTCATGTGTTTATGGACATTTATAAGACTTCCCCTGGGCCTCCTCTTCTCAAGGGTGAGCAATTCAAACTCTCTCAGCCTCTCCTCAAAGGAGTGATGTTCCTGTTCCTTCATCATCTTAGTGGCCCTCCACTGGACTTTCTCTAGTGCATCCATGGCTCTGTTGTACCAGGAGACCCAGAACTGGACTCAGTACTCCAGGTGTGGCCTCACCAGTGCTGAACAAAGGAGAAGGATTGCCTGTCTGGATCTGCTAGTGATACCTTGCCTAATGCAACCAAGAGTAGCAGTAGCTTTTAATTTTTCAAATTGATGTCCACCAAGAAATCCAGGTTATTCTGCAGAGATGCTCTCCAGCTGTGTGTTCCCAGTTATAGGGCTCTGCACTTCACCCTGTGAACTTCACAAGATTTTTGTCAGCCAGTCAGGACTTTCTGAATGGCTGTGCAGACAGATCTCTCATGAATCAGCCATTCCTAACAGTTCTGTGTCACCTGCAAGTTTTCTCATTCAGTAGCTTCTGTAACTTGTCATATCAGACTCCAGACAGCATCCTTCCACCTTTGACACTTCCCCACAATAAGACAAAACCCATCAGTAAACAGAGCATATTTCTTTTTACTCTCTGGTAGTTTATTATTCAGTGCAACCTCTTCAGAACTTGTCACTTGCTCCTCTGGCAATATTCCAAAATCTTTGCCTTCAGGCCTGTCCACAATCACTTCCAAGATTCCTGGGTAACTGGGGTTTCCTATTCAATGTCACTGTGTAATCCACAAGTGCAACCCACATACTCCATGTTAGAATTGATTGTATGGTGTATGAAGGGGACTTTCCCTGTTGAACATCCAGCCCAGCACAGGCATTTAGTGTGCCAAGTGGAGCTATGCTTCAGTACCAGCCACTTCTGAAGCAGATGGAATCCCTTCATATGGTGGCATTATCTCTTTTTTTAGTTAGACTGTAGTGGATTTTGAATCTGTTGTATCCCCAACTCCAAAAACATAGCACCAAGTCTTCCCTGATGCTTTCTACCAAGGGTTCTGTAGGGCAAATAACCTCCAGAAATAGCACCCAGAAGAAATAGGGCCAAAGCTGGTATATTTTTGATAGACTTAGGTAGATGGTATACAGATAGTTAATAAGAAAATTAATAAGAAAAGAGTGGCTCACCTTTGAAGATGGTTGAGGCTCACTGATAACTCCACTAGGGAGGGATCTCCAACCAGAGATCCTTCCCTGGTGGTGGTCAGCCCTTAACTGGGGTCTTGGGAGAGGTGGAGTCAAACTCCACCCCTTCCAATCACACTCACTTGTACCCCTGCGGCTGACTCAGTGCTCGCCTCAGGTGATCAACCAGTGGTTCAGGCCGTGATTCAACAGTTCCCATACAGGTTCCAAGTGGTATGCCACAACTAATATTGCCAGTGCATTTTTCTCAATACCTCTGTCAGCAGTGTGCAGGCCACAGTTTGCTTTCACACGGGGGAGAGGGAGGGCTGGGAGTGGGGGGGGTGTTGTCCAGGACACCTGGAATTGACTGTTCCAGTGAGTGAAAACACAGCCCTATAATTTGGCATAGGTTGACCAAAACTGCACTGAAACAGGGGAAGTTTCCTGAACACCTGCTTGAATGATGACGTCACTGTGTGGGGCAACACAGCACAGCAGATGTAGATGTAGAAAGATGTAGAAAACATGCTCTCTGCTGCAGCTGGGGAGAATGGCTCCATATTGGGTGCCAAAAAGGACTGTTCTGGTTTCACTCAGCAGTCAGCTGAACACCACACAGCCATTTGCTCAATCCCCGCCCTGAATGGAGTGAGGGAGAGAACTGGAAACAAAATAGAACTTGTTGGTTGAGATAAAAACTATTTACTCAGACAGAAAAGGAAAATGGGACAGCTCCTGCTTTCTTATCATCAGCACACACATGCAGACCCTCTGCTGCCTAAACCTTGTCACACTAACCCAGTGTGAGGTATGTGGTGGTGAGTGCTAATATTTGACCAGAAAAGTCTCTGGGAAGACAGAAGTGCTTGTTTGTATTTTCTCTTAATGAAGCATCATGAGCACAGAACCATGGTGTATTGCAGTTTATTCAAATTCATTTAATTTGAAGTTACCCTGTTCCACTGTTTGCAAATATTTCCACATATTTTTGGTCATTGTTTCTCTGAAGGCAAATGTTGATATTTGTGGCAAGCTTCATTGCCTTTTTTTGTTAGTTTTCTGAAATAAGATGAACTTTAATTTGCTGAACCCTGACCACTAAAACTATTGCAAATGGAAGCAAGTAAAGAATGGATATGTGGCTCTTAATTAGACATCAAATTAGGAGAAGCAGTAGCAAGGACACAATCATTTCAAACATCTCTTGAATGAAGGACATCAATGATCAATACAATTTTTTTCCATATGAAAGGAAGCAGTAGGGGTAAAAATGACAAAGTCTTTTTCTTTCTTTTAGCTATTCTATTCTTTCATAGTTTCTGGTGGAAAAAAAGTTCCAGTTTAAAGTTCTAAAAATAGATATTTTTTGTTTTGTTTTGTTTTTTCTTTTTAACTAATTATGATATTCTAACAACCTTTCTTTAAAATAGTGCACTTAGTTTTTTATTTTTATAAAGAATATTATTCTCATCTGACCTATCACCTTGTTGAAACTGAACTATCATTGTACTAAGAATACTCCATAGAGACAGAGAAAGCATTGCAAATGAATTCATCACTATTCTGATGCTTTTTTGCCTCTGCTTTTCATCACAGATGAAATAGACACAGTGAACATTTTTATGTGTTCTTCCTCCTTTAAGGCATAACAAGTTCTTCATACAATAAAAGGTCATATGAATGGGCTTTAGTAGAAACAATATTTATCTTGGGAATATTTGCTTTCCTAAGCTGAAATTTATAGTTCATTTTGCTAATAATTTAATATTATTAACTATTAACCTCTAATATTACATACAATATATATCTCAAAATAGTATCACTAGAGCTGATCCAAAAGATTGATCAGGAACATATCGAAGGAAAATATCACTAAATTTGTTCAATTATGATTGTTTCTAGACACATGCTTCAGATGTTCTTAGAACTAGAAATCCAAATGTGTGAATCCAGTTTTCATTGAACCACATTCCAAAATGGCTTGGTTTGGAAGGGACCCCTAAGGTCATCTTGTTCCAAACCACTGCCACAGACAGGGTTGCCAACCACTAAATCAGGAACTAGATCAGGCTCCCTCAGGCCCCCATCCTACCTGACCTTGAATGCCTTGAAGGATGGGACATTCACACCTTCTCTGATCCTATGAGATGCACTAATTTTCAAGGGTGTTTGAGAAAACATAGATTTTAATAATCACATGAAAAAATTGCTCAGCTTGCACTTTAGAATGCAATCTAATATACTGCAAAGTATTTTTCTTATTCTATATAGTATGACAAATTACCTTGAATATCAGACAAAGAACCAAATTTGAAATTTAGGAAAAGTAAAGGATATTTGACCCATTATATTAATCCAGTCTTCTTAATAAGATAAATCATATGACTTCATCTTGAATTGCTAAATTAAGTCAGAGTTTGTTTTAACAACAACCCTTCTTCCAGAAAGATGTAAGTGATAGATTAACTATCAAGTGGCATACAGTTAATACCTAGATGGCAACTTTATGAATAGTACATACAAATCGTATGGTTTCACATTTTGTTTGAAAGCCAGAGGGGACTGTTAAATAAAATACTTCATCCTTTTTCTAAGCTTTTCTTCTTAGACTTTCAGCACTGCACTGAAAGATCCCTTTTCTATGTTCAAGAGAGCTCACTAGGTTTTCTACGCACACCCCAAAAAACAGCTTCATGAGTGTCTTCTGCGTACAGATGACAAATAACTTGATAGCAAGTTAGACAATGTATAACAAAGGAAGCGATATTGCATAAAATCCTGTATGTCTAAGAAAATAAATATGTCATAGCTCATTTTCTTAATGAGAAAAGGTGCCATAGCTCACTCACTCTTGGGTTATATATCCATGTTAGGGTACAATTTCTACTTTTTCTTCAAACCATATAAACTTCTGAAACTTCCAGAAAGAAGTTCAAATGACTTATCTAATAGATAACACCAACTAACAGAATTTCCCACAAAGTTAGGAAAAGATCTCTGGTGTCATGTGAATTGGCATGGAACAGGGGATCTTTTTATAATGTTTTAGCCTTTTCTAAAAGATGGCTTTGGTGCAAAATCTTTGGAGTGCATTGTGGCACTCTGAGAGTAACCTCCCTTATGTGCTTGAAAGTGTGTCTATGTTCTCTCAGCATGAATAAACAAAAGGTTTGGATTTGTGCACAAAGCTGACCTAAATCAGAAAAATACTTTGAGGTGAATCTGAGCACAGTCCAGAGACACACACAGGCCGCTGATATAGATTGCCCAAGCCATGTACTTCACCTATACACAGCAGTCACACAGAACAGAGAGAGTAGTGTCCCTTTCTTCTCCTCAGACTCGCAGAGACAACAGGGCATTTAGACTATATATAAAGAAAATGTTTTTTACAGCAAGGGTAGTGAAACACTGGGACAGAGATGTTTCAACCATAGAGACATACAAGGTCACTCTGGATCAGGCTCTGAGTAACCTGATCTAGCTGTATATGTCCTTGGTCATTTCAGGAGAGCTGGAATAGATGACCTTTAAAGCTTCCTTCCCCCTCAAACAATTCTTTGACACTTTCTCCTTGGGTTTGCAGAGCTCTGCAGTTTCTTCTCAGTCCAAGGCACCCCTGATTCACAGTCTTATCAGAAGAAAAGTAGAAAAGTCCAGATTGATCTTCCTGAAAGCAGCACCTGTACTTTGATAGCTCATTGACTTGGTGACTGGAAGGTTTGTCTCAATTTTTGCTGTGTCAGTTCAGTGTCTGAGTATTTTGCTTACTGTTCCTCATCCTTTTCTTCTTATCATCCCGATCCAGAAATATTCAATCAGACAATCTCGCTTAAATCAATATTCACAGATTTCATCTCCTTCCTTATCAATTAGTGCTGTTGCTCAAGTTTGGTTCCCATCATAGTATCCACTTCTTTTTATCCCTGACCAGATACTCTTAAAGGAGCAGACACTCATTTTCTAAGGTCTAAAACATTCTGTGAATGATGTTGCACCAGATCAGAACATACCACTATAATTTTAGCAATAACAGTATCAATTCCTTAACAACTATGGCTATATGCAGTAAGGAAATGTATGTTGATTTCTCCTTATTCTTCTTATTCATTTGAAATTTTTTCCCTGAAGAGTCTAGGGGGTCAGATATATCCACTGGTATCCATTGAAAACAAAACAAAACTTTGAAGTCCCTCTAAAAAGAAAGGTAGTCCCCACTTTTTTCCATTTTTTTTCTTTTTTTTTTTAACATAGTACTGATTTTTGGTTTTTGTTTTCTGTTGGTTTGCTTTTACATACCAACATATGTAACATTGGTTATCTTTCTTTGTTTTGTCTGTGTTCAGAATACAGGGTGTTCTGAAGCCAAGAGTAAATTATAATGCTTTTCCACATTCATATATATGATATTAAAAGGTAGTTTAATCCAGCAGATCATTTCTGGGTCAACATATCACAGGACACAGGTCTGAAAATGGTTGTGCAATTACAGTAATATTCTTTAACCACAGCAGATATTCTTACGTATTGTTTATTAGCCTCAGCATTTCTATATGAAAATAAAAATACCACTTGACATTTCTAGAGCATCTCCTGGTTTTGAATTTCAGGGTGATTCATCAATAAAACTTTCATTCAAATTTGAAATCCTGCAGTTGCATAGTGAAATTTCTCTTATTTATCATACTAGGATTCATCATAGAATTATACTGAGGAAATCTGTACTGGTTTTGTGTTACGAGCTCCCTAACCAAGCAATTCAACAGAGAAACAGGCTTAGGATATATATATATATCCTAATATATATGTATTTTACTTCCAGGTTAGCTGTGCTACGAACCAGAACCAGTCCAAAACCTGTTTAGCCCCACTGAATCAATATCAAGCTGATCACTAGGCATAGGATACGCCAGCTCATTTGTGTATCTTCCAGCATTTTAAGCATCTTCCAGCAAAGAGGTGGCTTATGCGTAACTAACACGTAACAGTTGTTAGAAGCTATACATACACGCCTTGTCAGTGAGAAGGAAATTCAAATGCAAGTCACAAACTATAGAGAGCCTGATCCTCGAATGTTCCCTAGTCTGACAGCATTTTCCAGCTTTTTATTTCCAAGGTAAGCTCAACAATAGCCCAAGCTTGTATAGGTCTGAATATACACACCATCTATTTTTTCTTTTTCTCTTCTATTCTACTTTGGAAACTGCTTGTTTGTCTTTCATATGGAAACTTAAGGTGACTTCAATCATTACTAAAGGAAATCAAATGGATTGTATATGAAATCAGATATAAAAGTGTATCACCACGGAAAAAAGTGAAAGTATACTTTTGGTATGCAGCCAAACTATCATTTAGGACTAGTAAATTATGATTATGTAGCTAGTTTTCCGGGTGAGCTAGTACATGAAGCACTGCAGTTAATGGGAAAAATACACAGGAGACTATTAGAAGATGTTATATTCAAATGACGTCTGTATAAATAGTATGAGAAGCCAACTTTGTTCGTGAATTACTGGTGATATGAAGTAGGATGGCATAGCTAGCTTCAGAAAGTCAATGAATACAATGATGTGGAGTTTTATTCTCATCTACAATTTTTACTCTTCAAAAACACTGGAAAAATAATTTTGTGGTACTGCAAAACATGAAAATGGGAAGTAAATCAAATCTGTCTTTAGTGCATTAAAACTGTATAAGATCATGTCCTTTACAGTACATGGAATATTAATGCTTTCATATATTTGGTAATTCCAAAGATATAAAGATCTACTATGGTCACTGAATTGTGACCTGAATTATGCAGACTGTTGATCCATGTCAAGTAATTTTGGTATCATGCCCTTCTTATAACATCTATCTCAGCTACAGTACATACTGATCTAAGGTCTTCAAATATGGTATATTCTACTGATTCCCAGATAAGCTCTTCTGGTGATTAGATACAGTATTTTCTTATTTAGTAGGTACTATCAAAATATGTTTACTTCTAGAAGTTGGATTGTCAAATTATATTCCTTTAAATTAAACGCCATCAAGCTGTCAGTATTCTTAGGTTATTATAGGTCCTTGTAGACATTGTCATCTATATGTAAAATAAATACTTCAGATTTACTTCACTTCAAATTACTGTAATTCTTTTATCTAAGCCTCATAAGTTTCTGAAGATTTCAAAACTCATATCGGTCTCATTAATTTAATGTACAGAAGAAATAGACTTTCAGAATTCCTACTTTTCATCTTCATGTAAGGGGATTAGAAATTCAGTAATTCAGAAATTGTATTGGCCTTCAGTGTTACAGCATTGGAAAAAGATCAAATGTTCAGCTGTTACCAATCCTGACTTTAATTCATTTTTCATGCTTCGTATTTGTTGAGAGCCACCTTGAAAATATTCTTAAGCCAATACCAGTTTAATCCTAAGAACTGTGGGATGGCACATTTTTATGATGATGAAAAGTGTGTAATCCAACATAGCAATTAAGTGTTCTTATTCTAAAGGTTAAGAAAATCTCCATTTCTCACAATAAAACAAACAACAGCGAAACAATTCAAATGCTGAATTATTAAGAGCGCTTAACAAAAAATAATGTAACTTCACTACTTTTTGTTATTATTTATTCTTTTTCATTCACATGTACAATAAAGGTATGAGCCAATTATCCAGCATGTTAGTGGAAGTATTTATTGTTAAATTGTCAACAATTTTGAAAATATTTAAAAATTTTATATTAAACTAATAAAACTCAAAACTTATAAAAAAATCTTATAAAACTTATCGGCTTGCTTTTAGCATTTTGAAAAATATCTCCTGGTGGCTGATTTTATGATTCTATATATAATTATTTGACTGTCTCATCACACATCCATTTTAAATGTCACTCTAGAGATTATTCTTGTGGATGGAACACTGTCTCTGGGTATTCAAAATATCATACCACTTATAGTCATGGATATTACTGTTTATTGTTCTTCAGTCATAACTGTCTGCATAGTGTTGTGCATTTCTGGCTGAAATTGTGTTAATAGCACAGTAGTGTATTGGTTATTGTAGAACTTGTATGGTGTTCATTTTACCCTTAGAGAAAGAAGATTGAGGATGATCAGGAATCTGTGAGGGGGCATAGACAAAATATCTGACTCAAACTAACCAAAAGGATATTCTATACCATATAATATAATTGTCAGCAATAACATCTTAGGGAAAAAAGGAGGAAATGTAGAAGATCATAGCATTTATTTTCCCAATGATCACACATGCTGAGGTCCTGCTTTCCAGGAAAGTGATTTTATTTTTGCTATTAAAATATATTTATCTTGATCCCTGGGTCTTTTTACCTTTCTTTAATTGTTTTCACTCCCTGCAAAAAAGGAGTGAGTTAAAGTTACAGTGGACATTTTGTTTTTGGTTGGGGTCAACCCAGCACATTCATTTAAAAAAAAAAAAGAGAGAAGTGAATATCACAGAATTTATTTTCTGGAATTGTATCAGGAATTAATGCTGATAAAATTTTAAAGAAGAAAGAATAAGATACAGGTGAACATGGCTTTTAACTACTGTAAGTTTTGCTTTGAAATTTAGAAAGTTGCATAGAGAATGTAGCAAGTATACAAAAGCTAACTAACAGACACATTCAGTTGTTAAAATCACATAGAAAACAGTCTCTGCCAGTATCTTCACCAGTCAAGTAATCGAAAATAAAACTTTAACAAATCCTACCTATGTTATCTTTTGCTATGTGGATACTGTGTCCCACCTAAGATAAATTTTCTTGAATAATAGCAAACGTAACCAATGGATGTAACCACTGATTTGTGCAACCGACAGTTCAAAGAATAAAGACAAAGGAATGAGATCATCATGAAGCCTAATGGCTCTGACAATGAGTTTGTGAAACGTTTGTCTCATTTTCTGTATCAGTAGTGTTTTACAATGTAGACAGGATATAGAAAAACTTCATATAATATAATGCTAAAAGAGAACCTCATGAATAAAATAATATTTCTCTACTCAGGGTAGACCTTTGACATCATACAGAAATTCATGTTAGAATTATGCATTCTATGGTGATGAGAATGAGAAACAGTATTCAGCTGCCTGGTTTTCTCAATATTTTTTACACTCTATATTACATTCGTACAGAAACCACATTTCCATTACTTTACATGAGTCTATACACACAGGAAAATAACTGTATATATCTGTAACATATCTTCAAGCCTTATGTACATACAGATTTTACATGTACATACGTACATAAATATACAGTACACAAACATACTCCCTTTTTTTGGCACACACAATAGGGCTGTCTGTTTAGTACACCCTCCAGAGAAAAAGATCTATCAGGGTTTCATTCCAAATCCAAAATAAACAATAACAAAATCTCCACCAAAAATTGAGACATAACCTCTACAAAAATATAAGCAAACAACAACAAAGAAACTTCAAAAAAAAAAAAAATCATGTAAACCTTAAAGAAGCAGAGATACTTTCTTCTTCTAACTTGAAGCCTAGACTTGAAAGAGAATTCTGATTCAAATATTGCCACCACTCACCTTCTCCATTGCTGCAAGGATTACAGAGAGAGTCTATCAAGGGTGTAAACGCTAATCTAGGTAATATGGACTTTTAAACCTTAACCTTGAATTTCATTTAAGACCAAGTTAAATCTGAACATCTGGAATTTCTACTTGTCATCTGGTGAAGATTATCCTTAAGAGAAAGAGAGAGAGAAAGAGAAAGAAAAGCATATGAGGAGAGCAATATTAAGTTTAGGATAAAACTTTTTTAAAATAAATTTCTATAAAAGGAAATAGTCCCTTTTTGGAGAACTGAAATATCTAGAGGCAAGAACAAAATAGACAAATAGATCATGCAATATTTTTTTCTCTCAGTATTCAGAGAAGGCTGATAATTTTTCTCCCATGCAAGCGTAACTTATGGTTAACCACAGGCTTGAATCCATTTTAGAAATAAAATGCTATTCTACTCAACTTTCTGTGGTATTTTATGTAACTATTTCTCTTTACTATCACCAGTTACAATGTACTTCCTCTGGTTCTTTTTTTCATATTGTTGAATATATTATGATCTGTTAAAACCTAAACTATTTCTCAATAATTATCCAGAGTTATCTTAGAAGATTAGAGGTGAGGTCTAAATCAGAATTTTTAGAAAGACAAAATGATATAGCATATTTGATTTTGTCTCATTTTATCAAGATATCAAGGTATGTTGTATTTTTCACCTAAATAAATTAGAACACCTTCTAAAGATAAACTCCTTGGTATACCTCAAATGGCAGATTTAGCTGGTCTTGTGAAATTTTAATCTGAAAATTATATTTTATAATTGCATTAATTATACTAAACTTCTACTTTTCAAATAAAAATTTAAATTAACAGACAATAACACAGACCACTTTGACATTTGTCTCAAGTGTATTCTCTTCTCTATGGTGAGCTGTTCTGTTTCGACTTTTCTGTTTGTGTTCATGGAATGTCTGTGTTTTCTATTGCAAATAATACGAATAAACTACAAAAGTTTTTAAGGTACAATTGCAATACCAAATATAACATGTCTAGACTGCTATGTTATCACTGTGCAGTATCAAGCTTTAGACAGACACAGAACCTTGATAGAGGCAAAAGATAAATATTGGAATGTTAAAGTGGCACAAATAGATCTTTCCTAAGAAAACAGGGAAGCTGTGAAATACCTAGGGGAAAAAAATAGACAGGAAATATAGTGGCTTGAAAGATTTACAAAAATATCTTCCTTATAAATTTTTATCAGATAGTGCTTTAAAAAAAATAATGGCAGTACTGGGCTTCTGTATATTTAGCTTGGCTTCTTCATTTTTCCAGAAAAAGAGTTTATCAAGGACTGTATTAAACTGATAAATTATATTCCAGCAGATGCGGGATCATGGCATAACCTAACCTGAAAAGACTTAGAGAACAGAAATCATCTGGAAAGGGGTTAGATTTGAATATCACAGAATCATGGAAGTTACAATTCTTCACAAGTACCTGGTCTCTAATTTTAAGTTCTAGTCTTGATTTCTTGTAAGTCTTAATGCTTAGCTTTCATTGAAACACAAAGGTTGAGGATTTCTTCACATTATTTGCCTTTATTTATTTTTATTTTTATTTTTATTTTATGGTTAGGTTTGAAAGTATACTTCTCCTACATTTTTACTTAGAATTAAATTTTCTGCATATTAGAAATTCATTTTGCTTTCATTGTATTCTTGAAAACACAGAAGGAACTTCTATTAACTGTATGCTATTGCAGTGTTCTTCAGAAAAAAAAACTCCTATGAATCAGTGGAGAAAATGAGAGAGTTCTGTTTGTCTTTCTGCCAGTTAAGTAAGAAAAAATGTAAGTGCAATTCAGTGAAAGCTCATTCAGAATGTCCAGGACAGAAAGTTGGAGCAACGCATCATACAGTTACTGAGAAAGTATGCTGAATGAAAAGTTATCTCAAAGATGGAAAAGCACATCCATCTTAGGCTGTGTAGCATGATGTTCATTTGTAAATTGCAAATAAACCAAAAGGAAAGCTTTATGCAAGTGTCAAGTTTTTAGTGCCAACAGCTATACCACTGTATACTTGCATAAATAAATTCCAAAACTCTAAACTAAGAATGAAGAATTGTCAAAACAATAAATGCTCATAAATAAATAGAATGTTGAGGAAAAAACAGTAACATCAATGATTTGTAAAAATAAGCTAAATTTTCTAGCTAAATAACACATAATTTGTCCTTTCAAGCTTTGCAAGCAACAATATCCAGATTTTGACAAGGTTGCAAACAAACTCTTACTCGGTAGTAATTGTTCAAAAAATATAACACATTGTGCTTTGTTGCAGGAAAGTCAAAGCAACCACGAACAAGGCCAAAAATTGTGGGAGGAAGTTCTTTTTTTTAAGAATATGAGTTTGAGTTCTAGTGGGGTGAATTTGCAGCAAAGCTGGAATATGAGGATGTGGATGTCTAAACAGATGGGTTAGAGGAGAAAGAAACAGATTCATTATCTTTATAATAGCACAGTTATCAGTGGATACAGCTTCAGACCTTGGACTGCGATTTATTTCTCTATTCCTAAGGATGTAAGCGACTTGTCTATATGCATGGTTAGCTTTTTCCTTTCTCTCTCAAATTCTGAGTCTCATTCCTATTTCTTCAAAGTCTATATCCATAATTCATCCACCAGCAGTATGCTCCTATGGTGTTCCATCAGACAGAACACTTATTTTTCTCTGTTCATGTCTAAAGCTTACTATATTTGTTTGTGATGGTATTATTTTTACTGTCTTGAGATTCTTTCCTCATTTTCTTGAAGACTGGACATACACAGATGCTGACCATGTGAGAGATGACTAATTCTTTGAGCAAATAACCTAGTTAATCAGTCTTCTATGGTGTAAACCAATAGAAGAAGACTGTCTGCTCTAAAAGAAAAATGTACCTGTGATTCTTGTTCGCTGAGAAGCAGGGAAATACATTTATGGCTCTATCTGTAGCTCTTTCTTTCTTACAGCATTTGTCATGGTATTATGATTTTTGTTATTGGTATTCCACATCATAACATCATGTAGTACAGTGGCAGTTAAAGAGTTAAAGAGCTCCAGCTCCATGGATCACCAATAGCTCTGGGTATACCTGTCTCACAAGAGAAAAACTACATACCCCAGAGGACTTTGCATTGCTATGCATTATGTTTTCTACTGAGAGGGAAACATAAAAGCTGTTTGCAATTACAAGACACAGGCTCTTTTCCTTTCGGATTGACCCAGCAGCAGGTGCTCGCTAGCTGTCTCACCTTCAGCTTTTAGCGTAAGGCCTTAAGTTTTATCGGACACTCTCTTGCTCATTTTATTTATTAGCTTCAATTCAAATTATATTATTTTACATTCTCTTATCTTATTTAGTAAATTAGCTTTCCTCCTCAGATCGTTGCTGCTGTTTTGATTTTAAACCCATCTCCCTTTCTCCCTTTCCTCCTTCCCTGGGGCATGAGTCCGTGGGTACCCCACCCCAGCCATCACAGAACAGGGCCAAACCAGCCTATAAACCATTGACAGCATTGAATAATCTACATTAGCTTCTATACAACTGTAGGTCTATGCTGATGCAACACATCTACGGAATATTTAATCTAGTTTGGGAATACCAGTTCTCTACTCCATTATAAGAATATTTACTAAGCAGCTTCAGGGCTCAGGCAAATGACCAAGTCATTCAAATTACTTAAGCTAAATAATTGGCCATGTTCTCTGTTCATCTCTGACAAATGTGATGTGAAATGAGTGAAAATTTAAGACGTTTTCTCAGTTTGGTATAGTCAGATACCGAATTTTTTAATTCATCCCAGTACATCAGCTGAGATAAAACAGATATTATTAGCCTCAGCCTTCAGGCTACATGTGGTAGACACCTACGTGTTGTCAGTTCTTAAAGCAATTGTATAACTTTTCATGCAGTCCCACAATTCCCCTAAATACATTGATGTGATTTTGTAATTTCTGGAAGCTTTTGAACCAAGATTAACTATTATAACCCAGTTATCTCGGACATTCATAAAAATACTGGAACAGCAGAGCCTTCCCTAGCAGGGGAGATCTTTAAAGAATGGAATACTTCATAAGGTGCGTGGATTTCCTGCTCATGGATGCAATCAACACTTATCATATCAGGTACCACTGGAGAAGCCTCGTAGGCATTAATGCCCCCCTTCATTTTCTCCTTAAGAGCAAACAAATACAACTTCTAAAAGATGCCTGAGTAACTTCAAAAAAAAAAAAAAAAAAAAAAAAAAAAGCATGCCCTTAACTTTATCTAGATAACTGTTTTGAAAAAACACAAAAGAATTCTGTTCAGGTAGGTGATGAACTTACCTAAATGAACGGCTGTATAGTCTCCTTCTCTGGAGATGTTCAAACTCACCTGGACGCCTACCTGTGCAACCTGGTCCACGGGGGTTGGAATAGACGATCTTTAGAGGTCCCTTCCAACCCCTGCAATTCTGTGATTCTGTGAACAATTTAATCCCACCGAGAACACTTCTCAAGAAATAAGGAATAATAGAAGAGGTGTGCATTCAAGGAAAACTTTAATTTCACATGGACATCTGAGGAATTCTGTGAGCCAAGATAGCAATTAAAAATGAAAAAGATATCAGATATGAAAATAATATTAACATTTTTCAATATTGTGTATAAAGCAGGAAATATACTTGAAAGCATTTCCTTCATTTTTCAGACTTGCCATGCTAGTTTAATGAACCGATGACTGTAGCAGATGGTTTTAAATCCAACCTCTTCTGCACTAAAGACGAAAGTAGCCAGAGATGTTGATTACAAGTTTGTACAAAAAAAAAGGCTTTATCAAACAGCAGGGGGCAACCAAACATAAATCAAAATAAAAAAGCTTTTTTATAAACCAGATGAAACATAAAATATTACTACCTGAACATTCTGTTTGCTTTAGTGAATGTTTTATGAGCAGATAAAAGTATGATGGGGATATTTTGGAGAGGAAGAGAAAGGAGAATTTTTCCTGTAATGTACAAAAGTACACGACCAGAAGTATATACAGTCCGTGACATGAGAAACTCAAATAAACAAACCTTTCAAAGTTTTTGACTGGCTATTAGATTTAGGTCAGTAAACATCTTCAAGTATCTGTAAACTGAATGATCGCAAAAATTCTATAGAAATAAGATTCTACTGAAAACTAAGGTTTGGTTTCCTCTAAAAAGCACATTATAATAACTTATCACTTTTTCACTGCAACATATGTTTAGTGTATGTAATTACATTTTTTGTCATTCTTCTTATTTATATAAAACAGTGTAGTACTTAGACATTTGGGAGCCTTACTTATTATCAAAAGTGCTAACTAGTTTCAAATTTAAATGCAATTATCCATATATGTGGCAACTCATTTTCACAGCACATGTTTAAGAGTTAAAATGTGTAATTGTACATTTTGTCATTCGCATATATTACTCATGTCCTTAACTTACTAAGACACTGAGTGTTTAGAATGTATTTTTGTGTCATATAGTTGCTTATGTGTGTAATGTATGCTAGAAAGTTTTAGGTTTGTAATGTCAGACCTTTAAGAAATATGCTTTTACTGATGGTGCACACATTCTGTCTGTCAGAAGCACAAATGGTGAAATAAATTTATAGTAGGAAGAAGGGAGGCATTTACATGTAACAGTGTTAAAGTCTCCCCATGAAGAAAAAAGTAATGATGTCAATCACTGTGCCCATTTTAGGAGATGTATTCCAATGGAAATATTTGTTGGTTGTGAAATCTATTAAAACACTTGAGAACAAAACTGGACCACTGCCAAATACCAAACCAGTGATTGGCAATTATTTGCACTAGATAAAGCTTCCTAAGTTGTAAATGCTTTTTTCACTACACCTGGCAATGGCTTTGTAACAGCCTTTTCTGCCTGTAAGTACCAGAAAGGAGAAAGTCCTTTTTTTTTTTTTTTTTTTAAAAATCATACCCACGATAAGTCTTTTTTTTTTTTTTTTTTAAATCAAATCTTAGCATGGGTAGATAATAATTAAAAAAAAAATCCATTTCCTCATTTCCTTATGCAACTTCTCTTTTATTCACTCTGGTAAACCAATTAGACCCCACAGTTCCTGGGCTATGCATCACAGAGAGCTCTGCCAAAACGAGCAGCAGCAACACCAGTTGGACACAGCAGTGAGTCTTGGAAGTTCTGGCAGATGCAGCATTGCTTTGCCACCACTCCTGGAGTGAGAAAGATGAGAAGCTACAGTAGGTTCTTGTATTTCATAGAAATAATAGAAAATCTCAGAACAGAAGGAACCTCAGATATTATCTGGTCCAACTTTCCATGATAAATGAAGACTGTCTAGTATCTTGTCTAGCTGAACCTCAAAAACCTCAAGTAGAATCCAACACATCTTTGGAGAGGTTGTTCCAGTGATTGATTGATCACACAATAAAGAAAAAAAAAATTCCTTTTTCTTCCCAGCAGAATATCCCTTGGTGCAAGTTTTACCCATTGTCCTTTGTCTTTTCCATGTGGCTCCCTGTGAAAAAGGAGTTTTCACCTTCTCTGTAGTCAACCTTTAATAACAAAACACAGAGATGAGGTCTCCCCTGAGCTTTCTTTTCTCTAGACTGAGCAAATCCAGTTCTCTCAATCCTTCCTCACTTGACAGGCCCTCTATTCATCTGATCATCTTAATGGCTCTTTTTTGGACCCTCTTCAGCCTGTAAACGTGTTAGTTTCTGCTACTGTCCTTTCAAAAATAATTAGAAGTTTTAACATTAAAAATAACAAACAAGCAAGACCCTCAGAAAACACAACTAGAAGAAATTATCTACATATATTTTATGGATTATAATAACATGCATGAATAACATCATAGTAAGATATCATAAATAACATTTAAAGGCTGTAACATGAACATTTTGTAATAAATGGAAATCAACATATAGATGACAATACTGTATTGTGGCAGACTGTGTGCTTTCGGTCTTCACTTACAACTTTCTTTGCGTACTTTTCTTAAGATCTGACTACCTCTGTCAGGTAGAAAGTGCTCAGAGGTTACAGTAATGAAGAAGGAGAAATCTTTTGTCTTCTGATTAACTAAACAAATACGAATGCGTTCATTTTTATAATTTCAATTATAAGATATTTTTCACAATTTTATTTTGTATAATTATATAATGCAATTATGATGTCTTAATATCTAATATCAAAATGGATAAATCAAGTATAATATAGTCTCTGGATGGGACTTTGGGCAACCTGGTGTAGAGGGAAGTGTCCCTCCCTGTAGCAGGGGATAGATTGCACTGATAGACTCAGTGATGCTAAAGTTTCGTAATTCTTTTAGTAATGGAAAGACAATTTCTAAGAATATAATTTGCAAAATATAAATAATGTTATAAATAAGGGAGAGGATCTGCACATAGGTGTTACATAATACCAAAGTGTACGAAGGAATTAGTTTAATTACTGTTTTCAGTCAAAGTTGCTCTCAGTGTCCTTCTGTATAGTAATATGTACTTAAATGTTTCTGAAGACATATCTATGATAGGTAGTAGCAGACACAGCAACTTCTACTATTTTCTACGTATAGCACATTTCTAAGTAGTGTCTGTGATATGTCACAAACATTTAATGTTGTATTTTGTATTGTACTACGAAGTTCTAGTGTTGTCATATTACATATTTAGCTTCTAAAATTGATTGATAGCTCCAGAGAAAAGAGTATATCATATTCCACTTCTTATCTGAGTCAATGTTTTTCTCAATACTGTGAAGTAAATGAAAATAAAGTGTTTAAATCTACTGCTTATGATAAAGAAGACCAAATCTCATTCTAATGAATGTGAAATACAACTTGTCATGTTCCTTTCACTTTGTAGAAATGCTACCACAAGGCTTAGCCAGTTAAGTCTAATATGTTGACATTTATTTTTGCTGCAATAAATGTTAGGATTATATTTTTGCATTAAATTCTGGCATTTTTAAAGATCACGCTGACAAGTAATTTATTCTTCAAATCACACTGGTTTGTTTTTACTTTTTAAATATGGATTTGGCCATGTGTCTCCAAGGCACACTACAAAGCATATTTCATATGTTTTGCAACCTATTAGTTTGATTTAAATCCACTTTTTCTGTCAGGATTTATGCAAGCCTTTCTTGATGCTATTTGCTCTGAATTATTGCCCAGAAATAATCACACTGAATCCAATTTCACACAGGCTGTGGGGCCTATGAGGTCTGTCACTGTAAAGCTCTAAAGCTTTCAAAATTATTTTCAATGGAGGAGATTCTTCAAATTTGTTCAATATACAGCACTTTCTTGTTTTATTTTAGCATTTACTCCTTCCCCTCAAAGTGTGAAGAATTCAATTACATGCACAAAGTATGTATCAGTCTATAAGGAAGAAGAAAATTATACTTTTTTTTTTTTAAAGGAATGGTGTTATTCAGAAGTTCAGTATAAATGAAGATCCAAATACCATTAAAACTGCATCCTTTCAAATGTGTTTACACTTTCAATACATGTGTGATCTTTCCACATATTTTTGCATATCTCTATGTCATCGTTCAGTAGATTGAAACTGAAAAGTGCTCTTTGGAAAGAAAGAGGAAATAAATGGTTATTAAGAAATGGAAGTACAATTATTTTTTTTTTCCCCCAAAATGGGCTACAATCTGCTATTTTCCAAAGCACTTAACAAACTCTACTATAATATTCTACTGGTTAATTTGCATAGCCAAGCAAGTATTACTAGCCCAGGGGCATACTCCATTTATATCCTGACTATTTCTAATTAATTCCTTCTACTTCATCTTCATTTAGTGCAGGTAGATGTGCTGGCACTACCCCGCTCTGCAGAGGATGCTTATTTACCCTCAACATTAAAAGAAATTAACAACTCCTTGTAAAAATGAAGGTCAAAAAAGGAGGTTATTTTTTTTTAATTATTTTCTTATTTCTTTTTCTTTTTTTCAGAAATCATTTTAGTTTCAAACAAAATGCCTGCAGGTTGCTTGATTATTTTTATTGTAAATCAGTAAAGTCATCAAGCAGCAGAGTATCAAAAAATATGACATTTCTCTGAAAGAGGTACAGTACTTATTTACTCACTACAGAGGTAGCTAGACATCACAGTTTACATCTATTTCCAGAAGCCTTGATCTTAGAATCAGGCTGCACAAAGTCCAAACAATATTTAAAATAATAAAGCAAGCAAACAAACACACAAACTCAAGCATGTTTTTTAGTGGTGGATAGGCTAGGGAAAGAAAGACAACACTAGAGATTTAGGAATTAGAAGAAAAACATTAAGAGCTCCAGAATTAAATTATTTTTCTGTGTCTGCAAATACTAGATTACTTTAGTAATTAGAATTTAAAGAAAATTTCCTGATTGTCTACACATATTACATGTTGAGTTAGTCTAAATCAGGTTCATTCAGGACACTAGAATCACAAAACTGTGGAATTGTAGGGATTGGAAGGGTCCTCTGGAGATTATCTAGTTCAACTCCCTGCTAAAATACATTACCTAGAGTATGTTGCACAGGAAAACATCCAGGCAGGTTTTGAGTATGTCCAGAGAAAGTGACTCCATAGCCTCACTGGACAGCCTGTTCCAGGACTTTGTCACCCTCAAAGTAAAGAAGGCTTTCCTCATGTTTGTATGCAACTTCTTATGTTCAAGTTTCTGACCAGTGCCCTTTGTTCATTCACTGGGCAGAGCAAAAAGAGCCTGACCCGATCCGCTTGTATATACTTATACTGTTGATAAGACCCCCTTTTAATCTTCTCTCCTGAGCAGTCCCAAGTCTCTCAGACTTTCTTCATAAGGAGATGCTCCAGGCCCTTAATCATCTTTGTAGTCTTCTGCTGGACCTTCTCCATTGGTTCCCTGTCTTTCCTGAACTAGGGAACTCTGCTCTTGTCCATTGGAAGGATTAGATTAACCAGAAAGCTGATGTGTTGTATCTTCACAGATACTTGAATATTGACAGGATCTCCTCTAATTAAGAGGTTCTACAGCATCCCCTGATTTGTCCCCATAACAATGCAGGAAGGAGACAGTTTACATTAGAAAAAACTTCCTGAAGTGTCACAGAGCCAAACTCAGTGCAAAGATGGAGCAGGCAACAGCACACGGTACTACTGGAAAACTGAGAAGGACTAGAATTCAAGTTTCCATACCTTTATGTGGTCAAACTCAGGTTCAGTGCTTGAGGGGATCTTATAATCAGAAGGGGGAGACTGACTTTTTACACTGTATAATAGTTATATGACAAGAGGGAATGGTTTTAAACTAAAAGAGGAGAGATTTAGGACAGATGTTAGGTAGAAATTCTTCACTATGTAGGTGGCGAAACACTGGCACATGCTGTCCAGCAATGTTGTGACTAACAACATTAACTCTCATTAACTCTCTCCACTAACAATTGAAGGCTTGCAGTGAAGAAAAGCCATAATTTGTGAGATCATATATTTTCCAAAATCAGTAGAAGCAAAAACGGTGTCAAAAGCTTCAGGATGCTCTTGATGTATTTCGCCTAGAGCTAGTTCTGCTGAAGTAAGTTCACCACTTTTTTTCCAGGAGGATTACACGAAGATTAAACTGCTGGCTGACATAATCTCTAAACTTCAAGGAAGTGAAGACAGGCAGTGATAAGAGGGAATTACAACTATGTGCATGGCACATAGCTATTTAGCCAGTTGGTGTTCTAAGCTGTACTTATTTTGTCCAAAATGCAGAAGTTTGACACTCTACTTGCTGCAATTAAGTAGATTGCTGTTGTCCTAGTTGTCATATTTCTTCAATTCCCTCTGAACTGCAGTTCTGATATCTGGCATATTAACCACACTCCTTATGTAGTAATATCTACAGGGTTAAAATCTACTTCACTGTACAGATCATTAAGATACTGAGCACTATTAGTCATGACACTTGACTTTTTTTTTTTTTTTTTTTAACCATCTCTGCAACTGAAAGCACACAGGTAGTTTCATTGCCTAAAGTTCTGGCTGAGAGATTTTTTCTGGGGGGTGTTGGCTGCCATACAGAGAGCTAAATAGAGACTTTTAAATGGTTTTTATATGTTAAATATATGAAATAGCAATATCATATCCTGAGTAAAACTTACAGATCAAACCATAGAGCCTTGAGTGGAATACATACAACTTCCTATAGGCAACCACACTCAGAAAAGTAGCTGAGAATATGAGTCAGATGAGGTCAAAAAGGAATTCATTCCTCCTCACAAATGATGACAACATGCACCTTCCTTCATGTTATTATAGTTCTCTAAACCTGCATACATTCTCATCTCTTTCCAGCTTTTCTTTTCTTCTTCTATAAACCACAGTCCTGACATTACCAACACACCATTGAACCTTAGGCACTTACTATTACCACATATCCAACAAGCAGAATCTTCGATAATTACCAGCACATATGACTTTCTCACCATTCATCAATAGTAAATTATGATACTATCATTGAATATTAATAAGCCATTTAATTCACACATTCTGTTGAAGTATTTGTTGTAAGACTAGGTTTCTACTCCAGATGTGTGATAAAGAAGGAAAAGGAAAATTAAAAAATTAAGAGAGACATACCTGAGCTCCCATGGTTTTCATCCTCACCCACAAAGCTGTGTAATCATTCTTGATGTAGTTAATATTTCCTTTCGCAGTACTGCCGTACATGGACGGACAGTAGTAGGCAACAGTACTTCAGTTTGATTGTTTGTTTGTTTAGTCTTCCAAAAGATATTATATGACAATTTCTCACAATAACAGCACTATTTCGTAATGATATCCAGCATGGTTGTCCTAGTCCTATGTTTTTATGTCATCTAAGGTAAATAACAGTGAGGAGAGCTATGATGCACTGTTATAAACGTAAAGAAGAAAAGTTAAAATTCAAAAAGATGGAAAATTAATGGTTTTACAAAAGGGTAATTTGGGGTAGTTTACCTTTAAACTGAGAAAAGTAGGCTGATTATATCCTTTTGAATTAGTAGAGCACAGGATAGTAGATTTCTTTACAGAAATCACAGGTAGAGTAATGAAAGGCAGGAAGTACTTTTGTTCACTGAGACTAATCAAATTCTTAGAATAGCAATGCTGGGAAGAGATCTTTCAGTACTTTATAATTACTGTTCTTATATTTTATCTTGTGGGAAGGGGTATACTACATCATGTCATGTCTTCCAGTGATGTACTGGACAAAAACATTAAAAACTATTTATGAATTTGGCAGGTTAACTTTTATTCATGCTTTTCCAGTGTCTGCAGAACATTACAGACTTTACAAAAAGTAGTTAAACTTATATATTTTTTAACACATCAGCCAATATAGAAGTTACTATTTCTTTCTACTCAGAACACCTTCTGGTGCCTTGTACTTAAGGTTAATAAAAGAAATCTAAAGTTCTACAATTTGACCTTTATTTTGGAGTAAAATAATTCTCCACATGTAAAACTTATCAACTTCACTTTCATTTGAACACAGTCTGATTCATTAGTTTTTAAGCAAGTTCTATACTTTGTACACTGGTGAACCGCAAAATCAACTTTACCTGGTTCTTTATCTATATTCTACCATCTACCTGGAATCAAGAAAAATAACAGCATGTGAAAAGATTGATTATTGATGGTTGGACTCCAACATCCACTCATCAATTTAGGTTAAGTGGTTTGAGAACTGTCTGACTGTTAGAGCTCAAAGGGTTGTGATTGGTGGCGCAGAGTCCAGTTGGAGGCCTGTACTTAGTGGTGTTCCTCAAGGGTCAGCGTTGGGTCTGGTCCTGTTCAACATCTTTATCAATGACCTTGATGAGGGGATAGAGTCCACCCTCAGCAAGTTTGCTGATGATACAAAGCTGGGAGGAATGGCTGACACACTGGAAGACTGTGATGCCATTCAACGAGACCTGCACAGGCTGGAGAGCTGGACAGAATGGAACCAGATGAGATTTAACAAGAGCAAGTGTAGAGTCTTGCACCTAGAGAAGAATAACTGTATTTACCGGTAGAGGTTGGGGGGATGACCTACCAGAGAGGAGCTCTGAGGAGAGGGACCTGAGTGTCCTGGTGGAAGACAGGCTAGCCATGAGCTAGCAGTGTGCCCTGGTGACCAAGAAGGCCAATGGCAGCTTGGATTAATTAAGAAGGAGCAGCCAGCAGGTCGAGAGAGGCAACCTTCTGCCTCTACTCCACCCAGGAGAGGCCTCACCTGGAATACTGTTTCCTGTTCTAGGCTCCCCAGGAACAAAAGATAGGGATCTCCTTGAAAAAGTCTGGCAGAAGCCTACAAAGAAAATACAAGGCCTGGAACACCTCTCTTACAAGTAAAGGCTTAATCCTGGACACCTACCAGTGCAACCCGGTCTAGGGAGCCTGTTTTGACAGGGGGGTTGTACTATATGATCTCTAGAGGTCTCTTCAAACCCTTACAATTTTGTGATTCTGTAAAACATCCAATTCATTGAAAGAATTCATTCAATTCATTGAAAGACCTCTGCAAGGCTTTTGTTCCTCATTTTCCTGACTTACAATGTAAATTCAGTGCTCCTTGCTCCTGAAACTTTTATCTTGTCATTTCTTAGGATTTGTAAGTCACACAGAAAGACTGTCTCTGCAATGGCTTGGTAACAAACTACTAAAGAACATGTGTTTTGTGGTTGTGGGTTTGTTTTTGTTTTTTTATTGTTTGTGCTTTGTTTTGTTTAGTTTTAAGAAAAAAAATTACCAAATTTTGAAACTTCCACAAAAGATACTACCCCTAATGTAAATCCAAATATGCAAAACATTAGCCATTGTCAAAGACAAAAATATTAATCAAAATTTTAAGTACTATATGTCAAAAAAATTGCAGAGATATTTAAAATTTAAAAGCATCAGTTTCACTCTACTACCTTTCTCTTTCATATAAGCTGATTAATTTTTGTTGTTTGACCTAGCAGACTTTCAGATGATGCAAATACCTAGTGCTTCATAAACATGGAAGTTTTCACAAGACCAGTACTGAAGGACACGCAGTGGGTGAAGACACATCTGTTTATCAAACATACTAAACTCTTGCAATTCCCAAATGAAAGGCTCTTCGTAGCACTGAAAATTATAATGACCGTCCTGTGAAACTAACAACAGACTTAAAATAGATTTCTTCAAGGTTAATGAATTTAAATTCCCATATCCATAACCTTTCTGGCACTTTCAAATATTACTGGTATGATATTTCTAATTGTTCACCTCAGCACAAAATGCTGCATTAAAAATTTCTAAAATATATGGATTTTTCTGGGGTATGTAATATAGAAAGAACATTCTAATCTGTAGAAGCCTGCAGGCAAACTTTCAAGGTTTAAAAAGCAGTCTCTAGAGAAGCTTGAAAAGATGACAAAGTCAATTAAGTTGTAAGAAATTCTTTATTCTTCTGAAGAAAAAATTTATTATCAGTCAGTGCTGTGGCAAATAAACCAGCAAAGGACCATCATGTAGGTTTTTCAGTTTTTGTTGAAAAAAGCATGCATCTTAATTTAGAGGCTGAGGCCTGCTCCAAGCTGGTTTTTTTTGTTTGTTTGTTTTGTTTTTACATAAATATTGATACTTACCTTAGAATAAAGATTTTATCATTACCATAAAGCAAGACATTTCAGACAATGCATGACTTTACCTAGCAAAATCAAAGTAGCCTGCATCTTTGTAACAATCAATTCAAAATGCAGTACCAAGTATTACAGTAATAAACAAAGCATTCAGAGTCTGTTGCCTTTTAATGAATGACAAAGCACAAGAAACCTTCCACAGATGTTGAAATTTTGAGGAAGCAAAGCTTTAATCCTATTTACTAAAAGTAGCAATAATAATAAATTTACAAATGGAGACTACATTTCATATTTCAAGCTCCACCTGTGCTGTGCTTAGCAATCCATCATTTTATGGTGAGGCAGGTTAAGAATCAGACTACATTAAATAAGTCATATTAAAGTCCTGTTGAAAAACTAAGCATTATTTTGAGGTATATTTAATATGCTTGCAACAATATATTTACCCTCCTATTAACTAAAATTCCCACAAATTTTTCTCTGCAATTTGAGTTAAAGAACATTAGTGATCTCCCAGGATTAAAAAATTTGCTCATCCTGAAAGATTTTAAAAGGTAAAATTAGTTTCCAAATATAACATGGGGAGACATAATTGTCACATGACAAAATTAGAAATAAAATGGTTACCTATTAGCAGTATATCAAACTCACTTTCACTCTGATATAGGCTCCCTCAGGAATCCTCCTTTATGAAAAATGCTCTTTTCTCTCACTCTTAAAATCATAGCTCCAACAACTCAAAAAAAAAAAAAAAACTTTGTAGCAGAGCCTCCATCCATCTAAACAGAAGACTGTGATGTCTGTGACCATGAGCTCTGAGAGATAAAGATCAAGACCAAAATTCTGTGAGATGATTAGATCCTTAACATGCCATGTTCTGTTACTATTACTGTTATTCAGGCTAGTCCGTCCATACTACATACAAATACTAAGAGCTACAACCACATTTTCATCTCGATTTAATTTTAGAAACATACATAATCATGAATAACCATTATATACATATATTACCAATTTTTAAGATCATATGGACACATTATAGGCAGAGTTAATATATTTTCTGAAGTTTACCCTTTTTTGCTCTTTATGGCCTGCTTATATGCAGCAGTAGTAAAATCACAGAAAGGTAATACATAAAACAGTGGAAGTTCCACTAAATCTTCCTTATTCCACAGTGATACTATGCCGGGGAATACATTAATTGATTTTTCACATAATTGTGGTCATTTACGCGGGATTCCTGCCACTTTTAGTTCTGCTGAACTTTTTGGCGTTTGGATCAAGAGAAAACATTCTATAACTTACCTCCCATATCAAATGTTCTCCCTAATTTTACAGCTTTGGATAAAACATTTGCTGCAGTTGATAAATACTTGGACTGGTTACAAACATTTTGGCAGCAACTGTTGTTGCCTTTGGAAAGCAAAACCCCTGAGAACAAAATGATAAGGAGGAAACTGCTTTGCAGGATTTATCTTTATGTGGACTTCTAGTTCACTGGCTCATAGAATGATTCATATTTAAATATCTGAAAAGACAAATAACTTCAAGCCTAGATAGAGGAGAAAACCTATTAAGAGAAAAAGATTTAAATCTGGCTTATGCTCTAGGTGCAGTTAAAAGAATTAAATAAACCATTTAAGATACCAAATCAGTGCCTGCTGTATAATCCAATGAATTTTCACAAATAATAGCAAATAAAGATCAGACAAACAGGAGAGTAATAATTTATTTTGCTGTAAGGGCTATTTTATTACATAATATTTTATTTCCATCTTTCCCTTTTCCAAACTTTTTTTTCTGTAATAAGTAATAGTTTTAAATTCAGCGTTAAAACAATTGCTAACAAAGAAACAAAAACATATTCAAATATTTTAGATTGTTTTATTTAATTAATAGTTTATTATAGAGAAGAATGTGTAAATCATTTATATACTGACAGTTACATAGGCCATAGGTAGTGTTCTTAAAACAGAATGGGAACACTTATTTTTGAATTAGGTTGACAAGTAATATTGAAATGGTAAACATAAGAACATGAAAATGTTACCATACTTTAATAACTGTAAGTACATGCTCACTTTTTATTTTTACAATTAAAATCATTTTTAAGGATAAGAATTAAGTCTACTAAAACAGAAGTTTTAGACTTGTCAATGAAATTCACAGAACTCGATGAATAGCTTTATCTGTTCCTCCTATAAAAAAAGAGGTAGTATTTTTAAGAAATAAAAGTATTTTCTCAAAAATAGAGAAAATTCAAAAAAAAAAAACCTCAAAATTGAAATGTTAGTATGATTCCTTTTCATCTCCTAAGAACACATTATATTTTACTCGAGAAAATCTTTAATCTTTACATAAATTATTCTAAAACAAACAAGAATCCCAGAAGTAGAAAAGGGCAGAGCAAGTTCTGAAAAACATTAAACAACGTTCATCGAAGTAATTAAAGCCTTATGAGTTTATAAAATACTCAGTTCCTCTTAAAAGATTTCAGACTAAAATGCAGAAAATGTGTATCAGGAATTGCTCAAACTTGAACATTGATAGCGAACCCTCTCATGCTTCATACAGCACTGGATCTCAGGATTAGAGAAGTTTTGTGGTTTTTTTTTTATTTTTTCTTCCTTATTTAATTAATACACATGTCAAAAAATATATAGTGTTTATATCATATAACTTATATCATATAACAAGAATTAGCAGGTATTTTAATGCAGTTTTATAAACTTCTTTATCAACCAACACGTAATGTCTCTTCCTTCTATATACAGATTGTCCACTGTCCCCCCTTCTCTTTCATACCTTAATTGGAAGCAGTCTTACTTTGCTTTGTGCTATCTTTCTGCAGGTTATAGGTGAACCAAAATATTCAAGACAGTTTTTATGTAATGAAACTGCTTGACAGACTTCAGAAAGCACTACTTGTCTGCTTGCCCAGAAGAAAAGACAGTACCTAAATCTCCTGAAATAGTCAACATCATCCAGCTCCAACACCTCCTTTACGAGGAAAGATCTGATTCTGTTCAGGCTTGAAAAAAAAGACTCAGAGGGGATCTGATCCACATCTATGAATATCTAAAGAGCGGGACACAAATGGACAAGGCTGGACTTTCTTCAGCAGCGTGTGGTGATAGGACAATGGGAAATGGTAACAAACTGAAGCACGGAAGTTCTGCATAAACATGCATGGGAACTTCCTCACAGTGAGGATGATAGAGCACTGCAACAGGTTGCCTAGAGAGGTCGTGGAGTCACCCTCTCTGGAGACATTCAAGATACATCTGGATGCCTACCTGCGCAATCTGGTTTAGGGAGCTGCTCTGGCAGGGGGGTTGGACTCAATCTCCAGAGGTCCCTTCAAAACCCTACAATCCTGTGATTCTGTGATAAAAGGCCACCAGGTTTGTCCGGCATGACTTGCCCTTGGTGAAGACATGCTGATACCTCTGTTGGAGTTAGAATCCTTAGCAAACTACTCATTGCCAATTAAAGATTATCAAAATTGTTTACCTTTTGTACCAACAAAAGCACTGGTACCTCAGAATACTTTATGTTCCAAACAGAGCTAAGAAGTATGCAAGTTCTGTTTCTTTTTAAATGGGGACTATGTTTTATAACATCAACTCTGATTATCTCCACATGGTCAAAACATGATGGATCACATCAGCAAGTGCTTTCAGCAGAGCTACAAAGCCTTAGTTTGGTATTCAAACTTGACATACCATCACCCATCTCATTTCAATGAGCTAATAACAACCCTCTAAAAATCCCTTCTCACAATCCCATCTCACAGTAGAAAAAACAGTTTTCACAAAAGCATGACTTTAAGGTTTTGCACTACAAAAAGGTGAGTGAATGGGAAGTGTATGTGTTGATCCACTAAAGGCTAAAGTCCGGTTTTAGCCTAATTAAACATGTGACAAGATTTTGGTAGCATAATATCTAGCTTAGCATCATCTGGCACCAAATTACTAACTGCTGAGAGGAAGAAACCTCACTGCTGCTTTCTTCAAGAACCTTAAGGAGTATTCCTTAATTAAAAATATCTTAACATTTAATGAAAATAATGGGAAGGCCTTATACCTCATTAGAAAGTGTTATTTTATTAGATACCACTAACTAAGGAAGATACACTAAATGCAATATTTAGAGATTCATGGTTTCAATTAAGATAAGTACATCTATTTTCCAGAAAAAAAATATAGTTTTCATATATTCACTAGTAAATTCATGACTTCTATCATTTCCTTTTCTCACTTCTTTTCCAATTCTCATTTTGTTAAAGAGATCTGACCCAGAAGTATATTGATTCTCCACATCTCAGCAAAGAGTAATGTAGAACCAATTAGCTTTGGCAGTAATCTCAGCACTGCATTTTTTTTTTCATGAGAAGTTCCACAGCTTCCAGCCATAAGAAACCAAAATGTTTTTTTTTTTATATATATATATATATATACTGGATATAAAGGTTCCAGTCCGTGGTCAGAAATATCAAAATGTTGAATAATACATCTTTCTTGCATGAAAATGATTGCATGTAAAAGAAACACTTTCTGAAACAGTATTTCAAAACTCTGTTGAATAATACCAAAGTTAAAAAAAAAAAAAAGGAAACCTCAGAAATTGCTCTATTTTCTTTCTTTATATTTAGTTATTAAATTACCAACTGGAGCACTGTAATTTGAAAAATTGAGATATCTAATTAACATTAAGTTATTTTCTTCTTAAAAGAAAAAAATTCAGCACTGTGTCTTCGGTGTTTATTAGCAGTTATTATGCTTCATGTTTTTTATACTCTATACCATTGAATATTTTTTAAATCTCCATCATTCATTATCTTCTCTTATATTTTCAGACACTAAATTTGACATATAAACAGCAAAAAAAAATCTATTAATACAGTAAATTGATTGTTGAGCACAACTAGCAATGATACTTCTTTTCTTCTGCCTTCTTCCTCTGTCTACAGCTACTGCATCACTATGATCAGTTTCTTATTGTGAAAGATAAAAACTGTTCTCCTTTTTCTTTGTCTCAAAGCTTGATTCGTAAGGCCTTTCTGGTGATAACATCTACAAATTATCTAGACGTGTGTTATACCAGCAAACCTTTATGTACAATACTTAAAGTTGAAAGCATTTCTTTGGAGGTGTTTTGCTCAGGAGTGTTTACTGGCAGAAGATCTGGCCTGTGACCTGATGACTAGTGCAGGAGATTGGGGAATTATACCATTGTATCCTGTGGAGGCAAGATACAATCTGTCATTTCCCTGCTCCCTCTTATCTGCTGGCAAGACCTGGAAAATGGGAACAAAGAAGTTCCTGTGGAGATCCAGAAAAGCCAGGAGCTGCCTCTCCAAAAAGAGCTGACTCGACTGCCTTGGACTTATAACTAAGTTATATGCTCATTAAGAATTCAAAGAGAAAAGAGGAAAGAGGAAAAAAAGGAGGAAAAAATTAAAAGTCATCATCACCAACCAAACAACACAACCTCCAACAACCCATTGCTACTGGTGATCAGCACCTGAACTATGAATCTTGCTGGACCCACGGCAGTGATTCTCTTTCTACAAAGACTCCTTACTTTTCATTTCCTATCTCTTGTCTATTGCCCATCTTCCCTTCCCCATATGCCTAAGCAACTATGATTTGCAATAAACTGGTACAGCTAGCATTTGACCTGTTGCATCTTAATCTAACCATTGAGTATACACAAACATACATCAAAAAGAACCTCTTCTTCCTCCTATAAATTGGAGTGAAACACTTATTTTCATTTTTTTTAATATCTTTTGTATTTACTTCCCCTCCCTCAGATAAGTACCAGGGAGCTCCATAGAAGCTAGAAAAAAAATGATGCATAGTAAAAAATAAACAAATACACAGGTTTGAATGAATGGCTCAAGTATGAATTTAAAACTGTTCTAAATTAACATGACATTTATTCGTCCTTATTTCCAGTGAGATAAATTCAAATGGTTGAGATATAACAATAAAATTAAACTTTTTTTTTTGCAAGAGCCACAAAATCCATCTGAGAATTAGTAAAGGGACAAAAATGAGAATTCTGGGAAACAAATCCAACAGATTTCTTTTTCATTATTTTCAAAGCTATACTTTAAGATATTCAATAATACCTTATTAAATAAATATCTTCTATAAGTTACATAATATTTTTATCTGTTTTGGTAAAGTTCTGTTAGATTAAGTTTAAAAGTTTGACTTCTGCATATAATCAGGTCATGAAGTGGCAACAATCCTACACATAAGTAACCTAAAAAAGCTGTGTGAGATATTTTGTTTCCCTTTTGGAAATGTTTGCTATTCAGGCCATTAAAGGCATAGTAATCAAACAGCAGAGGACATCTTCACTCCTATGAGTCTTTTTTTTTTTTTGGGAGGGGGGTGGGAAGTGGGGAAGAGGTGTGTGTGTGTGTGTTTGAGATCAGGACACATTACTGCAAATATAGTTGAACACTTGCTATGGTTTACTTGTCAGTTCCTTAAGAATTTTCTTCAACTGTTTCAGTAAAAAGTCCACATAACTCTGTTTTCTAGAAGGCAGCCTGCTTTTCGATTCCCCTCACCAGGACCAGGCTGGCCTGTATCAATGTAACACAAGCATACCTCGCATGCCAAGTAACATTGCAGCTCAAAGCAATTTGCAGGTCAAAGTGCCACAGAGGCACCACCTGCTGCTTTGTTATAGACTTCCTCAGTACAGAAGGTCACAGCTACTTTTCCGGTGAATGGAACCTTAAGGAGCTCACTAAGTATTTCTTCCACGATCTTTCCTTGAAAGGGGATGGAGTTGATGGGAGATGTAATGTCTTTCCTTTGCAGGACTATTTGGAAAAAATGTTAAAAATAGCCTTACAGATTATTTATACAATGTTAATTATTATGAAGACTATTTAACACTTCTAACTAAAAGCACTAAGCAGGGATTTAAACTTTTATTTAAGAATCTTCTCTGAACTTAGTCTGCTTCAGGCATTCATTTTCTTTGGCTTAACTGCCCTTCTTGACCTATTAACACCTTCTGAGTGTTAACAATTTAAATGTATTTTATGTGACCTTGCCATCTCCTTCTAAGATAACTTACATGTGTCCTATAGTTTTCTCACCTGACAGTTTTATGCAACTGTAAAACTACATTGCAATGAAATGTGATGTTTAAGAAAGTAAAAATGAAAAGAAAAAAAAAAGGGAAGCTCTAATAGCAAGGAAATATGCATTGCTTGTATTGCTGCATCAATGGCTGTTAATTGTATAAAGATAGTGTCCTTCACCAAACTAACTTTTTTTTGTCTCTTGTGTTTAGAATTACTTACAAAACATTAGCAACAACAACAAAAGCACACAAAGAACAGATCAGTTTGCCATGGAGGTCTCTAAACCTGCATGGATAAAATAAATATAATATGTTAGAACTGTAGGGAATAGAAAATGTTCAGAATCATAGAACCACTAGACTTGGTAGGTATCTTCAAAAGTCATCTAGTCCAACTTCCCTGTAACAAACAGGGATATATACAGTTAGATCAGGTTCCTCAGAACCTGGTCCAGCCTGACCAGGTACAGGGCACACACAACCTCTCTGAACAAATTGTTTCAATGCTTCACTACCCATACTGTAGAAAATATTTTTTTTACTACATCCAATTTAACTCTCTCTTTTTGTTTAAAATAATTTCCCCTTGTTATATCAAAACAGACCCTGCTAAAGAGTTTATCTCCTTCATTCTTACAGACACTGAGAGGCTGATGTCAGGTCTACAGAAGTTCTTTTCAACAGAGATGTGTTCAATCCTTTCATCCCCAAGCTCGTATTGATAGTGGGGATTTCTATGACCCAGGTGCAAGACATTACACTTGTCTTTGTCAAATCTTATTGAGATTCACCTGGGCTCACTACATGACCATGTCTAGGTCCCTCTGAATGACATCCTTCCCCAAGGTGTTGCCTCACTCCAATTTATGGGGGGGAGAGGAGGTTCCTCTGATATATGTGAACACAACAGTGAGATTAAGACACAACCAGTTTACTACAAACTCTATCAATTTAAGGTGATGGGGAAAGGAAGATGGGTGATAGACAGAGGAAATAAAAGTAAGGAATCTTTGTAGAAAGCAAGAGGCATAGTCACCACCAGGATTCCAACCTAGCATGTAACAGTAGCAATGGGTCACTGGAGGATGTTTTTTCAGAGAAAAGAAGTTGTAGACAGCTATTTTCTTAATGACAATAGCAACTTATAAATAAGTCCAAAGTGGTTGAGTCAGCTCTTTTTGAAGAGACACCTGGCATTTGGATCCCTGCAGGAACTCTTTTGTTCTCATCTTCCAGGCCTTGACAACAGACAAGAGGTAGCAGGGAGATGCCAAATTGCATCTTGCCCTCACATGATACAATGGTATTATCCCCCAATCTCCCGTACCAGTTATTTGGTCATAGGCCAGATCTTCTGCCAGTAAACACTCCTGAGCACTCTTTTTCGAAGGCAAACACCTCCAAAGAAGTGCTTTCAAAAGTAAAACTGTCCACAAGGTGGTGCCAGCCTTGTGACATCCACCACTTGCCAGAGTCTTATTGCAAAAGATGCCTCAGAAAGCAAGCTTTGAGAGAACAAACAGTTGTTGCCTTTCACAGGTGTGCTGGCACAAGCATGCTGAGGGCACACTTGATCCCACTGTCAATGTCATTGACAAAGATACTAAGGAGCACAAGTCCCAGTTCAGACCCCTATGGGACACCACCCATCCACTCATCTCCATCTGGACACTGAACAGTGACATCTATTTACCTTTTTGCCATGCTGTTTTTTGTTGTTGCTGTTCTGGTTTGGTTTTCTGGCCAATATCAAACATATCAAGAAAAAAAAAAATCAGAAAGACAAACCAGAAGTTGGAAGACCTGAGTAAGTGCATCTCTCAAAAATGGATGCGACATGGAAATCTAAAATTCTTGTAAATGTACCTAAAAATTAGTCATACTCACTGGTATTCTGTAGAACCTTAAAAGCATTTGGCACATCTTTTATAATCAAGCTTTTACATATGAAGAGTAATTTAACTGTCTTCACATCACTTCTCCCTCAGAAAACAATGACAGGAAGAACAGATTACGTACACTTCTGCAATATTCTTTCTTAACAGAAATCATTGAGAGCTGCAGCTGTTTAACACCTCTAAAGATAGCTTCTTAAAGTATACAGAGTATACTTACATAAAAGAAATATGTTAAGGATTGGAAAGTACTCAAATATATGAAACATGCTTTTCCTGGTTTTAAAAAGGAGGAAAGAAAGAAACAAAACTCAGAAATAACATGATAAAGAATGAAAAAGTTTTCAGTTTTAAATATAGCAGTAGACTGTAGTGTGGTCTGAAAATTGAAAGGTGTATTTTAGGCCAATAACTTTGAAGAAGGACCTGCCAGATAAGCTGATATATATATATATATAAATAAATAAAGGACTGCAAACATCTTAATCTAGTACATAATGTAAATATCTTGTCCATACCACTGGGAAGCACTTTTTTTTTTTTTTTTTTTTTTACACTAGTGGGCAGGGACAGATGAAATAATTTAATGGGTGACTTAGGACATTCCTGGAAAACACATTAAGACTTGTGGAATTATTAGTACGGTTACTTTGCATCAGAGAAGCGTGATAGTTTAATCAGTTATTTTACTATTTCAGAGAGAGAATGATATTTGTCTTGATTTTATATTGTCCTGCTTCCTCAAACCATCCTCAGATTGACCTACTTGAAATAATGTCATGGTTTTGTGGTTTTTGTTGTGTTGTTGATATTCCACATCATGACATCATGTGGTGTGTTGGGAGTTGAAAAAAAAAAATGGCACCAAACAGTGAGGGGGCATTTCAGGCAGGCCAGTGTCTTTCATTTCCTAACCTATGGCTGAGGGCAGGGCCCCTTTATTGGTTACCTGTAGTGACGAACAAAAACCACAAAACCATGACAAATAATAAATTCCTCCACTGCAGTCTGAGACTTGCCATAGGAAAACTGTTAATGATAGCTAGGAAGTGCAACAGGCAAAGCACTCTGAAAATTTTACTAGCAGGTAAATAGCATCAAAAAAGGATATTTTATTATGTTGATGATTACTATATACTCGGAAGAGCTGGACAGCCCCACATAATTTTACAAAGAAATAATAATACAACAACTACCATTCTACACTAAACTGCTAACCCCCCTATAAAATTGAAAAACCATGATTTATTATATCACAACTTATTATGGTTTAATTATACAATATTTTATAATGCAAAACTGGAATCATATGGAGACACACAGCTTTCAGAGCGGGTGCAGAGAAGGACCACTTCAAGAGAGCTTACATGAAGGAAGGAGACCAGCTTTTTACATGGGTAGATAGTGATAGTATACTAAACTGAGAAAGGAGATATTTAGATTAGATGCCTGAGGGGAGTTTTTCATAGAGAAGGTGGTGAGGCACTGACACAGACTGGCTAGAGAAGTTGTGGATGCCCCATCACTGGGATCACTGAAGGCCAGGCTGGATGGGGCCCTGGGAAGTTCTGACCTAGTTTGCAATTTAGTAGCTGGCAATGCTGCCCACAGCAGGGAGGTGGGAACCAGTTGATCTTTGAGGTCCCTTCTTACCTAAGCCATTCTATGATTCTATAACTGATTCTATGATCATAAAATATAAGGCAAGACATTCCACCTCATTAAAGAGGAAACAACTGTAAATATATAAGCAGTAAAACAATTTATTCAACACCAAGATTCGGTGTCCAAGCAGCTTCTCTGAGTCCCACATAGGCATCTTTCTAAGAGAAGGCTTATTTTATTTTTCAGATCCTTTTCTTGCTTTGAATACATATGACTAAAATGAACGCTTTCCCCCCTTCTATTTCTATAAGAAAGTGCTGCAAAGGAAACTTAACAAAATCGTTTAATTTCATAGAATGGTGTTGATTGTCTTGAATCTTCTGACAGAAGGCAGGCAGATTTCCACGGAAAACATTTATGGCCAGCAAACTTATCTCTTCAGCAATCTGAAAATGTTGGCTATCTGCTATAAAACAGGATACCTTACCACCTAGGAAATCTTTCATTGACAAGATACACCAATGTAGGAAGTGTTTCCTTGGGACATTCAGGACATCTAAACATTTCAGCTGAGCTGCCATGGAGCTCTGCATTTCACACACTGTGGATGCATCTGTTTAAGATTTCTTTGGGCATAAACTCATTCAGTTCTGAAGGGATTCCTGGGAAGCTAGGATTTCAGATTTCCAGAGACAAAAGAATTCATTTTATTTCTAATTTTGTTTATTTTTTTTATTTTTACACTAGTACTTAATATTTGTTAGTGTGAGAATTTTAAGGATAAACAGATTTCTCAGTACCCAGTTCTCAGCTTTATGGTTTAATTATAAATTTTGTTTTCCACTCAAACAAATAAAAAACCAAATGAAATCATAATAAAATGGTATCCTCTTAAAATTTAACTTACCTCACTTTACTATCTTCATGAATACCTTTGATTTTTCAACACAATGACTGCTTATTTTGTAACATTTCTGGTTTGCATTAGCAAATTTAAACAGCAGATAACAGCTGGTCAAGTGTATATTGACATGAATGGAAAAACTCCTCATTATCTAACAGTGCAGAAAGAACACTGTGTTGAAATTCCGCTCCTGTCTTTTAATATAAGTTGAGAGTTCCCTTGTATATTTTTTTTTTCTTCTAGAAACTGGGGTACTGGATTCTCACTGGGATTAAGAACATAATGTAAGTGAGTAAAGAACTCAAAAATAAAGAATTTGAAAAAGAATAAACAACTGAAAAGAAGCTCAGCTTCATTTTAGTTTGCCTAAGTTTATCTTCCACTGTATTTTTGCATTCAATCAGTAATTAAGGCATGCAAAAATATTTGTGATATCTATTTGCAATCTGTTCATGTTTTGAAGCAGAAATGCCTTATTAGCTAGGAAGTAAGAGGTGGGAGAGAGATACTGTGTATTTAGTGAGTGGTTATCTTTTTTTTTTTCTTTTTTTGCCTGGAAAACTGTGTGAAAGATTTTTAACAGCATTTAATTAAGAATGATCTGTTGTATTTTAAATGAAAATACTTTTCCTCACTAAAATCAAAAGCTACGAGCAAGTACAGACTCCTGATATTTATTTGATATTAGAAACATGCATCTGGACATAACATCTCACTAAATTTAAGAATTCTCTTCAGATTTTGTATTATTCAGATGTTTCTGAAAAAAAAATATATTTCTTCCATGGATTTTAACAATGGCCAAGACATTCCACTGAAACAGTTGCTACAGGCTAGTCAGTGTTCTAACAACCTCAGAGGGAAGAAGAGAAAAGCAGAAATATAAAAAGTCTAGAACACTAACCTTAAATCATTTCTAAAAATTAAACATCTGAGGCCAAATGCACTACAAATACTTGGCAGTTGGGAAATAACACACAAAGTATTCAAGATTCAAATGAATGTGTTGGATACCTTTTATAAGAGTAGACATATAAAACTCCTCAATTTAAACAAATTGTTGCCAGACTTGAACTGTTACTAATCTTGTGATAAAGAGCACAAATATTCTGGACACCATCTTGGCCTTAAAATCTGCTGTTTTTACCAACAAGGTAAATTAAGTCCTAAGGGAGGACTGAGGATGCTGATATGCATCCATTATGCAATCCCTCTATTTTCACTCTTCCCACCATGATATCCATGAAAGCAGAGAGAGAAATCCACTAAAGCCAAAGATTCTACTTCTTTTTTCCATAGCAAATTTTGCAATGATTCTACTGGGGAAGCAGATCACGTTTAGCAGTTATTACTGCCATTATTGCACCTATCATGAAGTTCCAATTACACAGACTTCAGTCATCTTTGAGGACATTCAGATATATAAATAAATGGTCATACCTCCCTCTTTGAAACCTGCTCCCCTGGAACTTGTCTCCCTACTCCTCATCTTCCCCCCCCCCTCCCCCCCCCCAAAAGGGGGGGAAAAGCTGGGAGGAATGGCTGACATGCCGGAAAACTGTGCTGCCATTCAGCAAGTCCTGGACAGGCTGGAGAGTCGGGCAGAAAGGAACCAGATGAGATTTAACAAGAGCAAGTGTAGAGTCTTGCACACAGGGAGGAATAACCACATGCACCGGTACAGGAGGTTGGGGGATGACCTACTGGACACGAGCTCTGAGAGGAATGAACTGGCTGTCCTGGTGGATGACAGGTTGGCTGTGAGGCAGCAGTGTGCCCTGGTGGCCAAAAAGGCCAACGGCATCCTAGGGTGCATTAAAAACAGTATGGCCAATGGGTCGAGGGAGGTGATCCTGACCCTCTACTCTGCCCTGGTGAGGCCTCACCTGGAGTACTTTGCCCAGTTATGGGCTCCCTGTACAAAAACAACAGGGATCTCCTCAGAAGAGGATCACAAAGATGATAAAGGGCATGGAAGACCTCCATTATGAGGAAAGGTTGAGTGACCTGGTTTGGTTCAGCCTTGAAAAAAGAAGACTCAGAACAGATCTGAGCTATGTCTATAAATATTTATGGAGAAGGAGGCAAAGGGACAAGACTGTACTCTTTCTCTGCAGCATGCAGCAATAGGATGAGGGGAAATAGTCACAAACTGATGTACAGGAAGCTCTACACAAATATACACAGGAGTTTCTTTACAGTGAGGATGACAAAGCACTGGAACAGGTCGCCCAGAGAGGCTGTGGAGTCTCCTACTCTGGAGACATTCAAGGGCTGCCTGGATGCCCACCTGTGCAACCTGGTCAAGGCAGCCTGCTTTGTCAGGGGGGTTTTACTAGATGATCTCTAGAGGTCCCTTGCAACCCCTACAATTTTGTGATTAGAAGCTTTGCAGAAAATGTAGTACTCAGAGGTACTTCTCCAGTACCTCTGAGGAGAGGTGAAGATTCTGCTACATTAAATGGCGTATGTGTCTTTATGGACATAGAACTTTTCAACCACACATAAGAAACAATTTTTAAATTAATAAACCTTTTAACTGAAATCAATTTTAAATTAATAAAATTTCCTGCTTGGATAGTCTAATTTAGAGGTTGTATTTTCCCAACCTGAATCACTATGAAGAACCTCCAGGCACAGGTATAACTGTATTGAGGTCAGTAATATAAATAAAGAATAGATAACATATTTTTCATGCTCTCTGACTGCCACTCAAGTAAAAAGTTTGAAGTCTTCAAAAAACAAAAATCTAATAAAATTTTCAAACTAACCACATACTATCACACTACCGGCCCAGTGCCTTGAAGACCTTACTACTTACACCATATAATCTTAATCATATCCAAATTCACAAAAAAACCTACTTGTTTTTATGGAATGGAAAAAAGGATAATAACAATTTTTTTGAAGGATCGTAAAAGGTTATATTCTCTGCCAGTTAACAAATTTGTCACTGATGCTCCATCAGAGCATCCATTGTTGTAATGACAATTATTATCTCTGGTATTTCAGATTTTAGAACTTGGCAATATTTAACATTTACAGAAAGTACATATACCAAGAAAATATTCTAAAAAAATTGAAGGTGCAAGGAAAAAAAACCAAATGAAAGTTCAAGTCTGTGGAACACTACTGAGATTTGGATCAAATTTAGTCTCTATTATAGTATTAATTAATAACAATAAGGAAATAAATACACATTTGAATGAGTATGGCATCATATTAAATTTTCAAACATGAGAAGAAGAATTTATCTAAAGACATTGAAGCTAGCAAATATAAGGTTAGAGAAGTAATTGACCATGAAAGCCTGATGGAAAGTTGTTTGTTCTGAAAAATTAAGGAAGAACAACATGTGCTGAAGAAAACAAAGATTAAAAAAACATCCAAACACATAGTGCAAGCAAGATTAAACAAAGCTCATAGGTAAATTTTCAGGATTAGAGATCCAGTTCATTCAAAACTTTGCATATTTATTTTGAAGCATTATCAAGGGAGACAATCCTTGGATAATTTTTCAAGTGCACCTGAATTTAAGGAATCTGTTAAAATACCTCACAGTGAGCTATCACAATAACTCTGTATACAGAAGATGCAGGTTTTCAACTGTCTGTGGCACTGATAAACCATGACATGACACAATGACACAGATATGTATTGCATTAGTCACAGCCCATTTACCGTTTCTCAGTTAAGAGTTGTTAGGTTTTTTTTTATTTAGGTGCTTACCACTTAGTAAAAGAAGAAAAGCCTCAATTAAAGTATTTGAGGCAAGCATATACAGTCAAAGAGGAAAAGGACATAATTAAAAAATCTTCATAGCTCACAATATTGCAAAGGCTTTGCTTCTGATACTATTATTAATAATCTCTAAAATCACAGCTTCTGAAAACAACAAAGGAAACAACACATACAAGGATAAGAGTATCAGGCTTACAGACTTATGCAGTGATTCAGTACTGAATCATCCCTATTTGAGACAGTTTTCTGTTGTTCAAATTAGTGTATCAAAAGAGCACAATAAGACCATGTTGAACCTTCCTGGGGAAAAAAAAAAAAAAAAACAACAATCATGTACAATAATCAAAACACATTTCCTTAAAAAGAAAACTGTTCAGAGCCTCAGAAAATTGCCTGTCATAAAGTGGGCTCTAGGAGCCCATGGATACTGTTTAATAGCATAATGTGATGGAAAGAGCAGCAATAACAGCAGAATAACAAGGTCTAAGGCTGCAGCAAAAAAGGACTCGTTCAAAAGCAACAGCCATAAGCACAGAAATAAAGGAAAGAAGCTACTTACCTTCTGAAGGCCTCAAGTACACAGGGAGCTCCAGAGAAATTCCCTTGCTTCCCTTGCCCACCCTTAAATAAGGACTGGGAAGGGGTGGATCCTGGCTCCACCCTTTCCAGTCACTCAAGTACACTGCATGCACCTGAGCGTCCCTCAGTTGGTCCTAACTACAGAATCAAAGGTTGAAAGGGACCTCTAGAGATCATCTAGTCTAATCCCCTCAACAAAGCAGGGTCTATAGACCAGGTTGCACAGGTAGGCATCCAGGCAGGTCTTGAATATGTCCAGAGAATGAGACTCCACAACCTCTGAGGGCAGCCTATTCCAGTGCTCTGTCACCTTTACTGTGAAGGTGCTCAGTCACTATATCAAGTCATAAATTAGTATTTCCGCTACAAATGCATAATGGTTTTATGATTTTTGTTATAGATATTCCACATCAATACATCATATGAGGCACTGGGAGTTAAAGAGTTAATGCTCTAAGTACAGGGACCGCTGATTTTCTGGGTGCCTGGCTTTCAAGAGAACTACATACCCTAGAGGACTTCGTGTTCTCATTTTCCACCCAGTGGGAAAGAGAAAACTGCGTATAAGTCCAAGACTTTCTTTTTTGCTGTTCATCTCAGCAGCGCATGCTCCCTAGCCATCTCGCCCTCAGCTTTAACATAAGGCCTTCGGTTTCAGACACTCTCATTTTATTTATTAGTTTCAATTCCAATTATATTATATCTTATTGTGTTATTTTGCATTCCCATATCTTATTTAGTAAATACGTTTTTTTCCTCTTCAGATTGTTGTAGCTGTTTTGTTTTTAGAACCATCTCCCTACTCTTTCCTTTTTCGCCCTTCCCCTTTCCTTGGGCATGGGTCCATTGGGTCCCCCACCTCATAAGTCATAGAACTGGGCAGAACCAGCCCATAATATTTGACATTTTTTTCTTCTCCCTGACTGCTCATTGCCCCTTGGCATGAACTAATCAGATTTGAGGAAAGGATCTTGTGATTTTAAGATGATACTGAGTTCTGCAGCCTTTCAAATTCATAAGACACAGAATCAAAGAAAGGGTTTGGAAGGGACTTTCAGAGATCATCGAGTCCAACCCCTCAGTCAAAACAGGCTCCTAGCTCAGGATGCACACGTCTTGAATATCTCCAGAGATGGAAACTCCACAACCTCACTGGGCAACCCATTTCAGTGCTTCATCACCCTCACCATGGAGAAATTCTTTCTCATACTGGCATTACAGAACTTCCTATGCTTCTTTTTATGGCAATTTCCTGCGATCTGAACATCTGCTACAGACTTGTTTGTGCACCAGTAGGTGAAGAATGGAGTGTGTTTGCCAGCAGACTCTAATAGGACACCCACCAGAAAGCATATAATAAAGGACAAAGGAAATAGGCTGAGGGCTTGTGCTGATAACTTTCCCACACTGGAAATGAACTTCTCTTTGTTGACTCTGTTATACAGTTCTGTACTATTCATTACTACATTTGGGGCTGTTCCTTGATGTGAATTCCTATATTAAAGATAAGTATGGTACTTCAAAATGCAACTTGTTTTTAACTGGTAGGTGTGAAATGATTTCTATCATTTTACAGCTCTAAGGAGGCAAAGAAATTCAGCATGACTAATAGCTCAGATGTTCTAGATTCCAGTTTTTGCATTAAAATTCTGTAAGGTAGTCTTAATATTATCTGATTAAAGAAAAAATGGGTGAAGTATGATTGTGCTAAAATATAATAAAATACCTTCATTAAGTTATATTTAAAATATAGAATATTAATTAAAATTATATTCATCACACTTTGAACAGTTACAAATGAAAAAGGAAAAAAAAATTAAATCCTTGGATATTTGCAAGCAGAACAAGCAAATACTCATTTAAAAATAAATATGATACCCAACACAAACAGTGGTAAAAGGCTTGACTTTACACAAGCAATTTACTGCAAGAAAACAGGTCAAAATGTTTACGCAGGCAATAATGAGTTAATATAGAATAATTTAGTGAAAGTATATTAGCTGTGTATTTCAATAACATAGTACTTCACATTTAGATGTCATTACCTAGCTGATTAAAATGGTGATCACAAATCACAAATTAGAAAGTAAAATTATAAAATGTGTTCACTTTTCTGCCTAGGAATCTGAAGTAACATGGAAGAAAATTATCAGACATATAAATACAGAAATTTTAACATAAATAAATCCCATGCAGCAGTGCATATACAAGTGCCAATGACTGGTAGGAGCAGTTCATGGAGCTTTTCACAAACCTGTATGACTACAAAAGAGAAAACAGAAAATGTCTAATTGCTGTTACACAGATAGCCTACTGAAGTCCTGAAGAAGTAACAGAAGTGAAGATTTTCACTGTATTCAGATTTAGTTATAAACTATAGAAGTAATCAAATTGAAGTGCCAGTGTTCACAGTATTTTGTTCTTTTTATTAACAGGCAAAGCTTTAAAAATTTCATATCCCATCTGATTCTATTGTAAAGAAAAACGTCTAGTGGGACTTCACACATTACTGTCTATACCAATTTGGCTTTACAAGTTTAATCAATATCAATCAAGCGTATGTGGTTTAAGAGCATTATCTTAGGAAAGATAATCAAGAAAAAAATCATAGCAAATAAGCATAAAGATGAAAAGTAGATTAATACGCATATAGTCAAGATCATGAAAATGGTTTTCTTTAAACTGTGCTTTTCATGTTAGTCTGCCTCCTGTCTGTATCATTGTGGTCCTTCCAGGGCACAAAATGTATATATGCATATACAGACATATGCATACATATGAAATATGTATATATACATATATATGCACATACATACATATATATATATATATAATCACTGTATATATATATATACAGTGATAGTCATGGGACTAGAGAGGATAGAATTACTATAAATAGACCTCATAAATAAACAAACAAATAAATAAATAAATAGAAGTTTGAAATAAGATAATAATGAATGGAACAGCAAGAGTCTCCACTACATTTCTGGAAGAAAAATGGTTTTGTCACAGAAAGCTGTTTGAAATTCCTAAACCGAGAAGTTAGCTACTTGCGTTCTGCTGCAAAATTCTTCTACAATGTTGGTAAGTCACCTGGCCTGTCATCAATGCCTTTTATTACCTATCATGTGGTGATAAAAATGCTGATTTACTTCACAGGTACACTGTGAAGATTATAATTAGATTCCTAAAAAAGCAAGTGCATCTACACTACAGCACTGAAATACCTTGTTGGTTTTTGTTGTTGTTTTTTTTTTTTTCCTCTAATACAGACTGTTAATTATCTGCAAAACCGTACTTGGGAAACATTTGATCTTAAACTTTGTAGATAAAGTTATGGGGTTTTTTTGGTGCTTTCTTTTTTAAAATCCTTTTTTGCCTTCTTTCTCCTCACATACTGTAAAGCAAAGCAATTTCTAGTGCTAACCTTGCATTTTGGCGTAACTTTAAATTAACTTTTAATTAGATTGAGTATTGATCTAGTGGCTATATTGTACCTTAATAATCTTTGCATGTAATCTGTTAAACATTTATAAATTTCATGTAGGTGAATCAACACATTAATTTACAGAATTGTGTGAGTGCAGCAATGAAAGTTTAAACATTTATAGTATGGTTAATTATCAAATTATACAGAGTTTTTGAGCAAGTTATTTGCTGTATGCAAAAGAAAATCAATATACTGGGAAGTACCATTATGTGTCTGAATATATTGTTATCTGGCCTTCTTAGGATCAGAAGTACTAGGTGTTTATCTTATTTTTTACAGTGAATACTCTTCTGACAAATATGTAACTTGAAGCAGGGGACAGTCTCCATAATACAGTTAAAAATCATTATCATTTAACCTAGAATACATCCAGTGTCCTAAGAATGTGGAAAGTCCCACATTTGTTTGCTACTCTAACAGAATTTTACAAATGTGATTATCTTTTTGCCAAATGCCTTTACCTAAAGTGCCCATTTAGTACTCCTCTTGTTATTTTCAGCTGTGGGAACTCACATTTTTATGGTGGTAGTGACATTTATTTATATCAGCCAAAGAGATAAAATTGTTCGAGGGATAAAATAGTTCCACTCACTTCTATTCACAGCTGAGCATCTGCTCCACCCAAACTAAATGTTATTTAAAAGTAAATTTAAGCTAAAACATACACATGTATGTTGTCATATAAAATGTCTCCTCGAGTGTATCTAAAGATAGCAAGACGATACATGTGAGCTATACAGACTTCCAAAGTTTTTCTGTCTGTTTTGCAGAGAAGAGTCAACTAGTTTTCCAACAAAACCAGTTTTACGTTTGTATAAATGAAGCAGGATTTATCCTTTGGGTATTCTGGCAGGAACTTATCCAATCATCAGAAGTACTTGAATCTTGAAGAAGACCATTATAGTGAGCTGTAAGCTCTTATTTAATGTCATGCTTGTATATTATATATACGCTTAACATCAGGAAATGGCATTAAAACTACAATGAGTAATCAACCATACTATTTTTATTTGTATAACATTTCAAATGCATGATTTTAAAGACAGAACTTGTTATGAATGTTTTCATTAGTTTTAGTATGACATAAAAATGGATAACTCCAAGAACCTGAAAAATTATACTTAGAGTCTATTTTGAAACTTCTTACTATGACATGATAAATAAAGCAAACTTTTCAGTGGCTTCTGCTTTTTGGACAAGAATGATATTCCCAAAAAACTTTTTTCATAATCCAATTAGTCTTCTTCCCTAAAAGATAATCTTTATCAAGGTAGAGTACTTAGTAATTTATTCATATTTGCGTTTTTGAGTTTCTCAGATATCATTCAGTTGTATCTCAGGTATCATTAAATAGTGTTTCTGAATGTTCTATGGCTTTCTGGAAAACTACCGACGAGCTTTTAAATCATTTTACAATAATCTCAGTGCAAATATAGATACTGTATTTTTTTTGCATGTGTGAAATTTCACAGCACTCAATCTGATGGTATAGTAATAACAGCATATGCTTGAAACAAATGCATTACACTTTTAAAAATTCAGAAGAGATGGGAAATCCATAGCTAGATAAAGGGGCCTCTGGGGCTAGGAGGGAGAACATTCTGTTGTGTTTTTTTGTTTTTTTTTTCTTAAACATTTATAAATCATGTATTTAAGTCCTACAGATAGGAATGAATAGTCATAAAAATATATTCGTTCAGGAAAGGTATTCATGTGACCTGGATCAGACAATTAAAAATGTAGTGTGACCTAATCATGAGGTTTCTTTCCATTCCTTCCACCATCCCCTTCAAACTACAAGCACACATAACTTTAATTTTAGACAACTTAAACATATTTATGGAAGGATTACATTGCAATTTACACTACTAAAACTCAGTACAAAGTAAGACATGTAGGTTGCTGGTTTTTTTTTTTTAAATAAAGAATTTTTCACTAATGGATAAATGAATTAAATAATCTTCTTTATTTCACTGTGGCTTGAGTGAAGTTTTGGGCCTTATATTAGATAACGACTAAAGCTTTTTTGTTTGTTTGGTTGGTTTTGTTCTATTTTTGTAAGTTACCTTTGTTTTTTGAGCAGTGGCTATTACATCAAGCTATAATTGTGCTTTACAAGCTGTATTGTACAATAAAATTTAAGGAAGAAAGTCTTCATTATAACTGTCTCTGTACTGCTGAAAAGAAAGCAGTATCTATTCTAGCCACTCGGCACTTGAAGAGTCAACTTACCACTGAACAGCAGAAATTTAAAATTTAGTAATAAAAAACAAAAAAAAATTAGAAAGAAAAGGGAAGGGAGGGAGAGAAGAAGGGAGGGAAAAAAAGATTACACTCAGGGAAACTATTGTTCTAAAATCTTTAATAAAATATAAAATTAAGGAAAACTATTAACTATATACATTTTAATCTCTTTTCTAAATTGGATCAGCAGTTGACTGAAATATAGAAACATAAAACACAAAGGTGTTTCATTAGTAAGTCATTATGTATAATACACTCTTTCCCAGCAAAAGAACATGCTTTAGAAATGTCTGTTCTATTTTTAAGGAGACTCTAGAATTGTTATAGCTTGATTTACACATCAGAAGAATGTTTTTATCTACAATCCTTGAGAATATTAAGTTGAATACTATGCAATACAGGAAATAAATCTGAATATATTTTTTTCTTATTTTTAAAATGAATTTAGTCTATAATTACAGCATTAACAGTTTTCAATCATTTATTACAACATTTTCATGTTTTCATATCTATTAAGCACTTGATTACATTTATTGACTACTTTTTTAACAAGATCATCAGAAAGTCGTACAGCTTTTCATTATTCTTTACTAAAATGAAAACCTCTCCTTGTTTACTCATGAATGGAGACAAATTTTTGACAATTTCAGAATGACAGGTGACATTTTCAGAAAGTTAGAAGTAACTAAAGAGTTAGACTATCTTCTGTTGCCTAAGGTCATCAAATAATAAGCAGAAATTATTCAGCATGGATTCAGTTAGTTCTCTGCTTGTGCTCTGACCTGGCTCTGGCATAAGATGTACTGACATAACTGTTGTACTTGAGAATAAATGCAGGTTTACCCACTTTTGAGTTTGGTATTGCCATATTTATCTGCTTTCTAAAAACAGTGAAAGTAGTTTAGTCATTCATTAATTTCCTAAAATACTGGCTACTCTTAATTGTATTACTGATCAGTAGATATTTACCAGATTCCATCTCAAACACAGCCTTACTGTATGAGAAAGATTCAGTAAGTAAATAAGTAAATCTTGGGCATTTATTTTTAGAAATATGTTTTCCATTGTTTAGTTTAATCTGATTCAACTACTTACCCACACTGAGAACAAAAAGAGAGGTCAGTTTTCACCATGCATGTGAAATGACAACAGCCACTGTGCTTGAGTCAATGAGCAGTACTTCACATGTTCCATGAAGGGAAAAGAAAAAAAAAGATAGCATAATAAGCGCATTTAAATCTATAAGTACTAACTGCATATATAAAAATTCTGTAATACTGAGAAGTTTTATTTGTTGTGAGAATTTGTACAGACAGGACTGAAATAATGTATCAAAATTCTTGTTTGTTTATCCATTGGAAATGTTACAATATAAATAAATAAATAAATCAATAAATCAATAAATAAATAAACGAGCAAACAAACAAACAAACTAAACCCCACCCTCTTCTAAAGCCTCTTCCTGAATCAAGGTACCAAAGCATTCTTTTAGGAACTACCAGCATTGATTCTCCCAAAATACAGTATTTCAGGCACAAGAGTGCACAAGTAACTTGAAAAGAATTAAAGGACAAAATATTGCCCTTAATACATCACTATACAGATACATTGTGTTTTAGCCCTTTTGCTCTAGGATATTCTCTCTGACGATTACAAGTCACAGTGTTACATGTTGGTTGTTTAACAACTCCTTGCTACCACAAATTAGATTCAGCAGTGGGTGAAGAGAACTGTTCTGCTCTTTGTTTTTCGTATGTTTTTGTTTGGTTGGTTGGTTGGTTGGTTGTTTTTTTGTTTGTTTAGTTGGTTTTCTTGTTTTTGTTTGTTTTGTATTTGTTCTCCCAATTTACATTGTTTTACATTATTAGAGTAGGGTGTCAAATACTTTTTAACTGCCATTTTCTCTCAACTTTCAAGCTGAAGCTATGGTCAGTAACATGCCCACATCTTACAGTAGATCATTCCTTGATATAAATTTTGAGAAAGCCCAGACTTTACTTGCAAGCTGGGTGCTAATACTATATTCCTCTATTACTTTTAACTCTGCCAAAAGCCAGCATCTGCTCCCATATAGGGTGTTGACAGTTAAAGCATTTTTCCATTGTGTTGTAACTCTGCCGAGACCTGGCATCTGCTCACAAATAGAGGTGTTGACAGTTTGAGCTCTAGCACTTTCCCTTTGTGCATCAACTCTGTGGAAATCTGGCATCTGCTCACACACGCAAGTTTTGACAGCACAAACTGCAGTCTAACACTAAGTTACTCCAATGTAGGGGAACACATGTAGTCATAGGTTTGGAGGGAGACTACTTTCTCATAACATCAAGTCATGAGAGATCAGACAGAGGAGCAGGCATGGAATGTTTTATTTATTTATTTATTTGCTGTTGTTGTTTGTGGGATTTTTTTTCTTTTTTCCTTTTTTTTTTTTTTTTTTTTTGGCACAGTAGAAGTCCTGACATATTTTGTTAATGGACTACATGGAAACATTTTCTTTTATAACAAGTACCAGGAAAAAAAAAATCACCATTCCAAAATCTCACAAGATATCCTTTTCTTCATGACGTATGTGGCTGCAGTGGTTAGTATTTCAGAGAGATCATTCTTATTTCCTGTTAAGCTCATTGTTTCTTTCAGAAATTATCTGGAATCCTCTACCATTTTCAAGGTCTTAATAACCTTTCCTTTACATTTTAAGTACAGATAAGAAAAACAGTATTTATTGCATGGAGGCAGAAGTGACATCGCATGTGGGTAGGGATGGTGGTGGATGGTTGGACTAGATGATCTTGTAGGTCCTTTCCAACCTAATGAATCTATGAATCTATGTTAGTGTATGTGGCACACTAGAAAAAATGTTAGATAACAACATTATCTTTCTTTATTGCTGAGCATTAACAAAGGCCATCTCCTACATAAAAAGCAGGATAAATTGTAGCTCAGTGTTTTTTACATGTATTTAATCTGCCCTCTGATATGAAAGCAGAGTTAAAGATTCTAACACTGTCTTCTAGGTTAAACAGAAAAAGAACAATTCAGTTTTCCTAGACTTCTTGTTTTGCAGATGATTGTTCTTACAAGTAATTGTACTGAGATTAATTTCTATGATAACGTGTGTTTTTCATTATCCAAAGCAATCTGAAAGGATTCATATTTTAACTGTAGAATATTGAGTATAAAAGGAAATTTATTTCTGTTTTCTTAAATTATTTCATATGAACTAAATTGTAAACTGGAAGAGAAAATCAAACAGTTTCTTTTATAGTAATGAAACAATTACTTCTTACTACTTCATGATCTTATCAGCAAATAAGAAACATGCTGGGAATGCGATGTTTGTTGGCCATACATCTTGTCCTAATTTCAAATAAAATACAGTTCAACTACATTGTGCACAAAAATATGATGGAATTTTAACCTAGATGATCTTAGATAGACATATTTTGACTTAGAACTGGAACTGATGAATTACAGTCTCTACTTTTGTTAAAGAAGCACGATCATACTACACATGAGAACAGATAACACTATAGAAAGAAGTAGTGATCATGGGCTTTAAATATGGCATGATTTGAAAGCTTTATAATAGGTAGTTTTGCCAACAGATAATATGATTTAGTTGTCTGCTGGCCTAGTTCCATGATCTTAAGTATTTATGGTATAGTATGTGAAAAAATAAATGTCAAAATTATACATTACAATTTGCTACCATACGTTGTATTCTTCTCTATTGGTATATTTAACTACAGAACTATATCTGTCTGAAGTTATGGATACCAAATGCACATATCATGAAATTCACAAATCAAATGATTGATTTATACGTGTATATTTATATCCTATGCAGATGATATACATATATATTTAGATGTGAATCTAATTAGTTTCCATTTTCAGAGCTTGATAACGTTTTGCATATAGATTTGTAAATAGAAAAGTTCTTTAAGTCTGCTTCCACCATGTTTCATTTGCATGTACTCCCTCCACCAGATGGTGTTAAGACAGGTTAAAATGAAAAGTTTCAGTCAGGAAGTCTGTGCCTCTCATTGCTGAATCTCACTCTGCATCTTGCATCAGATAGTAGTGTGTTAACTGCTATGCAAGTAGTGTCTAGTCAGCCACCAAAGAGTTGGCTGGTTGCCTGGAGACTAACTTTCAGTGTTCTGAATCTGTCTCCTTAAATGGGAAAGAAAGAAAATCCTATGCAGCTTACTTCAAAGAACATACTAAACAGCCAGACAGGCACTTGCCAATTTTAAGTCAAGGTTTACTGCATCCTGAAATTACTCACAAGTACAAACCAGAACATAAGAGCTTTCTCTTGTTCACTAAGTTCACCTCTTACCTTGCTAAATGAGTTCACAGGTTCAGAGTGAAATGTTTTGATGGATGAGGTACATCTCACTTCATCTTATGCCTCTCCAGCATTCCACTGATATCAGAAATCTCTATTTCATCTTCTTTTTGCAAGTCACAAGATAATTCAGATTGGAAGAGATCTCAGCTGGCCATTAATACAACTTTATGAACCAAACAGTGTCACCTGTGAAAACAGCACGAGGCTCAGAATAAATAATTGTTCTTACTGGTTAGTGCAAGCAATTGTTGCTTCTACAGTTCTGAATATTCTGAACCACACTAATTTCATAAAATTCAGCAAATTTAGACTTCAAGGAATCTACACTGAAACATAATTGTGTACAGCACAGCATTACAAAAGATGTCTTTTGTAGATGATCTCTAAAGCTACAGGCAAATCACAAGTGAGGTTTTTCAAACTATTTCATTGATTAGGTTGAATTTCACTGATGTCATTGAATTGCTATTGATTAGTCTAGTCAAATTCCTCTTAATGCACAAATCTTTTGAGCATATATCAACTTAATCATTAAATGAATAGCCACAACAACAAGACCCATGACTAATAAAGTTACCAGTCTGTCTCAGAGCATCTCTTTTAGTTTGTAGACACAACGTAGGACATTTCAAAAAATGAGGAAAGCCAATAGTGTTATCACAGTAGTTTGTACAAATGTGTTGTAAGTGTTCCTTTATCAGCTATAACAAATACATAAATTTTTAAAATTTGAGCCTTTTTTTTTTTTTTTTTTACTTCTGTAGCTGCTATTGTAGGCTAGTAAACATGATTTTTTTAACATTAGAAAAAGCCACAGTCTTCTAATAGAGTTGATATTTATAGATGTCACTTGGCCTTAGGTGATTTTGGCTGTTATTAACAATTAGCTAGTCTAACTTGTGCTAAATTTCCGTGAATACAACGCATGCTAAAGACCTCATAAACTAGGTAGTCATTATGTAATAGACAACAGCCCATTAAATCAACTGAGATAGGAAAAGGCTATTAAACAACTTTGAAATGTGAAGTAATCTAGGTGTTCCTGCTCTGGCAGGGGAATTGGCCTGTATGATCTTTTGAGGTCCCTTCCAATCCCTGACATTCTGTGATTCTGTGTAACTTCAGCTGAAATTAGTGAGAAGGAAACAAACTGTCATAAGGACATGTGCAATGAAGAAGAACAAAGATGAGGAGTAAGGAGTGCCTACCTACAGTCTTGAGTTCTTAAGAATAATATAGTGTACTGCTGACTGGCTGGATAACATGCTCTAAGAAGCACGCTGATCATGTCAAGACAAAGAAGGACAATGGAAGTGTGAGCCCAAAACTAAAAGGGCATGAATAAAAGGAAATTACTTTGCATAAATGTTATTGATTAAACAGTTATGTATTGATTTGGACCATAATTATTTTATCATTGTAATACTGTTGCATTTTGATTAGATTGATAGGATTTTAACTAGACAAGTAATATGCTATTGGATGCATGTGTGTAAGCACAATATCTGCCCATAGCAAGATTTTAAGTATAAAACCCTCATCATCTAGTGTGTCTGTTTGGCCAGCAATGGAAGTACTAATAGAAGAATGGAATTAATAGAAGAATAAATTTTTTTTGTATTACTCTAAAGGCAAATATATAGACTTAAAATTTAGGGGGATGGAATAGTTCTAGAAAGGATCTTTCAGATGCAGAAAAAAAAAAAGATAAAAAGGTATATATTTTTTTAATGCAACCATAACGATCTGCTTGACAGGAATTTGCCATGCAGAAAATTGTAAGCCACAGAAACTTAAGATGGTACCGCCTACAGAGAAAGATATTTGTTTGGAAGAGTGTCTCATTTTGTGGAGAAGTGAGAAGTTACATGCTGAATAACATAACTAAATGCATAAAGATGGAGTCATGGTTACACCAGCTGAAATCTGTCTGAAGGCTTGGATTTGACCTTTAGGTGCTATAAATGATGGTTTCTTATCTTCCGTTTTCTTATATGATATTAAACTCTTAAAACATTTTCTTAGTTTTATGACAAAATAATATTGAAATTTTTCATGGTTTATTTTGGGACTCTAAGATCCAATAATCAAAACTTTCTATCTTTCCAGCCTCTAATTGGAGTCAGTGAGAAACTTATGCTTTAAACATTTCATTAATGGCAGTACTCTAGGAAAGGAGCTCAAGGGCATTTAAAGTTGTGCATATAAAACTGGTATGTTTTTCACCATAAGTTTGCTGCTTCTCATATTTAATCTGTGAAATGGGAAAACTTATTTTATTTTAGAAAAACATGGTTAAAAATTGTCATGTTTCAAGTAGTTAGCAGTCAGAAGAAAAATCTATATTCACAGCAGAATAGGAATAGCAAATCATTTATTTAAGAAAATGATATAATTCTTTTGAGAAAAGTAAATAAACTGTATGCTGTTCCTGCTAGCTAACCTCCTTTCTTCTTTGAAATAAGACGGCAGTTTGATTTTAATCATTCTACTATACTACTCAAAGCTAAATTAATTTTCACGTTTTGAATATTCTTGAATTGTCATTTTTAAATTCTCTTTCTCCACTTTCTTATAAATCTCGTTTTCTTCTCTGAAATTCTGTAAACATTCAGAACAGTAGATTAGGCTCTACTTATTTGCTTGTCTTTACTATCAGTGCTTATTATTTTTCTACTGGCAGTATGTTTTCTGCTTTATTTTCTGATCTATTTTTGATCCTTTTGTATCCTCCAACATACCCTGATCTTCCAAACTTTCATGTCCTCTGTCCTCAACAAATCCTTATATTTGCTCCTATGCATCCTATGTATTTTCCTGTATATTTTACCACAAGCATAATAGTTTCAATCTCAAATATCCCAAAATCTTAATCCTGGTCTGTTGTTTCTTTACAATAAGGAGCTTCTTTACAATAAGGGTGATGGAATGCTGAAACAGGTTGTTCAGAGAGGTTGTTCAGTCTCCTTCTATGGAAATATTTAAGACACATCTGGACACCTATCTGTGCTACTTACTGTAGTATACCTACTTTAGCAGGGAGGTTGGTTCTTGAGATCACTTGCAACCCCTGTAATTCTGTGATGTTGTGATTCTTTCCCAGATTTTGTAGCTGAGTGTTTAATCATATGGTATGGAATATTTCTTTGGTTAATTTAGGTCCACTATCTTGGTGATGTACCCTCCCCTGCAATCCCTCACCTCTAGTTCATTGTTTTCTAGAGGGTTTTTGAGAGAATCTTGATGCTCTGCCAGTACTGATTAGCAATAGACAAAACATCTGTGTGATACTAATGCTGGTACTGCTACAAGTGGACTCCTATATGGGCTGCTGTGGGGAAAGTTAACACCATCTCAGCCAGACCAATTAGATTCTCTTCTTGTATAACCATACTCCAAAATACACTGACATTTATTGGGTATTTTTTCTTATTCTTATCCCTTCATTTCTGCTTTAATGTCTTTTCATTTCAGAGGGATTCATATAATGTGTTTTGTTTCCTCTGAATCTGTATTTAATAACTCTCATTCAGTGACTTGTTTCTTTTTTCTCAAACTGCCCACTGTCTCCATTCTGTATTTCTCAGTTTTTAATTGGAGAAAGAATGAACTGCATGAAGTAATTTTTTTTAGATGTAGCTATATAAGAGGAATAATGTTGGTGTACAATATCTGTTTTAGCTTCTGAAAGAATTTCAAAATCCGTACAATTTCTTGAGGCTTTGCTTTCTTGGAATATGGCCTTGTTTCTCTTTGGTATGCTAATAAATTGCACATTGTATTTCATGTGTTGACTCTGTATTTCTGCCACTACTACAACTCATTTAGTGTTCAAAAATCTGTCAGCCATGAGTTCTGGCTTGCAGAGAGCTTTTCAGAGCCTGGATAATATGCAATGACACATGATTTACATTTTGATTGAAGGATCCAGCTCAATATATTCCCCTGTGAATGCCAGTTGGTATGATCTGAAAGGAAAGCTGGTCAGTATTTCACCTCCACTCGTCTGACTCGCCCAAAGACAAATGTTTCATAAAACATATTACTTCCTAAAAAGAAAAGGTCATTCAGAATACTAAGAACATTTTCAAGGACATCTTCATTTCTGCCACTTCTTGTTAGGGAATTACATCTTCTACAACACCATGCAGTGCAGATGAAATGCAATTTGTAATGTCAAACTTTTGATTTTTAGTGCATCCAACATTTGTGTTTTTCTTCACTTCCAAAACTGTTGAACAACTTCTCTATCCTTATGAGAACATCACACTTGAAATTGAGCTACAACAAATATCAGATACTTTATAATAATTTTGTTCCTTTTTGCCCCTCATATTTTTCCTCAGCCTTTATTTCATTGTGATGTGTTGAAAAGATTTTCTCATTGAATTATTACTTTTGTCAATCGTTTGTGGGCTGGTTCATTCTAGTTCCATGACTAATGCAGTGGGGGACCCACAGACCCATGCTCCAGGAAAGGGGAAGGGCGAAAACAGAGAGGGTAGGAAGATGGGCCTAAAAACAAATATGTGGCAATAGTCTGACGATATCACAATGCAAAATAATACAATATAATACAGTGCAATTGGATTTGAAGCTAATAAATCAAGCAAAATGAGAGTGTTCAAAAACCGAAGGCCTTACGCTACAGGTGAAGGTGAGACAGCTAGGGAACTTCCACTGCTGAGATGAACAGCAAAAGAGAAATATCTGGAACTTGTGTACAGTTTTATCTTTCCCTCTGAGTGGAAAATGGGAACACAAAGTCCTCTGGCGTACACAGTTCTCTTTTGAGAGCCAGATACCCAGACAATCAGCAGTCCGTGACATTAACACTTTAACTCCCAGTGCCTCACATGAAGTCATGATGTGGAATACCGGTAACAAAAAACCATAAAACCATGACAATTTTCTTGATTCGTCTCTTTCAGAGTGAATGTGCCTGAAGAGTTGTGCAGAAAGGAACAAGATGAGGATTAACAAGATCACGTGTAGAGTCTTGCACATGGGGAGGAGTAACCACATGTACCAGTACAGTTTGGGGGATGAGCTGCTGAAGAGGAGCTCAGAGGAGAGGGACCTGGGTGTCCTGGTGGAAGACAGGTTGGCCATGAGTCAGCACTGTGCACTGGTGGCCAAGAAGGGTCATCAGATCGAGGAAGGTGATTCTCCCCCTCTACTCTGCCCTGGGGGGCCCCACCTGGAGTATTGCGTTCAGTTCTGGGCTGCCCTGTACAAAAAAGACAGGAATCTCCTTGAAAGAGTCCAGCAGAGGGCCACACAGATGTGGAAGACAAGGTGATGAGGCTGGACTCTTCTCTGTAGCATGCGGTAATAGGATGAGGGGAAATGGCCACAAACTGATGCATGTGGAAACTTCTTCACAGTGCAGTGACAGAGCACTGGAACAGGCTGCCCAGAGAGGTTGTGGAGTGTCCTTCTCAGGAGATGTTCAAGACAACCTGAACACCTACCTGTGCAAACTGGTCCAGGGGCCTGCTTTGGTAATGTGGTTGGACTACATGATCTCTATAGGTCTCTTCCAACCCCTCCAATTCTGTGATTACCGGCAACTTACTCAATGGAACTGTCTCTAAAGTATCTGCTGACTTCATTGACTGTAAAATAATATCTGAATACTTTTTACTTCTGCCAGAACTATTGAGTCATAAGTTGTAAATCTGGTATGATTGGATTCCATTTCTCCTTGTGTACAACCAACACAATCATTGTGAAATTCAAAGCTAAGGTAACAAGGATAGCTGGCTAGTTAAATTAACACTGACTTTATTAGGCGATGATGATATTTTTTTCTGATTTTTCCAGAAAAAAATATGTGCCTTTTAATCATGCTGTTTGATAAGAACGTATCATTATTTTACTCTCCACTTTTGCATATAAATTACACAAACACCACAATTCTCTTCCCACTTCAACTGCTGTTGTTTCTTAGGGTTCTCTCTCCTTTATGCTGTAGAATTATGGGATGCCTCCAGCAATGTGGCTGGCATGTTTAGGTTATTCAGTTCCTACCCCAATATGAATAATGGCCAATTGACCAGAACTGCAAGAAGAGCTTACTAATTTATAGACTTCAGGAAACCCGATACAACTACCACACAGTGAGTGCATGACACAGAGCTAGTAACACATTTGAATATCAGACACTGTACCACATTGTTAAAATAACTTTTTCAAAACCCACACCATCAAATCCCTTCACTGCTGATAAATGAATAAATATATATACGTATAATTATTAATATATATAACTCAAAAATCTGATCTTTATTTACATCACTTTCCTGAAGCATATGTTCCTAAAAGGGCTAGTGTCAGAGTACGATAACGTTTTCAGAATTTGTCAAAGACTTGCATACTTACATTTCAGGTGTCTAGCTATACAGAAGCTTGATTAAGTTTTGACGCTGTCAGAAAAATGTGGTAAAATAGATGTTACCAAAGAGATTCAAGTGCACAATTACACTTTAGGCAGATTAAAATTATTTTACTGAAACAAAAATATTTGCAAAATATTCACTTAGCTGCTTAAGCTCTTTTGTAAGTCTCGTGACTTTCACCATGATAGTTCACATAACATAATGAATTACTAGTTTGGGATAGATGAAATAATACAGCCCTACAGCGGAAGAAGATTTGGAGAGGATGGGCAAGGTCAGCATGCTCAGAAAGCTCAGGGAGGAATGACTAGACTAACTGTCCATTCCTACTTCAAAGAAAGCAAAACTTGACACAGAGGGGAAAAGAAGATGTCCTTTGCATTCTATGATTAGATAACTAAGTTGAGTAGATCAGCTAGTTGTGTAAATGTTTTCCCCTGAATTAAATAAAAGAGTTAAAATGTCTTCCTGAGTCAGCAAGCATGGGGACAGAGGTGGAGGTGGGTATGTGACCTAACTGAATATAAAGTATAAAAACTAAACAACCAACAAAAAAAGAGAAGGCTCCAGGGAGAAACTTCTCTACGGTGTTATAATATATAAAGAGAGATTATAAACAGGAGGTAAATCAAGTTTTTACACAGGTAGATCATTATAGGACAAGAGGAAATAGTTTTAAACTAAAATAATAATAATAATAATAATAATTAAAAAAAGATATTTAGATTAGATATTGGGCCAAAATTTTTCACTGTGATGGTGGTGAGGCGCTGGAATGGTCTTCACAGAGAAGTTGCAGATATCCCATTCCTGGAGATGCTCAAGACCGGATTGTATGGGGTCCTTATCTAGTATTGATTCCAGCAATTGGCAGCCCTGCCTGCAGCAGAGGAGTTGGAACTAGATGATCTTTGAGGGTTCTTTCAACCCAAGTCATTCTTTGATTCTGTGAAAATGAAGAGAGCAATGTATTTGAGCTGATTTTAAGTCATGTATTTCTTCCAGAGAATGGGGGAACAGCATCATAACAGCATCCCTCCAAACACTGGGAAGTAAACTTACTATTATGATACTTCTTTAATAAATGCTTTGAGAATGAGTGAAATAGTTAATGTAGAACTGTAAAATATCATGGTTTCTGCATCATATGAAATAAGCAGAACTTTACATAACACAGACTCATGGCATCTGGTCCTTTACTTCCTTAGGCAAATGTCTTTTTGGGTAACACTTTGTCACTTGAATTTTGAAGATTTCCCTTGAAATCACAGCATCTAAAAACTTGCAAATGTCAGGTTTATTTTCATTCTTATGGTAAAAGACGAAGCTATGCAGAACATCAGATAACTCTTGTAATCTATACTTAGATCTGGGAATATACCTTTGGAAGGACATTCTGGAACACACAGATTAAAGTATGTGGTTTTTATTAAACCAACTATATGCATATTCATTTATACATAATTATCATAATACTCATAATTTGCTTAGGAAATAGATGAAAAAATCTCCTAAAAATTAGAGCAGTACTAAAAGACTGACAGAATTTTTTAACTTACTACTAAAATGAGCTACCAATACAATTCTACAATGCCTTTCAAGGCTGAATAAACAAGAGATTGTTGACTGATGTTAGATTTGAGAACTGCAATCAGGCTTTTTTTCTTAAGAAAAGAAGAAGGGTAATACAGTTCCTATGTCTTTTTGTTAAAGTACATTTTGGTTTGGATTTCTTAATCAAATGACAAACTTAGAACACAAAATTTACACATAAATGTGAATTTTAGTATTCTGATGCAAAGTTTTGATCTAGAAAAGTATAGAAAGATTTGATGAAAATGTCCTGATTGTCTGACCTCCAACCAGCTTAGTAAGCAATCTAAACCTTCCTTCTGTTGTACCTCAGTATCTAGAAGGCACCAAAGAATACAATGATCAGTAAATCAGCTTGCAGTCCAGGAAGCAGTGATCATTTTCTCTATCTGAGCATCTGTAATCAAATTCTATCTAATTGCCTATGGATTCTGAGAAGATTGATATTTATTATTTATGTCTTAAAGACATAAGCAAGTCCAATTAGGAAAAGACTATACTTTACCTTGAACAGATTTAAATTTCTCTCAAAAATAATTAATTCAGTGATCTGGCTCTCATTTGTCTGTCATTGACATAGAGTAGGTAGGTAAGTAAGATGGGTGGAACTGTAGCAATATAAATCTTAATTTATACCAGTGCCTCAGGGAACACCAGGAAGATCTTGATCATTGTTCTGATTATTTTTATCTTAATATATTGTGCTAACAGGTTGTGTTCTGAGCTGCTGAAATGTTAGAATGTGTTTTGACTTTTAAATCTATTAAATTGAATAGCATTTATTTTGACATTAATATCTTGTTACTTTAATTAGAATTCATGAAAAAACATAGGCAAGTAAACATACATAAGAAGAAAAAGAATAAAAAGAGAAAACAATAAAATATTTCCTCCTCATCTGGCAGACAGTTTTTTACATTCTCCATCTCACTCCTCTTCCCTTTGGGTATCCCCGTAGGTGATAACTCCGAGAGATACTGACAGACTAAGTAAGTCAAGGTAGAGCTTTGAATCTACTGATGTATATTTTCTTTCAGAAGAAATTCTGGGCAATGATGAAAGCTGCTCATAACATTTTACGAATAGTTCATTAAACAAATTCCAGAAGAATTAATGTAAATGTATTCCATGGTATAAATTCACTTCACTTTATAGTCCCGAGGTCTCCAGTTACTGTGAACACATTCCCTGTTTTCCCGCGCCTCTCGACTCTAGATTGTGTCACGTGTCTTCATGTCTCAAGGCCTCTACTGTTTTACTCTGTAGACTTGTATAACTTTACAATACAAACAAAATAGACACAACCACCCATCCATTGGCTTAGAAAATTATCTGCTGTATCTAAAGCAACTCATCAACATATGAAAAAATTAAAGAAGAAGAAAACAAGTCTGACAAGCATTAAACCTGAGGTCAAGTTACTAGCAATAGCAATACCATGTGGTGCTAAGCAACCTGATCTAGCTGTAGGTGTCCCTGCTCATTGCAGGGAAGTTTGACTAAGTGGTCTTAAAATGTTTCTTCCGACTCAAGTGATTCTATGATTCTTTGATTATCTTGGTTGAGTCAATGCATAGTCTTGCTAATTAGTGTCAACTGTACTTTTATTTCCAGATTAAGTCAACATTTGAAAAGCAGTTTAAAGGAAGTAAAAAATAAAAAAAATAATAAAAAAGTATTATTTAAAAACAGTATGGTCATCAGATTTAAAACATTTTTTCTTAAAAAACTGTGACAAGCTTTCTACATAGCTCTTTACTGTGAGTTTTCTAAGCCCTTAGGATAAAATCTAGGATGAAGTTGTTCTTTTATGTTTGGTTTCTTCCTCTACAATTGAAAAAAGATACCTATCAAGCCTTTTGCTGCAATATTTTCTTTGATATGCTAATTTGGTCATTAGTCTTGTATCACAAAATATTTACTGTGGGGAAAAAAAAAGAGACAACACATTTTAATCGCAAATGTGTAAATGGACTGCATCTTTTTAAACATGCTGGAATGTAAGCCCTGGATATTAATGGTGCAGCTTCTCCCAGTGGTGCTTCTATAGATGGCACACTATTTACATGTGGAAATACTAGTGGTTGAGCTCACAAATCCCTATGCTTGTTTCTTGCAAGTTATTGAAGAAAATAATGTTTACTGAATACTAAATATGAAATGCTATATGAATCAGTTCAGCAGCATAACAGTGGAAATGGAGGAATCTTCTTACTCTTTAGAAGGTCTACCTCTCTGAGCAATGGAATGTATTTCCTCTTGTTTTTTTAGGGTGTCAGTTAGATTTTTGTATTCCATGCAAAATTATTTCCAGAACAGGATATAAAAGTGTTTCAAAAATATCTATAATTTAATGGAGAGGGTGCTATAATGGAGGAGGCAGAAGTCACTCTAAAGGGAGGATGAAGAAAGTGAAAAGCTATAAACAATTCTTTTTAGACAGGTAATATAATTGTAGAGATGAAACAGAACTAAGGAAATTTGGTTACGGCTCTTTTGAACTGAAGGTAGAAGGTAACTTTTTGAATTTTGAAAAGATATTACTTAAATGAAATCCATGATGAAGTTTTGAGACTTGAGGAGATAAAGAAATTCAGAGGTACATCACTTCCTGCCCTGGTAGTTAATAAGTAATAAGTAATAGCTAAGCATGATTAAGCATAGACAATGGATGGCTCGTAAGGAGGTAAAAGAAAAGAGACCGTGTCAGTGTAAGATTGGTGGACTGTGTATAAGCCGATACTAAGGGGTGTAGCCATGGACGCTACCAAGAATATATAAGGAGGTGTATCGGACAATAAAACGGGGAACTTTTATCACACCATCTTGGTGCAATTTCTTTACGTCAGGGTGATCCCAGCATTGAGCTGTTCCCCAAACGAAATCTGCACGGCAACACTGCCCCAAATTGTCTTTCTTCAGTGTTTTCTCATTAGAAGTTCGACAGTTCTTTTCTCAATAAAGTGGATTCCACTCCTAAGTCAATACGCTTTTCTGTGTCTCTACGAGGAACTTGAATAAAGCACTCGGCTTCCACTGGAAGCATGAATTACTAGAGATAGACTCAATAGAATGAAAACAGTAATGTACATAGCCTGATTAATCCAAATTTACAGTTCATCTAATAATATCATATATCAACTTTTATGATCTTCGGTTTATTTGCACCATGGAATTCCAGTGTTGGAAATTAAAATAAAAAGTTAATGTACTCATGAAAATAAATGGCCTCCACTAGCATATTTTTAGCAAAATATTCATGACTGATTTTTTGAAAACACTTTAAGATATGAAAAAAAAATGATGTCAAGGTTACAGAAACAACTTCTAATTATCAGAGACGTCATACTATTAGATACTCATATGTTTTGTTGTTGTTTTGTTTTTTAATAGTATCTATCACCACGTGTGCTTTAGTAATACACAGTAAATTCTGCTGTAAGTGTGTGAATTGTAATAAATATATGGCAGATTCCCAAGAGAGATAGTAAATGAACTGAAAAGATAGAAAGATTTTCTCTTCTATAATAGTGAAAGAAAGCTTTTAACTAAGATGTTACAATGGACCTGGTCCAAACACCTGAGCTCTGTGGAGGAGGAACTAGGGCTCCTGGTGGGCAACAGGTTGGTCATGAACCAGTAGTGTGCCCTTGTGGTCAAGAAGGCCAATGGTATGGTGCATTAAAAAGAGCGTTACCAGCAAGGTGAGTGATCCTCCACATCTACTCTGCCATGGTGAGGTCACATTTAGAATACTGTGTCCTGTTCTGGGCCCCCCAGTTCAAAAAAGACGGGGATCTCTGAGAAGGAGTCCAGTGGAGGGCCATAAAGATGATTAAGAGCCTGGAGCATCTCCCATATCAGGAAAGGCTGAGTAATTTGGGTCTGTTCAGCTGGAGGAAAAGAGGAATGAGAAGGAATCTGATTACTGTTTACAAATACCTAAAGGGAGGTGAGGCAAACAGGTGAAGCCATGCTTCTCGGTCGTGTGTAGTGATAGGACAAGGACCAATGGCCTAAAGCTTGAACCTAGGGAATTCCATACAAACATGCAGAAGAGCTTCTTTACAATAAGGGTGATGGAGTGCTGAAACAGGTTGCTCAGAGAGGTCGTTCAGTATCCTTCTATGGAGATATTTAAGATCCATTTGAACACCTACATGTGCTACCTATTGTAGTGTACCTGCTTTAGCAGAGAGGACTTGATGATCTCTTGAGATCCCTTCCACCCCCTGCAATTCTGTGATTCCGTGACTCAGTTCTGCCTATATAAGTTAATTTTTAACTAGATTGTTAGTCAGTTTCACTAACCATTTAGCTGTGGTAGTTTTAAATACTAGAAGCTTAGCATTTTGGCAAATCAAACAAGAAGTAATGATTACTGAAAAGAAGATTATCTATGAAGACTCTTCTGAAAACAATGCCTTCTATTGTTATGTTGAGCCACAATGTGAGAGATGGATTTTCCTGATACGGTAGCAGAGGTTGAAACTTCCCGCCAATATTCCATCACATTTTGTTGTCACGTGACAGATGGCAGCAGAGGGGCACTCAGACAAATTCATATCCAACAGGAATCAAAGCTGTGTTACTGAATTCCTCCATGTGGGAAAAAGATGGCACCTATTAACACTCATTTTGGTATCCCAGTACCTCTTGAGAGATAACCTTTCTACACAGTTCAGTGTTAAAATGCCACTTTTTCAGTATTTCTTGTAGCTAAAATTCATCCATATTAGTGCATGATTGGATGGTCCTTTTAAAATGGTAAGACGATTTCCTTGAGCCAGTGAATACACACAGCAGGACCAAGGCTATTGTCACTGCATATTTCTAGTGGACGATATCAATTTTATCTCTGATAAACCTAATAATCTCTGAGTGTATAAATAAGAGTATATGTGATTACAACTGAAATCAGTTTGATAAATTTCACACAATCTACTTTTATCAGCACTGAAATTCAAATGTGATATGTTGCATGGGAATTACAATTAGAAAAACAGGAATATTATAGGTCCCATAATGAGTGCAGATGGTTACAGAATCTTTAATATTATCCATGTGGCATTTGCACATTTGTGTATCTCAGTCTTCCTCTTATTTATGTTTAATGATGGATTGAATCCAAACAATACAAGATGTTCTCCAGCATGTTAATCTTCTGGTAACTGGGCTGATAGTCAGGTCCTTTAGCACAGAATCTTTTTTCTTCCAGTGTGGACTATTCCAAGACAACCAATCTTCACTTGAAGCATTCATATCTTTGCAAATGATAACACAAAGTACTTCTTAATTATTCAGACGGAAGTCTGACTTCATAAGCGAGTGCAACATCCTTGCTAGGGTATCAATTCAATTGCACATCTGAACAGAAGTTATAAGATTTTATAGACTATCGTACACAATATGCAGACTACTCAAAAGGCTTTCTCCTTTCCTTTTCCCTTTCCCTTTCCCTTCCCCTTCCCACTTCCCTTGGAAGGATGAAGCATTCCAAATTATTCTACTGCTTTGATTTGTTTCATCTTTTCACATTCATTGCCCCCTATTTCTCATCCCCTGTGAGGAAAGCTGTTTTCCCTTTGCTAAGGAAATACAAGAATAATTAGTTGGATTCCCACCAAAGAATTCAATTAACTGAGATAACAACATCTTCCCTGAGGTCATGAAGTCCTGTGAGACACCAATTGAACTTTACTCTAATAATGGAAGAAAAAACCTGTTCTCTTGCACTGAGTTCCGGATTTGTTGGTAACCATAAAAAAACAGAGAATTAGTTAACAATAAGGTTTTTGTGAGCATGTTTTACTGCCTTTAGAAATCAGTGCTTCAGTACTGCAGGATCACAATATGTTATGATTTTCACTGCTCATTAGACCAGTGCTGCATAAACACAAGTAGTCTCTTAAGCTGCATTGAATCTGCGGCAGCACAGAGTCTAGTTGGAGGCCTGAACTTAGCAATATTCCTCAGGGGTCAGTGCTGGGTTCAGTCCTGTTCAGCACCTTCATCAGTGACCTTGATGAGGGAATAGAGTCCACCCTCAGCAAGCTTGTTGATGATACAAAGCTGGGAGGAATGCCTCATGCCAGAAGGCTGTGCTCCCATTCAGCAACAGCTGGACAGGATGGAGAGTTGGGCAGAGAGAAACCACTAGGTCTAGCAAGAGAAATTGTAGAGTCTTGCACCTAGGGAGGAACCTCTACATGCACCAGAACAGGCTGGAGGATGACCTGCTGGAGAAGAGCTCTGAGGAGAGGGACCTCGGTGCCTTGGTGGATGACAGGTTGGCCATGAGTCAGCAGTGTGCCCTGGTGGCCAAGAAGGGCCAATGACCAGCAGGTCAAGGGAGGTGATCCTCCCTCTCTCCTTTGCCCTAGTCAGGCCTCACTTGTAGTACCGTGTCCAGTTCTGGGCTCCCTGGTACAGAAAAGACAGGGATCTACTGGAAAAAAGACTGATTCGATCTACATCTATACATATCTAAGGAGTGGAAGGTAAAGGGATGAGGTTGGACTCTTCTCTGTGGTGATAGGATTAGGGGAAATGGCCACAAACTGATGCATAGGAAGTTCTGCACAAATGTGCATGGGAACTTTTTTACAGTAAGGGCGATGGAACGCTAGATCAGGTTGCTCAGGGAGGTTGTGGACTCTCCTTCTCTGGAGATGTTCAAGACCCACCTGAACACTTACCTGTGCAAACTGGTCCAGGGGCCTGCTTTGGCAGTGTGGTTGGACTAGATGATCTCTAGAGGTCCCTTCCAACCCCTACAATTCTGTGATTTTGTGATCCTGTGAAGCTTAAGTGATTAAGGAAACATTCACTATGTAGTCTCTTTAACTAGGGGGTTGTCTTATTCTTTAATTTAGAGAGTTTCTCTCTTCAAATGTGTCTTGGTATCGAGTTCTCATTTGAGACATATTTTATTTCCATCCCACACATCTGTCATTATTTCTGCCATTATTTTATTACGTGTACGAAAAATGTTTATGAAACTGCTGGGGAGAATTAAGCTTTAAAAATAAAATGTGGGATCTTTTATATTTCATTGTATTTCACTTGGAAAAAATTTCATTGCTTTACAAGAAGTTCTTTCCAATATTAGATAACTAGTTCATATAATTTTAAGTTCAAGAATTTAGGAGTTAATGTGTACACATGCATTGATTGGAGGCAAGATCAATTTTAGAGATTTAGCTTGTTTTTACATGATATGTAGCTAAAACATATACTGAATCACCATTAATCTTAAATATATGAACTATTTTTTGAAAACTGGTTGTAGATAATTAGAAAATCCAAGTTATTCCATCTGAAATTTTCATTAAATCTAAAATGATGTTGACTTCTATTAGATATAATTTAACTAAAGATTTTCAATATTATAGCACTCTTTTCTTCTACCACAATTTTCCTTCACAAATAATCTTGGCTGTCTACAGTCTGACTCTACCAATATTGTTTCCATAACCTGCCATAAATTTAATTTTATATAGAACCTATTAAAGCAAAATAGTAAGATTTAGAATCTGATGTAAAATCAGTTATTAGGTAGTTTTGCCCTTAGCAAATGTTCAGTAGGAATTTTCAAAATCCCACTTTTTGCACGGATAATACTTCGACAGGATTAATTCAATTTTCCCTTAACTCTATTTCAGGATGCTGTCTTCACTTTTGAGGAGATTAAGAAAAGGATAAAGGTTCGAAGTAAGAAGTTAGAAATTTATTGGTAGCTGGGGCAATGTTCTCATCTCCAAAATAGCATACTATCTCTCATCTTCAGAAGAATGGATCTCTAAGTAATTCACATACAAGTATCAAAGTATGGAATCAACATTATTTATAATTTTTATGGAATAATTATCATTGTCTGTTGAGCTGAACTATAAATTTGTTAGAAACTACTACATTTTTTAAAAAAGCTACGTCTTCAGCTGGCACATCTTCAAAATTTCTTTTTGGGGGTCAGATTTATTTTTCTGATATTATTTAACAGCATCTAGTATTTTAAAGCCTTTTTGTTTTGCTAATTCCTTTAATTCCTTGGTTTTTTCCCACTGATTCTTTAACAACATTCAAAATTAAATGTTATTAATAAAAAAGATCATTTTTTCCCCATGAAAATGACTTCCTCTTTTATTTATTTATTTATTTATTTATTTAACGAGGACTGAAAACCAGATTAGGAACTATGGGAGAATGATGACGGCAGAACTATTTCTAAATGAAGCTGCAAGCGTTCAGTATTCAAGTATTCTAATGTAGTTAAGGTTGATACTAATCACTTACTTAATACAGTATAAAGAAACCATCTTACCTGCCTACTCCTTATTCCTTTTTCAATGATGGAATACTGTTTGTATATGACTTACAACTGCTATTCTTACCTTCTTTCTTTCTTGTGCATGGAAGTTTTCTTAGCAATCTGTATTCAAATCCCTTAGACATTTCAAACAATACTGTAGAAAATACTCGGAGTTATGGCTTGGGGACTACCATTTTAGTCCTGTACTTCTTGTCATCTTAAAACTTGAAAGTATTGCATGTATTTGTGCCATATTAGTAAGTCTATTTAAAGATGACATTAGCAAAGCAATACGTATGAAAATTTGTCTCTTGAAACAAATGACCAAATTCTTATCTATTATATAAAGCAAAAATATACTCAACATTTGCTGGACAATTTTCAAAATTTACAAAAACAATTGTGCAAAGGGCATATTATTTTGAGTTGAATAGTTGTTCACTTCATAGCAGTGGGCCTGGTAACTGTCTGCTATTAATATTAATTGTAGAATAAAAAGAAATATAAGTCTATTAATTACATTATCAAAATCAGGACAGTGGGCTTTCATATATTTATTAGAATCTGCTAAAAATTATGATCCAGGCCCTGAGAGTCTAGCACCTTAGGAAATATGAGAAAGAAAATGATAATCTCTGAGATAATTTTACATACAGAAATAAAACTTAAAGATACTTTTTGTAGGAAAGGAATAATCCTAGGATTGAAGATGAGTCTATTCCTGACTTCAGCAACTCACTCACTCCAGGTTCAGTAACTTGCAGTCACGTCCAGTGACAATCAGAATTTTTCAGTGCAAATCTTGTAAAGCACTGATTGCTCTCATATTATCATTCTCAGAGTTGAACAAGAACTAACTTAGGGAAAATGAATGGTTTCTACAGCAACAAAGTGAAAACTTCAGAGTTGAGACATTTAAATTGTACATAAAGTTACGTTACTATACCAGCAGAAGAAAGTTGACAGTGTTCAAAATTATAATAATAATAAAAAAAACTCCTAAGAAAAATGACATAGAAATGGTAAGAAACAAGTTCAGTAAACTAAAGAACCACAAAGTATTAAAAAAAAAATAAGATTGAGATGTACTCTGTATGCCATGGAGATTTTTAATTTGCTTTTATTTCTAATTTGTTTGCTTGTTCTAATTACAATTTTGTGTCATTTCAAACTTCTCTTTTGTTGAGATACAAGCTTGGGGTCAACTGATGTAATTTCAGCTGCTCTGAAATTAGAAAGATTTTCCAAAAAAAAAGTAAAAGTCTTTGACCTCTAAGTAATGCAAATAAAGATACAATATATTTCAACCATTCCCCTGTTTAAAGTTGCCATTCAGAGGACACAAACTGGATGATAACTGTCCCTAAAGAGTTGTTGTGTTGAAGGCTGTGGCAAAATGAAATATGCAAAAATTCCCATAGGAATTAAGAAGGCACAAGTTTTAAAGGAAAGATGACCACATTATAAACTGTATCTCCATAATAATACATTAACAACTAACAAATCATTTTATACTAGTAAAAATCCATAGAATTGAGAAACACATTGCCTACACACTTTATTAGTCTATTTAGTAAAGAAATGATTGCAATCCAGTGAAGACCTACACTAAAATCAACGTATGTTGATTATATTAGAAAGAGCACCCAAATATCTTTTTAAAATTTAGAAAACTAGTTAGTATTATATTAAAACTACCTATTTTCTGGGTAATCCACAAGGGACAGTTTTAACAATACCCCGAGAATAATGATATTTCCTAAACTGCTGAGAAATGTAATCATCCCATTTATAACCTGATACTTTATTACTTCTATGCTGAATAAATTGTAAAGAAATGTAAAAATAATCATTAAATTTGGGAATATTAACTGTATTTTCACCCATAGAAATATGGGTTTCCACTTAGATTTCATCTGAGAGAATAATCTCTTCACAAAAATATTTGGCGCTCTAAATTATACAACAATCTTTTCTTTTTTTCCAAACCAATATGTATATATGTAACCAATTAGCCTTTTCTTGAGGCTATTACAGTGAATCTGTGTTTGTTCATTAGCTTTAATTTGCTAGAAAAGATATACAGTATGAATCTAAGGATTTTTCAATGTTACTTAGAGACCAAATCATACTTTAATGTTCAGAACAATCAGGCAAGCCCAACAGTAGTCTACTGAGGTATAAGAATCTGAAGGGAAACATTTTGCTCTTAGAACCTCTGTGTCTTTGACACTAGATCTTTTTTTTTTCTATTTTTTTTTTAATTATTATTACTATTTTATCCTATTTTATCTTATTTTTCATCTAATTCTGTTAGGAACTGTCAGCTCTGAAAACTGTTCTCATTGTCACAGTATATTTCAGTTTTATATAGAGAACTTTGATTCACTGTTATACAAAGTCTTTTATGCCATCAATCTAAGCCATTAGATTTTACTCTTTTATATACAAAGATTGACAGTCTATCTACACTTATTCTACCACTCAGCTGGAAGTTGCTTCTGTCTTATCACTTAATATTCTGCTTAATTGAGTTGTGTCTGTTTTACAAGGACAGTTTGATTAGTAGATGGCTCAGGAAAAAGAATACAAATTTCAGTGACCAGACTATTTGATAGCTTAAAGTTTTATTTAAACAAACAGGAGCCCTACTGTTTCCTCATAGTACCTAACAGCAAAATTGGAACTAAAATGATGTTCTAAGTAGACACTGAAGAAGGCAATGCAAACAATTCTGTCAGAGAGTTAAGAGCAAAAGTACCAGTTGAGACCAAGAGCCTGCTTAGGTCGATAGCCTGTCTCTGTTTGGCAAGGTATATCACTGGATTACCAGAGAAAAGAAGAAAGCATTCTAGAGAATTATTCTTCCACATATTTCAACCACTTTTTGGAGAGTAACAAGCTTAGCATTTGAGAAACAAAGGCAAGCTAGAAGTCAAGGCAGGGCAGTGCTTTCCACATCTGGGCACAGTGCCATGACCTCTACACTGGATGAGTATATCTGGTCATATGCTGAGCATACGCTGATCGCTGCTGGTCCTGTTGACAGTTCAGTAATTAGTACACAAATCCAAGACAAAAAGTTGGATGTGAGGTTAGTTTAGGAATATCCACATGAAAAGGTCTAAGCAGTAGGCAGGGCTGAGCACAGATCTCATTTACAGAAAAGCTCAAGTAAAAAAGGGTGTGTGTGGGGCTGGCTGTGACCATTAAATATCACTTAGTGGTTTTACTGGGAGTCCAGCCAGACACTATTAGAGAATGACATTATTTATGCTGTGATTAAATCTGTTTCTTCTGACTGTAAAGGGAATCAAGAATAGATGTCTTAGCTTGTGCTGTTATATTAGATACAGCCAGTGGTCTTTTAGCAACATTTTAAAATCCGCTTGGATGTGGCACTCGGGGACATGATATAATAGTGGGTTGATAGAGTTAGGGTAGTATGGTTTGGTTCGGTTGGACTTGATCTTGAAGGTCTTTTCCAACCTGAGCAATTATATGATTGTACGATTTTATCTAACTTTCTTTGACTATGAGTTTGTGTTCTTTATGCCGTATGACAGAGTTCAACAGTTAAACTATGCATGTCTTCCTTTATATATTTTGAACTTTACATCTGCTAGAATATTTTAGTCACTTTATTCTTTAATTTCAAGAAACAATGAGCAATTTTTCTGTTCATCTTCCTTATTCATGACATATGTATTTATTTAACACATGATTTTATAGATCTAAATGTATCTCCTCACAATCTTGTCATTTTCGGTCTTAAAGATTCTTGTCTATTTAATTACTCCCAGAAGAGTAGTCATCCGAAGCTTTGATCTGTTACTCTTCTCGTGATCATTTCTAGTTTATCCTATTTCTGAAATGAAAGGATCAGGATGGCCTGAAACAGACATTGAGAAAAAAGATTCTAATCTATCTGGCAGTCATTGTCTGCTGCAAACAGATGTTTAACAGCTGGAACCTGGGCACATATGCTTGTTGAAAAGTAAGGTAAAAACACAGTGCTACAATACATAAGGAAAAAAGAAAACAAATTATAAAACATAGAAAAGTTTATATTTCTTAGGCCAAAATGTTTCAGATACATCAACCTTCTTGAATGAATTTGGAATTACAGACAAAATGAAACAAAACAAATAAATGAGCAAACATCCTCCTCACCCCTCAAATGGTTGCTGTATATGTTTATTATTTTGTTGTCATTGTTTTACTTATTTCACAAACTGTACTGAAAACAGAATTAGAAAGTCACTGCTATACTATCCTAGCAACAAGAAAATATCTTGAGCATTCAGGAGGAAGGCAGCCTTTTCCTGCAATTTTCCTGTTGTGTCAGCCACCAGAACGTTTTCAAATAAAAATCTCAGGTAGGTGAACAAGTGTACCCTGGCTAGTCTACTTGCAGCTGAGGAATCAAGACAAATTATTTATCTGCCAGTTCACATTTTACCACGGCTACATTATCTGCTTCAAGGCAAGCACCAGTGTCTGAAATAGTACAGAAGAAAAGATGTTTTGTCATCAATCACTATGACATTTGAGATAACTAGAGGAAGTGTGGAAATAATAGGGCTGTAATCATTCTCTGGAGACAACAGAGGTTTTTGTAAGTTCACTCACTAAAGATCTGCATCTGCTTAAAATACTGCATATCAAAATCCCTAATATTCTAAATTAAAAGATACTACACTGAACTTTAACTCTTTGGCAGCCACAGCCATAATTCCATTCCATAACTTGCACATATTATTATGCATAAATATTGCAGTGGATAATGGATCTAAAATTGTGCTCTTCAAATTTATTGGAAGGAATAGAGGGAGTTAAAATGCAAAAGCTATTATCACAGTCTAGAAATCTGTCAACGGTTTACAGGCTGGTTCAGCCTGGTTCCATGACAATCTTTTTGTTCATTGTCTACTATGTCCAGATCTCCAAATGACCATGAAAAAGTGGCATTAATTAGAAATAGTATATCTGAGGAAGTTATTCACACACTTAGTTTCTAAGAAGCACCAATAAAAGCACTTAAATCTCATAGTCTCTCTCAACAATAATGCAAACATCTATCATTGTTTTCTAAGAAAATATCCATACCATATGTCAGTTTCTGTCACTAAGTCTTTGGGAGGAAAGAGTGAAGAAAATAGTAATGTTCTTTGTTCCCTGATACAAGTTACAGACTGTTAGTAAATACTCTAGTTGTTGTGGCTGCTGAGAGAAATATTTTGTTTTTATTGCTTTTTCCACTTCTTATTTTTGAAGCCTGATCATTTTGAATTTACAAAAACATGAGTACTGGTTATGAACAATGATTTTATTGGATACATAATTCTCTGTTTTTCAGAAATTGTATCTTTTTCATTTTTATTTTTAGTTCTTATGTTTAAAAATAAAATCAGTAAACACTTGCCTGAACAAATGGTTATGAAGAAACACTCTTGTTGTCCTCTAATATATATATATAAAAGAATTCAGAATATCAGCTAAGATTGTTCTTGATGGCCAAATGGGTGGCCTCCAAGGGTAAGTCCTCACTTGTGATTTTATTTATTTTTTTCATTTCCTTCCATTCATAATTACTGATTTATCATGATTATTATCAGCACTGAGTGGCTGAAAGCCCCAAACTGAAACTTTGTTTCCTATAAATGTTTACAAATCTTTCTGTCAGTGCCACAAACATATATCTCTTTAGAATTGGTTTGCCTGCTGGTTCAGCCCGGTTCCATGGAGATTGCGGCGGGGAAGCCATGGACCCTCACCCTGAGGAAGGGCATGGGGAAACGGAAAAAGGAAAAGGGAGATGAGCCTAGAAACAAAACAGTGGCAACAATCTGAGGAGGAAAGCTAATTTACTAAATAAGATATCGGAATGCAAAATAACACAATATAATACAGGATAATTGGAATTGAAGATATTAAATCAAATAAAATGAGGAGAGAGTGTCCAATAAACTGAAGGCCTTACACTAAACGCTGAAGGCAAGATGGCTAGTGATCACCCGCTGCTGGGTTGATCGAAAAAGAAAGAGTCTATGTCTCGTGACGTGCAAACAGTTTTTATCTTTCCCTCTGAGCGGAAAATGTAAAAATGCAAAGCAACACAAAGTCCTCTGGGGTACAATAGTTCTTCTCTTCTGAGAAAGGTATACCCGGAGATATCAATGATCCACGGAGCTGGAACATTAACTCTTTAACTCCCACTGCACTACATGATGTTATAATATGAAATACCAATAACAAAAATCATAAAACCATGACACCAATAAATTACCCTTTCTTTTTCCATCTTTGCGCTGAAGACATGTTTCAGCTTATCACATTCAATTTCATACTATTTTGAGTAAAGCAGCAAAGTAAAGAAAAAACAGAAATATCTGAAGAGGAGAAAGAAAAAAAATTAAATTTCAAAACAACAAAAAGATGTTTCTTTTTTGTTGTTGTTTTTAGGACGTGGACAGAATGGAGAGTTGGGCAGGGAGAAGTCTGATGAGGTTTAACAAGAGCAAAAGTAGTCTTGCACCTAGGATGGAATAACTGCATGCATCAGTACAGGTTAGCTGTCTTGTTGGAGAGGAGCTCAGGGAGAAGAACATGGCAATCTGGTGGACGACAAGCTGGCCATGAGCCAGTAGTGTGCCCATGTGGTCAAAAAGGCCAATGGTATCTTTGGGTGCATTGAATGAGTGTGGCCAACAGGGTGAGGGAGGTGACTGACCCCTGGTGAAACTACATTTGGAATACTGTGACTGGTTCTGGGCTTCCCAGTTTAAAAAGACAGATTTCCTCAAAAGAGTCCAGTGGAGGGCCATAAAGATGATTAAGAGCCTGGAGCATCTCCCATATCAGGAAAGGCTGAGTAACTTGGGTCTGTTCAGCCTGGGGAAAAGAAGACTGAAAAGGAATCTGATCAGTGTTTATAAATACCTAAAGGGAGGTGAGGCAAACAGGTGAGACCAGGTTCTTCTCGGTGGTGTATAGTGGCATCAATCTGTGATAGGACAAGGAGTAATGGCTAACAGGAAATTCCATACAAACATGCAGAAAAGCTTCTTTACAGTAAGGGTGACAGACCACTGGAACACACTGCCCAGAGAGGTTGTGATTTCTGCTTCTATGGAGATATTTAAGATCCATCTGGACACCTACATGTGCTACCTATTGTAGCATTCCTGCTTTAGCAAGGGGGTTGGACTTGATGATCTCTTGAAGTCTCTTCCAACTCCTGCAATTCTGTGATTCACAGAGAATAAAATACTTTCATTTGAAGATAAAAAAATAATAATAAAAAGCTGGGGAAATACTTTGTCTTAAGAAGATTTGGGTAATTTGGGATTTATTTTTTTTTTACAGAAAAAATAGCACATTCATATTTTGTGAAAAGTTAATATTCTTTCCCAGAATTTTAAGGTACTTTGTCTCATGCTTCACAACACACCTTTGTCATGGTGTTATCAGCCTGGCCCAAGATATGTAAAATTTTCTAGCTTAAGTGATGTGATTTAGGAAAACATATGCAAAATAGTCTTCAAAAATCAATTATACAGTAGTATAATACTGGTTCTGCAATATTAATAAAGGTCCTCAGAGACAGCTCAGTTAATTTTGCTCCAAATATAGTAAATTTATCCTCATGTATTATACATTGTTTAAATTTATGTAATATAAATAATACATAGCTGATAATATTTTATTTATAAGAAATAAATATAATTTCCTTTTCTTTTGTAGTTTTAAGCCACATATTGTTATTCATGTACTCAGTTATGCCAATTAGCTATGCTTGTTAATTGTAATAAGTAGTATGCAAAACATTTAAAACTACTTCAAGCAACCTTTAACATCTTTCATACATACTGTGAGCAATATTTTATTTAATCAAAACAGCAACAGATTTCATGCTATTTCAGACTCACCCCTAGAGCCTTACATTCCCAGTTAATATAACTGTATGCACATGTGTGCATTCTTGCACATAGCCACACAAAAATGAAGTAATTCAGCCAATCACACATCCAAACAAAAATGTCATCTCACTATGATGAAACGGAGGAACATATATATAGTTGAATAGACTAATTTTCTAAAATTTCAGTTTCTATTTAAATAAATGAACCTGTTTATTTAAACCTATTTTTTACTCTATACTAAACTTTTTTTTTTTAAATAGTAACATTAAATTTAAAAACTCGGTTATGTCATGTTCCCATGTCCTCCTTTAAAAAAAGAAAAAAAAAAAACCCTAACAACTTTTAAAATGGTATTTTGCAAAATATGTTTCTACTTACAGAGACACAACAGGTTTCTTGAAGACTTACACAGTAAGAATTTCAAATAACAACACTAAGAATATTATTCTTATATGGATGGCTATTCCAGTTCTGCTTTTTTTAGACTTACTGGAATTCCACAGCCATATACAGAATTCTCACACATTACAATAATAAATTCTATATGAAGAAAGGAATTAGTAATATTTTATTTATACACTATGCTTAGAACAGAAGCTGAAGTTTTAAGTATGTCTTAAAGCAAGCATTTCTGTTAGGTAGTATGACAAAAACCCCAGTGAGGCACACTGCCATTATCAATGAATTTGAGCACTTCCTTTTCATATACAGTTAGAGTCATTTGCAGTTCATGAAGGAGAGTTTATGACTTCAAGAAAAATTATTTTTTTCTGATACAGCCAGGTACATCTTTGTCATTGCTGAACATGGCCTTGACATTGTCCATTCAAGAAAGCATAAGAAAAGGAAGTAAAGCAGGAATTATAATCTTAACACAAACATAAAGAAATTTATAATCCTTAAAGAATGGTGATGTATGAGTATGAGGAATACTACCTGTCCTCATTATGAGATTCTCAATTAAATGAAAGAAATTGGGTAAAATTATGTAATAAAAACTTCAGGAAAATTCTTCATTTCATATTCTTGTGTTATCCATTAAAAATGATGGCTCAGTATGAAGAAGATTAAAAAAAGATTCTTACTTGCACATGAATTTTCATCTGTGCATGTGTATTGGGCTGGGAGGTAAGTTCTATATCAAATAATTTTATTTCACCATGCCAGATGTTGCCTAGTTTACTATTATTAAGCCTAACACTGTCAGTCCTAAATCATTTAAAACACTAGCATAACAAATTCATTTTAGAAACAAAAGCAAGCACAGATGTTCAATACAGGTCCCATTTGCCTTCAGCCTCTTATCGCCTATAGCTTCATTTTGCATGTCTTCCTTAAAAATAACAAAAATATGGTCAAAACAACAGTCTTCCTTGACAACAGGTGTTTCTTAGTTTAACCTCATTAACAGAATACTTTAATAGCTTCTTACTTTTCAGCTTTGCAATAGGACAGCTGGAAAACACACTACACTCTCTGAATCTGGATTGGTAAATCTATCACTTTCAATTTCGAACAAGATTTCTTTCAGCACTATAAAGGAAGTATAGCACAACTCACAAGATGGAAATGCTAATGTATACCATACATATTCAAAAAACAACTGAGGTATTTGGCTGCATTTTCCTATGCTGTTTTTTAGAGGAAAAGTTCTACAGTACTGTGGTACTAGATAACAGAGGTAGGCACTATTGTGAGGCATAGAATAGAAAAAGAATTAGAGGATTAAGTACAATTTTAGTTGCTACTTGAAGCCTGGCTGTGACAGATATCAGTCTTAAAATGTGATAAAGATTTAGTTAATTATTTATGATGATAGTAATTTAGTGATGGATACAGCTGATTGACAACTTTTCTTCTTAACTTTTTTAAAAGCAGAAAAGTCTCTTTAAAAAAAATGGCAGTAATTATAAGAAACAGAGTACTATTTTTTTCTTTTAGAATGTTAGAAATAGAGCACTTCAGATACCTGAGTTAAAAGAGAAAGCAATTATTCTACTGTGTAAACTACAAGGCAGTTTGCGACTGGAATTATACATATATGAGAGAAAAGAGACTGTGTAAGTAAACCGTAGTAAGGCTAGTACCATGAGGGCAAGGAAAGGCTGGTTTCAGACACAGTTAAGGAAGAGGAGGCCAAATGTCAAATGTCACTGGAGGATGGCATTTTCGAATCCCATAGAACTTAGGTAACCCTATCAGATATATCAAATTTGTGCACAGAGGGAGCAAAATTGGTACCAACAAAATTTTTCACAAATATAAAAAAATACATAATTTTTTTTTCACAAAATATACAATACTGTTAATATGAAGTGACAAAACATTTTATTTTTCTTAAAACATAAAAAAAAATTAAAAAAGGAACAAAACATTGAACTACTGAACTAGTGGGATATTTGAGACTATTTTTGTGAAAATAACGCAACAGTCTGGTTCAATGGCAGTTGTTTCAATTCTTAGTGAGGCCTCAAGGTGTTCATTAGAGATTTTTGATGAAATTTTAATCTTCCTGTATTTCATCCTTGACAATAATTGTTCGAAATGTGTGTACGGACTAAAAGAGACAAGATGAATAAGGTGTGATTGTGAAGGAAAAGACATTTTTCTCTGCTAAGATAGAGATTATGAAAGTCCAGTAAAGAGATATGAACATATTTTTTCAGTTGAATAACTGATCACAACTCTATATAATCCATTTGAAATTTGCAAGTTGTGTGTTTATATAAACTGAAAATGATTTCACAAATCACAGAATAACAGAATTGTAGGGGTTGTAAGGGACCTCTAGAGATCGAGTCCAACAAGGTAGGCATCCAAGTAGGTCCATGAATGTCTCTGGAGATGGAAACTCCACAAGCTGTCTGGGCAGCCTGTGCCAGTGCTTTGTCACCCTTACTGTGAAAAAGTTCCCATGCACATTTGTGTGGAACTTCCCATGCATCAGTTTGTGACCATTTCCCCTCAACCTATCACTACACACTGCTGAGAAGAGTCCAGCCTTGTCCCTTTGCCTCCTGCCCTTTAGATATTTATAGATGTGGTCGGATTCCCTCTGAATCTTCTTTTTTCAAGGCGGAATGGACCCAGATCTCTCATCCTGTTCTCATAAGAAAGGCCCTATATTATTCAGGCCCTATATTATTGTGTTTATAAAATAAGAAAGAATGTAAACAATCCATTTTTCATGATACCTTGAAAGGAAAAATCCATGCTTGGAAAATATTAGATGGTGATACATGGAAAAAAGGACGCTTTTTTTGAGAGACAATTTTAATCTTTGTGCAACACAAAATAAACAAAACAAAACAAAACAAAACAAAACAAAAAAAAGAACTGTAGAAAGCCTTGGTCATCTGTGTGGGTGTACAGTGTAAATAATCTGGTTGTTTTATTTTTTTCAGAAATGGTTGAACATTTTAGAGGTAGTCAGTCAAGTAAACTGTGTAGAGGCAGCTTTAGTTTCCTGTAATTCCTAAATAACTTGAAAATTCTTATTGTATCTTAGGTGCTTGTATTTTATAAAGACACTTTTTGTATCTCTATTTCTGATGCTGCCCATATTTTTCATGATTAGAAAAGAAACTTCATTTTACAGAATTTTACTTTTTTGTGTGTGGAAGGTAATTACTTGTGTTAGTTATCTGTCTTTTTTTAATACTCAGTACTCTACTTCCTGTACAATCACATAATGCAGTTTTACTAATTATACCTCAATTTCCTACTGATAAAATGAGCATACCAATGTTTCTTTTTCTCTCTCATTTCTCTGTTCAGAACACAACTATTTTTTTGCATTGTATTTTACATTTACTGTATTATTGCAATGGCACATAGGTTTCAATTGCAAATTTCATTTTTAAAACAAACAAAAAAGTTAAAAAGCTATAGTTACTTTATAACCTGAATCTGGTTCCAGAGAACTCAGCTTGAATACAACTTACTCTTTTTAAATAAGAACAGAATCCAGCTTCATTGGGCATCATTTCATTGCAAAGCTTTTTGTTTATTTGCCTGGTCCTAAAATATTGCAAGTTTTATTTTCACAATTACAGAACTCTTCAGATAAAATTACCAAACAAATAACTTTTACATCTTAGGAGAATTTTTATGATAAACCTCAGAAGAAAACACATAACTGCAAATGCTGAATTCATCTGAAGGGCAGAAGGACAGACAACTGAAAGTGAAGTTGCTGAAATTTCCAGCACAAAAACATGAATTAAATATTACAAGGAATGTTATTACAAGAAATGTTAGAAGAGACTTGTGAAGGAAAATAACCTATTTTTTTTTCTTCATTAAATTGCATGTATGAAGATTTTTTATTTTTATTATTTTTAATATTTAATTATTATTTTATATATTAATATTTAATTATAATTAGATACACATATTCAATCCTACATCTGACAAAAATGATGTTTTTTAATTTTGTATATTCTGTTTTTTTTTTCCATTTTTAAAGTTTATTTTATAGAAACCCATTACTTAATATTTGTTCAGTGCTATTATTATGTTTATTTCTGTAGTGTGTCCAGACTTCAGTCACTTCTATTTCTCTGAAATCAATTACCAGCTAGAAGGACCTGGGTCTGTTCAGCCTTAAAAAACAAAGACTCAGTGGGGATCTTATCCACAGAATCACAGAATCAAAGAATCATAGAATCACTCAGGTTGGAAAAGACCTTTAAGACCATCAATTCCAACTGCAACCAGACCATACTACCTTAACGTCTATAAACATCTAAGGTGTGGGAGGCAAAGGGATGAGGCTTGACTCTTCTCAGCAGTGTGTGGCAATAAGGACAAGGGGAAACAGCCGCAAACTGAAGCATAGGAAGTTCCACACAAATGTGCCTGAGAACTTTTTCACCGTAAGGATGATGCAGAACTGGCACAGGCTGCCCAGAGAGGTTGTGGAATCTCCTCCTGGAGACATTCAAGACTTGCCTGGACACCTACCTGTGCAACCTGATCTAGGGAGTTGCTTTGGCAGGGTGGTTGGACTCGATCTCTAGAGGTCCCTTCTAACCCCTACAGTTCTGCTTTTCTGTGATTCTGTGATAGAATGTGGACTTTCTGTAAATTTTTTCATTTATTACATTCTTAAAACAACCAGATATAAAGTATTAATCTCATAAGTTTGCTAATTGTTGGATACATTGGGACAGGTGATGAGAATTAGAATCAGTCCTCATTTTAAATATAGTTGCAAATATGTGTCACAGTTTCCACAATCTCCCAGAATCACTGAGATTGTAAAGCACCTTTGCCTGGTACATTTCTCCAAGCACAGTCACCTAGATCAGGCTTCCCATCATTGTGTCCAGTCTGATTTTAAATGCTTTCAAGGACAGAGACTCCACAAAATCTCACTTCTCAGTCACCCTCTCAGTAAATCAGCATTTTCTTGTGTTCAGATCAAATGGTCTGTGTTTCAGTGTTTTATTATCACCTTTTTGCCCTGTCACTGAGGACTACTTGAGAAGAGCCTGGATCATCACTTTCTTACTCTAACTCACCATTTATTTACTCATATGGGTAAAGTGCTGCCTCTGATAGCTCTCTTTTCCTTCCCTTCTTTTCTTCCTCAGGTTGAACAATTATTCTGGATTAAATTATCACTTTCAGACTGTCTTACTTTCTTGTGTTTCTATAATTATGAAATATTTGAAATTTATTCAAAAAAAAGGAACATTTGGAGACAAATCCTTCTCCTTACTGTGCTTTTTCCTGACAGCTTAACAGTTTAAATATTATGTAATAATTGAACTGAGATTGCCTCCAAACTATCCTTGTTTAATCATTTCTGCTGTAATGCCTATATCATCTAAAAGTGACAAGGGCTTGCTGAGAACTAAAAGTTCTTTCTCAGATCATCAAAGACAATATGTTCCAGTTAAAATCAATTTTCTGTAATATGTACTAGTTTGCTAATTCATCTTTTTCTTCATATCATGTCTCAGACAAACCAGAGACTTCCATGATGTAGTTTGTATCTTAGTGTTACTTTTCACTTTTCCAAAACTTTGGAGAATTATTTCAAAGTCATGTCCTACAAGTAGTTAATTCAATGACCTTTCTCAATAATTAGGTTACTCAAGATCCATGGCCTTATTATTCCCCTTATCCTTGATGGGCCCTTTTGTTGACGGTGAATAGCCTTTAAACTAATTTCAGTTTAAATAACTTTAAACAAAACAAATATAGTATGAGATCAGAAACTAATAAGATGTACAATCAGTGTGGATAGACATACTACAAACTGCTCAAATGGTTTATGCATGAATAATCTCTATTTAGAAAGAGCCCTGCAAGGCAGAATGCTGCAATGATAGCTCTTTGGTGAAGCTAGTGATGCCACAACAATAAAATAGTAAAATAATAACGATAGTATAGCCTGCATGGAAATCATTGCTTCATTTGTTACTATTTGTACAGTTTCCAAAATTGCAGCATTTGGATAACAAAAATTAGACCCATGGAGACCTATTAAACCTATTCATAGGTTTCAGGTAGATAATTAAAAGAAAAATAAAATAGGAAGTCGACTAAGACCATATATGTAGGTTAAGTGTGCTTGCAATATCTATATACATTTCCACTTCCAGGCTTCCAGGAACTAAGCCTAGGGGTAAATTAAGAGTTGTGAACAATTTGTAGACTACAATTCTGAAGCTGAATCAAAGTTACAATGTAGAAAAAAAAACAAAGCACCTTATAGTCACTAAAGAAATTCAAGATGTAGCAAACAACAGAAGATACTTTGCTTAACAGACCTTACAATGATACAGTCTCTGAAGAAAAAAAACAAAAAACAACAAAATGACAACAACAACAAAAATCAGTTTCTCCATACATTTTAGCCACTTTTCGAGTTATTAATTATAGAATAATAAAATAACTATCTTCCATGAAAGAAAGAAACTGAGACATGTAATGTAGATTGCAATCTACATAATCTGAGTATTTGGATTTTGTTCTGTAAGTGGATTACTATTTTACTATTTAATCATTAAAAAATAAAAAAACTGTTCTAAATAATACATCATAGTTTAGGGCGTATTTCACACCATGTTTTGGCACATTTCCACTGAAGTGTTATTAACCATATTTTTGCATAATCTCATTACCTCTACCTCATGCTATGTGATTGACAAGACTTAGATTTTTTCTTTCATCTTCTCAATTTGAAATGCATCAATGTTCTGCAGTCATTACACTCTTTCAGATTCATTTTTTCTATGCTTCCCACTGCACCACATGAGCTTCATGCACCATTATTCAATTAAAAGGTGCCATTAAAAAATTATTATATTTAGCCCTCAATCACATATATGGAGGTTGGGAATATATACATAAATGTCTGCACATTTCAAAAACAATGGATGTTGTATTCTTCGGCAACATATTTACTTATTAAGAAATGTGGCATATATTTTAACCGAGGAATGTAGAGAAATACGTGCTGTCACTAATCAAATGTATCTGAAGAAGTACTTTATGAGAAAAAAAAAAATTCTTAAAGAAGGCAGGCACAGAGAAGCCCTAAAGTTGTAACAGCAAAATTACTTTATTATATCAGACTGGTATTGTAAATACTGTATAGCAGCAGTTATCTTCCATTCTCTGCAGTGCTGCCACAGATGTCAAGGACATGGGGAAATATGAGGATAAGATTATATTATCCTTTTTAATCTCCAGTTTAAGGCAAAGAATTCAGTTGAAGAATACATCCTTGTGTTATCTGCTATGCTTTTTCACATCTTTAGTTGAGATATGGATCAATATAAATAAGAAAAACTGATTAAAAGCAAAACTATGCAGATTAACTTTAATTTTTTAATGTGAATAATTTAATTTTTCATTATCTCAATTTAGGCACTATTACTAATTTCGTGCTAGAAATATAGTTAAGATTTTTGTGCCATATACTCATAAGAAACCAAAAGTATATGGCAAGTTGGAATCCTTTTAAAAGAAAGTACTAGCAAAATAAGGAAAACTCCTCCAAAACCAAAACACATTATAGTCAATAATTATCTTTCAAACAAATATGAAAGTGGGAATACAAGAAAGACTATCCAGAACAGAGGTTGTGGACCAAGATAAACAGCATGAGAAAGCAAGGCTGAGAACCAAAGACGCCTCCAGAAGAAAAGAAAAACAAAGCCAAGTAAGTTGTGGGGTGACCAGAAGCAGGGGAAGCCTTAAGATCATCAAAGAGGAGTTGAGAGAAAGAAGAGGAGAGGAGAGGTGAACAGGCCTTAGGGAGAAGAGTAACTACAGGTGTTTCCTGCTGTTGCTTCAGTGGAGAACAGTGGTAACATACGGTAGAAGCTAAATTCTACCTACAGGTAACTTCTGTCCCACACACACTTCTTTCAATTGAAAAGCAGCTTAGTTTTCAAAGCAGCTGCTGCAAGCAGAGTGGACAGCCAAAGCATCGGCTGTTTGTCAGACTGTGTTCTCATCAAGTTCACCTGGAATCTGTTTAGTTTGTTGGAGTCTAGTGCTAAGCCTTATTGGAAAACAAACAAACAAAAAAGCCAAAAAAACAAAAAAAGCCAAAAAAACAACCAACAACTCACTGATAATTCAGACTTTCTGAGTTTGATATTTCTTCATCAAGAATTGGTACAGATATCAGAATTAGAAATTTCAAGTTAAATAAAAGTCCGTATTTCTTCCATATACTATTTTAAAAGGTTTTTTAAAATATGGAGCCAATTAATGCAACTTCACAGTTAGTATCTGTGTCTTTTTTGAGATCTACTTCTAGAAAATATTTTCTGTAAGAAAAAAAAGTTAAATCTTGGCCAAATCAAGAATAACTAATACCCAATCATGTCATATCAAAAAGGACTGTAATTAAGAACCTATAGAATTTCTAAAACAGTTTAAGAAAGAAAGTGCCATATCTCTTTTAGTGAACTGGCCTGTAAAACCCCAAATTATATTAAAGAGGCACAAATAAAGATAAATAAAGAGTCTCTTGGAAGCTTACAAGCAATTCATAGTTCTCTTGTAAGTATTTTCATTACTAGTGCTTCCAAAATGCATCTCAGATCAGTGAGTGACACTGGCATCAGTAATTTTTGAATTTATCAGTGTCTTAGGAAAAAAAAAATTCAAATGACTTTCCTTTTATACCATAATGCTGGATTTCTTAGTAATTCTGACACATAAAATGAATATATTCAGATTTTGAACATTGAAATAGTGACGTAAACTCTGACAGGAAATATACTGACTGAAGTATGATTTTTCTCCATCTTAGACATTTCATAAGAATTGCATTATTAATAATTAATAAATAATATATTAATATTTAATAATTATTTATTGATATATGTACATCTGTGAATCTTTATGCACAAAGTACCTTAAAAACTGCATCAGACTATCACACATACATTTATCACATTAATCCATCTTTACTGTGTAATCTCACAATAATACTGTTTTTACTCACACAGGTCTCTAACTCTCATTCTTAAAATGATGTACATGCAGGAGTTTTGATTTAATCATGAGGAACCTATGTTATTCCATGGCTCCTGAAACACCAAGAAATGACAAGGTCTTTTGCACCTTTTTGCAGATCAATGAAAAATAGCAACCTAAGGAGATTTTTTTAAAAAACTCAGGATCTAACATTAATGAGCACAATCCCATGGAGTAGCATATGCATCTCTAGAAGGAGAAAACGTGTTAAGGTAGAAGTGAAAGAAGGAACTGAGGTGTAGTTCAGAAGGTTTACGAAATATATCATTCCTAATTGTCAATAGTTTATATTCAGGTTTGGCCCGGTTCTGTGACTAATGGGGCAAGGGGACCCACGGACCCATGCCCCGGGAAAGAGGAAAGGGTAAAAGGGTAAGGAGATGGGTCTAAAAGCAAAACAGTGCCACTTATCTGGGGAGGAAAGCTAATTTACTAAATAAGATAGCAGAATGCAAAATAATGCAATATAATTGGAATTGAATCTAATAAATCAAATAAAATGAGAGAGTGTTCAAAAACTGAAGACCGTACTCTAATGGTGAAGGTGAGATGGCTAGGGAGCATGCACTACAGATGAGCAGAAAGGGAAAAAAGGTGGGCATCTCGTGACATGCAGTTTTACCCTTCCCTCTGAATGGAAAACAGAAACGCAGTCCTCTGGGGTACTGAGTTCTTCTCTTCTGAGACAAGTACACTTGGAACTATCGATGATCCACAGAAAGGGAGCATTAACTCTTTTACTCCCAATACACTACATGATGTTATGATGTATTACCAATAATGAAAAAATCATAAAACCATGACACTAAATAACATATTTAATCTTGTAAATTGTATAAAAATTCTTTCATTTTGGATTAGGAACCAATGGACAGATTCTCTGAAATCTAGGTAGTCCTATAAAGATTTGAAATGAAAAGGAACTGAAAATCCAATTGTAGAAAATTTGATTTTTAAAGAAGACTCTTGTAGAGAAAGAACTATGTCTTTCTGATATATTCAGTAAGTGTCTTGTATACAACATTTGACTCAACACTGCTGATTTCAAATTTAATGACAATCTTGTTCTAATAAGAAGGAATGTCCTCTTTGTTGATGGTTTTAAGATGGTTTACATAGACGCTAGTTTGGATTATAAACTGGAAACCTAACAATTACATAAATAAGATAGCATCCCTTTTCAAAACTGAAAAAGAGACTTTACTTTGGTCAAAAGAAGTTACAGTACACAGGTTCACTTTCTGCGTAAGGTGATATCACCTTTTAAATGTTATAGATATCTCTGCTTATTACAATATGTAAGGAAGTTAAAACCAACTTAGTATGCTTGGAACACTTACCTATAACTCCAGTGCATAATCTAGTTGTTGGTTTCTTGTGTTCTGTTTTGTTTTATTTTTCAACTGATGAATCCTTCTAACTTTAACACCTTAGTCATAAAACGTTAAGTTTGGAAAGATCACAGAATCATAGCATTTCCAAGGCTGAAAAAGACCTAGAAGATATCCAGACTAACCGTCCACCTACTACCAATATTTCCCCACTAAACCATGTTTCTTAGTGTAACATATAAACATTTCTTGAACACCTCCAGGGACTGTGACTCGATCACCTCCCTGGGCAGCCTATTCCAGCTATTCCACTCTTTTGGAGAAGAAACTTTTCCTAATGTTCAATGTGAATCTCCTGTGGTGCAACTTGAGGCCACTAACTGATGACACAGAAGAGGCCAGCACCCACCTTATCACAACCTCCTTTCAGGTTGATTTTAAAATGATCATCTATTCCAGCTTTCAAACTACTTGAGATCAAAAATTTTAAGGTTTTCCTTGATGAAAGTTTTTTCTTTTGTATCTCATTTGCTGATTTAAATAAGGACAAAAAAAAAAAGAACAAAAGAATAATAAGAACAGAAGAATAATAAGAATTCTCACTCAACTGAATGGGTAAGTCTGGGGGCACCTCTAGTCCTGTATCCTGTTTCAATCAAAGCCAATAAACACATGCTTAGGGAAAATATATATATATATAAAAATGTAAAGTATGCATGATCTACTTCATCAACATTTTACCAAAGTTCTGCTATTTTTGGATCAGGAATTTCATTATTTGGCCAAGGTCACTGTGAGTTTATTAAATGACAGCAGGTTTCTTCTGCATGGATTTATATCCCATCTGCAATATTTTTGAGATATGAATTCTGATTTTTCATTTACAGAAAATATGGATTGGTTTGATTTATTAATGAAAGGAAAACTGTGATTGCTCAAGAATGGTATTTTGTGACCAAGAAGTGATAAGTAATTGGGGGTGAGAAACCTTGCCTGCAGAAGATGTTAAACTGGCTGGAAGCAGGAGTACCAGGGACAGAGCAACACTATTTAAAAGGCTGAAGATTCCCTTACTGACAAAAAATAAATGCTGAAGCACTGTGTTATGACAATCCCATACTTCAAGCACTCAGGATTCACCTTTGGCTAACAGATTTGGCACTGGAGGATGAAGGATGAACAAAACAACAGGTTAAGTTATACAATGGAAGTGCTCCTACGAGTCATGCTTATGTGGCATCCTTGTAGACTCCTTCTAGAACTGCTTATGAAAGTAAGATGCTGTCTAATGCATTTTTCAATAAATCTCTTCATAAACACAAATGTGTTTAATGCATCTTCAGGGATAGATGAAATTCCCAACAGTGTCTTTTAGTTGATGTACCTAAATAAACTGTTACAGTATGTTCCTATGGCACTTCACTGAGCCACTCATGGTCTGCAAATTTGTAACATATTCCCCTTGTCTGACTCTTTACAGCCCACATATTCCAGCCTAACGACCATTTCCACTACAGAAGATGTTCCATAGCTTTGAATAAAATATTCTGTAATATTTGTGAAGTATCCAGTACTGCAGTATGATCACTATATATATGTATATACATAAATACGTATATAAGCTATGAATAAATAAATAATTCTTTCTTTGGGGCAGGATTTGAATATCTTAGGTGAATAAAGCCGCATACAGACTGTTAAACAAGATGATGGCCAATAAAAAGAACACTGCTCATTTACGAGGACTATATTCCTCTAAACTGAATGAGACGGGGATTTGGAGGATAGAAAAAGCATACCATTGTCATAAATCTAAAAACTGTAATATGGCATTCACCAAAAGAGATTCTGGTATTTCTAAGCTTCTCTGTGTTTGGCATTATGAGCTAAATGATACTCTTTAAATTTTTTTCCCCTGTATTTAAAGGACTGCAATAAAATCTAGTTGTGTCTTTGGAAGAAAAACAGAAGGGGACAGATAATAGCAATGATATTCATCTAATTGTATTATAGAACAACCGCCCTTTATGACTGTCTTTGAGGGAGTGATATATATATCACAGATTATATCATTTAGAGAATGGCAAGAGGAGAGTAGTCTTTCACGCTGAAAAATCTTTTTTCCTTACTTCCGTCTTCTCAACTCATGACTTCTATATTTTAGTATAACAGTAACAGGAGACAAAAGAAAGAAGATGATATATCTGTTTTTGCGGGGAAATGTCAGTAGAAGCAAAGAACTCTCAGAGATCTGTGCTGAAAGCTGGTTTCAGGCCCTAGAGATGTACAGGATATGAAAATGGCTGCTAGTAGAGGAAAATATTCTTAAAATAATTTTAGAGGCATATAGAAAAATAAAGCACTAATTGAAGGACAACTCTTTGGTGTTAGTGAAATTCTTATTATAATGTCATGGTAATTAAATTCAGGATTATATCAGATTAACCAATAGTGTGCATGTACCTGTATGCATGCAATTCCTGTTTCATAGTATCTTGATTTGTAGCTAGATTTTCTAACTTGGGTGGCGTGGATACATTCCTTCACTCACAGAAGAGTGTTCCAGACTTTACTGAGATATATTGATGCTTTCATTATCAAATAGCTTACAAATCACATGCAAAGATTTTATCTTTAAGGCTTTCAGATAAGATTAATCATAGTGATTTAAATTAAAACCTGTCAGTTTCTGAAAAAACGGAGAATCACATAATTCTTTCTTCACCAAGACCTTCAGATTTTTCAGAGTATGATTTCAAAGTATTATTAAATGAACAAAAATATACTGTTTAATGACATAATTAGTATCATTTATTTGATGAGGCTTACAAAACTTTGTTTTCGTTTTGTAATACCTCCTTTCTGTGCATTCTTGAGTGTAGCAGTTTTGTTTCCAATGATTCTTAAATTGTTTTTGTATTGTTTTATTTTCTCCCGGAAGATGTAGATTTGAATCCACAATTTGGATTTATACTCTAATTAAAATAAACAACTTGTTGTTGTTGTTGTTTTCTTTTTAAGAAAGTGATTGGATATTATAAATCATACTATATAATATAATAATAATATATATAACATAATATTGGATATTATAAAATAATACTAATTTATTTTGAGTATTTATGTATCATATTTATAATGAGGAAATACAGAAGGATTTCACAAAATGTAGTGAAAAAAAAGTGACAGATAACCTACACCATGGGTAAATACAAAGTAATGTATTTATATAAATTATGGGAAATGTGAAGTAATCTTTATATAGCGCAGAATATGTCACTGGCATTCATATCTCAGGAAAGAGATCCTGAAGATGTTTTTGACATTTCTCTTGAATGTTAAAAAAACAAGCAGTGACAACGCAAAAGTAAATAATAGACATGATGAAGAAGGATACAGAGGACACATAGTTACCTGGTTTTCAATTTCTGCAAATATCATAATTTCTTCTATATCACAGAATGGTTAAGACTGGAAGGGACCTCTGGAAGTCATCTGCTCCAATAGTTGCTCAAACAGAGATTCCTAGAGCAGGCTGCCCAGGAAGATCTCTAAGGAGGGAGCTCCAAAACGTCTCTGCAGAACCTATGCCAATGCTCTAGCATCTGCACAGTGAAGTGCTTCCAGACATTAGATGGAAACTCGTGTTCACTTCTTCTCCTGGCACTGGGCACTACTGAAAAGATCCTGACTCCAGAGACAATAAAGATGTCCCACTGCAGCAAAACTTCTGCATTTTACTATCCCTAAGGTTGTGGAGGTAGTGGAGGTAGATACTATCAGTTGGTTTTGTAAACTCTCTGCATCATTTTCCAACCGCCCTGGCGGCTGCCAATCAATCAGGTGGCAAGTTATAAAGGCAGGCAGTATCTGCAGTTCTAATAAATGAACTACATATTTTCATGAACAACATGTTCACAAATACATTAAAAAGCAGAGTAGACATCTGCTGTCTCTGAATCCAGAGACTGCAGATGCTGGGAAGAGAACAAGAAGAATGTCTTGCAGGAGGATCTTGGCAAGGTTTCTGTGTTCTCCTTCAGCAACATCTCTTGATGGCACTGGAAGCACTATCACAGGCCACAGACTAGACAGAACAATGATCTAACACAGTGGGACATTTTTCATGTTATCATTTTACAAAAACACATCCAATCTTAATCTCAACATAAGTATTAATTCCTGAATGTCTTTTCATTTAAAATAAGTGTCGGTGTTACTGACAGAGTGTAGGCTTATTAGGAAAAAGATATCATACTCTTGGTAATGACTGTAACAATACTCTGTGATAACATGCAATATCCTAATTATCAAAGAATCATTACATAGCATCCATATCAATAAAATAACTAGTTCTTATTTTTTAGAATGCAAATAGTAAAAATAATTTTATTTATTGTTTTCAGTGATACTTCAGATTATACAGCTTCTTCAGGTGTCTTGAAAGTTACAATAATTTAACTATTTAATGTAAAAGGCCCCTTTTAGTGTGCAAGATATGTGCAAAATGCAATACTTGAACAGGATTCTACATTGATCAGAATGACTTTAATTCCCTTTTCAGCTGCTGTTCTTATTTTCTCCTCTCTGGAAACCACTTCTCTGTGAACTATGGTTGAAGAGTGTTGTGTGAATGCTTTGACATTTACCCCCCTCTTTCTGCTGCTCAGTCCAATCAGATTGGACTGAAACCTATGTACTCCTAAAGCTGCAAAGAACTTGGGAAATATAGCACCCTATTTTACCACCACTTTTTTTGGAAAGATTACTAGTTAGAGTAAAGCTATGTCTAGGTGATACTAAGTAGGTCAGTGAATTGTTGTAACAGTCACAGAACTGAACAGAAATAATCTAACTGATACATCTTAACTCTAAGGCAATTGATGTCAATTATTGATGTCAATTACTGAACAGTATAAAGATGTGGCACTTCAAAACCTTTGAAGCATGAACCAATTAATGATTTTTCCACATCAATGTAAAGGAAAAACACTCAAGTCATTCACAAAGTATAATGCACAATGAATTGAAATTGCTACACAGCTGAAAAAATGAGAATGCCTATTTTTTTTTTGAGAAACTTTTTCTTTTATATTATTTTACAATGACACAAATTAAGAATTAAGAAATAGCAGATATCATTAAAGGGCAAAATATAAATGTGGATATAATAAGTACTTTATCAGGGATATGGTGAACAGCTGAAGAAACTAACATGTTTTTTTTCTTTCTTACGAGTAACTAGAAGTCATTTACAAATGCAGAGGTTATAAAACACAGAAAGCTGAAAGGTATTAAAGAAAGGAAAGTTGTATTCAAAAGACACATGTAAACACTTAGGGCATCTGCAATAGTTACTGAAAGTAGCCTAGTAACTGAGAATATTGGGAAATTAATAGAAAATGTAGCACAATTCCAGTTTAGTCACTTTATATTAAATCCCCTGCAATCTTGCTTCCAGACTTTCCCAGTTAATGCAGATTTTCAGGGGGTTAAAACTAAAGGAATTATCACCTAGCTGTACTTCCAGCACCATACTTCACTAGTTGCTTAAACACAAATCTTTTTTGTTGTTGTTGTTGTTTCCCAGTCTGAAAATCACTGTTGCATGTGAGATGTTAGATGTGAGACCAGAAAGCCAAAATAGAAATAACACTGGCAGTGAAAGATATAAAAAAAAAAAAAAAAATCAGCTTTTAGAAGAATCTTTTCAACACATGTGTTGATTATATACTGCTATAGTTGTTGCTTTTTAAGGTACTTACTAGTAGTAGTACCAATTAATTGTTGATGATGATGTTGGCATGTCCAAAAGCAAATAAAGTGATATCCCCATCACAAGGAGCAAGGAGAAATGCACAGCTCACGATATCTACTGGATGCCCTTAGGGCATGGTATCAAAAAAATCCCTGAGAATATTTATAGTATTTAGTTCAGTTGAATATAAAATACTGACATTTCTAGGGCATGGAAATGTTACCCAAAAACCCACTACTACAATACACTGCCTTACATTCCTTTACATCATGTCATTTTGACAACACAAATTTATCAATAATTTGTAACACGATATAAAGACAATGAAATTAGGAGATACTGCCTGCAGGAAAACCGCGGAAAAACTTCCATATGCTATTCAACACGTAGTTGTTACATGCTGTTACTTTTTAGGAACTATGTTGTGGTCTACACCAAATTGCTAGCAAGGAAAATAAAAAAAATCATTTGTGCATGAAGAGGTCACAGATTGTTCTTCATTATCAAAGGAAAGAAAAAAAGTAACTGAACATCCAAAAAATACATACTCCATTATAACTTAGATTTAAAGGTCCTAAGTGTTAGGGAAATTTGCTATTTCTCTGTGTCACAGGCACTGTTTCATATCTGATAATGACAGTAAGTATATAAATAACTGAACAAATCAGCAAAAATTTTGAAGTTATCAGGGTTATCATTTGACAGTGTAAAATATTATTTGAAATGTCAAAGACTGCTGTAGGGTTCCCAAGGAGACATGGGTTTGAAGGATGTTGCGTGCGAATCTGTGTGAACACTGACTCACTTCCAGCTGATCCCCTATTTTTTATATCTTTGCTCTGAACAGAAAGAATGACTTCCAAGGATCCCGTAGATGGACAGCTCTGTTAGTGCTACATGCAGCATTCCCAGTGTTTACTGAAAGATGGGTATCCCTTGCAAGCAAGCCATTCTCAGCAGCTCACAAAAGTTACAATGATCTGTGATAAGTTCCAGTTTCCTGGTTGGCTCACAGCCCAGAGATTATGAGCAACTGCAAAAACTACTGTACTATGGAAGTATGCTAATATAATTTTTAAAATATCTCTATGACTTACCCACTTTAAAGTTGTAAGAGAACAAGTAAACTACTCTCTAAAAATGAGAACAGGCTTTTCAAGTATGCAAGAATTAACACTGTTTGTTTTACAGATCTCCATACAGAGAGGAAAAAAAAATCCTACTAAATGTTAAAGGGAAATGCAATAGAGGCTTTCACTGTATCTCTGGTTTAAAATATGGCCATCTAGAAAGACTGTAAATTATGTCCAGTAGCCCCTTTCACAGTTAAATATTGAGCATTTTGCTCATATGCATGACAGTTAATTTTAGTGACTTTTTGATGTTCTGTAACTGTAATACAAATAAAATAGTAAAAAAAAAGAAATGTTACTGTATGTTATTCAGCAGTAATCTGGATCTTTTAATCATTTTAAGTGACAGAATGGGAACATATAATATATAAGGTGCTCTTCCCATAAAAAAGCAGAAATGTTTGCCACTGTGTAAGAGGTAAAATTTTGATGTCTGCACAGTAATGTGACATTTTAATTACTGTAACAGAAATAGGCAAGAGTTTTTCTGTGATCATAAAGGAAAAAATATAGAACTATAAACCACGAAATTTGCATCTTAGCATATTACCAAAACAACAAACAGCAACAACAAAAACATAGTCAAAGATATATTACTATTCTATAACTCCCATTTCTCACATTTTTTGATACTGGGTACCTGCCCAATATTAAATCTGAATCAAGTTGCAAATGAATGACTTCCAGATTTTACTCTGAGAATGTACACTGACACTAAGCTCATGTATACCAGTCACATCTATAAAAACTGAAATAATGAAAAGATAAGTCTGAGGAACCAAGACAATGAATTTCCTTGTGTCTGTATTTCCGCTTCATCTTTAAGCATCTAGTATCACAAATTATTTTTCTCTCAGAGGATTTCAAAAGCGTATGTTAAATCAATAGAATAATTATTCTCCAGTCATATTTACATAATTCTATAATCTTTAAAGATGGAATATCAACATTTTCTTTCAATTACATAGATAATTCTATAGATGCTGCATACATGCATGGAGCAAGCACAAATCTGCAGGACTTGCAATATGCTTTTAGTTGAGAATGCCTGAAGTGTGCAGAATTGAAGTACTTTAACAAAAGAAAGAAAGAAAATAAGATTTTTAATTACTACAAACATCTAATGAAGAAAACTATATTGCCTAGCTGTTATTTACTATGTGGACTGTTATTTACAATACTGGATTGCAGTTGCATGTGTAGGGGTAGATTTTCAAGTGAAAAACAAGTCACACTTCCTGATATTTCTGTGACAACATTAAGAAATCTTAATTTTGAAAGACTTATGTTACATGTTATTGCTAATCCCTAGGTTTTCCAGCAATGTTCAAATATTAAAGCTCCTTTCACTTAACCTATGGAAATTATTCTAAAAATGGCTTAGTGCAAGTTTGAAATGTCACAGAAAAGCTAGGCTAGACAATATTCTAACCAGAAGTACAGGAGATGAATCTCAAAGAGCTGTGAGAATGTGACAGTACATTTCAGTGCAAACCAGTACTTCCTGTCACATGTAGGTTTAAGAGTCAGCGGAATTTTAATTAACAGGCGTTATTTTTCTGCCTCTTTTCTTCCTTTTCCTGTTTTTGTACTTTAGCAAAGTATTAAGATATTTAAAAGTATTACTCAGTATCAAATCTCCTTTTTGTTTTCAGAAGTTTAGGATTATTAATTTAGTAAGTAGAGTTGACCATTGCTTTATATAATACATTTCTGCAGAAGGGAAATTGTGACAGTATCAGCAACCATTCAACTACTAACTTTCAAATTTCAGTTCTGGTTTTCATGGTAGCATTAAGCTGCTCATCCAAAACCCCCATTAGTGAGCTGCTACACAGTAACCTTTACTAGAACTTGGATTTAATGGCATTTTCATGCAATGAATTTTCATATAGGAGTAGATTTTGTTGCTAACATTCTGCATACTTTACAGATGAGCACAAATGGTATTCCATCCAATCCAAAAATGCATTCAAGTTTTTTTAATAAGATCCACGAAAAACTAATCATAAAACATTGGGTTTAGTTGTTTCAAATGAGTTTTGTTGCATAAGATACTTGCAAAAAACTTTTATGATTGATCTTTTCTTAATAAAAGTATTCTCTTTTTATTCAAATGTTGCGATGAGTTCATTGTGAGAACAATTTTTTTTCAACCAAAAGAGTATTGAAAAATGTTCATTTTAAGGTATTATTATAGAAGACTAACTGGATGAAACCCTTATAACTAACTTTCAAATAGAATAATTTAGTTCATTCTCCATTCTCATTAACTCCTCCATAATCAATCTGAAGATTTCTCAAGACAATTTATTATCAATAATGTGGAGCTAATGTTTCTAAACAGGATAATGCTTGATGAACTGCAGATACTTTATTGACACCTCTTTGGCATAACAAATGTATCTTATCACTCAAAAAGAAGATTTCCTTTTTTGACAGAATTCTTTATTCTTGTAGTAGTTACTATATAGTCTTTTCCTTTATACATATATTTTTTCCAATCAATGCAACTACAAGACCAGATCACATTTTTTGCAGATAGAGTGATTGCAGTGCTGGTAACAGTTTCAGGCATTGCCTAAAGCTAGTCCTCAGAAAGCATATGGCTCATCTTTTTTTTGGTTATGTGCCAATCTGGATTCTAAATGAGGCAACCTGCTTTAATAAAGCTGACTTACATGTGCTGTATAGCAAGCTTCTCCATGCTTCCCACTGTGTGCTTGGCAGACTTGGCTTCCAACGCCTCTGGTCTTCTGGTTCCGAGTGTTTAAAGAAGAAAGCCTGCTAATCATGCCAGACTGTCATTCATTATGCAACAGGAAAAATATGCACCAAAAATTAGGATAAATCCACACAGCACACTGTTCTTGAACTGACAGTGTTTGAACACTTGCCTTCAAGGAGGAAAGCAGCTGCATTGCTGTGTTATGCCACTAAAACTTGCTTTGTTTAATTACTGTATAAAATAAGGCAAGTAAAAGAAAGTCACTTCCAGATTTCATTTTTAGAGTCAAAATATAAAGCCACAGTATTTTCTCAGTCTGTCAGCAGTAAAATCGTCCTTGCATCCCAGGTATAAAAGAGATCAGTTTGTTACTAAATCAAATAAAAGAAATAACTTCAAAAATTTGAGGCTCTTGAGGAAGTTATTTCAATAGATAGTTCAGATAATAAATACTAGACAAAAGTTTAATCCCCTGTCCTCCAAAGCTTGTTTGATCAGTAAACTGGTGCAAATCACTCCTAACAAATTGAAAATAACTACCAGTAAGTGATTTCTATAAACTTCAGTCTGCATTTGATTAAAGAACTACTTACTTTGCAATCAATTTGTAGTGCTTTCACAATCCTACTGCTTTAAGACTCAAAAGTCAGAGTGTAAGAAATTGACTTTTGTTAATTTACTCATTTTGCCAATTTATTTTAGTATAAGTAGTCTTCTTCCAGTAACCTATATCCTTCTGGCCTTACTACAACATTGATCTTATGCTCTTCTTCATTCCAGATAATCTTACTTATCTAAAATTTATACTTTCTCACACTATCAGCTATACAGACCAAATAAAGCAACAACATGTGCATTGGTACACATACATAGTTTTAAGAACAAAAGCAACTTTCACGTATGCTGGTCAGTTGAGTTATAAGGTTATACAGTTTACTTGATGGTACCACATCAGTACCATTAAAATATTAATATACAAGTACCATAATAATAAATAACCCAATTATTATTGCATAGCTATGAAATTTATCCAGACTTGAAGCAAAACTCGAACACTTAAATTCCACTCTGGTCAATCCAGCTGAGGATGCTTAATGTTCAGCCTTCTAGGTAGCTGTCACAGTCTGAAAAGGGAAGGAAGCTACCTTGCCTGTGGGTACTTAGCGATCATAAAATACCAGGGATGTAGGACCCTGTTATATTCAAGAACATGAAGGCTTTGTTCACAAAATATTTATACTGTTGTCAATTATGAATCAACACAACTCACCACTAGTGTTATGCTATAATGTGATAAAAAGTACAGCAGCAGTAGCAGAGTGGCACAGTCCTAAGCTACCGCAAAAGAGAAAAACCCAAATGCAACAGCTGTAGATACTGTAACACAGGACAAAAAACTGATTACCTTTAGAAGGCCTCCAGTAGGCAGGGAGCTCCAGCAAGATACTTTTGCCTCTACTGCCAATCCTTAAATGAGGTTCTTTAAATGAGGTTCCTTAAATGAGGTCTGGGAAGGGGTGGATCTCAGCAAGCACCTAAGCTTCCCTGGCTTTGGCCCTGCCACCCCACCAGGTGCTCAATCACTGTTTCAGGCCATGACAGCATTTCAGCTACAACCAGCAAGAATACTACAATGTAAAATCTCAAACTCGTCAAGACTAGAATAAAAATAATCACCATTAGGAAAACCAACCAAAAATAAAATAGAGTCAAAAATAAAACAATTACTACAAAGAAAAATGACCACTGAATGTTCAAATTAAACAATTATCAAAATAAAGCAGTTTGTTCCCAGAAACAGGCTCAAAAAGAGAGTAAAGAGTCTCACTTCAAAGCTGATCAGCATCAGCAGGCATGGAGTGTTACAGAGTTTAGGAGTCAATGTTGTCAAGTCATGGAGGCAATATGAAGTTTTGGTGAAGCATCTGCCTGTTTAAGGAGGAGGAAAAGAAACAGAAAAAGAAACAGAAGAAAGAAAGAAGAACATCTAGCACAGGAAATTACTCATAGAAAAGCTTCATCTTGGGTAAAAATTATGTAATTTTTCTAGGACACCACTGCTTAGGTAAAAAGTTTTGGTCTTCTTTCCGATACAGTCTATAGATAATCTTTTTTCAAAAAAGGTTTATTCTTCACACAGATCTCCCCTTCCTTAGGTGATAAAACATTCCTCCCTTCCTGATTTTGTTTGGAGTAGTATCTTGAGAATGCCTTCCTGTGTTCAGTCATACTTCAAGGTTTCTAGCTCTCTGGTTGAGCTTTCTGGTTGGCAGACTTTTCTTTAACCCATGTTTTAGCAGCTATTTTATATCAAAACGTTCTTATTACAGTCAAGATTACCTCTATAGCTGCTCCAGTCAATGGCAAAACTTACTGTGAGCCACAACGATTCACTTGGAATATTTCTGACTGTCTAGTCTTTTAACATTGAGCTCTGCGTGAATTTACATGAAGATGTCACTAAAATAAAAATAAAAATAAAAATGAAGTTTTAACTTTCAAGAGGTATTTTTTCTCATCCAACTTGTCAGGATACTTATATAGCTTCTTTAGCCAGCATTTAATTCTTTGGCAAGATTGTTGTTTGGCTTGCTCTTTCACTGATTATTATGAAATCTCTTTTCTCAAAAGTTTTCTCAATGAAGAGACTTATTTAAACAACTGGGATTTCAAAACTCTATGTATGTAATAAGTATTTAACTATTTAACACACAGATGCGTTATCAAAAATCATCTAACCACAGTTTTCATGATATCCAGTGTTTATATTTTAAAAGTGCATTTAGAAGACCAATACAGAATAGTTAATTAAAAGTAACCACAGTTGTCTCCAAGGCAGTTACTAACTCCTAATCCATGCTCTGAAAAGGTCTGTGAAATCCTAGCAAATCAGATCATAATAAGATGCACACACTTCTGAAGAATGTAGGCCTTCAATTCCAAAAATTGTTTGACCTGTAGTAAGCAGAACTAAAAAATAAAGAACTTCCCAAGTCTACAGCTGCAATGAAGGAACATAGTCAGAAAACTGTATTAATTCAGATCCTAAAGATGCTTAGGATCTCTCTGGAAACCAGAAATAAAAGGAATTCTGAGACTTTTTCTCTCATTTTCTGCCAATGATACGACGTGTAGAAAGATACAGTAATATAAGAATGGTTTTATGTTAAATAGAAAAAGATAGCAACACCAAATAAACTGGGAGAAGTAATATTTTAGATATTGGCACTGTACAAGTTGTGTTCTGTTTATGTGGAAAAAGTCATAACAAAATGTAGTGCCATTCCACCAAGCTAATCCTGATCTAAAATAATTTCAGACTGACTTTCTTTCAGGATGCAGGAGATCCTCCTATTTAAGTATTTCAAATCTACACATCTTCAAGGTTTTGAATTTTGTAAGTGATAGAACAGGGCTAAAATCCAAATATTTAGTGGAAACAGTTCTGGGAGATGCCTTTTGCATGATGGAGTAAGCAGAAAATGCCTCACAAAGCCTTCTATCCATGGCATCTTTAATTGCTTTCTGAATGTGACTAGCTTAAGCTTAAAGTTGTTGAATCAGAGGTACTAGGATTCTTACAATCTTCTACTATTAAAAAAAAAAAAAAAAAGAGAGAGAAATGAAAGCTTACTGGAACATGTGGCTTAAGGTCAATAATTCATCTTGCCTTTATAGATGCTTTACTCGTAAAGGTAAATACTGTATTGTGCTCTTTGCAGTTTAGTAGCAACTTTCATAGTGATAGCTAAAAGCATACTTTAAGACAATGAACTACACCCTAGGAATAATATCAAACTCTTAAGAATGACAGAAAAATATTTAGGAAACAAAAAGTCATATATATGAAGAATTAATCAAATTCTTCAAACAGATAAGCTGAGTTACATAGAATATGTATTGAGACTAATGATTTCATGCAGTTTCTTCTGTGTCATATTAATAATTTTACTGCTTTTGTTTTTGATATTTTAATCATTTAATTTACATAGCATACTATTCTTAGCTTTATAAAGTTTTTTTAAACATTCAAAGTTTCAAATTATAAAAGGCTTAAATATGATCTGAAACTTGTATTACTATGATTGTGAAAGTATAAGACACAGTGTACATATTTTAGATATTCTGAAATTGCAAAGCAAAGTCCAATTCAACACATCTAACACATAGCCTTTTTCATTTAACCAAAAGTACCTCTTTTCAAAATGCCACTGAAACTGTAGCACCTTTCCCACTTCATACAAAAGAATCACACTATGTGTTCTAGGAGAAAAATTAAGAATATTCAGGTCATTCAGCAGAAATTTAAGGCTTCAGTAGTCTCTGAAATCGTCCTCATGAGTCCTAATGGGAAAGATTTGTAAGATGAAATGTAGTTATGAATCTGACTGAAACTTTCTACTTCATCGCATAGATCTATTGCAAAAGGCCTACTTCCCTGCTTGTGCTTCTATTCAATCAGCATCAGGAAGCAAAGATACTGATAAAATGTTGCAGAATAGAAGACTGTCTCCAGCAAACATACATTCCAAAAACTACGTTAACAAGAAGTTAGTTAACGGAATCTCTACTCCACAGAATTCAGGACCAGAATTCTTCTGTTTCCTGAAATATAAAGAAACACTTTAATGACTTTTAGTTATGTCACTCCTATGCTAATATTATATGAGCTGAAGACAGTAAAATAAAATTAATTAAAGAAGTGTTAGAATCAAAAAGGAAACATCTAACTGCATCACATTTAGAGGGGATCTGATACTATTTAAACAGGAAAAATGAGGGAATTTTGTAGGACAAAATTTCCATAGGCATTTGTAGGATAACAGATAATAAGTCTGAGTAGTCTGAAGAATTCATATTGTCTTGTATATGAAATATACTGTGAATGAAAATATATATGCATTGTTAGTTGCACGTGTATACACATGCATATTACACACTATAGCATTACTCAGAAAAAATAGTGAAAAATGATTTCCGACTTCATAATGTAGAACTAACATCAGTATCTATTAATCTTTGCTTATCTTATACAATCTTATATATACAATGCATTTACAGTTTTTCCTAGTGTCCTGCCAGTAACAATAAGATTTTCAAAAGAAATGGAGAAAAGTATTCTACTGTTTGTATATAGAAACAGACCGAATGAAGTCAGAAAACACACCTGTATGGAATATTTTGTATTGAAGAAACAGCTTGATGTTTTGTAGCATGTATTAACAGAATTTATGTGTTAAAAAACTCTTAATGATTATAAAGTGTTCTTGATAAGTGAGCTGAGATGTTGCCTTACTAAATGTTTAAAGTTTGGTGAGATTAATATAATCCCTCAAATCTGTTTTACGTTGAGACTTAGTCACATTATTTACCTTTTCATTGTATGTATTTCTGCAAAAGAAATTTAGATTGCACAGACAATCATGCTCATTTTTAGAGCATCAATAACAAACCATCAAACGAGCAAAAAGACTGATTAGGAAAGCCCTAATAACATGCAGACATTATTTTTAACACTAGCCAAAAAAATGCCTTTCAGAAGCAGAATATTCCAAAGAATAAAAAAAATTCAACAGAAGAGAGATTTTACATAAAGTCCCTTGCTAAATACATTCATCAGCTTCTTGTTTGTAACTCCAGGGCCTTTACTGCAAGAGCATTTCTAATTCATTCTGATTTGTGGAGCCCTTGTTATTTCCACTTCCTCGGAATGCAATGTTATCTAATGTTATTTCATGCTGAGATGAAACACTGACTGTATCAGTAAGGATAACTGCTGAGAAAGAAGAATAAAAGTATTGTATGCATCTAATAGTGCAGCATCTTCACTGGGGATATGCTGAGCAAGTGAATTTGCATCATCTATCCCTAATGAATTAACTCATGCAGTATTGGTTCCAGCAAATTGTGGTATGTCAAAAGATGCAAAGGCTGTGCAAAAACTTTAATCAATAAACTGAATCTGGAAAATTTATTCTTACAAAAATAAACAAATAAACGCAAACTTCTTGTTAAGTTGGTCTTTTCTAGGATTCACCATAAAATCTTCCTTGAGTTTGAAATACATTCTTGACTACAGATGCATGGGAATCAGTCTTTTGATCTCAACAGAAGTTTTTATCTGCTATCCCATTTTGGGCAAAGTTAATACTAAGTTATACCAAAAATTCATATGAGGGTTTTGCCTGTCAAAGATTATTCCACAGTCGTTTTCCAGAGCCTTCAACTTAGACTTTAACTTTGTGACCATGACAATGGTGTGGGAATCTTTCATATTCAAGCATTATAGCTTTCTAGTAGTACTAACATTTGAATTGCTGAAAGGATCCCCAAGATCATAGGCGGTAATTAGACTGCAGAATCTGATTATTCATGTAGCTTATAAATAGAAGGCTATACTGAAAGAACCTGTTGAAAAAGATGAGATAAAGTAAGGACAGAGTTACAAACTGAAGCATGAATTTCTGGTAATTCACATAAGTGACATGAAAATACTGTGAGCAGGACACCAGAAAAAGTTTCACCATTCTATCACATTAAAATATTCCAGCACATTATTTTCATGTTTTATTTCTTGGACACTTTAATTCTCTTCCATACGTCTTTGGAAACTTACCACTTGAATTTAAAACACTCCATTCTATCATTCAATCTCTTCTAAAAATGTGTTGGCTAGGATATGAGTGCTTGTTTATTCTTCCTGTCTATGTGGGAGAAAGGTCATTATTGCAAAAACTGAACTCCTTTCAAAGAATAAAGCTCTGCATAACAGTTAACATAGTCTGATTATTTGGTTCCAAAGGCAGTTAGAAAATTATTATTAGCTAGAAATTATTATTTTTATAAAAAAATGAATTGGTAAAATTAATGTTAATTTAGTGTTATTCTTCCCCCCTAACTGTACAAAACTGACGAATGCAAGAATTTAGGGGTTTCAAAGTGACTCACCTGAAAGGCACATTTCTTCCATGTTAGTTTTTTTTTTTTGTCTTAAGATCTGCTGATTATTATGTCATTTGTGTGATATTTTTTGTCCCTCTGAATAAAATATCTCCACCTAACATCTGTTCTAAATCTTTCACTTTAAAACCATTCCTCTTTGACCTACCACTGTGTACACATGTAAAAGGTTGGTCTTCTGTTTATAGGCTCCCCATAGATCTGCTAGCCTTATATATGTGGGATTTTGGGCTAGACTTTATTTTCACACTGCGGTTATAACTCTTAAAGCAACAGGATTATTTAGACCATAATAATTCCTTCTTTCTTTTCCACAGTCATTTCCTTTTTTGATGTAACTTCTGTCACCTATAAATCTTTCAGTGCTACTTCTGTTATCCTAATCAACAAATTATGATTCTTTTCACAGGATGAATCTGAAAAGGAAACATTGGGTATGTAACCACTGTGTGTAGCTCACTCTACTCACCTGAAACCTTAATATTTTATATACCTTTAAGTAAATTTTGTTATTCTGCCTACACTCCATATATAAATAATTCTTAGGTTGCTAGTCTTAGATATTCTATATAGAACAAAACACTCTACAATTGCAAAGAAACATTTAGTCAAATCATTTACTAGTATTTATATTAAGAAATAATTATTCTAAGCTTTATTTACTGTAATTAATACTTCTTTAAATCAAGGTATTACTTGAATATAAGGTATATAATATTTATATTTTTAAAGTAATATGTATGCCAAATAAAACAATGTAAAATAAGTTTATCATCATGCATATACTTTATATACTATTATACTTTATTTTAACTTATAACAAATTTATATATGTAGAATCCTATAATATCAAAAGTTGTTTTGATTTAGGAATACTTAGAAATAATTTGAGTTAGGAATTTCATTATTAAAAAATACTACATGATCCTGAGTAAGAATGTATTTCTCCATCATGATTTTACTCCAAGTATTTGTGAAATAGTCCATATAAACAGGGAGAAAAAATAAGCAAATGGGACACTGAAATTTACAAAACACTTGTCAAATCCACCTAGTGAACTAAAGCATAGAAAGAAATGTACATCTTTAAACAACAGGAGTTGTTTAAGAGTCCATCTTTAGCTGAACTGTGACTCCTTTAAAAATCTTCCTTTACACATTACTTGACACTATCAAAGTGACTGATCTAAGAGTTTGTCTTATACATTCCTTATTTTGGATACAGCAAATTAAATGACATGTCTTTTGACAGCATAACTTTTCAAAAGATGTGGCTTCTGAAATTTTGATTCTTTAATGTGTGACTCTGTCCTTATTCCTTTCAGAAAATGCAAATATGAACAGTAGTTGGTTGCTATAGGGGAAAAGCCAGCTTGGAAATACCTTATCTTAATTACACCACAATCCTTTAGAAATGTCCCCCCATTCTTTTTTATGCTAAGAAAACAATTTTAGAGTAAGTAACAGAATGCCACTTGTAGTTTAAGCCATGTGGAAGAAGAGAAGAGAAAGCAGAAGAATGGTAATACATTATAAGTCCTGAAGATTTTCCAGTCATTTTTTATCTGAAAAGTTCTAGAAATCACATAATATCCTTCAGCAAGAAAGGTCACAGTTGAATGGCACGAGAGAATTACTCATCCTCCAGGCAATGAACATATTATCTGTCTGTTTCTACCAGCCTCTAAACAGCTGAAAAACAGATCACTGACCATTATAAGGAGAAGTGTATAGGTCGTTCTGAAAGTAATGCACTTTATTTATTTCCATGGAAACTACAGCAAGTACAAAGAGCACAATAACATTATTTCATAGAGCAAATTCTACACAACAAAACAGTGCTTTTTAATACAATTACAAGCATTAGCTGTGTATTTTCACCAGTGATGAACAAAAACCCACATGTAGTGCTCATGAAAATCTGCACCATTGGAAGTAACCACTGTTGCGACCACTACTCCTGAAATGCACCACTTACATCACTCAGCCCACATCTACTGTTTTTTCTCTTTAAACATTCAGCAAGTGTTGATTAATGTCAACAGGTGCCATTTTTTTCGACATGAAAGAATTCATTTCCAGACATTTGCTTCATACACACTTCCACATCAGACTCCATTTTGCCAAACTGCCCCTCTGGTGCCATCTCTCGTATGGCAACAAAATGTAATGGAATACTGTCAGGAAGATTCTATCCTCTACTGCCATAAAAACAGTGTTCACTTCTGACGTCATGGTTGTGAAAGACAATAACTGTTTTCTTTTGCTATGATCAAAAGTTCACAGAATTTAGGTATATGCACCCTATTTAGCAAAGGGAGTTAAATATTTTTCACTAGCACTAGCCCATAAGGATTAGTACATACTTTATTGTGGGTTGTAAATGTGTAAATGTCAGTAATCTTTCAGTGAATTTTCTTAGCAATGATTCATTCATAATCCTTTAAAAACAACATACTTTGACTAAGAACAGTGTATTTTCCTATTGGGGTTTATTCTTGCAAGTCTTTCTTAGTTTAGTGTTCAGAGAACACTAAATAAATAAAATTAGGCCTGAAATTACTTAAAAATTATCCTCTATCTGTCTTTAAAATCTACTTTCCCTGAAAGACTGCCTGCTTGCAAAACTGATTCCTATCATCCATCTATCATTGGCTTCAATCTTCTAATGGAATAGGTTAATTCATCACTGTTATTTTGATGACATTCAGCTCTATCAGTCTTTACTGATTCTATTGGGGACAATATACTTCCTGAGGAGTATTCAGATTCACAAAACGTCTAAGAACTAATATATCCTGGATGGAGATTCTATTGATTAATTATATTAGTTCTAGCACTGTTACTCATTATGTGACATTACAGCCACCTTTTAGGTAGCTTAGCTACAAACACTGATAAGTGTCATGGTAAACCCATATCCAAAGCTCACCAAAACCAAATAAAAGCTATATTTTGAGAAATAATGGTTTTGTCCATATTTCATATCTAAGTGAAATTTAACCTTGTTTGAACCTGAGCAAAACTTATAAATTCAAGGTTTAAATATGTATGTTTTCTCAATACAAGACACATTTGATTCTGAACATAATACTACTACACTGTTGTAATAGAACACTATATAAACTCAGTGTTCACCCCTTCTTCCAAAACTGTGGTTGTAATTCGTCACTGAAAATATCTGTCCCTAGAGAATCTGATATAGGAAGTTTCAACCAAATAGCATCTACACATTTTACAGAGAAACCTTACTGATGTGAAACACTAATTTAATTGATTGGTGGGGAGAAAAAAAGCAAAAAACAAAACAAACAAAAACCCTAAGAATCATGTATAGTGAATTGAGGACATTAAGATCAATCTTCATTTATGACTAATATGTAGAAGTGTATGGAATGAACACAAGTGTGATTGATTGCATGTGGATATGCATAAACATTTTCTGTCTGAAACAATATTTATATGTGGTGTTTTATTCCACTGAAAAAGAAAGTTTTGCAGATAGAGTGCATGAAAGTCCTTGTGCCTTCATTCAGACATAAAAGAAAAATGAGCAACTTCTTCCTACATACTTTTGTACTGAAATCTTACCATAATTTCCATAAAAAGAACAAGCAAACTCAAAAACTATGAACTTCTGTTCTTAGAGAGCCATATCTAACTTGAATCCAAGAAACCATGTACAAAATAAAGACATTAAAAATTCACCCCTCCTAGTCCTCGTCTGACATATGTAGAATGCCATCAATATATATTGTATATATTATTTAGCGTAGGTAATGTACACTAGAGTCTTAACTTTTCATAATGCTAACATCTTTACCTCCCAGTACACCGAACTTAAGCTTCATCATTCTAATCTGTCACTGAAAACAGGGCTAAATGATGCCTTTTTTGGAAAGATGCTAGGTAATTCAAATAATTATCTAGACCTTAAAGTCCTATTCCAGCAGTTAATGGCAGGTCTTTCAGAAATTTTTCTCTTCAAGAAAAATGAGTATGTTGGTGTAACTCTGGAATGGAATGAAACATTCATAAATTGAATAACAAACCAGACACCTGATATTGAGTTAGTCTGTGTTCATACTGTAAAGTTAACAGTAGATCCTCAAGTGACGTACCTGCAATATTGGCCAGTAGCCACTGGCTTGCTATTATTCGGTACTTCCCTTATTTGTATTAGTAATAGCTTACTTCCACCTACTATTCTCTGTAGTAAATAATAATGATAACAACAAAACAAACCTTTTCCTTCATTTAGAAAACTTAAATAAGAAAAAGATTACAGTGACAATTAAACAGAACATTTTTACAATGAAATATCCATTGTTATAATTCTCATATATATATATACATAAACAAAACTCTGGAGTAATTTATTTATTTCACAATAATGTTATTCCAACTTATTGCTGAACTCAGAGAAAGAACTGAGACTATGTTTTATAGATTATATAATGAATAAGTACAATAGGATTTAGTCTGAACTGGCACATTCTACCCTTTCTATTAAATTTGTCATTTAGAATTGAAATCAAGAAAAGATGAGGAAGATGATGCAACTGAGCCAGACAATGAATGTCTGGCTGGCAAAAGCCTGTACGAGTTAAAGGGTACTGAAAGCAGCAACATAAGCTATTTTTAAGTAGTTTTGTTTACTGTAACTTATAGTAGTACCTTACTGTAATTACTTACATCAGTAACCGTTCCATTATAAACAAAACTTCAAACTAGGTCATTCATCAGAAATATAGCTGAGTACATAATGTTCATTTTAAAAATCATTTGCAAGGTTTCCTTTCTGTCTCGTAGAATAACATTAAGATCAAATTTCTAATGATGCCATCACTTCCTCATTGAAAAAATGAGTAAAATTAAATTAAATACACAACCGTACCTCATATTATGTTTGTTGGCTCAGCATAAAATAAATTAATTATTGTCAGTTGTGCATAGTGTGGACTTAGAACTTCAAACCTCTTACATTTCTTAATTGACCCCTGAAGCCTAGGATTGAAGCCCACTTTAAGTGACGTTGCACATATGCAAATTATCACAGAGCAACAACCTAAATGTGTAAAATTATTTAAAGACTCTTAAGCTTTCAAAAGCAGAATAATACAAAATAGCTTACTAAATTTTCACTATTGCACAATTTAATATAATACTTATAATGTTAATTTATTTCTTGAATTATTCATTTTATAAAACAATCCTCCTGAATTAAAAAAGATAGACTGATACTTTCAGATATACAAGGAGGCTGATAAAAAGTCAAATTACCAGGTATTCTATTACACCTTATATAGTTAAGAATTTCGTAAAAAAAAATAATAAAAAAATCTGTATTATTATTCCTAAGAATTAATCAAATGTTGTAATTTTTAAACTACATTGGCTTTATTCATTCTGCATTGTAATTTAAACCATTTCATTAATTAGTTCTAAAAGACACATTGTCTCGTTATATTATTCAGTCTACTATTTCTACTGTATAATGCAAGGGACTCTTATTTATTGTTATATCATGATTAAAAGAAGAATCATCATTCTTTTAACCAGAAACAAGATTCTTGCATCTAAAAAAGAACAACAGTAATGTAGGAAAATGTACAGACTGCAGGATGTGGATGGTGGGATACACAGAAATTCTCATGTCTTTCTCTCCTTTGTTTAGAGAAAAAAAATGAAACAGCAAAAATGTATTGTAACTAATGGCAAAATTAGTAAGTGAGTAGATCATGAAGATCTGTTTCTTTTTAACTAATAAGGAAATTCTTCTGAAATTTTTTGTTTTAGAAATAAGTGAAAAAGTATCAATTACAAATATGCAAGACCTGGTCCAAAAGTAACGTCTTCTATTTATTATATTGGTTCATATTGTCAGAGGCAGATGATAGTGGTACTGCAATAAAAGGTAGAACCTTTCTGACAATATTCCATGACATTTTGTTGCCATATGATAGATGGCACCAGAGGGGCAGTCTGACAAAATGGTTTCTGACGTGGAAGCGTGTATGAAGAAAAGGTGAAGAATTTAATTTCTCCAAAAGGAAAAAATAGCACCTATTGCCTATCATCAACACTTGCCGAATGTTTAAAGAGAAAAAAAAGTTGATGTGAACACAGTAAAGGGGTCGGTGGTGCACTTAAACAGTAGTGGTCACAGCAGCGGTTATTTCCAATGGTGCAAATTTTCACAAGCATTACATGTGGGTTCTTGTTCATCACTAGTGAAAATACACAGCTAATGCTTGTAATTGTGTTAAAAAACAGTGTTTTCTTGCGTAGAACTTGTTCTATTGAAATAGTGTTACTGTGCTTTTTGTATCTTTTGTAATTTCCACATAAAGAAATAGCACGCATTAATTCTGGATCAACATACTTATAACACAAGAAAAACAGTCAGTGTTCAAAGAAAACTGATCACCTTCATTCTCTTGTTTGAATAATGCTGGTTATTTCTTCACTTAAACTTAAACCTCAGCTATATAAACAGAATGAAATTCTGCTTTTGTTTTTCTCTTCTGTATTAAATTTATTATTAATTATCTGTGCAGATTATGATAATTAATAGGTAGACTAAATCAAACTAAGCAAAAGATAGGTAAAAAATAGGATTTTTAAAAAATAATGTATTCCTTTCTCCAGAAAATTTCAGTAACATATTCCATTATATCTTCTTTTTATCTATGATGATATCTTTCAAATTAAATTTCTGACAAAAAAAAAAAAAAGTGCTTTCTGAATGTTGCACTGTGAAGGTAAAGAAATTGGAAACTGTTATTAGCAGCCATGGTATACTAATGCATAAAAACTTGGTGTTGATTTATTTTATACAAAAGATTTCTCTTTAAATTTCCAAATGTAAAAAAGTGAGAATGGTCTAAGCTGAATTATGCTCTTCCATCTTTTTTTTTTTTGTTCCTTTTAAAGACAAAAATAATAGAAAGGACATTTTATGTGTGTTAAGAATCTGACAGAACAGAAGGGAAATGGATCTCTCCAGTTGCAACTAATCAAGCAAAATCTTTAAAACTTTTCAAAATCTGAAGAAAAGTCATAAGACCTGTGTATGAATTGTGTTCTAGAGTTGTTTCATGCACATGGCAATTAGTTCGTGGTATAGGGCCATTTTTTTCTGCTTAAGCACTTTCAGTTCTGGGTTATAAATGGAGATTGGCATTTGCTTTCATGTTTTGGTTCAGGGAATTCTTGGATGACTTGGTCTTGGATCTAACACTTCAGCATTCTGAAACCAGAGTTGTCTGAGTTTTTACAAAAGTCACAACAACATCTCATTCTTTATCAGCTGAGATCTGAAGCAAAGGAGTTTGGTACTGAATTTTGCAGAACCGAGAGACAGAAATGACAAAATTTAGCCACATTCCAGTTCCAAAATCATGAAGGCAATCTCCAAATTTTTATCTCTATGCTAAGATGAATGAAGCTCTTAAATCTACATACAACTAGCAGAGTAATTTACAGAGAGAAGTTCTGGAGAAATTACAGAGGAGAGAGTATAATCAAGTACAGCATGATATAGTCATCAGCATATACAGAGGGGAGATCACTTACCTCCTCACTAAGAAACGAAATATATTTACATTATGAACGTCCCACCAGAGTGTATAAAATACAGATTTTCAGAGTCTCAGAATACTTTTGATGATGTAAAGTTGGGTAACAACTATTGTCATTACCACATATATTCAAAAGACTGAGAGTATAAGATAAAATTGTCCCGGCAAGCTGCTTCACATAAGGTAGACTGGGAGCTGAGGACAGCAGAAGAGCAGGGGATAGCAGTGGCTATACCAGCAATTAGGTGGGATGCAGAGAATAAATACCACATTCAGAAGTAGAAATTTGGGCAGACACAGACCAGTGACGACTTATCAAGTTCACAGTGATGTTGCAGGTTCAAGGGCAAGCCAGGGAGTCAAACTTCCAGTTTAACCAGTGAGGTCAAATCAGGGATGCAGGAGAATAGGCAGAGGCTACATAGATGGAGCACAGCAACTTAAATGCAGTTTCCATGGAAAGGAGGAGTCAGCCTTTGCTTTCATCTCCCTCCGTAACAGCTCTTGCCAGTGAAGGAGCTGACCTCAGACAAATGAATTCTGCAATTCAACTCAGCTATCATCCTGGAATGAAGATATCTTCAAGGCCTTGAAAATTTCCAAAGAAAAATTGTCAGGAAAAGTGTCTTAATTTATATAGTTTATACAGTCTAAATTGTCTAGGTGTTGACTATGCTTAATAATGTTGTTTTGCGTTGTTGTTTATTTTTTCTCCAGTTATAACTCAAAATGAATACTGAAATAGACTCGTTAGAGGACCTCTTAGTAGATTATTATTATCCACCTTCTGTTAAATGAAATAGGTTTTCAGACACTTTGGGCTATGTATTTCTGATACGTATTTTTATATACCAAATATACTATGATTTAAAAATAAGGGTTATTTTTATTCTTATTATTCTCCTTAAATAAACCAAAACATAGTCTTCCGTGCAAAGCTTGAAAAATAATGAACTTACCTTTCATTTTCAAGATTCAAGCAGCTACTGCTATTGTATGTAAGTGAATAAGGTAGAGGAATAGAAGAAATCTCTGAAATCTAAACGGATTTTACATAAATAGGTTACAGGAATGCTTTTGCTCCCTTTTTCCTTACACAGTGTCATAATAAAAGATATGTATGTCAATCTACTGATATGGCTGCCTCTGTTGGGACTTCAGATTCTTTCTATTGCTGAAGTAAGAAATGGGAGCAATGACATTCTTTCCTTATCTCTTCTCACAAACATATGTATTCTAGAACTTACTTAATCAAGACAACTTGTTGGTCATAAACTCAATTAACCAACAGTTAAAAATTTAAATAACCTTTATTTAGTCATTATTTGAATAACACTGTAGCCACACATGCCTGCCTTAGTCCACTCTGCTAAATCATTTGTGACCTTAAATCGTTTTGTTAACATCTTAATTGTAATTGACAAAGCAATTTCCCAGCTGCCACTGTGTAGAACAGACATAAAGCACAAACCATGAACTTTTAATTGCCATATTAATTCTTCTAATTGTAAATGGCAGCATAATTAGTTAGAATATCACCCTGGGAAAGTGGCTTGTTCTATTATTTTTTTTCTACTTTAGTAAAGATTTTGTTGTTTAATCAGTACAACTTATTCTTCAAGTTTCTCAGACTATACTGCTTTTTAAATTTTACCGTGCCACCTTTAAATCTCTTTTACCATATTCCAATATTGTGTATTGGAATATAATTGTTGCCTTTTCTAAAAATGAATGTATTTCAGAAGCAAGGCCAAACTAGCATAAGTATCAAAATGTCTGGATGGGCATATATGCTACCTATATGTCATCACTGTTGTCATTACTTTAATGACAAAAAAGATGGTGAAATTCATAGAATTAAGTATTTTAAATTTAATTTTAAGGACAGATCTAAAGAAATTGAAAGTGTAATTAGTGTCTGTAATTAAAAATCATTACTTTGCCTGAAAAAATAGTCTGTCGTGAAAACACTACCTCTTAGAACAGTGATTGCTGTGAATTTAGACGTTTCCAAAATCTGTAAAGTAACATTAGATTTACAGCGGTGTCAATAGCTGAAATGTATTTATATAGTCTTCGTTTCTCTTTCCTCCTCTTCTGGATTTCTACTATCCTTTACATCTAGATGAAACTTATCTTAACCTCTGCCACCACATCTGCTGATATGTGAAGGAATTTCATCAGTTGTACTTCAAGGTATTCCAGAACAGTGATAAAAAGTCTTTATGAATAATATTAACTTCTTGCTCAGTTTTCACTAGCCCCTTCCTCAGTCTAACACCCATAGGTTTGAAATCACTTTAGGATTTCCTCAAGTGTGCAAATAACATAAGTTTTGTTCTTTTCTTCAAATGTTTACCTATCTTGATTAAAAATTGATTTACAATACATGGAATAGCTTAGACATTATAGAACTCACCCTCACTGTGGACATTTGAACTTGTGTATCTGAAGACTTGTGAAGAATAAAGAATTTTAATATAACTACTTTTTGATTGACAGTTTGACAAGAAATATCAGCATTGTGGAAATTTAAGAAAATTGTCATATAATCTATATTTCTATCAAAATAAACAATGGTGGTTTTATAAAGAAGGTCACTTATTATTATTTTTTAAATTAAAACTCATCCAACAGTGTACCTGATCCACCATGTATGATGAAAGCAATTTATTGCTGCTTCTCAGTATTGAAAAAGTTCATGCTGTCATTGATTGACCTTTAAGAAGAAAAATGTAGCTTGCTTCTGGTAAAAACATCTTTTTCCCCTTTACTTTCTCCATTAGGGTTCACTTATTAAAGTCTGTGAACATAAAGTAAATGTGTAATTGTCACCTGAGCACAACGAGCTGATTGCATGAAACCTTGATTAATGATAACGTTTCACCATAACTATTTCAGATTAAAGTGTCAGTAATTGTATGTGGTACCTTACTGCAAAAGGCTTTCTGTATTTTGTCTAAACAATAACAAATAAAGCTGTGGAAGATTGCTATGACACCCAAAGTACACAGTCTTTCTTTTTCCTTTTTTTTTTTTTTTTTTCCTGTTTTCTGATAACAAAATGAATCACTTATCTCTCTAGGAACTGTCAGTACATTCCTCACCTTTCACTTGAGAAGAAGATATGCCTACGTGGCAAAAAAGACAGAATAATAGGTTACATGAAAAAAATTATCAAAGCCATAATTAATCTATTATTTTTAATAGTATGTGATTACTCGCTGAAATTTGGCACCAGCTTTTATCATTTTTCCACTTGAAAGTGGTCTCTTTAATTTACCTTGTTTCTCTGAGTCACCAGAGAAGCTGTAGTTTTCTACTGAATTTCAAAAAAAAAAACAAAAAACCAAAAACTATTATGCAGTTCATACACAACAGTCTTTTTCCTATAATATCAGAAGAATACAAATCAACTTGTCCTGAAGGCAAAACATATCTCTTTTACAGAAAATCAGTGTTTATCCCTGAAATTCACTCTTCAGGTAGAAAAATAAGCTGTATTAAAAATGTTAAAATGTCATGACAGTATATATGCCATTGTATTCAAAGAGGAACAAAGAACAATTATCATTTAAACAAATTAGAAACATCTGATTGTCATTTTTTAATCAAGAGGAAATATTTTTGTGGGTTTTTGATAAATATGCTAAGTGTCCCATGCATTTCCTGGCTTGTATTGTCCCTAGAGGGTATAATACTGGAACCATTACTAGAAAATTAATGGATAAATTGCTCTCCAAAGAGCAATATAAAAACAGGAAAAAAGAGTATTCCATCTAGAATCTTGTATGATTTAAATGGAAAACAATATCAGAAATACATTTTACATAAATTAGTTATGTAAAAACATGTATCTGCAAAATAATACATTAGAATTGCATTTGCCAAGTGATGCACAAACGAGCAGACTACAGCCCACCCAAACTCAAAGAAATTGTAAATAAGTTCTACAAATGAAATAGTAGTTTGTATATTCTAGAGTAGAAAAGGAAGTACGATGCCAGCCTTCTATAATTATATTAAACAGTTTATGCTTTCACTATAATATTAAGTATAGTTCTATTTTACAGAAAAATAAGATCCTAGGGGATCTTATTCCTTTGAGAATAGAGTAACACAGTATTGGGAAACTAACTCCTGATATTACTCCTAGTAAAAATATGGCATAAGAATTGATAATGTTTTTTCACAGGATTCATTTCAGGCAGTCCAGAGAAGAACTGCTTTGATCTACAAAATTCTGGATTTATTCAAGTTCCCAGGACACTCCACACACAGTCTCCCCATCTCTCTTTTCTCCTCTGAATCCATCATAATTCCCCAAGATTTATCTACTTTTTGTTAAAATTTCTGGTGATGTGAGCAGTGTCTGGGCTATTTATAAGCAAGTATTTATTTATGTCTTGGCTTCTGTTTCCTAATTTATGGAAGAAATTGTCCAAAGCACTGTATCAACACACAATTTCCAGCTTTAGAGATATAACTGTAAATATATATTAAAAATGTAATGAGACCAGACTCAATTCTAGACTGCCAAAGAGATATAAGGAGGTAATGATCTTCAGTCAATTACTTCGCAGTAAGCTACATAGACATGAAAGGTTAAAGATATCTCTTGCATCTTGCATTCTTACACAATATTATGGTATTAAATTACAGTAGTAAACAGTATTAAAAACTGTGTTTTCCTAGTGCACAAAATCCTTTCCCACAAAACACAATGACTGTACAGAATCAGAACCTATCATACAGAAATAAAGAAGACTGCTATACCTACCAGTGAACCCAGGAACAAAAGCATTCAAACCTTCAGGTCGTCGGACTTTATTCCCTTGTAAGACAGAAACACTAGTTTGTGCTTTCTGGTGAATGTCCAGTCCATCAAAGTATCTTGTCAATAAATGTTCAGTACATTTTATATTTCGCATATTTTACCAGTATATTACTGGAAAAACATACAAAATCTTTTACCCGTATGGGTTTAAAAGATGATTAATTAATCAAGACATGATAACACCAACTTTGGAAAAAAAAGGCTCATTCTATTGTCAAACTGTCACTGTGGTTTAATTCAGCAGGCAGCTAAACACCACATGGCTGTTTGCTCACTACTCATCTCCCAGTGGGATAGGGAAGAGAATTGGGAAAAAAAAAAGCAAGTAGAATTTATGAGTATAGTAGAGAAGTGTCTGTACATCAGAAAAGTAAGAGAGAGAAATAATAGTAATGATAATAATTTAATATAATATTATATATATTTTTTCAAAACAAGTGACGCACTGTGCAATTGCTCACCACCCACTGACTGATGCTCAGCTAATCCCTGAGCAGCAACCGAACCCCTCAGTCAACAGCCCTTGGTTTTATAATTCTTTTCTTACATGATGTCATATGGTATGGAAAATCCTTTTGGCCAGTTTACATCAGCTGTCCCAGTTCTTCTGCCTTCTCTCCGCTCCTTCTGGCCCCCTCCCCGAGGAGGGGCAGGAGAATATGAGAACCTGAAATTCAAACTGAAATGTCCTTGGCTCTGTACAGTTCTACTCAGCAACAACTAAAACATCAGTGTGTTATCAATACTACATTTCACCTAAAGTAAAAAATTGAGACATTATTTTGGTTTTACATTAGCATTACAGAAAATAGAAGGTAGTTCCTTATGGTGTAATATCTCCTTTCATGCAAAACACACCTGATTCTGATTCCCTTAACTATCTTTTGAAATGACTGCAAAAGACCTACATGACATAAGGCCTCTGCAGCAAGGACTACAGACTTGTTATTGGACACAGTTTCATTGAAAACATTAGGAGAAATAAAATTAAAGTTACATCAGTCACTCTTGTCAGCCAACACAGCGTATTCTGGCTCAGCTCAAAAAGACGCTTCAGTTTTAGTAATCATAAAAGACACAGTAAGTGAATGGTCAGTGTGGTAGCTTTACCTCTTACATGAAAAATACAAAGTTAAATATTATTAGAGAGCAAGGCAGGTTTTCAAATATGAATTCTGTCTGTGAGGAACAATGGAGGAATTTGAAGTAGCTTTGCTAATTCACTGCTTCTATAAATATTCAGCACTTTATTGTTCTTAGTAACATATTGATGGTGTTAAACTTAACATTTGCTCAATTCTTTCTTCCTCCATTCTTTAGCTTTCTCTCTTCTCATTAAATGGTATTTGAATGCCTCTCTTTTAGAATTCTTTTTTTTTTTTGCAAATACCAATGTAGAATTTTCTTGGCATTCTAATCAAAGATATACACCATATTTTACTAGCACAAAGAAAACCTACTTTAAATTAAGAATTGTTTTAGCTTCTTCATCCTTACTGTTGAACTATGCAGGCCCTTATCACATCTGTATTACACAGCCATGAAGCAGGGTAATTGCATCATCAGTCTCTTTTGGTCTTTGCCTCAGTCCTTTTAACATGCTCATCCTTTCCATTACTACATGATTTCATTTAATATTCTCCTGGGTTAGAATTATATCAGCAGTAAGAACATGCTGAATTAACTGATGCCATATGCTCTTTTTGTAGAATTCTTTTGCTGTGGATTAAAGGGCAACTGATATTTTTTAATAAACAGTGTCCTTTAAAACTTGTACGTCCAAGTAGATGAATACTGAATTTTTATTTCAGAGTTTGAATACAAAATATAAAAAGGTAACATAATTCTGCCTTTAATAAATTGTTTATGTAGTATAATCCTTCAGGTACATACTGAACTTGAATTCCCTTCAGAGAGTTAGAACTATTTAAAGGACTTCTCGAAGTTGTGGTAGTTGCATACACTCAAGCTATACAGTTTTTACTTCGTGAATAGTATATATACTTTTTGAGTTTACAAGCTAGATGTGAGGAATTGTGATCTATGCTTCTAAACTGATGTTATCAAAATAAGGGTTCCCTACATATATTTCAAGGGATATATCTTGAATATTTCCCAACAATAATTTCAGGGGACATAGGACATGGAAATGTTAAGAAGTTTATTATTAAATTATTTATATATCTTTTTAATTATGCTCAATCTATTTTCAGTCATCTGTGTCCACGATAAAAAAGGAAAAAAAGGACACAAAATCTGAAAATTATGAGAATTATAGAAGATATGAGATAGATATCTAAGAGAGATATGAAAGAGATGACAGCAAATTATCTGCCATTTTTTATCTCAAATGTCTGCTGCTGTTAATTGTGTGTCCATATTGACATACAAACATACTATATAAAAGTTCTGTGCCTGTAGGCACAAAGCGTTTCACAGGCACAGTTCCCTCGAAAATGAACAACCAGGCCTCGATGATGAAAACAGTACCTCCATTCAAGTCCTCACAAAAGACAAAATTCTGTCACTAGCACTAGCATTATTAAAAAATAAGAGTAGTCTTAATTCAATGAAAAGAATACTTATAGATCTGAATCCTGTCTGAAAAAAGGAAAGAATTCTAACTCTAGAAGACCTATTGAAAATATTTGCTGCTAGGATAGTAGAATTCTCATATCTGTCCAAATCTGACAATCAGATGAGGTGAAACATTTCTAAGAAGCCTGAGGAATCAGTTCATGTTCCTACTTTGAGTAGAATGTAGTATACAATCATTGAATCATAGGGGTTGGAAGGGACCTCAAGAGATCGAGTCCAAGCCCCCTGCCAAAGCAGGTTCCCTACAACAGGTGGCATATTTCTTTCATTACTCTGTTGCTCATCTCCCATGTTATAACTTGTAGTTATTTATTCACCTTTATTTCTACAGAAATACTATTTCTTCAGAGTGATCGACAGAGCAAGCTGGAGGTAAGAACCAGACACTACTACATGGGTCATAAGGGAACATATTACTTCAGAGAAGAATGAGTCTGTAGCAGACTGAATTTTCTTTTCACTTCACAAGTCTTCTTGAGAGAGAAAGAAAGAAGTAGCAGGACAATGCCCCAGGGAGTCATGTCAACAAAGTTATATATTTATGTTCCAAAATGAGACTGCTGGCAACAAATACAAATGATTATGGGATCCTCTTACTAACAAGTTAAATTTGTTTTTTAAAAATAAATATGCCTTGCAGTAGGAAGAAAAGATGAGTAGAAAAAAGATTAATATTCATATTCACAAAGTAATAATCTTTATTTTCTAATAGTGAATATAAATTAACAAATTCAGTATCAACAGAACTACTTTATGTTCACGTGAAGAGAATAGGAATACAGAAGGGCTACTTTATGTCAACAGCAAAAGGAAAACTAGGTAAGATGTGGGCACACTGCTGAGTGAGGTGAGTGCCCTGATAAGATGCTGAGAAGGCGGAGTTATTACAGAACACTTTCAGCCTTTACTGCTATGACTGCTCCTTCAAAATCCCACACGCTCAGATAAGAAACTGTTGGGGTAAAAGGAAGACTTCCCCCAGTAGAGGACGAGACTGTCTAGGCAATACTGACACACACAAATTTGTGGGCTCCAAAGGAATGCACCCACAATTGCTAAGGAAGCTATCAGAAGTGACTGCTGAACCACTCTCTGTCATCTGTGAAAGGGCATAGAGAAAAGTAGAGGTGCCTAAAGACAAAAGGAAAACCAGCGTCCCCCCAGCCTTTGGAAAAGGCAAGAAGGAGGACACAGGAAACCACAGGCCAGTCAGCCTCACCTCTAACCCTAGAAAGGTGATAGAACATCTCGTTCTAGATGTTATCTTCAAGCAAGTGGAAGAAAAGGATATCATCAGGAGAAGTCAGCGTGGATTCAACAGGGGGAAATCATACTTTACCAACATGGTAGCCTTCTATGAGGTTATGACCAGTTGGCTGAGTGGCAGATTTCAGTGTTGCGATCACAGTTCCGTCAGAGGCCCGTAGTTAGCAGCACACTCCAGTGGTCAGTGCTGAGTTTGATCCTGTTTAATAACTTAGTGACCTGGATGAAAAAATACAGTGCGTCCTCTTATAGCTTGCTGATGATGTAAAGCTGGGAGGAGTGGCTGACACACCAGAAAGCTATGTTTTCATTGCGCAAGACCTGGACTGTCTGGAGAGTAGAGCAGAAAGAAACCCTAAGTGTAAAGTCCAACACTCTGGGAGGAACAACTAGATGCAGTAGTACAAGATAGGGGCTGACTGCTGGAAAGGAGCAATGCAAAGAAGGACCTAGGTGTTATGGTGACCAACAGGTTGGCCATGAGCCAGCAATGTGCACCTGCAGCCAAGAAGGCCAATGGTATAATTGGGTACATTAAAAAGAGTGCAGCCAGCAGGACAAGGGAGGATGTCATCCCCCTCTACTCTGCCGTAGTGAGGCCACATATGGAATACTATGTCCAGGTTCAGACTATCCAGTTCAAGAAAGACAAGAAGCTACTGAAGAGTGGCCAGTGGAGGGCTACAAAGATGATTAGGTGCCTTGACTACCTTCCTTATGAGGAAAGGTTGAGAGACATAGTATACTTCCATAAAGTATTATGGAATTATTATCTTCAAATTCCATGTCTGAAATGATCAAATTTGATCTTCATAGATGTTTCACTGTATTGCCTTTTCATTTTTTGTGGTCCACAGAAATTGGTGGAGAATTTCTTTTTAAAAGGAAAAAACAAATTATACACCTTAAAACTCCCTTAATGGCTTGGAATTAAAGAATGATTTGAGCTGGTGTCTCACTCCAACTTATAGGAAGGAGAAGAGGTTCTTTTTAATATATGTATACCTGACAGTGAGATTAAGACACAACGGGTCAAATGCTAGCCCGACCAGTTAATTACAAATCTTAGTTGCTTTGGGATATGGGGAAGCGAAGATGAGCGACAGAAAAGAGATAGGAAATAAAAAAAAAACTAGGAGTATTTGTAGAAAGCAAGAGAGAGATAGTCTGGAAAATTTTCTTTTCTGGATGAACTACAAGGTAGAAAAGAACTGCACTACATGTTAGCAATGAATATCACTGGATCAACTGGAACAATTTTGCACTTTTTGTTTTTGCTTTGTTTGTCTGTCTAAAAGTGTGCATGACAGTTCTCTAAACAGTTAAGGAAGGTTTAATCATTTCTTGGGATAAATGCTCAGGCTGATATAGTCTTTGTCCCAGAGAATAGCAGAAACACCAGGAACAAATACCTAAATTGAGAAAATACAAAAAACCTCACAAAATAATGAATACTTCCAAGTTTCCTATTACGTTTTTTTTGTTCTCCATTTTGACCATTATAAATGTGAAATATAATTTAAATTACTATCAATTCATCTCACATACCAAGGGAACAATAACAGACTCATTTTCCACACACAGAAAAATAAATTCAATAAGCTATCCAAACAGCAGAGGCAAAGTTTTCTTTTTCTCATATCTTTCCAAAGCAGAGTTGCACTGAATAAATCATAGATTCACTGCAGGTGTGAAATCCATTGCCTTCTACCTGTATTTTTGTGCATCCTCTAATTCCCCTACGTTATTAATAATAATTTCTAACCAATAACCTGTCTTTGGCTCTAGGAAACCAAAAATGCAATGCCATTTCATTATTTTCCCCTTCAATAAACAACTACCTACACTATATTGAAAACTGTTGTTTTTATCATGGAAAGAATATTCCAGTACAGTTCCAATCAGTTTAATCAAATTGAAAAAATGTCATTTTCTGACAAGTCTAAAATAAGATATTTCATAGCAATATTGCAATTCTCAATGACTTGGCCGAAAAGATAAAAAAGATTATGAATGTTGCAGGCTTTGAGCTTCTTATGATATTCAGTGATATTAATCTAAATTTTTGTTATTTTGAAAAGTGCAGTTTCTCAGAGGTTGTAACCAGGCCCACTTAGACAAGGCGTAAGTTCCTATTTGAAATTTCTTATGAAAAAAAATCCTATTTTGTAAAATTCTTAGATTAGCAGTGGGAAATCTAAGGACTAACACTGAAAATTCTACTGAGAATTTGCACTTCTAATCATCAATCTTTTGGTTTGCCAAGGACACAGAACTGCGAGCAGAAGGCTGTACCCTGAAACATAACACTCATGTACAGACATTTATTTATAAGAATAACAGCTTTAAAATCTGAAGATCAGATCTCTCCATGTCTTACTACGTGTCAGAACTTGAGGTACAGATAAGAAGACCTAGGAGAAGCACGTTAAACTGAAATTGACACATGAGCTGCAAATAAAATAATACTAAGAAAACATATCGACACACACAAACACACAAATCCAAGCTACCTGTTCAAATAGAATATTCCCAATGATATCCTTGAGACTAAAAAAAATTATATTTGATAGGTATGTAGTATATGAAACAAACAACATGCATGATATTGACACAAGGTATTATTTTTTACTGAAAGAATTTTGCAAGCATCTACACTGTTATTAGAAGACTACCAATAACAGGCTGTGCTATATGATGACAAATTTAAACTGACTCCCTAATATTTCTGTTATCCCCACATTTTAGATTTGATAAGTGCTTAATTAGAATACAATTTTTCTCTTTTTATGCATATATATTTTATACATATATTATATTGCAGTCCTGTGTAATTCCTTGTTGTGTCATATTAGTGGCTGTAACATACTTATTTCCACAAGACATCAAAATGTTAGAAACGTTGGCTACAAAGACAATAGTTGCTCACAGCCAACATTCAGGAATCTTTCCCAAAACTAGCAAAATTCCTTGTATCCTGAGCTATAGAGTTTCTTCTCTAAGTCCTAGCTTTCCAGATGGATTACTGCAGGGTTCCATCTTACCACTCAAGTTCTTGTTAACTTCAGCAAATTTTGACTGACCTGCAATACTCTCACCTAGGTCCCAAGAGGAAATCATTGTGTGACGCCGTAAACACGGTACAACACCACATCCTTATCTCTCAATTAGAGAAATATGGATCTGAAGAGTGGAATATTCAGTGGATAAGGAATTGGTTGAATGGTCAGACAGAAGGTTGTGGTCAATGGATCAGTGTCCAGGTGGAGATCAGTAACAAGAGGTGTCTCCCATGGGGCCAAACTAATGCTCTTCAACACTGTTATTATCAGTGACACAGACAATGGGTTCAAGTCTGTTTTCTGATGAAACCATGCTGAGTGGTACAGTTTACACAAAAGAAGAAAGTTGACATTTGAAGGGACCTGTACAAGCTTGAGAAGTGGTCCATGAATCTACTGAGTTTCAACAAGACCAGGTACATGGTGTTACATTTGAGTTGAAGCAATCTTAGACGTGAAGAGACTGAGACTTCTCTCATGGAGAGAAGCCTTGAAGAGAAGGACTTGGGGGTCCTGGTGAACAAAAAGCTGGACATAAGCCAGCAGTGTGCACTTGCAACCAATATCCTTGGCTACATCAAAAGAGAGGTGGCCAGGTGGGAGAAAGAGGGGATAGCCTCCTCTATTTTGCCTTTTTTCAGTATCTACCTGGAGTACTGTGTCGAGGCCTGAGGACCCCAGACCAAGAAAGATACTGAAGCAGGGAAAATGCAGCATTTCCTGGGGTTCCCAGCATCTGAAAGGACATACAATCAGCTACTCTTTTATCTCCTTGTAATTTTTGATCTAACAAAAAGAATTTAAGTTGTAGTTTTGAGAGCCTTTCTTACTAGGATCTTAGCACACCAGCACCTTCTGGTGCAAAACACCACCCTGTAAGTTCTGGGGGGCTGCTGTTAGGTCAAAATTGAAATACTGTGGGATTTAAAGTACTTCAAGAGTAGTTTAACAAAAGTTTTATTTAATAATACCAGTTAGCATAGGTACTGAATCAGCACCATTAGAGTCAGTAAACTTCAACAATTATTTTGTTCAATCATAGTGATAAAGAAAAAATAACCTACTATTATAGAAAGAATATCTTAAAAAATAAAACTCTATTTGCTCCTAAGGTAATTCATCTTATCAATAAGTTTAGCAATCAATACCAGAACAGACTTCCTGTATGGTGAAGGAAAAGGAAGGAGCACTTTTAAAGAAAACATCTAACTTGTAAGTTGAACTGCCCTTCTCGTTCATTCCCATAACAACTGAACAATGAATTTACCCTCAACAGCAAATTTTTAAGTAGCTAAAATTATGTAAGATTAACCCACTCTCTAAATATTATCTAATCACTTAATGTTCAATTACATTACTCTTCTATTTTTGAATAAGTAACTTCTAGTCTTTCCTTCTATTGTCATTTACATAAGTTGAAATTTTAATATTACCACCTCCAATATATGTAATAATGTATGGAAAACTTTAGAAACTTTTTTCAGTTTCCTTTTCAACAGGAAATGTTAGAACTGTTTTAAATCAAAACCTTACAAGTATTATGAGCATCTAATTCCATCTTTTCTCTTGGGAAAAACAAACAAACAACAATTTCAAAGAAGTTTAAAACTACTGTCAAAATTCAAGAGGTTTCATGGGTTTATTAGCTGTACCAGTACTTATGAATCAAAACATTTCCAGGGAAGAAAAGTTTACGAATATTTTGTACCTTTTAATTTCAAGTATTTCTGGTTTCATTTCACATCTTAATTTTTTTTCCCCTCATATTTATTAAATATTTCCAGGAATAACAGAAATGTATCAGATGATAAAGAACATAAGTTATTTACTCTATGTGCATCTATGTCTGCTGGCAATGAGGTGACAAATGGACAGGAATTTAGACTCTGAGAGTTCAATAAGCTGATATTGTCCTGATGTTGCAAACTGTTTACCACAAAAATCCTCTACATCTATCATCTGGATTCAGCCTTCTCCTGATTCTAATTCTACTGACATTGAAACCTGAAGCCCTTTGTGAGTCATTTATCACACTTATTAAAATGTTCAATTGTGGATTAGACTTGCGATTCACTATTACTTCAGAATGCTGCCCAAAGGCTACTCTATGCAGGAAATTCTAATACGTTCTCAAATCTGTGGTTTGTATTAAACGATTCTTTTCAAAGGTACCATGCTTCCAATTGTAAAAAATGATGCTGACATTTCAAAGCAGACATCAGTGCCCAATATTATGCAAATCCCGTTACTTATTACTGCATTTAAATCTGGCCTAAATACTTCACACTTAATATTTTTAACAAGTATATTGAATTATATAGAAAACAGTAAGGAAGGAAAAGCTTTCTGCTCACTGCATTATAAACATGGTTCTAATCTTTCAGAAAGTGATAAATGATAAAATCATAAATACTATTGAAGGGACATTCTTCCCCTGCATAAAACTAACATAATTAGTAAACCGTCCATGATTATTCTCCTAAACAGCCTAGTGCTTTTGTCTCCAAAATCAAGAGCTCAGAGGAAACAAATCAAGACAGGGAAATTCTGAATAACTGCATGTGGGATGTATTTAAAATAAGTTGCAAACCTTTAAAATATTAGTACATTGTATGTAATACCTTTCTTTAGAAAAATACTTCAACAGCCAGAATGTTAGCTCCAGTTTTCAAACTGCAACTGATTTTCTCTCCATGGTCTTTCACTGCATTCATGACTGACACTCAAATATCAACTTTGAAGACGACTTACCTAACATTCATGTTCTACACAAACTCACTTTTTTTGCCTTCCTTTTCTGATTTGTAAAATGATATTTGTAGCACTTCTCAATTTTGCAAGAGTATTTTGAGAGTAAATAGTGTAAGTGCTCTTATGATTTCAAACACATTCTGAAGAAGTATTAAAAAAAACATCTAAGATCAGCAGATTCATAGTAACTCATACGAGACTGCAATCACTTAACATTCTTCAAAAAATTCTGGAAAGAAAATATTAATCATCATCCTCATTCACCACCAGCTCTTTCAAACAGTGAAGATCACGGAAGAACTAAAAGAAAACATCCCTTGTAAACAAGGACTTGAATACATGCATGTTACTGCAGTGTGTTCACTGGGAAGCATTCCAGTGAACTTAATGAGGAATTTTCATATATCGAAAACACTTGAATAACCAAGAAACAGAAGTCACATCCTCTAATAAAGCCACAGAATCACTGAATCATAGAATGGTTTGAATTAGAAGGAAGATTAAAGATAATCTAGATGCAACCTCTCTGCCACAGGCAGGGTTGCCAGTCACTAGAACGATTTGCTAAGGGTCCTATCCTAATGAGTATCCAGGGCTTTTCAAGGCAACCTTTTCCAGTGTCTCATCACTCCATTCTCCCTTGTCCTATCGCTATCTGCCCATGTAAAAGTCAGTCCCTCTCCTTTTTATTAGTTCCCCTAAAGTAATGGACGTCCACAATGAGGTCTCCCTAGAGCTTTCCCTTCTCCATGCTGAACAAACTCAGCTTCCTCAGCCTTTCTTCTTAGGAGAGTTGTTCCAGACTTCTGACCATCTTTGTGGCTCTCCTCTGTACCTACTCCAACAGCTCCACATCTTTCTTCTGTTGGGGACCCCAGGCCAGGACACAGTTTGTGAGGTGGGGCCTCAAAAACACAGAGTACACGGGACAATCACTTCCCTCTCCCTGCTGGCCACCCCTCTTCTGATGCAGCTCAGTATACTGTTGGCCTTCCCGGCTGCAAGTGCACACTGCTGGCTCATGTCCAGCTTTTTATTCTCCGAAACACCAAAAAACACCTGCCTTTTCCGCAGGGCTGCTGTAAAAGAGCTCTCCTCCCAGTCTGTACGCATATCTGAGATTTCTCTAATCCAAGTGCTGTACCTTGCACTCAGCCCTGCTGAACTTCACTAGATTCATGTGGGCCCACTTTTCAAGTTTGTTCAGGTCCTTCTGGATGGCATTCCTTCCTTCTGTTGAATCAGCTGCACCATTCAATGTCATCAGCAAACTTGCTGAGAGTGCACTCAGCCCTACTATTCAGGTCACTGATAAAGACACTGAAGAACACTGAACTCAAGACAGAGACCTAGGAGACACCACTCATGATGGCATCCAAATGGACACAGATCCATTGACCACTGCCCTCTGGCTTTGACCACCCAACTAATTCCTTATCCACTGAATAGTGGATAGATAGTAGATATTTATAATAGTGGAATAGTACACTCTTAAAATCCATATCAGTTCAGAGAGAAAAATGTGGTGTGAAATCATATCAAAATAATGCTACATCATTCACATGTAAGTATTTTAAATTTCAAAATATGAATAATATGGCTTGGTAAAACTTAAAATCATTCATATGTATTAGCATATTGCCATAAATACATTTATTTCTGAGGTAATTTACCTTGTTACATTGTCTCATCCATGCAAAATATCATTTTGCTTAATCAAATACATTTGTCCAACAAAAGATTTTTGTTCAAAACAGTGCAAAGGTAGAAAGACAAAACATGGTTAATAATAAGATGGCTGCCTTTGTACCCTCTGTGCCATCTATTTGAAGATTCATATATGCAAACTATGGAGAATTAAAAAGCTAAGTAAGCAAAGGTTTGTTTACTTTTATTAGGAAAAATGAGAAATGAAGAAATTATAAATAGAATCTAAGTTTCCATTCTTGTCTTATACTGTGGCTATGTCTTTCAGAACCATTACAAAGAACCATATCATTCTGAAAATATACCTTAAAAAAATATTTGTAGCTGTATACAGACCAAAAATGTTGCCCAGTTTCCAGAGAAGAAAATGAGAGCACTCTGTTGTCCTCAACATGCCACATATTGAATTTCAAACTCAGACATTGTAACCCAGCTACTCTATAGCGTTACCACTAGAGTGGTTGAGACAGGCTAGCTGGTGTTCATAGGTTGCAAGTCCTGAGGAAAGCATCCTTCTACTGCAAAGTTCATCACTCCTTTGCAAATGACAAATGTGGAAGTATGAGTAATACAAATTTAAGTAAATATGAATATCTTTGGTATATAGTAAATTTTCAAAAATAACTCCGAGAAGTTAAAAAAGGTAGTTTATAGCACCAGAGAAAGGGAACTTGATGGCCCTGTATGTAATGTGTTACCGGGAGACTGTGTTAAATCTCTCTCAGACTTGCCTTTAGAATCTAAGTGGGGTTCTGTTCCAGGTGCTGCTGACATTGCACACAGCAGTTAAGGTGAAAGAACACACACTGTGATCTACCACACATGAGTTAAGAAGACAGCAAGAACTCAGCAAACTGTTAAGGAAAAGGAGCCTCTTCAACTAATAGCTAAGAGAAAAATGTTTAAAAACTGTTTCGTAAGTAATTTTGTAGGACTTGCTTTAGCCTAGCTAGAGAAACATCACCTGAGTGGTAGCACCCCCAAATACAATACACAAAGGTACTGGTCCATCTCCAGGGATTTTAAAGCTGCTGTGCATATGCGGATAAATCTCAAAGGATAAAAACAGATCTTGAAGCTATTTGGAAACATACAAAATTAATACACCAGGTATTGCTGGATGATACTTCCTTTGGGTTCACTGAGTTGCGGAAAAACTCACCACTTAGTTACCAAATTTTGTCTGGCTAAAGCAACTATTCTGTCTTGTACAGCTTTAGTTTCAATAACCATCTCTGTGTGTATTACACTGTGATGCACCATATGCATGCACAAAACCTCCAGGAATAGTTATGAGGAATGAGAATTACATAAACATAGACAGAAAATAGAAAGTAGAGGATACTGTAAAGCATCCCTCCAGGATAACAGAGCATTCCAGCAAAAGAATTTGCTAAGTAATAATAGAAAAGGGGGGCATGATTTGAGGTTAGAGTAGGTTAAGAGACTTAAGGATGCTTCATGGTAAGAGAAGCGACATTAATGAAGGTAAGACTGATGAAGGTACCACCTGGGATAGGGAGGACAAGACAGACGGAAGTATAAACAATATGATGGGTGAACGGTGTTTGAGCAAAGACAATAAACTGTAAAACCATGGCTAGCTGATGGAACTGGATTACTTTCTTGAACTGCAGTGGAGTGAGAAGTGCACAGTGAGGAAGATGTATGGCTTTCATCTTCAGGACCCCTGCCTGTGACCACCAGGATGCTGTGTGCATGCTCACCCTAAAGGAAATCGTGGTGGTACCTACAGAAATGATTTCTTGGACCTGATTGTAATAGTCCACCCCATTCTTAGGAATGCAGTGAACATATATGCTTTCTGCTCTTAAATATGTAACTATATTACCCTCCTCCGCAAGTTAGCTGGGGCTACCCCCTTGCACCAGCTTGTGAGCACAGTGCTGAATAAACATACTTGCTTTATAACCTGGCATTAGGTTATAGTGGTTGTTTCCACAAAAGAGGAGAGACTAACTATAGTTCCACCAGTAAAATGATGTGTCAGATTATTTCTGTGAATCTTTCAGAAGAATGATTCTGGAAAATACTTGCTTATAAAAGTAGTTAAAAAAAACACTGTCAGACCCAATTTCCTACAGACAATGAAACTGTTTCAAATCAAAGCACCTCAAGGAACTGTATAGATTTTGCCAGTACTTTATTTTTGGAAGAAAACAGCACTAATGACAGTAAAAAAAAATACTAAAAAAAAACCAAAACACCTTAGTGTTCCTGTTTTTGAAATTAAAACCAAAGTTGTCTTGCTTTGAAATGCCTATTCGTATATTCAGTGCAGGACTAGCTTTTATAGCATTAAAATGAAAAAAAAAAAAAATCTAAAAAGATCTAAAGTATTTTGCAGCTGGAGAAGTAAGATGGTAGTAATTTTAAATATTGCCATAAAACATAATTTACTATGCTTTTATCTTCTCTTCCTCTCACTTATTTTTGCCTGCTACTTATAATCATAGAATATAGCTCTCAAATTCATTAAGGACAAATTTTTAACCAGACCTTCAGTCTTTCAGTGTAAAACAAATAAATAATAATGGGTGTAAAGGACATCCATGTGATTTATATGATCTTTACTATTACTTCACATCCTCAGCAGTGTCATTCATCTGTAGTGAACATCTAAGCTTCTGAAAAAAAAAAGCAGCAAAGATTAACAAGATGAACATATTTTTTTCCTATGCTTTCTGGTTTCACATACTGCAGAGCTCATTTTAGACAATGAATCTGCCTTTGCTTTGCTTCCTCTCATTGGATAGATAGGCCATTTAATGGCTCATTTCAAAAAGGTATCTATCTGCTCTCCTCATATAGTAAGGGCTCATTAAAACTGGGTTTGTCTGTGGCTTTCCTTACAAGTAACACAATACAGGACTTCATTTAAATTGAAATGTACACACTTATTAGACTCAATTCCAAGACTATACAACATAAGGACTTTTTTTACACTGTTAGTATCTATTAGGCCTACATTCTGAAACAAGGAAAAAACTGAAATAACTTACTTGATAGCATATTGCAATACAAGTCTCCTCTCTTGTATCTCCGTCCCATAGTATCCCTGACTTTTATATTAATACTGTCTGAAAAGTGTCTCTGCCTCAGTGATGGTGTAACGCCACTGACTGAAATTTAGCAAAGTATGTTCTGATGAACATTCACCTGACACGCACTCCTAGGGAATTATCCATATCCAGCCTTGCATTTTCTTACATTGTTCCCATCCCTTTACTCCAGTATCCTTTAAATTGTTCAAATTTCAAAAACATTCAAGCTCCATTGCACAGCTGCTGATCTCTTATGTCCTAAACCAATACTCACAGAGATAAACATGAACTTGTAGTATTCTGTGACTCTATAATTCCTTGCACCATCACTGCTATTTGCTGGTATTTTTCATTGGCTTTTCAGCTCATATTCCCATCTTCCTCTTATTTTTTTTTGAAAATCGCAAAATGTCTTAAAAAAATTCCAAATTCAGAAATTTTGAAAATGTTCTCCAAAAGGTTTCTTGAACCACTGTTTCAATAACCAGCTTATTTTCAAATGAAAATAATAATAATAATAAAAACCTAAAGATTAAGACTACCATCCGTCCTCCCCCTTAGTCCTGAAATACTTTTGGAGATTTTTCTACTATATTCTAAAATCTGTTGTTGGGAAAGGCAACAGCAGAAAACCAGTATGAAATTAACCAATAAAAGGGTGATAGCCACAACCCAGTTAAAGATAGCTTTGCTTACCCCTCCCAAGGATCATAGCTCATCTAACACTCCAAAAGAAAGAACCTCCAGGTAGAGATCATTCCCTTGTGGCAACCAGCCCTTAAATGAGGCTTAGGGAGGTGCCAGGTTCCACATCTTCCAGTCACACAGGTGTATTGCTTTCACCTGTGTTCCCAATGCTGGCTATGTCCCTTCACCAGGTGCTCAATCATTAGCTCAGGCCATAACCTAACAATTCCTATCACCTATTACTAACACAAATAAAATCCCAAGTAATATAAGATTTGCTCCATTATTATCCCTCATTCTTAATATCCACAACTTTGGAAGTAAGCAGTCTTCTCCTTCATAGCTCCCTGATAGGCATTTAGGAAAACACCTTCCCAAAACAGGGACTTTCTACCTCACTTCAGTAGAAAAAAACCCACATGTGGATTGCTGAAGCAAACAGATTTGTGGGAAAGAAGGAAAATATATTAACTCATAAGTTTGCGAACTGGGGACAATGATTTAATAAGCTTAGGGGGTAGAATATATCCTGAGAACAAGCAGATTTATGTATGCCTGCAGTGGAAGGATTTAGGCAAATGGATGAAACATCAAAAACCTTGATGAATTAGGAGTGTAGTACTAGGGTCCATTTGGAACTATTTTTGTATCTTCTCTGATCATTGTTCATCTCCTTTGTACTGGTTCCCAGCTGCAGTTTAGAAATTTTACAGTAACCTCCCAGGCTACAACACTGTTTGCGGTTTATGTTACAAATTTACTCAACATTTTGAGTAAATTTTATTTGCCACTTCATTTCAATTCTGGTCATGAAAAAATAGGCCAGAAAATCATCATAGTTACATGATTAAAAAAAAAAAAAAAAAAAAAACACTGGAAAGAAGATTTTTTCTGTGAATTCTAACTAATTTGTTTCTGCAATTCTGGTAGCCATTTAAGAAGGCAAAGGGGAAGGGGAAAGTATCAGTATGATTAAAGAAATAAGCAGTGGGGTGAAACTGAGGTCTTCTGAACATATAATATCCATATCACATACGTAAGTACTGAGAAGAGTAAAGCTGTTATCAGTGTAGTACAATATAAAAAGCCTTGCTATATTAGCATAGACACATCTGTACCGTACAAATCTGAATGCACAAATTTCAGGAGCAAAGAGAATCCTTAAGTTCAATTCTGCCTGCTTTTTTCCATGTGGACGGATCTCAGGTGCCAATGAAAGTCAGATGAAGGGCTACCACCTTTGACTGAGAGTCTAAGTAGAAAGACCTCTTCACAAGAGAGTCTTAAGCAGGCTGTACATAAAATAATCTATGGTCATCCTTAGTAGTACTTAGCAATCTAGAAGAATGCTTAGAGGCAGACTGGATTTTGAGATAGCATCAGTCCTGAAACCTTCCAACAAGCCTGGAACGAGAGGGAAATTGTTCCAGAGATACCCACAGACCAGTAATTCTTATGGACAGTGTTAGTTTCTCTTTTTTAAAATTTCTGTGTGAAGTTGGTGTTTCAATTTACAGTGGAAATTTTTCTACTTTTTAGGAAACATACGCAGAAAGGCAGAAAGACTAGTCTAACATCATCCTCTGCATGTGGCATTTCAAGCACACATTTCTTACCTGTCTAGTTATTACTTTACCTTTATTGTGACACTTTTCTCAACTACTAAATTAGATTTACTTACTCCACCACCAAAGCTACATTATATAGAAATCAATCAAGACTTACTAACCAATGAGAGGAAAAGAAAACAAAATGAAGCCAGAAAAAGAATGCAGTGTGCTGGCTGAGACACCAAACTTAGAATTAGTTTTCTAATTACAGTTCTTCAAATAATATTCCTGTGTTTGTATTAAATTTTTTGAAAGATCTGGAGCTACAACCTAGCTACAGTATCAATCAAACAAACAAACACTTCATCTGGACAGCGCTTGCATGCTCCCTTTATTTCTAATGATTCTCAACTTATTTTTACTCCCTGTAGTGCAATTTTAGCATAGACAGAGAAAATATCTCCATTTCAGGACTTTCTGTAACACTGAGTCTGGAAAACTCCCCAGGGAGATGAAAGCTGTGGACTTGAATTCCCTCAGAAATAAAAAGGAACTGAAACTGAGAAGAGGGAAAATACTATCAGTAGTACTATATATAAAGAGAGCACCCCTCTCTTGGCCACTCTTTTATTTTAGAAGAAGCCTTGCATGACTGCTAAAGTTAGAGGTGTTCTCAGAAGGCCTGAGAGATCAAGTCCTGGAGGAAGCTAGTGTGGAGAAATGCTTATCTCACAGGACTATGTGCTCTGCTGAGTATGAGGTATAAGTAAGTTCACATAGTTCAGCAGTGTTTCCAGGTTACCATTTTGAGAACGCACAATTAGAACTATATACCTCCTTTCTCCCCTCTTTACTAAACCACACACTTCTACTAGCCAACTCCTAAACTAAATACTTTTCTGAAATAAACTTTGCTCAAGCAAATTCATCTGTTCACACTCACTTCATCTATGACCAGATCTAAGTTTCAAAATGAATTAACAACTTAAAATACCTTAAGGCAAGAAATGTTCATTTCACTTTTTTAATATGTTTCATATCAGGTTATTTGAAGATAAAGAAACCTTGAATTATGTTAAAGATAGCACACATCCATACCAAGAATGCCCATAACTTCCAAGACCTTCTTGGAGCTATCCTCTGGGATAGGGTATTAGAAGGTAAGGGAGCCTGTGAAAGCTGGTCAGTATTTAAACAACCCTTCTTGCAAGCTCAGGATCGGTACATCCCTGCAAGTAAGAAATTGGGCAAGGGTAGCAAGAGATCTGTGCGGATGAGCAAGCAGTGCACACAAACTCAAAGGGAAGAGGAAGGTCCATGAAATGCAGAAAAAGGGTCTGAGCTCTTGGGAAGAGTGTAAGAATGCTGTCAGGGCCTGCAGGGATGCAATGAGGAATGCCAAAGCCAACCAGGAATTGGATCTGGCTAAGGAGATAAAGGATTCTTTTTTTAAGTATGTCAACAGTAAAAGAAAGACTAGGGAAAATGTGGGTCCCCTACTATGCTTGAAAGACAAAAATAAATACGTGGTTTTAGTGCACTAGTACTAGGTGGGGCTTTTTGTTTTTTTTTCTAAATCATAGGAATATGTAAAATCATGTCATAGCTTTCTTAGAATTTGTTTTGGAAGTGTAGGAGTTCATACATCAGGATTTCTTTTTGAATTTGCAGTTAGGTCCCTAAAAGCTTTGGTGACAAGGAAATTGAATATGCAAGAGTACATTTAGATGCTTGTTTGTAATAATCTAATAGGTGATGCATGAACAAAGTTGTTGCTTTTCCAACTGAAAGTAGGCATACATAAAAGCCTGATGAAAATAGTTGCTTGTGACTGTAAAACTAACACAAAGTACCACTATTGCTCCACAAAGTTTATGCTTTCTGCAATTTATGCACATGCAAGCATGTTATTACCATGTATAACTAAATATGCTTGAGTATAATTCAGCTTTGCAATTCTTGTTAATCACTTTTAAATCCCGAACAGAATAAGTATCCTGATACTCAATCCACTGACATGTACATAGAAAAGGATTAATAAAATTTTATCATATATATTAATATTGTATTTTCTTAAAATTTATGAATTGTGGAGCCAGTCTCTTCCAAACACAGTGTATTAGCTGATTTAAGTGCCATCTATTAATGAAGCTTGAAAATACTGTTTACAGTGTAACTGGATCTTTCATCATTAGCACCTCTGACAGAAGAACAATAAAGGAGATATACAGTCTATCCTGCTCTGAAGCAGAGAAAAATGGAGTTTTATTCAAAAAAAGATTCCATATTTTAATAAAATAGAAAAATTACAAACCTCAAAAAGAATTAAACATGCACATAATGCTCCATGTATGGTGAATCTGGATGCAACACAAAATTGAAAATCAGAGAAAGAGCAAGATGTAAAAACATTTGAGAAAGAGTGCAAAAACTGCCCCAAATAATTTTCTAGATGATGGCGCTAAAAAACTGTTAGTAGCAACTTCCTTTTAGGGAACGCACATTAGACTTCTAAAATTTACATTACAATAACAGTTTCATTTCCTCACATAAGAGCTTCCTGTTTTGTTTTTTTCTCCTCATAACAAGATACTGAGTGTAACACCTAGGGATGAAATGACTATTTGTACCTGTCAAGGTAAAAGCGTATTCTCTTCAGAAAAATGTCCTTTGTTTATTAAGGTAACTGTGTCACAGTGCGTTTTACCTACCAAGAAGTATTAAGTATGAAAACAGCTTAAGGAATCCCTTTTGCTGACTCCTCCTAAATTGCAATTCATAATTACCATGTGAAATTTGACACCTGCTGGTATTTCTGTTTGAAATCTTCTCAGAGGAGACAGAGATAGATAGGATTAAGGTTCTCACTTGCTTTTTTACCTTACATCAGCAATCAGTAATAATCCTTCATGGGTGGAAATTAACATCATCAGACAAAAATGTATCTACAGTCCTAGAGATTTTTTTCTAATGACATATTTATGCTCATCACCTTAATATCTTCTCATTGTAGATCCCTCCCCTGTAGCTTTAAGGAATTAAGTCAAAAAAACATCAAGTTAACTTTCATCTTCTCCTTTTCCATTTCTGTCCTGTCTCTCATGAACAAACACCATGTTCTGAATACAATTATTCTGACACTAGAGCCCTGGGTTTTTTTTGTTTGTTTAATTTGCCAACTATTTTGTTCGTTCATTTTTTTTTTTCCCCTCAGTCATCCTTTACCAAGATAGGGAAAAACAACTCCTCCTTGAGCTATAGAGTAAAATCTATGCATTTTTATATTTCTGTATTCCTTCTGATATGTCATTATATGTATCGTATTGTATTCCTTCTGGTATTTCTTTGATAGGAAACTCACAACATTTTTACAGATTTTTTTTTTAAATCATCTACACAGTAATAAATACAAAAACTTCAATAATCGGCAGTAACTACTGAGAAAAAATGTTTTCTATTTCAGGTATGCAAAAACTGGTTAAGAACCTTGATGACAAATTGAATTATTATTTAAAGTAAATGAGACTTTATATAAGCGTTATTTTTTATTAAACTATAACAGCTGTTTCAGGGTAAGAAAAAGAATAAAGAGGTGATCATGTGAGAGCTTCTTATGCTTCTTGGACAGTTAAGATATTTTTAGTTTGTACCTCACCGATTATTTAACTTGGTCTTAGAAAAATACAACTCTGAAACTTTATGAAACTTTTCTTACCTGTTATGATTTTTGGAGATTATGATACTCAACAGCAAGAAAATAAAAACAAAACATCATTTGTAAGTTACATACTACAAACATTTTTAAGGTCTTACCCCAGATGTAAATTGCGGAAAATCCAATTTTTCCCTTTTTCTCCCACCCTATTCACTCTCCCAGAAATATGTCCTCTTCATCATATTTAGGCCACATTATTTGTTTAGAGCAGCTTCTAATTTCACCACGTATTCCATATAATACTTATGTTTTGAAAAAAAAAAGGCTGAACATTTGTCTTCCTAAAGTAAATAATAAAGTATTGCCATCACTGAAGTCATTGGTCAATGCATGGAGTAGGATTCAATTATTTACAATTCGAGATTAATTTTGAAATTACCAATGCAACGAAAAGTTTTCTGTAAATTATAGAAATATATAACTTGCTTCAAGTTATTTATTTATTTATTTTACACAAATTATGGCTATCACTCAAGCTTAAATAGTATTTAAAATGACAACTAAAAAAAGGGAGAAAAAAAAAGAACATATAGTACGTTCTCATATATATATTTTCAATAATATTGTGTGTAGAAATATTTTGGACTTGAATTTTAAGACTGTAGTGATTCTCCCATTTTGTCTCAAAATAAATCTTTTGTTTTGAGACATTGCTATTGAATTAAGATGAAAAAAATTCAGATTAACAATTCAGATGAGAAAGTGAGAAGGAAATATACTGTATTCTACCAAGGTGCTTCAAATGCTCAGTAGAAAAAAAAAAGTATTGCCCAAATTAAGTCAATGGTCTGGCTTTATACATCCTAAAGATCTACTTCTCTTTTCCCCTCATGTTTCTAGCATTTCACCAAATTCTTGGTTATTGTAGTAATTCCTTCTCCCATGAACAAGCAAAGAAAGAATCTCTGATGCATATAACATTATTTCTTGGGAGCAATGTACTCACCATTGAAAAACACAGCATACTAACAGTCTGAATTACAGCATCACATACAACATTTTGACAGTACGTTCTTGTTAAATGCTAACAAACCATGAAGAGCAGTGAGCGGAACGGGAAATCTTTTTTAAAAAGACAGATTCAGTTGCTGCACTGTATCCACACCTTCATTCTTGTATCTGTCCTAGAGTCCAAAATTTACTCATCTTACCTACTCTTTGTACTACAAACATTATAAACAAGATATCCATAACAAAACTTAAAACTATCAACATAGCATTGCTCCCAAATATCACCACCTTTCCTTCTCATTATTCTTCACTACTTAATAAGGACTGGTAAAAGAATAGGTCACTAGAATTCTAATGGTTACAATCTGTAGACACTTTGCTAACATTCAACATGACTCTTTTGAAATACGAATATGATTAAACAACTTCAGAAAACTCCTATAGGATTTAAGATTTACTGTTAAGAAAAGAAATGTACGAAGTGTCAAGCTTTGTCAAATATCAGAGTACTTAAATATTTCAATATTAGATTTAAGCATGGAATGAGTGTATTTTAAGAAAGACTAGATATATTAAAAAACTGCCAGATGAAAAAATGATTTATTACACCAAGTTTTGTGAATTACCTGCAAGTGATGTTCTCAAATATTTAAATAAAATGTATATACATTTCAGGATGGAAGGAATACAAAATGGGAGTCCTAGACTGTTTGGGGCTGGAAAGGACCTTAAAGATCATCCAAACCAAGGCTTTTGCCTTGGGTAGAGACATGTTCCACTAGACCAGGTTGCTGAAAACCCCAGCCAACCTGGCCTTGATTATGTGTATCCACAACTTCTTCAGGCAACCTGTTAAATGCCTCACTCACCTCATAGCAAAGGATTTCTTCCAAATGCCTAATTTAAATCTCTTTTATTTTGAGAGGTTTATCACTTGACCTATTACTACACTCATTGATAAAGGAACCCTCTCCATCTTTTCTGTGGGCTCCCATTTAGGGAAAGGCTACTTATAACTGCCTTCTGTTCTCTAGTCTGAACAAGCCCAGCTGCCTCAGACTTTCTTCATAGCAGAGGTGCTCCAGGCCTCGAATTACTGCAATGATCCTCTGCTGAACCTGATTTAACAGGTCTGTGCTCTATTTTTTTTTCTTTTTCTTTTTTAACTGAATGCAGAACTCCAGGTAGGGGACTAACAGAGCGAACTAGAGGGGAAAAAGTATGGAAACTGCTCCTTGACTATTAAACAGCTATTAATACTTCAAAATCCAGATTGACTTATCATAAGTCATATTTATTAACACAGCAACTGGAGGCTGTACATAAAACTATAGCCCAGTTGCACAGTATCTTACATACACTATAAGCAATGATGTTTGAAAACTTAAAGAATCCAGTTGTAAAAATTCAACTGTGCAATTTGTGGTCATATGTAATTAAAACTGAATTCTCTCTCTCTCTTTGTTTCACCTTTTCCCATCAAAACTTTCCACTATGCTCAACATAAAGTGAGCAAAAAGATCTTTTTGCCTTGCCTGTAGAGGATATTGAACTTGAGAAACTCATTCCAAGAATAAATGGGCCAAAATAAACAGTTTTCTATTCTACTTGTATTCTTCACATATGGCAAGTAATAGGGCATGCACAGAGAGTAAAATTCTTTATAAAATTCAAGGATATGTTTGTAAATATTTTTCCTTTTGATAATTCACCTACCTTCCTTTATAAGTAAGAAAATTTTCGGCAACAGAGTTACTGCTCTAAATTTGGACACCCTCCAGGTACTATTTATCCTCACAGAGTTATTTGAGCTAGAGCTGAGAATGTACTTTGAGCAGTGTTAAACAGCACTGCTCATCTCCATGTGTAGTTAAAAATTCAGAGAAGTCAGCACCACAAACAGCAAATACATTCAATAAGAAACTCTACATATGAATCCAATATGTATAATTCATGTATTCTGTATAATTTCTGCATTTATTTATCTCTTTATCATCAATTATGCAGAGCTTTTTGGAAAACTTAACAATGACATGTTATCACAAAGATAACAAATGCGTTTTTCAAGTTTGTTTCCACAGGGAATAATCAATGAGATATTATAAATATTCTATTTGAATGCTTATAATACCAGTGAATTCATATCATAGGTCAAAAAATTTTCCAGATGCTGCCCTGGATTTCACATTACCTTTCAATAGAGTTAGGATGCTGTTAAGTTACAAGCACTAATGACAAGGGAAGAAAAATCAAGATAAATTGTCTTTCATCTGAGTATGTCACACGTGAAAGAAAATAAATTCTCACCCCCCAGAGGCACAGAACCACAGAATCATAGAAGGGCTTAACTTGGAAGGGACCTGAAAGATCATCTCATTTCAACACCCTCACAGAGGGGAGATTTGCCACCCACTAGATTAGACTGCCCAGGGCCCCATCTAAGCTGCCCTTGAACACCTCCAGGCATTGAGCATCCACAGCTTCTCTGGGCAACCGGTTCCATTGTCTTATCACCCACTGAGTAAAGAATTTTAACCTAACACCTAATATCCCCTCTTTCAGTTTAGGTCAGATATTTAAAGGGAATTCTCCCCTGTCCAATAACTGTCAGACTGCATAAAAAGTCTCTCTTCCTACTGTTCAAGCTCCCTTCAAGTACCAGATGGCTGCAAGGGGGTCCCTGTGGAGCCTTCTCCAGACAAAACAAGCCCAGCTCCCTCCACCATTTTTCATAAGAGAGGTGCTTCAGCCTTCTGACCATCTTTGTAGACCATCTCTGAACTTCCTCCAACAGTTCTACATCTTTGCTCTGCTAGGGATGCCATACCTGGATTCAGTGCTCCACACGGGGTCTCACAATGGCACAGCAGATGTGGACTGCCATCTTCCTCACCCTGATGGTTACCCCTCTTATGCCAGCTGAATATAAAATTATTCATTTCTGAAAAAAAAATAATAATAATTCTTAAGCTCTCCAGTTTCTGGCGAGTAAGTCATAAGCTAGTTTTATGGAAGGAAAAAAAAAAAAAAATCAAACGGCAGATGTCCACCCTATTAATATATAGCAGAAAAACTGCTAAACAAATATACAGCTATGCCTCCATACAACATAATCTTGCCCTCTTTCCATCATTAACCATCATCCAGTCTTCTACCTGAAATTGTGACTTAGTATACAGCACATTTAAGTGTGGTAACTGCTCAAATAATACGCACATAGAGATTCTTCAGTTTTTCCTCTATTTGTAATAATGCTTTACTCTGCATATGATCTGCAGTTTAAACGTAGATGGTTTGTTTTTCTGTTTGTTTCACCCTCTGCTGTCACAGATTCACAGAATGGTTGAGGGTGAAAGGCACCCCTGGAGGTCATTTTGCCCAACTGTAATGCTCAAGTAGTCATCTAGAACAGATCGAAAAGAACAATATCCATGCGGTTTTTTGAATGACTCACATGCCTTACAATGAAAATGTATTTCCTGATGGAACATCTAGTTCATGCTCATTACGTCTTATCCTGTCATTGGGTACAACTAAAGAGAGCCTGAATTTGTCCTTTTTTTTTTTTTTTTTTTTTTTTTTTTTTTTTTTTTACATCTTCCCTTCAGGTACTTATGGAAACAGAGCCTTTTCCTCTCAGGGAAAAACAGTCCCAGTACTTTCAACCTTTCTTTTTAAGAAAAAAGCTCCAGTTCCCTCATCATTTTCTCTGTCCTATGAGGAATTGTTCAGGAGCTCCATGCCTCTTTGTAATGGGGAACTCAGAACTGGACTCACTACTTATTAGAGAAGAATCACCTCCTTCAGCCTGCTGATAACACTCCTACTAATACAGCCCAGGATACTGTTTGCCTTTAGGTACATGAGAGTATTATTAGCTCATACACAGCTTGGTGACCACTAGGACAAACCAGGACACTTACTCACATATTGCATTAAGTAGTAAGTATTTCAATCCTGGTATTCAGATTATTACAGATGTTAGGTATTCTATTTTTACCAGGAAAATATATTTTATCTAAGGAAACACATAAATAAGAAACCAATGGTAAAAGGCAGATTCTAAAACTATTTGATTTCACTGTTACCAGCAACCACCATCTAGAATTTCCGAAGGAAAACAAAACACAGTCCTTATCTAGGCAAGAACAACCAGGTTTGAGAGGAGAGGTGTGGAGCAGAGTTGTAGATGACCCTAAGTTAATTTTGAGACTGAAAATCATGTGTTGAAACCTCATTTGAAATGATGAAAAGGTTGAGTTCTGAGAGCAATAAAGAGAAGAAAGGATAAACAGGACAATATGGAAAAATATGAATGTGACACAGCAGTACAGCATACATCAATAGACAAACACTGAACGAGGGGCTGCAAAGAAAAATGTATGGGGAAAAAGAAGGAATACAGGAAAGTAGGAATATATCTTAGCAATGGATACTTCACACCACCATTATCACTCTTACTCTGGCCATGTCAGTCTTTATAAGCCATTTTATGCAACTGAATAATTTTCTTTCTTTTTCCCAGTTGGCAATCCCCCAGATATTTCAGATCCCTCTTCTTTTCTGATTGTTTCTGTCAGACAAGAGCTCAAATGAGACTCCTACATTCAAGCATTATAAAAAGAGTAGAAATGCTTTATATGAAAAAGTACTTTTAAAAAGCGCTATTTGAAACATTTTATGAAAATTCCATTTAATCATTTTTGGTATTTGCGATTCAAAATGTCAAACGCATAAGCATGACAGGGATCACTACAGTTAAGGCTGCATAACATTTATGGATCTAAATAAACTACTTTTAAAATTTCAGAAGTTACAGCAAATAAACTTAGGGTTTTCTGTAATTTTCTTTGCCTGGAGCTGATTTTTGGGGGAAAGAGAAAGCAACAAATCTTCAGAGTTCTTCCGTCTCTGACATGAACAATATATATTTTTTCATTACAGGAAAAAAAAAAACAACATTGCAAGCACTATAAGAACAGCTAAAAAACTAAAACAGATGGGATTAGGAATTAAAAGTCTTCCACAAAAACAAAGAAATTTGAGAGTTCTGCTGAAAACTGACACAGATTCATGCTATGCCTCCTTGTAACAGTATTCTGTGCTTGTGTTTTTCATTTTGCATGAGATTTTTTGGTTAAATTATAATATCTTGCTGTGAATAAAATAAGATGTTAGGCAAATATAAAATCTGATGTAAAATGCAGCATAACCAAAATAAATACACTGCAAAAGGTTTAGAAATTTCTGCATATACTGTACCCTATACCTACTGTCATAGACTACCCTGATACCTTACTATTGTTGTAAGTTTAAGCTGCAACCTGTACAGGAACTACTACAAGTCACTGAAAAAGGAAGCCTAAGAACATAGGTCAAGATATTTGATTACTTGTTCTTACATAAATTCTTGCCACTGTATCTGTGTAATACAACCCACAAAAGTAGGTCTATACCATATCATAATTCAGCTACATCTTGGCTTACCCTTAGGCAATGAACGATTTTGCACAGTTGTCACAGTGACATAGCAGAAAAACCACGGATAAAGCAACACTACTGTTCAAATATTAAGCTATAGTACTTAAACACAGTAGAATGTATGCTTAAGAATATCCAGATACAAAAGGGCATATTTATTATGAATTGTCTATGTGGAAATCCAGTTTTATTCATTATCACTCTATACTGCCTAGTTTCTTTTCATATTGTAGAAACAGCAATTCAGGCAGTAACTTCTCAGCTTTCATTTTCACATATGTCATAGGCATGTGTTTACAAACAATGCCTCAAGTTGTTACATGCAGGTAAGGTGATACTTTCAGTGACTGCTTTTATACAAAACAGAATTTGACTGAGTTTTCTTATATCACTGAACAGATATTATGACTCATTTATCATCTTGAAAATTGGTAGTCATGCTCAAGAAAGAAAAGCTATCAACAAGAAATAATTCAGGTTTGTTTTTTCCCCCCCGTCTTTTTCCACTCGTTTATTTGTTCCTTTAAAAATGAAAAGCTCACTCAGAGCTTGAAAGAACAAACATTAGGCATTACTTAATGTAACTTTAACTCTCTATTTTTTCTTCATACGAATTGTCTTGAGTTTAAAACATACAGCAATACACCCTTTAACTAGCATTATCATCTCCTTTTCTAAAAGCTCAAATACATTTTGTTAAAAATATGTGCATGTGCACGCGCATGTGTAGTGTTCAATTGCCATTGGATATTAATAGACATAGCAAGTTGTGTTAATGTTTGTGAAAAAAAATTCTGGAGAAAAGACAAGAGATACTAGCTCTTTAAAACCTATATTTCTCTAAAGAATAACTGAATTTCTTTGTAACACAAGCCATCCGTGCCACTAAGGTGCTGAAATCCTGTATGCTTTACAAACTATTAATTCCACCAAATGCACACACTTCCTCAGGAAAAGTATTGTTCTCTCCTAGCAGCTCTTCTAGGCTACATAACCAACATCCAAAGTCTGTCATTAAAACAGGATCTGTGAATAAGCACTGTAAATTACTTCATAGTTGATTACATAAATATCCTTTGCAGTGCTGGACAGCTCAGTAACTCTAAAAATAACTTAAATCCAGAAATTGCTTCTCAGTTTTCTTTGGTCTAAAGACTTAAAAGTGAAATACTAAGATTAAACTAAGGTTAATGACTAATAAAACTACTGTCACAAATGGTAAAATTACTGACATCTTAGAGGACTGTAAGTGGGTTTCTTATGTACTTTAGTAAGCAAATAGTGCAATAATTATATTTTGTTGCTTTGTATTCAGAAAAATATGAAAATAATTACCATGAACTCAATATTTTTCTGAGTAATGACAAGAAATCCAAGCAGAAAAAGCAATAATGGAAATGCATAAGAACTGAGATAAATGTTGATGGAGTATTGGATTCTAAATGCTTTCTTTTGTTAATTCAACACAGGTAACTCAAACTGGGGAAACAAAACTTCAAAAGAAAAAACAGAAATACTAAAACACACCTGAATCTAGATTTTAGAAATATCTCAGTCTCACAAGTCAAACAGAATTAAGCTCCATGCAAAGATAAATATTAGCCAAAGTGAAATAACTCAGTGCAGAGTCAAAATTATGACTTTTTTTAATTAGTATTTTACTGTTTTGGACATGTTCAAGAATGCATCTTTCCTCTATTTTGTTATCACACCAAACAGCAACAGCTTCGATGAAAAGGTCTTGAAGGGTACTAGTGGAGAGCAAGATGAGCATGAATGAGCACTGTGCCCTTGCAGCCCAGAAAGCGAGACATATCCTGGGCCTGAAAAGAAGCGTGGCCAGCAAGGTTAGGAAGGTGATCCTACCAGCCTACTCTGAGCTAGTGAGGCCTCAGCTAGGTACCGTGTCCAAATGCGGAGTCTTCAGTATAGGAGAGACATGGACCTGTTATAGTCCATCCAGAGCAGGGTCACTGAAATGACCCAAAGGATGGAGAATCTCTCCTACGAGGACAGGCTGAGAGGCCTAGAACTGTCCAGCCTGGAGAAGAGAATGCTTGGGAGATGGGGGGGACCTGAGAGCAGCCTCTCCGCATCTAAAGCTGGGTTATAAGAAATAAGGGGACAGTCTTCAGTAGACAAAGGGAAATGGTTTCAAACTGGAGAGGAAAAAAAAAAGAGAAGTTATAGACTAGAAATATGGAGATAGTTTTTTTCTTTTTTTTTAAACAACAAGGGAACAAGGGTGGTGAGGCACAGGAACACGTTGCCCAGAGAGACAGTGGATGCCACAGACATTCAATGTCAGTCTGGACCAAACTCTAAGGAAACTGATCTAACTGTAGATGTCCTTGTTAATTGCAGCAGTTGAGCTATATGACTTTTAAAAGACCCTTCCAACAGAAACGATTCTATGACTCAGTCAAAAGTTCACAGGCTGGTTTGGCCCAGTTCCATCATGACTGGAGCAGGAGACCCATGGACCCAAACCCTAGGAAAGGGAAAAAGGAAAAGGGAGATGGGCCTAGAAATAAAACAGCAACAAAAATCTGAGGAGGAAAGGTAATTTACTAAAGATACTGGAATGCAAAATAGCATAGTATAATACAATATAATTGGAATTGAAGCTAATAAATCAAATAAAAGGAGCAAGAGAGTGTCTGATAAACCAAAGGCCTTATGCTAAATGCTGAAGGCAAGAGGGCAGTGAGCACCCACTGCTGGGTCGATCTGAAAGGGAAGAGCCTGTGTCTCGTGACACAATAACTGTTTTTATCTTTCCCTATAAGTGGAAAATGGCAAAATGCAAAGCAACACAAAGTCCTCTAGGGTACATAGTTGTTATTCTCTTCTGAGACAGGTATACCCGGAGCGATCAATGATCCATGGAGCTGGAGCATTAACTCTTTAACTCCCACTGCACTACATGATGTTATGATGTGAAGCACCAGTAACAAAAATCGTATAACCATGACAGTTTCAATAGGTGCTTCTGGAAACGTTTAACATAATTCTTATTGAGCTGTTTAACAAAAATATAATTTCAACCTGCCATTTCTACTTCGCTCACCCCTATGTACACCTGTTTATAAACAAAGGGAATTCCAAGAAGCATACAGAAGAATTGATACCAGAATTTAGAAGACTAACAACTTTCGCTTTCCATTTCCCCACATTTTTAAATTTGCTTCTCCATAGACCTAGAAAGAAGTCAAAGTTTCAGGTAATGCATTCAATTAAGATTTTGCCATATGCTTCTATATAGACAGCTACCATTTCTTCTTGTTTATCACTACTGATCCATCAAGCATCTCTCAATGTTTGTACCACATTTATACTTTTCAGCTTATACCATTTATCTTTTTTCAGAGTTATTCCAAATAATCTGCATATGAATAGTATATTTTTCAATTCTAAAATGATTATTTTTTGTATGTTCTGTTCAGACATACCTCACTGTGTAAGACATAGGCTTTTAGCCTTTATTGATGTTTCACAATGAGAATAATGTTGGGTTATGTATTTTTGGTAATTGCAAATCAGTTCTCTGAATATTAATCTGTATTGCATATGGGGTGCAAGCTCTATAAAGTGCATATGAAGAAAACACGTGAAGAAAATACAGCACCTTGGATCCATGAAGATAGGTAAATAAGAAACTGCTAACTTTGTTATCATCAGATAATCAATCAGCTTCTGAAGAGTTACTTCCCTGGAAGACAGGGAAACACACAGACAACAAAGAACAAAAATAATTTGAACATAAATTTATGAAAAATAAAAGTAGAAGAAAAATGTCATGCTGACTTCTAAAGCTGCATAACTGAAAGCCATTAAATAGCAGAAAGGGTCCATAATCTCAGTGGAAGATTCTGTATATTTCACAAACTCAAAAAATGCTTGTAACAATCCAGTTAAGACCTTTCAAGGGAAAAAGAGTTAAAGATGAAAATTAAGAGGTTTCTTAAGACTGAATAAACTGGAAAACTACTGAAAGCACTGAGCACCAAGATAGAAGAAAGTGATTCCTCTGACTCTTCTGCCTCATTTTCCACTTGCCCCAGGTTCAGCTGAGACAGTATTAATTGCACTAAGAAGTCTTGGTTACTGATGAGTGGTGTGTGTGCCCCCCTTATACACAACGCTATTGGGCAGAGCAGAGCAGGACAAGTGGTCTGGATTGAGCAAGAGTTTAACTCACATCAGGAGTTCTCTCTGGAGAGCTCAGTTTATCATCCAAGGTATCTGACAAACTCTCTACTATGTCCATGTTTCTGTTCTCTCCTTTAAAAAACTGTGTCTATATTCACACAGTGAACAGTCACAGGTCACATGGATTCCCTTTTTTACAGGACTCTAAAATTCTAATTTTATTTCATGAATGATAATTTCATAATTTCATTTACTGTGAGTTTTATATCCCATTTTCTTTTGTTAATATCAAACAGCATCCATATTAAATTCCTTGGAATAATGATAGTGACATAAAACTTAAACCAAAAAATAAGAAACTTCAACCTACACACTGAAAGATGTGGGGAAAAAAATGACACTATTTCATATGACAAATGCTACAGTACACAAAGCACAATGATTTGATGTCTACAACGTTAAGGTATGTTAGGAGTGAATTTTGAATGACTGCATTTTACAGTTACTGGGATACTATTAAATAGACTTAAAGTAACATAAGGAAGACTTCTGAAAAATATTAAACTGCGTAAAATAATAAACAGTTTTAATATACACAACTCTCAATTTCAAATTTCGTTTTCAAACCATAAACAGCTGTATTGCTTTGAATAATCCTTGTACCAATACAGATTTTATCTACTGCATTTTTTTCTTCCCCTTCAAACTGACAACATTCTATAAGCCTTTTCCTACATTTGTCCAATACTCCATCACTTTAGACTGGATATCATTTATTTATAAAACTAGAAAATCATATCCTAAGGCAATGTACTGCAGGAACCTTTCATGTTTAAATGACAGCTATTGAAGGAACAAGACATGCTACAAAAAAAATGCTAGTGAATAAGAGCTTCCATTATAAGAATACATTAAACTGATGCATTAGCAAATCTCTTTGATGCTCTGCATCATTTATCAACAACATTAAGAATGTGCAAGTTTTATTCAGAATGACTGTTATATTAAATCTATTTCTTAACATCAATTTCACGTAAAATGTAAAAGGTAAAAAAAATTGTACTTTTTTAAAGTTGATGAACTTTCTATTTCAGAGTATTTGTTTACTCTATATTATTGTTTGGCTTTTTTTTTTTTTTTTGCATATAAGCAGACTGTTAGCTAGTATTAGTCAAAGTTTACAGAAGGCCAACTTCCTCACACAAGTAAGAATGTTTTTTTCCATTCCAGAGTACTTAAAAATTAGATATATTTCACGTAGATGAAAAAGAAAGCTACATAGCTGAGAACTATAAAATAATATATCAAAGAGATGAAGTATTTCAAGATGACAAGGAGGCTACAATTCTAATTTTAAAGAATAGGTGATCCTATTTAAGTGTTAGAGACCTCTTAGGTCCCCTCCCCCACTTCATCACAGAACTGAGCCAAACGAGCCCATTAAACTGTTGACATTTTTCATTCTTTCTTCATATTCTCACATTCCTACAGTAACATTATCATCATTCATGTCATCCAGTTGATTTTGTTAGATAAATTAATATAGTTATTCCAAGGACAGGTTTTTTGTTTGTTTTTGTTTTTTTAATAGGCATTATATTGAGTTTATTTTACAATTTAATGCACTTTGGAGGCAAAACAGTACTTCTGTACTTGACCGGAAATCTTAAAAGATGACTGCAGAACACAAGATAATATTGTTGAAGATGCACAGTGACACAGAAAGGCAAGTTGTCAGCAGCATCTTCCTAAAATAGCAAGGAGATGCCCTGTAGAAGTCAATAATAAACCACATCTTCTGGGACCTTTTTCTTCCTCAGACAGAGGAGCACCTCTAGGACACTGAATGAGACTCCCAAATGTAAAACATTTATGACCAGTGCTGATAAGACTGGATGGCAATCTAACATAACAAAACTGGCACCATGAATTGTCCAAAAATCTTAGAAACATTTTACTTAGAGAAATGTTTTCCAAAAGACTGCTTACACATTTTATTTTGGTACAGTTGAAATTTTGAAAAGAAATTTACCACATTAAAATTGTCTTCTAATTTTGGATCATCACGTTTTTGTCTGATGAAGATACATTAATAGCAATATTTTCTAAACTAGTTGCATGAAAGAATGAATAAGGCTGGCAGCTCTAGAAATACTAAAATGACTGTATTATGTGAGAGTCTATGTGCATGCAAAAGAGGCTCATAACTAAGTAGCTGGATATACTGTAATGACAGCTGGCTTTTTCAGCTACTAATTTTGTTAGAGATTGAAATGGATGTGCGCAATACTTTCTAGTATGATCTCTCATTTAGAATGCAAATTAATGATTATTTGACTTCTGCTATAGAAAACTGATTTTTTGCCTCAAGAAAAACTTTGCTAAATCCTTCAGGGCATGGAGAATTTTGTTTGTTTTAATTAATAGAATTCAAATACAAGTCAACTCTACAACGTTAGAAATCAAAAGGTATTTGATCGCTAATTCAGCCCTAACATAGTGGTAGAAAAAACGAATACATCAAGTGTTCAAGTTCCAATGCTATCCACAAGAAATTTTTTTCAAAAAAGTTCCTCTAGGAGTTATTTATATGAATTTATATGCTGTGCAAACAACAGAGTTCGCCCTGGTATATCAAGCACAAATGGGATAGGGTGAAGATAAAGGAATCTTGAAATAGTAAACCTTTCCAGGTAGTAAGAAAATACCCACAGCTATGTTATCCTTACAGACACCTGTCAAAAAGTCATATTTGAAACTAAAATAAGTGTCCTCGGTTGTGATACTGTACTGGAAATAACCCTGGAGATTTTCAGCAACTTCAATGAAATGACCAAACTAAAACCAGACTAAAACCACAAATAACATTGCATATGTTGCCAATTTAATGCGAGGTAATCAATATGGATACCAAGTTGTCAAAAAAGATGGGGAATTTGTCTGTCTCCTAAACTGAAGTCATCACACTGGAACTGGACATGGCAACACTTCAGAACTGGTAGCAACTTATTCCTGCACTCAGAACAAACCGATTTTTCCCCACACTGCACCTTGCACTTCAGAGTGATATAGTTCAGATATTTTCGTTCGCAATATATATTAGACCTGTGCCATGGCTTTGATTTTTTGTTACAGCTATACCACATCATAACATGATGTAGTGCACCGGGAGTAAATGAGTTAATGCTCCAGCTCTGTGGATCATTGATAGCTCTGGATATACCTGTCTTGAAAGAGAACTATGTACCCCAGAGGACTTTGTGTTGCTTTGCATTTTTTTTTTTTTTTTTTTTTTACATTTTCCACTCCAAAGGAAAGAAAAACTGTTCATGTGTCATGAGACACAAGCTCTTTCACCTTCAGATCAACCTGGCATTGGGTGCTCCCTAGCTGCCTCACCTTCAGCATTAGCATAAGGCCTTCAGTTTTCAGACACTCTCTAACTTCATTTGATTTACTGCATCAATTCTAATTATACTGTACATATATATAATTTTAATATAACTATATATATATTATTTTGCATTCTGACATTTTATTTAGTAAATTAGTTTTCCTCCTCAGATCACTGCCACTGTTTTGTTTTTAGGTCCATCTCTCTTTTCCCCTTCCTGGGGCCTAGGTCTGTGGCTCCCCTGCCAAACCAGCCCATAAACCATTGGCAACTTGCAACAGAAAGAACATCATATTTAGTGTTTTAAATATAGTCTCAAATACACAGCTTAGGAAGAAGGCCAGGGAGAGCTATCACAACATTATCCTTGAAGAAGTCCTCAGGAAAATAATCTCTGAAGTATTTGTCTAAAAATAAGAATATAAAAATAAATAAATAAATGAAGAAGACTTCTCTTAGTTTCTCTCTTCTTTCCACATTAACATAGTTCAATGTATGTGTACACGGGAAATAATTTAAAAAGTGTACATCATCTTTGCTGAAAAAAAGGTGGCATTGCAGAGCTTACTCTTGGAGGTACCTTGAGTTGTTCAGAGAATCTGTCAGCTTGAGATAATCAAAATTTCAAGAACTGCTGAAGTTTGTTTTCAACTCAGTGAGGAATTCTGAGGTTTTTTTTTTAATATTTTTCATAAGAGGTTCAGATAGGATTGGATAAGACATTTCAGTCAGAAGGGACATACAAGCAGTATTAAGTCAAATCTTTTGAACCTTTGAGGGCTAACAAAGCTTAAGCATACTATTGAGGGTGTTATCTAAAACCCACTTGAACAATGACCAGCCACAAAATATCAACAGTCTCTCTATGAAGCCTGTTCTGGTATTTATCATGGTGGTGGTCAAACAAATATTTACAGGCTGAAATCTTTAAGAGTTTAACAAAAAAATATCATTCAAAAGTCAGTTAGCAAAGAAAATTAACTAACATTCACTCACTAGTATTTCTCCTTGGAACACTTGATTTAAAACATAGCACTGTTACTTAATTAAAATATGTTCATGCAATTAAATTATTTTCAATTTTTCAACTGTCCCTCTTTATGGACTGTAAGCATCAGAATTTGCTATCACAATCTGTTAGGAAGCAAATATTTTGCAAGAGTGCTTTGTGTGAAGCATGGGCCAATCAGTCTCAGGTTGTCTGAGCTGAAGGAACTTCATCCAGTGTGTGCCAGCTCTTCCATACATATCTGTCCTTAATACTGAAAAGATATTGTATATCCTTTATTTACCACCTGATCTCTAGAGGCAATCATATAAATAGGCGTGTCTTCAGGTGTCTAAATTGACCCAGTTGTACTTACACGTAATTGTATATTATTGAAAAACAAAATATTCACTTAAAAACCTAAAGAACACGTAGTTACATTGTGTAGTTTATAAAGAGTATTTGTTCTGAAAAAAAAACAACAACATGTTTTTCATACAGTAAAAAGAATGAACATAAATTTCTATAGAGTGCACAGGCATGCGGGCAGGAAAACTCATCATATAAGGTGTACGAACAAATCCAGGGGGAATTAATGATCTGCTCTACTCAAGAGCACGTAAAAAACAATGCCATCTGGTGTTAAGCAGAATTCTAGCCAAGAGCTGGCAGCAAAATAGGTTTGACAACCTTGACATAAAAACTACTTATTCTCAGTGCCAATTATTCTCTCCCTGCCAGTTAAAAAGCGTACCTTTCCAAGAATGGCATTTAGCCTCTCCTGGCATCTGAAACAAACCACGATCTTTACACACCAGAAAATCAAATAAAAATATTTAGGCAAAGCACCAAATAGAAGTAAGAGAATAGTCCAGATTAACAAAATAAATATGAAGTTAATTGTTCTTAAAACTAGTAAGAGTTGTCAAACAAAAAAAACAAACAAACCACCAATTACTGTTATAGCTAGAGACTCCAAAATATAGTTAGATTTACTGATTCTGATAACTTTTTAAATTACAAATCCATCTTCTGCATAGAGCATAGCGGATCCTGCTTTTCCCCACAGAATTAGATTTCTGGCTTGATTACTTGCACCTTGACAAATTTTCTTAGGTCAGTAACGCAGGAACTGATAAAACTGAGACCAGCTTATTTGACAGTGCTAATTGCCTACATGTTTAAAAGCCAGAAGCACACTTTGTTCATTTGTCAGGTATGATTTAACCCTAAAAAATTATGAACTCCTAAACTCCTGAATAGACTATTATTATTATTTTTGCTTCCTATGGACAAAAATGAAGCTTTAACTTGTTTGTTTTCAAGTGTTACAATTGCTGTGGATAGCTAAAACTCAGACATACCTTCTCTTCCTGAAAGTGCAAGAACGCCGTTTTACCTCACAGCAGTAAAGAACAGCCATGGTACATATACACAAAATACATTGTGAACTTCAAATAAATAAATAAAGATAGGTATATATTCAGAGGTAAATGAGATGGAAAGTACAGCAATAAAAACAGAGTGACACAACCCCAGGCTACAGTAAACGAGCCCCAAAGCAGCAGCTATAGACACTGAAACAAAGGAAGAAAAGCTGCTTACCCATAGAAGGCCTCCCATAGGCAGGGATCTCCAACAAAATACCCACATCTCCACTGCGAACCCTTAAATGAGGTCTTGGAAGGGGTGGGTCCTGGCTCCACCCCTTCTGGTCACTCAGGTAAACTGTATGCTCCTGAGCTTCCCTGGGTTGGCCTTGCCTTCCTACCAGGTGCTAAATCACTGCTTCAGACCATGACTTAGCTTTTCCACTTCAAGAGGAGATAACAATGATCACCTAACAATTTAATAAATCTCTGCAGTGATCTAAAAAAAAAGTTACTTTTAGTTCTTAACATCTGCAGATGTAAAAAATTAAAGGCTTAAAACTTATTAGAAGTAACACATGACAATTGTAAAGCAGTGGTTACTCATTTCTGAAACAAAAAATTTAAAAATTAAAAATTTAAAATTTAAAAATTGCATAGGAATAACTTTGTAAATGGATTTTAAACTGTACAGTGTGTTTCTGAAGGCATTTTGATACAAAGTACTCAACAGTGGATGCAAAATTTTGTCCTGAAACTTGTAATAGCCAGAGGAATGTCAGACAAGTTATTGAAGATTAGGTATTTTTCTTTCACTATGACTAAAAATTTACACAATTTCCTAGTGATATATCTAACATAATGTTGCATATTCAGAGGAAAAAGTTTGGCACTTAACTTTTGACTTGCACAGAACATATGTATCCTATGAAAATGTCAGATTTATGAGAGCTAAACAATCACTGCAACTGTAGAAATATATACATTGTACAATTTCTGGGAAAGATAACTTAGGAAAAATTTGAAGATTTTACCACAGCTCTTTCTGACTTCCCAGATGGGAATCTGGAATGTGACTTTTCATATTGTTTTTCCTTTTATATTTACAGACAATGTAAAAGATGCGCAGATCTAATACACGTAACCAAACTAAGTTAGATGTAGACACTGTAGGAAAAGTAACAAAAAGGAATAGGAAGATGAAGTTAATCTTAAAACAAAGATTAAAAAGAACTTTTGAGTATATTTTTTTCAACAGCTCTAATCAGTCCATCCAGTACAAAATTACTGTTTGACATTCAATCCTGTAACTCCAGCGTACTTATTCAGCTAAGCTATAGTGTCTTACTGCTCTTCTTTTGTACTATAAATGTACCCAAAAATCTTGACGCACTATGAACCAATGTATGTGAAGACATTTATTTTTCTTTATTTGCAAAGAACATTGCAAAAATGCTTTGTAAAGTCTAATTAATAAAATCTGATGAAGTGTAAAATCCTATGTAACAATCCACACTTTTGTTAATTGTTTGGGTTATGAAAGTTTTGTTTCTAAATCAGAATTTCTCAAAGTCTTTTTTCCGCAGAATCTATTTTAACACTGTGGTTAGGGTGTTTTTGTTGGTTTTTTTGATTACCTTCAAATGTCTCTGTCGCTAATTCAAATACTTTTACTGAATGTATTGCAGTAAATGCTTCCAGACTTCCAAGTAATATCTGAAGTGAATGTGAATGAAATTTTCTTCTGGATATCTAGGATTTGTCTAAAAATTATAGCTGTCCTTTCAGGTTTTTTTTTTTTATTATTACTATTATTATTAATTATTTTTTCCATCTGCTTATTAATGTTTACTTGTTTTGGAATAAAATTATTTGCTCCAAATGAGAAAAGTTGTGATTTTGAATCACTGGTCATCTTACTGGCATACGTATTAGTCACTCTGCCTCAGTAATAAAGGACTTATAAAGTAAGTGAACTATGAAAAGAATCCTTGAAGTGTACATAATTCAAATTAGTTAGACTATTTCCTTTTGCCATAGCAGTGTTTGTGATCCTTTGTTCTGATATACTGTGGAAAATTTTTACTTACAAGCTTATTAGAAAACAACAACAAAAAAAACAACAACAAAAAAAACCCAGACCCACAGAGGATATATTACTTAGGGCAGAATTTGGTATTACATAATTGTGGATGTCCTGAAATCCTAAGAAAAGAATAGATCCAGACAAAGCAACCTAATGTCAGGATTTACAGACGAAGATCAGGCTTAAGAACAAATAAAATTTCTGATACCATGCTGTGATACAGCAAATATATATTTCATAAATATGCTGTCAATGTTTTAGTGTGTATAAATGCTGTGGGAAGCCACAGATTATTTTAAATGGAAAATATCTGAGAGAATAAAAAATCCTAAACAAAAATACCTTCCACCTCCATCCTCACTTTTATTACTTACTTAATTGCTTTTATTCTCACATGAATAACTTGGAACAAGTAAAGTGAAACAGAACACTTCTCCCACTCACTTTCTAGTGTCAACACCCCTTCTTGCCATCAGCATTAGTCAGCCCCCTCCAGCTACCTTGGTGAGGAGACAGATGTTGCAGAAGTTGAAATTAGAGCACAGCAGTTTCTTTCTGATGCTTCTCATTTCTTAGTTGTTTTCTTAATTTCTCCTTGCATATTATTGCTCCAATGTGCATTGCCATGAGCCACAGTCCCCTGGGCATGCCTCCATCCCAGTATGGGTTACCCACAGGCAGCAAAACCAGAGACAGTACAGGACGGCTCATGGTCTCCTACCACAAAGAGAACCTTGCAGTAGAAATAGAGAGGGATATACAGAAGGGAGTGAAACACATACTTCTTCAGATACTGTGGCCCCGGTATCATGCAGCATGGACCTCCAATAAACAGCCACAGTATACTGTATTAATCCTATCTTTAGAGGGGTTCATTCCACACCATATGTCCTTGTTATCTGTTGTAAAATCAGAACTATATATGAAGTCTTTTAAGGAATAACTGTTATCTTTTTCCTAATGTCCACCAGAGCATGTCTAGCCACACATACCTGTGAACTGTATCCAGGTTCAACACCTATCCCAGGTATTCTAGTGAATTGTATTAAATCATGATGCTATACTGCCACTGTTACTCTTGCTAATATATGGGCTTCTGAAACCATTATTACAAAGTCCACTGGAGATGATCTTCGCTTGCCCAAGATCATTAACTACTCACATAAGAGGTCTTCCACAACACTGCACAGCAGTTTAGCAAAGAAAGGAATAGAGACCAGTGGAAAAACATGAGAAAAAAAATCCACAGAATGGCTACAGTAGATATTAAGCAAACACAAAAGTTACTGTTCAGTACTTTTCTGAAAAAACATGAACTCATGCAGAAGTTTTGGTCAAGATCACTGGTTTGTCTTTTCTGACTGCTTATACTTTTGATCTGGTACCCTTGAGCCAATAAACTTGTGTCTTATCAAACTATTGCCAGAGCATTCCTGTTAGAGCACTTTATCTCACATAGAGTCATTCTATTATATACCCATTTCTAGCTGTTAGCCTTTCCCATTGATAGCATAATCTACAATCTCCCTTGGTTAAAATCATTTGAAAGTCCTTCAACTTCAAAACTTTCTGGCCTGTTACAAATGAAACTTTGTTTTCTTTTACTTCCATAAACATTTCATCTTTCTCTTTTTATTTTTTGCCTAAAATTCTGGAGGAAGTATAAGGGAGGAACAGATCATCATCACAGAAGATACTAATAACTATAAAGCTTACTAATTAGAATATAATTAATATTAGCTTAATATTAGAATTCAATTGAAACAAGTGCAATACTAAAGTAGTGTCAATGGTTTATGGGCTGGTTCAGCCCAGTTCTGCAATTATTGGGGCGGGAGACCAAGGATCCATACCCCAGGAAAGGGGAAGGGGAATGGGAAAAGAGAGGTGGACCTAAAAACAAAACAGTGGCAGCGATCTGAGGAGGAAAACTAATTTACTAAATAAGATGTCAGAATGCAAAATAATATAATATAGTACGGTATAATTGGAACTGAAGATAATAAAATCAAATCAAATGAGAGAGTGTCTGAAAACTGAAGGCCTTATGGTAATGCTGAAGGTGAGACAGCTAGGGAGCACCCAATGCTGGGTCGATCTGAAAGTGAAAGAGCCTGTGTCTCATAACACATGAACAGTTTTTGTCTTTCCCTCTGAGCAAAAAATGGAAAAAACGCAAAGTAACACAAAGTCCTCTGGGGTACTTCTCTTCTGAGACAAGTATACCCAGAGCTATTGATGATCCACAGAGCTGGAGCATTAACTCTTTTACTCCCAATGCACTACATGATATTATGATGTGGAGTACTAATAAGAAAAATCATAAAACCATGACAAGTAGATATCTAACAAGTGAATAAGTATTCTGCAACACTGTGATAGCAGTCAGTTTTACCAAAGTACAAGATCAATTTATTCTGGACCACAGAAATAATGGAGTGCATAATCAGGATTTAAACACAGGAGTGTTCACATATGTAAGTTTTTGTTTGTTTCTTTGTTTTGCATATAAAGAAATGGCTTTTTTCTTCATAACATTTATTGTCACCAGAAAAGCTCTTTAAACATTCACAATATCATCTTTCAAACAGTTTACATTAGTAAACTAGTGATGTCTGAAACCATATGGGACTCTACAATAGTACTAATTAAAACTAATTGTTCTATGAATAATTAATATTTACTCTGAATCCTGCACAACCTTATTACAAGAGAGATATAAGACAACTGTCTGTGCTCAAATTAAGCTATACCTTTTAACCTTGGAAATTATAATTTTTTGTGGTTTATTATAAGGCTGCAGTAAAATTGACTTTGAAACAAAAACTATCAATACTGGTCATCAGGCTTTAAAATTTATAAATAAGAACTCAGATAAGAAAGACAGCTTTTATTTTAGTGTCATTTGCACTAGGATTTTTTAAAGCATACAAGAGAATTTTTGATATAGAGGATTCCTTACATTATAAAAGTATATGTTATTAAATATTTCTTTCTGTACAATAATAAGAAAGGAATAATAATGAGACATTAAACTGCTGCACCTAGATAACAGTAGTAATGACCAATTTATTAATTTTCAATTCCAAAGTAACCATAGTATTGATAGAGTTTGGTCTCATGAATCTCTTGAAAGACAAAGTTCTCGGCTAAAATCTTTTGTTTCTTTTCCTGGACTGACAGTCAACACTTCAATTGTCTATGCACCTCATGCATCTTTCAGCTCATACATTTGACTCAAGGAGACTGAGAAAATCAATCCTGCCATCCTGTTCTGTTGGGAATAACTAAAAAAATGGTAAGATTAGCTTAATCCCATCACAAAATTTGCAAATCGTTAGCAAAAGTCTGTTTGTTAAATATGAATGAATGTATCAACATGAAGTCATCCAGAAGTGCTAGACTTTCAAAGACTAGTTCAGAGCAATTTATGAGTGTGCCATCATCCAGCAAGAAATTCATTTCTTTTTATGACTGATATGTTTCACGCTTCAGAAGTAAAGTCCATTTTCAACTAATTACCTTATAATAGACCTTGTGGTTGCTAACACAAAAGTTTTCTACACTTATTTTTGCTTGATAGTGTATCCATCCACTTTATTCTGCAGCAATCCCGCTGTTTATCCGTACTAACTGCAGTAGGTAAAAGTGATAAACTGTGAACGAGAAATCATGACTGCAAAGTCTTGTAATTATATTTGTAAGGCACAACTTAGACCTTGTATGAATTAAAACTGTCATTTCAGCCCACTGAATTCATGGTAAATTTTCCATCTTCCAAACGTTCATATTTCATTTAATATTAAACTTCAGTATATAGTATTTTATTATATAAACATGAGCAGTTTTATTTTACCCCATTGTGTATTCCAGCTCTCTGTAAGCTTGAAGATCTCATTAAGGCCTAGGTTGTTTTATAAAAGAAAGAAATTCATGCTCTGAAGTTACTAGAATTTCTTCTCAAACTCCTCCTGTAATGTGCCAGATCAATGAAGAGGACCTTCTCAGTGTGAAGGATAATTAAGACTCAAAGTAATTTGAAATTATTTACTTTTTCTCCTAACTTTAAAGAGCTGCAACACACAAAGTCCATAAAGAATTAAAACAGAGCAAGTTAAAATCATGACACAGATCATGACCTTGGGTAAAATTCCATTGAACCGCTTGCAAAACATCATTCAATAGACTCATGATTAAGCCCCATGTCCAGATCTGCTATCATCTCATTTATTAAAGCGAGTGAAAAGAGAGGAATTTTGACCTGGACACAAGAGAAATAAATTAAGTAAATACTTTTAACTACAAAACCATTTTGTTTTTCCTTCTTTTCCTCTGTCACTACCTTTACAAAATTTGTAAAAACAAAAAACCAAAACACTCTGACATACTTAATAAGCTGTAAATGGTAATCTTTACTTTCTGCTAAGATTGTAATTGTAAAATTTTGATAATATATTTCTACTGCTCATTTTTTGTGGATGATTTTGCTTAACATTTTGTGTTCTTTCAGGTAATTGATATGTTGACTCCCTTAAACCTTCTTAAAAGTTGTTTTAAAACATTTTTGTAATTCCCAGAAGAGCTTTATTCTTTCACATGTAAAACAAAACATTGTTTATTTTGTGCTGTTTAAAAAAGAAAAATAGAAAAAAAAAAGTATTGCTACAGATTTTTATTACACAACTAATAACAAGGCAATTTGACCATGTCATTAAAACACTACTTCTGCATAGAATCATAATACTAACACCCGGCATAAATTACATGTTGATTTAAACAATTAAGCATGAAAATGCCTTTATTGTCAGAGATGTGACATACAACCTGGAAGTCATTTGGCTAATGAGAAACAGAACGTTCTTATCAACCAGGGCAGGTTATTTTGTCGGCAGAATTACTAATTACCCTGACAAGCTTATAAATGAGGAAGTTTTGCTGCTATTCCTACCCTTATAACACTGATGCAGTGTAACACAGCACTGGAACTGGTTGCCCAGAGAGGCTATGGAGTCTCCTTCTATGGAGATGTCCAAGATCCAAATGGATGCCTATCTGTGTGATCTACTGTAGTGTACCTGCTTTAGTATAGTGGCTGGACTTGATGATCTCTAGAGGTCCCTTCCAACCCCTGTGATTATAATTGACCTAATGATATGAAATGTTGTATTTTGTAAAAGTAATTTACAAAATTAAATTTTGTAAATAGTTGTTACCTTTAGAAACAAATAATCATACAATGCTTTGGATTGGAAGGGACTATAAAGATCACCTAGTTCCAGATCCCCTTCTGTGGGAAGGATGCTGATACACTAGATCAGGTTGCCCAGGGCCTCGTCCAACCTGGTGTTGAATGTCACCAGGCATGGGACAACCACAGCTTCTCCTAGCAACCCTTTCCAGTGTCTTACCACCCTTATAGTCAAGAATTTCTTCCAAAAGTCTAATCTAAATCTACTCTCTTTTAGTGTAAAGCCATTGCTCCTTGTATTACCACTGCATTCCCTGACAAGAAGTGCCTCTCCAGCTTTCCTGTAGGCCCCAACCTATGATTTGTCTAATCTTTAGTATTTCATATATTTATAAGATCTATTTCATAATGAAAAATTTTCTTCTACATTTGTTTATATTTGCTGGCCTTGTAAAATCAAGAGAGACAAGAAATTGAGGAAAAAAAACGTGCTAGGAATTCTACCACTGTGCTATCATCTTTCCTCAAATTGTTCTTGAGGTAAAGTGGCATGTGACAAGTCAGCCTTACATAGAGAAGGATACAATTGCCCACAAGAGGTTGGCTTATGTTATTCAAGATTGCATTATTCAATAAAGCTAGTGTTTAACCACATTTCTTTTTTTTTTTTTCTTTAGATGTCTCTAAATTCCTTTCTAGTGATAATGTTAACACAACTAAGTAATTTTGGACATTTCATAGAATCCTTAGAGTTGCAAGGGACCTCCAAAAGCCATCCTGCAGCTTCTGTGCAATGAACAGGGACACCACAGCAAAATCAAGCTGCTCATGGTCTTGAGAGTCTCCAGGGACAGGGCACCAACCACAACACTAGGCAATCTGTTCAGAGCCTCAACGCCCTCACTGTAAAAGATATTTTCCATATATCTAACCGAAATCTATCCTCCCCGAGCCTGAAACCATTTTCCCTTGTTCTATCATCACAGACCCTGCCAAAGAGTCAGTCTCCTTCCTTCCTTATCTCCTTTTAGATACTGAAAGGCCACTATCAGGTCACCTCACAGTCTTTTTTTTCAATTAATTGCTATGATTTTTAACAGATTAATATGCTGGAAGAGGAACTAACTTTATTCCATAATTACAATTTTCATTGTCTTTCTGTTTATCTTTTTTTTTACTTGTAAGGACTCTACTGAAACCTATACTGAAGTTATTGGACAATACTACAGTTACAGTTAACATTTTTATATAGCTGTCACAGTTTTATATGGTGTATTATGCATCTGACCTTTACACAGCCCCTCTGGGATAATAATGCTGATAGACTTCAGGTCTCCAGTACTCTGTAAAGGTGTGTTTCATGCTCAGCTGTGCTGACAGCTTAGTTTGTTACTTTACTCTTTCTCCTCCACCCATCTCTGCAATAGCAGCTATTTTTCAGTGAAATAAGAAACTTTTGACAAATAAACATCTGTTAATAAGAGGAAGGCAATAATTTGGAGTTAAGGACAAAATGTCCCCCTCACTGTATTTTTTCTTCCTATAAGTAAGCTCAGGCATCTACATTATTTATGGCTTTCGATACAGAATTAACTGTTTCAAATTGTATGTATGTTATTTTCATAAGTATTGTCTCTTGACCGATAATAATTTAAAACTATTAGCCACTCTAAGATGTAATGTGTAAACTGATGACTCCGTAAGTTATATGCCAAATATGGATAATGTCCCCTGAGTAACCTTCAAAAGCAAGCACAGGGAAGTACTGGAACTACACCTCTGTTCCCGACTTATATATCTGAAAAAGGGTTAAGCTACAGTGGGTATGCAGACGGATTTAAATGACTTGCAGATCTCAGCAGTTCCAGCAGGTTGGCCTCTTTATGAAGACAGAAATTCCGATAATTGCTGACCTGTCAGGAACTTCTATATTGTAGGTGTAGAAGAAACCATTAAAAGCTCAAATGCTAGGACACTTGTATATCCATATGCAAACGTACAAATACACTAGGCTATCTGTAGTAGCTTACTGATTTTATTACTCCACTCAGGTTTAACTTCTTGATCTCTAGGAGGAAGTAATATATAATGAATAGAATGAAATAAAGTTATTTCAATGGCTGGCTTTGATGTTATATAGTTTTTGTTTCTTTTTTATTCTTCTTAAAGGTTATTTATTTCTATTCTTCTAAATGCTATTTTTTCATCTTAATAGAATCTGCAAACTTTAGCTACTTAGTCAACAACCCTACACAATGCATGCATAAACACTGCCAACATTGTACAGAAACATAAGAATAAATACTATTTCCAAGCTCAGCAAAAGAAAAGTTCATCTATACTTTATATTTTTACATTCTGTAAATAGTGAGAGTCACGTTGACCTATATAGACTATTTTTTAGGACTTCTTATTTATTATAGAAAGATATAACTAACTAATTGTATGTAGTATTAAAGAATCCAAATTATTTCCTTTAAAAGTAGAAAGGAAGAAGGATTTTTTTTTTTAATTTAATGACTAAATCCTCAACTTTCTAATTTATATAAGCTAAGGCTATGCAAAATGCTATGCGATTTGTTTGGAAAATGAGCACGATAGCAATGTTGAAATAACCCATTGTAATTATACAGAGTAAACTATGAAAATTAGCCTTATTAAATGCTATCAAGATAGGCATTAGCATCTGATTATTCATAAAAATAATATATTACATATAAAATGTTTTTTTACACTAGTATTGCACTGTAACATTCATACTGCATTTCTTTTTGCTTGGTATTAATTTACCCACTAGTGAAAACACAAGTGATTTGCATTAGCATTTCGTTATAGATGTAAAAAAAAGAATAAATATTGTAACAGGAATCAAAATATATCATAACTATTTTAAAAAATATAATATCAGGAAATAAAAATGGGAAGTATGGTTAGGGCAAACACCTTGCTGAAAATCTCAGAATTCTGAACTTTTACTGACCTGAGAGTGATGAAATACCAAAAAAATTCACTACCACGTACATACTACTTCAAAGAAAGAATGGAAAGAAGAAGAAAGGGAAGACATCAAAAATAGAGAACAAAATCATAGAAAAGAGAAAGGAAAAAAATAACAGCAAAATAAATTCACCACTGTCTTCACTTCTGTCGACATTTTCTGCTAGCAACAAGATAGGCAAATGTACTTGACGCCATATAGGGAAACAACTTTGGCCAAGGCTATAGCTAGCATTTAACATTATTGTTTTATATTTTTAACTATACTCATAACGGTACAAAATAAAATACAATTTCTTACAAACAAGCTCATGATTTTGATTCCATTTTTAATAGTCTGCAGACCTTAGAATCTTTGTGTCCAAAATTCAATGGACTAAAATAAGTTGGCGACATAAATCAATCTTAGAAATCTACCATTTGTCTCAAGGATTGTAAGAATTGTAATTGAAAAATATAGCAGTACTCTCACTATCCTCTTCGAAGCTATTTCTGAGAACAATTAAAATTAACAATACGGTCTTTTGTAAGGGACTGAGGAAGATAGTTAATAAGTATGGTGTAGATCTAAATAAGTTAGTTATTTTTATTACCACAACTAATCTGTTCCACCTACAACAGTTATGTTCATATTCATATGCAATAAATGTTACTTTCTGGTCAATATCTACTCATCATTTAATACACAGGTTAGATATAGTGTTGTTTTCATAAATGTACATTTTTGACTATGTATATTAAAAAATATTAAAACAATATAAAATGGACTATTTTTATGGATCTAAAACATGACTAACCCTTGGAAGAAAAGATTTTTTTCTGTGAAACATCTTGACATTTCTGATCTGTTCGGGAGGACTTACAGCCATGATAACTATACCGTAAGGAATGTTTGAATTATGGTTTACTTAGTGCTACTTGATCAAGTTTCTTCTTATTAGAAGATTTGATTTCTTAATACCTCAACTGCATCTAAGTACAAATATTACAATTTATTTTTCTACACCCTAGAAATTAGTGATATAGATTAGAAAATTTAGAAACAAAAGTGTGTGTGTTAATTAACCTAATAGGGAATAAAAAGAACAACTGGTCTTGTCCTACATCTGTTTAACAACCAAAAAGTTATTCTATTATCATTTATTTTGGTAATGCAGTAGTTTGTTTCTTTCATTTATGGTTTTGACATCTTTTAGATCAACAGTAGAAGATTATCTGTCTGAAAAATCTTGAAACAGTATCATCTTTAAAAAAACAAACATGAATTCGCTTTTGAAAAAATAACAAACAAGTGAAATAAAGATGAAGACAAAGTCCTATAAAAGTGAAAATTAAATATAAAAGACAGCTTGATTGTATCACTGCTTTCTTGTCCAGGAGGAAAAAGAACATCCTGACTTCAGTTACACCAGAAATAGTAAAAGGGAGAACAGTATAATATTTTTTGAATCCAGCAATGCATATACTGGATTCACATAAAGAGCTGAATCCCTACAATATGATGTTTCCTAGGATACAATGAAAATTGACTATTCTCCACAAATTCTAACAATTATTATTACTATTACTGATAACAACATTAATAAAATAAATATTTTCATCTATTATTAAAAAAAAATAACTGCTAGTTTTAATACTCCTTTTGATATAGTGCTTTAAAAATTCTAAAGTTAAAATGTTTCTAATTATACTACACCTAGATCTGTCAACTTGAAATAAATCAGATCATGACAAAATTGTAAATCGGTTATCACAGAGAACTTCAGCAGAAACTAAGACCTAGAGTATTATCTTACTAATTATCTAAGCTGCTGTTCATATAGGTGCCTTGCGGACTATATGCATTCTGGGGAACTGACTTGAATTTAGAATCCAGTGTCAGACAAAGCGTATTTAACAAACAACAGCACATTTTAAGCAGACACCTTAAATGACCAGTTACACTACAATAGAACAGAAAAAAGTATAAACCTGGAATGACCTGACATTATGGTCAAATCATCATTTTGCTTTGTCTGCAGAAATGTAAGAGACTTTTTAATGAACTTCCCTGTTTTGAATTTAGATGTAGTTCTACAGAAACCTAGAAGAATAATAACTATTAAATATTCACATAAGGAACATTTTAAGCATTAAAAAAATGCAAAATAGTTTCTGTACACTCAGACACATGCATGAAGTCACATACTGCCTTAGCATCAAACAGAAGCTCAAATGAAAGATTCTGTCACTTATGCACAGGATACATATTTATTCACATGGACTTACGGATGTATTTCTCTGAAGCTTTCATAACTACTTTTTTCTTAACTACTATTCCTATCAAATATATCCATCATCCACCATTTATGAAAGAAGATACCTGAACAAAAACAGTAACATAGAAAAAAATATTAAAAGTGGAAAGAGACCAGAGAGCCATCAGATCCTAAAAAAATTATATTAAAAGTGTAAACACAGTCCTAGTCTTCAGAAAAAAATATGAACTTAAGCAAGAAACAAACTTGCTAAACTCGAAAGTATTGCAGCTCACAAAATCCAAAGTGTGGAACTGACATCATAAAGTAGGTCACTTTGCAGAGGGTAAGACTAGCAGATCCATATCCACAGAATAAAGTACAAAAAGCTAACCTCAGGATAGGATGTGATTGGCAAGAAATATAGAAGGAGAATGAAAATATTTCCCAAGAACAGTGCACGTAAGACAAAGGCCAAAAAAAAAACCCACAAAAAAACACCTATATATCCTCATCCAGGCATTAGTCAATATTCTAATTACAGACAGTCTGCTTTTTCTTCTTTTAAGTCAAAAGGCAGCATCAAAATGAATTTAAAGGAAATGAATTAAAAAAAGGATTACTGAAGTCAAACTCGAGAAGATCTTGACATATTTCAGAATATATAAAAGTTTAATCTAAGTACAGTAGATATCTATGTTTATTTAGGGATGTCAGTGTTCTTTTAATTGCATTTTCACAATGGAATCAGAGACAACAAACCTAAGCCTGAGTGGATGCAGACGCATGCATGTAAACAAAGGAAGTTAATTAACAAGAATAGTACTGACTTCTCCACTTCTTCCACTCTGCTTATTTCTAATTGATCAACAATTCATTAAACACTATGGTTTAAGAAATGTCTTAAGCTTTTACTTCACTGATAACAATTATTTGCATAGTTACCTTAAACTTTTCAACTATTAACTGATCTAATAAATAATACTAAGAAGGTGAAAAAAAATCCTTTAACATTACATTAGATAGATGCAAGATCGAGTGAAATAAACAGTTCTTCATCTATAAACACAAGTATACATCAACAGTGGTTACATAAGGATATATTCCATCAGTATGTGAGGCTTATGTTTCAGTTTATACAAACATTCAACTGTTTAGACATAAACAGTTCTTAGTCTCAAAGGATGAACCAGGTACCCTTAGTGTCTCACAAAGTTTATTCTTCATATACCTAAGAAATTGAATAGCTATTATCAGAAGCTATGTCACAGCTGTAGTCTTTAACACTATCATCTCTAAAGCTTCATATTCTAATATGAAACATTTGAAGCCTTGTTGCATATCCAGATAGTGGAAGAAATGAAATTCATAGCAGTTGCAGAGTGACATGGTTAAATTTTAAGAGTTAGTACAAGAATACTATCTCATCAAGATTATGAATCAAATTTATAAATCCATTTTAATTATAGAAGATGTTAACTTGGAGGCATTTTTTTAATTAAAGCAAATCACATAATTGTAAGTAAAAATGGAAGTCATGCAGGCATTATGGAATAGCAAAAAATACCCACTGAACAAAATTTGTCGAAAGCCATGGCTCACGATACCTAACCAGTTCTTCCCTTTTCAGTAAATAAACTATCTTCAAATAAAGCCTATAAAGCATTCTTGTGAGTAGGTCTGACAGAATGTCTCTACCACAAAGCATTCAAGATTTCACTAAGCAATGACCTCATACAACACGTTATTGATTTCAAATAAGAAAGCTAATTCCTAAGTATATAAGGACAAAAGCTGAGTCTACCACAACTCTATGAAGTATGAGTATAGCAAATAAATTTATTTTCTTGTCTATTGCACTTGATAAAGTATCAAGTCTTGCTGAAATTTTACATTGCGCATTGTCTTTTTAAAAAGATGGCTCAGAAGTCTCTTCTTTCTGCAAGGAAAAATCCAATCAATTTAAATTATATTAGATTTTCTTGTAAGGTTTGGTAATTAGAACCAGTATTAAATTTATAGGCATTTTATCAGGCTGAAGGATGCTACTGCCAGTACCTACCTACTACGGATAGGAAGAAAAAGATCTACCTTCATTGAATTTAATGAAATCAAGATTTCATCTCTAAGACCAGAATTTCCTGTGACATCATCAAATCACAAGGAAGTTTATCTACCTGTGTCCCTCATCTACTGAGATTCAACACCCACTCAAAGCGAAATGAATAAAGACCATGCACATTATCAGGTGGAAAATGTGTCTCAAAAGACACAGTCAACAACTGATGTACGGATTCATAGGTGAAAAACCCTGCACTCAGTAATGAATGTGATCGAGAGATATATTTATCATAGCAGGTGTAACAATGTAAACATGCAAATTAAGATAATCAATGTATATGTACAATTATCCCTGTTTAAAACATAGGTGATACCACACAACATGTTTTCTGCACTAGAAACAAATACTGGCCTCTGTAAGCTAAAATAAGATAACATCAAGCAGATAAGTAGTCTTGAATGACTCAGGTTTTTGGCAAAAAGGCATTCCTATGACAAAAATTGGAAACTGCTGAAATAAACTCCTCAAATCCTTATTTGAAAAAAGTCAAGTATCTTCTCAGCTCCTTGTGCAGAGTTCATCTGCCATCTGCAGTATATTTTAAAGTACATTGAAGTACTTTATGTACATTTTCATATTACATGGGTCAGCTGCTGATTCTGTCATGACCACGTCAAAGTAGAGATTAACATGGCTACTTCTCTTTCCAGTATCTCTGAAAGGATATTCACATGCTGCAGAATTTTTTAGCACAGAGCAGTTTAGTGTCTGAAAAACAAGTCAAGAAAGCAGTATTTTTGTCCCTTCTGATCGAAGAAACTTGCCTTCCCAGCATACCAGATAAAAAGTTATTAAAGGTGATATTACTCACATTCCTCAAAATATTACTGCAGATGAAGGTTGGTTTATATGCATATTGAGAAATCTGTTAACAGTGACATGGGTGAAACAGAGTCATAATTAGAGGAGAAAGATAGTAATGGTAAACACTAGAATTGCAATTCAGAGAAGCTGAAATGCTTAATGAGTGTCAAACCAAACGCTATGGTAGAATTCTTCTTTTTCATTTTTATGTTATTTTATTATTTTCACTTTCTTACTTCTTGCAAATGCAAAATCACTTGTTTTCTTAATTCTACTTTTATCTATTTTAGATTTGCTGACCTACTAAATCATTTCTTTATACCTAAAATATCAATGCTTCTGCTGATCCTAAGATCAATATAGTCTTTTCTAACAGTCTTGACATAGAAAGTCAGAAAAAATACTCTGCCAACAATCTCTTAACTATGCTTCAGATCAGTTTATTAATAATAGATACATCTGCCACAGTTGTTCTTATTATCAGATTTTGTTAGACAGTTTAAGCCATCATGAGAGCCACCTTTACTGATTTTATTTCTCGACAACGATAATTAATCATTCCCTACGTTGCTTAAGCAGATCCTTTTCAGACTCTTCTGTTTACAATTATTCCTAGAGTCTCACGTCAGCATCTTTTTTAATCTCATTCGGTGTCATTATGACATATTTTGGCCTCAGATAAGATTTTCATGTAGTTGATGCATTCTTCAACAACTTTGGGGGGGTATCTTCCTTGACTTCCTTGCACTTTGATTTTCTAAGTGCAACTGTTTGATATGTAAAAAGAAACAAATGCTAATATTTTGATCTGCATCATTTCCCAAACAGATATTACAGTTGTTGACACAAGTGTGACTTATCTTTGACACCAAAAATACAGCACTGAATCGCCACCCCTAATGCTGAGCTACAGCAAGTGGCTTTCTCCACTGGAAATTACTGTTCTTCATATAGCTAAGATAAAACTGATACTTGATGGTGAATGATTAGCAGAATGTTTTCTCCTCTTCGAAATCAATATATTTTATAGACCTTCAAGTAAACACAGAACCATAAGAGGAAAATGACTGGTTTATCTCAAATGCTTTTCAGCATTTTTCACTTTATAGTGAAAGACTTTATAGAGAAGATTTCAGCAAGATAATAACATTGATGTTATCTTAATTTTTATTTTTTAATAAATTTGTATTATAAATAGGAATTTTATTACTCCATTTGGAACTGGACTAGAAATGTTAAACTGACACAATAATGAATTTCACATCATATTCTGGTCTGCTGGCAGCATTTCTCAAATCCAGGCTTCCACAGATTGATCCAATGAAGGACCATGTGAACAGTTTTCCTGATAAAGCAGCATGTTCCCACTGTTACTGTTGAGCAGAGAAAGGAAACAGATGTAGCCTGTTCAGCCCCTAATGTTCCATAATTATCAGTAACTTCCTCTCCTTCATCTCCATTCTCATAAAAAAGAGTTCCCTAAAAGAGTGATTTTGAAGAGGTTCTGTGATTAAACTCTCATTTTGAGTGAAAAGACTTGGACAATACAGTGACAATACAGTATTCAGCTTTAACTGGGTAGTGAGAGAATTCAAAGATTTCAAATGATGTATTTTAGGAGCAGTCCCATCAATCTTATAAACATCAAGTGCCTTAAAGAGCTACTCCATTCAACTTTTTCATCCCCAACCACATATGTAACAGCCTTGGTTTGATCGTCTCATTCTTTTATAGCTCTCGGAATTCTCAAAATAGGATAACGAGAATACACAGGAAGACAACAAAGAGGAGTACAGAAAAGCTTCTCTCTTCAGATATCAGTGTTGAAAGTTTTGCAGTTACTTAACAAAAACATTCCCCCCCCCCCCCAGCCTATATCCACCTTGAAAGCAATGCCTCCACTTCAGTTGCTTTATCCAGATTCTTATGCCATCCTCTTCTCCCACATAACTAGTGATGGGATAACATCCTTTAGTCACTCCAGAGGAGATTCAGGTGCACAGAGGTGATGGGTTAACAGTTGGACTAAATGATTTTAGATATTCTTTCCAACCTTAATTCTATATTTTCATTGTGAATAAAGGAAAAATCAACTCCAAGCTAATCTGTGCAGAACATTACTTTTTTTTTTTTTTTTTTTTTTTTGGCACAAGAATACTTGTAGACTATAAAGTCTTCTGTGTAGTGACTCTAATATCTGGTTGAACTTAGATACATACCAAGAATTTTTTGGACTGCCACTGGAAGTTGAAGTTGGCAATGTCATTATTTATTCCATTCTAATTTTCTTGATTGTTAAGTTCAATTTAAAAAAAAAAATAAAGAAATAGTAAGTTGCAGAAAATTAGCATGTAGAAGTTTTTAAAAAATACAGAAGAAATGAAATTTTAATATTAGTTTCCTAAAAAATTCAGTGTGCACAAATAGGTCTAATTGTACATGTGTAAGCTCTTTCTCATGAAAATTCCTAAGAAATAAAGCATTTACATTTAATAATAGAAAGTCATAATGAACTGTATATTAATAAGCTCTGTATCTAAGGATATCCATCCCAAGGTAATATCAGAAAAAGGATGCAATGTCTCTTATGATATCACAACAAATATTTTTCAATTTAATTTGTTTTTCTGTTCTTACAAGAACAGTGGTTTTCCCAGCTTTTTCTTCCTTACACTGAAATAAATTTCTTCAAATTTAAAGTTTTAAGATGTTATTTAACTTTTTTCACAAAAGCAAACATTAGTTGTTTTTTTTTTTTGTTGTTTTGTTTTTTATATTAAGTAGTGGTGTAGCAGGAAATAAGGAGATACCTGCCCGTATGTTGTAGAAATAGAGAGTAGGAAGCACGATTTAAATTCTAATTTATTTTCCTTTGTTTTCAGAGTAAAAAGATTTCACTATCATATTTTTGGCAACCATTTCAGATTACCTAACAATTCCCGATGTTGAAGATAATTTTAAGTGCCTTTTCAGAACTAAACATGAGGAACACATGTTGCTGTGTGTCCTCATCTAGCAGTCCCTGCTCCAGCAGGGAGATTGGACTAAATGAATGTAACACCATAACATGATGGAAAGTACAGCAGTAATAGCAGGGTGGCAAATTCTTTGGCTGCAGTAAATGAGGACAAGCTCAAATGCAGCAGCCAGGGATGCAGAAATGAAGGAAAAAAAAAATGATGCTTACTTTTGGAAGGCCTCCCATAGGCAGGGATCTCCAGTTAGAGATTCTCACTTCCACTGCCAACACTTAAATGAGGTCTGGGAATGAGTGGATCCTGGCTCTACTCCTTCTAGTCACTCAGGTACAATGCATGCACCTGAGCTGTGATTCTATTTCTCTTACAATACTGTTTCGCTACGTTAACATTTCTGGAATAAATCTTGAATTAATTGCTTTTGAACTTTATACCATAGTTTGCCACTAGATATTCAGTTTAATTTACAAAAGCACCTATGCATTTAAGATTAATGCCTGATATTTGATTCCACCATTCTTTCGTATGTATTCAGTTTTGAATTTGCATTTATAAGAAAATACATTAAGGTGCTGATAATAAAAACTACTTTTTGAGATTTGTGGAGAAAAATATTTATGTTTAAATAGGTTGTTTCTTTTTTTTTGCACTTAGTAACAGAAGCAGATTCTTTTTAAAGGTGAGGCTCCATTGTAAGAAGTACCATACTTGAACATTTTTCTTTCCAGTTCTCAACAGCAGACCTCGTGATAAGATGGACGGGATAGTAGAAAATCGTGAAGACTTCTGAGTGAAATCTCTTAATGGGTTCTTCGGAAACACAGTCAAAATGAAGTCTGTTGTCCAATTAACCAATTCTTAATTCTTTGGTATAAATAATTTACTGAAATGCTTTTATTAATCTCAGTATAACTTACAGTTATCTTCACTAGAACTTCAGAGTGTCTCCCTCTTTTTCTTTCATAGTCAAAACTTGAAAGTTTAAAAAAAGGCATTGTCCACTTTCCTGTTTTTCAGTTTATTTGATTTCTTTGCACTACCTGAAAATTCTTAAAAATGTTTTCTGGCACACAAGCACCAAAACACCATATCTAGATTCCCACATCTAATGACACTGCCAATATACACATTGGTAGATGATGATATGTATATGCAAGATTTTCTTTTTATTTATTGTCAATCTGTACAGATCCACACAAGAACGATCCCACTGATATCTCCAGTAGTTTACCTATTAAAGTCCTAAAAATACTTTCTTTTTACTTATTTTACAGTAGACAGAGTAAGAAGCCTTTCATTACAACATTAAAAAAATTCTCAAAGAAGTTCTCTGAGAACATGTACTAGAAAATGGCTATATTTTTCTTTCATTAAGTAAGTAAATCAGTTGATTTCAATATTTACACTACATTTAAGACAGTGAAACAATGAGAAGAATCTGATCTTGTATCTAAAACAAAACTTTCTATTCTGAAGTAGAAACTCTTTACTCGAAAATTCAAATCATATTTCATAGTTGAATTTTGTTTAGAGAAATATTCATATTTCTCATTTCTAAGTCAAGTCACAAAATGCACAAAATAATCAAAGAAGACAAGACAATTTCTGAAGGAAATTAAGAGAAATAATGTATAAGAATAAAACTGTGGTCATGAAACCACCAAATTATTCAAAAATTAATATGTAAAAGAAGGGTAGGGTTGGTCTCCATTTCTTGATAGCATAATTGTGCATTAAATTTGTATCTGCAACATACTATGGTTCCAGTTGTATATATTATATGTGCACTATAGCCATTATACATAGATGAATGCAGTTATCTTTAGGTACATTTCTCCCAGTGTACTACAGTAGACTCAAGAGTCCAGTGGAGGGCTACTAAGACAAGAAAGTGTGTGGAATACCTCTTGTATGAGGAAAGACTGAGTGACCTGGGGCTGTTCAGCCTTGAAAAAAGAAGACGGAGAGAGGATCTGATCCACATCTATATATATCTAAGGAGTGGGAAGCAAAGGAATGAGGCTGTACTCTTTTCTGCAGTGTGTGGCGATAGGATGAGGGGAAATGGCCACATATTGATGCATAGGAAGCTCCGCACTAATGTGCATGGGAACTTCTTCACAGTGCAGGTGATGGAGCACTGGCACAGACTGCATAGAGAGGTTGTGGAGTCTCCTTCTCTGGAGACAACAAAGACCTGCCTGAATGCCTACCTGTGCAACCTGATCTAGGGAGCTGCTTTGGCAGTGAAGTTGACTAGATGATCTCTAGAGGTCCCTTCCAGCGCCTACAGTTCTGTGATTCTGTGAATACTCCAAGAATTAACACAGTTAACACATTTATGCTCTGGCTAACACATCCTACCATGCTACCTCATAGTGTATGGTTACAGGACACAGCACTACAGTCTTTGTCCTCCTCATAATGGTTATGCTCAACACACCAGATGGATTTATTGATCATACACCTTGCATGAATTCAGCAAAATTTTGCATGTAATATCTGGTGTGACTGCTTCAGGCCTATCCATTCTTCCTAAAGCCTCCTTGGTCTTTTGCACTTCTGGCTCCCTAGTCGTCTAACTAACTCCCAACCACTTGCTCTTCATGAGGCATCTGGAAGGAGAAGATTCACCATTTTAGTCTGTGATCACAACATCTCCTATTGCTGTTAGCTCTCTTCCTTTTTTTGGACTTCGTAGGTTATTTTTCCATTGTGGATGATGAGTTCACAGAGTTTAATCCTGGATTACACTTGAATTGCATCTTATCTTAGACTTTGTTTACAAATTATTTACAAAAGCTTCCTGATGCTTGTTCTCAGTCTTGGCATAGGTTACAAAACAAAAAAAAAAATCACCTTCACTTTTTCTTTAAAGGTATAACTCTAACCCTAGAACATCTAACTTTTGAAATGTCAACTTAAGACTTTCAAGTTGCTAGCTTTGGAAGTCAAAGCAAAGAGGTATGGAACTGTCACGAGGAGTGTAAATATTAGAAAGGAGACAGTGGAAATCCAGGATAAGAACTCATGCCATCCCCATACTTGCTTAAATTATACATTAATACAGCTTATATTATAAGACTATCATCTTATGAGTAACGAGGTTGAGAGAACTACAAAGCAAAGTACATCACTTCTGGCACCTAAATTGCAAAAGCAATGACAGTCATAAATTGATTTCAGGAAAAAGGACTGAAGTTGCTATCTGTTCACTCATTAAAAATCACTTCACTTTAATAATCAGGATTACCTCATGCTCTGAGACCTACAGGAGGTAACACTTTTAGAAAAGTGCATCAAGAAGTTGGGCAAATCTAACATGCACAGTGAAGGCAGACATTTTATTGAATATGAAGTTAAAATGACTTATTTGCTTAATGTTTTTCAAATTATGAAATATTCTTATTTTATCTGAGGTTAGTAAAGCTTTGTGCAAATTTAATAGTTCTTTAAGTTATTCCAAGTGAGAGTACTAAGTAGCAGTTTCTAGGAAAATACATCCAGGATCATTTTTAATGTTATGTCACATTTTAAAATAAATAAAATAAAATTTCCACATTCTTACAGAATTTTGAGCAGACAAGAATAATAATAATTGGTCTTCTCTTTTCAGGGGTTGTTTCTGTAATGGAGTTTCTTTGCATACTTATGCTTGCTCACATCACACACTAATATTTCACCATAAGAGGTAATAGTTTGCAAATATTGATAATGGGAATATTTTCAATACTTATAATTTAGTGGTAACACCTGCTCTCCTGTTATAGATCTGGTGAGAAGTATAGAAAAAAAATGCATCATCACATGCACAGTAATTTTGTCAAGCAGAAATTGTATAATCTCATAAGAAATTTTTCATTATGTTGCTAATGTAAAAAAAAAATTCTAGGCCATCACTTCTAACAAAGAAATTATTAAATTAATTAATTAATAATCATTAATTATTAAATATATGTGGATTTTTTAAATTAGCTATTTTTAAACAATTTAACAGGATTTTTAAACATTAAGCAATATAATTTTATTGAACTCTAATTGACTGATACTGCACATACAGATTTTTAAATAGTACCTGTTATGATTCCTACATTTTATTAACTAGCATCTGGGTAAATAAGAAACAATGAATTTTGCTTATCATTCTTATTATTCTGTGCTCCTCTGTCCCTTGAATTTATGGAAAGTCTTAAGTATTAAGCATTAAAATACTGGAGACTTATAGGGAAAACCGTAAAGGTTGAGGAGAAAGAAGAGGATAGGAGGACAGCCCCATGGCAGCAGTTAGTGGCCTCCCAGATGGACCTGGCTCAAGCCAGTAGAGTGGAGCTTGACAGGCACAGCAGTGTCTCCCTCAACAGTGCAGCTATCACCAGGACCATTGTGTCCTATGGATGATGAAGGTCCCCAGGAGCAATAACTCTCAAGAGCCTGCATTCCTCATAGTGAAATAAAACATTTTTCCAGTTGTTCTTTGTTACTGAGATCTTGAAACTTGAACGTAGGAAGTTTCATAGAAGCATGCAGAAGATCTTTAAAGCAGTGTGATGGAGCACTAGAAAAGGCTGCCCAGAGAGGCTGTGGAATCTCCTATGGAGATTTTCAAGACCTGTCTGGACACCTACCTGGGTGACCTATTGTAGCATACAACAGCAGACAAGTTGGACCAGTGATCACCAGAGATCTTCCAATCCCTGCAATTCTGTGATCTCATCAACAAAGGGCCAAGAATTTATTACCTTCAGCTTTCTATCTACTTGCTGTCAATAGGTTACAAGTTCCAGGTTTTCATTTCTTTTGACTTCTGATAATTTTTTTCTCAAATAATTATTTTCACTTAAATATGTGTTGTGGTTTTGGAAAGTAAATTTAATATATTTTCCTTTATTCTAGAGATTTTTTTCTGTCATCATAATTCATTAACATAAAGAAAACCTACTTATTTATAAAATACCAAAGAAGAAAGCCTTAGCAGATTTTGACATAATGTGGGCAATATCAGCCAATACTCTGGCAAACTTTGTGAGCTTCTGTGCATTTATGGCAGACAGATACATTAGATTTCATATTTGAATTCATCCCTCATTTTCATGTCATGAGAAGTTGCCAGAACTTGTCATGAACAATATGACAAAAAGATTGGTAAATTGTGATAAGATTCTATGAGATTTTACTTTCAGAGCACTACATGCTCCTTGTTTACTTACTGCTCAGGACCCTGTTACTTACTCTACACAGAAGCAAGTTTACTTACTGTATGCAGGATCCTACAGCTTTGTGTTCAGATTTCTTTTTTCTGCTCTCCTACTTCTGAAGCTACTGATAAATTGCTTACAGATTCTCCCAGAAGTGAAATACAAAATCCAGTTAAAAAATCTAGTCTTTGTATTTCTTCTGTTTACCTGTAATTTCTCATTACTTTTTTCCACGTAATTATCTTGGTCACTTTGATCAGGTTGTCAGTTCAAAATTGCAAAGATGAATAATGTCCATGAGAGGGATCCCTGCTTGTGACACTGCCTACTACCATGGAAAAACCACTTAAGGTGTCATGATTCCATTTTCCAGTTCAGTTTGGTTGCCAGGGCTTGGAGCCCCGTTCAGTATCAGCATGGCCCTGTCCCACTGAGGCTCCTGGAAAATCTGTGGGGATGCCATAATCTTCACAGACTGAGCTGAACACGTAACCTTAGCACTTGGCTACTTGGGGCCAAGTTGCTGGCACCTTCCCCCGGACAGAACAGGTATTACTGTGGCTGCAGGCTCAGACTTACGGTTCCTGGAGGCATGGAGCTGTGGCAGCCTCACTTTTGTTCGTAGCTACTGTATTTCACAGTAAGCTCGTTGTGATCTCTCAGGCCATGTTGAAGAATGCTTTAAAAATATGTTGAGGAGTTCATACACTGTTATTTTAACTAGTTACTATTTCATTATATATGTACAGAAACTTGAACCCTCTTAGTTCTCTCTTTGATTGACTGTTGTTTGGGTTTTTTTAATTTCCATTTTAACATTCTAACATTCACAGTCCAGTGTCTTTCCAAGAGCGGCAAATCAGAGCACTGCTTGGGATAGCCAAACAGAAATTTTGGAGCAAGTCAAGAGGAAGGTCACAAGGGATCAGAGGGCTCAATCACCTCTCCTATGAAGAAAATCTAAGAGAATTCTTTGTGTTCACACTGGAGAAGACAAGGATTCCTTATTGGTGCCCTTTCAGCACCTCAAAGTGGCCTATGAGAAAGCTGGAGATGCACTCCTTGTCAGAGAGTGTAGTGATAGGACAAGGGATGATGGATTTAAACTAAAAGGGGCAGATTTAGTTAGATATTTGGGAGAAATTCTTCCCTGTGAGGGTGGTAAGACACTGGAACAGACTGCCCAGATAAAATTTGGATCACCCATCCCTGGAAGTGTTTGGGGTCAAGACTATGTTCTAGTGGGAAGTGTCCCATCACAAGGCAGGGGAACTGAAATAGTAAGTTTTTTAAGGTCCCTTCAAACTTAAATAATTATGTTTCTATGTTAGTAACACACCATTAAAGGTCTAAAAGGAAAGCAGGATAATAAATATATTTTTTTTTAGATTTAACCACACAGCAATTTGTAATAGTACTGTTCTATTTTCTTGTATTTTTATTGAATTTTCCATACCTGTCAGATAATATTTCTTGTTTCATCACCATAGCATGTGTTTATGAGTTTACATAAACATTTCAGGTAGCATTACTGTGGTTTTGTTTTCTTTTTGAGGATTAATATTTCATATATTATCTAGTATCTGCCCTTTGAGCTTAAACTTATTTAATTCAAATGTACAGATGAAAATAATATTTTAAAATGTTTCTTACAGTGGTAAATTGTTGTAGAGCATATTTTACAATGTCATATGTACACTATTATAGTAAAAGCAGCTGTAATAGAAGAAAATTTGTTAAGTAATTAATTATTTATTTGGAACTGAATTTAGTCATTAGTTTTAAGGGATTTGGTAAAATTTTCCCCAAATGATTAGAAAACACGGTAAAGCAAGAAATTCAGAGAACAGTTCTGCCTTCTGATTTGGTCTGCTTGTGCTTGCTTTTGGTGAATTTGTATAATACAGTTAATATATTCAAGCTTCTTGTAATCAGAAAGCTTGTGTTTTGTATTTCTCCTAAGTCACAACAACCTTGAAGCTGTAATAAGGTGCAGTACTAATGAAATTACCTGTAGCCATTTACAAAATACAAACTGCCCCTCTTTTGTCTACATATAAATAATCACGAGGTTCCACCAACAAATGCGTATCAGTAACATAAAAACTTACTATGTAAAATATTTCAGTGATATGTGATTTTCAAAAAATGTTTTATGACTGATTGTTTGATAGTTCAAGATTTATGCACATAAGCAGATTCAAACGTTCACTAGAATCATAAACTGAATATTACTGATCATCTGCTCTGTCCTTTACACTACAGGGTTTTTAACTCAATTAGTTATCTCTGAACTGATTTCAATTACTTTTGCTCCAATAAAACCCAGCTTTCCAGAAAGAATCTCAGTCTTTGTTTGAAAGTCCTGGAAAACAGGCCAATTTAAACACCCTTTTGAATTGTTTTGTCCACTGTGTGAAGATATAAGGCCTGAAAGCTGGACAGCATAAACATTAATGCTTCTTTGATTTTGAGGTTTTGGATGAGTCTTTGATAGAGGAAAATTAGAAGTATAGTATTTAAGCTTCTCAAAGATACTCTGCAAATGTAAAAATGCATGAGAGCAAAATAAGGCAATAAATTGTTCCCTTATGGTTGTGAGGGAACTCTATCATCCATCATGTTTCCTTTTGCAAACTTAATATCCCCATGAATGTTTCAGCATTCAGTTTCATAAGATTTTTCTTTCATAAAAGATGTTCAATGCCTTTATAAGAGCGTAGACTGGTCATCCTGTACTGAGAAGTAGCTCATCCATATAATTGGAAACTTGAAGCAGTTGTGTTAAAGAATATGTTCTTACTGAAGGAGACCAGTGCACTAGAGTTAAATCCAGCTCCACTTAAATCCAGCTCTACTTAAGAAGCAGGTTTTAAAGATTTTGGCTCTGTATTGCGCCTTCAAGTGTAACTCCATATAACTCTCAATGAATACATAAAAGATGATCATTCTGGGTCAGGCTAAAGATTAATCTGGCTCAACATCCTGTCTCTGAAGTGAGCAACAACAAACATTCAGGGAAACAGTATATGAAAGTTGCAAATATGGAATCTCAGGTTATGGTTTGAGAAGTGTGTCTAATCTCTTTATAAATTTAGTCTTCTACAACTCTTAAAATTAGTTATACTTTGTATGAAGAATACAAACCTGCTTTGGCAGGGGGTCTGGACTTGATGATCTCTTGAGGTCCCTTCACACCCCTATGATTCTATGATTCTATGATATTTTTGCCTATTATGAACATCCTGCATGACAAAAGAACGATACTCTGATGCATCAGTCAATTTTAATAATAATGTACAGATGTTAGCATTTGGATATGTTCATACAGGTGTTCATATGTGGAAGCTTGAGGCAATTTCCCACTGGAAAATAAAGCCCAAGATGTGAATTTCTAAGTAACCACTCAGTTGTATATTCAGATATACACAGAAAAATGATAAGATTTATTTGCTTTCTGGTTATGACCTTCTCCTATAGAAACGGACTGAAATAACGATGATACCTGGGAAAGTGACTGAAACACTTCTAGCTATTTTTTTCACTAAATAAATGGGTGTTACTCCGATTATGTTAGTGAGAATTAATGTATTCATACTGAAAGGGAAATAAATCAGCCTGAAAAGTACAGAAAGTGTGCAGGTGTTCCCACTTTTAATTTTTTTCTCATTAAATTGCTCATTTGTAATTTCCCCATGTATTCATATCCCTTAGAGCTCTCCATTGAATATTTTTTTTTCATTCTGTATCCTCATAAGCATTTATAACAACTATATTCTCTGGTAAATCGTCTGAATTTCATACAAAAATAAATAAATAAATAAATAAATAAAACAGCTACTAATCAAACAAAACTAACCCAAACAAACAAAAAATTGAAAAAAAAAAACAAAAACAAGCAAACAAGCAAAACAGATAGAGGCAACCTGGAGTAATCTAAATATACATAAATGGATATATGTGTGTGTGTGTGTGGATCTTGGCATTTTTCAGTCTACAACTTCTTTAGGAAAGCATCCTCTAGGTTTATGTAGACTATATAATATCTTTTTTTCCAAAAGAATAACTCTTCAAAACTGAAATGGTCTTTCATTCACTTCTTCAAATTATTCAGTCCTGTTCAGCCTTTAAATTAAGACAAATTTCCATCTTTCAGACTTTTTTCTGCATGACATCTTCATTATCTGGACTTTTAAAACTATCAATTCAAGGAAAACTCAGTAATACCTTCTAATCTCTCATTTCATCCAGAGGAAAAACAGAACAGAATCTTATTTGTGCAAGGTCATACCAATCATAAATAGAATCCCTCCCTGTTTATGTCTAATGGGCAATCTGAACAGACCATTTCATTAGTTAAAATATTTTTAAATAGTTCTTATCTTATATGTGTGACACATGATTTTCTTCGGTTTGTCTTACAGAGGGAATCTCTGGCTCTCAGTCACTAAGTATTGTGGCAAAAGACTCCACACAAGGCATCAACCCTGAACCATTTTCCTGTGGCTTTTATGCAACCAGAAGTACCATGAAGGTACTTGGGTCCCAGGCCAGAAACACATGCAACACCTAGTGCAGAAATCCAGATAGTGTCACTGTGGGGAGACTGTACAAAGCAAGAATGGGTACATAACAGAATACAGTTCTGCACTGGTACAATGTACCTAATATAATGCTTGATAGTAGTATGAGAGAACAAAATGTGCAGAGAAATGCCCTAGTCTGTCCCAGAACAGACTCACTGCTACTGCTGTAACTGTTCTATCCCATAACCTCTTTTGATAATGCTACCAGTGTAACCAAAATAAACTAGTAATTTTTCTGGCCCACCAAATAATAACACTGTCTCCTTTCTCCCTATCTTACAGAGATGTGTGGAAACTTCTTGTTTCAATTTTCAAAATCCTTCAAAGTCTTATATAGTTGATTCAATATCAGAAAATTAGGTGATCTCCATGTCATACATCTCATAATTTCCAAATGCCATATAGCAGAATTGCCATCTCTCTTTCTCTTCAAATCAAGCATGGAAGTATTATTTGAAGGTATAACTTTTTACAAACAGAATTTTTGAACAATAAAGTTTAAAGTTAGGTTCACTGGTCATCTGACACCTTTAATGGGGAATTTAGCAATGCTTTAGTGTGAAATAACTTGACCATAACTTTTTTTTCTTTTTTTTTAAATTATCACAGAATCACAGAGTCATAGAGGTTGGAAAGGACCTCTGGAAATCACCTAATCTCACTCTGACAAAGCAGGTTCCCTACAATAAGCTTCACAGGAAAGTGCCCAGCTGCATTTTGAGTATCTCCAGAGAAGGAGACTCCACAACCTCTCTGGGCACCCTGTTCCAGTGCTGTGCCACCCTCAAAGTAAAAAAATTCTTTCTCATGTTCATATAGAACTTCTGTTTCTGCTGTTGCCCCATGTCCTATTGCTGGGTACCATTGAAAAGAGCCTGGGCCCATCCTCTTTGAGTCCCACCTCCCAGGCTTGTCTGTCCTGTGGCCCACAGACAACACACAACCTGGCATACCTTGTAATTAGCCCTGCCTCTGATGTCATGCCGTCATGGCACCAGCTCTTTCCAGCTGAATGACTCAGCCTGGTCCTGGACTTTCATTCATTGCTAACAACAACTCAAACATTACCCTGAAAAAATTCCTCTATGCTCAATGCAGCCCTGACAAGCCAAAAGGTTGGATGCTCACACTAGATATTTATAAGTGTTGTTAAGATCCTGTATTGGTCTTCTTCATGCTTAACAATCCCAGGTCCCTCAGCTCTCCCTTGTCACTAATCGTCTCCTTTAACCTGAAATAATCTTTGTAGCCTTCCACTGGACTCTCTCCAGTAGTTTCCTATCTTCCTTGAACTGAGGAGCTCAGAACTAGATACGGTACTCCAGATGAGGCCTCGTCACGGCAGACTAGAGGAGGTGGACTATCTCCCTAAACCTGCAACCAGAACACCATTGGGCATACTGCTGGCTCATGGTCAACTTGTTAAACTTACTCCTTAAGTGAAAGTTCAGTTTACTCTTCCATACATCTGCTTACTATAAGATTATCATACCATTACTGCATTCAAAAAGAAGTAACAAACTGATATGGCAGTGAGACTGAAAACAAAATATTACATGTACTAAACACAACCGATTTTCATACTCGGCTTCTGTATTCAGACTGTATGCTCCCTTGTTAAAGTATTCTACCTACCTAAAAATATATCAAACACTTCAACATGCAACAAAATAATAGTGTCATACTACACTGTTTATTCAGAACTGTATGTCTTTTGCAACCTTTTAAATGGGTAAGTGGCAAAATATATTTTGAAGCAACTTTCTGATACCAGAACACTGAAAATGAGAGTATTCATATTATATGCATAACTTAAGGAGTGGAAAACAATTTGTATTTCTATTAATACAAAAACAGTGGATTTCAGAGTTATAAATTATTAGATAATTCAAAGAATCGTACACAATAGGCTCTAACACAATTCTTACACAATATATTTCATCTATATTACAATTATTAATTTCAGAAATTCAAAATCTATCTAGAATGTAATAGAACGTACCTTGCTAATCAATTCTTGATAAAAATGAAGAAGTCTTCTAACGGACAATTGCAGCAAATTTTCTACAAAAGAACATTAGATGAATGTTAAGACAAAATAATCATTTTACTACATCGACCTATGTCCTTATTTCTGTGACAGTTATATCCATCCTCCATATTCAGTATTTGTGCAACCAAAAGATGGCAGTGCTTCATCAACAATTCCTGCAAAGTTTAAGTTTATCATTAGGTCATTATTTATGACATACGAAAGCTTTAAGAAAATGCACAGGCTTACAAGACACTCATTCTCACTCTCTCTCCTCAAATTTCAAAGGGAATGAAAGAGGTTCAATTTGTTTTCAAAGTGTTTCTGTTTCAGTTCTCTGACATCTTATAAAGTTTACTTGATTAATATTTTGTCTCAATTATCAAACAAGATTTTGTAGAATGCTTAATAGATACAGATTGGTTAAGTTCACTTCTACTACTTTAAGATTTAATAAACATGCAATTCTGTTTCTGGCAGTGACACATAGTGATAACTTCTTAGTCTTTTTTCAAATTTATGCAACTACTAGGATAAAATCCCTAACTCTTTTAAATGGAAATTTAAAGAAATAATTTTTAACCAAAGAAAAAAATAATAATTATTATTTAAATTATATGACATCTTTTGTAATTTTCACTTTGCATTTTAAGCAAAGCTGCCAGCATATTTCTCTAGAAAAGCTGTCTCAAAGATCATGTTTCTGACCTTTTTTTTTACCATATTGCATTTTCCTTTGAACACCTCTTTTCGTGCAAGAAGTTGTTCACAACAGCTCAGTCTTGTAAACAAATTTGTCAGATTGTATACTAGTGTTGCTCATGATGTCAGAAGGCCTGTGCTATTTACCATGGCCTTTGGTTTCATTTATTCTTGTGCTGCTTCTCAGAGATGTGTTCTATTTCATGTAGAACAGCTTTTTATAAAAAAATAAATAAAATAAAATATAATATAAAATAAAATACCAAGACATATACATAGTAACTAATGAATTATAATCAATTCAGTTGTTCTGTTCTGATTTGTCAAGTATTGTATTTAATTTTGTTAAACAGTGTTCTGATGGGTTTGTTAAAAAGTTAAATCAACCCTCAATATGTCATTTATTCTTGCTTAAAATGAGAATAATAATAGTAACTGTTTGTAAATTGTTTTAGAACTACACTGACAAGAAAAGACATAAATATACACAAACAAATACAAATAAGCATACACATGAGAGATACGTATTAAAAATAATGCTTTGAATGTTTTGAACTCAGTGAAATCTTTGATATGATCTCAGGTCTTTATTTTGGAAATTGAATCTGAATCTGATCTATACTAATACTTATCTGTTAATATCCATAAGAAGGTTTGGTATAAGGTTACTAGACTTCTTGTTTTTTAAAGGTAAAGTATAAATTTTTGCTACATTTGGAAAAAATGACAACTCAGAAATGTTTAATGAAGTGCACATCAGAACATTATGACCCTGTTCTTCAGTATATACTCAATTTCTTGAACAGATACACATCTTACATTTGTGCTAATGTGACTCTATGCATGAGGAGAGAACCACAGTATTTTGAGATATACATAGATGCATTTTCCATAAGTTACTACAATAGTATTTTTGAATCAAAAATAGAGCTTTGTGGCAGTTCATTTGACAGTTTCTGGCATTTCAGTTGCTTGGCTATTATAGGGAAGCAGTATTTGGCTATCTTGGCTGCACATTAATAAATTGTTCACCAGCCTGTATTTACCCTAGAAGTATCTATCCGACATCATTCAACTCCCTGCATTTTTTGCACCCAAAATGCAAATTTTTACATGTTCACAACAAAGTGACTAGTTTCTAAGGAGAGCTTGCCACTAGACGTTCATCATCTTTTCTACGAACAGGTTCCTTTCACCACACAGTGTGTGAACCTATACCAGTAAAAAATTGCAGTATGGGTTGTTCCTAATGAATTCACAGTGTTTCTGTAAAACAACAACAAAAAACAACAAATAAGAAAAGGGTAAGAGTAGGCTAACAGGAGAATTGTTAGAAGCAAAACAGCTCAGTACTTAAAAAGCTGTAGGCTAATCTAAATGTAATTTTTTGTTTGTTTAGCCTAGGACAATTTCAGTTTATGCTCTCTTTTACCTTACTTCTGCTATGGATAAGACCCAAGCCACTCATTAGATGACAATCTCTCTCTGGTTTCCCATGGATGCTGTTCCAGCACGCATATTGATTCAGCTATATAAAATGACTCCCTGCTCTTTGTGTGTCATGAGAAGTAAGGAGGAAAGTTGGAAAGGCTTTTCACTTTGCTAGACGATCTATGTTTCATCAGTGTGTTCATTCTCTTTCCACATACTCTAGCTGCAAGCGCACATTGTCAGCTCATATCCAGCTTTTCATTCAGCAGCATCCACAAGTCCTACTCCGGTGCTACTCTCAATACACTCATCACCCATTCTGTACTGATATTGGAATTTTCTAGATCCAGGTGAAGGTCCTTGAGGATCTTGGTCTTACTAAACTTCATGAGGCTGACGTAGGCCCACTTCTCAAACCTGTCCAGGTCCCTCTGGATAGCATCCTTTCTGATATCAATTGCAACACTCAGCTAAGTATAATTTATGAACTTTTTTTGTTATCTTTCCCAATTTCTTTCTCTTTTTCACCAAACACAACACAATTACCAGATTATTTTACTCTACTGGATTCATACCTCATAATAATGGCATAATGGCAGTTATGCCATTTCACTCTTCAGCACTGCCCAAGATGCCTATCCTTATTTAATGAAGTTGCATTTTTCAGCAAGTATTTCTCTGTTTTATGACTCACATGGCAGTGGTGAACCTACTCTTTGTGAATATAAACAACATTAACTATAGTAATAATATTTTACTTGTCTTTCCATTCTCATGTCAGAATTTGCATGCAAGAAGATATTGTCTGCACAAGAAATTATGTTGCAAACCACCAAATAAAGATTAATATTTTGAATAAGTAGCAACAATTTACTATTAGCCTAAAAAATGATTTGCAGAGTTATTGTAATAGTATGGACAATGGAAATTCCTAGGAAACATAAACAGACTAGTGAAAAACACAGTTCAGAAGAACTCAGGGTACTCTGACACCACACTACCCTGAAAAGTCAGCTTCTGGCCTGTTTCATGATGGCTAAATCAATTATAGTCTTAAATTGACTCTAGACAAAATACACCTTAAACATAATGATACAAAAGGCCTAGTAGGTCCACTGGATTCAACTAAGGTACGCTATATTTAGCTATCTACTTTATGGAATTATTATTTCTCCATCTTGTTTTAAAAAGTAAGTGCTGATTCAATATCAGTCTTCTCTTTGTTTGTTTGTTTTTGTTTTCCCCCCACTGTTTTTTTTTGTTTGTTTGCTTACTATAGCAACACATTTTTTTTCCCACTTCTAGTATTTATGCCTTAGCTAAGCAGTTAGCACTAGCAGGTTGAAAATGAGCCATTTTACCTTTCTGTGATTTCATTTCATTGTTTGTTAAAGTAAATATAGATTTAACATTGATTTCAAACTTCACAAGAAAATGAAGATACAAATCAGTATTACTAAAAGTTAGTGAATTGCGATAGCAACAAAACCCATCAAAATGCTACAAATAAAGGAAATCCAGTCTAAAATCATAAGGTCTTGTTCATGCTCATTCTTTTGTTATGCGTCAGTGAAAATCTAAATCACCTGACTTAAAACATCTTGTAATAACAATAAATGTGTTACAAAGAACTTCACCATCTGTCCACTGCACCCGTCTTACTGTCCTTCTTCAAGATCAGATATTAGCATAATAGTTTTTAGTTCCTTTTGTTGTTTACTGTTTCTTTTTTATCTTTGTTCTTTTCTCCTACTCTGCAAAAGTCAGCATGGTACTCCAGCTGTGAGAATAATCCTACCTACTGTATAATGATATGATTATAGTCTGTGCTCTGAACTATCAATCAGCTTTTCATTAGCATTATAAGCATTACACTGAGATGTTTAACATTTTTGTAAGTCTTTCAGCTTTCCTCATATACCTATTTTTGAGATGATGAGAAATTCTAGTCTGAGAACCTGTTAAAAAAAATTAAATGAAAAAAGTTAAAATTGGATAGGCATCACAGTAAACTTAGGAGAAAAAAGTTTAATCAAGGAACTTCTTCAATATATCTTCACTTTAAAATCATTGAATATTTTGGTTGAAATCTGTATTATTTCCAATTGATTTTGTCTTCCTTTATTGGTCCTTAATTTTTTTAGGGAAAAAACAAAAAAACAAACAAAACCAGCAGTAAAGTTGAAACTCCTGGCATCTGGTCATCTGTTGAATGTTGTTAACATTCAACTATTGCAGTGATTGAGATTACAGTGACTTTACTGAATTATTGTTCCTATAACCTCTACAAGAAGAAACTCATTCTCACTCACACAAACTGAAATCTCTTTCCATGTAATTGTATCCTACTTATAAGAACCTCTTTTCAAATAGGAATATTGCTAATATATGTTTAGGCCATTACTAAGTTGCTGAGGGATGTTCTAGAAGTGCAGAGAAATGAAAACAATATTGGTCCTTATTCCAAGAAATATCCACATTCTGCCAAGATCACTTACTGGGAGTATCCTTGATAAAACTATCTTATCCCATTGCTCACAGTATTTCAGGAGGAAACCTAAAACATTCAAGTAATCTAAGGAACTTTTGTATGATATAATTTTCATGCTGTCTATTGTTATCTTAAAAGCAGTTCAATTTCTTTTTTTGTAATATAATCTCTGGAGTAAGCATGTGCATACAATTACATTTTTATGTTCTAGTTCTATTACACGGAGTAATTCCAAATCTGAATGTTCTCTTGAAGATAACTCTTTCAATATTTTAACTGTATTCAATACCAAATACCAATAAATTGTGTGTCCCTTGGGATTATTCTAAGACACTCTGCATGAACTGAAAGAACACTCTAAGCATACACAACGCATAAAGTACCTCTTTCAAGTACCTTTAATTATTTGCACAATTTTCTAAATGCTCATTTTTAGAATCTGGACAAATCCACAATTAATCTTGTATTATTATTTCTGCATTATTAACACAGGTTCTGAAGGATTTTGTAGATTCTGAGGTAGTTCTATTAACAATTCTTTTTTGTTAAGGCCATAAAATAACAATAAATAAATAAATAAATAAAATAATAAGTCTTAACTATAGACCTGCAGAGCTTGTGAAAAAGCAACTTAATGAATCATATCTTACAAGTTAGCTTACTCTCGTTCAGTTAACTCTAGATCTGATTTTGAAAAATACAGTATGGAACTATCATTCTTTTTAGACGTGATCAGACACAAAAATTTTTCAGGAATATTTGAGCTCTGCTCACTTTGGCAAATAGTAAGTAGTAATGAAGAGTAATGGTGTAAGGCACAGTGGCATCAGAGTCATTTTATGTAGCCAGGGATTTACTATTCTTCATGTAAGAGTACTGAACAATGTGGAGAAAGGGGAAGAAAATTAACAATATTTCTATGCAGATCCAGCTCTGCCTTTCTAGAGAGGAGTGTGAAGTGTGGATTACTTAAATGGGATAGAAAAGGTGATGAAAAACAGCATGAGATCTATTAGCCACAGGCCCAATGCAAAGCACATTTTGTAGCTAAAGTAGAAAGGCTTAAATAGTAAATATTTCCCCAAACCTAAAAAGAGTTTTCCAAAAATACTTGTAGCCAGAAAAAGAGCCACTGAGTCTTAGTAACATTTACCTACTTTTTTTGATACATCATCTATGTTACTGATCACACACACTTGTTTTCCCTGGAACTTCCTTTTCTGTTTTGAAATCCTGCCCATTTCTTGATGAGCCAATCTTAAAATAAATAAATAAATAAATAAAAAGTGACTAATTCTCTTTCCTCATTCAGAAAAGCAGAACTAAGTTTAACCGTGAGCTAAAATTAGATGTGAAGTTATTCTCAAGAACTATTCATGTGCATGAGACTGTTTGCTTTACCACGAGCACTTTTTATACAATACAGCACAACAGGGGGCAGAGGGGCAAGAACACAGCAGCCCTCCACGGAGCATAAAGGCAGGCCTGCCAGCCAGACCTGGCCCACTGCCTCAGTCAGGAGTAGGGCAGGACAGAGGGCAACAGGGACAGTCTCAGCACCAGGCATCTCCATAGGGATGCTGAGTCAGAATACTGATCCACGTCCTGAAGAGGCCAGGGCATGGCTGTTGTCAGCTCAAACTGATACCATGTCTGCACTGGCTTAAATCTTTTGTTATTCAATGGATTTCCAATTGGAGGAAATATAGGGGCCATTTCTGGCTGTAGCACAGTAAATCCATCAATGCATCTTTTAACAAAAGTACACATTAATCTGTAACGTTCCATCCTTCATTGCATGAACACTTCGGGAAAACAATGTTTATAGATAAAATATCTGAATTTTACATATGTATAAACCAAATATTTTTGTTTATTTTGTAGTTCTGCAACAAAAATCTGGTCAAAATATGGAAGAAAACAAAAGAGATAAGAATAACTGATTATATACTGTTTGCTATAAATATATGAAAATTCAGCATACTGATTTTTTTTTTTTTGTGTAAAAAAGAATGGTTTCAACAGCATGGGCTTAGAGAAACATTTCATACAAATAGAAGAAGGAACAGCGACTGAGCATTTTTGAAACTGAAAAAACTGGAAGATCAAATCTGACAACCTAGATGGGTCTTCCCCACTCACTGTTACCAGCTAAACTACTGGTAAAGTAAGAGTTTTCTCACTGGGGAACAAACAAACAGGAAAAAACAAAACAAAACAAAGAAACATTCTAATTCTTATCTAACTACTTAAAATAATCGGGTATATTTTACGGGTTACATGTTAACAACTTAGACACATGAAATACAGGTGGTGTCTCATTAGCGTGAAGTTTTCAGGCATCACAGACAACCACCACTATTTATTGTTGTTATTGCTAATTTCTTACAGAGCATCAGAAGTATTATAAGAAGATATCCTAAGTGTCTTGTTGTATTAAATTAACCTGCACTGTATGATATACCAATCACTGACTTCTTAAAAATAAAGCACCATGAAGAAGACAGTCATAAAAAAAAAACTTTGTAAGAAGACTTCTTAAATTTCACAGGCAACAATATCTTAATCATTGCAAGTGCCTCTTTTAAAAGTTCTGAAGGTTGACAAATAATCTAAATATACTGCTCTAAATGTCAGTATTTTGTTCTGCAGAGAGTTGTTTGACAGTTACAGAAATATTGTATGTCTTCTTCATGGAAGAATCCAGGCAAATAATTTTCTCCCTGAGTCAGAAAAGTCTAAAACCTAAGGATTATGCACAGAATTATCCATTGAACTTCACTAGATATTCAAAGCAGGAAAAGGAACTGAGATCTGGGGAGGGGGAGGGAGTGGAAAGAATTTTACTGTATTATATAACACAATAATTTGAAAGCAGAACACAAACTCCTTGTACAATAATTTTTTCATCTCTACTTAAATTTATGTTGTACAATTTCAAAACACTGATACTGTCATACATTCAAGTTTCCTTAGGCACATTCTTTACTTCTCATTTGATCCCATTTTTCCTCACTGAAAACAAAATAATAGGAAACTCACACTTTTTTTTTTTTTTTTTGTGGGAATTCTAGTTGTTGTTATGCAAAACTTTTTACAGAATATTTACTGCAGAGATTAACAGATGATACAGTGCAGTTGTTTGGTAATGACGCAAGAAAACACATTTGATTCACAATGTTTGCACAATGACACTCATGCACATAATGCTGTCTAGAGAAAATGGCATAGAAAAACTTAAGAACTGTGGTGTCAGAAATTTTTTTTCACCTTCAGTTTATTGTGCCAGTATTATTTTTAGACTCAATGAACATTCCTACAATAAACATAAATATTAATAGGTCCGAAACAGAGAAGTTAAGACAACAATTACAGGAAACCAATTCCTGAAAAAAAGTACAGGAAACGAAATTGACAAGATAACATTAAGATGCAGTAGTGACTGTACTGAAACTACTGTTAAGTGACATTTTTTATTAATTAAATGAAAACTTACCATGGATTTCTAAAATCCAGTATGTCTCAAAGGGATTCTTGAATTGCAAATCTCTAATGCTAGTAACACCCAATAAAACTGTTTTCCTATCATGAATCTTTCAATACTCTGTTGCTAATAAAAAGTATTTCTCATCTTGTCATGAACCTGTCAAAAGAATCACTGCCAATAAAATTGACATGTCTAATATACATTTCTTCCCAAAATCTTTTAGGCCTCTTTTCCCACTAGAGACATTCATTTTGAACTTCATAACTTTTAATATAAAATATTTTAAACATTTTCTTCCATGTCAAAAGTTTCAGTGATTCATTTTTACATATCTCTCAGGCATATAGGTTATAACTTAAAAAAAAAAAAAAAACTTCATTTTAAACACCCTTAAATCTACACTAACACAATTACCACTACCACAAATAGCTAAAAGACTCTTACAGAAGACTCATTATTTTCTTAAACCCTTCCGAGTTACACAGGTGAAAAGATCCATTAATTTTGAATTTCCTTAATGCAAAACAAAATTTCTACTTGAAAACTAATTAAAAATTTTAAAAACATATTTGATGAAAACTCTAATTTTATCTCTAAACCATACTTTTTTTTTTTATCTTTAATACTTATTTTTAATTACAAATTCAAAAACAATTGTAATCTTAAGACAGATTTTGAATGTGAAAATTAACCCAGGTTCCAAACATAGGTGGCATTTTTTTAAAAAGGCTCCTACCCTGCAATGAAAACTTGGATCTAGAGAAAACAGATATTTTTATATTACACTAGTAAAGACACAAAAATGGATTATAGCACTTGCTATGGCAATTCTTTAATTCACTTTAAACTGGAAATTTCACAAAGTTAGAAGCTCACATTTCTCTCCTTCCAGTGACTCATGCATAGATTCACATCCTATGAGGCCCAGTTGAATAAATTTCACTGAATTTGGTAGGAACCAGATTTAGAAATAATTTTTTTGGTCTTAAGTATAAATACGTTCTAGAGTTATCTTATTAAACAGAGTAAAAATATCTAGAATGAAGAAGAAATGAAGAAGAAGAAATGAAAGGGAAGACATAGGAAGCCAGTGTGGATGAACAAAGACCTGGTGTTTAAACTGAGGAATAAGGAAACACAGACTGTGAAAGCTGGGATGTGTGTCCTGGGAGGATTACAGGTATACCACCTGGACATGTCGACATGGGACTAGGAAGACACAGATGAAAATGAACTTGGTGAGAGATTGGAGATGATAGAAAAATTCTTCAAAAGATGGTAGACCAAATACATAGGGTGATAATACAAGGCAGAAACTTACTACTTCTATTCACAGCAAAATTACTATGCTTTGTAGCTTTTTATACATTGAATTTTGAATGTTGAACATTCTTTCAGAAAATAGCTGTGTTGCCTATTTCCATTCTTTTAAGATTTTCACATTTTTTCCTTTTCAACTTTACACATCAAAGGTAGTAAACTTCCTCATTCTCTTACATTAAACAACAGATTATCATTGCAATTATCTGTGTAATTTGTGACACATTTACTCATTTTTATTTAACAGCAAACACCTGTCACACCAGTGCTCAGCTATACATGGAAGATTTACAGTAATTTTTTTAATGTAAATCTGAGCTCTCAAACATCTCAAAGATTTAAGAAAAATATGTGAAAATATGTGGACAATATTCAACTGCTATAACTTATATTTCATGCTTTTTTACAGTTTTCGTAACATCTGTGTGTCTGAGGTACATCTGGATTCTTACACTTTAACAAACTATTAATCAAAAAACTGAGAACAGCAATCAATCAAACATGAAAACAAAGGATGAAACAACAGCTCAGCTGAAATTATAACAGTGGTTTAAATAAGACTAATTAGTTCAAACTGGATTTATAACATCCTATTTTTGCTCCCATTTTATTATTATTTTTTAACCACTGTTCTATCTCTGCCTCCTTTGGGAAGAAGAAAGTAAGCTTTTAAAATGTCTTGGTTTGATGCAGATGCAAAGTAATATTTTTGTTTTGTAGGTATTTTGATAGTGTGTATATATGTATACCTAAACAGACGGCCTTTATCAGGTCCCATGTTGATAGAATGAACGCATGTACTCACGTTGGCTCACACATAAATATGACTACAATGGCTATATATGTATATGTATATATATATAGCTTTATATAATAATCTTGCTCTAGCAATTCCCATCAGATTTTCTTGTCTACTAGCTCTGGATTTCATCAGCCTAGCAATTCCACTTCACGATCTTCTATTACCTGCACTTGGGATCATAAACACTTGATAAAATTAGAGTCAGACTTCTAAAGAGCAATCCTGAAAAATGAAGAAAAACTGTACAGTTTGAAATATTCTTTCCCATCACGCCTATAGGCTACAGAAATCCCTTTTCTCTCATAGTCCAGTTCTTATGGCATTATTTTTAATTTTTTTCTCTATCAAGAATCCATTAATTTATTCATCAGCAACAGGAACAACAACAAAATAGTGACTGTAGTCTGCATAGTCCACCTTAAAGCAAATTACTGGAAATTCTATGAGATAAATTTAGGACTTTCATACTGATATGACTGATGAATGGATTGTCTCTTCAAAAAGAAGCAGCTTCAAAAGCTGAAAAGGAAAGCAGATGAAAAGAAGGTCATTTCATTTGACTTCTTTCAGCAGAAAAACAACCTGTAATGTTTGCTTCAAGCAGTTCATTACTAATACCTCTGAAACTCAGAGCCTGAGTATAAATGCACAGACTGCTTGTTGCTCTCAGTCTTTCTCCTCCCTATATTAAAATGACTTATAAAAGTGTTAAAAACTTGCAAAAGCAAAGTTTTGCCCTGGGAAAAGCTGGTAGTATTCTTGACTTCAAAGAACGATGTGTAAGATCACCTGGGAGTACAGTTTTCCCCTTAGTAATGCATGATGACGGAGATGTACACTTGCTATTGTGTGGATTGCACTGAGTTTACCCTAAGGAAACAGATAGTACAGTCTGTGACAAGAACTGACATCTACCGGACATGTGATACTTAGATGTGCACAGCATCCTGACCCCTCTCTGTAAGTGCTGTATCATTTTCATACCTGCTCTCTCTGTCTTGTACCTTTTCCTCATATTTCTCCCATTCCATTGCAAGTTGCTTTTGACAGAGTATTTCTTTTGCATTTCCTCAAATTTGAGAAAATTTCATCAAAAACTAAAAGTTTCTGCTTCTTGGAAAGACTATCAACTATTTCCATACTACTACTACTTATGGAAACATCAACTAATTCATGTTCAAACTCACTAGTTTTAGCTAACACTAAACTCAACAGATTTATGTGTTAACATTTTATTAGTTTAATAATATGCAGCCAATATAGCTGCTTTTTTCCTTTTTTTTTTTCCTTTCTTTCTTCCTGCAAGCCTTTCTACCTTCCTTCCTTCTTCTGTTTTGGATAAAGTGACACATCATGGCATCTAAAAATGTTAATACAGGACAGCCTATCTGAGGATTTCAATAACATGAAAACAAACCAGTAAAGGCCACAAATTTATACATTTTATAGGTTGGTTTGATTTCTTCTCAGAATAAACAGAGTTAAAAATAAACTACTTCCCACAGAAAAATCAGGACTTTGATTTTACATTTTAATGTTATCGGCCCTGAATTCCTCACCTATATTTTAATTTTTCACAAAGTATAAAAGCCTAGACTGACAAAATCTCAAACTCTCATTTCTTGAACAGTTTTTTTTCTTAATATACTTAATGATTTATTTTGAAAAAATTCTTATACTTGGCGGGCCAGAACAAGTAAGGTACAGCTACAGTTCACTACTTTCAGCACACTGTAAGGTAAGAAAAACATAAGATCAACTGTAAGTAATTATACCATTACTAACTTTCTAAAGAAGTAGTTATTAACAAATTGTACACCGAATAAAATGAAAACATGCCATTAAAAGAAAACCCTCACATGACTGTTAAAAAGCTGGTAAAAGAGATTTGAATTATGTAATTAAAATTCAAGTAATTCTTTAAAGAACATATGTTAATATGTTTATTTCCAAATTCATCAAAAACTAGATATACTTAATAAAAAGCAAATCACATCCATGAAGTGCATGTGGAGAATTACTTAATATAGCTACCTCTACAGACACACTGATACAGAAAGAAATCTATGTAATAAATTAGCCAAGTGTTGACATCATCTCAAAGTACCCTCTGAGTTTAAGCACAGTTCTGTTTCTCTTGTTTCATGGCCAATTCTTATTAATGGATCAGAGTTCTTTGTTTCCTGCCTGCTGTTACTGCAGCCATCCACTCAGCCCAAGCAGTTTTTATTTGCAAAACATTTTATTCTTTTTTGACAGCTGACAGTGGTTGAGGTATCTAGTCTCATACTGTGTGCATTTGTCAGACTCTTCAGTTAGGAAAACCTTGTTGGCATTTACAAAATCTTCTTGAGCTCAAGACAGCTTACAGCCTAGTAAAAAAATAAAAGTATTCATTCACAGCATCCAAAACAAACAGCTATGTTCTTTGCTTGTTTGTTTTGATAAATGATGTAGTTGAAGAAAAGAAAACAAGGTAGCAATAAGATGGAATTGTCAAAAGCTTTTCACTTCTGTCCATCAAATCATCTTTGCACATCTGACAATGTTATGAGAAGGCCTCTGTCTTTCTGCATTCCTTGTTTTCTGAGGTTACATCTTAAGTGAGAATTCTTCCACATTTTAACATCTAGGTTTTCTAATTGCTTTTTTTTCCCCAACTGATGCAGTTTAGAGGGTCTAGACAGTTTAAAACCCACTTAACTTTATAGACTGATAAATTTTCTTCAAGAAGAACAGAAGTCAATATCTACGGAGCTCAGTATGTACTTTTTATAGTGCATTCTGGGACTCCACTGTCCAATATATGACTGGATCTCAGTTATGGGAGAAAACAAGCTTGTCTTTACTGACTCAGGGTACAGCTGCACATGAGCTTCAGCCAATCTTGTTTACATATGCAAGAATCCTGGAGCCCTCAGCAGCATAGTCAGTCATTTGTGCTGATAATGCTCATATATTCTAATGGTAAGACATTTTGCTTAGTTGAATCTTTCATCTTATTTGTTTCAACATTTTTGTAAAACTAATCTTCCCAGCAGCATAATTTCTGAGAAAATTTGAAAAGACACAAGGATTCTAAAAACCTCAAAATGGACAGAACAGTTAAAATGTCTTCAAGATTGCAAACGACAGGTTGTTGCTTCAAAATTTTTCCAGGAAAAAAATATATTTTCAAGTAGCCTCCAATTTTATTTGCAAATGAGTACAGAAAATGGAATTGTTAAACCAAATCACATGTGTTTCTTGTACAGAAAAAATACATAGGGACTATATACAGGATCAAAAAGAAACAGATCTAAGTAGCAAAAACTGTTTTACTGACACTAGAAGGGGACCTACCTATAAATGAGCTGTAAAAAGAGCCTGCAAAAGTCGAGGAGCCACGAGAGAATACAAGTTTCTCTTACTAACTCTGGCCTTCTTCTCCCATTACCCATTTGTGGCATATTCCAAGCTCTGGATGTAATACTCCTTATATAGATATGTAATTTTTAAATTCTTGTACTTGCTACCAATTTAGTTTGGAATCATCTAAAGGATTCAGGTCATCGTCTATAAAAGTGAACATTTTTGGGAAGCACATTCTCATCTCCTCTTGCTGTTTTTATCATAGAATAGGTTGAAATGCATATTTAGAAACATTCCAGAAACTGTTACTGGTATTTCTGAATTTAGTTAAGATATCTGAAAGTGTTCAGGAATTTATCAAGTAACAAATTTGCATCAGTGACTAACCACATATGAACTGTGAATGTTTGCTTTTCTTTTGCATACCATTATGATATGACATTTTTATGTAAGGGAGATTCCAGGAAACTCCCAGGAAATCCTTTTAACAAGTCAGGATAAAACCTAAATATTTCCGCTGCGGTATGTTCAGATAGCATGTTATTGGAAGATGGTGTAATTTTTCAACGAAACAGTTCAGTGACCACTGAAGTAAAAACATTTCAAAACCAAGTACTAAAATGCTAATAATTACATAAAAGGTAGCCAAATTCCACCCGCAGATTGTGACAGCATCCTTATTAAAATTTATTTACAATATCCTAAATAAAATTGTATTTCCTTTATGTCTATAAAAAGCAATAATTTGAGTACATTACTTATTCATTTTGCCACATAATAGCACCCTATAGTTTGCACTGCATGAGAGGTACTGTAACCACTTGCTGTAGAAAAAATAACAGTGCATTAATCAGCCATTCCTGGGAAACACACGCAAATGATGAAGGAAAGTGAATGACTTAGAAATTTAAAATACTGTAAATACAAATAGGAATCATATCTGAAAATCTCAAAGAAAGTATTAGCCAGAAAAAAAATTGCATGCATCAGGGAATTAAAATAAATAAAAAGGAATCCTAATGAATGCAAGCAGAGCTTAAACACTCATACTGAAGATTTTTGTGATTAAAGTTCAAACAAGTCCCATGTTGTAATCAATTTGGTCCCAGATGTCTATTCTGGTAATAATACTGCTGTGTTCACCATTGTGATATCTTAATAATTAAAGAGAAAAGTCAAAGTTGGACATGCTATGAAGAATCTTCTAACATGTTTGAAGAACATTAAAATATGCTGTCCATTTAGTGGGAAGACTGGTGATTATTAAACATCTTTAGCATAAATTTAAGTTTCAGTGATTCTTATTAAGACTTTTCATGAGACAGACTATCAGAACCAAGTTTTTATATGTATGTATCAGTACAGCCCTCACTCATTTTAATTTAATGTACATGTGAACTAGAAAGAGAGGCGTTCTAAAGTAGCTTAGAAAATACTAATAGCACTACTTATTTACTACCAAGTTAAGATTTTTCCCCTTATGCTCTCATTACTGAAAAAAACGTATTTTCAATGTAAAAATATATGTCTACATAACTTGCATCTACTTTTATGAAGAATGGCTATCCTGATTTTGAAAAGAATGAAGTGTTGCACAACAGCTGGTTTGAATAAGATCACATCATATGTACTACTGTGCATCCACCACTTCTACTGTTCCAGTTAGTCCATTTATTTACTGCTATACCCTACTGAAATTGAGCTGAATTAGTAGGGTGAACTTTAAGACCTATGAGCCAAAACCATTTCTGTGTTCTGCTAGTAAGGGTTTATAATGCCTGAGGGCTTCAGTGTTAAGTAGAGCGCTTTGCTCAGTGAATAGTGTCACAGACATTTGTACAAACGCATGTTTGTTTCCAAAGCACTTGTAGAGTGTCTATAATCACCTCGTCCTTTGTAACATAGATTTTTAATAAATATGGTTAGCCTGGGATATTTTATAACCCAAATGAAAAGCTCCTGTAACTAAATATCACAAAGGACTGGAAGGATATATTTTATGTACCAGAATTAGAAAACCATTTGTTTAAATAAAGTCAAGCTAAGCACAGTAATTGATGGCTTCCTTACCCCCTGAAGTTCCATGAAATGACTGTGCCTTTATATAGTAATTAAAATGTGCCAACAACTATTTTATTGTCTCCAATGGAATTGTCAAGCACTGTTCCAAATACAAACCAGAGGCAAAGCTGCTAAACATGGTATTATCTGGCTTTGTAATTTGTAGCTTTGTGTTTAAAATAGACCAGCTGTCACACCATCCACCTGCCTCTATTAAAAAAGAAGATTCTGACATCCTCTACTTCTTACTTACTTTTCAAGTTCAAGGTACCTAAATTCTTTTTCTTAAAAAAAATATTTGTTGTTCTAGCTATAACACTGCTCCTCTTTAAAAATCTAAGATGCACAGGAACTACAGTCTATCATGTTTCAAGTATTAAAAAGGAAAATGATGTCAGATTTTCAAATAATCAGATTCCATCTTATTTTGCAAAACCTAGATACTAGTCTAGTTACTAAAGCATGTTATCAAAAGGTCTGGGGGAAAAGGTCTCTTAAGAGATTAAACTGCAGTATAAGACACTCTGGAAGGAAGCATACTACATACCCACAACCTATACTGATTTAGTTTTCACTACAACTAAAAGGCAAGACTAGAAATGCAGTTTGTACATATCAGCTGTTCCATTTTCCATTGAGCCTATATCCAACCAAAGAGCAAAACAAGAAAATTTTAAATGATGCAGAAATCTTCATTCTTCATCAAATGTTACTGTACTGGAAATGCTCTGATTCATTTGAAAACGAACACAGTTATGAGAATTATTATGGATTATTTATATTCCTTGTTTATTAAACAAAATTATTCTCAGAATTTCTCCACCAGTCGGTGATACTTCATGAAATTTAATCCTTTGATAATCTCACATCCACTAAAAAAAAACAATGTAGAGGTTAAGACACCCAAAATTTAAACAGGTAATATTTTACGTATTACCTTATATCATTAACTGTGTGATTCTTAAAGTGATTTTAATTACACCGCTTGCCTTCTGTTACTTCTCCAAGATTTCTTTCTTGCACTGTGAACATGTTGGAATGGGGTAACTGCATAAGGCAACTCCAGAACTCATCCAAATATTCTTCTGTAGGAGTAATGTTATATCACTAACCCATTTTTCTTACTCGCAATTTAGAGGATCACGATATAGCTTAAAGGATTTACACTGACTTCCTGAGTTCTACTTTCAGTTATTATTCATCTTGAAATACTTAACATCTCAAAATAGATCTCAGAATTTAGCTGCATGAAATTTTTGCATGAAGTCATCGCTGAGATTCCAGAACTCTGAGGAGACTCCATAAGAAAGCAGAGTAAATAAAGGTTTTCAGTATTCTTTTTTAGTATTTATCTGTTTATATATAGTTTTGAAAATAAGGTGTTTTTTTTTTTAATAGCATCTACATGCAATGCCATTGACTGCAATATGTCACTCACTGCAGATGCAAAAACTGCACACTTCTAAATTGCAATAGGCTTAAATTTAACAAGCGTGCAAAAATCCTAACCTGGGCATACCTACAGTTCAATTATAAATATAACATTATATAATAATGTAATGTATTATACAGAGAAATAAAATCTCCTTTTAGAAAGATATAATCATTTTTCTGTTTAGGTATTTAATTAAAATATTTTGACTTCCTAGAACAGTTGAGGGAATATTTTTAATATTAAAATCATATTGAGTTAGACATAACAGAAAGGATGATCATGTCTTAATGTTGTTTAATTAGATTGCAACTTCATTAATGTTTATAATTCCAAGCATAACTGATCCAGTATGAGCAAAAATTATCTTAATAAACATTCCTCATGGAAAGTTAAATTGACAAATAATTTTTATTTTTACCCACACTTCAACATGACCATGTCTTGTTCACACTGGGGGCAAAGACAGAAGATGCAATGCCCTTCCATCTGCACAGATACTCAGCTTTTTGGCTTCTCAATCTTTGTTCTGATTCCATTAACTAGGAACTGAAAATTCTTCTAAGTTATTTAGTATTCAATGTTCTCCAACTTGAAACTATATAGAAGTGTAGTAACATCTAGACTTTCTATTCCACATTTACGACACTTGGGAGGGAAGAAGTAAACTTCACCTAGTACTATGCACCAATAGGTATTTACAATAGATTGAGCTAATCAAGCATGAAGAACCAAAATTAATCAATTTTTAAAGCAGACCTAACTGAGCAAGAGAATAAAAGTCTTTTTCACCTTTTACAGCAGAGAACTATAACAAGCAGAAGAAGCTACGCCATGCTGGATACTGGAGTTCCAGCTCTAATGGACCCCCTTGCCCCCTTCCAGACACAGCTGAGCTGGTCAGTCACAATGTTGACAACTCTGAGAAATCATATTTAAGAAAGCTAAGAGCAAGAAGAAAAAACGTGAACAGATCTGCACAGACTAAGGTTGATGAAGTAGGAGAGAGAAGGCGTACAGCTTGTAGAGAAGACTGTAGCAATGCAGGATGTCCCCCTACAGCCCATGGAGAAAAACAATGGAGAACACATCCACACTGCATCCTGAGGAGGACCCCACATCACTACATGGAGATATACATGGAAGGAAGCTGTAGTTCCTTGAGATCTAACACAGGAGATCTGTGCATGGCCTGTGGCCTTTAAGAAGTAGCCCACAACTGGAGTTGTCTGCTCCCGACAGACCACTGCCCTGGTTCCCACTGGGACTGAATTAATTTTCTTCATAGTATCTGGTACAGTGCTGTGTTTTCAATTTAGAATGAAAACACTGTTGGTAACCACTATAATTTGAGTTGTTGCTCAGCAGTGCTTACACTAAGTCTAGGGGTTTCCAGCTTCTCACACTCCCCTGCCAGTGATTAGCAAAGGCCACACAAGAAGCTGGGAGAAACAGAGCCAGTACTTCTGTCTCCCAAAGACCAAAGAGATATTTCCTACCATTGTACCATAGAGAACAATAAAACTGGGGGAGCTGGCCAGGAGTCGGCAAAGGCTGCTTCTGCTTGAGAAACAACTGAGCAGCAGTCATCTGTTGATGAAATCCGCATTGTACATCACTTGTTTTGTATACTCATAATTATTATTCTTTCCTTTTCTCTCCTATAAAAAGACTAAAATAGAGTATCTGCTCCAAAATTAATGCCTCCTATTTTATGTATCTGCTTGGAGATTTTTCTGCTTAACAAGTATGCAACCTATCGACCTTCTGAGCTAATTAACCATCCTTTAAATATGTTATAGAGTTAAGGGATAGAGGGTCTCCTCCTGGTATACCTAACATTTTCATTCCAACTCAAGCCTGATTCTGAATATCACCTAGGTAAGTGCCTAAACCAAAGCAAAGAATCTTATAATTCTTCAGAGCCTTTAGTGTCACTAAACTGTATTATTATATTTTGGATCAGCATGAATGAATTAGTCTAAGGGGCCCAATGATTTGAAAGAATTATTTACAGATTTTCTACTGCATTTTCTCTCTTATTCAACTGTTGCTTGAAAATATAATACTCAACTTCGGTTTTAGAAAAGAAACATTGTCTCTAATTCCTGTCTCCTACTTAGGTGCTGTAAGGTGATGACAACAGCTGGTGTTATGTTGTTAACACAGCAAACAAATAAATCAGCAGGAACAGTACATAACAAATATTAAACACAGATGCAGTTGCTTTGAATCAGACGGTGGAATTCCAAAACAATGTTCAGGAGCGTGTTGCTTCACCTGACTAAATTCATAATTTTAATGCAGGGAGTGGATTCCAGAAAGAGTTTTTTCAAGTATTTCAGCAATTGAAAGCCTTGAGCTATGTTGGAAATGATATTGAAGGCTCCCCTAACTGAGTCATTCCCCATGAGGAACCGGCTCTTTTCCTGCAGACATAAAGGACATGATCATTTAGCTATCTCCAACAGAATCTACTGAGCACAGCCAATTATCCTTACAGTAGTTTGATTAAAAATAAAGCCTATAAGTCAGGTGTTGATAGGATTGTTTTGTTGATTTTTATTAATATAAAATTTGGAGAATTGGTAATTTTTCACAAATAAATTGATGCATAGGTGTTGCTTTGCTTATTTCAGAGTAGTAATAGTAGCACTTGAAGCGACATCAAACTTATTCCTCGCACATAACACTGTTAGCATATGAAGAAAACACAAATTTCATGGAAGTTATTACAGAGAAGGAGAGATATAAATCAATTATATTCAAATATAAAAATCCGATAAAAATCTATGCTCGAATATGAAATTCTTTCTATGTGATGCTACTGGTTCCATCAACTGTGGATAAAGATGAAGAATCAACATACAAGTATTACATTCTGTATGGTCAGGGACAAATTACACAGCATGCTATGGAAAATGATCTTTCGATGTCATGAACAAACATTTTTACTATCTTACTATACTTAAAATATACAAAAATTAATATTGACATTTCTCACTGCATGGATCACAACTATTATTCTAATGAGCCTTTAATTGCACTAAGAAAAAACACAGCTATTTAGAATACAATTATTAATTTTCCACCTATTATAAATTGATAGCCCTACATCCAAAATGGTAAAGCACCTTTCAGTATGACAGCAAATGTGAATTTCATACAGCTCATGAGGACTAGTATCAGGTTAGTCTCTGAATTGCTCTTCTTTCATATTACAAGGAACCACATATTTTCTGCTGCGCAAGAGTTTCTCCAAAAGCATTTAGAACAAACGTTTGTGTGATTTAACTGAACTGTAAACCATTTAGTAAACACAAGTATCTTAAGGAAAAGAGCTAAAAGGTGAAGTGTTATTCATAGCCCAGGAAACATCCATACAAGATACCTTTCTCACTGCGTATATGTTTACTACTACACAGTTTTGTGTTCTATTTAGCCGGAAAGTCCTCATTTGAAAGAGCCAACAAAGTTATTCCATACCAGTTTTGAAATAGTGAGAAAATGTTGCTTTGGCAAAGAGAAAAACAGCATACATGGAAAATGAAATATATTTGGACAACAAAATGAGGCTGTTAATAATTCTTTGGCTGTAGTTAAGGAATAATTAAGTTACATTACTAAATAAAGCACATGAAAAATATTTTATGTCTACTAATACATTACGAGAAATCCACATCTCAATGTTTATACAGTATGATTTACTTTATATTCTATTAATCTAAACCATACTAAATATATTTCAGAAACACAAGCATATTATGATATCAAGCTTTACCGAGCTTTCTTATACAACTTCATTGATTCCTTTATTAATTGACAAGTTTATTCAAAGATAAGCCTGACTATATCTTATGCTTCAACTCTTCATTATTTCATACCTAAATCTATTTCTATTTATTATTATTAAATGTGAATGTGTATTCCTGAGTGTATTACTCTGTTCAAAAATATCAAGAATAACAAGAAAAACAGACTGACTGCTAAGACTGTGAGTCAGGTTCTCCCTTTGTATATATTTTTTTGTTACTTTTTACAATAGTTCAGGAAGAAAAATGAAGTCATTTTGTATTAATCTCCTTATTCCATTTCCTAGAGACAACAACAATTAAATAAAAACTAGGAGATCAAAGAGAAGTGCTTAATCCTCACCTTTATGAAGAATGAGTTCCCAGTAGTTCAATATGTTCTTCCATTTTTCAAAGCTAAGAGTTTGCAGTTTAACTGCTCACTAGCCTAATTATCACAAGCAAATGACTGCAGATAAAGATTGGTCATAATAATTCAAGTGCATTAAAATGCTGTTCTTACAAACAAAGAATTATTCTGGATCAAATAAAGACTACTCTTTTAATTGTCTAATTTTTTCTTCATGCATTCATAAGTATGATAATAAGATCCTTAATAAGATCTGATGTATTGTAGCAAGACAAAATGTTTGCTAATATGAGACAGAATTAACTCTGATCTTACTGCAGGAGGGAACATCAGATCACATTAAATTTTTTTCTTCCTGCATTGCAGTGGTTATGTAGTCTGCTTCACTGATGATCAGATTAGTGTGAAAAGAAAGACTTCTTTATCAAGAAGATTGGTTTTCCACAAACTCATCATGATGCAAGAAAACAAATTGTTATAAAATTCTGAAACTGTATGAATGGTTCACATTTTCTAAACAAGTAAGCAATGTGCTCAAAAAAAAAAAAAAAAAGAATAAATAATAATAATAATCCCTGCACCCAAATTCATAAAAAAAGAGTATAATTTGTATATTGTTTCAACAGACTTCATAGAAATCTGGAATGCACTTTTAAATAAACAAATTTGTACATTAAATATATGCATTTACATAAAACATAGAAGACTTTTTTTATGGCATGTCATTTTCTCATATATTAAAAGACATTAAATAATGAGATTTGTTAAAAAGGAGACTAACACACTGGTCTCAAATGTATGAAGTCACAGAAATGTTACTGTTTGAATGAAATATTTTAAAACAGTGATTGTGTTATGGTTACAAATGCATATACATAGTGGAATAGAGATACAAACACTAAATAGATCCTCTCTGCAATGTAAATACTGCGTTGTAAATACTCATAGGAAGTAGTAGTTGTAGCATCTTTAATCTACTGGAGCAAAAGCTGTGTGCAAATTACTCTAAATGTCCTTTTATATAACTTTACAGTTTAATTATAAAATTGAAGGTCAGAATTAATGTTTTACAGCCATAATACAAACCAATATGGTTGATACATATGTACAGATTTATCTAAAAAAAAATCTCTTATGTGTTACAAATATTAATAGCAAGGCAGGGTAATAAATCTCATATTCCTAACACTACCTACAGCTACTTAAAATACAAAATGATGTTTCAGAGATAGGTTACGTAGACAGAAACATTCACCTTAATTCAAAAATCAATATTGTGTAAATGAATTCCATATACACAGTTCCACATTATTTCCCTTATAATTGTTTCTATAAGGGCACCTAAAAGATGATAGCATTGGTGCTATTATAAAGTCCTTTTTGAAATCTATTAAAAGCTACATTAGGCAGGCAAATTTATCTGAATTCTTTTGAGTGCCAGAGACTGTAACTTCAAAATTTACACTTAAACATCCTCAGCTCATGCAACGCCTAAGGCCTAAAGCTCAACAGAAGAAAGGAAGGTTGCTCATCTTTGTTTCTGAAGCCAGGAGAGTCAGGTATGAAACAGCAAAGAATCACAGAATGGAAAAGCGGAAAGCAGAAACCAAAAGGGCAGCTGGGAAGGACGAGGACAGAAGATTGAGAATATGACTGCTTAATAGCAAGAGGGAGGATATCAACCTCCATCTCTCTCCTAAGCCAGGAAATGATGACTCCTTTATGTAAGTTAACAGTGATCAAAAGGAGATTACTTCAATTTAATAATCTTATTGAAAGATGCTCTTTTTTCCCCTCAATTTTTGAAAAAATCATTGAACTCAATGATTACCACAGGAATCACTAATGACTAGTTTACGTAATAAAGAGTAGACAGGAAAAGCTAGTCCATCCCTTTAGAGGAATCAATACAAAATGATGTTCCATATTTTTTCTAATACGTATTGTTTCCAGACATCAGAAGTTCTCATTGTGTCTGTCAGACACCTTGTAGGAGTGTGTCTCAAGGTATGGATGATCTGGTGAAATATTACCAAAAAGGGGTATACAAAATTATTTCAGTAACAACCATTTGATCTTCTCACTGTTAAGAAGTACAGAATCTACTGTACTGTACTGTACATGTATTTTAAAAAGCTTATGCTCTTTGTTGTCTCTGTGATAGTGAAGTAGTTAATGTAAAATCACAGGAGATTAATACCATATTGATCTCAGGTAGGTAAGAAGCAGTACCACTTTAAATAAATATTCCTGTACTTACTTTAGTAAATGTTATAAATAGTGCAAAACATTAAATCTATGTATCTATACCAGAACCTGCAAAAATGAGAGGGATTTCAAGAGTAACTGCTACATTCCCTCATACAGGCCAGATGGTACTTTGCTCATAGCTTTAAATAAGAGATGATACAGATTCCTACCCTCACACAGAGGTGTTAGCTTAAAGTGTGTAAGATAAAAAAAATGCTTTCTCTATTTTAAGCAACATAATGCTCCATGGGATCAGGAGCAGGGAATCCATTGTATAGTTGATCTAGGTTTTTACTGTCTTCGCAACTGCTGTGCAATGTCCAATCAAGCCTGGGGAAGTTTTAGACACTGAAAGGCAGAATATGTTAGCAAGTAATTTCTCACAGAAAACTACTCTTCTCCTGCTTTGACCTATAGCTAACTTAAAATAAGCTGTTTATAAGCACTTCATTTTGGAAACAGTTGTTTGCCAACACCCCATTCTAGCACCCATAACCAACTTTTTGTAAAAGGATTACAAGCACTTCTATCAAGTATGCACTACTTTCATCTTCGAAACAACATTTGGTGATACCAGAAACTCTTTAAGACTGAAACTTTCCTGTGTGAACACACTCCTCACTGGTTGTTTTAACTGTGGTACTTAGAGAAGAAATCATACAGCTGGTTTAATCAAGCAAGGAAAGAGCTAGAAGCATTGCTTCCTTTAGAGAAGAGCCTGATTGCCTGAATACTCAGTCTGTGATAGAGTATTTGCATGATTCAGCTTGCATATACAATGATAGGTGAATATCTCTCTGAAGCGATAAGAATGTCTTGCCTGTTTTTGGTTTCAGAAGACTTTCTGAAGAGTCTCTCAACCATCCATGCTGGAGAGTAAAACTTCATGGCCTTGATTCTGAACCTCTGGGGATCTAGGGAGAGGTACTATTCAGGTTAGGATTTAATAATCCCTGTGCAGCATAGCTTCCAAATCAAATGAAATATATTATAAGCAAGTGATGCATGTGGCAAATGCTTTCCAAACTGTTCTAGCTGATCATAAGATTGTTAGAATAACTTCACTGCTTTACTTAACTGTTGGCAAGGATTCTGCACAGCATAAAACCTCCACTGTACTTTCTTATACTAATTTGTTCATATAACTTTACAGCTATGTCTGTGAGAACACCAAATAACAAATGTGTTTATATACACAGATGTTGTTGCAGTTGTTAAGTAAATATGTATAAAGCTTCAAATCAAATCAGTGTTGATACTTCATGGAGAAATCAAAAGTCCCTCAAAAACACAGATATTCAGACAAAAAAAGTGTAGAAATGGAACATATATTGGAGCAAACAGCAGGAATTAGCTCAGATTTATACCCTACATTTTTCTAAACATTCTGTTTCTAACAACGAGCATAACAAACACTGGCAAAAAGAGCAAGCCTACAGTATATGCCTTTTATAGTTATCTTAGTCTTGTCTCGAACTAAATTCTCCTTTTTTTTTTCCCCCCTCCTCAGTTCTCTCTCTCATCCCACTAGGAAGAGAGGGGAGTGAGCAAACAACTACGTGGTACTTAGTCACCTGCCAAGTTAAACCACAATAATACGGCAATCAATAGTTTAGGTAATGTAAGAGTATGTTGCAGTAATATGCCCTTGGTATCACAGGCACATGGTGGGATGAATCACACAATGAAATATTATGACTGAGGGCACCAACGCTTTTTAAAAGAGACAGGAAGGGCAGGAAAGGCAGAGGAGTTGTCCTCTATGTTAGGATGCAGACAGACTGCAAAGAGCTGTCTCTAAAAAAAAAAAACAAAACAAAAAACAACCATAATTATGCTGAGAGGTTATGTATTAAAAACAGGGACTGGACTTTTAGAGACTACAAAACACTACTTACTCTACATTCTGCATTTCTTTGTAATTAAAGAAGCTGTAAGGTAAGAGCAAGAAGAACATAGTGGAAATGAAGTCAGAATAAAAATAACCATTCATATCAAGATAAAATTGAAGTGTTTCATTACAGGATATGATTGAGACGTGTCATACCCAGAGTCAATGGTAGTAATAAACTTTGATTACACAAGGAGCTAAACAGCTAATGAGCTTCTAGCACTTCCTACTAAAGCCAGCTATAGAGTTGCAGTGAAATATGCTAAAGGAATTGCGTATTCTAAAAGTGTTAAAGTCTTCATATAAATGATGCATTAAGAACACTGCAGGCTGAAACCATTCTTTGAGGACACAGTTCTGGTAGATAACTTACTGAAGACTGTATGTCTGAAGAACCGAAATAAAGCATTTTCCTTCTTGCAATTTTGATTGAAATATTCTGAGATGGAAAACAATATTGTTATTTTCCCAGGAGACACAGATGACAATTTGGTCATTAGTCCTGCAGGTTTAGAATAGGTCCATCGTATTTTAAAGTCAGGGTAGGAAACTTGGTTTCACATTATTTTGAAGGAAGGCATTCCACTCAAAAATAGGGACCATCACTCATTTTGTCATAATACTCATAGAAGTTACACTATGGAATGAGATGAAAGTCAAGCTCTAAGAAAGTTAGGCCTAACCAATTAATCTTTAAAAATGCCAGTAAGTTTCAAGCTGAGTAATAAGAAAAGGAGTTATTGGTGTGATGTGATATTCCAGGCACTTCTTGTTACCTGTGTATTAACTGACCTTTTTTGTCTAGCACTGTCATAAATTGGTGAGGCATGAAATGACCTATCTCCTCTTGATTAAGGAAGGCAAGAGATAAGTGTGGTTCATGTCCAAGAGATACTGATATACAGTTCTAGGCAATTTATCTTCTAAATTAACAAAAAATAACAGTAGAAGGAATAATAATATCTGTTGCATGCATTGTGTAATTTCTATCTTCATTTAGACTAATATAAATGAGTAGGAATTTTAGATAAGCATCTTACCTTAATAATTGCACAGAACCTGATAATATTTTTGTTTTACAATTAAATCTGTATCGTCTTAGTTCTTCAAAAGACAACATATTTATGTACTAAAAAATTTATGCAAATGTCTCCATCATATTTTTTGAAAACTTCCCACATGATCGAGGCAAATTAAAATTATGACGATCCTCATTTTACATAAACATTGTTTCATTATTACACTTGCCCTTTTTGACATCAATAATACAATATTTTGATCAGGGAATGCAATAACAAATTCTCCATAGATCAAGCATGTCCAGAATTATAGAGCAGTAAAACTTTTATATAATTTAAGAGGTTAAATTTATAATGCTTACAGGAAAAAAACTTCTTAACTAAGTTAAAAAAATCTTTTTACATATCATTAATATTTTTGTTACTGTTTTGAGAGTTATACTTAATATTGCAAACTTTTTTGTAACTACCTGAAATATTAATGTCTGAGGCTGATGTATTCTATTCTTTTGCTGATTTCTAATTCAAAATAAATAGCTTTTAAATAGATTTTTGAATAAAGTCTTAGTTTTTTTAATTGCTACTTTTTATTTTTTAATTTCAAGAATATCAAACAAAATAAAACAAAACTTTTGACTGCAATAAACATATGAAAGCAGAAAACTCCCATTACTGTATTCTGGTTTGGAATGTAGACTTTCTTCATCTGGAAAGCAACGAAAATGAGGAACATTAAAATTTGCATAATTGGAGAATGAAGCACAGTTATTCATTTAATCTCCAAAAAAAGATGGTCAGCAAGTAAGCTTCAACACAATACGTGAGCACTTGTAAAAGCTGAATCTGCTTGTTAGCCACTCTTCGCTGTTTTCTGGTATGTATTTTATTAATTTAAATTTTTTAAGAGATTTACTGTCTCACTGAATTTGCATACACTACCATGTTGCTGCATGTCATCTTGCATAAAATTATTGCCCATATATGTAATCATGGTTCATCATGAGTCCACAAGCCTACTCCCTCTCTGGCTTGATTTCTAGTGTTCTTATTTGACCTTAAATATTCTACCTCCTAAAATACATTAAAATTTGGATGTAATAGCTATTATTTCTGACCTTTGACTGAATTCATTTTTGATAGTTCCACATACAAGACAGTAAGATTTTAAATCACTTTGTTTTACGGTTCAGCCTAACCAGTCTGGTGAGGGAAAAACAGAAAAAAAAGCAGGATTGAGTACTTCTACTGTCCTTGATTTCTGATCAGCCTGAAAGCTGAAACTCACTCATTCCAGACTTAAAAACACGTTTGACATTTCCAGGTCATTCTCAGTCTCTACTAGTTAAAACACTGTAACAAGCTTTGAACACAATCTTGGAAATAGTGTATGCAAGGTTATGATATAGAGAAACCAAATTCATTTTGTCAGAGACTGATTTTTTAAAATATGCAGTTCATGAAGAAATACTGGACTCAGACTAGGAAAGATCTAACAGTACTCTCATTCAAATTCTTATCTGATTAAGGATAACTGTTTCCCTCACAGAAGCATTTGTGTAATATGTATGTACAGATTTGTTTGGGTCAGAACACAGTATTTAGACAAAGAAAACAATGTGTTAAAATCCGTTCAATAATAAACAATTTCTATCTTATTTCCTTGGACTCCTTTACACAAGGAAAAGAATAAAATAATTTCATTGAGAAAAAAACTATTCAAATACTTTTTTTTTTTTAACATGAAAGAATGTCTACATTTAATTATTAGAGATCCTCCCCTATCAGTAGCTGTTTCATTTCAGAGTCTCACCACAGAAACAACAGATTTTACCATCCAGCAGATGCCAGTACTAAAATCTCCTGAATGTGCATAAAGAAATATGTCCGGAACAGATAGACAACTCCTAAGTGGCATCTACAGCTGAGAAACAAAAGCTTTTCCACTGGCTTCCTGCCTCTTCCAAGAAACTCTACTTGTGTGGAAAGATGGATACTTCCTGTGATTACACTCCTCGAGGCAATAGAGGCTGGAGTAAATAATCTTGCAATTATTTCTAGCAATTACTGTTTGTTAAGAACCTTTGCCAAGGTGCCTAAAGAATTAAACTCACGTGCTGGAAAGTTGTGTGACAAACTAAGGAAGTTGACAGGAATCTAATGACCATTTTTAGTGCCTGAGCTATAGCAGAGGGAAGCACTTTTCTCTACAAAGCTAATTTTAATCTGTACCCATAGTTTACCTTATTTCAGTGCCTTCATTTTTGAAAGTAGACTTCAAAGAATGTTTTGAGAGAAGGATTCCTGCTGCTTAGAAGGCTTACCTAAATAACCATGTTTCTTTGGCTGAAATACTTTATCTATCATTTTTTTGTTTTTACTGATCAAATTCCAAAGTACTGACCTATACAGGGGATAAGGCAAATAGAAGTAAATGGAAGGAGTAGGAGACAGATGCCCAGCTCAGGGAACAAATGCACTTAAGCTTTACCACATGAACCCTAAAAGGGATCACTCAAAATCTCTGGACTACCTCAATTTAGACAAAATGAGCATTAAGTAAACTGCAGAAACAGAAGTGCTACAATATTAGCTCCAGCATCTCAAATATAGATCCCCTCTATGGGTGAGAGAAATAACACATGAGCTATCACCCCAAATTTAGAACCAATTTCTAGTTATTTATCTGTTGCGGCAAAAATCCACTCCTGTGCTGTGTCCATGACTGTCCACATTGTAAACAGTCGTATCAGCTAAATATTATCAGAAATTTCACTTGAACGCAATCTTGACAGTGTAATACATTCAAAATTCCTGGAAGTAGAAATCTTTCCTGAGAAAGCAGCTTCTAATGCACACTTGACTGTAACTAGGGGGTATTTCTTTGGACACCTTTTAACAACAACAACAACAAAATCTAGAAAACAGCCACAAAGATGATCAGAGTCCTAGGGAACATCTCAGTGAAGACAGACTGAAGGAGTTGAGCTTGTTCAGCCCAGAAAAGAAAAGGCTATAAGAATATGTTATTACAGCCTACCAATAATTAAAAAAAGTGGGAACAACTTTTTATATGGGTAGACAGTGATAGAACAAGGGGAAACAGTTATAAACTAAAGGGATGAAGATTTAGATTAGATGTCAGCAAGAAATTTTTTACTGAGAGAGTGGTGAGGTGTGGAACAAGATGCCTGAAGAAATTGCGGGTGCCTGTCCCTGGCAGTTTTCAAGATCAGGTTGGATGAAGCCCTGGGCAACCTGAACTAGTACTTTATCTAATGGCTGGCAATTCTGCCCATGGTAAGGGAGTAGGAACTTGATGATCCTTGAGGTCCTGTCCAATCCAAGTCATTCTGTGATTCTATTCAGATCATTCATATGTGGTTCTGTGGCTTTTAAGAAGAACATATGCAGCCAACTCAGGTGAATCTTGTACGCTAAGAACTATAGGATGTGTAAGGTGGAAACACCCAGGATTTTTCATTTTTCCTAGCTGCTGAAAATTTCCCAGTAACTTCAGAAAATGAAGTCCTGCAGTGTTTTAAAAGAATATTCAGGAATGGCTATAAGTAATATTCTTCATCTAATTGTGCCACTTCATTTCTACTCCCACCAGATGCAACACAGAAGCTCAGTGCTAATTATGCTAGATTTACCCCGTGCACATAGTGGGCACACAGAACACCCAAACATCCAACTACTTGTATTCCTTTAGTGCTGACTATCCCCCACAGTCCTAACATGTAGAATTACATCAAAATAAAGGTAGAACTTAAATGAGAAAGCTAGCTTCTACATTTAATTGTATTTAATTACAGATAAACCCAAAGTGTTAGAGACTCTCAAATGTTTAACTCCACCAGACCATGTAGTTGCTAGAGGTACTTTCAGTCATATGAGCACTGACCTAGAATTGTGGACACTGAGTATTATATTACTATAGACTGTTTTAGCTTGTTATTATCACAATTCAGCCTTATAGTACTGATGTTTCTGACAGAATACAACCAGAATTACAGTGAGTATCTGTACCCATAATGCTAGTTATCACTTTCCTTTCATTTGGAATTTTTAAGAAGGCTATTCTGAAAGTAATGCCTCTTATTTTATTACGTTGGTCCATGATGCTATAGGAGGATGTTGGACTTACAGCAAGTAGAGGTTAGGAACCTTCCCCCACCAATATTCCTTACATTTTGTTACCATGAAAGAGGCAGTCTGACATAGAAGTGATTATGAAGCAGAGGTGCATAATTGAATTTCTCCATGCAGAATAGATTGCCCTGACATTCACCAATGCTTGCTGGACATTAATGAAGATGAAAGAGTGGATGTAAGCATAGTGAGGCAGTGGGTAGTGCATACTGGCAGTGGCAATACTGATGTGATGACAAGTAACGTTCCAGATGATAATGGAGATTTTTTAAAACATGGCATGAAGGCTCTTATTCATTGCTATTGAAAATGTCTAGCTAATGGTAGTGAAAATGTTGAAAAACAATGTTTTCCAGATTAAAATTTGCTCTCATTGTTATTATGCTATTTGTATTTCTTGTAAATTCCATGGAAATTAATAAGAGGCACTACTGTCAGAGTAACCCATGTAATAATTGTTTAAGAAATACATAAAATATCAGAATTAAATTAATTAGATGGATCTGTGAAGATTCATGTTTAATCAAACTTTTTCAGTACTTCTAAAGAGAACTCATCTTTAATGCCTGCAGATTTTAAAATAACACTTACTATAAATGTATAAAGAAACTATATTAAAATACTATATTTGAAGTGTTTAAATATTAAAAAACGCAAAATAAAATAAGTACTTGGTAAGACAATTGCTTCATTATAATTATTGAAACATTTAGATCACCTTTTCCTCAAGGAAACTTCTTTATCTACAGGTTTAAACATGCACACTTCCCTTAAAGCATCACCAATAAAATATCCAGGGACAATATGTGGTTCCGTATGAATGGTATCATTAATGACTTAATAATGCGGTAAATGAAGTAGTTCTGACACTGCAGACAAGCTAACTACTTTTGCCAGCTGGGTTTGCTTAATGCTCATGCTTTCTTAGGCAAAGGCACAAAGCATTGAAAGCCTGTTACTGAAGAAACAGTAGAGCAGGAGCTTTACTAATTATACTATATGCAAAAAGCAAGCAGATCAAATTCACTCTTAACAATAATGAAACTGATACTGTAGGGTGAATTTAAGATGACAGACTCAGTGCTGTTTTTTGATTTTTCCATTGTTTTATGTAGTAATATATAACCACAAGGAAAAATTAACATGTCACTTTTCACATGTGAAGTTATGTGAAGTTTAATAAATTCCTTTCAAAATACTTACGGGAATGGGAAAGCAATAGATAATTATTATTTGGATTAAAAAAAGAACAACAAGAATAACAAAAGAATTATAAAACATGGATAAGAAATAGCTATAGAATATATATTATTCAATAGATGATAATTCCCGACACCCTCAACCACTGTAAATTTGTGTTCCACTAAAATTAGTGGATTTATGGCAAAGTCTATCCCATAGAAATGTGCACACAGTATCTTGGGAAAATGATCCTCCTGTTCAGAATGTTGCCCGTTCCTCTAAATAGTTACAAGAAGTACTTAGTTTCATTCTGAGTCACAGCTGACAGTCATTATAACTATATTGGCAAGGGTTTGGCATAATTCTTTCAAAACTTATTGTCACTAACACAATAAAACAATTTGAATTATAGCATTAGGTAAAAAAAGAGAGTAACTTTTGCTCAAACATCACATCCCAAGTGCAATCTCATTACTGCTCCCCAAGCATTTCTGTTCTTTGATTTCATTAAGACCTTAACTTGGTCAAACAAAAACTTGTTATTTCTTGGACATACATGGCAGCATCTTCATATCTGCACTGTCTGCCTTGTTGCAATACACAAGTCAAGTTCAAAATACCGTGGCATTCAGTGTTCAAGAGAAAAGAGCGTGAGAACCTCACTGCGCTAAATCAGCATGGCTTAAAGGAAGCACAGTAAACAACTCAATGCTATCCACCTCTCCACACAGAAAAGCATCAGCAAGGAAGAAGCTATCCTCACTCCCTTTATTTATATCATTAAGTATATTATCTATTTTAATATTTCAATACGTTTAGTACAAATACAGCTTTTGCATATTAGCTGCATTTTTGCTGGCTTATAGAGATGACAGTGGTGCTGTTCATGTCTTAGAGAATCGTGAGCAAATGATTCCAGACAATGTACGCACAGTTGGACACTGCCTGCTTCTTCATACAGTGGGAAGACAAGGGAAGCTCATCCCATTTTCAGTGGTGAAGCAGTGAGAGGAGGGATGCAATGTCGCTTTTATGTGAATATTACAAAGGAAATAATAAATTACTGCTGAAATCTGTGTTAACTACTGCAGCTAGGGAAGAGAATTTATATACCTTGAAAAGCAAATTCAACAGTGCTAAGAGAGTACTGAGTTTCTGTTTCGTTCCACTGCTATTTTGTTCCATTTTGTTAATAAGGTAAGTTCACAGCTGTGCAATCACTGCCCTATTTTCAACCCCTCTGACTCTAGTCAGAGCCTAAAGCCATGCAAAGAGATACCATTCACATCTTTCAGAGCAGAAACCTCACAATCAAAGCAGCAAAGTAGCCTCACAACCAAACTCATTCCTTCTAAGAAATTACAGACCACATGAGACCAGCAGGCCAAGCCTACATGTAACATAATATGAAATTTTATCAAAACAGGTTGAAATAAAATGCTCTGCCACATGTTTAATGGATTTCATTCTCTTTCTAAACCTCATATCAGTCTTTCTTTCATATTCTCTTTTAGCAGATGGAATTCTCATTAGGTATTTTGGTTAAGATGAAACTGAATTTCTGACAGAAAAATAATTTAAAATTGATATATATTATTGCTATAAGCTTGAAACTTCACTAGAAGTAATACTACACTTCAGCATATACAAGCAATAGATCTGGTTTTCATTTGTCTTGATTTTATGAAATGTCTATGCCCATGAATATTAATAGACAGTCAATTCAAACTGGCTCAATAGTAGTCCAAAAGCTGGCAAACAGGACTGTCAAAGTTCCTCAGACAAACCAATTTATTTGCTGACTGTTGGATCTGGAGAGCAATATTACAGGTATATAATGCTGGTTACTTGAGAGAAATTGATTACACATTACTTCTTCGCTCAGTATAGCTGTTACCATGCTGGCTAACAACTATGACTAAATGAGCTAATATTGCAAACAGTCAAGACAGGAGTGGTAAGAGTAGATAGAGGTAAGAGTAATTAGAGTTGCTTTTTTCATGTGAAAGTGCACAGATAACATCTCAAAAGCTTTTTTTTTCCCCCCCCCCCAAAATCACTTCACTTACTATCCCCTGTTCTGTCAAAATTCCTACCAGTCATAGTCTGCCTTCTTTATCTCTGTTGCTCTGTGCTTTGGAAGCATTATTATTTCAGAAACAAGTAATTTAGGTGACCTATTAGAAAATACTAGATTGCTAGATGACTTATATCCCGTTTATTCATTCCTTCTTGATCTTGACCTGTCTTAAACAGCCCCTTGTGTTATTTTTATCTCACAAGACCGTTGTATTTACCAGCTCCCTGAGGAATGGGTCTAGCCATACCAAAGAAGGGAGAGAGTTCTGTCAAATGATGCATTTCAGCTTCACCCCTCCAAAGTGACACAGAGCATGCACAGCACTGATTACAGAACCACAGTATCCTGAATCACCTCCACTGACTTTATTTTTTTTAAAGTGTTCTACATTCCCTAAGCCATAGCTCTTCTTCTGCTGTTCACTGGTCTGTATAATCATGTGATCTCTGACCTTAAAAAGCTTTTCGTTGGAAGATCTTGTGTTACATGAACAAAAGGTCACTTGATCTTAATTTATGTGAATTATGAAAATAAGTTATTAATGAAGGTTGTTCTTGCTAGCTCCTCAGCCTGATGAAATCGCTCTCTGAAAAAGGAAAGCCTGAAAGCTCAAGGACATGTCAGCTGTATTGATTTTGGCTTGCTGATTTCCAAATGATTCCTCTCTATCACCCATACAGATCTCTTTGCATTGTCAGTAGTAATGTATCACATAAAGAGAAAAGATAGTAACACAAGATTATGAAGATAGTGAAACAAACAGACCAAACTACACATCTTTCCTCAGTATAACCTGTGTTTGTAGTATATGTAGGCTCAGAAAAGTGTGTACTCTTTATAGGCTCAGAGATCCTTTTATTCTGACTCTATTCAAGAGCATAAATCCATAGGAAACTCCATGCTTCATCTTTATTTCAGAACTGTATCAGAATGATTTATTTTATTTTATTTTATTTTTGCAAAAGAACCAATAACCCTAAGCTGGAAAAAATATGTAGGTCAAGAACAACACCCTCACCCCCTCATACCATAATATGTATCTTCTGTATCATCTTGTCTACACTCAATCTATTCAATCAAAAGAAACAGAAGGACATCCCTAGGAATCAAAAAATGAAACAAATCTGGCTCATGCTATTCCTGGCTCATGAAAGGTACTGAAATGTACTACAAACTCTGAGTCTAATGTACTAATTTCTAGAAATAAGTTAAAGAACTTAACTAAGGTGATTCTTACCTTGTAACAGAACTAAAACTAGATAAAATGTAAATGTTTATCAGTTTAAAAATTGAGACAAAATGAAGGTCTGACTAATAATGGCAGCTAAGTTATAGAAAATAAGAATTACAGAAACAAACAAACTTTCTAAGTATGAAGATGCTGTTCCTCTGAAGTAGAGGAATTACAGGAAATTACTGTTATGTGTCAGTTTTTAAAAGGCCATCTTAACTAACATTCTGTAACAAATAAATTTTTTCAGTACATTACAGTCTGTTGGTGCCCTCTGCTCTGTGTTTAATTATTTTTTCCACTTAAAATCTTTTCATATAATCATAGAACTATAGAATGGTTTGGGTTGAAAGGGACCTCAAAGATCATCTAGTTTAACCCCCGCTGCCACAGGCAGGGTCACCAACCAGTAGAGCAAGCTGCCCAGAGCCACATCCAGCCTTTCCTTGAAAGCTTGCGGGGATGGGGCATCCACAACCTCTCTGGGCAACCTGTTCCAGTGCATCGCCATCCTCTGAGTGAAAAACTGCCTAACATCCAACCTAAATCTTCTGTCTTAGCTTAAAATCATTCTTCCTTGTCCTATCTATATAAACCCACATAAACAGTTGTTCCCCCTCCTGTTTATATGCTCCCTTTAAGTACTGGAAGGCCACAATGAGGTCATCCCAGAGCCCTTCCTTCTCCAAGCTAAACAAGCCCAGTTCCCTCAATCTCTCCTCACAGGAGAGGTGTTCCAGCTCTGTGATCACCTTACTGGCCCTTCTCTGGACCTGTTCCAAGAGCTCTGCATCTTTCTTGAGCTGGGGACCCCAGGCCTGAATGCAGAACTCTAGACGAGGGTCTGCTTTCCTCCAGACCACAAACTGCACCAGGGTATGATCACTACAGCTCAGGCTGCCATCTGCCTTAACATCTCTAATGCTCTCCTCTGCATTGGTGAGCACCAGGTCCAGCAAAGCTTCAACCTGGGTCAGTCCATCTAGGAACCAGGAAATTGTCCTCAAAAGACTCCTTTTAAAGGATATTTATTTGAAAAGGAATTTCTAAATCCCAGAAATTGCGTAAAATATATTCAGCTTTAGCACAAGAAAAATGTATCCTTTTTAAGGAAGCAAGTACTTGAAAAGAAATATTTATTGTATCTTACATTTGATGCAGAAAAGGCTTGCTTTTTTAGTAGGCTTTTTTTTTTTAACCATTCATTTCACTGGGCTTAACCAGTTCAACAACTTATTTTTCTTGTGACTTCATCATAGAGCTATATAAAGAAATGTTTCTGAACGTGCTATTTGCTTTGCATTTCTTCCTGCATGATAGACTCAGCTGAGGCCACTATAGTAGTTTGTAAAAGAAAGAAATGCAATAAATGTCAATACTAAGAATTTACCACTGAAAGGATGGATTACTAAATTAAAAATCAACACAGATTTTACTGATAATGCAGAGAGTAGTAGCCACTGGGCTCAGACACAGATAATAGTTAATATATCTCATACTGTCTTCATTAATCACTAGAACCACAAAGCCACTTCTTTGATGTACTGCATGAAAAGGTAGGTAGATGCTATAAGGTTCCTATTATTTAGAAATGCAAATTCAGTGACAGACAGTTGAACACAATATAATATTATACCTGTGTATTAAGGATTAAGTAAGCTATATTTAATATGGGAATGTCTGTTTACTGCAATATCTGATTGATTAGAGTCAATAGCATCTTTTAGAAAAAAGTTTCAGAAAGAGAAATGAAGCAGCATAACAAGAAATAAGATTTTTTTTTTTTTGAGATAAGGAAGAAGTCACTGTTCACGTGGCTATGGGCCATGGTGATAGCCCAAATGTGAGGGCTGGAACAAAAACACTTCAATTGGTGGTTTAGCTACTGTTGTGCAGACTTTAAAGATAGAATTTTTTTTCCCCCCTTTGTATGACTATTCTATTGCCTTTGATGGGTCTTCTTAACACATACACTGTGTGTTGCAACTGATATATATATATCACATAAGGAATTAAAGATTGTTGGGATTGTAGTATTTAAAAGTGACAAATTAGTTTTAAACTTTAAAATGAAACTTTCCTAGACTGTCACTCATTAGCAACACACTTATTAAATGAGTTCTTATACATTTTATTATTATTGCTACTTATTCCAAACAGTTCATAATAATCACATCCTGAATTAGTTGTATGCCATGGTATGCATAGCTAATAGCTACAGCTTTCGTAAGTCTTAGTCATCAAGGCAGTCAGCCTTGAGAGCCTGTTGTTATGAGAAGTTGAAAATGCACTAGCATTCTCTTTATCTTTTCCATCCCACTCAAAATCAATGTATTTTCCTTTAGTTGAGTTTCTGGAGAATTGCTCACCCTTGGCCTCCCCTCCCTCTAGACTATGCACTCTGCAACACTGAGGCAAGACTACTTTCCCAGACCACAGTGTGTGCTTTATCCTTCTGCTTTGCTATTTCTTTTTTCCTTTGCTAGCTGCTGCTGCTTTTCTAAAAGTAAAAGCTGTCCTCTTCATTTCCCAAGGTTGTGTTTTATCAGTGATCAGTAATCGGCCACCAGTAAACTGCTTACAGTCCTGGGACCTCTGCTTCAACCTGTGCTCGTATTTTCAGGCCTTTACTGTACATCATAACAAGGGACACCTGATATGAAGCTCTAGTTCACACAACAGGTACTCATAACAAGTTGATAACAAACTTAATAAGCCATGACTTGAACCTCGCATATAAGGCACAGCTACTTTGGGGTCTCTGTCAAGCAATGAAAATTTTATTTTTACTGGACCACTGGGTAAAAAAATGTTTATACAATTGTAAACTTAAGGCTTAAACTCAAAACAAGCCCATATTGAAGTCTACTTAATACACTTTAACACACACAAAGCATCTTAATTTTACCTACACATCTTTAAGCATTCCCAAGTACCATTCAGTGCTACTGACAATATCTGTGGCCACTCCTTTGGAAGCCTGACGTAAGTTCTTCATTAAGCTATAACTTGCAATCAAAATATCTTTGAATACTTAGACAGCTGTGACTCAAAGACTGAACTGTAGACATTGTGACCAAGCTTGCTTGTGGAGCAATTCCTGGAGCACTTAAAATTCTTTTGAAGTGTTCATGCTTAGAATTGTACTGGTGAAGCAGACAGAAGTCCAGGTAATGCATGAACAACTACTGTTTAAACAGTTGTTAGATTAATCTGTACCAAGGCCTGATCCATTAGGAACCATTACCATGGTACAATCCTGCTTGTGTGTACCATTGTGCACCCTGTACATTGTAAATACTACACACCACCAGTACTCTGGTATTCCAGAGATGCATTGTCCTGATTATTCATATTACATATAGATTAGTTCTGGAATAAACTAACCAGTAATCTTCCTTAATAGTACCGTGGAAGGCTATTATTACTCTGATTTACAAGAAACGTAAGCAGGAAACATATCTAGTTGTGTTTTAATACTTCACTGATACATGCAGTATTAAATGAAAACATACTATTTGTAGGACGCTTACATGTAGGGTTATATCATATGCTATAGCTGTAATCTAAAATCAATTAAACTGTTATGATAATGAAAGTTAATAACCCACATCTTATGGAATAAGCAGTTGTAGCGTAAATACCCCAAAAGAATAGCACCCACACAAATAATGAAGGTGGACAGTATATCTTTCTATAGCTTATCCAGATGGCATAAAGACAAAAAGTAAATGAGGAAAGACTCACCTGTCACTGACAGCCAAGGCTTGACTAGAACACCACAGGGGAAGGATCTCTTGTTAGAGATCCTTCCCCAGTGGTGGTCAGCCATTAAATGGGGTCTGGGAGAGGTGGAGCCAGACTCCACCTCTTCCAGTCACACAGGAAAATTGCCTTCAACTGTGCTCCTGTGGCTGACTCAGTGCTCACCTCAGGTGATCAATCAGTGGTTCGGGCCGTGATTCAACAGTTCCCATACAGCAGTACAGTAGCATTATCATGCAGTCCATTCAAACGATGAATATTAAATGTGTATCAATCTGAGAAGTGACACCATATTATCAGTGGAGACTTTTACTTAAATTTGAGAGACAGTCCTATCTTATTACATAGGCCCCTAATGCTAGAATTGGATGTTGGTGAAATGACAGCAGAGATCAAACCTTCCCCACCAACATTCCATTATATTTTGTTATTGTATGTGACAGATGGCAGCAAAGGGCAGTCTGACAAAATGGTATCTGACAAAGAAGTGCGTGTGAAGCAAAGGTGTGTTACTGAATTCCTTTGTGCAGAAAAAATTGCACCCACTGATGTTCATCGGCATTTGCTGAACAGTTAGGGAGACCAAACAGACGATATGAGTACAGTGAGGCAGTGGGTGGTACGTTACAGTTACAAGTGGCATAAAAGACAAGCTATCCTTTAGCAGCCATGCAGATTTATACAAGCATATTACTTAACAATTCTTGTGTAAAGTGAGCAAGTATTCCTTAGCTCCAGCATGACAAACATGTCGTGCAAATCAGCTAAAGTATCTCACATGATCTTATGAACTTATGGTTCAGTGATCAGTTGGTATGCTCTTGATTACCAGTTACTAAAGTTAGTAAAAGTCTATTACTTCCCAGAAGACTTTGACTGGCTCTCCAGGTCTTTGAAGACAAATGAGAATCTTCAACAATTCTAAAGCAATAAATCACTGAGCTTTCTGCTGATGGGCAATCATGTCTTCAACTCATCAGACTGTTTGTCAGCTGGTAAGCTACTAAAAGATCTGATGTCTCTCAAGGGGGTTTCTAGAAGGACTACTGAAAAAAATAGGTCTGCTGAGAAGAAAAAAAATTGGGGAAAAAAAATCAATTGTATGAAAGCAGTACAAAATTTATAAGTTATATGATTCCATTGAGGAACATTTTTTTTTTATTTGTGACTAAATTAGAATAATTTTACTTTGTTAATTAATTGATTTACAGCCACTAATTGAAATGAAAAATATTGATATTCCATTAAAACAGGCTTTTATATGGTCAGACACCATGTAATCTACTGAAGTGAATGCTAAATAAACCCCCAGACATATTCCAGTATTTAAAAATGTATGAAAGATTAGGCGCAGCTTTTAAGGATTTCCTGGTATTACTTAAATTCCAGACAGTGTCTGGCTGTTTTTCTTGTACAATAAAGCTATGCTATTGATAGATAATCAAAAGTAACATGTTCCAAAACAGGTGTCATTATTTGGCAAAAGATACGGCTGAAGTATATATGGTTTGCTGTTAATGAGTATTTTATTATTGAACTGCGTTTTGTTTCAAATGTCTGTTATGTAAGTTGCTCTGAAAGTAATGCCTCCTATTTATTTCCATGAACACTACAACAGATACAAAGAGCACAATTGCACTATTTGAAAAAGCAAATTCTTGACGATAACACAGTCACCACCATTAGCTATACAATTTTAGCAACAGTGAACAAAAGCCTGCACGCTGTGCTCATAGAAACCTTCACAAACAGAGGTGACCCATTCTCTCTATTGCTACTGCTGAAATGCACCAACCACTACCTCACTGCACTTACATTCTCTGTTTGGTCTCTACACAAGTTCAGCAAGTGCTGATGAATATCACTGGTGTAGGGCAAATAACCCCAAGAATAGCACTCAAAGAAAATAGTGCAAAAGGTGGTATATTTTTGGTAGGCTTAAGTAGATAGTATACAAACAAATAGTAAAAAGAGAGTGGCTCATCTTGATGATGGTCGAGGCTCGCTGATAACTCCGCCAGAGAGGGATCTCCAACATGAGATCTTTCCCTGGTAATGGTCAGCCCTTAACTGGGGTCTTGGGAGAGGTGGAGTCAAACTCCACCCCTTCCAATCACACTCACTTGTGCCCCTGCGGCTGACTCAGTGCTCGCCTCAGGTGATCAATCAGTGGTTCAGACCGTGATTCAACAGTTCCCATGCAAATGGGTACACTTTTTTTTTTTTTTTTTGCATGGAGAAATTCAGTGACACACATCTGCATCACGCATACTTTCGCATCAGATGCCATTTTGCTGTACTACTCGTCTGCTGCCATCTGTCACATGAAGTTACAAAATGTAACTGAATCTTGGTGGGGAGGTTCAGCCTCTGTTGCCATATCACCAGCATCTGCTTCTTACATCATGGGACAACATTAAAAAAAAAAAAAATAGGAGGCTTTACTTTCAGAGTATTCTTGTATATTAAAGTAATTTAGACAAAAAGAACTGGAATACTCTAAACTAGTTTATTTCTTATTAGAGAAAACATGTCTTTGTATTTATTCAATTCATGTCAGTCAGTGTTTAGTTCATTCAAAGACAAATTATTACTGAAAATCAAGGAAGAATTTTCTAGCATATAAATGTAAAGAAAGTGTTATAAAAAATATCTAAGATGCCGGGAAAATAAGAAATATTTTAATGAATTCACTACCACAGATGTGTTCCCATTATTATAAAGCAATTAAGTATCACTGAAAAAAAAGCTCAGATAAATATTTTCCTAATGTGTGGAGAAATTTTATTTATTAAACTGTTCTGCTTATTTATAATTGAATTCCAATTTCCTTTTTAATAAAGGTGACAAAAGTAATGAGTAAAAGTAGACCATTCTTTAGATAATAATAAAAATCTCCACTCATTATTTGCAAACATAATAGAAATTTAGAAGTATCTGAATAAATGCATATTAAATAGCATAATTGCTTAAATAAACAGATATAAAACATAAAGATGGCAACAAGTTTTATCAGCTATTGAAGAACAGAATTTCTTTGGGAAAAACCTTAATTAAAAAACAAAATCTTAAAATTGATTATTTAAATCAGAATTTACTATCTCCTTACTCACATCAATCTACTCCACAATGAGATCTCCAAGGAATAAATTAAAAAGCCTACAGTGTTGACCAGTAAGCTGCTGCAAGCAGTATCTTTCGGATAAGAAGTGAGTTCCAGCCATGGACAAATAAAAGGTCAGTAATGCTTGCTGCTGACCTCTTACTTGTTACAGATGGGATAAAAAGGTTTATTTTGCTTCCCCTTCACACACACACACACACACACACACACACACACACACACACACACACACACACACACACACACACACACGCACACGCACACACACGCACACACTCTTTTTGTTTTTTTTTCCTTTTCTGAGCAGAAATCTGACTAACTCTGAACATAGAAGGAATTATGAAGATTTCTAGGACATACCTTCTCTTATTCGTCTTTACTGACACACATACACTTCATATGCCAAAATCTACTATCAGAAACATATTTTGTTGCCGTAAACAACTTTCAGGGTATAGCAAGGGAAGAACACAGATGAAAACTAAGAGCTTATTCTATTTTTATTCAAAATATAGCAGGAAAAAAAAAAACAGAATAAAGAATGCTATTGTACAAGAGGAGATGCAGGAATTTTAAAAACGTATCAAAGTACATCCATAAGTACTCTGCAACAGTTATGGAGTATATTACTGAATGAAACTAGGAAGACATATTTGAAGTTAAACTTATTAAATATCTTTACAACATTATAGGGCAAAAAAATAACACTTCTATATATAACAGACAAAATTCTGTAACGTTACTAGAAGATTATGATTTTGAATAGTAGACCAAAACATACAGAGAAAAGGAAGGAGTTTTTTATCCCAAAACATGAGACAAAGGTAAAAAATACTTCACTGAATTGGAGATTTTTTTGAAGCATTACATACATAAGTATCTTATCTACTTCTTCCAAATATATTAAAAGAAAATCATAGCATACACAAAATACTGCCAAAATATCTGATTTTCAGGCTCTTTCGCTGTCTTAATTTTTATCATTTAAAGCCAAGATCAAAAAGAAAACCACTTAGAAATTTTCAAGAGGAAATGAAAAAAATATTATTTACTTTTTTAAAAAGACATAAACTTCTATAATCACTTCCATTTTTGACCAAGTCCACTTAGATTTTATTTAATAATCAGTAAAGAATCCTGATAAAATAATTTCTGCTAGAAAACAAAATGAGAAAAAAAAAAGTTAACTCTGCCAGTCTGTAACTGTCAAGGAAATAAAATATAAAACACTGGATCTCCTGCTAAGGGTAAGGAAAGAATTTCAACTGTCAGAACGCTACAGCACAAGCTGATGAAATACTATTAGACAAAAAATAGCCAAGATGCTTAAATGTACCTAACAGATGTAGTTCTCATGCTGCAGTGCTGATGTCTACAAATTAGATTTATTGTAAGTGTCTGAATTTTATGATAACTGGATACTTTAACATTATAGACACAGAAACACTGTTCTTATATTTACAAGGTATGCAAATTAATGAGAAGCTGAAATTAACACAAACTGTCCCAAGAAGAAAAAGGAAGAAAAGGAAGAAACTGTCAAGTGATTAAGTTAGAAAGGTCTGTTTCAAGATAGGATAAATTGAAGGTATAGTATACATCAAAGCTTATTTAAGCTTCTCAGTTTTTTGTTTTTTTTTTCCTGGCAAAAGGAAGATTAAATGAGACAAAATGGCAAATGCTGAGTCCTGTCTTCTTTCCTCTCATGTTAAAAGTAACAATTTCATTGTTTTATTTTCAGTAACATGTCTGATATGTATAGATTAAAATGGTTGGATATAGTAAGTGATGATGCAAGCCTCTACATGACAAAAAATTTACATGCGTACTTATGGTCATATATCATTAGAATTTCTGGAAGATAAACTAAAGAGATGTTACATAAATGCAAAATTGGTGTGTTGTGGGGATTTTTTTTGTCTTCTTTTTCCCACTCGCGAGATTGGAAAAAAGGATAAAATATTAACTATGGAAATGGAAGAAGCACATGAGAAATGTTAACCTACTGAATTTCTTTCTTAAACTCTTCTAGTTCTTTGAATACTCACATACCTGTTTATAATTGCTTATTTTACATTAGGTTTTTGGGATATTCAGAAGTAAATATTCAATGCATACGAAGAATCTGAAAGTTGATAGAAGTTGAATGCAAAAATGATGCAAAAGCATCACTTCATTCAGATAGCTTCAAAAGAACTTGTACTAAGCATCTTAACTTTGGGAAGATTATTCAAAACTCAAAGCCTTCTGAGCTTCGTTCATGCCTTATTACAGGATGAAGACTCTAAATCTGGTTTAGACAGGTTCTGTAGAAATTTTCATTTCAGTAACAGTCAAAAAGAGGGAAGTAGTGGATTTATTTAAGGGTTAATAATTTATTAAGAACAGGCAAAATAAAGCACAAACTCCCCTGAGCATCCTCTTCTCCAGACTAAGCAGTCCCAGTTCCCACAGCCACTCCTTGTCAGACTTCCGTAACACACCCCTCACTATCTTCACTGCCCTTCTCTGGACATACTCCAGGGCCTTAAAATCTTTCATGTACTAAGAAGCCCAGAAACCCAGTACTCAATATGCAGCCTCACAAGGGCAGGGTACAGAATGATGATCACTTCCCTGCTCCACTGGAAACACTGTTTCTATACAAGCCAAGACACAATTGGTCTTCTTGGCCACCTGAGCACACTGCTGGCTCATGTTCAGCTGAGCTTTGATCAACACCCACAAGTCCATTTCTTCTACACAGTCCTCTTGCCACTCTGCCCCAAAGCCTGTAGCATTGCCTTTGTTTGTTATGGCCAAAGTATAAGATCTGGCACTTGGTCTTGTAGAAATTCACCCCATTGGCCTCAGCCCAGCAATCCAGCTTGTCCAGATCTCTCTGTAGGGCCTTACTACCCCAAGACAGATTGACACTTCCAACTTGGTGTCATCTGCAAACTTAAATGCACTCAATCTAAGAAAACAAACTCTAATGTGATTGCATACAGCATGCTCTTTTAGCATGTTTCATATAAGCAGTACATTACTGCTTAAGTATTCATGACACAAAACATTGCTTCACAAAACATATCTTCAATATTTTGGGATAAGGAAACCAGTGCACACATATGAAAAGCATAGTGTATTAGAAAAACAATATGATACTACCAAAGAAATAAAGCACAGATCATGGTGAACTAACATAATAAACTTAGTTTCTATTTTTAACTTACTCTTATTCGGCTTTAAGTTGACTTGATTATTTTCAACCAACTTATTTTCACAGACCAAACTTCAGTTTATTATGAGTTTTTGTAATTTTACTTAATGTGATGCTGTGGATCCTGATGTTTGCATTGATTAGCAGATTTTCCCTAAACTCTCTCATAGATATAAGTGTGTGTTCTCACTTGTACAGTCATCTTGGAGTGAACTGGCAGAACCAGATTTGTCCTTTCTGCATGAGGATGAAGGATGCCTGAATGTTTTACCTTAATACACTGTGAACAGTACAACGTAATTTTTCAGATCAGTTTGGGGAAAGAAAAATTGTTCAGGGCAGCTAAGATCATCATGAACCTTTAATAACACCCTTTTGAAGATGTGAATTTTAAAAGCAAAAATCAATCATGAAATTGAATGAAACATAATTCAACAATCGATATAGTGGTGCCTGAGCTTTTTTATTTTTTTTTTGCTAAGGTGCACAAGGATTTAAAGTAGCTACATTTGGAGATCATATAATGACTAATACTGTTCTTAAAAGAAATCAATATCTATGTGTTTTATAGCTCAATAACCATTGATTACAGGCTAAGTGACACAGAGGTAGAAGTAGTAACATAACACATACACGCTATTAACTCTGTCCTGTGACAGATTGAATAAATAGAACGTATTTCTTCAGTGTCTTTATTTGTGGCCTCATCTAGTAGCAGCCAACCCAATACATTTCTCCAAGTGTTTCCATCCCTCAGTCACCCTATTCACGTACATTTATGAACAGAGACTGCATGACAGTACTTTTAGCTGCGAAATGCTAAGTTTTATCTTTGTGCAATTGCATGCTTTCAACTTCAGGAACTCATTTTTTTTCATAAAATTACACTGAAGTAGAATCGCAATAGTTCTTCAGAATATGATCAGTTTTCAATTGAGCAGAATGTTCTATTCCTAAGTAACTCAGAACACCACATATGTGATTGGGTCATACTGTATTCCTCGTGCAAGTATTTAATCTGTTGTTAGGATGAAAGGAATCCAGCATCCAGACCTCACTTAGGAGTCAAAATCTGTAAAAAATTATTGCTGGACAACTTTTAGCAAAAACCAATTTTCTTAAAAGCTGCTACGCAATATTTATATTTCAGGGCAATCCCCAATATATACCACTTGACATTTCAACAGCTTTAGCTGCTATTTAGAGCAAAAAGTAGGCTAATTGCCTTCACTTACACCTCTAAAATGAAGATAATTATAATGAGAATTTTTATAAGCATATTTGTTAGTATGCGTGTAGTGTTTAATTACTAAAAAGCTTCAAGAGAGTGCATAAAAGTAATACTGTTTGCAACGTGATGCTGCTCCCTGCCTCAAGCGTCATGCACAGGTGATTCCATATAAATAAGCAAAACAGTTTAATTCAGTCCTTCATTTGAAGCCTCGTAACAAGTGACTATCTCAGAATAACAAGTAAGCAATGAGGAAAATAGCAGTAAAACTATCTGAATTGCATGGAATGCATTCATCATTTACACAGAGTTGTCTGAACTTTGATTTGTTATCGTTTGCTTTGTTATCATTTCTTGGGTTGTTTCATTATCTCTCTCTACCATCACACATGCAATTTAATAAAGCAAATAAGGAAAGAAAACATAAATGAATTGCAGTATAGTTTCATATCATGTCTAGGAGCTGCCTCTGTTATATTTATGTAAACACAGACCTTGACTATCTGAAAGAGTCACCCCTTAGGTCACCACTTATATTATAAGTGCAGACCTAACACAAGTTTTTATACTATATGTCAAGACAACAGCAAATCCTATGGGAGAGCAGCTCCCAAATAGTTACAATTTTTGGTCTATTCAGAAGTTCTTAAGCTGTTTTTTCTCAAGGGTAAGTGACACAGTTAAGGTGCAGACCTCCCATAGGTTTAGATTCCTAATTTAGTCATAATTTCTCCTTTTTTCACTTCAAAATGAAATACTGAGTAACAGGTATAATAATTTGGTGCAATCAAGCTGTTCACTTACATTTCTGAATAGTACAAGACACCAGCTCCTCCACTTCTTGCCATCCTTCTTACCTCATGAGTCCAAATTTGCTGGCTACAGACATGTAAGTACTCAAATTTTGTATGGGCATTGACTTTGAATGTTTAAAAAGAGGTTAACTCCTTTGTCACTGTGGTGGGAAAGCATAGCCAGATGTTCTTTGGCATTTATCTAAATATTAGTAACTACACAAAAGCTGAACTAAATCACTACTACTTTTACTTGTCCCATTACCCTAGGTAGAAAAGTTCAAATACTGCTAGTGTACTAGTGACGTCTATATGCATATATGCACAGAACAACTACAAAGGGAAAATTTGGTTTGGGTTAAAGGTCTTAATGATAATTTTATTGTCTTACTTCTGAGTGGTCCTAGTAAATAAGGAATCAGTGCACACCTAGGTCTGAGCTGAAGGAACTGGTAGGAACCTTAGTGGGTAAACTGTATAAAAGACAGTTTAGGAAAGTTGTCATTTCTTATGTTTCTTTCTGTCATCTGAATGCAGATAAAATTTTGTTAGATTCAATGCAAATATCATAAATATTTTTAAATGAAGTATAAGACCTTATAATTATGTTGGAAACTTTTATCACTAAAAGATATTCTATTTCCCTACATGTATGAATATAGTTTTATAAGAACACAGAAATATGTTATAAGAAAAAAAATAATACTTTGTATCTTCATGTAAAACAGTCTCATTTCATTTTTTTATGCAGAGACGCTCTTCTCTGACTGTAATACTGTGATCTACTTTTGTCTAATACCTTGACTTAGTTTTTGTTTCTCCCAAATCAAGAGAAGGAACTTCAAGTGAACAGTTCGCTTGTAACTCCAAGTGGCCAACGCTTCAGGAAGCACTATTTTACTACTATTATTATTTTACTTCTGTGGCCCTGTTATTCTGTTTGGCTTATGTTTGTTTGTTTTTCTTTTTTTCCCAATGACACATAATCTTATGTGCAATAGCCAATTTGGGATACTTGAAAATGTATGCGAAAATTCCTTTCCCTGCCTTTCAGGAAGTGCATTGGACAATTATATTGTGGATTGTCATTTTTTCTTTCAATCTGCATTATTAATTTTTTTCCCTGAGAAAAAAAAACAAAAAACCAACAACAACAACAACAAAAAAAAGCAGTGCTCAAAACTGAAATAAAAAAAAAGCACTCCAGTGAATTTCATAATTTTTCTAAACAAACTCTTATTATTGTCTAGTTCAGTATGAAGGCTCTTTTATGAATGTCACTTCCTTAAATTGCTTCTGCTTTGTTAAAAGATGACTGTACCTAAGTATGTGTATTCACTGTTCTCTCAACAACTGTTTCAGAACATATTTTTCAGTGAACTATAAATGTCTCATGCTGTGTGTATTACTAAAAGCAAGTGTCCTGTAAATCAGAGGGCTTGAATCAGGGTAGCATTTTTTCTATTTGAATGTACATTAGTTTTTATTATGTATTTTTTTACTCCCTAGACTACTAATTTACCATGCTGTATTTTCTTCTCTTTCCTCAATAGTGTATAATTCTTACAAACATTTAGAGAGAATCCCTTGTTTAGCACCACTGCAGAATATCCACCGCAGAGCACTACAAGAGCTAAAAAAAAACCATGAAAATCATGCTAATTTTTATCAGTGAAATATGCAGAACACTTTAATATTTATATTGATATTTATTCCATCAGCATCTGATGAGCAAAGGTGGCTGTAACATAGTTCAGTGCAAAAGTCTACCCTGAAAAACAGTAACTATTGATATTTAATTATGTGATAGATGTAGAATTTACAATCAATATTATCAAATCAACAAAGTTCTTTACCTACAGCTACTAAACAGAGTTCAACATTTTCTACTGTGGATCGAGTTCAGTGTTTTTCTCATATATAAATATATATTTTGAAATTATTTTGTGATGTTAGTTTTCTGTCGAAAGGAAACTATTATTAAAACAGAGTTGTAAAGACTGTTCTTTGCATGGTTGCATTAAAACTAGATTGTTGGTATTAATCAAAGAGTAGTATATGATCCATTAGCTGTGGAAGGCTTTAAATAAATTATTTGCAGCATGAGGGGATTAACATGGAATCTCATTAACCAGGAAAGTTTGTTATAGTTTTCATTTAAGTCAAACTCACACTTTAGTAATTGCTTGATAGGGAAAAATGTATAGCTGTCTCAAGTGAAGCTCATTACTGTTAGTATTACTTCCACCATATTATGTACCTGTGATTTTTTTTTCTAGCTGAATGGAAATCTGAGATCATAACAAACCTATGCTGAAATCTAGATATATATTGTCTAATGGAAATACTTGAGGCTACACATTATGTACATTAGATAAACTTTACTGTTGAATGACTATGAAGCTCAGAATTTTTTTAAAACGCTGAGGTCAAGACTCATTGATCAAGCAGAATCTGATTTGGATATTTAACTAAAATGAGAGACAGCAAGGGATGTGAGGCTGCTCACCGAAGATACTCTAAGATAAATGTTCCTTCCTTAAAAAACTGTTCTTTTTCCACTGGAAAGCTCATTTCCTTGAAACCATGAGGAACTTATGACAAAAGCAACCTCTTTACAAAAATTAAAAGTTCTCTTATATAGAGACTAAAAAGAACCTTGGAAAAAAATATGCTATGCGTAATAACACTACTCAGTGGTATTTGCTGTCACAGTACTGCCTGTTACAGCTTCACTCCAAGGTGAACTTGGATAATGAAAATGTCTGTTTAAAAAAAAAAGACTAGTATTTTAATAAAAGTGAATTTATCAAAAAGCACTTTTAGTTTTACCAGCACCCTCTATCAAAACATTTCACAAGTCTCCATAACATGCAAGGTCAGTTTTGTTTATCATCTTGTTTCTTGTATTTCTTATGTTTCATAGAACAGAACAGAACAGAACAGAACAGAACAGAACAGAACAGAACAGAACAGAACAGAACAGAATAGAATAGAATAGAATAGAATAGAATAGAATAGAATAGAATAGAATAGAATAGTAGTTGGAAGAGACCTTCAAAGATCATCTACTCCAACTGTCTGGTCACTTCAGGGCCAATCAAAAGTTAAAGCATACAGCTGAGAGCAGTATCCAAATGCTTCCAAATGACTACCCTTACAGCAAATAAAGTTCTGTTCAACTGTGAGTCCTGCCATAGGTTACCAGGGAGAAGAGATCAGCACCTCTTTCCCCACTTCCCCTGATCAAGAATAGTATATTGCAGTAGACAATTGTAATATACAGTAAAATAACGCTCTTGGTAATTAAAACTGTATTCTCAGAATACAGCTGTACATTGTTAGTCAGTCAATATGATCACAGTAAATTTGTATTTACCTTTGTTCAACAGATTACATCAAAAAGTTATTTCTGGTTGAATTGTACTTCAATGGCTGTGGAACTTGCATGTAAGGAAGTGAATGAGGTTAAAAATTAATTTACAGTATAAATAAATATGAAGGAACCTTGAAATAAAATGTTGGAAAAGGAAATTTGAACACTTCAGGGCACAAGAGCATCTGTTTAAGCTTATCAGAGAGTGTACTAAGAATTTTGTGATGAACATAACACTACTGCTTTTTCTGTCTTTTCTCTGCAGTGGACATCTATGTTTCATATGACAATAAGAAGAAGCTAGCTCTGGGAGCCCCATACAAAAAGCTGTGTTCTGATTGTTATGGTATTTTTCAACTCAGGATTATATTCTATGCATTTATTCCAGTACATGCAGGATTAAACAAACAAAAACTACAATCAGGTGTCATGCTATAAAATAGGTCACAATTTAGGATTTATAGATTTTTTGTGCTCCTGAGCTGCTAGTGGCTTTGATCAGGCTTCCTTTGGAACTATAAGAATTAGATACTCAACAATGAAAGCAGAAATTCCCGTGGCAATATAGGACAAAAAGGTGTGGGCATCAAGTACCATGATAGTTGCTTGCTCAGCATCAGAATTTTAGAATGATTGTAGGCCAATGAACTAATAACTGCAATTCTGAGTTGAGGTCTGCAGAGACCTGGCAAGATGCCTCATACTGGTTTATGCTTCTTTTTTCTTCCCAGAGAGAATAAAACCGCACAAACAACTGAAGAATAAGAATAGAAATGTGGCCAAAGATCACAACTCTCTAAAGGGATGTAAACCAAGGCTTCAGAAGTGTAGGCTGCATCCTAGAGCCAGTTTCAGATTTTATAATATATTTATCTCATTATGTTTCTATAATATAATGTCTCCCAACAGATTCTGGTATGGCAAGTAGTGAGATACAGCAGAAAGCAGAGTTTAATTTATCAGTACTAATGAAAATGTTTATACATCATGCATAGCAGTACTTAATACAATGTAACTAAAATCCCCAGTTATGTCAGTAGTTTGTGCACATTCCTAATCTGCAAAAAAATGAAAATTTGGTCTTCTGCCAAAATAAATCACTCACAGAGGATATCACAAATGGTAATAAGATGAGAAAGCATGACCTCTGAGGAGCAATCATGGCTTATTTAGATGAGAAAAAACACAGGGAGGAACACAATGATGTCTTTGCAATTTAACCAGGCTCTTGGTGTCTGCTGCATTCCCTTTATTGAAGTAGTTTTAGTTTGGAAGATGTTGCTTTTCCGTATTCCCAAGTTTGAAACTAGTGAGCTCTGTGATTCTATTGGGAAAACCCTTGTTTAACTAGAGGCCTAACATGATTTTAAATCTTTAACTATGCCTACCAACATCTATTACTTAGTGAAAGAAATGATGTAAAATGAATATAATATCAGTAAAAGGTTACACAAATCTAAAAATCACCAATATATTGCCCATTTTGTTTTAGTCTTTCCAAGAGGAATGAGAATAACCATCAAGCATAAGAATTGCAGATGTTCCAAAATAGATAGGCGAACTAGTGTGTTTGGAGAATGGCCAATAGATGTGTTAGTTTACACTTAGGATTTTATTTGTAGCAGGTGTATATATACACACTTTAGACATATCAAGATCCCTTAAATAGCAATAGAATAAATTATAGATAGATTACAATCTTTTCTATCCTTTTCTAAGGATTTAAAATCCTTTTATATCTGTGATGAAAGGCATGCAATTTTATTCCTAAAGCTTGACTTCCCAGTAGTATCCTTTGAAGAAAAAATTTTAATTTAGACACAGGTAGGTTTTCTTCATTTATTTTCTCTAATAAACCTAAATTCTACATTAGCCTAATGCATACTATTTCTTTTTATTATATTGATTCTCTGGTTCTTTACTGTTCTATAGGGTAATTACAATTTTAAATTCAATCTTTTGATCTGAAAACTTTAGCAGAAATGAGACCCGTTTTTCACATGAGCAGACAGTGACAGGACAAGGGGGAATGGCTTTAAACTAAAAGAGACAAGATTTAGATCAAAAGTCAGGGGGAGATTTTTTAATCAGAGGCTGATGAGGCACTGGTACAGGCTACTCAGAGAAGGCATGGATGCCCCCTACCTTGAAGTGTTCCGGGCCAGGAACAATGGGGCCCTGGGCAGCCTGATCTAGTGGGTGGCTACTCTGAGCATGTCAGGGTGGTTAGAATTAATGATCATTAATTTTCAACATTTTTGTTGTTGTTGTTGTTGCTTTTTTTTTTTTTTTTTTGAGAGTCACTAACAGTTCCATGTATTTTTTATATTTTTAGAATCTAGATTTTAAGTATAGCAACTGTATGAAATAGTTACATCTCCACTAGAGAACTGTTATCATAGCTGCAATAAACTAGAGCTGGTTTAGATCTAGCAGGATCACTATCTCCTCCTTCCCCTTTAAACTGTGTGTGAGATAATGTAGTAGGAGGCAAAATATATTAGAGGGACAAGGTGCTAGCAAGGGCCCTCAACCTGCTGCATCTTCTGAATATAGTAGGCAACAAGCTGGTGGGGCCCATCACTAGGTCTTTAAATTAGATTTGGTGGGGAATGGGGATGTACTACTGAGGAACAGAGAAGAGTAAGGGAACGCTGCTTCTTCAGGAAGCAGAAGGGGAAAACCTCAGATTTTTCCCAGAGGTTTTTTGGAGGGTTTCTCCAAAAAGGTAATGAAGCCCAAAGTCCAGCTTAAGTGTTTCTGTACCAATGCTTGCCATCTTACTGCTATTACAGAAATATGGTGGGATGACTTATGTAACTGGATTACTGTGATTGAGCTTTGAACATTTTAGAAGGGATAGGTGAGTTAGGAGATATGAGAGAGTTACCCTTTATGTTAAGAAGTGGATAGACTGCAAGAAGCTGCCCCTGAGAAAAAGTCATGAAAACTGGGGGTGAGGTGCTGGAAGAGGTTGTGTATGCTCCATCTCTGAAGACATTCAAAGCTAGATTAGATGGGATCCTAAGCAGCATGACTGAGTGGCTGGTAATCCTGCCCACAGCAGGGTGATTGAAACTAGATGATCGTTAAGGTTTTCTGTCTGTTAATGATGGCAGAGTGCATGGGAATGACACAAAACTATGCCAGGGGCGGTTCAAGGCTGGACATCAGGAAAAATGTCTTTATTGAGAGGGTGGCTCAGGTTTCCTAGAGAGGTAAACATTATCTCTGTTGGTCCCTTCCAACTGAACTCTGATTCTATTCTATTCTGTTCTGTTCTGTCCTGTCCTGTCCTATACTTTTCTGATGGAAAGTGGCTGAGTCAGGGTAAAATTGATAAAAAGATTTTATGATTTGCAGAATGCAATTTAGACATTTATAGAATTGAAAGAAAATTTTTGCCAGATAAAAAATGGCTCTCAGATATAGCTTTTTTTTTTTTTTTTAAGATTTGAATGCTCATTTAAATGAGTTGAACATGCATCTTCAAGGTGAAAATCACCTTACCTGTATTATGTTTCAAACCATGACAGAATTCAAAATGAAATTCAACTACAGCAAGCTCAAGTTATGGCAAATAATTTCACATATTTTTATACGTTGGCTAAGTACAGTCCTGTGAGAAGCAAAAAATAAGCTTTCCATTTTCTGAAACGAATTTGAGAATAGGTTTCAAGATTTCTGGAAGACATCATCATTTTTTGTGATTCTGTTACTAGTTGACATAAACACATTATCTGCAAATTTTCAAGTGGAATGTGTAGAGTTGCAATTAAACATTCAAATCAAAGAAAACATTGATCTTTCTTTACTAGCCTTTTAGAAGACCTATCTTACCAGAAAAAAATATCCCTTGCTTTATAATCATGCCTTATTCGTGTCATCACATACATTTGTGTACAACTGCTTTCAAGGATGAAATACAGGAGTATTAAAATTTGATCAAAAATCTCTCCTGAGCACCTTGAAAACTCACTAACAATTGCAACTACTGCCATTAACAAGATACAGATTTTACTTGTTCCACAAGTAAAGGTCACATATCATGCTAGTTCAATGCTTTTTTCTTTGTTATTTTAATAAAAATATGTAAAAGAAAAAAAATTGTTACTTATATGATTTATTATATATCATATATTCTATATGCAGGAATTCCTCTTCACTCAGTACAGCCCAGGTGAGAAGTAGTAGTTCAGTAGTTCATAATGATTTAAACATCTAACTCAGCCCAGCAATCCTATTGCGATATCAACTAGCAAATCAACATCAGAATAGAATTCCCTTAGTCACTTACTCGTGGCTGCACTGGGAATTGAAGCCCTTGCAGAGGTGAAGTTCCTAGTCTGAGAATCTTATAATAGCTTTCTGCAAGGATTTAGAACTTACATAATGATAAAAAGAAGAATTTAAAAACTGTGATAAAAATAGTGTTGTTAGATTCTTCCAATTTCCTGATATACTGCTTTGCTGACTGTAGCTGTCATCTTGATAACTACGATAAAAGCATTAATGCTAATGACATTCACAGTCCTGTGAGTGCAAGGTAGTGAAAACAATCAGTACTTTTTCTCTGGATTGATAAACAAAATTACGTCAATGATAATTGTGTACAAAAAAAGGGAAAGAAAGATCAAACTGAATTGCCTTCAAAATTGTTCAACAACCTTATCTCAAGCATTTGTACACACATACCAGAAAGAAAACTATTTAATTCTTAATATATAATTTGACAAAAATAATGCTACTCATTAAACATTTTCTGTTATCTAAACATTTTCTTCTGACAGTTTCTTTAGATATTGATATCTGCCTTTCATTTTAAAGTATCTTATCAGTTAATGGCAAATACAGTTTCCCTAAGCAAAAGTCCGCAAGAAATGCATGCCCAAATAAATACAGATATTATATATTTCTCTGCTCAATAACAATATATGTTAACCTGTTCTTATATTATACATTACTGAAAGATAAACATAAAATACCGTTGACAGGTTGTATTACAACAATCAAGAAACTCCAGAGCAAACCTTTTTAGGATGTCAAATAAAGTTTTGGGCTGAGTTTTCAAATTCACTCTATACTTAAAATGTGTGTAAAATTTAATTAAAAATGGTATCACAGTTATTTTTTTTAAACACCATTTGCACTCGGATTCATTCAGTCTATCCAAAATACTTATCTAATGTCTAGCTCATTATCCCTAACTGCCACTTCTCCACCCAATCAAAGCAAAACTGTAAATAGGACAACTTATCTTTGATAAACTAGTTTCTTCCCATACATAATGCAGAGAACAGGTGAAGTTAAGCCAACTAATTTTTAATCAGCAAAATTTAGATGAGATGCAGTCACTTCCAGTAACCTTAGAAAAATATAGTTACATGTGAATTTAAAAAACATCACAGTATGTGGCTGTTAACCAAAAAGAAGACAATCTGTTTTTTGCTAATCAGTACCGGCTATGAATGTAGGAAGAATCCCAATTATTGACAAGATATGACTTATAGGGATATTTTAATGAATATAAAATATGAGCTAGAGCATGCTATTCTAAAAACTTGATCAAGTAAAAAATGAAAAAAAATCCATTAAGTCAATGGAGTTGTAGAATTATTAAAAGACAGGTGAAGACAAATATTTTGGTGGCTCGTTGCAGATCTACTGCAGGATTTAAATCACCACAGCAACACTTTTCATATTAAAAAATAGTGTAATAGAGTTTGAGTAATGTATCATTCTCAATCTTCAGTTTCACCAAAAAAAGTTAGTTTTATTTCATTATTGTATACAACATCACATTTTTTGCTTTATTAGTAATTCTTAAATTAAATTTTACATAAATGCATATGATCATAGAAGTAAAAATCTTTCAGAAGGTGTGACTGATTAGTACTGCAAGACAGTAGAAATTAAAGTCTTTACTGCTTTCTTCATTACATAAACATACCCATTCCTTAAAATTATATCTGTAAAATTATTTTTGTTTTTACTGAAAGCTAAAATTGTACACCTACAGAGAAGTTATGCTTAATATAGACTAGCCACATCTACCATTGTGATCACTTTACTTATGTGAAGTAGTTGTTATGTAGTCTTCAGTAAGGCATTGTGTTAACTTCAGTGAAAGTCATATACTGAATCTTGCAAGCAAGGATATCAGAATATTGGTGTTTATCTTTGAGCGAATTCATGTTTAACTACCACTGGAGTGGAATCACTTGTATATTCCCATGACTAAATGATTTAGCATGGAATCTTTTATATTTCATGAATGACTAAAACACTGAATTTTTCTTCCCTATTGCTCTTCCATTTAAAAGTGGCAAATAATTATGTTTCAACATGTACTGATTTCTTTCTTATATTTTTCTTGTGTCAGCATTCCTTTACCAGAAATAAATAGCTTGTGTATTTCTTATATATCCAAAAACAGCAGATTGTTGTCCAGGTTTTTCCTTTTTTTTTATTTATTTATTTTTATATTTATTTATATTTTTTATATTTTTTATTTTTTATTTTTATTTTTTCAGGAAATGTTTTTTAATCATTTACCAAAGCATTTTAAATCCCAAAAACAAGATGATTCTAATTCTGACAAAAATAAAAGCAAAAAAAAAAAAAAAAAAACAGAGTACTTCTTAAATTTACCTTAGAAAGAAAGATATGTATGTTTTATTTATAGGCTCTTTTAATTATTTTTGGATCTAATCATTAGATTTGGAACCTAATAAATTTTGGAAAATATTTGGGTATCCTGTATAACCTTAGTAGCTGATCTATGAGTGATCAGTGAATGATTTCAAATAGTAAATGACCTCACAAACTGGAACAAAAAACCAGAATATTAGTTTTAGGGTTCCTCCATGCAAAAATTATTGCATCTACAAGACATCTTTCTTCATGAAAGTAAAAACAATTCCATTAATATTTAATAAATTGTACTTTAATTATAACTTATTATTTCTCTTATCTAACATTGATTTTTCTCCCTGTTAGCACTCTTGCTTGACTTTTCCATGACTTTTTAAAGTAGGTCTTAAAAACACATAAAAATTACTGCTAGTGGGGCACTAATTAAGGAGGAATCGTTCTAATAAGTTCATATTAGATTATGTTGATTCCAGCTGGTTACTGTTTATATGATGACAGTTGACCACATAGTCATCCCAGTTATGATTCCAAGTAACACAATTGATTTGTTCACTGATAATAGCATTCACATTTCATTTGCTTAAGCACTTTCTCTATGTTACTCATTCTCACAAATGAGAGACTTACCCAAAAGTAAAGATCAAAGCAATATTTTCCTTTTAAATTCATTTCATTCATTAACAGCTTTAAATAAAAGTCTTGAATAGGTGACCAGGTTTCATGTGTATTTCAGGCTTTATTACCCTTTAGAATTACAGTACATGACAACCTGCACTTCATTCTTTTCTAGTATTAAGTAGTTTTCCTTTTTTTTGTATCTAAACAACACAATGGATCTTTGCCATAATCCTCTTGCAACCCGGTTATTACGTTTCTACCGTGTGTTCATAACAAGTCAGTGACTCTCTTGTTCATATATATGAATTGCTGTCATAGTTTTTTACCTGATTACAAATGGAATTTAAAATATTCAAGGCTACTCTCTCAAGTATAACATTTGTTGGAGTGTGATAAATGTCTGTTTTTGTTTAATTTCTGTGTCTTTTCATGTTAAAATATGCAATAACTATAATTTTTCCACATCCCCTAAAATGCAATATATGAAGAGTGTAAATCTTTCAAATTTTAAATTCTATTTGATCCTTTTCTCTATGTACATTAAAATTAAATATAATTTTATGAATTTAAAAATAACTCATTTTGCCACTGTTAGCAGAGGGGCTTCTGACAGTAAGAAAATAAGCTTATGATGAGAAAGTAGGAAGAGGTTGTGCTGAGTAATCTTGGGTTGTATGAAGGTTGGAAAAAGGAAATCAGTGGGAAATAACAGTTTGGTGAAGGTAGATTTTGACAGCTTCTTGAACACCTAAGAGAAACAGGCAAATTAGCATAACTCAAAACATATGTGAAGTTCTACAAACTATATATTCTAATATTTATTCATACAGATATTTTTCTTGTGAAGTATATTTCTGCCTCAAATACTCTGTTTTGAAATATTTCCAGCTTATTTGTCAGAACTGTGCAAGTATTTGGCAAATAACAGAGTTCAGTCTTTAATGATGACAGTAATCTGTCATTGTAAAGGTTTCAGCATAGAAGAATATACCTAACGTGCTTTACTCAGTCACCTAACATTCTTCATTTTACTCCACATAACTTTATGGCACTATCCATTCACTGTTAAAAACTATGCAAAATATATTTCTGTTAAAATATTAACTGCACCATCTAGAAAGCAGACAGAAAATGAAGAAAAAAAAATAAACATTCATTCATACTTTTTCAGACTTAGTAATTTAAAGCAGTAAATTAGTTTTGTTGTTTATACTTAATGAAAATACAGGACTACTATTAGAGCAAAATGTTATTGGTTCCGTACATTTGCAAACTGGGAAATTATCATGGCAATTACAAGAAAGCTCTGAATTTTTTCCTCATACTCTGTTTCTGAATTCCTATAGTTTGATATTAAATGTAAAAACTTTTGTTTAAACCTGATCTGCACACTACTATGTTTGTAGATACACGCTCCTTTTTTGGTACAGTTATTTTTAAAAATAAAGATAATTTAGCTACTAAACCAGTATTTCTGTTTTCCCAGCAGCCTAGCTAAAGCTGCAAATACTTTGGCTTAAATTGGCAGGCACCTGAAACACTATCCAAGCATAGAATCAGATTACAAATTTCAGATCACCTGCAGGTCCTGTACATGGCCCTATCCCTGCTCTGTATGTGAGATCTGACACAACTAACATGTCCATTGCAGATCAACTATAGGATTTATGACTAGAAAATCTCTCCTTTTTTTGTCTGATGAATTTCTCTCGCACAAATTTTAGGTTTTCTCTGTTCAGTCACCACCTCTACAGTGCAGAAACAGCTCTGCAATCTTAGGATTTTCCTTAACCTCATTTTACCAAATAAAACAAAAGATTTTAATCTAAATTAGGAGGAATATTTTTGGAAAGTTTTAACAAAGATTTATAAATGTCACATTATAATTCTCCTAACACTAACTCACATGGCTTATTAGTAAACTCAGCCACTGTTCAATAAATTGAAGAGAATATATTTTAAAGAATTTTTTTTAAATGTTTCCAAATATTGGATAAAAAACTTGTTGAAGCTTTACCTGCATCTATAAATTATAATTTCACTTTTAAAATAAATAATAATTTTAAAGTCATAAATAATTTTGTATATTTGTGATTTCTCATGTTATGACTAGTTTAATGCGGTCTCATTTTCTAGTGCACATCCAGTATTTGTCAAATACCCTTCACTCTACTGACAGTAGGTTCTTTATTTTAGTGACTGTTTATGAACCTGTTAGGTTACCCAAACCATAGCTGGAACAACTCCATTGACAAGACCATTACGTTGCTATGTATGGATTTTCTCCTGATCTGAGTTCTGTCAGCTATTTACAAGATTTTAGAGTTCCAAAAGCTAGAGAGGAAATGAATGACAAAATTCTTTGGAAGAAAGAACTCAAAACTTTCAGCAGTCTTTTTCTAGAAGAAAAAAAAGAATACTCTCTTCCCAACTGCAGTTGTAGCTATATATATATATGTATGTATTATTATTTTTTCTATTTACATTAAAATAGAAATATGTCATGTCTGTTCTTACTGAATACTAAACATACCTGGGTGGATGTTGGTTCTGAAATATGAAATGACATTGATCAAGACAGTAAAAGTGTTCAGTGTTTTTGTTCAATTTTTTTTTTTCCAGTGAATTATACAAAGTACTTGTCTTGTTACCTTCAGTGAAGCTTCTGTAGGTAGTAAGATGGATCACATTTTATTCCAACTCTGTCATAACAACTAGCAAGAACTGTTATTACACTGCTTGTTAGTAAGTATGAAGATAAAATAAACCAAAATGAAACACAATGTTACTGCAGCTTTTCAGACTTAGGTTATTTGAAAAATCTTATATGATGGATTATTTTCTCATCCAAATACTTACAAAAAATAAGCAAGTCCTGAAAGCCTGGATACTTAATTAAGCAAGTATTTATATTTGTGTGTACTTACAAAAAAAATATGGTTTCAGTCTTCTCAGAAAATGTTTTCTGTCATATTTTACCTGACACTTCGAACTGATTGTCATTCAGAGACAGCTTAAGGATGATTTTCCACAAATATTATGCAGGCGCTAATCAGCTCATTTTGATATAAATCAAATCCTTAAAAACAAATCAAGAATATATGCATTTTTTCCTAACCAGTGGGCTAGGATAGAAAGAAAAACCATTGTTCTCAGAATTGGTTATAAAACAAAGAAGTAATGTTAGGATAATTTTGAGCACAGTGGTGAGAAAAACTTTCAGCCAAAAGTTCCCACTTGTAGATGAGAAACTTAAAATCATAGAAACCTTAGAGTTGGAAGGGCCCTATAAAGGCCATATGTGCAACTCCCCAGCAAGGAACAGGGTCATCCAGGATTACTCAGAGCCTGGACCAGCTTGGCCCTGAGTGTCACTGGGGACAGGGCCTCCATCACATTTCTAGGTGACTTGTTCCAGTGCCTCAACACCCTTTACTCGAACTTACGTTGGAAATAAAATATATTACCTACATTTCAGGAAAAAAAAAAAAAAAAGAGAATTGTCTCTTACTGTCATAAAAATATAAGTGAGATGGTGGCCAGCAATGATGGCTGACATCTGTTTTCAGATTTTGTGTTAGTGATTCTGTTACTCTGAGGAAAACATGTAGATTTTTATTTCATGCAGAACATTTTTATCTATCTTATTAACTACCCATATGTATGTTTTGTGTTCTGCTTCAAAGCTCCTAGATACTTAATTCTCTGTATACAGCTAACACGTTAAATGTCTAGTCTTTAGGGGTATCTGACTAACTATTCTTTCCAGATCAGAAAAAAAAAAAAAAAGAGGTATGGGTATGCAATCTATATATATATATATATAAAATTAAGATTAGATTTCTTCGGGAGTCTGATCATGTCAGTGTATACTTCATAGCATAGACTGATGTTATCTACAAAATCAAGATTTCTACTCAGTTTTACTGATGCCTGCGTTCTTGAGTGATGACGTGCTGGAGTTCACACTCTCCAGAACAGTGTGGGAAACAAGTGCACAGATTTAAAATCAGATAGGCAAGTACTTTTTAAGATTAGAGATCTGGTAATTGAGAACTTCTTTATGGACTGTAGTATCTTATTAATCCAGTTATTTTAATATCCAGGTACCAACAATAGATGATAGTCCAGGAGTTCCATTCCAAAAGCCTGGAAAGTGCCCAGACTTGTTGGCTAGAGGGACTGCAATGAAATAAGTGCCAACTATTCCTAACAGAAAATATTTCATTAATATTTGTAGCCACTCTATTTTGCTGTTTTTGTAACACAAAGCAAGGTATCCTAGAATACTCTGAAAATGGGATTTAGATGAGTGACAAATGCTCTCACATTCTGATGGGGGCCACGAAGGACCGACAGCATGAGTGAATTAAGATAGCAGCTACAGGTGGTTGCAACTGAGAATTAATTTCTTTCTTCATTAAGCTCCTTATACTCACAACCAAGGGAGCTGACTAAGATGGTATGATTCTCAATGAAGCAGGAAATTGAGTAATCCTAGTCAGCCTCCTAATTAAACCCTTCTGTTGGGAACTTGTTGCAGAAGTGACTATTTCACCTTCCTGTTGCCATTTTTGATTCGTAATACCTTCAAGAATATAGGTCAATGCACTGTATACAAGATTAGAAAATAGAAAACACAGAATTGTGATAAAATAGCATAATAAAAGAAATAATTAGTTAAAAGGTGTTCAGAGTCTGGTTGTCATGATGTTTAAAGACAGCACTGCAAAGACCTTCCAGCAATTACTTTTTTAAGAGGACAATACTGGGGATACTGGGGAAAGTAGCACTCAAAGTTTTCTACAACGAGCTGGGTATTAGCTTGGTCTGCAATATATTAAACTACTATCATGTTACAGTGGTCCTTTATGTCTGGGAATTTTGACATAGCCTTTAAATGAAACTATCCTTTGAAGTGCATAGTTTTTTTTAAATTTACAAGACATTTAGTTAATATCAGATCTGAAGGCTTCCAAAATAACAGCTGCCCTTCAGAAAAAGTGTCAAACTAAGTGAAAAAGGGTGCTGGAAAATCTGTTAGATAGAGAGTAGCTTTGAAAAGGTTCAAAAATATGTTATTTTTAAACATCATTTTGAAGTGGACAGTAGGTAATTGTATTCTATTTATTATATTCCCCAGAGAGCTGAGGTAATTCTTACACTGTGTTAAGAATCTTGAAACTTAGGTGCAACAATGTGCATTCTCTATCCCCAACAATCCCGCAGCACACAAAACTTCAGTTGATGTTTCTATTCATTTCACAGCTTTTCACAGACATGATGGCAACTATTGGAGCACTTGAGGATGGGTCAACATAGATCTTCAATAAAACCCTCTTAACCATCTGGCTTGCCTTCTGGAAATTTCTTCCCTTGGTCTGGCATGGACTGAATAAATATATCCATTTATAATAATTTCCATAACAACTTACAGTGTTGACTGTTTCCCACTACAAGACACTGCTAACACAATCCTCTAAAAGCATATACAATTCAACATATCTGTTTTAATTTTTCTTCTAAAAGTCTTCCTGTAATTCATAGCCACTTATGTTTTACATTATTTCAGACTTCTAGAGTGCCAAAGCAAAAAATGCTCCGATTTCCCTCTCTGTTGATATAAATTCACCAACAGAACAGAGAAAAAATAAATTTTGTTCTCTATCCTCCAAAAGCACAGTATCCAGTATCCAAAAAGCATCCAGAAGTTCCTAGATATATCTTCCATTGAATACACTGTCATTAGGTAGTGAAGAAATCCAGTCTAATACTTTTGTTTGTTGGCTGTCATGAAAACATGACTCTCCAGATAAAGAAAATAGACTCGAATGCTGCTCCGAACAGAATTTCATACGTGGAGTTTCTAGATGCCAAAGGGAAATGAATCTTTCACCTTTTTTACTTGTAGGGTTTTCAAACATGGTTAAAATTAACCTTTAAAAGACTAAAGATTACTCACTATGTTTTGAAATCTTTTTTACCCTTTACTTACTCTAATTCTACAGCAAAACACAAAATAAAGGAAACATCTAAGAAGGCAATATACAGTATGCATGGAATATTAATAAATAATATGCTAAGACAGATATTAATGTAAGCACTGGTAGTGTGAAATGTTATCCCAGTTCTTTCTTATCTCATAGATTTGTGGAACTCTCTCATATGCACTGGTTTCATTCTGCATTCTGGAAGGAGGTAGTTGCATCAAATAATGATCACTATTAATAATCACTCAGGTTGGTGTCATCAGCAAACTTGCTGAGGCTGCACTCAATCGCTTTATCTTTTTGTTAAAGATGTTTAAAGAGCAGACCAAAGACTGTTCATTACAGCTGACACCATCCAAGCAATTCTTTATCCTCTGAACAGTCCAGCCTTTAAATCCATACTTCTCCAATTTAGAGATAAGAACATGGTGCCTTACAGAAGCCCAGGTAGATGACATCAATCAGTCTCTCCTTGTTGACTGATACAGAATACAATATAATAAAGAAATCTAACTATGCATTAAAAAAAAAAAAACACAAAGAAAAAAAAAACAACCCTGTTGGAAAGCCATTTCTGAATTACTCGTTTCATCTGTAATAACACCTAGGTGCATATGTTAATGCATACAAATACAGCATATATGCATATATATACATATATTATATATATACACACACATATATATACATACATATATATATATATATACACATATATATATGTATATAATATGTATACATATTATATACATAGTTCTACATTCTAATAGGAAGGGCACTTATACTTATGGTCCCATAATAATAAATGATAAAATCAGTCACATTTTTTATTTGTTAATAAAAATCAATAGGTTAGGATAAATGAGCTAGAAACAGTTATTTTGAAAAGAAGGAAGGAAAGGTAGAAAAATCTGTACTAACTTGCTATTAATCTCAAACTATATATGAAAGAAAATCCAGAATAGACAATTTTTCTTTTATATGGCTTTAAATATGGATAGAATTCATGGCAGCACTTCATAATCTAAAGTTTTGAAAAAGCCATGTAGCTTATTTGATAGGTTAATTGGTAGGCATGAAATTCAGATTTTAAAAGTATGTTTATAACCATGGTCCCACTCCAAATACATAAAATTTAAGATAAAGAAACTTTACAAAGAAAGCTGTCTAGATTTTCCTATCTGTGTCACTTTACAATATCATCTACTTATCAAAAATTATAAGCAAGAGTTGTTTTGCTACAGAATTGCCACAACTCCTTTCAAGTACTTAATTTCCGATTAATTACACTGTTTAATATCTCTCTTAATATAGCCAAATATAGACTTTGCAGATTTTTCCCTATTCTTCCCTTTTTTCCTCTCTCTTTACATTTATAAATACACTGTATTTTTCCTTAATACTGCTATATAACATTTCAGTAGAATTTCCAGAAAAATCTTAAATAATAGTCTACAATTAGAAAACTATACGGTTAATGAATGACTTACAGAAATCTGTGATTTTCTATGTTTTCTAACAGGCATTGAAACTGTCACTTAGCACCACCCAATCTTAGCATCATCCAATTATTTATTTACTGGTTGTTAACATTGTAACATACGACTGTAATTTAAAATGAAACGTTTATAGCAACTTCTACAGAATGATAAACAAATGTTAAAAAAAAAAAAAAAAAAAAAAGAAAGGCATCAACTAACCTCCCCAGTCCCCTAAAATCATTTTTTATAGTCCTCAGGCTTCTGTCAGCAACCTCATCAGTGCCAGACTATCAATAAAGGACAATAAGAGGGGTGGATCAGACTGGGAAGTTTTCTAGAAATACCCCTGACCTGGGCCCCAGGAAGGAAAGCACAACTCCCTACAGGTATGGGCAGGCTATATTGGGCCCTCTGTTCCTCTCAGAAGGGAATCACCTATGACTGTCACCCTCCTTTCTTTTCTGGAGGAGGCAGTTTTCTAGCACGGAGCTGACAGCCTCACCTTAGGCAAGCCTGGAGACAGTCCTCCCACCCCATCCTCACTCACCTCTCCCTCTGGTTTCACGGCATCAAACCTATTACACAAGAGGCACCTGGGGAATCGAGGTAGGTCAGAATGGGGGTTGCCTGCAACGCCAAACCATTCCTCCTCTCTCTATATATATATGCAAAAAGCAATGCAACATCTCACCATTCACCAAAAAATGCCTAGCAAATGCCCCCGCACCAGCTGGCCCAACAGTCAACTCCCTTTGTAGCCCTTAGTATGATTCTGTGTGGTACAAAATGACCCCTTGGGCAATCCAGGAATCCAGGCCACCTATCCTTCATGCACATCCCGCTGCCACACAATTGCAACAGCACTCCCAGGCTGCACAGCTCAGCCCTACACATACTCATCATTCAGCAATAACCAAAATAGCAACTTGAGTAGAGAGTTTCTTAGAGTATATGAGGGTTACTCCAAAAGTAAAGCCTCGCATTTATTATGTTGACCCACTGCATCAGAGGCACACATTGGTGGCATGGCAGCAGAGGCTGAACTTCCCCAGCAATATTCCATTACATTTTGTTGCTGTTCAATAGATGGTGGCAGAGGGGCAGTCTGACAAAATCGTATCCTACATGTAAGTGCATATGAAGCACAGACGTGTCATTTAATTAATTTAATTAATTAATTAATCTGCTGATGCAGATTTTTAGGGGCATGCAGGTTCTGGTTCATTGTGAAAATGCATAGATAATGGTGGTGATTACACTGAAAAACCTCTACGAAACAGTGTTACTGTGCTCTTTTTCTCTATTGTAGTTTCCACAGAATTAAACAGGTGGCATCAGTTTTGAACTGACTGACACATTATTTCTGAATCAAAAGATGTCTGGTCGTTCTCACCTTCAAGAATTCAAATTCATTTACAAAAGAGTGCATTTTCACAGTGGAAGGAGTCAGTAGCAAACTAATCTTATCTGTGTAGTCTACAGTATGGACAAACTGGCATATTTACCACTAAACTGACACAGTTTAGTAGTTGGGTACAGACCTAATTACGCTTAATCTAATGCCATCCAAAATTATCAGTTTTGAGGAAGATACACAGGGATCTGTTTCATTTAAGAAAGCAGGAAGAAATTCAACATAGATAAGACCTATAGGATAGAACTAAAATGGTCAGATAGGACTATGATATGTTACTGCATATTTAGATGGAGGAAAAAATATTGAAATTATATTACATATTGAATATTACATATTTCAATATTACATATTGAAATTAACTATAATAAAATAAAGGGAAACAAAAGAATCTGGAAGATGTTTCAGTAAACTACTGGTGATTTGTTTTAAACTATATGCAGATCTAGTTTGATTAACACATTCAACCTTGGCCTTTACCAGGTTGTTGAATATATTTCAGTTTCTCCAATTTGAAAACCAAAAACCAACTGAAGCTTTTGATTTTCAATTTTTTTCCTGAATTAAGAATGAAAATACTTAGAAAGCCTGTATCAGAGAAAATTGCTTCTAACCTCTATTCATAATTCTGGGCATTCATGCAGAACTGAAAGTAAACTGTTCCTAATCAGTCCAAAATATAAAATACCACACAGTTTTCCCATATGGACATTTGAGTACCATACTGATAGCATCACTAATTAAATTTTGCAATTTTTTCCTATCTTTTGGATCAGAATTGCTTGGAAGTTCTGTCCATTATTCTTTTGTTAATAACCTAAACACAGAACTTCAGCATAATGTTAATTCTTTTAATCCATTTATATACATTCATATAGCTCCTTTACATCTCATCTTCCTGCATTGACAGTCTCTTAATCTTTACAGTATAGTCACAAAGTGTACCGTATACCAACCAGACTGTTCATGGGTTGAGAGGAATGCAAGGGTCTCTCTTCTTCTAACAGACCCTTCAGATATGATGAGTAAATTGGCAGGCTAAATTACAAGTTTTCCCCTTATAACCAGTCAATATTTGGCTAACTGATCATCCTCTCCTGCTGAAGCAGAAGTCTTTAGCGTTTATACATTATGGTACAGATACTTTGACCATCATACAAAATGCCCTATGCTAAGAAATGCACATATTTCTTTTAGTAGTATCTTTTCTTATTAATTCAGAAAATTCAAGCAAATTATGTATGAAAATCACATCAGTTTTGTTTTATTTAACTAGGATATTCATAGTTCCCAGTGTTAATTCCTTGGCATGTTATTTGAAGAAACAGAAGGCAAATGAACAGCTTATAAGGGAAAATCAGGATTATATAAACTGAAAAATACACCCCAATATTTTGACAAAAAGAAACAACAAATTTCAGAGGAATGGATCAATTGCTTTTTTAATGATTTCTCTAATTGTTTCTTTGAAATGGGAATAAAATGGGCACCCTTCTATTCATGTAATTATGTAGATGAGATCATAGTCTTGTGTTCTGAAGTCCAACATTTGAATGCAAAAATATGCTAAGACAGATGTGAATAAACGCTGTTTGAAAAACTCTGCTAAGTACTCCATATGAGTTTAGTTAGATGCTGTAAATTGTATGTAGAAAAAAAAAATAAAAAAAGAATTGAACCGTGAATAGTAATAAATAAGAGTACTTAAGTTGGATTATGTTATGACTAAATACATCATAAATCTATTGCTTACATTGATTGAGCCTTGAATGTCTATTATCATAAATGAGCCCATAGAAAATACTTCACACATTGAGTAAATTATTCACTGATTAAACAGTTGCCATACTTTAAGCACCATTTCCTTCACTTAATTCAAATATTTCACAAATACAAATCTGCCATCAGCTTTAGCAGACAAAATGAGTTCTTACATTAAGTTAGCTGTGAAAAGCATTTGCAGAAGAGTATAACAGCTCACATTCCATTGAAAATGAGGCTAAATGGAAAAATTGTGCTTTCTCACATCAAAAGCTAAATCTTTTTGTGTTTACAAAGGACATAGCATTTAATTAAGAATATCTAGTCATCTCTGAAAATGAAGTAAATAGTTTCAAAATAACTTTTGTATTTAAAGTCCTTAATTGTATTCTGCTCCAAAAATACAGCTTAAGTACCTAATAATAGAATCACAAATTAATTTAGATTGGTAGAGTCTTCTAAAGGTCATTTCTTCTCCTCAGAATACCAACAATTACATAGGGATGTTCAGCGCCTTTCTCCAAGAATGGAGATTCTACAACTTTGCTTCCAGTATTTGGCTAGTCTTAACAATTTTCTGGCAGAAAATTATCTTTCCTGTTCTCTAATAAAAATCCCTAGTTTTCCAACTTGTGTTTATTCTTATTGTATGACCATGGTCAGTCAAGGAGACTTTGAATCATCTCTATATCTCCCCATTAGGTAATTGTAGATACTAAAAAGATTAGCCCACAGTCTTCTCCTCTTAAGGCCGAAATAATCCAGTTCCTTCAGCCTGTCAAATGTGATGTGTTCCAAACCTCTGAATATTCAGCTGACCTTCCAATTTGACATTATATTTGAACTTGATGAAATAGTACTCCATCCTATTTTTGATGTCATTAGTAAAGACACTGAACAGTATGTGGATAAAGTATTGAAATGTGCTGATCCGTTACGTCTTTAGAGTTAGTGATCCTCATAACATTAATCAAAATAGTCCCATGCATTTACTGTGTTGCACACCCAGAATGGCTTTCAGATATTTGTTATTCTTCATCTCTGCTAGATTCAGGAGCATGTCCTCTAGGTAGTTATGTGCTCCCTTTTTTTTTTTTCCTTGCTGTAATATTTGAATATTCAGTTTATCTGACAAATATCAACCTGTACACAGTGATTCTAAAATTAAATCTATGTTTTTCTTTGGAGAGTTTCCTGTTTGAGAAACCATTAACTTCATCTAAATTCTACCTGTTCCTGTTGCCATTATTCTGCTAGGACAATTTCTTTGGACAATATAAAAAACATTAGACAAGGGAAAAGAAAAACATTTATCTCATGTTCAGAATAATATGATTCATTTTCCTTTGCCTGCCTTAATTTATGAGGGAATTCAAATATGCCATATGCATAGAGGTTGAGGTTTAAAACATACTAAATCAAACATGCCTGACTATTTGAAGATATATTTCTTATGGGAGGAGGCTCATAAGTATATGGAAATTACAGATTACAGGATCTCTAAACTGTTAATGAGGTATCAAAACCTACAAAGATTATTACAAGCTCAGCCAAGAAATTTCAGATATAAATCTCACAGAGAATTTTGAAATATGGTATATTCTTTAGAACTGGAAAAGAACCTGAAGAGAACTTCTAGAGACTACTAAATCTTCAAGAAGGAGGGCAAATACAAAGACTTCTTCCTCTAAACCTTAATTTTTAAAGTCTATCCATAATTTTAGATAATTTTAAAAATAAGTAAGTAAACAAGAAAAACCCACAAGCAAACAAAAAACCTGTAACAATCTTCAGTGGTGCCTATAGTTGGAATAGAAAATTATTTTAATCAAAGTACTTAATTTATTATTAAGTACTAATAACATTTATATAAGTATTTAATGGCAAGGTATTCAGAAATAACTATCAATAAATCAACAGTGATTTTGACCACAAACAAAAATTTCTGTCCACATAAAGATTTTAACAGTATACATACATGCATATACATGTCTGCGCATATGTCTGTGTTAAAAATACTGACATCAGATGCAAAATGTGTTTATGGTATAGGAAGAAAGTATGGAAATATAAGTCACTCTAGCATGTTTTCACAGAATCATAGAATAGCTTGTGCTGAAAGGGACCCCAAGGATCATGTTACAATCCCATTGCCACAGGCAGGGCCACCATTTGGTACTAGACCAGGGTTTCACAGGGCCCCATCCAACCCCTGGACTTGAACATCTCCAAGGATGGAGCAACTAAAGCCTCTAGCAGCCTGTTTCAACACCTCACCACTCTCCCTGAAAAGAACTTCTAAACAAAATCCAATCTAAACCTTCCCTCCTTGAGTTTAAAACCATTCCCCTTTGCCCTACCACTATCTACAATTGTCAAAAGTTGATTACTCTCCTGTTAATAATCCTCTTTTAAATACTGGAAGGCTGCAATGAGGTTTCCTGATCACCTTCTCTTCCCCAGATCTTTCAGCCTGTCTTCATAGAGGAGGTCCCTCTCCAGAACCTTTCCAACAGCTCCACCTTGTGTATTGGGGGCCCCAGACCTGGATGCAGTATTTCAGATGGGGCCTCGCAAGGACAGAGCAGAGAGGGACAATCACCTCCCTGCCCCTGCTGGCCACCCCTCTTCTGATGGAGCCCAGGATACCACTGACCTTTCAAGCTGCAAGAGCACACTGCTGGCTCATGTTCAGTTTTTTATCCACCAGTACCCCTAGATCCTTCTCCACAGGGTTAATCTCAAGATGTTCTTCTTCCAGTCTGTATACCGATCCATGATTCCTCTAACCCAAGTGCAAAAGCTTGCTCTTCGCTATGTTGAACAATGTTTCATGTCTACCCAAGTGTATCTTAACTCTATAATACATATTTCTTCTAGTTTTGTAAAAGAATTGGTAATAAATCACCATAAATAATAAGTGATATCACAAACAATACCTTTGATAGAAAACTTTCAAAACATAGATTCTATTTGTCATACTACATAAAACTTAGATACTTTCTTTAAATGGGTCTCCTATTTTAACAATATGAAATGGACATACTTTTCTGAATGTGAACACCTTTCATTACTTTAATTCTACATACCATCTGCTATATTTTATTTCAAAAACAGAGGAAAAGGGGGCAAAGAAGAGGGGAAAAAAAAGCACTTAATTTGTTAATCTGTTAAACTGAAAGACTGAAATCTATGTTCTGGATTTTCAATCACAAATAATTACATGTACATATATATTAAGTATTGTATACATGAAATATTTGTGTAGATAATGACAGAAAAAAAATCCTCTAAGTTTTTACCCCTTTACTCTGAATGTAAAATTAGGAAGAATCCAGCTTGCCCCTTCATCCCTCATTGATGTAATGCCTTTGCAGTATTTACAATGACAAAAATTGAACACGCAGTCTTTCAACTCAAAATGAGGAAAAAAAAAAAGCATCTATACAAATAACAGGTGTTTTCAATACAAAAATATAATTTTCCCAGTTACTTCACCTTAGGATTCAATTTCTTGACTCTGTCATACAGTATCAGTGAGGTGCATTGCCTTTTGGAGACACTTTTCAAAACTGATTTACAATGTCAAGGGTCTATTTTCCCTGTGAAAAAATTACATGAATATTGTAGCACCTTAGATTCTTCCACACTGGTTGTATAAACATATGAATGTATTGAAATATAATTAATCTCATATCACATCTGAAGGTCCTTTGCAGAGGCAATCAACATCATCAGATTCACAAGAGTTAATGGTGTTTCTTGCAAGGAATTAAGATGGCTGTGTAATCTCTGAAACATTTTTCTTTTGTTTGTCATATTTTCTAACTTGTTTTTTTTTAATATATATTTTGTAAGACAATTATTTCCTCTATTCATTGAATTAAAAATAATTTTTCTATAAATTAGTTGAGTGAATCTCCTGAATCCACATCCACATTACAAAAAGATGGATCAAGCTAAATTGTATGCAATAGATATTAATAAGACATTTTAATTTTAGTGACTCTGAACACTTTTAATACACATATTAAAGTTATTATCAATTAAAACTCTCTTCTAGAGAGAAGTTTTTTAAAAATTGCTATTTAGTTCTGTTGAAAAACTGCTATATCTGATTAATAATGCATAATTATTTTAGCCCAGAAACATATCCAAACAGAACACAAAGCAAGTCAAATTACAAGAAAAAGAAATGGGAAAATGTAGGAAATTGTGCTACACTACGTAAAGGAAATTGCCAAAGGAATTAAAACTATCTGTATTTCTTATTTACAGCTGCCTTGATTGACTCACTAAAAACCAAAATCATATCTTTTGGAACAAATCATTTTTTTTATTTTTAAATTAAGTTATAGATAAACTGTCAAGAAGAATATTTTGTATCATTATCTGTTCAAGCACTCTGTAAATTTTAATCTAATTTTAATCTTAGGTTTGAAGAGTCACATCTAAAACTAAAGAATTGTTTCAGAAAAATCTGAATCTCAATAGTTCCTGTTTAAAGTTCTTAGAGGTCCTTGCATCACGGCTAGAAACCATTAGATGTTAACAGCTACAGGAAAACAAGGAAAGACAATGCGAAAAATAGATTTTCTGATGCATCTATGAATTATCATAGCATCATTATTATTATCCCTCTGCATACTGTTTTGGAGAACTCAGATCTGTGCAGTGAACTTTCTGCTCCTGGTTCTGCTACATACAGAAGTGAGCAGCAAATTGTGGTATTATAGGAGATTTTCAGGAGCCTTTAAGCTGGTTAAGAGCAGAAGACATTGTGAAAGTTACTTGGATTGCACTTAAATTCAATAAATACTTTTTAAAAAGTACAATATCCTGTTTCATTTAGTTATTTTTAAGTATGGCTTTACTGTATTCTCTCCTCCATGTCTGACAAAAATATATATATATATAAAATAGGCTGAATTCTTGGAGTAAATATAATCAACATAGCTGAACTGACTTGAACAGTTCAGCCCAGCTGATAAGCCAACCCTATTATATTAAACATTTTATTCACTTCTTGCTTTATAAAGTATTTTGTTATAATTTAATTGACCTCAGATACAAAGAACACAATAACATTACCTGATAGAGTGAATTCTCAACTACAAAACTCTTTCTCAACAGTTACTACCATTACCTATGCATTTTGCCAACAAAGAATAAGCCCATTGAGCTCATAAATATCTGCACCAGTACAGCTGACCCAGTGTGACTGTTGCAACAGATGCAAGTGCACCGCCCACCGCCTCACTGTGCTCACATCTACTCTTTGGTCTCCATAAACGTTAATGGTGTAATTTTTCCTTGACGGAGGAGTTAAATGATAAACTTTTGCTTCATAAACACTTCCATGTCAGACACCATTTTGTCAGACTGCCTCTCTGCTACCATCTGTCACACAGCAACAATATGTAATGGAATATTGCTGAGAAGGTTCAGCCTCTACTGCCATACCGAAAACACCCGCCTCTGATGTCATGAGCCAACATTAAATAATAGGATACATTACTTACAGCGTAGCGCTCATATTTAAATACGGTTTGAATTTTCAGCAAAATTTAAAAAATCTATTTTGCTATCCTGTGAAAGTAAACAGTACAAGACATGATACCTTCAGGGATTTCAAAGAGGCTCCAGATAGAAAAATCTCTATTTCCAAGTATCATACAAACAAGGTAACTGTCAGTGAAGAACAACACTGATTCCACATAAATATAGCACTAAGAAACACACAATTTAAAATTTTTCCTCTTCGTCATGCTGGATTCACTGCTTTCTCCTATTTAAAAAAAATAATTCATTTTAAGGTGGGAAAGTATGAGATTTTTATGCCAAAGCTCAACAAAAAGTAATATTCTTTGATAGCTATTCTGTTACATGTATCACTGTGTGCATATGCAGGACTCCTAACAGATACAGAATATTTAATACAGCTATGTTTTTGCCAAAATATATAACACACCCCTTTTATTATGGAGCTCCACATTACTACTGTGACAGCTTTATAGTTCTGTTGGGAAAGGAAGCATAATATCAAATTACTAAGCACAGCTTTTTAAAAGTACTTCTTGGAATTCACTTGTTTCTCCTAATTGATTCAGTCCACATCATTTTCAACATAAATGGAATGTCATGTTTAGAAATATGCTGCATAACTACTTTTAGCTAATATGTCTTGCTACCTCTGCATATCTAAATCAAGCACTGGCGAATAAATGTCATATTGAAAGCAAATTTTTATCTTCTTCCAGAGTTGCACTGACATTTAGTATATAGAAATTATTTTGACAGTCCAAGCTCAGCTCTGAAGTTGTCTGCTGGCTGTCAAAAAAATAACAAGAGAGAAGAGCAATTTCATTTTTTAAGTTTTACGAAGAATGAAGTTTTAATTAGTTGATCTGACTTCCCTCCTTAGTGCCGTCATATGCTCTAATACATTAGAATTAACAGGAGCTCTAACTCAGTATGTTGTAATCATCTTGACAGATACTGGATTCGCTAAGTCTTAGAGCCAGATATCATTTCATACCATCATGAAATGTTAGTGATAAATATTCCGGTATATCACAATTTATGGAAAATAAACTGTCCTTTCATCATTCCTAGCTTTTCTCCCTGCTTTATTGGTAATGTATTATAAATAATAAAGCACTGCATGCAAATTGACTTTGGTGTTCTTCCCTCAAACTAATCTATGTTCTCCTTTTTTAATATCCCTTTTTTTTTTTTTTTCTTTCCCCCCCAGAAATGACCAAATGCATTCTTAATGGGCAAAAACAAATAAGTAAAAAAATAAGACAGACACTGAGGGTCACCAAGCAACATGTGTTAACTCCTGAAATTTTTATTTTTCTGGCCTGCCTTTTGTTAACTTGCTTATTATTTTGCTGTTTGGCTTCTTTTGTTTCTTCTGCCCCCTTCAGTCTTTTATTTGCTCAAAGATAGTTACTATTATTATTCATGGGTTTTTGTAGACACACCTTTACTGCAGCTGTGACTGCAAAAGGAAAGAGACAGGGAAGGGGAAGAAAAAGGAAAAAGGGCGTTTTATCTCAATAATCACTTAGATCTGTAAACTGTATCTCTGACCACAGATTTTATTGTACTCTGCTGGAGGCTTAAATGTCAGATAAGCCATTAGTGATTTGATTCAGTAAACTCACCCAATCCAACTTCATAAGATTAGATCATAAAACGAACATGTGACAAAACATATTTTAAAACTGCTGAAATAACATTCCCTCAATGAAGCATGATTACACTTAGAGGAAATGCTTTTTTTGTGCTTTAACAAATATCAGTTTCTCTGAGGTTATGAAGAGAGCATATGCATATTCACAGTGTGTAAGTTTATTCATATACTAGATCATGAGATAATCATAGTAATGAGGTAAATTTTTTGCATCTCTCTCACATGAATGGACTATTAGGCCATTTTCAGAATATGCTACAATATGCATGCAAAAGCTGTAGTACTCCAGTTCATATCGAATCCTATTCCAGTGTTCTGTTGAACATAAGGACTTCACAGTACCTCTCTTACCCCTGAGACCATATATCTGATCACTAGTCAGATCTCCAAATTTAAAACTTATGGAAGATGCCAGTAAATTGCAGACGTTCTTGATGTCAGAGCTTAGGTAAGAGAATAGGAATCATATAAGCAAATTTCACCAAGAGTTTGTGAGGCTTATCAGTTTGCATATTATTTTATAAAAAATATTACCAAAATTTCAGTTTATGAAAAATGAACAGAGTATTTTTGTTACTTTTCTGGTCAGCATCTCATCAGAATTTTGAAGTATGACTGCATATACAACTTATCCATTTGACAAAGTATGTCTAGTTAATACAAAATTTGTTATGATTTTTGGGGAGGCAGGAAAAGAACCTAAAGTAAAACAACTTCAAAAAATTATGAACAAGATTAGGCAGAAATTGCTTTTGCATTCCAAGGGAAGCATTCATTAAACACATAATTCTCCACAGGCAAAAGAGCATCAGAGCTGAAATTTTGATCACAATGACCTGCTTGGATGCTTAAGACACAGGAAAATAGTTGAACTGCAGTGCATCGCTTTTCATTGCTCTGGTAGGAATTTCCAGGTGTGCTTATCACATTAGGCCTCATCTACATTATATTCCTAGTCTCCTGACATATACGTAAACCCTTCTGTTTACAAAGGTTAAGGCAGTACTGATTCCAGGAGAAGGGAACTTCAAAGAAAGGAAGAGGCAAGCTATTAAAACCTGAAAGGTTGCAGAGCATTGAGGATGGTGGTAGGTATGTCCATTTCACTCTATGTCTTGACTTGCCCTCCTCTCTCCTTTATATGGGTGAGATGTAATCCAGTGAGAGACAGGCTTGACAAGGTACCCCATAAGATCTTTCTTTCCAGATTGGAAAGATCTGGAGTTAATGAGTGGACTGATCAGTGGACAAAGATATGGCTGCAGGACTGAGTCCTGAGAGTGGTGTACAATGACTCAGTGCCTGGATAGACATCAGTGATGAGTGATATCCCACAGAGGTTAGAGCTGGGACAAATACTCTATAATATCCTCATCAGTGGGTTTGCTGATGACACCAAGCTGTGGGGTTCAGTGAACACACCAGAGGGATGGGATGTCATCCAGAGAGACCTAGACAAACATGAGCAGTGGGCCCACACGAACCTCACGAGGTTCAACAAATCCAGGTGCAATGTCTTGCATCTGGGTCCAGGCAACATCCACCACCAATACAAGCTGGGGAATGAAAGTATTCAGTGACTCCCTGACAAGAAGGGCCTGCGGGTACTGGTGGATGGGAAGATGGACATGAGCCAGCAATGTGCCCTCTCAGCCCAGAAAGCTATCTGTACTGTTGCATCAAAAGAAGCACGGCCTGCCTCCCAAGGGAGGTAATCCTGTCTCACTACTCTGTGCTTCTGAGGCTTCACCTGCAGTACTGCGTGCAGAGGTGGAGTCCTCAGTACAAGAGAGACATGGACCTGTTGGACTGTGCTCAGAGAAGGCCACAAAAATGATCCAAGGGATGGATGACCTCTCCTTCAAGGACAGGCAGGAAGAGCTGGGGCTTTTAGTCTGGTTATAAGGTGATCTGATAATGGCCTTTCTGTATCTAAAGAGGATCTACAGGAAAGAAGGGGACAGACTGTTCAGCAGGGTCTGTGGTGGTAGAACAAGGGGAAATGTTTTCAAGCTCAGGAAGGGTTCAATGATTCCATACTCAGAAATCTGCTTCCTTTTTCCTTTCTGCTACCAAGTTTATATAATTATTGTCCTGTTCTGCTCTTGGCTGCTGAGAAAGGAGAAAGGGTCAACATCTTTTCCAGTACTGGAGGGGAAGAGACCAAATATCTGACACTGGCATTTTTAAACTTGTAGTGCTATGAAACCTCATGGCTACTAACTTTAAGGAATCATTTTCTAACTTAGTTGTCAGCATTCAGCTGATACTATATAATTAACACTCCTGGTTGATGTTCTCAGTGATTCTTAGTTAATTAGATCTGTTGCTTAACAGCTCTTTGGTATGAGATCAAAACCAAAGTACGACTGTCTTCTTCATTCCCCAGTTTTCCTTAACTACACCTGATGTTTTTATTGCCTTCCATACCCCCAAGCCTCATGATCTCCTGACATTGCTAATCTTCTTTGCTTGTTTCTTTTTTTTTTCTCTTGGTAGTCATTCATGTGAAATGCTCTGCCTATTTGCACTTCCTTGCTCTTCTTTTGTTCACCTGGTATTTTTTTATATTCTGATGCTTTTTCTGTGCAATTATGCCCTCTGCTATGTCAATACTTTTAAACATCTATAAAAGAAAAAAAAGAGGTCAATACCTCCCATGTAGCTATATGCCACTTGTAACACTTGTTACTTGTAACACTTGTTACAAGTCTATGAATATGACTTGTGGGGTCTATATTCATAGAAATTCCCTGAGGATAAGTGTGTTTCAGCCCATGACAACTAAGAAATGTTTCGTTTAACTATATTTTGATAAAGACAGTCTCTAGATTTTTGAGTTTGCAAGTGTCTGGATGAGCCTCAGGGCTGTCTATTTTTTCCTGAGCGTAACTGCTTAACCTTCACACTCACTATCTATAAAGGATAAGGAGGACGTGACATAATCCTTGTTAAACTCCTTCATATGGAAGCTTTCTAAGTCAATATCATAAACTCTTAACAATCAGAAATTCTTTATACAGGGAGAGGTGTTAAGAAAATAACGTACAGATGAGCTAGAGAGAAACTATTTTCTACACCTCTGCATTAGCTGAGTGCATACAGTTATGACATGATTTTCTTTTTAATCAGAGAAACAAAACACTCTCACAGAGAAGCCAAGCTTCCAACTTAAGGTAAGCTATGCCTCCAAACCAAATTGTTAAAACACTTTCAAAGTATAATAGTAAAAGTGTATTCTATATCACTTTTGGAGTTCACTCGGGAAACATAGATTATTCTGGGAATTAAGATACTTGCGAAATTACATTAAATAAAAAGAAAAGGAGGGAGGAAGGAAGGAAAGGCTATTTATGAGTAAAAAAAATGGGCATTTAAGTTAATTTAGTTGTAAATACTCTTTTCAAAATAAGAGATTCTGATACTGTGTTCTGATACAGTGTTTTCTAAACCAGAATAATTGTTCTTTTCAGGAAGTTATGTTAGTTTTGTCTTGGGACTGTTTCCCACTTTGTGTATGCACAGTGCTGAGAATGACACAATCTCATTCTTTGCAGAGTTTTATAGTATTAATATTGATTAGTAACAATACAGTGTAATCAGTACTATTTTGCTGTATGTCATATGTGTTAAAATGACCATGAGTACATAAACATGCCATTATTTAGTTATTTCAGCATTTATTGATAAATCTGTTGCCCCATTTTTTACTCACTTCAACAACCGACAGCACAGCTTTCTATATAAACTATTCGTTATTGCCAACACAATATCTAGTCAGTTATGGCTTTGTTCAGATGAATAATGAAAGCCTTCGAGAATGAAGATGTCATGATCTGTCTGGGTAGTCAATCCCAGTATTTCTGTAACTTCTTATTGAGAAGTTATTTCTCAATGTCTAGTCTCAAGCTCTGAGACCATTCCTGAGAGGCAATGGACTCAATCTATGACAATTTTCCCTTATTATATCTGACACATCTTTTTAACGATTCTTCAAATAGCTGTTAGCAAGTATTAAATGGATCCTTAACTCTCTCTTTTTTTTTTATCCCAGGGTAAACTACACTCCCTCTGTTTCTCTTCACAGGGCACAGGCCCTGTTTATCTTGGCAGCACACCCCTAAGCTATTTTCAATTTTTCTACCTCCGTTTGAGTCTGGGGACCTAAATATGGGAGCAGTATTTCAGATCCAGCCTTGCTGATGTCTGGTGAAAGTAGATCACTGTTTCCTTTAACTTGTCTTCTCATGTAGCCTAGTGGCATTTTCTTACTGAAACTGACCTCGGATCATATTTACCGAGTATTCAGAATAACCTTTTCAACCTTTTTGGCAAAATCACTACTCAATTTATAACTTCTGAGCCTGTACTAATGCAGTGCTTTTCTGCTCTCTGTATAAATTCTGCACTTTTCTTCATTAGTTTCTGTTGATGCTTTTCATTTATTTTTTGCTTGATTACTGCTGCAATCCTTGCCATTCCCTATCTTTTTCAGTAGCATGAATGACGTGATAAACTGCCATCAAATTTGCAGATCAGCCCTGTAGCAGAAATGCTAAATCACAGTTTGAAACAGTGATTGAGCACCTGGTGAGAAGGCAGGGCCAACCCAGGGGAGCTCAGGAGAATGCAATGCACCTGAGTGACTGGAAGGGGTGGAGCCAGGATCCAACCTTTCCCAGATCTCATTTAAGGGTTGACAGTGAACATGAGGATATCTTGCTGGAAATCTCTGTCTAATAGAGGTCTTCTAAAGGTAAGCAGTTTTTTTTCTGTTCCTCCCTCCCTCTCTCTTCTTTCTCCCCACCTCTTCCCCCTGCATCCATAGCTGCTGTATTCAGGCTTGTTCTCATTTGCTGGAGTTACGACTGTGCCACTCTCCTATTACTGCTGTACTTTTCATCATGTTATACCATTGCGATCCTTATCTAGGGTGCTAGAAAGACATGAGAAACAAAGAAGTGCCATTTCAAAAGAGCCCCCATTAGCTTCAATATTTTTAGTCTTATACATCACTAAGTTCTTTTCTACATCCCTTCCAACTCCAAATGTCATGCACAAATTCAGTAGAACAGCCACCACAGTGGAATTCACTGTTAATGCTACTGTTGACTTAGTGCTTACTTGGTTATACTTCTTGGAAACATTTCCGTTCTGATAAAGTATTCTATTTCCATTTGTCACTGACCTTATTTATGTATTGTACTCTGATTAAATTTTAAGAATATTTGGAAATTTTTCTAAAGTGGATACCATGTCACATTATAAAAATCATGTCACAGAAATTATAAAATATTATGGTGGGTTTGGGTGACAAGGGTTTGAGGTGACTTGAGAGTGACATCTCAACTTCAGTAAGGTCTTTGACATGGTGCCCCACAACATCCTTCTCTCGAAACTGAAATGATGGATTTGATGGGTGGACTGATCAGTGGACAAGCTCAGTGAGGGAGGATTTAGGTTGGATATGAGGAAGAAGTCTTACAGTGTAGGTGGTGAGGCACTGTAACAGGTTCCCTGGTGATGTGGTTGATGCTCCACCCAAGGAGACTTTCAAGATGAGGGTAGATCAGGCCCTGGGCAACCTGATCTAGCTGTGGTGTCCCTGTTCATTGCAGGGGAGTTGAATTAGATGACTTCTAAAGGTCCCTTTCAACTCTAAGGATTCTATGATTCTGTATTTTAAAAACAAAACAAAACAAAATGCTACCTGGGAGTGAGGAGACAGGGAGTGTGAGAAATAGCAGAAATAAGTTCTGGATGTGGAAGCAGGTGTTTCCCTGCAATTCAAAATGAGGACTGGAGTAACAGGCTTTTTTTCAGCCTGTGGAAAAGCACACTGAAGCACATACCCACACTTCAGCTTATGGAGGAACCCAAGCTGCAGCAGATGGACTTGCAGCGAAGGTAGCTGCAGAAGAAGCAGGCTTCTGGCACGTGGCCTGTACACAAGAACCCACAAAGGACTGGTAGTACAGCATGATCTATGGGCTATGAGGGACCCAAGCTAGAGCACTCTGCTCTTGAAGCATTGCACCTTGTTGTACAGAACAATGCTGGAGCAGGGGAAACTTTAGGAGGGAGGAGCAACATACACAAGATGTTCAGAAGCAACTAACACCCTGAGCTGCTCAGGGATAGAAATAGAGTAGCTGGAAATTATCAAGTGAACCTGAGCCTGGGAAGAAGAGTGGAGAGAGGGTAAAGTGTTTTAGTATCCATCTTAGTTTCTCACCATCCAATTCTATTACAGTTGGTAATAAATTAAGCTGATCTTCCCTGAGACAAATCTGGTTTTTTTTTTTGTTTGTTTGTTTTGTGATAAGTGATCTCCCTATCTTAATCTCAACCCATAAACTTTTCCATCTTATTTTTTTTTTTTCCTGTGCTCTGGTGAGTAACATGAACTAGTCGACTGGCTGTCAAGATTCCTATGCAGACACTAAGTACAAAAAGCACTAAGAATTATTCAGCAAGTTAAATCAGGACAGAAAGAAATCATGCAAAACAACAACAAAAAACCTTGGGAAACAGGGAATGTCCTAGATTACATGAGTTCATATTTAAAGAGTAGAAAATGTAATACAATATGCATCAAAACCAGGTAATAAACTGTCTTATTTCTTTTAAAAATGTTATTGTATGTATATATTGTACATATATTGTATTATATCTTAATTTTTGTTGTTTCAAAGTACACTAACTGTATTAAAAACATGTATTTCACATTGTGCAATATCAGTATTTTTTCTTTAGAGGTAGTTCTTACAAAAAAAATTATTCGAGGATTAAAAATGATACATGTCAGTTTCCCAAATCTATTGATATTCTGACTATATACCCAGAAGTTTTTTTTGTTGTCGTTATGTAGACAAGCTAAAAACAAAGTGAAAATATTTTTTTAATTAAAAAAGTGGGGGGTTTCAGCAGTTTTCAGGCTATGTGGGATATTGTCTTTTCCACTATAAAATTATAGAGAGTAAAATACACATCAGTCTCACAATCAGAAGACCAAGAGGAAATTTGTTTTTTTGCTTCTATTTGCGTTATGTGGATTGTCTGTGTGTGTATGGTTTTGGTTTGGGTTTTTTTTTTCTTAGTTTGGTTTCAGACAAGGTGATCTTTTTTTCCAGCTTCAAAGTTTTAAATTCATTCTAGTTAAGAACACACAGAAGAACATAACTTTCTGAGCAGTGAATTTTATTTTTTCCTGATCTACACTGACACTACAACCCTTACTGAAACTTAAAGCACATCTGTTGGTGTTTCTGTATCATACCATAGATAACGTATTTAAGAGTATCACTAAGGAAGATGGATTTTTTTTTTTTACTTCCATCACTATTTTGCTGCTCTGCTTGAACTTTGAGGAAAAAATCTGCACTACAGAAATAAGTTTTTATAAAGTATTTTAAAATGGTTTATTACATTTTCATCTTTCATGTGTAGAATTTGCAAATTCTTTGTATTATCTCATCCTCAACCAAATACTTTATACACTAGTGCAGTAATTATTTCTACAGAATAGTTTACATATTTTTTTTTTCAAACAATATTGTTCCTGGTTTACAATGGCTTGTTTTCTGTCCTCATTTAGCTATTTTCTTTTAAATTAGTATGCCAGAGTTCTTTCTGTTCAATGAACCTGAACCTTATAGAACCTCTGATATTAAAAAGCTCCTTGAGTGGCTCTTTAGTAGGATATCTTTGCTGCAATTCCTTTGTCTGGCATCGATACGCTCACAGAACTTATGAATTAGTAAAGTATAGCCTTCCTATTCGAACTTCCTTTAATCAAGCTGCACTTTTCTAAGCATTTTCCAACCTGGTGATTTAAAACAGTTTCTAATACCTTTGTCCAAATTGAAGTTTAACTATTTGGTCTTTAATTTCCTGCTGCATCCCAGGTCTTTTTCTTAAGTAAGTGTTCTGTAGGCTTTCTAATTTCTGTTAGCATTTCCATTAGCATCTCTCAGGAGATGACTACTTCTGGGGTCTTGATCAGTGTTCACAGGTTCCTGTACTTAAGTTTAAGTTTTATTTGTCTTTCTTATTTTACTTTCTCTGCTATGAATTTGATTTATCACTTAGTAAAGGCAAATTTCAAATTATTTTTCAAAAATCTATAAATTTTATTTGATATTTTTTCTTGCATATCCAGTATGCCAGACAGAGTCATCGAACAAGTTCTGTTCTGTAACCTGGTGGATGGAATATCTCTTCTACAAGGATAAGCTGAGAGAGCAGGGACTATTCTTCCTAGAGAGGGAAGAACCTGGAGATACCTGAGAGTGGCCTTTAAGTATCTAAAGAAGGGTAGACTCTTGAGCAGGGTCTTAAATTAAAAGAGGGGAGGCTTAGACTGGATAAGAGAGGTTGGTTGGTTGGTTTTTGTTTTTTGTTGTTGTTTTTTCTTAAGGATAAGAAAGGTGAGGAACTGGAACAGGTTGTCCTTGGAGATATTCAAGGTGCAGTTGGACAGGGCTCCGAGGAAGGCAGTTGGACTACATGACTATTTAGGGGCCATTCCAACTGAAATGATTCTATGATTCATTTTTGAGTTTTTTTTACATAAATATAGTTGAATCTAATTTCATAGGAACATAGAATGGCTGGGGTTAGAAGGGACCATAATGATAACTGGGTTCTGCATACACCTGCTGTGGATATAGTTACCAACCTGACCTTGAACATCTTTGGGGATGAGCTACTCAAAACTTCTCTGGGCATCATACGGCAGTGCCTCACCACTGAATAAAATATACACAAACATTTGCTCTGCTCAACAGAATTAAGTTATTCTTTGCAGGATAGTGGAATTCAAAATGGACAATTAAATAATACTCTTAAGTGGTATTAAGAGCTCTCACAAAGAGTGAGGAGTGAATCCATTCTCTTTCTTTAAGTAGTATTTTTTTATTCTTTTGTTTAATCCATTTTTTTCTTTAATCTCAGTATAAAATTACAAATAATCTCCAGAATAAAGTTTTGCATGTTTGAGTCTTACAGTCAGCCTCCTTAGAAAATGTGTGCTACAGTAGGCTTGAGGCTTATTCCTGTTGTTAAACCTTTTATTCCTGGTTAAGTCTGTTTTGTGGTTTTTTTCCTCCTCCTAGGCCAAGAGATGCAGAATTCCTCAGTTTATGTGCATTTACAGGTGCTAAATCCGAGGAAGAGTTTAAAGAACTTCCATTTCCTGCTAATATCTCTGAAAATAAGAAAATGCTGTTCATTTAAAATAAGTTTTCAAGAGATGCAGCAGGTCATTTTGAACTGTAGAAAATAGCGTTTGTAGTATTATTCAATTGGAGGGCAATTCTAGAATTTAAGGCAATGTGAATGGAATAGTTTTTTCAGGAGATATGACACCAGAACCCATTCCTTTTTCAAGCATATAGCACATTAGTGACAGTCTCTATTCATGCATTGTAAGTAACTTACCAGACAAATAAATATGTAAATAACAACAATCTTCCTCCATATCAATTTCTTAAGCTATCTGATAATATCTGGGTTTGGAAATGCATCTTCCTATTAAGCCAGCATGATCATGCAATATTCGGTGACATTTTGAGTACAAATACCAAGATTATTACCTTTTAATATTAAAAATTATATGAGTGTTTAAAGTGTCTGTGAAGCATATTCACATTAAATATTATTGCTGACATTTGGGAAAGGTCAAATTGGATGCCCTTATGCAAAAATGCATTAGCTGCAAGACAAAATTATTACCATTATTAACAATAATAATTTGATTTGGAAAAGATCAAGTTTAGAAATCTTATTTCTTAACAAGTTAACACAATTACCTGTTTAAATTTATTCAAGATTGCGAGCTCTTGAACGTAGTAATGTCAACATCAGGTTTTTCACTGATTTTTTTTTTTTTTTTTTTTTTTTACTGAAATTTTTTACTTATTTCCCAGCCATGCACATATTGGAAAAAATACAGCCACAAAGGGGAGGATATCCTAATTTCCCTTACACAGCAGATATAATTAGTAAACTCCCTATGCATAAAGCAAAGGTGAGTAGGTGAAGCCAAGAAAGATGCTTGTTTACAGCTCTCTGCAGCAGATAAAGCTAAGTTCTATAAATAATCTAATTTTTCGCTTGAACAGAGGGCTGGATCCTGCGCAGTCAGTCTTTTTCCCTTGAGAATCAAACTTTTGTCTGTAATCTGAAACTCTGTTTTGCTTAGAAACTTTATTAGCACTAAACTCATTTTAAATTAAGGTAATAAAGGAACCAGAGAGGAAACACCAGGTGCATTAGCTACAGCTGTCTTCCTACTTCTTCCCATTTGAATTTTTTGCAAGACAGACAATATTTATCTTCATTTTACCTTCTTGTCTTAGTGGGACTTTATTGAGTTGTGTATATTCTGCTTCTTTGTGTTCTCAAATTACAAAATTCTTTTGTTTGGAAATATAAATCCTACAACTATCTGTTCATAGGTCAGAATATATCAGTTTCTAATCTCAATACAGAAGTAGGTTGCTTGAATTTCATATATCAAAAATGGTAAATATCTACCAAAACAAATCAATAGTCAAGCAACATGTTTTTTTGTTTTTGTTTTTGAATCCATGCACAAATTATCAATAACTCCGTCTTTTCTTCTTCTAACACAATTATATGCTTCTCCTCTTCATATTTATCCTCCCACTGGACAGAATTTTGATTTTTGTCTGATGCCATGTATATGACAACTTAAATTGTCATAGCTAATGGTGAGATATCAATGTGCATAATGTACTCTAATAGGGTATTTCAAGAAGTGATATAAGATATGACAATAATGTTCTTTTATCAGTGATCTAGATCAATGATTTAAAGATCTTTTACTATAAAACTCCTTGATGACAGGGACTAGGGGGAAGTCCAAATAATTAAGAAAGCAGGATATTGCTACCATAATCTTAGTATCTTGGCTAAATGGTTTGAATCCAGTAAAGTAAATTTTTGTAGAATCAAATACATATATGAAGTGAGAATTCATGTTATATTGTGAAGTTCTAAGGGAAATTTTGAGAAAGTCACCTAGTTAGTAATACATGAGGATATTATCTTGGAAATCCCATACAAACTCTGTTATATAGAGTAACTGATTCCAGTGATTACACTGAACAGCTGAAAGAATCAGATGAAAGTAGAAGTAATCTATATTTTCTGTATGACACTGCTAAGGCCACTGCTATGCAATTATGAAGGAGAGAGGGGGTAAAAAAAGAAACCTTTGAAATCTTTCTTGAGTCCTTAAGGCAACAAAGGGTTGAGACCTGAGCCTTTGTCAGGATCATTGTGTTAACAAAGATCTACGAAAGTTTGTGTATACTAAGGAGAAGGATTTATATATATACATAAAAATATAAATACATATGTATATATAATCTAGGACAACCTAGGAAAAAAATAAGTGTTCACAGAGGAAGAATTTGCTTGCAGTATCTGAAAGAAAACTTGATCATTTATCCCATTCCCAGCTATTCCAGCAAGGCAAGTGATCAGGTAACTTGTGAAGGAAAGTAGTAAATCTGTATTTCCAAGAACTACATCTGCTAAACCTATTCCTTTCTGGTACTGCTGAGGGTATCTGCAGTAATACTGATGTAAGGCAAACAAAATCCCGACAACAGGAAAAAGCACTTCTTTCAGATCATAATACAGAAATGCACAATTTATCACTTAAAATGACTGTAAATCAACACAAGGCTATGTTTATCCATGAAATCCTACCCATTTCCAAACATAATACCAGGTAAATTTTCATTGCTATAAGCAGTGTTGGGTAATACCATGCAAACAAACATCTTTCAATAGCCAGCTATGTGCTGTTGATACTACATGTTCCTCAGAAACAATTTTCCTAAGGCACTGTCAGAGAGAAAATACACTGGAATTTAAAGGTATCATTAATATTCCACTCAAACAGTCACTAACTTTATGTATATTTGTGACTACTGAGAGGATGCATGTGTATGTGCATGTGTGAGTGTATTCTCTTACCATCCTCCCCTCCATACGTTATGTTTCAAAAGGGTTCTTTAGACTTTTTCTACCTGTCCTGTAGCAGACAGAGTCACTTTCTTTTATGCTAAAAAAGCAACATTTATCTTGTGAAGGAATGCATAAATTCAACAGTAAGATTAAAATCAGGAATCCAGCCATTTAATTGGTGAAACTATGTGGAAAATACATAGACTAAAAAAATTAAGAAAACAGTAGTACCAGGGCTGCTCCAAAAGTAATGTCTCCTGATTTTTATGCTGGCCTGCAATGTCAGAGGTGGATGTTGGTGTAATGGCAGTAGAGGTTCAACCTTCCTGTCAGCATCCTGTTACATTCTGTTGTTGTGTGACAGGTGACAGCAGAGGGGCAGCCTGACAATTTGGTGTCGGACATGGAAGAGTGTGTAAAGTAAAAGTGTGGAACTGAATTCTGCAATGTGGAAAAAATTGTACCTGTTGATTTTCATAAACGTTCAGCAAGTGGCAATGAATGTCAACAAGTGAAAGCAAGGACAGTGAGGCAGTGGCAGTGTATTTCAGCAATGGTGACTGTGACAGTAGATTACCTCCTCTGGTGCAGATAAGTGCAGCATGCAGGCTTTCTTTCATCATGTGTAAATACACAGCTAATGGTGACGTCTGTGCTGAAAATAGTGTTACGTAGGCAATAACGTCCTCTATGAGGTAGTGTTACTGTATTCTTTGTATTTTTTGCAGTTACCATGGAAATACATTACTTTCAGAGGAACCTACATAATTACGCTTTTAAATCAAACATCTTGGAGTAAATAATTCTAAAACCTCAAGATTCAGACCACAGAAATATCTTGATCACAGTACTGGGAATGAAGAATGGTCCCCTTCTGCCTCACCAGAAGGATATGATATGAGGCTATGTTAAGTGGTAAGTTATTGTTTTCAAATAGTCCATATGAGTGTGTTTTGCTCTCTTGTTTAAATGGCTCAGCTAGGATAACATAAAGATCAGTTTCTTGTAAAACTTTTAGCATAAACTTAAAATATTGTTTAAAATCTTGCCCTTAACTTGCAAGGTTTTTGCATGTTATATTCTTTTTAAACTACACATGCAATCATTGTGTAGTGTCTAGATTTTTTTTGACTGCAAAACCAATTTTTTTTTTTTCCACAAACATGGTAGATACTTATTCTTTTCTCATGCTCAGTCTACCTGGGCAAATAAACACATTTTATATAGTAGAGTTCTTAGTATCTTTTTGTTCAGAATGTTAAGAATGGTCAGCTTCATCCAAACAAGGACAGGTTGCAGACGTGTGCAGTATAAAACTAAACATTTTAAGAAACACAACATGTGGAGAAATATAAGATATACAGTACTGTTGTGTGAAACTGTGATTAAAACTTACTATTCTTTCTCTTATGAAACATTAATTATGCATTTTGCTTGAAGCTACACTTAAATTTCTATAATTTTTTAAATGTCATTGATGCTTTGTTTCTCTGGACTGAGTTTTTTCAGAAACCTTCAGAATTACCAGAGGAAAGAAGGGGAGCAAACAGAGTAATCAACAAATCCTTCTCTCTTCAAGGAGCTAATTTACATCAAATGATTTAAGTTTACTTTAAATTCACAGAGACAGAATGGTTAAGGTTAGTAGAGACCTCTGGAAATCATCTGGTCTAAGCCCACAGCTCAAGCAGTGACACCTGGAGCAGCTTGCCCAAGAACATATCTCCTCTGAAGATCTCCAAGGAGGCAGACTCTACAACCTGTGTAGGCATGCTGTCTTACAAAAAGAAATACTGCCTGCTATTTCTCTACTGCTTGCTTTAGGTTTAGGATACTAATGAATCCCAGCCTTCTGCATTTCATGGGACAGAGACTACATTTATGCTTTAACATTTGCTTATTATAAAAAGAGTCTTCCATTCTACTAGTCTTATCTTTCCATAGAATTCTACTTCAGTGCTTGACTAAAAATATGCTACTACTAATGATAATTTCTTTCTTTTGGATTTCTCATCTTGCTTTCATTTATTCACTCTCGTTCTTCTATGGGCTTAGCATATAACCATGCCTTCTGAGTGAGTAGCAGACATTTTCTATAACAATTCTATGATAATGGAAACAAGACAGGTTTAAAAAATGAGGAAATTAGAAAGTAAATCATTTTATTAACATACAAGTTCCAGTGAAGTGGTTTTTAAGAGAAATAGTGACGCATACAATAATGCATAGAACTGTGCGTGTGTTAGGACCAGAAGGAATAGTGCCTGTTATTTCATTCTTTTTTTTTTTCCTACAATACTAAAACAAATGAACATGCTCTTTTTGGGAAAACAAAGATGTATTCTAACAAGATCACAGAACAGACAACGCAGCACTGGAAGATCTGGCATCCTAATACCAAGTAGACTGCAACAAGGTTGCAGCGTGCAACCTTTTTTTCCTTTTAGTTCACTATGAAAATTATGTGCACATGCCTCAAACTTATTCCCAACAAAAGTACAGGCAGAACACAGTAGCATATCTGAAGATTTATGGAAATTGAAGCAAGATTCTCTGCCAGGAGACTATTCTATAGTAGCTGATGACTCCTGAAAGATATAAATGACCTGTTCAAAGATTAGTTTGCTATCATCAGTCAAGAAGAAACTTTGCTGATGAGAACTCGACAGCCAGCATCTCTTGTTCTCTGTGGTGCAAGTGTATGAATGAATGAAATCTCTTTGTGGAGTGTGAGGGTGTGACTGCTGAAATGTGTTACAAGTAAATGTGACCTTGTCTACCCATAAGTGTTTGATTTTCTTACTACAAAGTAATTTTGGGGTAAATTTTGAGAAACTTTTCTAGTTTAATTTTTAGAAAGGTTTTATATTTTGTAAGAGACAAATCATCCCTTAAAAGGAATGAAGTTTGCTGGGAGTCTTTTATAACATAATTCTGAAGATTATGGAACTCCATAGATAGATTTGCAACATCACTCTGTATATATTAACCTGTATATTGCACAAATTTAAGCTACTATATAGGCAAGGAATAAGACATGGTAAATAACTGGTGACAATGAAAGGTGGTGTCAGAAGAAAAGCAGCTAAGACAAATCTCAGAAAATTTACCAGAAGACTGGAAAAGAGGTTGGTGTGAAGAAAACATCTATCATGGTTTAACCCTGGCAGGCAGCTCAGCACCACACAGCTACTCCGTCACTGCCTTTCAGTAAGATGAGGAATAGAATTTTCAAGGTGAAAGTGGCAGACTCAAGGGTTGAGACAAAGGCAGCAAGCTGGGTAAAGGAAATGCTGACTATACAAGCAAAGCAATACTAAAAAGTCATCCTCTATTTCCAGAAATCTAGTAGTATAAATCTCTACTAGGTTTCTGAAGTTCTCCATTGTCTTTTGTTTTGAATGTGGTTAATATAACAGAAAGGAGTTCATGAACTGTTAAGCACATCTGCATTTATTAAGAACTGGAGAAATGTCTCTGATAACAAGGAGACCGCTTCAGTCAAGGGATTTGGCAAACCTGCTCTAGAACATAAACAGGAAAAGAAACATCACTAAATACAGAGTTTTCTGAACTTCCACAGGAGACACAATAGAAACTTTATAATTGACTATCAGGCACGTCACAGCAAAACCAATAATCCTAAGTGCATGAGGCTTTATTTTATTATTTTTATAATTATTTTTATAAGACTCTCCAGGCTGCACTTTGTAATGTAATTGCTCAGGTTTTTGTGAAGCTACAGTTACTATTTTTTCCCCCTACAGCTGTCATAAAATATTACAGGAGGCATTATATAATCATCAAAAATGATTCTCTCATATCTTAGGCTGAATTAGGAAATGGACAGGAACAACTGAACTGTCTCATGATTTAACAAAACCGTGAGACCAGACATTAGGCAAAGATTACGTCAGTAACATCCATTTCATAGCCTATTTTCTTCTTGTACATTAAAATCCTGAACTACTGGTGTGGTTCTCCATCCTTACCAGAATGAATAGTCATTGCAAAATAAGATTGTGTAAGATATAACTTAAGAACATTCAGAGGTGGAACACTGTTAAAGCAACTTTCATCCAAAAGAAAATGTCAGTTCAATAAAAGCACTATAGGGAATGTTGGTTTGTTTTCATATTGTTTGTTTTTGTTTTCTCATTTCTTCTTCTGGATATTAACAGAAAAAAGTTCTGAATTTTCCTAAAACATTCCCTTCAAATTACGTAATTGAATAATGCTTATAAAGCTGTCTTTTAAAGAACATGAGATAACAAGTAGTCCTTTCAGGATGCAAAATGTAGGGAAAGAATGATACTCCTATCAAAGTTTTGCCTTCAGTTAAGCACTTTTTTTTTTTAACATGACAAAACAAAACAAAAAAATCTTAGTTTAAGTTGAATGTAACATGAAAGCGATAACTATCTCTTCCTGGTCTGTGAGAGGTCACATCATCTGTATTACTGGATGTGTAAATAATTTTCATGATTGGAAACAAATCATTTTCATTAAGAAAAATAATTTGGAAATTTCTATGAAGTCCCTTTGGTGATGTTATTATTTTTCCAACAGGTTTTTGGAATCACTAGAACATACAAGTATAAGAGGCAGCTGGAAATGAGAACAAGATAGAAATCTGGGAAATCCTTTCCAGATCTGAAAATAAACCCTAAACTATACCCTGGATTTGAAAGAAGTGATGAGTCATTTTCTTTCCTGTAATGAAAGGCACTGCAGGATTTGTTTCATGAGAATTTATATTATTTTTTTGTGCCTTTACATCTAGTTGTATACAATCCTTGGTTTGTCTCTTTGGTTGGGGTCTTTTTTCCCCCCACAAGTTTTCAGTCTTCCCGATGTCTTGCAGTTTTAAGATTAGCAGTTTTAAGAATAGGAAAATAAGAAATGGAGATATTCTGTAACAGCTGTCTTCATAAACCTTAAAAACAGAGCAAACACCGCAATTTCTCTCTAAGCATTTCATCCTTGTAAGGATGAAGTCATCATTTCCAAGATTATTTATAAAATTATTTATTTAGAAATTAGTTTTTGAGTAAATTTCTTAAAGATAGCTTAAAAAAATGTCAAATTATTCAAAAGACTGGTGTTCAACTAGATATAGAAAAAAATAGAAAAACTCTCTAAACTTGAAGCATACAACATGCTCCTCTTAACATGAGTATCACATTAAATCAAACCAATTAATGACTACAATATAGGATTTGCAAACTATTAAGTTTTCCTTATCATTTAAGTTCCTCTGTATATTAGAAACGTCTAGTAATTTCTTGCTTATTTGGTCTTAGTTCTGCTCTGCTGTAGTTTTTCTGGAGTTTTTTATGAATAGAAATATTTGCTTATGTGCACTTACTGTTGAAAAAAATTATTTCTAGCAAACTTGAACAATGTTATTATTTGAATCATGTTTCATACTTATCTTTTGCACACACAAAAACTCTTCTCTCATTCTTTCGTAATCACAAACATCCTGAAAAACAAAACTGTTTGAAGTATGTATATACAAACTAGTTAAAACTTCTCAAAATTGATAAATAAATAAAAAGTACAATGGCTGTGAATTTCAAAAGTGACTTAACCTGTGTTCTCAACCATCAGCACTCAGATCCCTAATCTCACTTTTTCTCTGACAATTAGAGACAGCTTTTGTTTTATTTTCTCTTTTTACTTAATACATTATTATATTATTATGTACAACAGCAAAATTTATGATCACAACTGGATGAATTAACCTTTTAGCAGCTTACTAGATGAATTACCAAGGACTTTTCAATTAACAGGCTACAAAATCTTTAAAGATGCATCCTAACAGAATATTAACATCTTGTAATTTCAACAAAACCTCTCAAAATAGGGCTTAATATTCCAGTTAATTTTTGCTATTTAATTTCTTTAGTAATCTGGACAAGATTAACAGATTTAATGCATCACATCAGTGACAGCTAAGTAACTAGAGTCCCAATCCAAGAAAAACTCTATTATACCACTCATGCACTGATGGTAAGAGATTTGATGTTTGTAATTTGAGACTGATGTGCGATGTAGCAGACCTAAGTTTATGCAGAAAACAACAAATCATTTCTTTAATAATATTAACGGAAATTCAAGGAGGTTTTCAACATGTAAAATAGTAGCAGACAAAATTTGGATGGAATATCTTGAAAACTTAAGCTGTGAGAAGAGTGGAATGATGAAATGAAGCTTTTGCCCAAGTTATCAAGTTCAGTGTTTTTCAGGAAGAGGACTCTGAAACATCATGGATAAGTCTCTGAAAAGATGAATTTGAAGGTCTCTTGATATCCTTTTCAGCCTTTAAATCTAATTGCATTTTTACTCTATACCAAAACAGTTTTATTTCAAGTGGCTTTTTTTTTCTTTTAAAACGGAGTCAGCACTGCAAAAGTACTCCAATAATACACCTTCAAATAATCATACATCCATTTTTAAAGAGTTGCAGGGGGAAGGTTAGCTAGAAGCAAGAGACACATCAACACAGGCATTGCCATTATCAGTGGGTCACAGCCCCATATGATGTGACATTGCTAGGCAGAGCCAGGTACTAGTAACAGGGTCCATCAACAGAGCTTGTCACAGCAAAGCCAGAAACTAAACCTGGGGTCCATCCAGGGTATGCAAGCAGACAGAAGGAGCAGGAAGCAGCGCAAAAAACAAGACCACTGCAGAATACTTTATCTGGGTAGCAGCACAGACAGCACTGAACAAGTCATTCTTGTGATGTCACCAGGACCAAGGACAAACAGCCCTGGGCTAAGCTGAAATGTGGCCCTGGGCCCATGAGCAGAGCGGGGAGAAGCTTGGGTGGAGACTGGACAGGGACAGCATGGCCTCATAGAATTCCTCAGGGCCCTGAAAGTCATATTTGTGAGCATCCCTAATAGCATTCCTTTAGGAAGGTGCAACAATTTTAGACATTTGATTATGCATACATGTTGTTATACTTCCACTTATTTATTCTACAGTTTATAGAGTAACATTTTACATCTCAGCAGCATCACATTTTCTGCATCTCCATACGTGCATATATATGTCTTATATGCACTTCTTTCAGTCATTATCTCCTGCAGGTCACCAACAAAGATGGGACACAAGTTTAGGCAGAACTATCTAAACTCAGCATAGTACCTGACTTGCTCTTTAATATCTAAATTTTCAGAGCTGTTCTAAAGTATTCTACGTCTATTATAGCAAAGTAGTTAATCTCTGCATCATGATTTTTAAAAATTACTTCAGTAAGCTTATATCTAGGTTCAAGGAAATATTATATAGTATAATTAATATGATTAATATATTTCAATTCATAGAATCACCAACATTGGTAAAGACCTTTAAGATCATCCAGTCTAACTGTTGAATTATCACCAATATTTCCCACTAAACCATGCCTTTTGCTTTGTCTATAATGCTTTATTATCTAAAAAACAATACTATATATCTCTTCCTACAAAGAACAGAGAAGAAAACATTTCAGTGCAGGTAAGAAAACATTACTCATTCTATAATCTCAACATGCACATCCCAGAACATGAAGTCAACAAAAATATTACAGAACTAGTTGTAATAGGTATGCACATTAGGCACACAAATTAGGATTAATGTAATAACTATGTGGTAGTATTTGCTCTCATCTTTCTCATAGCAATCTCTAATTTAAATGAAACCTTTTTTCCCCCTTTTTGGTAATATTTATTTCTCAGCCTATGCCTAATAAGTTTATCAACAATTTTCTACATCTGCACTGATTACTTCAAGCAATAGTGTATGTAAAGTTTTACCATGAAATATATATATGCATGATACTAGCAAAAAAAATAGAAAGAAAAATAAAAAGGATAATTTGGTATTGCAACAACTTGACTGGTTGGAAATTCAGCATAAAAAAAAAAAAGCAGAAACATGAAAACCATTCACCTTCCCCCCCCCCCCCCCCCCCCAAATAAAGAGATGGCTGAAGACTATAATAAGGAGAGATTTAACTCCACATTGGATAGTTCCTTGGAAAGACAGACCAGAATTGGAGGGTATGGTGGGGGTTTAGGGTTAGCATTTTATTAAGAAAAAAAATGTCAATATGCTACTCACTGGTGTAATCAAAAATATGGCTTTCTAGAGCATATTGTAACTGAAACCAAACCACTGACGTTACAAAGGTAGTAAATGCAATTCAACTACTATTCTTTCGTCTTTACAAAAGAATGTCTCCAATATTAAGGCAGAAAAGATAAAGTATGAACCACAAGCTAAATACGTTCTCTAAATTCAGAAATGTAGAAAGTGTATGTTCACATCATACAGACATTCATATTAAAGACTTTTATCCTCTGTTACATTCATAGAAAGTAAAAGATTGTTTCAAGTTGCTATTTAAAACTAGTAAGTTACTTTATTATACAGCATGCACAGTAAGAACCTCAGCAATGAGACTGTGGTTACAAAAAAGTCAGTTACTTGAAACTGTATCCCATAGGCTACTGATTTTTTTTTTGTTGTTTTGTTTTACTTCAGAGATCACGTCCCCTTTTGTTAAAAAGACCAAATTATTTTATCACCCCCTGCATGGCCTTCATTTCGGCATAACATGGAAATATTACTATTTGGAAATGCTTCATGCCTACTTTTCTGTATAGTCAACAGAAAAAAAAAGTACCCTTTTTACCCTCTCCAGTTATATCCAGATATAGACATAAAAACAAGTTGCAAGACTCAAGCAAGTAGTCTTATTTATGATAAAGGAAATTCAATGGATATGACTCTCATAGGTCATGTTAAGAACCTTTGTTGTAACATGCAGAAGTCCCTATCATGCATTTCTCACAGGGTATCCAGGATCAACACTGCTTAGAGAGAAAAAGCAAAGTAGCAATGTACATTCAAAGCTTTTTGCCACTCTTTTGGAAAAGAAAAAACAGTACTTCCAAAAAAAGGGTAAATAAATGTTGTAGTTCATGAAGAATTCAAACAAGAATGTGCTCCAGACATAAAATAGGAAAACAAAAGGACAACAAAGCCTGTCAGGGGCAATTTTCAGAGTCTTAACTCTCTCTTTTGCCAATCAATCTTTAAGTTCTACTCAGTACTGTTGAACCATACAGAAGAAGTGAAAAAGTGAAAATATGAACAGCTACATTTTATAATCCTTGCAATTTTCTACAGTGTCATTTCTGCTTTAAAATTGTCATAATTTTATGACTAACATTCAGGAAATCGTCAAAGGTTTTAATAGCTTGTCTTCGTGCCATGAGAAAAGATGTTGCAGAACTTATTTCTTGTAAACATGTTAATCCTGAAAAGAGGTCATTCTGTGGAGATACAGTTAGAGAACAAGACTGAAAGCACTGCTCAGCTTGTAACAACCAACAGATTTATTAGCCATTGTAGTCCACAAGCCTTTATATATATATGTATATATACACAAAAAAAAAAAAATCACTGGAACTATGAGAGAATGATAGGAATGAAAAGTTTCAAAGATTGAAACATATGCCAATATTGAATACCACTGAACCTCACTTCTATTTAAAATCATGCAAAATTCTTATTACTGGTACTTTCTTATAGAGTAAAAGGATGTAGGCATGTGAACGTGAAAATTGCATGAAATAAAGAAGCTAGTCATTGAAAGTTAATTCCACTTCTTCTGTTTAGGCTGATACATTGCTTTAAACACTTTGACAAACTGCACAATTAAGAGTTTAGACTCAGTAATGAATGTCACGATCCTGAAAATAAACATGGTAAAACAGTTTAGAGCAATGATACAGGAATTGTTGACTTTTTCATTTATTTCTTTTCGTAGAATACATACAGTCTAGCTTGTTTAAGACTCTCCATATTCAGGTGAGATGCATTATGTATTGCCCGAGACTATAAAACCTGCTGTGACTTCACAGTAATGGGTTGCAAATATCAATACAGCAACTGCTTTTTGTGATCTCAGGTATATCTTTATTTTAGGATTATTGCTTTTTTAATAGCTTTATGCATTTTTAAGAATAGTGGGAGCAGCAGCAGAGGTATTATTTCAGAAGCTTCTACTAACAATACGGGAATATCTTTAGAAGTGAAAAGACAAAACTAATCATTTTTTTTTTTATACTGAGGGTGTATTATTCAAATTCCTGAATTTAACATCTACTGCACTGTATAAATACAGAAAACTGCCACTAGCTAAATTCCAGTGAGTGTACAGATGCTTAAAAGTACAGAACTATTTCTATTATTTTTATTATCAACAGCACAAAATAAATTTTAATCTGATTAAACAACTTATAGAAAGCCTTATTAAGGCCAAAATTTACCAAAATTCATGAAGCCCATTTTGAAACAGTCAATTTTGTTTTCTACTCATCCTTCATGTAATAGGTCTAAAAAACATACAAGAAGAATTAACCACTGCAGAAATAGAAAAATACAGAAATAAGTTGCAATGAGCAAGGATTAAATTCTAAAATAATTGAGTTTGAGATACACAGTGACCTCTTTCTCTCCAGAATTAAAGACCTTTACTTGTAACAGCAACAACTGCAGATGAGCTATCTCACATAAAGAACAAATAGTCCTTCGTGCAGGAAGAAAGTACAAAGAAACACCCTTCACTTCAGCCTATTTTTAAAAGAAAACTCAGGGCACTATTGCTTTACTCATGAGAAGTACTGTCCACTGAGGGACATCAGAAGAGGAAGAGGTATTTTCTAGACAAAGAAGATTATTATGCTGACAATAATTCCTATGACTCCTGCAGATTATGCTCCTGAATAATAAAGAACAGCCATGGCTAGGGGGTTCATAGAATCATAGAATTCTATATAGAATTCTATAGAATATAGAAAACATTTCTATATTCTGTAGAATAGGAATATATTCTATGGGTTGAACAGCCTCACAACACCTTCCCTTCCTCAAGGCCCACTGGGAAATTTCTGGAGTCATATCAGGTTTAGGCATTATCTACATGCCAAGCTGCACGGCCTCAGGCAAGACTGAAGTACTTCCATGCAATTTCAAAACAGGAGCTTAAAGTGCTACAGGAATTTTACACAGAATTTTCAGTTTCATACAGCATCTTAGGGTATGAAGAATATCCCAGTGACCTCTGAAAAGTCACAGTTTTCCAAAAATTCACCTCCTAAATCACTTCTACAGCTTTACTACTCTGAGCACAAAGCTCAGGACAGCTATATTATTTTCACCCACAATTGTAAGGCCATTCAAGAAAAGAAGGAAGAAAGAAATGAATGAGACTACCTTCCATTATTCCTCATCCTGAAACTGGACAACTCTTTAATACATGTAAGGATCGGAAAGATATAATATATATATATAATATATAATATTATATATATATTATATATATATATATATATATAAAATATATAATATATAAATGTCCTGCAAGGTCATTTAAATCAATCAAGGATCATAAACATGGCATAATTACAAGGTAAGGTTTATATAGATCCAATTTTTTGGCTCATGTTCCAAGTCTGCTTCATATCTTCATATATGCAAGTTCTTTGTTTAGCTATACTGCATGATTTTTTTTATTTCTGCTTCTAAAAGCATATTAGCTGAGCACAGCAATACACTGACCCAGGTACATGCCTTTCAGACATTCATTCTGTATTGGAATTTTAAGAGAATGCTTTAGGAAGGTTAAGCAAACAAAACAAGACCACTTATTCACACTTGCTTAATTGATAAGACTTAAAGGATGTATAAACCATTATGCAATTGTTACTGTGCTTTCTTTTTTACCAAAAATTGAGACAGAGGTATGCATGCACAGCAAGGCAAACAAGCACAGCTGGAGGGGATTCCTAATTTGTTTGAGTTTTCTTGTAGTCTATTAATTTGAGAACATTCTTCATGTTTAAATGGACAAACGTTCTGGGAATCAGTTCTGCAATGTACTTAATCTCAGTTGTCACAAGTATTTTTTTAATGCTCAAGTTATACAAAATCTGGCAGGATTATTAGAAGTTCGGTTTTGTGGGTTTTTTTTGTTTTGTTTTGTTTTTTTTAAGCAACAAATTACTTAAATTACATAAAGAAATATAAAATAATATGGATAGAAAATCTTGGTAAGCATTTAATTCATAGTAGACTAGAGGCTTGAGATAAACGAAGCTAAAATTGATAATATTTCCCTAGTACTACCATTGTGTCAGTGTTACTATGAAAACTTCTGAAGTCTTCAGTACTTTCCAAGTGAGACTGAAGTTCCTTTAAATTCATTAAAATAAGAGTTAACGTTAAAGAATCCCTCAGAAAATTCTGTTCAGTAGGACTGTGATTTTTCTTTTTTTTTTTACTGCTGAAATGCTAGTGTCATCTTGATTCTCCAGATGTGAAAGAACAAAAGAATAAAGAAAATCCACAGTAGGATTATTTGCCACATTTCAAAGCCAAAAAAAAACCCCAAAAACTAGTGACATTAATTAAACTGAAGATTTGTTTTATACTATCCACTAAACAAAATGGATATTAGGCCTGATTGTCTCTTATGAAGAGTCACTGAGAGTTTTCTTTTTCTAGCAGGGAACAAAGAATAAAGTCATTAGCTAACTAAAGCAAAAATGAAGAATGGTCAGGAATAGAACAGCTCAATTTTGAAATAAGCATGACATTTTCAAGAGCAAATCTTAGCAATAATGAAAACAGCAAGATATTGCTTTTTTTATATTCTTTCACTATGGAAGTGAAGTATAAGTTTTTTTCAGTCTGACAAATTTCAACAGCCACATAAGAGCAAATGAAACCATATTTTAAAGCAAACTGACAAAAAAGTTTAAATTTATTACTGCTTTTAAAATCCTTACCAGTTTTCTGATTACCTCATGAAACCAAAACTGTTGGCTTCCTTACCTTTTCTTAGACTATTTCTATCATCATGATTGACAGTCTAACTGTTACTAGAACTGAAAATTAAAATGAATCACCATTAAAAGAACTCAGTTAATAATAAAATAATGCAATACTGCTTGGCAGTTGTGTGATTCAGAACTGTCAATACTTAAGTTAGAAATTTCTGTGTAACATATCTTTAAAAACATTCCTCTCCAAGAGGGAAACCCACTGAATCAAGTAAATCTAGTAGTTAAAATTTAGGAACATATGAACCTAGGTATCTAAGCCCTCACACTAGAATGTGCTTTCAGGAAAACATTGTTTCTGATCCATAATTCCCTCTTCCCTCCAACTCTTCAGGGCACAGAACTATCATCTATGTCCCACTTCTATTCCCAGTATGACCATAACAATCTTCTCCTGTCACAGAAGGATTCCTTTCTCAATAAATCTACTACACACACACACACACACACAAAAAAAAAAAGGCTGAAGAAATGAACTGCTCAACAATCACCTGTATGGCTTGCTGGTTTCACAATTTCTACTCCACCCATTACTAAAATCAACCCAGTATAATGTCACTTTCTTTAACTTTGAATCTTTTCCTACAACATATTTTTTTTCTTATGCTGGTTTTGACCAGATACATAAACCAGAGTTTTTCCTTAATTCTTAAATATATGTATAAGGGTATGTGGAATGTGAAAGAGTCTGCTGCTTCAGGGTATCTGGACCAGGAACTTTGGAGTGCAAAAGGGAATAATGAGAATAGATGCCATAAGCAAGGAAACACAGACTAGAACAACAAATAATTAAGGAAGCAGTAAAGTAGAAGCAAAACCTGGTCAGTCACAGTGACTGGTGAGAGTATATGGAGTGTGAAAATGTTTGAGATGATCTGAGACTTTGTCATTTGAGTTAGTATAGAAAAGGGGGAAACCAGGAACAAACTAAATTGAAACACAAACTTGACAGGCAAATGTAGCAGAGACAAAGACAAGGTGCAAATCGTATGCCACACTAATTGTTGGGCTATCAGGAAACAGCACGGGAATTAGGGTTATGCAAACCAGAGGGTAAAAGAAGTTGTATGAGTCAGGGAAGTTATGTAAACTGCTGGTGAATGTGCAGCCAAAGGGGTGCAGGCAGGTGCAAAGGAGGAATGAGCAGGAAGGAGTATAAAAAGTCGACAGTTTCTACACAATCTCAACTTCTACCCTGTACGCATGTGGGAGAGCAGCTGGGGAACAAGCACCAGTTACTGGAGAAACATACTGAGCAGATTTGGAAACAGTAACTCGAGTCAGTCAGAGGGAGTAGACGCTTCTGGCCTGTGGTGTCAGCTACTGCAGCTGGAGGGTGTTAGCTGCCGGGAACAGTGTGCACCCTGAGATGGTGTGTATTAAGATCTACATTCATCCCAACTGAAATGTTAGGATACTAGGACTGTCTCTTTCCAGGACAGCAGTAGTGGTAACATGTAGCACAAAATGTAGCACAACATATATACTGATCCATCTAAGTCCCTCAATGTTATTTCTCTTGCTCCCTCCCTCCCTTTGTCTGCAGATTAAAAACGTAAAGCCGCAAGTAATTCTTGATGAAAAAGGTTGTTTACTGCAAAATATAGCAAAATACACTCAGCAGGCCCAGTTCATTATTTTTTTATGTGCTTCAGTTAAAAAAAAAAAAAGAGGAATTAATGAAAATACTCTGAGCTCTGACCTGAAACTCTCCTGCTCTCTTATTGCCTCCAAACCTCAAAGCTATTACGTGTAAATTTTACAACAACTATGGCATCCCTCAGAGATGTGCAGCTCAAAAAATAGGCTTTTTATAAAGAATAAAAGACTATCCACTTACAGATGGTCTAGATCTTAAAAATAAATGCTTAGAAACGGAGAACATTAACAGAAGAAAAAAAAAGGTGAAGAACTTCCAGGGGGAGAGGAGGATTAAGAAAGAACAGGCTAATTTAAAGGACAGATTTAGCTATTTTGCTGTGCTCAACAGAAAGTGAATGCCTTCTATAGCAAAATAAGCTTTACTCAGTGCAAGTAGACACATTGGATTAATCCATTTGTCAATGAAAGAATGAGGTGATTCAAACTAGGAGCTTTGGAGTTAGATGCCCTGCTGTCATTGAAATACTCACTTTCAATTTTCAGCTGACATTAGTTTAATGTAATGCTTTCTCATTAACTGCACAGATTATGACAGTAGGCAAAGTGGCTTACTTTTCCCATTATGTAAAAGTTACAAAAAAAAGTAAGGTGATAACAGGAGATGCACAACTTGTAATTATGAGTATTATGCTGTGTGCAGGCTAAGCCAGCCTACATTAAAAATCAAGATTCTGAAACACCACAATATTTTTAGTTTATAATGTGCACTTGCCAAATGGAATATAAACTTACTACTCAATTTAAAAAAAAAAACATGAAAACAGCTTGCTACAGTATCAAGCTAATTATTGTTTAAAATTATTTCTTCTTTTTCAGCACTAACATTATTCATTATGAATTATTTGACTTTTTATGTGATACATATGGAATTGCATGGGGATTCCAGCACAATTTAGCATTCACATTTGTTCATAATTTCAGCAGAGAGACTATTTAAAAAATAATGTTACTTCACATAATATTCTTCTTTACATCATGTAAGATCTTTTCTACTATGCAACTACAAGGGTAGTTTTCATCATATTCCTGAAAGGAAATATATTCAGGTTGACAAGTTTTCACATCTTCCAGTCATTTACATGCACTAACCATTGTACTCTAGGGTCACTTTTTCTTCTGCCGTCTTGTACTGCAGTTGTTTTAATTTGAACAAAACATTTATTGAGACAGAGTAAGGAACTATTAACTTGAAATCCCGGTCATCTTTATGTCACCTGTCCTTTCTACTTATTTCTTGACATTTTCATTTTTCCATTCACTGCAGTTATTTTCTTCATTTCAGACTCTACAGTATATACAGTCTGTCACTGATCCAATTCGTAGTGGCTCAAGAACAGTCTTTCTAGTGACATTAATGGATTTACTTGGTGAATATAGTTATTATTCCTCTTAAGATACTTTGCTCTCATCGCGATTTGGTAAGTATTATGGGAATACATATGAGAAATCCTGGCAAGGATATAGTAAGAAAACATAAGTAAAAATAAGACCGCTTCTTCTTTAAAAAATCACCCATAGATCTAATCAGATTTATTATTGTGAAAAATACAGTGAATTTTGCAATTTTCTTCCATTCAGAAATGATAGTTTAATTTAAATTGAGATAATCACAATTTTCCCCATTAACTTAAAACTGTCTTAACATAATTACATTGCTATAACTACTCCTAATGGATACTTAACTTTTTAGAGTAAACAAATGACCATAAAGAAAAGGGATACACTTGTCATTATATTGTGCCAATAGAACATTAGATATGTTTCAAAGAAAGCCTCACTTCACAGTTTGCTGAAGAAAGACAAATGTTAACAATCATTAACAACTAGAAGGCATAGATGAGAGCAGAACACTTATAAGTGCACCTGCAAGAAGAATACAAGATGCAGAATACAAGATGTTTTGTGGCTGTCAGTAACAATTACAGTGACTAGTAGCTAGGGATTATAGTAATAAAAATATCGGTAGTTAACTGGAACCAATCACAGGGTTAACTGAGAGAATGGCAAACAAAGCTCACATGGGTAAAACTTAACATACACAGTGAAATTTAGATACACCAGATTTAATCACCATACTGCCCCACTGCCAGCACAAAGTGCAGCACCACTGCCCTCAAGCCCAGCAGGATGATGGGAGTGTAATGACAGAGGAAGTGTGAGGGAATGTGCAGTTTGTGTTTATCAGTTTTATTTGTCATAACCAGGATTTACATTAATGAATACTCAATCTGTTACATTATTACAATTCATTATTTAAGGTAATGAATTTTAAACAGGTTTTATGCATAACCATTTATTAGATAATGGATTTCTTTAAAATAAGAAATTAGACTATTTTATAACATAAGGATAAGTGTATTGTAAGCAAGAACATCCCCTGTACTATATCGGAGCATTATTTAATGTGAATTGACAAAACCAAAGCTAATATGAGAGTAAGTTAACTGTTGAGTAGTATATATTGATATATACCATAGCTCAATCCTGCTTAGGTTCTGTTTGAATTGTTGTCACTGGTACACCTACAAAGTCCTCGGAAGAATTCTAAATAACTATTCTTTCTGGTACTCATCTCATTCTGTAGTCCCTCTTTTTTCAGCTCCATTCTTACCAGTAGCTGAGAAAATCAGCATGCTATTTAACATCACCACCACAAAATAAAACCACCAACTGCACATAAGACTATACCAACAAAATATCAAGTGCACATAATGCCTGTTTCACAGTTTGTACTCCTCATGAGGTAAAAGAATCTCAAAGCTAGAGGAGTCTTAATCAAATGTTACAGTAAGGATGACCAGAAGATTGATTGAAGAGTTTGCTTTTGATATAGGTTGGTTTGTTTAGCCATAAGGATTTGTACCTTAGTTTAAGAACCAATACATTAGTTTAGTGAAATAAAACCATACGGGATAGTTCAGAAACCTTCCCTTGCAGCTTTAGTGGGTGAGCAGTCTTATTTTCCTCAGTTTTGCACTGGGAACATAACAGAACACTTTTGCCCCAGAACGTACAAGGACATTCTCCTCTGGTTCCACACATACTGTTTTGATAAAGTGGTTCACCATGGCCTAAAAAGCCACGGAAATCTTGCAAAGTGGGGACAAGTGGAAGAAAGTGGGTCAAAGGCTTCAGTGACAAAACTGATGGTGAAAAAAGGGAAAGAAGCTGGCACTTGACCACCCTACATACCAATGAGTGTGCCCAAAGGGACATTAGTCCTTGAAAAAGAATGACTACGTATGCTAATGTACTGCATATCCATGCCTTAAGTGTTCAAATGTAGAACCTGAACTCTTAGACAAGTCTGCTTGTCTAATAGCCTAGTAGATACTAAAAGGAATGAAGGAACGCTGCTTTCTAACACCACATCACAGAGTTTCCTGCCAGGGTTTCAGATAACACTTTTAATTACCATGCTGAAAGAAGCTATTGTGTATACCAATTATTTTTAAGATTTTTTTCTATTGTAGCCAAAAGAGTTCACAACAGAGAACAAGGTTTCATTGATTTTTTTTCCTTAATTATTATTATGATGTACTAAAATGCCTTGGAAATAGATTTGTTCAGTACTTACTGCTATTTCATGCACCTTAAAATCAGAAATGTAAACAATTTGTTATACTGAAAGGTATAATTTCAGCTCAGGTTCTGTATTGTTTGCTGCTGAAATACAGCTGTGTAACTTTGTCAATTTTCTCTGCTGAGTTACAACAGATAACCAAAAATAATACAGTCACAGTACATCCCCCCAAACACTAGGAAATGTGTGGATCAGGGGAAAAAAGTAATGCAGATTTTGGCACGCTCTTTCAGATCCACTGCTAAATCATTTTAGAAAAATCTTTAGAAAAATCTTTAGCAAAGATTTAACTAGTTAGTATCCATCTCAGAAAAACAGACTGCCTATTTGGAGATAGGCTTTCCTTCCTTGTAGGAAATAGAAAAAGATAATTTACAACAAAATATTTGAGGAAAATTTTCACTCACAAAGTGATCATTTTGATAAAGTGTCATGTAAAATAGTGAAACAGTGCATAGACAAATATTAGCATTGTGTAAACACAATCAAAACGATTACATTTTACATGTCTGAAATGAACTAACAGCATCCAATCACTTGGATTATTTTATGTTGGGCTAGACCGTGAAAGGAAAATGCACTGTATCACTTGTATCTCCAAAATATTAAAGTGTTTGGAATCGCCTAACAATTTAGCTCCCTGTGACTGTGAACTTTCCACCCCCGTCCCAACCTCCTCCTTCATCCCGGCTGTCTACCTAGCTAAGATAGACACTAAGACGCCCAAGGCTCTGCTCAACACTAATAACAATCAAGGTCTCGCCAAAACAGTTAAAAGTCACAATACTGTCTCCAACTGGGTGCTCAAAAATCTGATGGCAGACTTCTAGTTAAACGGCAGTCAATTGACTACATGCTAAACACTATGACTAGGAGCTGACACATCTACGCCCATAAATAGTCAGAAGGTCAAGAGCTCTTTGAGCTCTGCCCTGCTTCAACTGATTGTATTACAGCATTTCTCCTTCAGAAGGGCAGCTTTTGAAGTTATAACTGTACAGAGATCCCTTATACACTGATATCGAGACACCCTGCTCATAGAACTCCTCATGAAGTAACCGAGAGTTTCAAGCTGTCAGTTTTGCTAACATTAAATCCTGAGTTGTGTGCATAAAATTATTCAGACAAACCACTGATCATGTCTGGGACTTGGATTTGGTTGTACCTGGACTCATAATCTCTGTGTCTCAAGGAGTTTGGAAAGCAAGGGGGTCACTCTGAACCTCATGACTTAACAAGGAGGTCTCATGGATGAGTGTGCTTATCCTTACTCTCTACATAGGAAACAATCAAGTGTACCTTGACATCTTAAATTGCTGTCCTATTTACCATAAAGCTTTGTTAAATCTCTATACATCAAAAAGTGCATTCTTGCACTTATTAATCAAGTGTAATTTCCATCTCATACTTCAAAATGAACATGAAAAGCAGGGTAAGTAGAGTCGAATCTCATTCATCATATTCATTTCAGTTTAAGTTCATTAAGATTGTGGGGGGGCAGGCAGGGAATTAAGTGAACTAAAATCATTTGCTTTTTTTCCCCGCCCCCCCTGTGAAGTCTCTTCATATGCGGCTTCATTCCCATCAGCAATTATTTCCTGCATCTCAAAATAAAGTTGTTTTCACAATAGTACTATTTTAAAGCATTACCATGTTGGCTTGCAGTACTGAAGGTACTGCCTAGCATATTAAAAAGTGGCATGCAGTCTTAAAAGAATTATTTTTCTTTAGAAGAATGCTACAGTGTCTGATCATTTTTTATTTCCTAAAGCTTCTAGAGAAAGGTTTTCCTTCTAGTTTACTGTTTAAGTCAGTTACACAGGCAAATACTTGGATTGTATCTATGAGTACAATACTGATACTGCATTTGTGAACCTTACATTTGTCTGTTTGGTGATAGAGGAAGTACAGGTAAAGCAATTTCTTAATTAACCCTTAGTTAACCATATTTCTCTGTGCAAACAACTGTTGGAAAACAAAATAGACTTTGACACTATTTCTCAACTTTTCTGACTTGTTGAGCTTTCACAAATCTGCAGGTGCTTTAGTTTCCTAGTCAGATATACTTCCAATATACCAACAGTTTCATTAGAATTTCTGAAAGAAGAAATCAAGATGTCTTCATAGCTACCTGTAGTCTAGAAAAATCAAGTGATGAGACTATAACCATACACAGTCTTAAAATATTTTGAATAATCTCATCTTAAAAGGAAACAAACATTGACAGCCATTTTTCTGAATGTACAGCACCTCATAAGGTACAATATTTTAGACACCGTGAGCAGAATATGGTAGGTTTGAGACTGGAAGAATGACATGCTTGTTTGTTTTTTTTAAACAGAACACTAAGGAGGGATATACATAAGTGCAAAGGAAATAAATAGTATCCAAGCTAAAAACATACTCAAGGTAGTCAGAACTATGACATTCAGCTCTTGGACTCTTTTTGTATCCTGTGATATTTGTTTTCCAGTTGCATTTCAGTTGCTTCAAAGATACAGTGCAACTCCTCATGGCTTGCCATACTAAACACTGTGTCTCCATCTTAATGGTGTAATAGCTGGGCACAGCATAACAAAATCAAAAGTTCAAGTCTAATGCTAAGGAAATAGGACAATAAATGCATAAGGGAAGCTTACGCTTCCCTACACTAAATAACAATAAAGAAGAAAATATTACTACTCTAGACTACCAGTATTGTTGAGGAGAAACAGCTACATTTAATTCCATTTATCAGATCTGGCAATATATAAAATAGGCAGATGTGACAAAGACAGCTTGCTTCTCCATTGCAATTAGAGAAGGCATTACATTTTTGTGTGTCTCCAGAGTTAGCAATATTTTCATAGGGGTTATTGAGTGTCCAGGGTAGGTCATCACATGGGTCTGGACTTTGATAGTCAGAGATAGCAAATCACAATCTACACAAAGCCAACTGAAGCAGAGCTTTCAAATACAGTAACTCTGTAGATAGGTCAAATCTTCCTTAGTTTTGTTGCTCTTGGTTTGGAGGAGAGATATGGGAGGTGTGAGTGGTCTCTTAGTTAATAACTTGTATGAGGTTCTTAAATTTTAAATTGTTTCCTCCCCTTTTGCTCATTTCTAAATAATTTTAATGACAAGTACAAAACACCTGTTGGAATTAACATAATTTATATGCCATGACATTTCTTATAGTTAAATACTAATCTAGCCATAGGCTTCATGAATTCATTGGTACTAGCATTTCCTTAAATCAGCCTAATCGAGAACATCCTTCAGATATAGGAATTAATCTCTTAATCTGCATAGTTTTGTTCAGCCACTTTCACTCATAGCAGCAAGCTCTGACGTAATTGCTGTAGTGAATAGGATAAAGGCTTTTAAATCTCAAAATCAGTTCTCTTTGTCTTACTTGGCCATTAACATACTACATCTAATAAAGTTTTATTCCCACTCATTCTTTTACATTTCTTACGTATGTAAACTGTAGGCTCATAGGTTCAAAGACTTCATTCTGGCAAGGGCTTAAGGCATCACTTTTTTAATGTAGAAATAATAGCATTTAACAACATCAATTCTAAGTATAGACTCATTGAAACGACTGAGAATTTTTCTGTTTATTTCAGGTGACTATGCTCAACAGAAGCATAGCCTGTGTCTGTGCTGTTTCATATGATAAAATATTGAAAACATCTGGAAGTTATATAATCAACTGCAAGCATTGCAAAAATTGAGGGGGACTTATTTTTCATTATTTTAACAGTATGTTAGAGATGCAAGACCTCCTTTCAGCTGAAATAATGTTCCAGGAGAAGCACAGAATTAGACAATGATTATTCAGAGATCCAACACAGAAAAATAGTGAAGTGTTGGTTTTCTAGGTTTCTTTAAAGTATTCTTTATGGATGATGAGGTATTGTAAATAATTAAAGGATTTGGTGCACTGAATGAGAGGTTCTCACTGCCCTTTGACACAAATGCTAAACATCTGTGAAATCGCATCTCTCTCTGATCCTTCACTGTAAACATAGATACTCAAAACAGAACTGCAACTGTGCATTCAGTGTGATCTAAACTCTACAGTTTACATTAAGTGTGCAATAAATGATTACAAATAGCTGCTACATATAGACAATGAGTACACACTCCACACATTATGCAAAGCATCAGTGAGAAGGTTAAAAATATACAGTCCAGAGAGTAAAGTTGAACTTGCATCTGAATTTCAATTCAGCTCTTGCATATTTGAAACAAAGATGAACTTCTTTATTCAGTGCGCTTGGTTCATACTGTGGAACAATCTCAGAGGGCACAATCTGAATTCCTATCAGATAAAACTCCCAATAAACTACCGGACCTGACCATAATCCAGCTGCTTGGAGACATCCAGACCTTAGCATCACATCACAGAGCAACACTCCTAAGCATGGATTTCCTAAATGAGTATCATTAGCATCATCCATTTAATAAATTGAGGCACTCGCAATACAGAAGGTATGGATTTGAATCTTCAGACCAATTCTCTAAATTCAGTTCTTCCATTATTATGTGATGATGAATTCATAACCACTGTTTTAAAAGTGGGCTATATATTTTGAGACCTCATCTTGGCACAGTAAAAGCATTCTGAGCAGTGTACCAGTGGAATGCACCTTTTATAAGAGAGGTTTTATTCTGTCTTCACCTGAAACCCATCAGGAGAAATTTAGGAGCTGCACTAATAATAGAGACTGCCAGAGTTCTGTGTAGGAATGGAAGTATGGCTGAATGTCCTAGAGACATTCACCCTGAAAGGAAAACCTGCACCTGAGTGCGGCAGCGAAACAGAGCACGTTATTTGGTTTCCTTTTGCAGTTGACCACGTTTCAGCATGCATGGTTACTCTCTGATTCACAAGGACATTTTTCCCACTCTTCTTATTTGCTTTTTCCCCAGCAAGCCTGGGTAAAATACTAGACAAACAGAAGTCTGCACTCATTTTACTGCTTGTTCCACACAATTTCTCATTACTTAAATACCACTTTGCTGACAAGTACCCAAAAGGCTATTTTAGCTATGAAAATACCCTGCAACACAATTGTCTCCATCTAACTTGTCTCCCCCACTCCCCATTAGGTAGATTTTTTTCTTCCCACTTCAATGTTGTTTATCGTTTTTTTTTATTTTATTCTCCCCTTTCTACTTTTCTACTTTACTGCAGAATATTTTGTGTGTGGGCAACAAAGTAAAACGACAAGATTTCTGATCTCCAAAGAGTCATTTTCACTTTCCCACCTCCACACAGAGCAGAGCAACCAAAACCAGCACAACAATAATGTTAAGTAAACTAAGGCGGTGACAGAGCCCTTATTTGAGGTACAGGAGCTACTGAACAAGATAGTAGAGAAAAGGGGAATGAACTCACCCCTCCTGGCAACCGCTCGGGTTAAGGAACGCGGCCGCCTCCCATTCGAACTGTGGCGCTCCAGAAGGAAGAGAGCAAGGGGCGGGTGGGGCAACGCGCAGGCTCTGAGCGCATCTGCGCTCCCCGAAGCGCCGCCGAGAGGGAGAGAAAGAGAGAAGGGACAGATGGATCTGGGCTCCTCCGTTCCTGACACTCAGATGCTCATTTACCGGTTCATCCCTTGACCAGGCAATCCCATTGAAAATAAGAAAAAATAAAACTTGCAGGCATGCAGTGTATCGTTGGGTTCTGCCCCACTTTGAATGCCATCTAGGAAACTTTGAACTCCTTCAGCTGCTAAAGGACAAGCTATCAATAACCCTAGGAACAGCTTTAAAAATTGTAAATCCTAAGATGAGTTCATGCCTGGAGGAGACATGTCATTGAGCTCAGGACTGTCAGCAAATTGTCCCCTACGTCTCTCATGATTGATAAAAAAAAAAAAAGAATTGAAGAAAACCACCAATTCAGACATTCTGAATAGCTCATAGTAGCCATTAAGTTTTTCTTACTGTGGGAAAAAAATGCAAATCCTAGTAGTGTTTTTTACTGTGCTAAAATCCACAGTAAAAAAGTCTGGAGACAAATCTATGCCTCTTCCCACTGTTCTCAATATACCACAGGAAGTGTGAAGAACAGCTTAAAACTTTCATAGATTCATAAGGTTGGAAAGGACCTACAAGATCATCTAGTCCAACCATCCTCACACCACCATCCCTACCCACCAAACTACTAACTTCAACTTAAATGAATGACTTTATCCTCATCCTCTTGTTACAGCCATGTAAGTATAAACTATAACTCACACAGCTCTCATAATTAAAGACAGACCATATTTACCACTAAATATGTTCTGCAGCTGTGCAATTAGTACAAGAGTCTAACTGCAACTGTTATAAAGAGAACTAGTGAACTCTTCACCTTTTTACTACTTCAAGTCACTCCTAATTCTTCTCAAGTACGTATGTTTAAAAATGCATATTTAAAATGCTTTCCCAAGGGTCCCTCTGTTCTTCTTTGCTAGGACCAGACTGATGTGGAGGGAGGAAAAACAAGGCACCACCTTCTCCACCAGCAATTCAAAAATAAACCAAGAGGTATCTCTCCATTCAGTGTTACTGCTGGATATCTATTTAGAGCAGGTGATAATGAGTATTATTTTATTCCAGTCAATATTCATATAAAGACTGTTTCTTAAAGATCTGTATGCACTTCTGCAATGAAAATGTAACAAACACTGGTTATGCTATTATACTCCACCCATTCTCATCTTGTTCAGCTTGATATATCACACAGCATGACAACTATTCTTGAATATACTGCACTCAGAATGGGTAACGGGGAAACACGGTATATGTGAAAAGCCAAAAACTTTTTTTTAATAGCAATTGAAAGCTTTATACTCTAACAAAAGTAGTATTTCCAAATCTATTTAGTACACAATAAGAAAATAACATGTAGAAAGTCTCAATCATTATAATGGAATTATTATAGACAAGCTTCCTATGATTTTGCAAGTATAAATCACTCCCAGCTGTTCTTCAAGAGGCTGCTATAGGTGGTTTCTTTCTAACAGAAAGAACATGCAAGTAGCCAACATCTCATTTTCCTTGACAGGAGAAGGAAGAGTTTCACTTTTTTCTCACTCTCATTTTTAAAATTAAAACAAATCAGACATGTCAAATGTCCATTTCATAATTTGCTGTTGAAGAAAAACCTAGTGAAAACAAAACTGAAAATATGTAAAATATGTAAAGAAAATCTTATACAGATCAAGTCTGACAAAGTTCATTCCTAATCCACTGCAAACTCAGAGCAAAGCCTATGGCCTATTACCAAGAACAGCAAAATAGCATTTTCTGTTTACAACAGAACCAAAAAACTAGGCTAAGAACATGCATAGTGACAAGTGGCCTTTCATGACAGTTATTCTATACAGAAGACTTCAGTTTTTCCACTATAGTGGTCATGTTTGTTTTTAAACAAATCTGTAATTGCTCAATTAGTTGAATATCTTTCTGAAGCATCCTTAATTAGATGATTATACAGTTCTGGTGTGTCAGAGGCAGATAAAGGGTTCACTAGAGTTCAGTGGCACTTCCTGAGAAGGTACAGGAAATTACACTGCCTTTTTGTCTTTTCCCCTGTAATAGTTAAAGCCCATCTCATGGCTCAGATATATAGCTGCTAGTATATTGTGTAGCTAGTCACCACAATGAGGTCCCCTGCACAGCCACCACCCACTCACTAATGACAAATCCAAATCACTTCAGCTTTTCTTTTATTCATCTCTGATGTAGGCATACATTTCAGAAAGTTAAGATGGGTTTTGAAACTCACATGGCTTCCCCTTTTAGTTATACATTGAAGAATATGCTCATTTGACTCCAAAAAGTACACTGCACCATGAGCAGCATAACTTAGTCCTTTCAAGGCCAAAAGAGAACTAAATCTTGTTACTGGAATTTCTCAGGGAGATTTTTTGGATGAAGACACTGAAAATAAAGTAGTTTTCTACAAACAGTGGTATGTATGAGCAGAAAAATATGAACATGCACAATAATCAAACAAATAGTCCATAATTTTTACCAGATCACAGCAACAGAAGCTGGTCTGCCTTCACTGCCACTAAAAAAAAAAAAGAAAAGAAAAGCCTAGTATTGTAGCAGTCAGAACAAGGCATCCTGCTAGGACAGAGACAATAAGACTGGGGGTACAACTACAGATTAAGTTACTAGGTTGACACCACTCTAAGTTAAATTCACCTAAAACTCCTAACAACTTCACGGAACTTCAAAGTCTGATCCAGCTTTGAAGCTGATCTTGCCCAGAGTGGGGTTTCCCCATTCTGTGTTAAATTATTCTATATCTCATCAAACCTATCTTATTTCATGATTCTACAAAGATAAAGCAGCCTGCTGAGAGGCTTTCCTACTCCATTTAGTAGATGTGCAGTGACACACTTTGATTTACCTTATGTATTCATGCCAGGTGGCAGTTGCTTAAGGGTCTCTCAAACTGTGGACACAGCTATTCATTTGTCCACATGTATTAAAAACTCTCTTCTCATTTCAACTGCATCACTTCATACCTGAATCACAAGCTGCTTATTCAGGGGAGGTCCTACTCCAAGCTTGTGCCAATTTAGTTAAATTAAATATATTCTAAATGATACTTTCGGGGCTGATCAGTTTTGTACCATGTGTTCTTCACAGTTTAATAGAATTTTTGTATCTATTTCAACAAGAACAGAGGAGGAAAAGGCAATGAAAACAATAGTTTCAATCACATGAATTTATTTTAGAAAGACCAGCTAAATCATGCCTCATCCACAGGCTTCACTATGAAAGATCTATGAGATAATGAAATAATGTCAGAACAGTCGTGTGAAAAAAAGCTGAAAAGGCTCCTTATGAATTCTTCCAGAATTAGAGGGAAAATAATAACCAGTATAATAAAAGCCTTCAAAGAACATGAAAAATCACATGTAAGCAAGAAGAGCATTCACAAGAAAGCCAGGATCCTCTCTTTATAAAAAAAGGCATACCTAACATGTCTACCTGAAATTAATACCTCCCATTTATTTCCATGGAAACAACAAATGATACAAAGAATAAAATAACAGTATTTGTTTGAGCAAGTTCTCCACTACAAAATGCTATTTTTCAACAATGTCAGCACCATTAGATATGCATTTTCATCAATAATGAACAAGAGCAAGCATGCTGCACTCATAAGAACCTGCACCAGCAAAGGTAGACCCACTGCTCCTGTCACCACTGCTGAAACATGCTCACATCCACTGTTCGGTCTCCATAAATGTTCAGCAAGCATCTGTAAATACCAGTGAGTGCAGTTTTATTCTGCATGGAGGAATTCAATTATATAACTTTTTTTTACATGAACATTGTGTGAGACTGCCCCTTTGCTGCCATCTGTCACACAGCAACAAAATATGAAGGAACACTGCTGAGGAAATTTAGCCTTAACTTTCCTACCACCAACATCTGCCTCTGACATCAAGGGCCAATATAACAAATTAAGAGGCATTACATTCAGATCATCTCTCATATATTTAAATAGATGATATCAGAGAGTTCCTTGTCCAAAGTTCATTATTACAATATAGATACCAAACATGTGGTCTGTATCATAGAAGTGCAGGCTATGGTTCTATCATTCAATACAGCATAAGGCAGGAGGTAGCAGACAGCAAATGAACTAATTCCAGAATCACCACCATATTCTTCTGTTTTTTCAATATGTAAAAGAATTAACCTACTTAATAAATATTACCTACCCCAAGTTCTACATTATAGGTCATTCTGTGGCATTCATGACTGCTATGCTGCATGAGCTTCCATATTAAGTAATTCTCATCTGGCTCATGTATATTTAGCATAGCACATCACAACATTTAACATGTGTGCCTTTCTATGGAGTCCTAGTTGTTTGTTCAAAAAAGCACTACTGAATTTCTTTTGCATTGTTTGAGAAGACTTTCCTAATTCTTGACTGTAGCATTAATACAATGTCTTCCCAAGTATTACAGCCCATGGATACACATTTGGTTGTATATGGATTGTCTCCTGCTGCTTAATTTTTATTCTCAGGCGTACAACCTGTAAACAACTCCACAGATAGGATTCAGAGAGCATTTTTATACAAAAGAGAAATAAAGTAGTCCTCCCAAGAATGTGAAGAGATTTATAGGAACAGCATTCTGCACTTTAGGAAGAAGTAGCCTTTTTTAGTTGTTGCCATGGAGATCTGTGCTATATAAAAATACTTATTTGGTTTGAAACTTTCCTGGCTCCTGTATCAGGTAAACCATGGTCCACTCAGGTTGGAAAGCTCTTAGCCTTTATACTTTTGACAAGTTTCTAACTCACTGAAAAAAATTAACAAAGCTCAAGATTATAGTCCCACAAAAGGGAAAATGATAGAGGTGAAGGCCTCCTTTTGAGACTGGTTTATGATTATTTCTGGAACTAGCTATTCTGCAGAAAAAGGTGAAGTATACAGAAGCTTTAGTATTTGATACAGGAGAAGCCAGACATGCTAACAGAGGTTAGAGATATTTCCTGGCATTCACAAGCCTTATTTTCATAAGAGAAAACTGTCAAATTTAGGAAGAGTAATCAGTATTCACAGCAGATAAATTTCTGAAACTTTTTCTCTTCATATTCCATTCCATAAAACACAAACTACCTGTAATCAAGTCTGCTTCCTTTCCTACAGTTCAGCCTACCACACTAAACCAAAACAAGTTAAATAGTACATTTGTTTGCGATCCACATTATATTGTTGCTATTTATTCAGTTTAAGCTTCTATTGTGTTATCACCCAGAATAAGTCTTAAACCTCCTGCTGCATTGGTGGTCAGCTAAATTAAAGTTATAATATTTGTATTACTTTACATTTGATAAAGGTTTTCACTAAGAAGGAACCAATAATTTGATCAAAACAGCACAACTGTTATATAAATAATAGAATGACTATGTAAAATCATTTGACAAGTGATAAAACCTAAGTTCCTATTTCATTAAGTACTTTTTGACAGATAAATGAAAAGCTTATACTTTTTTATTGCAACAGTTTAGCTTCTCATTCTAGTAGCACCATAAGAATATGGAAGTAAAAAATATTTTTATCTGCTCTTTGCAGAGAGCAATTCTATACTTTTCCAAGTACTGCAAAGTTTCTTTAATTTTCTGTCACTCAATACTGAGATTTCATCTCTTGACTTACAAACTACACTAAGTAAAATAAACAGGTATAATTTGAGGCAGGCCTTGCTGAGCAATAGGCACAGGCATCTATCCCACAATCAACAACAGTACTTCTTGTGACACATCGTGATGCTAATTGTTTCTTCAGTATGAATATTCAGTAAATACTTAAATAAACCAGGAAAGTAGGGTACAATTGAAACACTAAAAAAGAAAGAAGAAATTATACTCTAAGTACATTAACAAAGGCCTTCAGATTTAATTTTTTCTTAATTGACAAATATGTCAGAATTTATTTTGTATCTCGTACCACAAAGAACTCCAGTGCAGTTTTTTGATAATTGCAAATCTTTTCAAATAAGTTTCAGAACACAAGAATAAAATACCATTTGCCTTTAAGGAAACACTGCCTCACATCAACAGGCCAAACCATCTACACTTGTTTGCTGCATACTGCCATACAGCTGATAAAATACAGCAATACATAATTAGCAATGAACTATACTTCTCTGACAATCACCTCTATACTTCTCTAACAACACAAATTGTTTAATCACAATCAACTTCATCAATCAAACTAGATTTGCTAGCAAAGAATAATCTACACAATCTAATCAGGAGAGCCATCCAGCTTTTTTTTTTTTAAAAAAAAGAATCTCTACAAACACTTTTCCTTAATCATATAGCAGGGAAAGGCAACAGCAGAAAACCAGTTCTAAATATCACAAAGAAAGAGATATCCACCATCCAGTTTAAGAAAAATAAATTTACTCACCCACCCCAAGGACCAGGGCCTGCTAAACACTCCAATAGAAGGAATCTCCATGTAGAGAACCTTTCCTAGGGGAAGTCAGCCCTTAAATGAGGCTTACAGAGGAACCTGGTTCCACCCACTTCCAGTTGCTCAGGTAAAGTGCTTTCACCTGTACTCGGAGGGTTGGCTGTGTCCCTCCACCAGGTGCTTAATCATTGGTTCAGGCTGTAACCTGGCAATTCCCATACACTAATTTATGCCCCCATCCTCCCTCTTATGTGATTATATTTTTCCTACCTTTAAAGGTAAGCATAATGAAGATGATTTGCAAAGTATTTTCCCTTGGATTAACCTGAACTTAAGCAATTTTCATATGAAGTACTAATTAAAATTTGTGTCTATGACCAGCTACTCATTTGTAGCAATACTTAGTTAGATTCTGATATATAGGACAATCTCTTACATCCACTAGTTTTTCTTACTTTTGTCAAAACAAAACAGAGAAACTGTATGTATTTTTTCATGATATGTCCCAGAGTGAAGGCAGTACTACAAAATCCCCTGAGCAATATATACTCTTTCTGATAAACTATTTTTTTAGTATCAGTGGTAGCTTACAGGTGTTTTAAGCCTCTCATAAACAGAAGCATTAAAGCTTTCAACACGCAGTATTTTCATAAATAAAAAAGAGAGAAAGTAGCATTCAAATTAAAGGACATTACTGGTAAAAAGTGCTAATAGTTGTACTGAGAATACGCAACTGACCTTTATTGTGGAACAGACTGAATACAATTGCAGATGTGCTTATCAAGGCTACTAATGTCAGATTCATAAATCAAAACAACGTAACACTGTCCTGTAATATATAATCTGAAAACAATGGCATTATAAATTAAAGGAAGAAATCAGACTAAAAACAAGCTAAGGATCTCAGTTTGGGTCTATCAATTACAAATTTAATTCAATTGAATACATTGCTTTTTGATTAATTAAGGAATTAAAATACTAACATATATTTTTGAAAAACTTGTATTTAAATAACAGTCTGTAATATTTTGTCAGTCATCCACAGTGTATCCAAAAATACATTGTAAATAAAATACTGTGTATAAGCATTCGTGGAAAAAAATGTTCGAAATCAGTAGGTTGCATATTTCAGATGAAACTAATTTCTGTTCACAAAATTTGCAGATAGCTATTCACATCTTTATAGAATGTGCTCTCCCACATGCAGGTATTACGCATGTGATTTCTGTTGCATTAATTCATTTGTTTGACACAGACATCACAGACATCCCAAATTAACATATTCTTAGTCAATGTGCTCCAGTCTTCTGAAAACTTCCTTGGTCATTCCAGTTTTCTTTTTTATATGCTTAGAATGAAGAAAAGTTTACCACGTGCAGTGTACCTCTGCTGTCTTAGACAAAAAGCACATTTCACGGAGCATGAATCTGTATGTGTTATGTCACAAGCTGTTAAATGCTAAGAATCCTGTAAGTTTTAAAAACCTTTAAGAAATTAGGAAATACTCTGAGAGCATGGTCAGATGCTGGAACAGACTGCCCAGGGATGTGCTGGAGTCACCATGTTCAAAAAACATTTTGATATTGTACTGAGGGACATGGTGTAGTGGAAAATGTTGGTGTTAGGTGGACAGTTGGACTGGATAACCTTAGAGGTCTTTCCCAACCTCAGTGGTTCTAAGATTCTATGAAAAAGAGGCTGTGAAGTTGTAACTTGTATCAGTTTAAGGAAAGGTCTGTGAACACCTAGAAGTAACAGTAACAAGGATGTTTACTGGGAAAAACAATGGAAGATGTTCTTGCCTTACAACTGGAGAATGCAATCAAAACTTTAGCAATGTGTTTTCTCAGGCAAAGAACATTCAACATTATCTAAACATTCATACTGGTATGTCTTGGAGCTCAGATGGATGAGTTTTGCTGTCGTTCAGAATTTGAAATACTAGCATTTTCTGAAGAAATAATGACTCAGAGAACCCCCAATTTAAGTAACCTTGAGTTTTTATCACCTAGGGGGCAGTATCACCCAGACTCTGTGTAGTCCTCAAATCAAGAAGTCTCAATTAGTTACACTTCTTTCAAGAAGATATTTAACTAAACTTTTTTCTTTTTTCCACCCCTATATATTATATTATATATAAGAAATCCAGAAATGGGAATGTGAAATATCTGAGAATCTATAAACATTTTCCCACTACAGAAATCTTTGCATAAGTAACTTCCAGAATCATAATCATGTGAGCAATGCTCCAAATGTAATGCCTTCTATTTTGTGATGTTGGCCCTTCCTGTCAGAGGTACTGTTATGACAGTAGAGGTTGAACCTTTCCACCAATATTCCATTACACCTTGTTGCCATGTGACAGATGGCAGCAAAGAGGCAGTTGACAAATTTACGTCTGACATGGAAGAGCATGTGAAATGAAGGTGTGCAATTGAATTCCTCCATGCAGAAAAAAAAACAAAACAACACCCACTGACATTCATTGATGCTTGCTGAATTTTTCTGAACCATGGATGTTAGCACAATGAGGTGGTGGGTGGTGTGTTTCAGTCATTGCGACAGCAACAGTTGGTCACCTCCACTGGTGCTGATTTTTACAAGCACAGCATGCAGCCTCTTGTTTGTGCTGGTGAAAACGCATACTTAATATTGGTGACTATTTTGAAAAATAGGGTTTTGTAGCTGAGAATTTGCTCAATCAAATATTATTATTTTGCTCTTTGCATCCATTGTAGTTTCCATGGAAATAAATTACTTTTGGTGCAGCTTAGGTTGGAAGGGACTTTAAATATTCTCTAGTTTCAACCCCCGTGCTGTGGGTAGGGCTGCCACTCACTAAATCAAGCTGCTCCAGGCCCCATCCAACCTGTCCTTGAATGCCTCCAGGGATGGGGCACCCATAACTTCTCTGGGCAGCCTGTTACAGTGCCTCACATTCTCTGAGTAAAAAGTATCCTCCTAACATCTAATCTAAATCACTTCTCTTTTAGTCTAAAACCATTGTTCCTTTATCGAACTGGGTAAAATCTCAGACCCTCTCCTGCTTATAAGCTTGTTTCAACTACAGTAAGGATTCAATGAGATCTCCCTAGAGCCTTATCTTCTTCTGACTGAACAAGCCTGGCTCCCTCGGCCTGTTTTCACAGGAGAGGTGCTCCAGCTCTCGATCATCTTTGTGTCCCTCTTCTAGACTTGCTCCAACAGCTACATCTTTCTTCTGCTGGGGACCATAGACCTGGACACAGTACTCTAAGAAGAGCCTCATGAGGGCAGGGTACAGAGTGACAATAGATGAATCAGATGCTTAAGGTAATAAGAGAGCTCTTTTCATTATGGAGATGAAATTTGAGGTAAATAAATAACCTAAAAAAAAAGTCCTTATGCAGTACATCATTTTCACAGGTTCTGAGTGTAAAAGAATCACAGATATTTCACAAGGTAATAGTAGTGTCAAACAGTACTGAAAATCAGCCAGTTTTTGATTGACTACTTGAAGATTTTGGCATTTAACAGTAAATGTCTATGCTGTAAGTACATATTACATTTCATTATTTACTGTATTAAGGCCTTCTTTATTTTGAAAGTATCAGTGAGCACTGAATTAGATGTACAAAACAGTTTACACACATTTTACTTTGACAGTGCATTATATTTTGCTGTAATCAAATACAATAATACAATAATAATGTATTTGAAGGCTGAAAAACATACACCTCTAAAAGAAACAACCATACACCAAAGTAGCTGTATACAAATGAAACAGAAACTTCGAATGAATCATTTATTTGAAAAATTAAAACAGCATTCATAGTTTCCTATTAGTCAGAGGTGAGCAGAAAAGGAAAAAGACTAATTTATCTCTCTCGCCCAGTTTTTGTTCAGAAGGGATAATGATGTCAATGAATAGAGTTTATAAATATGAACTGAAGTCCCTTAAGCTGTTACACTGCTGGCTTCTGACCTTTCTGAATTCTTCAAGGATTTTATAAAACCTCAATTTAGTCAGAGTAGAAATTGCCTTCACTATTTGAGTTGTCAGGTAGTACCTGAGTATGATTCAGCCTTTGTGTCTAGCAGACACACTTCTAAAGGAAGTGTATTTCTTTGTTTAGAACATACTATGGCAATGTAACAGCAAAAGGAAGATTATAAAGCTACAAGCTCTCATACATTACTTACCTTTAGTCTACATGAACATTCATTCTGTGTCACTGGTAACTGTCTGTTTATTTCTTTTTAAATCAATTTATATCTGGAAGGCAAATGGCAAATACAATTTCCATTGTGCTATTTAAACTATCTGAGATTTTTTTTTAATCCTTAAAAATATCTGAGGTTTTACTTATCTTTTATTTATCCATTTGCAGAATTTAACACTTCTTTTTCCTAACTCACAGAATAACACTTACTCAATTTTGGGTGAGTTGTATTAGAGATAATCTTTGAAAGATCATATTCTGAGAGCAAATTGGCTTTCCAACAAATAATTAAAGAGAAATTTTTTTTTAACACTCCAAAGAACTGCTATCTAATGTTTTCTATTTTATGAAAAGCTGCAGAAGACTGTTTTGTAGATTTTCTTTTTAAGGGGAAATGGTTCATTTTTATTTTAAACGCCTTTCATTGATTCATATATTAGTGAGACTACTGAAATATTAGGATACTGATGAATTTCAAAAAAAAAAAACAATTCTCTTTTTCTTATTTTAGTTTGGACTATGAAAAGAATCTGATCATGTCTAAATAGAAAAATGTTAACTGATTTTTATTGGGCTCTAATGAACTTACAATGTGATTCCCATTGATAATTATCCAAAATATTTGCATTGTCGTTACTTAAGACTGTTCAAGCTTGTGTGTACTGAAGTTAATATAAGTTTGAGCTAGAGCCAAAGACTATATATATATATGTATATATATATGTACTACACATATACTATATATTTACATACTATATATTTTTATATATATTTAGTGTGTATATATAGATATACACACTATATATTTATCTTTATAAAAGATAAAAGGATCTTGCCCTTGGCTTGGGCTTAGAATCAGAAAGCTATTCTGAATTAAGTAGTTGGAAAAAATGTTAATCCTAAAGCAAAGACTTGAAGTGAATCAAGAAAAAAAAATAGCAGTAGTCTGGACGCCTTTTTGTATGTATATAGACAAAACAATTTCAAAATAATCTTTAAAACACCAAAATCTGTATTTGAAAAACTAATAGATGTTTCCATTATATGAATCTCATGTTTCAAGTGCAATTTCCTTTGCAGAAAGCTATGTGTAATGCATGAAGTGCACACATAATTATCTATAGCTGAGGGAACTGAAAATTGTTAACAATGAAGGCCTAAAAAACAACCAGTATGAGAAACATAACCACCTTATTTTTGGACCTGTTGGAGTGAATCCAGAGGAGGATCACAGAGGTGATTGAAGGTATGGAATACCTCCTCTGCAAGGACAGGCTGACAGTTGGGGCTGTGCAGCATGGAGAAGAGAGGCCTCTCAGGAGACCTGATAAGAGGTTCATTCTGATCTAAAGGGGGGCTGTTAGAAGAAAGGAGACAGATACTTTATCATAGTCTGTTGTGATAGGAGAAGGGGAAACGCTTTCAAACTATAAGAGGAAAGATCTAGATTGGACATAAGAAATGTGTTTTATATGGTATGGGCTGTGAAGCATGGGAACAAGTTGCTCAGAGATGTGGTGAATGCATCGTCCTTGGACGATGTCCAAGACAGGTCAGGCTAGACAGGGCTCTGACCATCCTGATCTAGCTGTATATGTATCTGTTTATTGCAGGGCATTTGGACTAGATGACCTTTACGGGTCCCTTCCAATCAGGTAATTCTTTTATCAGTGGATTTTGCTGGCTGTAGAGTAATTATGTCTTAAAGAATATATCTTCTCCAGCTACCCCTCATATTTGTGAAATCATACCTCTAAGACCCTTCCATTTTTATATTCACAGGATTGTCTTAATCAATTCTATTACTTGCATCATATGTTGTTCAGTAATCACTTTGAGACAAGTTCTGAGCTGAATGTAGTCACCAAGCACTGCATGGTGAGATTCTGGGAACAACAGACAAGCTTCAGCTGTCTCATAGGATGGCACTGAAATTTTCTCTTCAAGTTAAATTGAAGATAATTGGTGTGGCAATGCAAAGGAACTGAAATTCAAAGAGAAAGAGTTTCTAAGAATTCCCTCCGCTCAGATATAAAGAGAGAAACTGATGTGCATGTGAATAAAAAGAGTGAAAAATAAAGGGAATGAGAACTTTGAATACAGAAAATTAAGGGACAGAAATAAATAGCTAAAGGGAAAGAAAAGATTGATACACTACGTAAGGAATATATTAAAAAAAATCTATTAAACAAGGTCAGACAGAGAAACGGGAGATTATACTTTTAACAACAAACAGATATTTTGGGGTGCAAAATAAAGAAACATCCATTGCATTCACTTCTAGTATAGGAGTTTTGAGTTGCATACATTTTCTGCGCCAAGAACGATGTGTTTCAGTGTTGTGTGATATTCTACCTGTTGGAACATTTAGTACTGTATTAGTTGCCAAGGAAACGACATTTTTTTTGTGAAGCACATTTTGGGTCTAGCTTTCCCTTTTGGAGTTATACCACTGTGGAGCACAAATAAATGTGACCAAGTTATGCAAGTGGAGTCAGAATTTGATGAACCATAGCAAACATTAAATTGCCTGCATTTTGTGCTTCTACAGTATAATTTCCAGGAGCCTATTGTCACAATGATTAGTTTTTCATGACTACAGTTAAAAAAATTGTAATTAGACATAGAAACTCAAATGTTCTCATAACTAGGGAGGTCTATTACCTTTTCATTATATCTGAAAGCTAAATGATAGTGCTTTTGAATTGTTTAGTATTCACATAACTAGTATAACTGGAATATTCGAGAGGCACAAATACATTTGTATATATACACTTCACTGCAACTACTGATTGGTATACAACATATATGTTAGAGCCTGAAATATGAATATCAAATGTTAGTTGATTACTAACCCTTTCACTGACGCATAAGCTCTAGGGTTACTGAATTCTTTTACTACTCCCTCATTTTTTCTTTTCTGATTTGCCTTATTTGCTTTTATGTTCTGGCTTGTCTAATTCATCGATATTGTCTCTTCTTACAGGAACTGATCTTGCACTGTATATTTGTATATGGCTTCACACATTTTTGCTCTGACTAATCTGGGTTACAGTTAATGTTATTTATGTGTGTCACAAAAAAATAATGGAAGCTGAAGAATTAATAACAGGGGAATCACTTATGCAAAATCATTGCTTAGTGAAGGCAATTTAATTTAAAAAGAATTAAAAACTTTGAACCTCATACCAAAATCTAGAGTAAATGCCAAATGCCATTTTGAGAAGAGAACGAGCCACAAAATCATATTGCTTCCAGGCTTTTAATTGACAAACAAAGCTAAACATTAAGGTAATCCCATAGAAGAAAGCAAAAGATAAAATGTCATTTTGATGATTGGGTCAAATTTTACATGATTGTTTGCTACACATCTCTTCTATTTGCAACTATAAAACTATGAAACTAATACTTCTCTGCAGTATACAAAGATCAGGTGTTTCCTCAGAAGAGATCGGAAGCAAGTAATCATAAACAAAGATTTATTTATTTATTCATTTACACACCAAAAAAAAAAAAAAAACCCAGATAATGAAGGTATGTTAGCCATAACAAAAGTCACATTGCCTTTTCAAAATCAGATCTGAAATGGCACAGACACTTGTAAAATCCAAGCAAATTGTGTCATCCATCGATGAGTGATCTGCAGCATCTTTAGCCTAGAAACTTATTAGCTCATTGGTTAGAGCTCTTGACATCATATTAAGTTAAACTATGTTTTCTAAATATCTTATGTTGATTTTTGATGGCTTTTTTAAATCTCCTAGTAAGAAAATGGCTACTGAATGCTGAATTACGTTGTTCTGTGGGGTCTTGACACTACAATAAAATGACAGAACTGACAAAGACCAAAAGAAGGCGGCCACTCAGAAAACAAAATTCATAACATGATGTCAAACACATAATGACAAAATTTTAAGTCTATTACTGTGTCACAGAAATATGTAAAATCATTCAAATAGGAAGCTAGGAAGAAAATATCATAATACTCAGTATACTGAGTGGTGAAATACTTCCAGTAGGCTCTTTAGTGATCGAAGATGTTTCTGGATGATCAGTTTAGTCGCAGTTTAGGATGACTATTTATCATTTCCAAAGGAAAAACAAACAAAAAAAAAAGAGTTAATGCAGCTATTTAGTTGGTTTATGTCAACTGTTAAGCGAAACAATGTCGCAGGTTTAAGAGTACTTTAAACTGAGACACCAGTGGTCTGGCTTTGTTGAACACTTTAATAAATCTACAGTGTTCTGTCAAGTTTTTAAAATTTGAGTGTTGACTGAAGAGAAGTCAAAACACCATCAGTAAGGCTACTTATTTAAAAATGCAGCTGCTTGGTCTGTATGGATAATAAACAGAAGTTTCACAGTCATCTGAAGAACTCAGTTATTCTTTTTGTCCAGTTCTAGGCTCCTCAATACAAGTGAAACATACTGGAAAGAGTCCAGAATAGGGTCAAAAAGATGATGGAGGACTGGAACATCTCACCCATGAGGAAAGACAGAGAGCTGAGCCTGTTCTCTGGAGAAGAAAATGCTCAAGGAAGATCTTACCATTGTATGCAAATACATGAAAGGAGGATAGAAAGAACATTCCAGAGAAATTTAGGGTACATACGATCTTCTGATAGAGCAATTTCCAATCAAAACTAAAGAGCAGCATGGATCTTTTCCATAATCAGTAACTGTCTGTACTCTGATGGTACAGATCCTACAGAGCTGTAAAATAGAAGATAAAGATTTTGATCTCTCATGCTGAAATTGTTTGTAGTCATATACAGTGAAAGACATTTCAGAGGTCTTAGCTCTCACCTGAAATATGGAAGTCTTGAAGAAAGTTTTGACCGAAGTTAATTAGAGAAAGAGAAGTATATTCTACAATACTGACGAAACAGTGCAAAAGTTGTCTGTTCTGGATTTAATGCAGTCTTTTTCTGATGAAAACTGAGGGAGGAAAAGTGTTTGGTTTATCTCAATGTGAAACAGAAAAATTATGGAACTTGGATGCATTCACAGTGTCTTGCCATGTAGAAAACTTTTCCCTTGGTTTCCTATCTATAGTTGTAAACAATTGCATTCATAATTTTGGTTACTGAATCAGTGAGGAGTCTTATTCTTAGTCCTAAAACAAAAATTAAGGTGGTAATGCCAATAACTCATTACAATTTAACAAGTATACTATCACTGAATATCATACAAAAATGTTATTTGGTTTATAAAACCAAGACCCAAAGTTTATTTAAGATTACTGTTAAGTAATCACAAATTTTAAGTAACATCACACAGCCTGTTCTTTGTTCAAATAATAATAATTATAATAAAGTTATACTGATGTCGAATTATTACAAAAAGGGAATATGTAGGAAACAAAGATATACTATTTTCTACAATATTTTTAGGTGTTCCAGATTCTTCTGAAGACTGAGTTAGAAATTGTGCAACTTCGAATGATCGATGGCAACTCTAAGCACTAGCCATAAAATAGGCTGATGTTTACATATCTTTCAAGGCATAGTCCTCAATCAGTCAATCATCCAACTAGAGGAATCTGAACTCTGCAACCACATAGAAAAAATAAAGGGAATATTGTTAAATGTTTCAGAATTTTTGAAATGTTCTGTACTACATAATGCTTTCTCAAACCGAGTCTAAAAATCAATGCTTAGATCTACTTCATGATTTTTCCCTTAGCATTTAAAAAATTTGTATCCTATTACGTATATGCATAAGTTGTTGTTGAAGTAATGCTTCCTATTTACTTTTTAGGACCTACAACAGACACAAAGAGAACAATAACAATTTGATAGAGCAAATTCTCAGCTACGAAACACTCTTTTACAATACAGTCACCATTATTAACTCTGCATTTTGACCAGAAATGAACAAGAGCCTTCATGCCATCCTCATAAAAATCTGTATGTCTGTCCAGAATGTGTCTTATCTTTCACATCTCTGTCGCCATTGTTGAAATAAATGCATTACGCACTGCCTCACTGTGCTTACATCTGCATTTGGTCTCCATAAATATTATTTCTTAATTAATTACTTGTTATATGTTAATTAATTCTTCACTAAAGAAATGTCATTTATTGCTTTTTTTTCCATGTGGAGAAATTCAGTTCCACACTTTTGCTTTATACACTCTTCCATATCAGATGTCATTTTGTCAAACTGCCCCTCTGCTGCCATCTGTCACACAGGAACAAAATGTAATGGAATATTATGGTGGGAAGGTAAAAGTTCTACCTCAATACCATGATCATCCACCTCTGACATGAGCCAACAACATAAAATAGTGGGCATTATACTCAAAGCAGTCCTCATACATGTCTGCAAAAAAACAACAAAAAAACAGAGAATTGAGCCAGTCATTCTGAAATACAACTCTGCTTGTTTTTGTTTGTTTGTTTGTGTTTTAAGTCAGAAACAAAGATTATAAAGTAGCAATATTAAACTACCCTGGTTATGTCTCTTCCTATGAAGCACTCAGGCAAAAGATCCATACAAAAATGGAAATCATGAATTGATTATTTTCAAAAACTGATGAAAAAACTTGAAAATCCTTGATTGAGATTTTCTGCATGAGCAGTCTATTCCTAAAATTAAGTATTAGAAAAAATATACTCTGAAGTGTTAAGAAAACAATAAAAAAAAGACTAAGCTGTTTGCTTGTCCAATCTTGGCATTATTGTAGTTATCATTTATTTCTCAACATGTTTGTGCATTTAGCTCCGAAGGTTTGGCTGTCTTCTTGATAATCTTTTTACGTTGTGATGTAATACAGTACCAAGATGTCAAATATATATAAATATATATAGCTCTTTCTGAGAAAGAACTGTATTCTCTTTGACAGATACAATTCAAGAAGAAATCAATTTCCTGTCACATTATTTAAATCGTAATTAAAACAAATTTCAGGTCACAAAAAGCATGTCTTACTTTAGTTGTCTTAAATGTCACAGATGAAATACACCTAATCCCTTTCTAACATCGGTGCTTTTCTTTGCTTATTTGTTTGTTTTTCTTCCCACAATTCTAATTTCTGACAATTCTAACATAGGATAAGAGCACAGGGAAAAAGATTTCCCTGCTCTCAGCTGCTGTCGTTTTGCTCTTTTGCCTGTTTACAGGGAAACTATCTTCCGCTCTTGTGATAAAAAACAAGTAAATACTCAGAAAATTCATTCAGTGATGATGTATGCTTTTTGGAGAGGAGGTCTTCAGAAAAGGCAGGTAACAATCTCTAAACTGAGAATACTTAGAAGTCTGGCAATAGACCATATATTATTATTTTCTGGGGAAAAAAAAAATGTGATTGGGACTGAAAAAGCACTAAAGAGTGACAAAAATGAATATACAAAACCTTTGCAGGATGCAAAAATAACCTCTCCTGAAAAGTCTGTATCATTCCATGAAGATGACTTACTAGCTGATCTAGCTGGAGTTCCTTTGTGCTGCTTTTCAAGTTCTCTCCTGTTGACCTATGATCCTTCTCCAGGCTCTCTGCATCATTTGCTGGAACTATAATGAATCTGGTAGGAGATGTCTACATTGAGGTTCTCTTCCCCAGGGAACGTTAGTTTGAAGCCCTATTCACCAGCTTGTGACTGAGGTGCTCTTCCCCTCCTCTGATAGATGGACCTTATCAGCCCCTAGGAGAGCAGGTTTTTCAAAGTGAATCCCTATGAAGATACAACAGGAGATACACAGATTCCTACAAAAGTTTCCTATAATCTTTTAATACTCAAACTTATTTTTAGATGTTTAAATATCTTCAGGTAAATGACTCTGATGTTAGACTTTCATGGAATAAATTAACTGATATCAAAGAAAAAAAAAACACTAAATGCAAGTACACTATTCAGTACTGGGTTTTACTTCAAATAAGGGGTGTATTTTTTGCGTTCCGTATTTGTGCTTTAAAGTAAACCCTTCAAAGTAGTTTACTTCAGTTATAAAACTACGGTTATTAACTGATTATCTACGGTAGTATTAAAAACCTGTGGTAATCATTCTCCTACTGAGAAAGACAAGTCAACAAAATTATTAAACTGAATTATATAATACTTAATTTCTCATCATTTACATACCATACAAGATTTACTTGAAGAGTGATCCCGAAAGAGACAGGTATAGAATGGCTAATGAAAGAGAGCAGAATTCCTCTGTCCAAAAGAATGCAGATCATTCACATGATGCAGAGAACTTACATCACTACAGGTTAAATGAAAATAACTGGTGATATAGACACCAATTATTGAAGATCTTTAAGACTGATAACACTAGATGCATTTATTGTTTTTAACACTAGAGTATTAATCCTATTCAGAGTTAAATCTAGTAAGAAATATATATATATATATATCATGTTAAATTGAATGACATCTGAATAACTTAGGATTTTGTGTAATGCATACTTTCTTGGATAATTAGCCTGGTCAGCTTAATGGGTCTTCGAAATAAAGTTGTTATTTCAAAGATAACCATTTTTGCTTCTGCCATGTGGTTGCAAGCATTTGAAAAATCTGTTTTGTTTTCAGTGAAATTGGCAGGGCTTGCTGTAAATCTTACCATATTCTTAAGCACTCTTCTCATCATAAATGCAACAGCAAAGAATGCTAGTACCAATTAGCTGAAAATGGCTTGACATCGACAAAATTTCTGCTTGTACTAATTGCTAAAAACATGCACATTATATGCAATCTGATGGCATATAACATTCACTGAGAGAATAAAAGATAATCTGCTTATTCTTTTGCACTTCATTTTTGAAGACCGGTACAAAGCTGGTTTCCCTTCGATTCCAATTACAACTTTAATTTCATGCTATTACTACTTTAACATAAATAACCCCTGTCACACCTCCACCTCCAGCTCCTCCAACAAAGTACCATTTCAACACCTTGATATTTATTTTTGCAAGTGAACTATACACAGAAAAAAATATATTGATGAATCACTGCATTAAATAAGCATCCTAGGTAAGTTTTCAGGTTTTTACTTTAAGACAGAAGGAGAAAATAGTGTTTCCAGAACAGATATGACTGATGTGAGTAGCTAAACCAAAATGTAATTGTATTCTTGCTCTGTACTTTTTCAAACCCTTTTAAAAGAAAGTGGATGCCTAGAGTGTGTTGTGCCATATTGCAAATTAGCTGTCAGGGACTTGCAGTAAGTACTAACCAGTAAAGAGCCCATTCTGATCTCATCACAACTGAACCACAAGTATTTCATGGTTATGTACTGAGATACATTAGTTTTAAAGAAACAGAAGTGGAGAAATGGGTACAAAAATGCTCTCATGGGAAAATCTGCAGAGATGAGCTTTTCCATGGAAATAAGAACTCTTCTGCATGTTTTAATATTATTGTTGAGAGAATCATGGCTGCATCTGTAATGCAGAATTCATTTGTAAATCATACCAGGGTATAAGGAATACACTATATAGAATGATACAACATCAATTCTATTAATTAAAAATCTATTAATTCCCATAAATATAGACATACATATTCATTTTAATAAAGGCTGCCACAGTCAAACAAATACTTAATAGACGGATATCATTCACTGTTCACAAACACACTGTGATTACACTATAACAAATGCACATTTTGGGTTTTTTTTTTCAAGATACTTACAGATATTATTATATACTATTATTATATTATTAAAGACCAGGATCTCCTCAAAAGAGTTCAGCATAGGGCCACAAAGATGATAAAGGACGTGGAACACCTCCCTTACGAGAGGCTGAGAGACCTGGGGCTGTTCCGCCTTGAAAAAACGAGACTCAGAGGGGATCTGATCCATGTCTATAAATATCTAAGGAGTGGGAGGCAGAGGGTCAGGGCCAAACTCTTCTCAGCAGTGTGTGGTGATAGAACAAGGGGAAATGGCCACAAGCTGATGCATAGGAAGTTCCGCACAGATGTGCATGGGAACCTCTACAAAGTGAAGGTGATGGAGCACTGGCACAGGCTGCACAGAGAGGTGGTGGAGTCTCCTTCTCTGGAGATGTTCAAGACCCGCCTGGATGCCTACCTGTGCAACCTGGTCCAGGGAGTCTGTTTTAGCAGGGGGTTTGGACTCGATGATCTCTAGAGGTCCCTTCAAACCCCTACAATTCTGTGATTCTGTGATTACGCAGACAGAAAAACATAAGGAAGGTGAACAACTGGGGTAAGTGTGAAGCAAAATTTTTGCCATTTACCACTTCCAGGTATGAGCAAAATCACTCACCTATCAGAGAATTACAGACATTTCAGCTGAGTTTTATTCTGTAGGTTGCAGTGTTCGGATGTGAGCATGCCTGATTCTGAAGACAGTTGTGGAGGGTAATAACTGATGGTCAGTTTCAGGAAAGTACAAGTAACACACAGCCTATTATCACATCACTTTTTCTAGTCATGTAAGTATGACCAGTCTGGTTCTCACAAGATGTTTCTGGCCTCTAGATTAAGAGCTGGACAAATAACTACATGAAGGCCATATCTGAAGTACTTAGGTGCTTCTTACTGATGATAATTATACAATACTACAGCATACAAAGCACACTCATTTTTAGTTTGGTATTTTTTATAATTTTAGTGTTTACTAGTGCTTTTTTCAAACAATTTCTCTTTTTCATTTTTATGACTAGTTTATTCTCAAGTTTTAAGCTTTTATGGATAACAGACTACTAGGAAAGCTGGAAGATAAAAGAAGAAAAAAATGTTACAGAGTATATACGCCTATTTAAAAGATGCAAAGTTTTCTATCTTAAAATACATTTACAACACTCTGCATATCAACAGTATTTAAATAATATGCCATTTTTTTGGCACAAGAATTCAATTACAATTTTCTGCAAAGGGCAGAAAGAACATTTAAGGAAAAAAGACACTTTCTGTGTTGACTGAGGAAATATAAAACACTTAAAACTAAAAATAATAATAATCTCACAGAAGAGGAAATAGAGATTGTGCCATACAACACAATTGGGAGTGAGTCATTATCAAGAAGAAAGCACAGCAACCATAAGGATATAAGTATTATTGTGGAAAATACAATGTCTATTGAAAATCTACTTTTTATGGTTGAAGCAGCAGCCTAGTAACATGTTTCAATGGGTGGAATAAAATCTATTCCAGGTTGAAGATGGGGAAACCTCTTACAATTCTCAAGTTATTAAGAATTTTGATACTCTTGTGCTGTTCTGAAAGTATATAGCCAATGTATTTCCACATCTGTACAACAAAATGAAAAAGCCACCACTCACACGCTAAGCATCCCATACATCCTAAACAGATGTGCTGATAGGAGATGTGTTTCTGGAATTCAGAATCTTCTTAGTCTGGTCTTGGTCAAAGAGACAGTTTTAAATCCCACAAACTACCCCACAAACTACTATATATGATCATGGGAAAGAAAAAATATATGTAAGATAATGGATGACAGGAATAGGCAAGGATTTACATCATAAATCATTCTCTTGTATAGATATATATCTTAGAATAATGAAGTGTTCATTTGGTTAAAAATAACATCTGGCTGTTATTCTGGCTTTTTTTTTAATGCATGATTTTTTTGCTTTTCATTATGTGAATATCTGTCAAGTTATCAAAGCTATATTTACCAAGAGCACTGTAAACTGCATTTGCACATACACCTAATATATGTATGTAGCCTCCACATAACTCAAAGCATCTAGAAACCTTTTCATAAGATTGTCTTTAATATAACCCCAAGGGACTAGCAAGTACAGTTATACATTCTAAACTATATGGAGTTGAAGGAAAGAAAGGCCAAAGACTTCTTCACAGGAAAAAAAAAATTACAATAGCAGACACCGTACAGTATCTCTTTGTGTTTCTGTCTGCTAACTCTCCTTTGCAACTGAACAAAAAAGGTTTTACTTTGGGTATCACTGTGTTAATATACTCAGTCTAGTATACATTGTCTGTCTCACTCTGCAAAACTTCCTGTAAGATCAGAAGCCATAACTGAGAGAGGGTAAATCCACAAGAATGAAACTTTCAGAACAAGCAAAAATATTCCCAGAAAGTCTCTTGGCATAACCTACAGATTATGATTACTCTCCTTAATCATCTATGTTTGACCTTCTCTTAAACCTTACACTTTTTAAGATATGTGCCATTCTAACTTTAGAGCAGCAGTTTTTAATTAGCTGCTGGATTATTATTATTTGCCTTTCCCTTCTGATTAAGAAAATTGACAGAAACTTTTCAGATTTCCATTTTAGATGACATATACTGTCCTTTTCTTTCCCCCTCTTTAAGTTTACAAAATATTAACATGATGTTTCTAAACTCCCCTACCAATTCCCTACATAAGAAAGTTGATTTTATGGCACACTTGAATGATCTATTTTTATTATTATAGCTCAGGTGCTCAGCACTTTCCAGTGTTAAGCTAAATCACTCCTATCCTCTAGCAAAACTTTGATTCTTCTGTTCAAATGTTCACATGACATCTCTCAAAGTACTGAATGATGATTCACATTAATACAGTAAAGAATTATAGTACATTCAGGAATAGCATACATCTGTGTAAAAACTATTTACCAATAAAAATGAAAGTGAATCTCTCATTAAACAAGCCTGTAATACTGCACCCCACATCAAGAAAACACTGAAACACATCCTTTCTGAACAGTGTATCACTGATCTTATTACTAGCTATTTCTGTGTATGACCGATTCAAGTGTTTAGTGAAAAAGGGACTGGAATGTTTACAGCTTGCATTCACCAAATATATATATATTTCAATACTTACATGATTATTTATTATACTGTCATGAAGATTATTGTAAATATTTTTAGAATGTGTACTTTTTTGGGTTTTTTTACTGAAATGCTTATAAGATCAAGGCTGGATATTTCTTACCTGAATATTCCAATTATGGGTAAAAGAACAAAGCGTTTCTGATGAGAATAATACTGCCTTCAGGAATGGATTAAGCCACCATCTCTGTATTTCCATGTTACAGAAATTCTAGGTTAAAAATAGATGTGTACTGGAATTTTTTGAAACTTTTGTTACAGAAAGCAGATACATGATCATAAATGCATTGAGAGACAAAATAACTGAAACTCAGGGCCTAGCAGCTGAATGAATATGAGACGGCTCAAATCACATAACCAGAAAAGATAAAATCAGAAGACTTTCATGCCTATCATGTTTCTGCACATATATTCAACATAAAGCTAGAGAGATCAGTATGCAGTGGAACTCATGTTCTTCAAAATTGGACAGAAGATATAAAATTGAAAGTTATCTTAGTAAAGATTTAAGGTTGTAACTTGAGAATGGAGAGAATGGAGAGACAAAAAGTAAGGAAATGTTTTTTAATTAAAAAAAAAAATAGGAACAGAAAGGTGAAAATATTTCCAGATCCTATACACTTTCTATTTTATTCTCTGATTTCATGAAAGAGTATCTGGATAAATATTTATTTTTTTTATTTCTTTATACCTCTTTTATCATTATCTGAACACTGTGAAAGACTCCATTGTTCACGAGAAGTAAGTTGTAAGATATTTATACATTTCTATAAATTTGACAGAAGAAAAATTCAGGAAATTTATGTTTTCATTGGACAGTGCAGAATTTCAAAATTTCACATGTATGCAAGTGTGTATTTTATTGCCCTATGTTCCAAGAGCTACAGGGTTTAAGCTACATCTGATTTACAGTATAAAGATCATGTTTTTTCTTTTGTTACAACTGCGGTACAGCTAAATGTGTTCCCATTACATCTACCAGAATATATATACTTCAGTGTGTTAATTAATTTCCTAGAGAAAATAACCCAAAGACTTCATAAGGTGATTTCTCCTGTAGAACTCAAATCTTGGACTCTAAAATGTGCACTCTATTTTAGCTGTTGTTTTGATGTTATGTTCAAAAAATGTTCATAAACTAAATCTCAATGCAAATTCAATGAAGAGCTGATCATTCACTTACTGAATCTTTCCACCAGAGTCAGAGTTACATTTTTTTTCTTTTTCATCCCATATTTTAAGATTTTCTACTTAAAAATGTATTAAACTGACATCTAACTAAATTGTTCTCTACCATGATCATACTGACATGCTTGTAATTCTTCACATTAATTCCAGAATCGTAATTACCTTTCAGTTCTTCATAAAAGCAGATGATTATTACATGTCATGGTTCAATATCAGTGGCAGGTAACCTACCAGAAGACTATAGGTTTCCGAGTTTTCATCAAATTGTGGAATATTATCCACAAGCTACAAATCATGTCTCCAGTACTTAAAACCCCTAATATCACACCATGTCTGAATTTCCCTGCAGTATAGCACTGTACCACCACTATAAAGATACTACACACAGAATAAGTATTTTTTAAAACTAGATAAGAGAACTGATCCAAAAGTTATTCCTCTTATTTTATTATGCTGGTTCATGTGATCAGAGGTGTATGGATGATGGTAGGATACCAATAGAGCTTGAACCTTCCCATTAGTATTCCATTACATTTTGTTGCTGTGTGACAGACGGCAGTAGAGAGGCAGCCTGACAAATTCGTGTCCAACATGGAACTGCATATGAAATGAAGGTGTGCAAGTGAATTCCTCCACGTGGAAAACATGGTACCCACTGACATTCATTGACACTTGCTGAACTTTTATGGAGAACAGGGGATGTGAGCACAGTGAGGCAGTGGGTGGTGCATTTCAGCAGTGGTGACAGTGGGTCACCTCTGCTGGTGCAGATTTTTTTAAGTGCAACATTCAAGCTTTTGTTCATTTCTGAAAATGGGTAGGTCATGGTAATGACTGTGTTGAAAAAAAAGTGTTGTGTAGCTCAGAATTTACTCAAATAGTGTTATTGTGCTTTGTAGTTGTAATTTTCATGGAAACAAATAGGAGGCCTTGGAGGAATCTATATAGATAAAAGTCTGTTTGCATCATGTAAATCATTTTCTTTATTTCTCTTTTTTTGTTGTTGTTGTTTGTTTCTTTGTTTGGTTGTTTTTGCCTGAGAAATAAATGAACAGGATCTGTTATTGTTTACAGCAGAACTATGAAAGAAACGTCCATGCAAATTAAATTTTATAATTGAGTCACTTTTCCATAGAAAGATGATCATATCTTTTATCTGAGACAGCTGTAAGTTTTAAACAAAATGTCTTCCACCTAATTAAGATTTTTTTGGCTAATACTAATTAGCAGTGTTCTACTTACCTTGTTTCCACTAGGTCAATAGTAGTAATTAGAACAGATAGAATACAGTGAATTAAGTCCTGAAGGATGTTATTTCAGAGCAAATAGGAAGCACATCTTATATATAACTAAAATCCATACTTTTTTGTTAGCGTAATTGAAATCTTGAGAGTCTAATCATTATTAATCCAGGTCTATCTGTTACAGAAAAAGAAATGAGAATTCATTTAAAAGCTTTCTACACATACTTTTTAATTTCTAACCCATTTCCTGGCATTATTCTCACCCTTTCCCTGCACCTCTAGGCAAAATATATACCTTTCTGTAAATTAGATATTGTTCCTCTTTTCTCTTAGTTATTTATAAAGACATTTCTGTCCAGCTCCAGCTTCCCATTTATTTATCTGATCATGGGTAATGTTGTTTCCTAGCCATGGTATCTCCAGTAGTAAACCTGTGAGTCATCTATTAGCATCCTACTCCTGAATACAGCACCCCTTCCTATATCTCAGCTTCTCAGGGTTTCTGCCATCGTACTAGGATGTATTTCTCTTCATCATTGTCTTAGAGATTTAAATATCTAGTTATGTGTGGAATAACTACCCTTCTAAAGTTCTCTCATGCACTTTTTTTTTTTCTTGAAGTAGAAAGTCAACGAAAACTTTCTTCCTTTAGTGACATCTGTGGCTTTTATCTGTTACTCATTAGTGACATACATACTCCAATAAATCTCAGCCAAGCACACTCAATTCTTAAATGCTACTATTCTCAAAACAACAGTTTGTGGGAAGAATGAAAAAAGCTCAGAAAAAAATCATTTCAGAGTAGTACTTCATGTATCTACAGTTCTCAAAATAATAACAATTAGAACATAGTAATTTTGACACTGTTAATGCTAAATGGTAATATGAACTAAAAGAACCATGCTTATATAGATGGTGGTGTCATTATGTATTATGGCACTATGGTCCTCTTTGTCAATATGCTCTTGTAGTTTTTTAAATTGTCTAAAGGAATGATGACTTTAGAGATTTCTAGAGAACTTAGATATGGTTATGTCTCAGTTACATCTAACAAAAATTAATTTAGCTCATCAGCGAAGTTTACCAGTGCAGCTTCCTGAGTGATTTCCATCAACTGTTTTTTTTTTCTTTCTGGTTTGTTAAAATAAGTACAGGAATCTTTTCTTTCTGATCCGTTTAACTAGATTAATGAATAAGAAGTATCATAGTTTCTTACATACTCAGTAGCTGTACAATTAAGCATTTAGCTCTGCTTTACTTAAGGCAGCTTTCAATTTTTACTGTCCCCTTTTTCAGATTCAGCTAGCACATTCAGAGTTTTGTAAACACTGATGTTAATGTATAACTTGTTCTGATTTCATTTTATGCTTTCTGCTCTTTACTGGAGTATCATAAATCCAGTAAAAATTGTTTTATAGTAATCTTTCAATATCTTCAGAACTATGTTTAGTGTGTTTGAATAAGGGCAAGATTATTTTTTTTTTTTACCACCTACATGATATTTAAAGAAATAAACTCTATATTCTTAACTTTGATTTGCTAACAGGAAAATCAATGACTCTCAGCAGGTAAACAAATAATGCATTCTTCTTCTCCAAACCAACTGCATTTTAATTGTATTTACCATAATACTTATGGGGACCTTTCAGTTTTCTTTGAATTACCGCAGCTTGGATATAGAAAGTAGTTTGACTCAACACTTCAGTGTTATATACTCACTAAGTAAATTAAAAATATATTTGGATGAAAGATCACTATTCTCCCTGCTTGACATCTTGGATTTTCTTATTCTGACATAATCAAATGAATACTTGTTTGTCCTGCAGAGCTGAACAAGATGCAGACTAAAGAGGGACACATTATTTTGTTTTCATGAATCATTAGCAAAATTGGCAGTCTCAATTTTTCTCATGAATCTTTTTCATAGGCAAGATACCTCCATTTTAATTAGCATATGCATAATAACATTAATCCATATGTCTCCTTCTCTTTAGCTTATTTTGTTAGAAGCAGGGTACTATTCTGTATCTCCGTCTTCATGGTCTCTCTACTTCTGAATGATTTTATCACTCATCAGTTCACCTAACATTCCCTATAGATTACTGCTTACTGGATTTTTATGTTTTTATTCTACAGCTTCATTCCAGTAGATAAGCTTAAATGAAAGAAGAGGTGGCTTTAATGCCATCTGCTAACCTTACTATGTAAAATTCCATTTTTATAGCAAGAAACAATAGCATGCAGTAATTTACAGTGATCTTGACTCTTTGCTGTAAGATTCTCAGAAGAAAAAAGGACACAAAAGGCATAAAAGTTAAAAAACTGGAGGAATCTTATCATCTTTCCTTTTGAACAGAAAAAGGACAGTGAGGGATAATTTTTTTGAACATATAAGAAGCACTAACATTCCAAAATGTTAAAAAGAAAAAAAAAAAAAAAAAGGCAGAAAACAGAACAAATTCTATTTGAAGGAAAAATACACCCAAACATCAACACACATAGTCCTCCTTTCAGGACAAGGTATTAATTGTCACTGACTGAAATGGTTTATTAGTTTCTATATGGAGTACAGTAGTTGCAGAATTTCATACACTAGTATTTGTTCCTACAACACCACAGAATCTATGGCAAAGCCAGTTATGTTTTACATCATTCTCATTTTTCATGTTGTCCTAGAATGGAAAATGAGGGTAAGGAAAGAAGGAAACATGGTGTTCTAGAGGAGGTATGAATATTTAGTTCAGCTTGTGAATTACAGAATAATCCTTTATATTCACTGTAGATATTACAACAAAAGTTTTTGCAATTAAAAAAGTAATAATCCAAATGGAAGGGGAAAGACTGTAAATTGCTAAGACAGCTACATTCCTAGTATTAAGAAATGTATTCAAATCTAGTTCATTCAGAATGCTGAGTGTTGCATTTGGTATCACCTCTGAGCATCTGTTCTTGTTGCGGAGCATCAACATAAAAAAAACAGCAGATGAGATTAAATGGAAAAAAAAAATTACTCTGTAGTTAGGTAGAAAAGACAAATGCAGTAAAAAGTGTTGTTTCAAAAATTGGTGAAAAATATGTCTATAATCCAAGAAGACAGTAGAACATCCCACAGCACAATTAATATTACTTATTTTCTATTCCAATTTTAGGGAACAATGTATTGTATCAATTCACCTATTGTCTTAAAAGCAGTCTAAATTACTGCCTTTTAAAAGACATTAGATGGTTTATTTAGGTGGTTAGGTAATATGAATTATACTAAAAATCTCAAGAGTTTCCAATTCTGATAACCAATATGAAATTAGAACTCTGAGTTGTCTAGTGGAAATAAAAAAAAAAAAAAAAAAAAAAAAGAAAGCCTAATCTCATTCACTATAGAAGTACCAATCAATTACAATAAGAGGCAAGGTAAAGAGAATGGAAAAGGATTTGGGAATTAAAGGGTAAGAGGAAGCTGAAATATCAGATCAAGGATCTTTAGGTATAACATGCACTGCAAAATTTTACTACTAGTAAAAACTAGTGATGATAAAATATTACCACATAAAGTCTTATACAGAAGGTATCAAAGAGGTTTATTTATCACCAATTCAAGGATGTATATTTCTTTGATGTTTCTGTGCCATGACAGAGAACAGAGAAAAAAGTAATGTGATCATTTCATCAATTTCATACTAGATCAGAGGACCTTTCTGTCAATAATAGGAGGATTAGTTCAGGCAGAAGTAGAGTATCAGAAACATTTGTACTAGCTGATGCATAAGAAGGGGCAGAAGTCATACAGAAAGAGCATAAGCAGACATTTTATATGATCATGTGATCATTTTTCAATCATTTGAGTATTGGAATTTTGATTTGTTTTTGTAGTACAAAGAACAGTTTAGTGAGGTTACACAATAGTCTGTGTTAATTAAATTGGTATGAGAAAATCCCTTCCAAAGCTTGAACATGCATACTTGATTTAAGAGAGGAAATAGAGATGCCAGGAGAGTCTACATCTACACTCATTCTAAGACACAATCCATGTGGAAAGCATTGTAATGTACTGCAACCTTTTGCACATTTAATTTTACAGCATATTTGGGAGATGAAATCTTGGTGGATTCCAAGCTTAAATATAGTAACTGTCATTTGAGAAAGATTCTGGAAAAGTACAATTTGTTACTGTTCCCAGTAACAAGTGAAGTGAAAGTTTCAGTGGTGAGACTAAGGTTTCCCAATGGAATCTTACATTTTCCCAGAGAACTCTGTCCTGGTGATAAAGACAGCCATGGCTAGAAATTGGAGGTATTATCTGCCTACGATGATTAAAGGTGGAGTGGATATGTTTGTTGAGAATATTCTGGTCTTCCAGATAATCTGGAATAAATAATAAACCTGGTCTTCCAGGTAAGAGAATATGCCTGGTCTTCCAGATAATGCCAGCTTAAGCAGCTCTGGAGGAAACGAGGGTATCTGTGGCAGCTGTCTGCCGCAACCCTAGATATTCCATGCTGAATTTTTTGTCAGAAAGAGCATGGATTAAAAGAATAATTTCTAAGTTACTAAGTCAGGAAACTGTGTCCAGGCATATTCTTGTTGAACTTAGTGAGATATGATCCTACAGAAGAGGCTCTCATGATTCTACAGTGGTTTATGTTTGCAAGGCACATGAGCACAACAGATGTCATTACTTGGGCTGCTACTAGTCTCCATTTATTTGCAGATTTAATCTTCAGCATATTTTATCATCTAACTGTAACAAAGTGCCACTGTACTGTAGTACTCTAGAGGGATGAAGGAAGCAAGTGATTGTGGCAGTGTGCAACCAAGGAGAAGCAGTGAGAACAGCCTGTTAACATGTGCAGTAGCACTGTTCTGTTGCCACAGAAAAATGTACAGCTCGCTGTATCTGTCCTTGATTTGACTGCTGTTGCTTTGGAGTTAGCACACATATTACAAATGCTTGAGGACAAGGGTGGGGCATCTTCATACAATTTCTTTCTCAAATAAAATTCATTCCTTTTCTAAAGTTAACCCTGTTTAGAGTTTTCTTTAACAGATATCATCTGTCACCCTTAATGTAACTGTATGTCTTTCGTACACTGGAAGGATTTATAATGTATGAAATTATAAAAAAAAAAAAAAAAGACTGGAAAAATGTGTTACTGTGTTTTGTACACTCTTACAGTAAAATCAGAACTTAGGTTTTGGTTTTTTTTAATATTATTCCATTTGTTCCCACTTTAGTACTGCAAACTGAAACAAACTTTTTTATGAAATAGCACTATATCAATCAACAGTTAAGGTACGAGCAGAATGTACTCTTGTTACATCCCCAACATATATTGTTATCTATACTACAACAAATACACTCGGACAAAAATATTTGAAAGTTGTTCCTACCATTGGTTTCTGTAAGTAAGTTCATTTTGTTGAATGCCACAGATCTTACTTCATCAAACTTGTATACTTGTTAGATGCTATATTAAAAAGATAACAAAATAAACTCTCAGGCTATACACTGAATGCTCACACAGATGTGCTGACCACATGTAAACACACTGTGATAAAAAACACATGAATGTTTGAGAGGAGTGCTGTAATTTAATTGCTTACTGCTACTGAATGCCCTAGATTAGGACTAAAATATCAATCTGTGGTACTACTGTAGTCATAAATTACTAGATCTTAAAGAATCATAGTATTGTAGAATCATTTGAGTTGGAAGGGTCACCTCCAACTCTCCTGCAATGAACAGGGACACCTACAGCTAGGTCAGGTTGCTCAGAGCCCTGTCCCACCTGACCTTGAGTGCATGCAAGGAAGAGGGTCAACTACCTCTCTGGGCAACCTGTTCCAGTGCCTCTCTACCTTTACCATAACTAACTTTTTCTTACATTAAGGCTAAATTTATCCTCTTTTAGCCTGAAACCATTTCCCTTGCCTGTTGTGATAGACTGCCAAAGAGTCTGTCCCCTCATTTCTTATAGCCCTCCTTTAGAAATGTCTGCTATCTAGTCTCCTTGTAAAAATTCTTCAGCAACTAATTTTTAAATCTAAAACATATTATGTCTTTTTCAGTTTTATGACAGTAATTTCAATTTCTCAAAGAAGGTCTGGGTAACCAAACTTCTAAAGAAATGTTGACATAATTAGCCCAATTTGTGTTTTATCTCAGCAAGTATCTCACTGCTGGAAGGAGACCCAGAGAGACATTTGTTACCTTAACTTCCCATTTTGGAGTTCCCCTGATTTCTATGAGAATGAAATCGGTGTGCACAAAAGAAAATGTCTCCTGTTCTAAGTCACTGTAACCATGCCATGCACTACAGCTTTACCTATTCATGCAATTTAGATGTTTAAGTTTATGATCTATACAGAGACTTCTCTGCTTGTTTGGTGAAGAAACCTGTTCAGCTAAAAAAAACCCATTCCATCTTTTGCCAAAAAAAAGAAAAAAGAGTATCTAAAGTATTAGTAATAACTGCAAGCTGTTATTGAAGATAATGAAACCAGAGGTCTTAATTTACTAAGTAGTCTATTTCAGAAGTATAACAAGAAATAATGTGTGCAATGTGCCTTGATCACAACTTCTCTAAGAATAAGACCTCAAGTTAATTTATGTTAGCTATGAATCATAAATTATTGTTTTCAGTTATAGAAATCTAGGCTGAAATCAAGCTTGAAATTTAAGGTTAAAAGCTGAATCGTCTCTACTAATACCAATTTATGAGTGATTAAAAGAGATAATATCTAATGAATATCTGGGAACACAAGGCAAACAGCAATCACAAAAAAATTCTGGTACAGAAATGTGTCTTTGAAATAGTTTAATAGTTTAGAACAGTGTACATAGCTTTAAAACTATCCAAATAATCCAAAACCCATTCTGTTTGGTATATAATTTTTATTATTTCCATTAGCTATGCACAATTAAGCAGTCACAGCCTCTCTTTTGTCTGTGCAGAGGCTGTAAGATGAAGACTACATCAGTCTAATTCTTTATGATAACAGCTTTATGCTGTAAATTTTAATTTACTTCTTATAGAATAAAGGAATGAGTCTTTATGTAATTAATAGTTTGTATAATGAATATGATCTTACAATTGCATTCTTCCATGATGTCTTTCCAGAAGAAGCACAGGACTATATCAGGCAGGAAGGATACCTACAATAATATCATAGTTCCAAATTTGGAAGAAGGTAACTTATACTTATTTTTTCAGCAAGAAAGTTTGTGACATTATAAATTCTCTCTTACAGCATTCATACAGATTTCTGTAGCAGGAATTGTGAATAATTGGGTTTCTCAGTTTGAAAAAGTTTAAGGGAAAGCAAGTGACCCAACAAGCATTCACACAAACAAGCCATGAGTCATAGTCATTTTCTAGTGATATTTTCTTCAAGGGTTAATACTACAATAAAATTTATTCTTTAAACTTTCAGTTGAACATGTGAGCATATGAGATAAACCTTATTATAAGCAAGCCACTGAGCATATATCTACATATGAAAAAGTTCTGAATACTGCAGAGTTAATGGTTAAGACTCTACTGCTGAATTTATCTCACATAATTTAACATACTTCTATCACTGACTTCTAAGACAAAGCTAGGCACCCTAATATCAAAAAGGAGAGGAAAGTGTACTTTTAGTTTGAGTGTCTTCCTATACGTGCCTCTGAATGGAGCTTAGCTCAGAGCATGGGCATGTTTATTTAAATCATTCTCACCAATAAGAATCTTGATGTAGCTGAGACTCTGACCTCTCCAAGACAGCAATGATATTACTGTAACATACTTAAATTATAGCTCTTTCTCTCAGTGTATATAATAACTGGAAATGGTAGAATGGAAACATTCCAAAGCAATTATACATGCTGAGAAATTTAATTTTTGAAAAGTCATGAAAAATGTTCTCACCATGTTGCCTCATTATGTGTAAATCATGTAATGTTATCACTACAAAAAATACCATATTAAGAATGTAACTATTTCTTTGAATTTCACTTTCTTTTTCTACTTCTTAATTGTGTAGCAGCTTGTCTATTAGACTATTGCACTTATATTCTCTTGGCTCCCTTTAACTAATAAGTATTAAACCTTGGAGAGGTTAATGTAAGCCAGTGGTCTATATCTGATGATAATAGAAATTAGCTTAATTGTTCACCTTTAGTGAAAATAGTCCTGAACATAATCCATTTGATGGACAATGACCTTAGAAGATAAACATTCTATTTTCTATAGTGATACCACACTGAATGTTTGTTTTACTGTTGCAAAAAGTTTTTGATAAGACTTCCTTCTATAATTATAGATGTACTGTTAATTTTATAGGAAGTATTTCTGAATTTTTAAATTCCTAGACAACACCACGGCATAGGGTGACACTACAGTGTGGACAAACCACTGTCTCCCATTGAGAAGCTGAAGTTTTCAAAAATAGAATTATCATTTTTTCATTCTCTAAATACTACAGAAAGCCCAGGGGACTGTAACAGTGTATTATTTTCACCACCCCAAAGTAATTTTGAGGGGTCATACATAATGTCATCTCCCAATGAAACCTTACCTACTTCAGATGCTCACTCCCTACCTTTGTCTGCAAGTAAAATCCCAGTTTGTAATCAAAGTGCCTGTCACTAATTGTCCAATTAATTAGAAATACAAATTCATTTACATTGGAATTCTTTTTGGTTGAGATACATGGAAAATGAATAGAAAATATGAACCTATTTGAACTTCTTATCTACTCATTAACCTGAAATTAAATTTAAACCTCAAATGCTTCATTATTTTTTCTATTTTATAACTAATCACATGGGTGAAGTCACTTGAATTCTCAGGCTTTAGAATATTAATTCTAAGTTAATTTTGAGAAAATTAGCTTATATGTTTTGGTATGTCCTCCCATGAAATAAATTCCAGACTCTTTCATCTCTAGAGGTCCCTTTCAACTCCTACAATTGTGTGATTCTGTGATTGACTCAAGTATGTCCATTGCTTTTTTGTACGGAAGAGCTCAGTCTGTGAAATCTGAAAACAGTACTCTAGATTTAAATCCCCTTTAATGTACTCCTTATAAAAATATTTTATATTCATTTTTTCTTGTGAAAGGATTCATAAAGATTTGATATCCTCATTTGTATAGCCGATCTTGAAATGAATATTGGAGAATTTTTTTGCTTATATACATACAGACATATCTTTTGTTTGTTCAGATTTTATGTCTGAATGTACAGAATAGAAAACAATCGATTTTCACTTTTCATAATCTTCACAGGTTTTTAGTACTGAGATTGAAATTACAATGAAAATTCTTCAAGAATAGTTTAATTCATGATATTATAGCTATTGACTTAAGAAATATAAAGCAGCTGAAAATAGTATGTTTTTTTTTCTCTTAAGAAGTAGAATGAATCAGTGAACAAATTTAAGAATCTACCCTGTACTATCTCACAAAACTTGGACTCCATGTGATGACTCTTCTAATATTAAACACATCACTAGGCATTCATCTTTTTCAAAATGAAGATGGATGACTTACAAACTATTTATGAAGTTTATGGCAAAATATTTGTTCCTGCAGTTTCTGTGGTGGCTTGAGATTTGTTTCTGATTTAAAAATATGTCTACAACAAATCAAGTCTTCTCATTAAAGCTGTTCAACATCTTTAAACTCATTGATGTAGGGCATGTTTAATTGGCATTTAAATAACTACTGACTTTGCAGGCTCTATTCCTTATGCCTTTTGGAAGCAACATGACTGCTAGATTTTTGGGGATCTTGAAGGAACTTCTGGAAACTAATTTATTTTGTCCTCAAAATAGGTAGCAAAAAGTATGCAGACATACCTTTAGGTGTCTGTCTTTCCCTGTTAACTGTGAAGAGACCTTAGATTTTCTGTATTTCTCAATATTATTTAGGAAGATTCAAGCAGATGTCAAGATTTCTTGCTATTTGTTAAGCTCTCACAATTTCATGTTAAAAATACAATTGTTTTTGGAACCCCTGAATCAGTAAACTTAATACTGCCATACATTCAGAAAACGAAAAAGCTTATTTATCTAACCATTAATGGTGGCCCACATCCACAAAACTCTAGCATTTAATGTCCCTTTTAAATATTAACTTGCAAACCAAAATTCACAGAAGTCTGACTTGACAGCCAATAGTAAGCACTACGCTCAGAAACAGGGAGAATAAAGCCATATTTCTTGGATGTAATGCTCTGGTGAGCTTCATAGTCTGTATGTTTACTTCTCAACTCTCCACAATTTTGAACTAGCCTTTGTATAGACAGTTAGGCTTTACACTGAGTGAACTTAAATATGATGTAGGCTGTTCAAAGGTTTTTAACTTCTAAAGATGTTCTGTAAGACTAGATTTATCAACTCTGCTTAAGTCAATCAAAGTAACCAAGACGTGCTAAGGTCAGAGGTCACACACTATTGATAAATTACTTTGTATTTCTTACGTGGTATTTCTCACAGGATACTAAAGTCTAGTTGTATTGATAGTTATTATTTCAATTTGCAGTAATGCTGAGATAAAAGTTTTGTCACCAGAATTCTGTAAGAATGTTGTTTTAGAGAATTAAAGCTTAACTATTTAATGATTTACAAAACTTATTAGAAAACTTACTGCTAACATAAAATTAGAAAGCGTTTACCTTTCTTCTGACAGTGGCATGCAGCTTCTTATAACCCCCAGTAGCTTTCTTCTGAGCACTGTAACAAGTCTGAGGCCTGTCATTGGTTTCCCAGCTGTTTCATCAGAAGAGCAAAGAAGCCTGGCAGAAAATAATTTGAGTTTTATTTAATATACGAACTATCACAATTATGGATTCACAAATAGAGTACAGTCCAATTTATCTTGTTGTATTTGAATGGGATCTCACAATCACCCTTAAGTAAGCTGGCCATGTCCAACAAAAGCTCTCACAGTCAGATTAGTGTATTGTGGGGTTTATTAAAGCAACAGATTCAAGATTCTTATGGATAAATGCATTGTCTGCAAAGCAGGTGAGGTTAGCCAAGAACACGAATAATAAAGCCAACCAGGAGTGCACTAAATCATGGAATAACTCATTTCTGAGTTTCCCAGAGGAAGCATTTTGTATAACTGACTGTGAAAATCTCACCCCTATGGGAGAGAAGGAAAGAGGTTCAGCCCATCGACTGACTGATGAAGCCGGTGGAATCCTCAGAACTTATCTGCTAAGGTATCTTTCCCAAAACTCTATCTCTTTTAAGGCATTTTTACATTATTTTCTTACTTTTGAGTGGAGTTTAATTCAGTCAAATATACTTTCATTTTACAAAGTTTACTCAGATAAAATATTTTGGTCTTCTTGATGCAAGAAAGTGTATTTTCTTGATTTTAACTCAATATCTCATTCTGTGTATCTGTTGATTAAGAAGAATCTGTTTTCTTCATATTCTATTTTAGCAGTTTTTCCAGTACAAGACAAATCTTGCTAAATGAAACTGCACATTTCAGCAAAAGGTGTTTGGAAGCATCAGTATATAGCAGTGGTAAAGAAGCATTTCATGACTTCTCAAGGAACTTCAATTACAACACTTCTTTCCAAAAAATTTAGCCCACAATACCACTGCCTCATCTTCAAGAACTTAGCCAAGTTTTACCTTTAAATATTTGTTTCAAAGAACAAATTGAATTCTTTCACACTAAAAATCTCTCTATATCTCATCTTAAACAATAAACACACCCTACAACTCAGTATTTAATTACTTTAATTATTTTCAAAGTGAAAAAAAAAAGTCATATAGTTCTATGTAATAGCAAAATTTGACATCTCATACTTAAAAAGAAACCCGTTGGCACTCAGAAACAAGACAAGCTTCCACTTCATCCTTGTGAATTTACTGACCCACAGAAATGTATTTTGAATATTATATGCACCTGCAGGAAGACTACAGGAAAGCTGAGGATGAACTTTTTATAAGGCATTGTATTCATTCTGTGTGGGAACTCTTTGCTCTCATTTTTTCAGTTGAATTCAGGTTTCTAGTTTTTAAAAGTGAGATTAATTTCCTAATGCATTATAAAGCCTATGTAAGAAAAGAGCTTTATTTTGCTTCATTTCTAGTTTATTCACAACAGCATGTGGACAGTTCATAAAATTCATTTATTTTTAACACATAAAAATGTGTTGACATAATGTAAAACTTGAGAAAATGCATAGATTCTGTGTAATGAAGACTTCAAGCTTTGTTTGTGTCTCTCATTCTTCCCCGTGTTAATACAATATACAGAGGAAGTCTAACTTCATTATTATAAAATAAATCTGCCTTAGGTAGACTTCTGAGCAGCTCTAGGCTATCATCTTAACACAACTGGAAGCAAAGGATATAGCTGAAGTATTATCAAGTCCTATAATTTCTTGTATTCCATCATGCACATTAATGTGTTCTTTGATCATCATTTCAGTTCTTTAAAGGCAGAATCTGCTACCAGTTCCTTTCCTGCTCTAACCAGGCTCCACCTTATCCCAAAAAATGCGATTTGAACATGCTTCTGTCACAGACGTTGTCAGATCTTTTATCAGTTGGAAATTCTTATGTTTTCAGAAGACACTGGAGAAAGATCAGATAAATCCTAAAATGACCTCGGTTTCATTTTTCCTCTGTTTTTCTTCCAGTATAATTTTACATGTTTCACTTCTTTAGAAATGCCTCCTGTTTACTTCAATGGAAACTACAGTAGATTGAAAAAGCACAATAACACTATTTGATTAAGTAAATTCTCAGCTACAAAATACTAGTTTTTCAACATAGTCAACACTACTATGAGCTGTGCATTTTCACCAGAAATGAACTAGAACATGAATTCTGCTCTCATAAAAATTACATGGCTGTCTAGAACGTCAGTTACCAAGACGGAAATGCACAACCCACTGTGCTTACATCCACTGTTTGGTCTCCATAAACACTCAGTAAGTGTCCATGAATGTCAGTGAATGTCATTTTTTCCACATCGAGGAATTCAGTGACACAGTTTTGCTTCATATGCAATTCCATGTCAGATGCCTTTTTGTCAGACTGTCCTCCTGCTGCCATGCATCACAAGTTTAAAGGAACATTGGTAGGAAGGTTCACCTTCTACTGCCATTCCATTGTTATCTGCCTTTGACCACATGGGCCAACATAACACACTGGGAGTCATCAATTTTGGAGCAGTCCTAGTAGTATATTTCACTGTCCTTAAAGTTGGGTACATAGAGAAATAATATGAGACTAAACTGGTAACAAACTGTTGCAAACCATGAAAAAACATTCATTACTTAAATTATTAAATAATGTATTATTTAAATTCACAATTCCGTTCAGTTTACCAATTTGGAAATACAATTGAAAAGTTGAATGGAGATAAATATGAAAAGCTGTGGAGAGCTGAGTGATTCTAACATGATAGCATTTATCTTCTAAGTCATTGTGAGAAATACTAATTTTCATTTTTAATTTCAATGGTCACTAATTCAAAATCCTAGGCCCTTTTTTTCCCAGCTAATTACTCTGTTTGATTTCCTTTATCTCTGAGGAACTGCTGCTCTTAATGCTGGCCATGAAATCAACCTTCTGAACTTCTAGAATTGAAAACTTTTCTTTGATTTTTCTTCTCCTATTTTTTTTCCTTTCTCCTTTTCCTAGTATTTAAATGAGAAAGATACACAAATATCTCCCTATAATGCTTGGATTTCTCTTAAAGCTATATGCCTTCTTGGATGTAGCAGGAGGAGGAAGACAGCAGGGAGGTCTACTGACAGCCCATCATAGGGCAAAATTTACCTTTGAATATCACTTCACAAGAAGTATATAGGGAACAGGCTTATTACTGCTTGTAAGAAGTTTGTTTATGGTAATATAAGGATAGATCTTGTGTCCACCTGTGATGAACCTCTGATGTTGAAGCATCCCTCATGGAACACTGATGAACTGTCACAGTGACTCTTTGAATACAATGCTTCAGCCAAAAGCCTAGGAACAGTCAAAACCTAGGAACACAAGTGATTTGTGAAATTTCTGGAGAACTAAAGTTTGAACAAGACACAGGATAAAAAAAGTTTGTAAAACTAAAAAGGATAAAATCTCTTGTTTTACTTATGATGGAAAGAGGAGAGAGCATTCTTTCTGGATGATTGTATTCTAGACACCATGACCTAACGTGCTACGCTTGTATCTTACATCCATAATTCCTTTAAAGTTTTCTTTCACGGAACTTCACAGAATTTACAGGGGTTAGAAGAGACCTCTAGAGATCATCAAGTCCAGCCACCCTGACAAAGCAGCTCAATAGACCAGGTTGCACAAGCAGGCATCCAGGCAGGTCTTGAATGTCTCCAGAGAAGGAGACTCCACCACCTCTCTGGGCAACCTGTTCCAGTGCTCCATCACGGCACTGTGAAGAAGTTCCCAGGCACATTTGTGCGGAACTTCCTATGCATCAGTTTATAGCCATTTCCTCTCGTCCCATCGCCACACACTGCAAAGAAGAGTTCAGCCTCAACCCTTGGCCTCCTGCTCCTTAGATATTTATAGACCTGTATCAGATCCCCTCTAAGCCTCCTTTTTTCAAGGCTGAAAAGACCCAGGTCCCTCAGCCTTTCCTCATAAGGGAGGTGTCCCATACCCTTTATCTTTTGTGGCCCTCCACTGTACTTATCCAAGGTGAACCCTGTCTTTTTTGCACTGGGGAGCCAAGAACTGGACACAGTACTCCAGGTAAGGCCTCACCAGAGCAGAGTAGAGGGGGAGGATCACCCGCCTTGACCTGCTGGCCACACTCTTTTAATGCACCCCAGAATACCGTTGGCCTTCTTGGCCACCAGGGCACACTGCTGGCTCATGGCCAGCCTGTCATGCACCAGGACACCCAGGTCCCTCTCCTCAGAGCTCCTCTCCAGAAGTCATCCCCAAACCTGTACGGGTGCATGCGATTATTTTCCCCTAGGTAGAAGATTCTACAGTTGCTCTTGTTGAACCTCATCTGGTTCCTTTCTCCTATCAAAGCCTTTGAAAAGTTTCATTTTACTTCCTCTCTCTCACTGCTCCTCTTCTTGCTGCACATATCGTGACAGACTGTAATATTTTTCTAGTCAAACTTACGGTAATAAAGGTATGTGCATTAAGTAACCATAATTCCAGAAAAATAAATAAATAAAAAGGGGTATTTATTGAGAATTGAAGAGATCTCAGTCAACTCCTGCAGTTTCACAGAAATAGGCAAAAACTGTACTGAGAGAACGATCACAGAAAGCATGCATGTCCCAAAGAGATGGCTGACGTTAAATAAGGGGGTATGAAGATACTTCCTACTCTCTCCTAAAACAGAATTTAAGCAATAACAGTAACTCAAGGGAAATAACCTGACAAGGGATTGTCATCGGTTCATTCAAAGTACCCTCTCAGAATTACTGTTGTAGATACTGAACTATTTTGTACTATTATGTACTATTTTTAACTATGACTCTCCCACTTTGTCACTGTGCAGATTGTAAAAATCGTAGCTCTTCTCCCTACCTCAGCTCCCAAAAACCCAGAACTACGGAGTCAGAAACATGGGCACTGATTTACTTTTTAGTTTAAATTTCTAACTGAAGAACTGAATATTTGGCATTGCCAGCATATAGCATCATAAAGCTAACAACAACCAGAATATTCTTTTTATTACCTTGGGATTCCAAGGTCACCATAGATTATTATGGTAGTTAGTAGGATCTTTTGCATTGCTGGACTTCTTCAATAAAACAACAAATGCATGAGGTGTTTCTGAGTTAATTTTTTGTTCATATTTGTTTTCATATTCACCATGAAAACTGACAATGCTTGAATATTGTCAGATTTTTAAAGCCTGAAATAAGATCAGTAGAGGAACTGCATCATTATGATTCTCATAAGATATTGAGATTTCTAAACCCCTCTGACTGAAACCATTGTGTTTATTTAAGCATTTTGGGATATGTCTTACATCATTTTTATTAGACCATGTTTCACTTCTTGCTTTCCTGCTATAGTTTTATTAATGTTGAAAATATATTTTTATGCAATTAGAAATTCATTACTAAGTGAAAATCAAACATGTCAACTAATTACTTTAAAGATTAAATTACAATAAATATTTATTGAAGTGTGTATTTTTGCAAAAATTATGCTTTGTTTTCATTAATAAAATATTCCCTATTAGAGTGCAATATTTATAGAATTATTTATATAACAAGGCAGATGGACTACTTTGAAAGTTTAACAGGTACATGCTATTTAGAGTCTCTTAGAAGACACGTCTGATGTTTGATGATTACTGCAACTAAAATAGCAGATGTTACTCTCCATTTCCAAAAACAATTTCAGACATTTCTTGTTTTCTCACTGAAGTGTGTTCTTGATGGAAGTGCTAAATAAGCTTTCTATTTGGCTTTGAAAATTAATTCCATGGTTTTGTAGTTGCTTGATTTGTTTTTTTTGCTAAAAGTCCTTAACATAACTCTCACAGATATCTGCAGGATTCTTTCAATTGGTGTCTGTGGTAGCTATGACAGACAAAAGTAGAATTATACCAACAATTTCTTTGCACACAATATTTCATTTTTTCTGCCAGTCTTTAGAGACTGACTGTTAGAATATTTCCATCCTTGAAGACTTCTTTTGAATTCCATTTACATTTTATAGTTTTTATTTTCCTGAGCTCCTTTTTTTTTTTTAAGAATACTTGAATTATATCTGAAAATGAATATATATAGATAACAGTTTTATGATAGTATATTTTTGTAATGTTTCATGCCTTTTGTTCCCTGTTGATTTCTCTTTACTCAATTTAACCATAAATAATATTCATAGGTATTTCTGGTTTAGCATGTAATAACTGTATACTAAAACTGTACATATTAAGCATTGTAGAATCATATAAGATCAAGGCTTAGAATTTGAATAATGATGATATACACACTAAGTGCACAGAACAAAGATATTATATAGCTCTAAGAATTATTTGTCAGTAGCGTTATAACTATGAATATATTCCAATTCAATTTGTCTGTAATAAAATGATATCCTTACAGGTTTCTTTTTTATTTTCTTTCCTTATTACACCAACGCTATGGACAGTGTGTTTAAAAGCAAGTGAGCAAACAAACCTGAGTTATTGGGTCCTATGAATAGGGTAAATTTTATGTGGCAAGTCTCTTAAACAAGTTCACTGTCCAGAAGTCAATGAAAGACTCATTTCAAGTCTCTGTAATAAAAATATCAGTTGGATCAGATCTGATTAATACAGGTGACCCATAGTCCTATACAATCACCCACTGCCATTTTCTGAATTACATGAAAAATATATCCTAACTCGATGAATCATGTACAAAAGACATACATCTGTGGCCATTTCTGTGTCTGCAGGAAGTTCTTAATCAAAAGAAAATTACAGAAAACTCACATACATATAGGCATGGCCTTTCTTCACAGTGAAAGTACAATTATAACTGAAGGACACCGTGAATTTCATATTTATAACTCAGAACTTTGGTATCACCACTCTTCTCACATGCCTCTCTTTTCCCTCAAGTTGTCAGCATTTCTATGAACATTTGTTTCACATTTAAGAAAGTGTCAGTAGGGGGACTCTGTGACTTTGAAAATAAATAACACATTTATGCAGATTTATTTTAGCAGAAGATATGCAAAGATATGCATTTCAAATGTGATTTTTTTTTCTGCACAACTTAGCATACTTGAGATTTCATTGAGCTGTGATATTAATGTGAGATCTATCATCTTTATATCTTCCTAAAATTTCCAATTCAGGCAAATCTAATAAAAATGAACTTGCACTTTTTAGGAGTTTTCACCAGGAATTTTCAAGCTTAATTTAGTTCAGCTGCTCATTTGGACGATAATTCATTATTTTAAAACATTTTCTAATGGATAAAATAAGTTTACAGCTACATGTTTCCTTCAGATTTTCAAATGAAATAGGATATAAGAGAAAGTTAATAACTTTAACTCAGAATCTTTTTAACTTTTTTTAAATGAGAAGACACATAGAAGAACCAGGTAATAACAATTCCCTGTGATTCCCTCTGTAGATTACAGAAAGTGTTTGTGGGTATTTTAATTGACCTGTTTCCTTAATTTGATTGGTTCTTTTGTTCTGTGTAATTAATTTGTTCTTTAATTTAATAGAATGTGATTTTCTAAAAATTTTGCCAACTTGTCTACTTTTCTGAAAAATTACAGTCCCCTTATACACAATACCTACTGAAACAGAATTGGAGACAAGTGTTGTAAGACATTTTTACCAAATAAAGGAACTACGTAATCGAACAAGGACTGTCATATTTTTAAATATGTGTAAATATAAAATCAAGAAAGCTGACAAAGGTACATGGCAAACATCCAGACTTAAATTCCTTAAAGTATTGTTGAAGGGTTCCACCTCCACTGCCAAACCACTTACATCTGATTCTACCATTATAAAAAATAAAAATAGAAAGTAATATTTTTGGAGCAGCCCTTCCATATTTCCTTCCCCTACCACATTTATCTCATAGAAGCTGTCATTCTCCAGTATGGATTCATAATTGATTTTGCCACACTGTTTCATAACTTTCAGGACAGAACTATCATTGCTCGTTAAACGGGCTCAGTTATTTTTAAGTACTGTTCTACTTTCTGTAATTTTTTAAATATTTTACTGTTTTAACATCGAGGTTGAGTCTAGTAAAGTACTTTGAATCATAATGAATGCAACTTCAGTGTTTCTTAGGGCTCTACACTGCTGAAAATTGTAGTAAAGGATAAAGATGTTTTCATCAACAGCAGGAAGGGTCACGTTCAGAAGAATCACACAGAGGAAAGCTACAAGTACTTCTGGCTGTATTCAGAGATTAATGAAATTTCTCATTCTTTATTAGTACACACTCGTCATATTTTCAACATGTCTTTTTCCCTCATTGCGTGGCAGTGTAACTGTCCCATGTAGCTGATAGTCTAGCGACTCTCATATGATCCTACAGAGATTTGTGAAAATTAATCATAACATGAGAAATTAGGACAGTGGTAGCTGGTTTAGATAGAGAAAGACTTAACTGCAGAAAAGGAAAAGGTCATTATCAATCATGCATAATCTATACTAGATTTCAGATCATGAACTGTGGAATAGATTCAGTTATTTTTAGCGAACTCATTTACATAAGAAAGCCAGAATACCTTAATCCTCTATGTGGTCTGGTTCTGAGAAATGAAAAGCAAACACACAGAAAAGAAACAGATCCAGATAAAGATATTATAAAAACCTCACTGAAGCTTACCAATAGCAAAAAAAATTTAAACTCTTAACTAGAAACTAAGATAATAAAATCTGTGAAGACAATAGGCAGAAAAGAGCTAGGATTAAAATAACTAGCATTTCTCCTTCAGAAACATGGATATTCTCCAGGCATAGTACAGCAATTTATTCATATCTAAGACCTGTATTGCATAGTATTATTAAAAAAGTTAAGCTAACACAAAATACATTCAAAGCTTGAGGAAAATCTTTGATTCATTCTTAAACTAGCATGGGAAAAAAAGTGATATATTTCATAATTACCTATATACACTGGATTCTAGCAAATAAACTTAGTTCTTCAGTGTGTTCTTTATTGTTTTCAAATTTTATCACAGAGTTAAAACACCTTCAGAAGAAGAAAGTACTGAATACTAAGAAGTGCTTTAATCTGGCATAGAAAGTCACAGAAAGAATCAGTGCTTGACAACTTAATTAAGTAAATTAAAGTCAGAAATAGGCACATTTTGAACAGTGATATGACTAACTGCTGGAATCACCTCCAAGGGAGAAAAATATTCTAACCATCTTAGACTTCTGCATAAGATCCACTCCAGAAGATAGGCTTGGAAGAGTTTATGTGAATGGGTTGAAACCAGGAAACAGAAAAGATCAAATTATAATTCTTTTATCTGGAATTAAAATGCTTATGTTTTTTAAACTATGATTAGACTCATTAACAATTCACGTTAATGAAGCAGTAATCTGGTCTAGTTTGTAAATTCCTGAATGTTTTATAATTAAAAATACATTGAATATTTCATATTATATCTCATTAATGACTCAATCCTTAAAAATATACTGCAATTCTAAAAAAGAAAGAAAAGAAAAATGAGTTAGTGAACAATCAAAAGTCATTTTTTATGAGGCATATCTTATCTAGTACTCTAAAATGTTACTATAATTAATGAAACTCTATTTGATGATAAGAAGCAGTAAGGCAAGAATCTGGATGAACTTTTTAAAGAGAAAGAAAAATTACAGTTTTCCTTAGAATTAACAGAAAAATCTTATTTTCATATATTTTAAATCCTACTATAGGTGCTCTGTTATTCCAGAAACTGACAATATGACAATATTCTTTTTATTTCTAAAGAAGAACAATATCTTTTTTATTCTTTTCCCCTTCAGATAGATATAGTGTAGCATTACTGCACGCATTTCACATCTGATATCAGCATGTCCTTATTTTGGATACAGAAGATAGAAAAGCAAGACATCCACTATGCAGCTTCAAATTTAGGAAGAAGATCTTCATGGCATAACACGATTAAAAATTAAATATATTGAGAATTTTTACTTGTAAATCAAAATTTCTCTAGCAGTTTTCTTTCTTTCGTGTTCTCAGTGGCACTATCCTGACAAAAAACATGGCTTTGTATATAATCTCAGCGAACTAGGATAATGTTATGTCAGAAAGTAACATAACAGAAAACAGATAATCTCAGACATTTGAAAATCCTTACTAGACATCTGAAATATGTCTGTGTGCTGTTGTTCTACTGATATTCCAACTGGAAACCTTTTGTTAATTCTATATTTGAATTCTTGATATTTGAGTGAAGTCAATTTTAACACCGTTTATAATTTAGAAAATATTTTTCTTTTCTGTAAACAAATAACTAAATTAATTTGCTCATCTCCTCATACAATACAGCTAAGTTTGTGTATGGCAGAAGTTAATGATATGCTGATACCTGTGCTCATATAGAATGCTTGTGTGTCACAGAATCACAGAATTGTAGGGCTTGGAAGGGACCTCTAGAGATCGAGTCCAACCTCCATGCCAAAGCAGCTCCCTAGACCAGGTTGCACAGGTAAAGGCGTAAGACATCTGAGAGCAAGAGGTGCAAGCTGCTTTCTATAAACATTCCTGATATGCTTATCTCACACATAGCTGCTCTAGCTGAACTTGGTTATACACTACGCCACACTTAACACAATGCTGTAACACTTTCGAATTGGGCTACCTAACACAACTGATAGTGAATTCTAATAGCCTGGTCCTAAGGAGTTATTAGTAGTCACAGGAATGGAGACCCAATTGGACACATTCATCACAGCACTCAATTCTGCAGTTCACAGCTATTTATCATGCATGTCATGCAAAACAATTCTCATGTTCTTCCTTTGTTTGTTAAAACAAAGCTAATCATATAATAAACAGGAATCAATCCTCCTATTATTTGCAGAATAAATCCAAATGAAGTTACAAAACTAGTATCCTATACAATAAAAAACTTTAATTTTTAGTTTTGTATATTGGTATGCCTTTTAAGATGAAAACTGAACAGCAACAGTATCTTTCCTCTTGAAGTTTAATGATCATTCTTGACCTTGTTCCTCTCTGTAACACAGAAAAATATTTCTTCTTTTATTTCATGTATATTCTTCGTATCTATGGAGGTGAAAGGTTGTTCCAACTCAGCTCTCAAAGTATAGTCTAGTGAATGATCCATAAAGACACCTCAGAAACACTTTTTTGTTTGTGTAGTCATACAGAAAATGATAAACATCATTTCATAATGAATGACGCTCTTAACTGTGTATCTTCAGCCATTCAAGTAGGAAAGGGCTCACTGCAATAATAAAGGGATAGCAGTCAATGTGTATAAAAAGCTAGATAACAAAAAATACTTGTTTTAGAAACAGGTTGCTTTGGAACAACAAAATGCTGAAAAAATTAATATTACAAAGAAAAAGAGTATTTTATTTTTTATAGAGTATTCATTTTATCCATATGGGGAATTTAATATCTAGGTGGGACATAAACTAAATCCAATATTTACATATAAATGTCTGTGTAAATTTTGAATATTAACATTAGAGATCTTCACAAATTCGTCCATAAATAATAATGTATTTATCAAGCATGTGTAAGATTTGTGTAAAAGCAAATTGAAAAAAATGAACAAATCAGAGTCTTACAAAACAAAACTGCCTAGTTTTTACTGCACTGAATTATGATAGTTCAAATAAAGCCTTAGATGTTATGAACAATTTACAAACTCTGTCTTCTTTATCTTCTTGACATCAATTCACAATAACCCGTTTTCATTTACTCTGTTTCTTAAGAACTATAATTCTGTGTGAGCTGAAATGTTGTTTCCTAGATACAAAACAAAAAAGAATCACATATATGTTAGAAGTACGTTGACTATATTTTACATTCTTTTAGAATTCCAGATTTGATCTTTCAAGTCAAATAGCATCGATTTCCTGATTTATGTAATTCAGAGCTGAATGCTAATTTCATGAGATACCTCCTAGTTAGCATCAATCTGAGCTAGTAAATTTGCATCATGCTGTGCCATGCCATAAGAGATGGTGAGCTCAGGTCCAAAAAGCTGGATAACCATTGAAGGGTGACACTCTGCCTGGACTAAACAAGTATATTTCTCAACACACTTAATTAAAATAGACATATACCAAAACTTAAACAGATATGTTGCTATACTGCTGGAGGTGAGATTTCTGTGTCATGCTCTATAGCAAAGTGTAAGCACGACTTTCTTTTAATGCATGGTTTACATACGCTCACTATCTCAATATAAAACTTATTTACCTGCTGCCTCAGCTTCAGAGTCATTCATGGCAATCCATAGCCTTAAAGTGCCATAGAGGACTGAAGTTCAATTTTAGCATGTAATTTAGTTTAATAAATCTTAAATAGATTGGATGGTTGGATGCTATGAGGACTAAGAGCACCTCATTTTCGCATCAAATACATACCTTAGAAACACAGAAGCTGCTATTTTGTAACAACAGCAGGACCATCACAATAGTGATGAATAGTGAACAATAGTGTGAAAGAACTTAGTAGTTAGTGGTATTTTGTACATCAAAGACCCAGTTTTTACTATTTTTTTAGTTTTTACTACTACTATTTTGATTATTGTTATTATATCCTTTATTGAACTGAACAATTCAGTAGTACATACATGCAGATTACAGGATTAATTTCACTCTGTAAATTAATGAAGTATATCACTCCCAATTTGAACTGTACCTTTCTTAAATGTTGGTGTGAATCATGCATGCATTTTTTAAAACATATCATCTTCTAATTGTAATCTTCTTGTTACGACAAACAGTACCTTTCAACTAAGGCATTATTCACAGGTGAAAACAGTCTTGAGACATCTTTATCTTCTGCCAATATCACAGTTATTCTTTAAAGACCTTCTATCAATCGAGCACTAATTATTAAATATTAAAAATACTTTTTAAAAATTTTCAAGAACACAGCAACCTTCTAAATGAGAATTTCATATACAAGCTGTATCCAAAGAAGAATGGTTGTTCTTCACATGAGGTACAAAATGTGGTAGAATATGAAGGCACTTCACATGAGTATGGTGCCTATAAATGCATAGTTGAAGATCTTAAAGGCAGAGAAAGCTAGAGCATTGCAGATCATAATGGTTATTCTACTTTTCTATTGAAAAAGGGGAAAGGAAACCCCAGCACATCTGAATTAACACAGTATTAGTTTCAGAGTGAAATGAAAAAGCAAAAAAGAACTTGCAAAATTGTAAAATTGCAATTTTCATTTTTTTCTTCTCCCTGAATGACTGTTATATTTGCATGTCTATTGTGAGAGTTAAGCCACCTCTTAACAACTTCTAACTCTTAGAACAACATTATTTTCCTACTTTGAAAAGACAACAGAATTGTTAGGTTTTGAGCATTCTTCTTCTTGCACTAGGAGAGGAACAGTTTATGACATTTCTTAGTATTTCATTAGCTTCTTAAAGACTGCGGGTGAGGAACAATTCAACTCCTTCCCAATGAATGAATTCCTATGTTTCATTTTCTGTATCAAAATAAAGTTTCTTGTTTCTAACACGAATCTTCTATCCAACCATATCAGCCTTTATCTACCACAGGTATAAAGTATAAATCGTTTTCCTTTTCACAGGAGTCCTCTGTATACTTAAGGACTGTTGCCATATGCCATCTGTTTTCATTTCTTTAGGTTAAAAAAATGTACTTTGGGTTTTTAACTTGTATGACTTATGTTGTGAAATCCATACTGTGGTTTCGTATCACCAGAGAAACTCCAAGCATATTCAGAGAGGTTTGTTATAAACACTGTATACTTAATCCTAAAATTTTCAATCACTAGGTAGCTGTAAGCATAATTGCCTTAAGGAATAAGACATGCATCATTTCAGTTCCAAAATGCACATATAACCCTATTCTCTCAAGCACAAAAAATACAGGCTATTGAAACAATAACCTCTGTTCATTTACCAACACGTTTCACATCAAACTGCTTTTAGAAATGGTTTGCTAATATGCCTAGCAGTCTTAAGCCACTCCCAGATCTCCCGGGATTGTGTTGTCACAAAAACCCACTTATAATTAGGATCATAACGTGTTGTACAGCATGTATTATTTGGGCATTTTTTTCCATTGTTTAAGAAACACTATTCAGTGTTTCATTATTGAAGTTATCATTCCATTACTTAAAACTATTCCTTGTCTAAATACAAAGGCATTCAGAAAGAGTGAAATTTGAGTGCACAATAACGAAGCATACCACTTAAAAAAATCCTCAAACTTTTAAATTGGTCTTATAAGAGACAAAAATCATTAATTTATTCAGTGGAGTTTCTTAGCAAACACACTAATAAATGTGATTCTGTTTCCAGTGGATGTTTCACAAATAGCACGTCAATGCATCAGCTGGAAATAAGTAAGGTGTTAGAAGGTAAGTTCTAATGATGTATTTCTACTGTCTTTTGCAACTAAGAGTTACAGTACTTGTTTTCTTCTGTTTGGTTACAAGGAACAAGGAATTCAGCCGCAAGTTTTGGAAAAGTAAAGAAAAACTAAAAAATAGAGCTTAAATTTGTTTTTAACCTAAACTTAAATTGTTTTTATCTAAACTTATTTGGGGATGGCATTTATAGTATCATTTTACCAAATATGAAATGCTGTTTATGTTTGCAATTTACATTTAGGTTAAACTGTAGTGGTATGAACTACTGATCACAAAGTAATTCAGTTTTTTTCCTATTTCTTCTCACAATGAAAAAAAAATCCAGTAAATGCTTTCAGAATAGCATCAATTTATATAGTTAATATTGTAGCTGCTTCTCTTCACGTTATTTATGCCATTTCTATCTTGTTTGTTGTGTTTCTCAGTTTTTGCTGTGGCTTTTTCAGCCACGACCCTGAAAACATCCAAGGCCAGGATAGATGGGGCTTTGATCAACCTGGTCTAGTGGGAGGTGTCCTTGCCCATAGTGGGGGGGTTGGAACTCGATGATCTTATGGGTCCCTTCCAACCCAAACAATTCTATGATTGCAGAAATTCATGAACACAGGAGTTAGTATTCAGCCTCTGTTCAATTAAGTGACATGTTATTTTCCTTTCATTGAAAAAAAAAACATATCTGGAAAAGAGAAACTACCTCAGTCATTCAAAAATAATGCCTCCTATTTATTTCCATTGAATCTACAACAGATAAAAAGAGCATAATAACACTATTTGAAAGAGCACATTTTCAGCTGTATAATAATATTTTTCAATGTAGTCACCCCTGTTTGGTATGCATTTTCTTCAGTGATGAACAAAAGCCTGCATACTGTGCTCACAAAAATCTTCACCAGTGGAGGAGATCCACTGTTTCACAGCTGCTTTGATGTTATCTTTGTTGAAACACATCATCGCTCACACTTACTGTTTAGACTCCATAAATGGAGGAGGCGTTATTTTCTGAGCAGCCCTCGTAGTTAAAACAAAGCAAAATAATTCAATGATTATGAAATTTAGGATTACGGCTTTCAAAATGTAAGGAAGACTTATGACCAGATGTTATCAAAGATGATAGAAAGAAATCTGGAGTTTCTATAATTCCTGATGGTTTGTGTATTTTTAATTTTCCCAATAGTAGTATGATCCACAAAAGTATAAAGCTTCCCTGTATTAATTTATCATTGACAGTGTTCTTGTGGTTTACTTTGCACTAACATCCAATTTCTAGAATCACAGAATCATCAAGGTTGGAAAGCATCTCTAAGATCATCTAGCTCAACCACCAACCCACGACCAGAAACTGTATCAGAAACATATCTAGAAACACATCCAGAAACTGCAGTTTAGGCTGAATATTTTCAGGGTTCAAAAATGTTACATAAATTTTTCCATATTATGTTCTACAATTCACAGATGCTTGTACTGAATTTATTCTTAAACAACTTGATTCACTAAGTGTCCTTAATCTGATCAGGTATACAGTCTAAAATAATCATTATTATCCCTAAAATAGTTTTATTATCTATTCCCTTAAGTTGGAAGTCATTAATGTAATCTAGAAAAATGGCAATAAAAATGATATCAAAATTTTAAAATAACTGTAAAGTTCAAAAAAAATTTATTCATATATTAATTGCTAGAATTATTTACACTGTACTTGAGCTGTAACTTGCTTTCAAATAAGGTTTCCTTCAAGAATCCAATTTGGAAATTTTCTATCTTTTCTCATGAGATATGTGAAGAGGGTCTTACTCCAGCAAATGTCAGACTATTGCAAGTTTTTTAGACGTCAGTTAATATAAGTGATCTACTTACATACTCTTGATGGTTTATTCAAATTTACTGCAGCTATTCAAATGCCAGGAAATTACGGAAAGAAAATCTATGTCACTCAGTTATATCTGAAATGTACTCCTGTATTTAGTTATGTTCAGTATAGTGTCGAGAATGTAGTTTATGTAGAATAAATTGTTTTTTATCAATAATTTTATTTATTTATTTATTTGAAATTTAAAAAATCATAAATTGAGGTTTTATAATGTTTTATAATGTTTTCCTATGTGCCATTCAAAATGGCATTCATCTTTGAATATCTGAAGTTTTATCAGTCCACAAGAGAAAGAAACATTCAAAATCATGTGCTGTCTGAACATTAGCTTTTCACTTATGTCTTATTGCTATCAACTCATATTTCTTTTAGTGTCATTAGCTGTCTATGAAATCTTGTCATACAGTTATCTATTTCAGAGATTAGTTTTAGTTATCATTACTGTAAGAATAAATTGTCTTTGGAAAAGTGGGATGAGGAGAATGACAGAAAAAAAGAAATATACTTTCTTCTGGTTTTAATGAATCATAACATAGCTAGATCAGTAACACTGATTTAGTTCTGCTTTAGATAGATATTCTGTCCCTTTTGATTTTATATTTTGATCATCATACATTGTGTGTGCTGTGCATTTCTTCTATTTCCTTGCGTTTTGCCATTAGGCCACTGAATCAATATGTGCTTAGGCAAACTGCAAGAATGCTTCTCTATTTTTGATGGAATCCCAATGAGCACAGAGTTCTGTTAAGAGTACAGAATGAATATGATGTAATGTTGAGTGCAGTCTGGCAACATAGAGGACTTAAAGGAAATAATTAATAGGCATGTGCCTGTTTCTCAGAATGGTACACAGATTTGCTGAACTTTCTAACAGAGAAATTCTATCCAGAATAGCAAATGCTTGGAACTGACAGAGTCTTTGACTCTGCACACAGTAGTAACATCAAATTCTTCTTCAGGAAGTTTTAGAATGAGATATTAAAACATGTTTAATTTTAGGCTACTAGTAGATCTCAATTTTCAACTACTGTATAACAGGGCAGTTTAACTGTCATGAAAGAAGAATCTACAAATTTTTACATTTCTCCTATCATCTAAGAAATGTTACAGTTCATGTCTGTCCAGTAATTATTTCAGCATGCACAAAACATGGAACACTGTCTATTGTTTCACTTGAGCAGAGTAAGTCTGTAACACATCAGAATATATGTATTATCCAAAAAATTTAATGGCACATTCTAAGTCTGTTACATCCATTCACTCTGTTATTTCTGTAAATATCTTCCTACTGAGTACATTAATTCATTTTTGAATACAAATTATAATCTTGGCAAATGATTAAACCCAGTGTTTTAGTCTACAAATCAGTTAAAATATTATGAAGGTGAGAGTTTATGGCTAAGAAACTGCAAAAGTTATCTTAAATAACCCTATCAAAGCATATCTTCTAAAAGCGATTAAAAAATCATTGAAGTACCTGCAACTGCTATCTTAATCAAGTAATATATTTGTTATTACACAGTGGCTGATACTGCTTTAATGAGGATTCAGGTTTCATTTCCATTAAAAGCTGTTAAATGCTGATTCAGACTTTTCTTTTTAATCCCATCAGTTTTTTTGTGTGATTGTTGCACATATCCTTAATAAGCACTATTTATGCAATAAAGCCATTAATTGTTTTATTTTTCTGATTGTGCTTACATATTTATCTTCTTCAACACTGCTCAATGCTTAGACTGTGGTGGTGCTTTGTTTGATTTTATTCTTCCACTATTTCCCCATATGTTTTATATTTAGTCCTTTATACGTTTTAAAATCAGTAAAACAAAAGAGAAAACACAGTGACAAAATATGAGATTGCTTAATTGGCATTTCTTTAAAATGAAAAATGGTCTTTGTTCTTGATGTTGCTGGTTGGATGTTATTCATTTGGTTTGGCTTGGTTTTTAGTATTCCTTTTTAAATCCTATCCACAGACTTTACTGTTGTTTTTGCTGCTCCTTGAAAAGCAAGCAGGGATTAGCTCACATATGAGTTTTGGACAACTGGTGCATTTGCTATGGAACTTGACTGTTTTTTACAGAAACTGTCAATCTTAATGTTATCAGGCAAATCTATTCCCAAAGAAATTGCAAATCAACATGTTGCATATTTAACATTATTTTCAAAAATTTTATCTGAAAGATATATATATGCAATGGGTGAAAAATATTCAAAGTATATCCAAGGGGCTATATATTTTTACACTATAAAAAGTTGTGGTCTTCTCTATGGCCACAATAGTATAATTTGTTTCAAAATATTTTCTATTTCCTAGAAATTTTTTAAATGTGTAAATAAACATACCTCCACATAAAAGACATATTTCAGTTTTTCAATAATATTGGTCTTGTTTTATTAAAATTTTTTATGAAAATACATTTTATTGAAAAGACAAAAGCATAGCTTCTTAGTTGTCAGAGGAAAATTTTGGCAACAAATTTTGTTTTGTGATTTTCATCTTTCTCATCTATTTATGGAAGAAATGAAAAGTAAAAAAAAAAAATTACAGTGACTGGATTCATGGTTAAATATGGTTTGTCTGTTGAAGGAGGGATGTATTCAGAAAGGCAAATTTTTTGAGAGAAACAGAAAAGCAAAACTTTTTTTGTGTGTGGAAAATGCACATTTACACCCAGTATGTCTTGTAGGTCATTGCTTACCATTCAGTGATCTTGTCTAAAAAGAACAAGGAAGACTCTAAGGAAGACTCTAAGTCTGCAATTTCAAACTCTGTCTCTGGTTTGTTTGTTTGTTTGTTTTTGTTTTTAAGAGGTAAAAAAATAAATGTTCCCTGTTAAAAAGGAAACAATTTCTTAAGACAATACAGTACGAAGGAGCTACATTTGGGAACTTCCTTAACAGCAATCATGGTACAAGAATGCTATGCTTTCAGTGTAACGTAAGAGTATTTATGGTACAACATAAAAATTTCTTAGCCTTACTGTTTAGTTTATAATATTCAGAATTGCATATAAGTTTTGCAGAGCATCTGGAAGGAACAGATACAGATACAGAACTAGTATTAATTAACATTAGACTGGGTGAAAAGCAGTTTGGATAAACATGTAGTCTCCTTGGAAATGTAATCGATCTAGTTTCAAACACAAAGATAATACCTCTGACCTGAGAAGCATTTGTGCCAAAAATAGTTGGGAGACTAATAAGGTACACTAACAGAGTATGGTGCCACTCTTTGCTAGTGTTCATTGTCAGAATCAGCATAAATCATAGAATCATAGGATTCTTAAAGTTGGAAAGGACCTCTGCAGGCCATCTAGACCAAATCCCCTGCAATGACAAGAATACCACAGCTAGATCAGCTTGCCCAAGGCTTTATCCAGCCTCATCTTGAAAGTCTTCAAGTACAAAGAATCAACCACATAATGGGACAACCTTTTCCAGTGCCTTACCATCCTCATTGTAGAATATATTTTCCTTATATCTAAAGGGTATAAAGGAACCTTTCACTAGATCAATCTTTCACCTGACACTGTATATCCGTTCATTGGATTTTACATTCATCACTATTCATGCCATATGAGCTCAACAGTTGAGTAAAAATAGCAACCTATCAGTAAACAGGTAGAACAGAAGCAGACAGGTGATCAGGTGTCTGTACACACATGACCTTAGAGAGTAATGCACAGATGATTTTTTCACTGTTTATTTCCGTGTTGTGAGTAAACCAAATCTACCTCTGAATTCCTTCTGGTGTCATATACGAGGATAAATATGTTTGAATTGGAAGCAAATGAAAACAAAGTGAAGTTTTAAAAGGGATCAGTATTTACTTTGTTTGATCAAAATGTAAAACAGCTCAAAGGTTTGTATTACGTCCTGGCATTTTTTTTTCCTTAGGAAATACACTGTATCTCAGCAACAGCACATGTACTGCTTGTTGCTGCAGTTGTTATGCCCTTCTTCCCATTATGTTTTCTCTTATAGCAAGCATTCAGGACATCATAAACTGAACCATCTGACATCTCTGTCGCTCATTTGTTCAAAAGAAAAAAAAAAAGATTTTTTCTTTCTTTCTTTTTATCTCCTTAGGATATTATGTCCAATACAACGTTATTTTACAGTGGAGAGAGTACCGGAGCTAATACCCTAAATATTAACTTACAATAGAAATGAGCATTTGAACTGATTCCTCTGTTACTTTTGCAAATTAAATGAATCTCCATAAATGTCTTCATGAATAAGCTGTGAGGAGCTGAATATCAAATAGAACAGTCAGATGCATTTTTAAAATACATTTAGAACTTCAGTTTTCACCTGAGCAATGTTTGCTTTTCCCTTTAGAAATTTGTTTTTCTAATCTATTTTTGTGTGGTTGCACATTTCCTTAAATAGCTCAGTGCAGCTGTTTATCTTTTTCCTATAACAACTTCTCAAACTGAGTTGAAATCATACCATAGAATGGCCAAAGTTTCAACCCCCCTGCCATGGGCAGGGTCAGTAACCACTAGAGCAGGCTGCCCAGAGCCACATCCAGCCTAGCCTTGAATGTCTCCAGGGATGGGGCATCCACAACCTCTCTAGGCAACCTGTTCCAGTGTGTCACCACCCTAGGAGTGAAAAACTTCCTCCTAACATCTAACCCAAATCTTCCCTGCCTTAGTTTAAAACCATTCCCCTTCTAAGTATACTGTGCTGCTTCTTCCTGGTAACTGCTTGCTGCCTAAGACCAGCCACTTCTGCTGCTGCTTTCCCCCCCCCCAGCTCTTCGGCCTTGGACCATCAGAACAGCGTGCAACGGGACCTCTGTTGGATCCTGGTGGTGTCTATCCCTGCTTTACGCAATTCTTGCTTCCTTCCTATCCCTTCTGTCACCCGCCATCCCTTCCCCATCACCCTAATTGGTAATAGCGTGTGCCCTTCCCTTCCCTGTCTCCCTGATTAAGATTTGTAATAAGCTGCTCAAACCACCATTTGAACTGTTGTTTCTTAATGGCATGCCAGGTATACATATATGTACACCTCTTCTCCCTCCTATAAACTGGAGCAAGACAAATTGTTAATATTCAGAATCTCTAAGAGAAAATTTGAAAGAAGTGATTAATACAGAATCACAGAATCGCAGAATTGTAGGGGTTGGAAGGAACCTCTAGACAGTTCCTACGTACATATCTGATGCCAAAATGAGGTGCTCTTCGTCCTCACAGCATCCAACCAGCAGCTCTGTTTCGTGATACTTGTTTCTGCTAAGATCTGTGCTTTATACTGGTGACGTATATATCTATATAATATGTGTATTACCAGCAAGTTATTTTTCTTTTCAGCTCATCTTTTAAAATACAGGGGAAGAAAAAAAAAAAAAAAACCCTTAGTACAGCTTTTTAACTCAAGTGTTAATCTGCGGCTGGATTCAGAAAGCTTTTATTATGATTCACAGATCATCTAAGTCTAACCTCCCTGCCAAAGCAGCTCCCTAGCCCAGGTTGCACAGGTAGGTGTCCAGGCGGGTCTTAAACATCTCCAGAGAAGGAGACCCCACCACCTCTCTGGGCAGTCTGTGCCAGTGCTCCGTCACCTGCACTGTGAAGTTCTCACGCACATTTGTGCAGAACTTCCTGTGTCTCAGCTTGCCATTTATCCTCATCTATTCCACACTTCCTCAGTTTTGTTATAAGGATGCTGTGGGAGACAGTGTCAGATGCCTTGCTGAAGTCAAGGTAGACTACATCCAAAACTCACCCCCCATCCACCCAGCCTGTAATGACATTATAGAAGGCTACCAGGTTGGTCGAACGTGACCTCCCCTTGGTGAACCCATGCTGACTTCTCCTGATATCTTTCTTCTCTTCCAACTGCCTGAAGGTGGTATCCAGAACAAACTGTTCCATCACCTTTTTCAGGGATGCTGGTGTAGTTGACCAGCCTGTAGTTCCCCAGATCCTCCTCTTTGTCCTTTTTGAAGACTGGACTGATACTGGCTATCCTCCAGTCTTCAGGCACCTCTCCCATTCTCCAAGACCTCTACAAGATGATAGAGAGCAGTTCAGCAATCACCTCTGCTAACTCCCTCAGCACACCTGGATGCATCATGGATACAATCACAGTAAAAACAAAACAGAAATATACACATATTTTTTGAATTATAATAATATACATAAAATGTGTGTTAACCAAAAATACATTAATAATTAATTTGTATTAATTATACAAGTTTACCTGAGTATACAACTATTAAATAATTTGTTACGTGGAATTCTACATGCCTTTCTTAAAAGCCATTCAGTAAAATGTTTTTGCTATGGTTTCTTTTTTCTATTGGAGGATGTGAAATGAACACAGCTAACTCAGTGCAAGAGAAACTGCTTGCAAAGTTTAAAATACACGATTCTTCTCATTTTATTTTATTTTTATTTTCATAGTAAATTTAGTAAAACAAAAGACATTCCACAAAACAAAATGCTGAAACCAGTATGAGGGAAGATGACAAATAACTGTCAACTTTGTTTGTCGAAGTTGAAAAGAGAGATGGGCCTAAAAATAAAACAGTGGCAATGATCTGAGGAGGAAAGTTAATTTACTAAATAGGATATGAGAATGTAGAATAACACCATGTAATACAATATAATTGGAATTGAACCTAATAAATCAAATAAAATGGAAGATACTGTCTGAAAACCAATGCCAAAGCTAATGCCAAAGCTGAGATGGCTTGGGAGCACCCACTGCTGGGTCGATCCAAAAGGGGAAACAGCCTGTGTCTTGTGACATATGAACAGTTTTTATCTTTCCCACTGAGCAGAAAACAGAAAAACACAAAGCAACGCAAAGCCTGCTGGGGTACGTAGTCCTTCTGTTCTAAAACAGGTATATCCAGAACTACTGATGATCCACAGAACTGGAGCATTAACTCTTTAACTCACATTGCACTACATGATGCTACGATGTGGAATACTGATAACCAAAAAAAATAAATAAATCATAAAACCATGACAAAAAGTCTAAAAACATCAAATTATATAAGCGTGTATTTCAATTTTCTTTTTTTTGAAATATTGTATTTTCAGGAGTCAAGGAATGAGGAACTATTAACTGTAAATATGCACATTTCATAATATTCAGTATAGATGTATTTAAATATCAGTAGTCTTCAGGCAGAAACAGAAAACATTGTTATTTAGTTGACTCAAAGACACTTTCTTTTTCTCCCTGAGGTCATCATACTTATTCTGGCGAAAGACTGTAAATATTAAATCCTCCAGTCAATAAGCTTAATACTGACCTAAAAAAGTCAATATATGCTTACTAGCAGCAAAATAGTCACAGAATTTAGCTCAGTGTACTCTGTTCTGTATAATCTTCTCAGCTTAAAAGTAGACAAGTATCTGTGTCTTTATGTTTTAAAGGAGAGGAAATATTCTTTGCTGGGAAAGAACGAAGTAAACTTCAAAATGATCAACATTCTTTATTGCAAGTCAAACTGTAAATTAATATGAGTTTAATAACAGCATTCCAACCAAGTTGGATGCTTTAAATAACTTCCTTTAGAGAAACAGTAATTTCCAATCAACCAACACAGTATTTCCAATCTTAGGAAAAAATAATAATAATTCACCAAAGTGTGTGTGAAAAATCTCACTTATAGTAACTCAGTTAATATTAACCATTTGCTGTCAATTCCTCTTTCAAAGCTAAAAAAAAAAAATCAAGACATACAGAGAATGCAGTTCCAAGATCTGTTCAGAAATGTAACATAAAAATGCAACAGGAATATATCTGGGTATCATAAGAATGGAGTAGAAGATTTGCTGCTGAGAGTCAGAAAAGACTTAAAAATGATGGATGTCTTCTGCAGAAGGCCTTGATGCCTCCTTAAAAATTTCACTTTACATTAAAATATTATTCCAAATGGAAAGTATTTGCTTTAAGACTTGAACTCTATCTCCAGGATAGAGTCCATCCTTCAATAGACATTTCACTGGGTGTCATCAGTTATTTAGTTCAGTGCTCAGTGCTGCCAATTTCTCTCTAAAATCATTCAGAAATGGAGCAGGATGAGGAGAAAAGATAGCAAAGTTACCAATGCAGAGCCCAGTGGGGAGTCTGTGAAATCTGACCATGGGAGAGGTCTTCAGTTTAGTGAGTTGTTTGTGGTTTAACCCACTAAGCAGCTAAATGCTATACTGCCTTTCACTCACCCCATACCTCACTGTGGGGTGTAAGAGAGAACTGGAAGTAAAAGTAGAACTCTTAAGTTGATAGCATACGCATCCATACTTTAAACACACTGGTATTACATGTTTCTTGATCTTTGAAGTTTTAGAAGGCCAACACTGAGTCAATAATATTAAACAGGTTGCCCTGTCTCCTTCTCTGGAGACATTCAAGACCCACCTGGGCGCCTTCCTGTGCAACCTGGTTTAGGGAGCTGCTTTGGCAGAGGGGTTGGACTAGATGATCTCTAGAGGTCCCTTCCAACCCCTACAATTCTGTGATACACTGGGAATCTGTGTAAGTTACAAAAAAAAATCTGTGTCTCCTAAACACAGGTATGAATGTATGCTGTCAATACAGTGTTTAAATCTTTGAGTCTCACAATCTTACCATATTACAGTGTCAAAACACATTTCTCTCAATACGTTGTCTTATACATGTTCAGTCAAATAAAGTTGTCTTGGATATGGTTCATACCTTTCCAAGACTACAGTTAACAAGCTGCTTGTTTGGAAAGACATGTCATGAAAGCTGATGTATTATTTTCCCTTTTGTCTGACTGAAAGAACAAAATGTATTGTAATTCTATAGCTTGTAAAGTTTAGATGCTCCACCATATGGGTAATACAGCATGTTAACTGATGTTGAAAGCTATTTACTTCACAGCTGTCCTAAGAAAAGGTTAAGTTCTCACAGTAAGAATGTACCAACTATTTGTAGTGAATAATCCACTGAACGTTGCTAAGCTGTAGCCATACAAATAAAAGTGGGAAGAACATCTAAAATGAAGATATAACGAGGGCCAAATATAATTTGAAAACTGTGCATTCAGTGAGAAATAGATATTTTCATATCAATATTAGCATTATTAGCAGAACAAAAACTGACACTGCATACCAAAAAAGAGAACTTGCATGTGTACCATGTGACTATTGATTTGAAATATCTTCAGTCTTTAAACTGAAGAGTTTCTGTATTGTTTTATTTTCAGAAGTAGTAAAATAGTCTCTAGAATATCAAACTCTTACAAATCTCCTTCAGAAAATCTTATGCTATGTTGTGTTGGTGCACTGTACATTTCAAAAATGTGATTTTATATATATACATTTTTATTTCTGTTAAAGTAGGAATGCTACAAGTAATTTCAAACTAAAAAAGTGATTTTTCATCATAGATAAATCTCATTTTCATATTTTCTTTTTTAAATGACATTTTAAAACACAATCAAAATGGACATGAGACTAGACTTAACAACTGCTTATTAAAAAAAGATGTATTATCTATATAAAATTATGTTGAAACATTCCCACCCACTTTCAGATCAAAATTTATTATTACAAGATTTGTTCACAAGATTACAATCAAATTTACTGATCACAAATATAACCCAAAAATAATATATAAAAGAATTGTATTTCTTTCCCTCCCAAATTCTTTCCTGTTTATGAAATGCTCATAATACACGTTAGTACTGAATTGATTCCAAAAATCAAAAGGATCATACTAAGATAAAGTTGCTTCATTTTTAATTAGCGTACAAATTTAAATGTTTTATTACTTTTGCAGATAGAAGATAAATACAAGAACTCCCTTCTGAAAATGGATGCTAATAAGATGCAGTTAACACTGGAATTACTGTCATTGGAATGACTTTGCAGAAAATTCAATCTGCTGGTTAGCCAATTTATTTGAGCACTGCTTAGCCCCACTGAAATACATTGTTCTGGCTGTCTGTCCTGTATATTCTCCCAGCTGGGTTTCTCTGGGCTCAGATTTAACTGGATTCAGTTATGAGGCAGTTATTTATTAATTCATAAGACTAGTACCAAGGTGTGTATTCCAAGTCATTCCAGGATAATACAACGACTAATAAATATAGGACAAGCCTCTCAGAGATTTCAGCTGTGTTGTAACTAAAACAATATTAGGACGTGAATTTTAAAAAGTGACTGAATTAATTTAATAGTTCAGTTCTAAGGAATTTTCAATAAATACTTTTTACTTGTTACTATGAATCTATCCAAGCATTTCCAAATTAATTCTTATGACATTTTCAGAGTGTATTATCATTTTAGCACTGACAAATGGCCTACATAACCTTGGTCAGGTAACATATTTACCTGTGCTGGAGATTTGGGGGCATGCAACCTGTTTTTATGTATGCTCTCTAACACTGCAAATATTGCACCATTAAAGGTAAAGTCCTACTTTAGTGATCCCTAGTGTGATATATGTTCTTATATTCTAGCCATCTACACACTGAAGAGATTTATTTCATTGACCCAAATTTGGCCTACACACTTCAAAGTCTTCAGCCTTTTTATACAGTGAGAAACTATTTTATATGTCGAGAGAGAAAAACAAGAGAAGTGACAGAATAAAAGGAAAGGAGAATCACTTACTTAGCTCAGAAGGCTTAACTTAATTGAGAAATGGAACAGAAAATGGTTTTGTTCTGACTTTCTTCTAGACCCATAGTTAATCTACAAGGAGGCAACAAGAACAGTGTAACTAAGTGATGCTTTGAATCAGTTTCACAAATTATATTCAGTCTAATAGCAGGGAGCAAATTATTTTTTCTTGCTAAAATGAAAAGGTGTAAAAGGAACAGAGGTTATCTGAAGCAAGGATCAAAGACTATCTCAGTGATTATCAAGGGATGGAACTGATTTTATTGTGTTATTTAATTCATGAAGTGTAAAAAAGAATTATATATCTATAATTCCACCAGTAAATCACATTAGAAATGTGAAGAAAAATAATAAAAAAGCTCCTTCTGAATGCACTGAAGGCCCTTTTAAGGGACTGAATGCAGAATCCTGTATCTTTTTTCATATAACAACTGATATGCCTTCAGAACAGAGGGGAGAAGGAAGAATATTTCTCTACTCATAGAAGCGCTACTTTGGCATATTTTTGTTTCTTGCACAGACATGATTATTGGTTTCTAAACTCAAAATACTGCCATAGGACATGGATGGATAACTTGTAAAAATTTTACATAAGTGTTGCTAGTGACAGTATGATGACTTCAGCTACTGGTATAATCTGTTGTGATAAAGTAACCATTCTAACTTGCTGTTTTAGTGATAATTCTATGATATTCTAGCCTTCCAAATGGCTTCATTTCAAAAAATAAAAATAAAAATAATTTAAAAATAAAAATAAAAATAAAATAACAACAAAAACACCTAATTGCTCATCTGATCCTGACACCTGATTTTTCTTCCACATCCTCCAGTAATATTGTCTGGAAATAGTATGTAAGAATTAGTGGCAAAATTTGTAGAGAAGAGTATCTGGTAGCCCTGAAATTGAGTACAGACTTTCTTTTCAGGAAATTGTCATAGAGATTTTCAGTCATGGAAACTTTTATTAGTTTTTGTTAGTTTATATACATTTAGCTTTCTACTTGAACATATAGGAACCAAGCTAAAGCAAGTATGTTCTGTTTTGCAGACTTTGGATTTGTTTTCCAATTCCACATAAGTACTCAAGATTTAAAAACAAACAAACAAACAAACAAACAAAAAGGTACTATTCTGCATAAGAATTGAAACAAATTAAAGTGTAGACTGAACATCCACAGATAGGTGATGATAATTATACTGGTTTATATATTCATCCTTTGTTCACAGGCTACTGTTTATTCTAGCACTACTAGAATAAATTTTATGTTGTCTTTACAATGGGGGTCAGTAAATATTTATCTATTTATACGAAGTGCAACTTCCCTCAAAAATAATTTTTTTTTATTTTTCTCAAGATTATCCCCTCATACTGACAAAGTCATTTATTAGTTGACATTAGTAAAAAAAGTCCTCTATTTGGTATGTGAGACTTCTATATTTAAAAGATGAACAGAATTACTGCTGTCCAAGGCAGCTAATAGAATCCAGAACTGCTTAGTGTTGACTTCTAGTGCTCCTGAAGAATGCACAACTGAATTACATCTAATAACACATTAAGGCTCCACTGGATTTATTTTCTGACATCAGATCTAGTAAGAATTGGCTGCCTACATGACCAGAAGTTATAGTCTTCCTCCCCCCCCAAAAAAACAACAAAATCCAAGATGAAAATTACTAAATGTTTGGCATTAAGTCATCAGGACCTGGATTTCTATGGCTAGATGAAGGTCAGCTAATTATTGAGGAATCGAAACTCCTAAAATGTGCCCACTTTAAGATGACAAATCACTTCTCTTGTTTTCATCTGCCTGTGGGTATCAAAACCAGCTGTCAGATTAAAAATTCAGATTTTATTTCAATAGGAGCTAACCATTTAATTTGCATATTCAATCTGTATTGACAAATTCAGTTTCAGTTGGAATAAAGTACTTTAAAGTTACCTACTGATTTCAGAGACATTTTCCATGAAACAAAGATGACTTGGCTTTTATCTCAAAGCCATATCTAAAATTTTCAGAGGATCTAATGACAGGAATGTGATATAAATGAATATAATTTAATATGCAGGATATAGCCTGTCTGCACAATATTGTATGTGGTATTCTTAATGCTTTAACAGCTGCAAAATAAAAGATACCATCGTTTTTAAATAGAATATGAAAACTTCATCTCTGTATTTTCTAAATGGCTCATTTTGAGAATTATGCTTATCAAATTATCATTTTGAAAAAAAAAAATATCTGATGTACTTTAAACTTATCAAAACCTGTGAATTCAAAACCAGTATCTCTAGATCTTTAGTACACATGCAAATATTTGTCTCAGGACAGAATCTAAAATGTCTCTGACCCACATGCACTCAAAAAAGAATTAAAAAATTATAAACAGAAGAAAAAGATGTCATAATATCTATCCTGCTGGCTAAAGTTTTAGGAAAAAAATTATAGTTATACTACAAATTAATACATGAATATAATATTGCACTATTTTCATTGTAATTGAGAAGGTGTAATAGAAGAAACACATGCAGTTACAAATGTGCAAGTAATGCAACAGCTCAAATTGTGAACACATGGGTAATTAAAGGGAAACTAATCTCATCCAAATAACAACGGTCTTTTGCTAAGCAAACGACAATGTTAGCCTTGGTAGCTGAGAAAATAATTTTCTATTCCATACATTCTGCAGTTCTACAGAGGATGATGTTTGTTCCTCTGGACTTTAATTAGGAAATGTTGTTCCAGGATCTGCTAAGATGCAGACTGACACATTCTAACAATGCATAATTTAAATGACTGAATTTAATTTTATTTATTCATTGTATTTACCATCTATCATTATATCATTGTGAAAGTTCTATTAAATTTATATAGCAATATATATGAATATCTTCCATGGAAAACCTTATTAAAACTACTTTCACTTCCCATGAATATTTTTTTCATATATAATATAGAGGAAAAAACTAGATGCCACAGAATATTACTTTACTTATAGTTCAGCTTTCTTTATTATCCAGCAGAAGAGTGGTGAAAATTTGAACAGATCTAGGAAGAAGTCACTATCCTTCATTTGAAAATGAAATTGCCAATAAGCCTAGTAATCATCACTCATAATTAGAGGACAAGATGTTAGACCATAAAGTTAGACTTCAAAGCCTGCTTAAGCCTGTGTTCTAAATCCAGATATAAAGTGGAGAAGGACATGCAAGCACTACTGATCCAATCTTTCTTCTGAATATCTTATTGCTTTGATTATGCTAAAGAAGATGGGATTATGAATTTAGTCTTTTCAATTTGAGTAGAAGCCACCAAAACAGTATGTACACTAGCAAATTCATGTTCTGCAAAACATACAGTGGGAACAAAGAGAACAAAATGACAAACAAAAAAACCTCATCGCTTCTATTACATTTTAAAATTAGAATATTATCTAAATAATATTATAATTCTCAGTCACCAAAACTGAAGTGAAATAGCTAGATTATTATTGAGTTCTGATACAAATCTGCCTGTTTTCAAATTCATCAATGCTTAATCCACCTATTGTTGGCAGGGTTTGATTTGCTAAGTGCTACACTCCAGTACTATACTTCAAAATTCTCTTTATATTTCTAGGCTGCTGGAAGATATGTTCAGTTAGCATTTTCTTCTTTTGGTTGCATTAGTAATGATTAGACATTCAGTTGTATCAAACTTTACTGAACATGGAAGCGCTTTGCAGAAAACTAGGCAACAGAGAAAAGTAGTAGTCACAGAGATGAAAGGAAAATCTTATCATGTTAGGAAATTAAAAAAAAAATCAAATCCAAATTTTTAATTTTGCTTTAATCAAAACCATTTTCATACAGTAATTCAATTTGTCTGACATTAATCAGAACCTGCAAACACAAATAATGAAAATGACTCTCATTAATAGGTAGGCAGTTGGATTTTCTCCATAAATATTTCAACAGAGAAGTCGATCTATAATATTATTGATTAAACACAAAATAAAAATGGTCTATTCACTTGCTGAGTGCACAAGAACTGATGTTCTGCTAATGCGAATGCACATCCAGCAAGAAACAAATTGTACTTACATCCCTCTTGTTGTTGTAACTTGGAATCTCACCAGATAAATAATGTTTCAGACCAAATCTGAATTTGGAGAGACAAACAAATTATTAAGTACACATTGCTTCAGATACTTGCATTGGTATTTCAGAATTGGAAGACTTTTTTTTCCCTCCAGTAACCTATGAGTTTGAATCATGTAATGTTCCGCAGGGCCAATCTGCTGATGGAAATAGTGCATTCAGAATTCTTAATATCACACTCACTAAAAAGTCCATGAAAAATTTAATGTGGAGATTTTTTAGTCTAGGTTGTTCTTTTTTTGCTGTTGTTGTTAGTTTTATTTTTTAATTTAACTATACAAATTATAACTAGGATATCAAACCAAATTCTTATCTTTCACATATACATGTCAGAGAGCATAAAAATCACAGAATCGTAGCATTATTCACTTTGGCAAAGACCAAGTGGTAGAGGTACAGGGGATGACTTGCTAGAGAGGAGCTCTGAGGAGAGGGACCAGGGTGTGCTGGTGGATGACAGACTGTCCATGAGCCAGCAGTATGCCCTGGTGGCCAAGAAGGCCAATGGGATCCTGGGGTACATTAGAAAGAGCGTGGACAGCAGGTCAAGGGAGGTGGTAATCCCCCTTTACTCTGCCTGGTACTACAAAGACAGGGATCTCTTTGATTAAGTCCAGCAGAGGGCTACAAAGATGATAAAGGGTGTGGAACACCTCCCTTATGAGAACAAAGGCCGAGAGACCTAGGTCTGTTCAGCCTTGAAAAAGGAAGACTCAGAGGGGTTCTGATCCATGTCTATAAATATCTAAGGAGCAGGAGGCAAAGGAATGAGGCTGTAATCTTCTCTGCAGTGTGTGGCGATAAGGGAAAATGGCCACAAACTGAGGCATAGGAAATTCTGCACAGATGTGCAAGGGAACTTCTTCACAGCGCAGTGATGGAGCACTGGCACAGGTTGCACAGAGAGGTGGTGGAGTCTCCTTCTCTGGAGACGTTCAAGACCTTCCTGGATGCCTACCTGTGCAACCTGGGCTAGGAAGCTAGAGGGTTGGACTCGATGGTCTCTAGAGGTTCCTTCCAACCCCTACAATTCTGTGATTCTGTGATCTCAGGATGCCATCTATCACAGCATCCTGCACATGTCAAGGCCAACACTGAGTGAAACCTCTATCTATACAGAGGTCGTATCGATGATGTGTTCTTTCTAAAGCTAAATTCTTATGCATTTCTTACTTCTGTTCATGAAATTCAGATCTCTTGCAATGCAGACTGAAATACTTCACTGCTTGGTATAGATTTATATTTTTTTTACACATGCACACATGCATATACTCACAGAACTGTATAAGTACTTCATATATAGAAAATCATTACTTCACAGAGAAACACATCAACATAATGAAAGGATTAAAAACGTTAGTCTTATACTCAGAAAGTGTGGACATAATTTCCTTAAAATGAGCAGTAAGATGATCATTTCCATTCTCTTGCCTGTGGAATTCTTTCAAGTGGATGTAATAGTCCCTGTGTTCTTTGTCAAATTTCTTGTGCAGTAACTCCAGAAGTTTCTGCAAGAGTGTAATAATTCTCCCTATTAGAATCTTAAAGATTATGCATATATCGTTGGTTTCGCTAAGTAATTCAATGATTTTGATGAGGAAGTTCTGCATATAAATACATATACTATGTGTTTATTAGTCACACACACACACATTTCTGCTGTTATAAATCCAGGCATGAACAGAAAATGGCAGGAGGCATAAATAGAAGCCTGGAGAGCAGACCACCTTGGGTAATTGACATCATTAAACAGATACACCTCTAAAGCCTGCTGAAGATCATTATATGTTTTAGAGTAGAACACAAATGAATGAGATTACTCAGAAGGAGAGACAGATGGCTACACTGGGCTAGTCAGGAAAACAGCTTCTTATAACAAGATCTACTCTTTTTAGAAACTGAATTTGAAGCTGAACTGTTGTAAGCAAGGTCAGCTTTTGGTTCCAGATTATTTTTCTTCCAATTAAGAAATGTAATTGATCTTGATCTGATCATACTGATTTCATGAATGCCTAATGAGAACTGTATGCTCGTTGGGATATGTATAACTCTAGAAATATAGTAAACAGAAGTAATTTGATGGTTGCTTCTAACACTGATGTAGAAAGATGACTGGGTAGTTTTACTTTACAAAAATCTGAAGGCTGTGCTTGGACAAGGATCTATATGGGTAGAAATAAACACACTGACAATAAAAAATAAAAAATAATATATATAAAAAAAAAAAACAACCCTGTATTTACTTCCTTAATTGATTTAGGAAGAATTTCTTTTTAGAAGGAGTGGTTGAAACAGATTGCCTAGTTAAATCGTGGAGTCACCATCCTCGGAGGTGTTTAAGGAAAGACTAGCTGTAGTACTTAGGGACATGGTTTAGTGGGCAATATTACTGGTAAGTGAATGGTTGGACTAAAAGATCCTAGGTGTCTTTTTCAACTTTAATAATTCTATGATTCTATGATTCTATGCTTTATTCTTACTACATACAAGCCACAGTTACACATAAATCCTGCTATTACAGTGTCTTCAAACACAGAAGATGGTAAAGGGTACAAACAGTTCACTGAAGTAAAGGAGAAACTCAAATTCCAACAGTTGCAGGCACAATTATATTAAATATATTTTGTTGCTATGTAATTTTTTATAACCTGTATTGTATAGTCAGCTGACTGCAATATTGGAAAACAAATTCCTTTCCAATTCTCTGTAGGTCTGTCACTGAATTCTCTTCTAGCACATGGCAAAGCCTTATGGAGCCATATTTGCAACAGTGTTTAAGCACCTATATACTCAACATACAAAATGCATAATGTAGGTTACACATCTATACATGTTACATAAATCTTACAATTTTTCTAAGGAATATAAATTTATGCCGTCTAATCTGTAACAGTTTTCTCTGCAAAATTACACTGCTGAAAGATAAAGTGCAGACCCTTCATTCCATGCATGTTGTATACTTTCCCTCAGAAGACAAACAAACAGGACTAATCCTAGGAGCTGACAAAGATCATTTCAACCATCTGAAGTCATATAGTGATACAGAACCTGTTTTTGCAGACTTAAAAATGGCTAATATCAGCTGGAACACAGTAGGTAGGATCCTGGTAGAATTTCCCCCTAATCTCAACGTACATGGCATTGATGTGCTTAGCCTGTGGTAACAACAAATCAAAATTTTGCTTTGAGTGGTAGTTACACCATTTATGTATCCCCTCTTAGGCCTGCAGTCATTAGAATTTAACAGCTAATTCTGTGTTTTCAACAGCTTAATCAACTCTGCTCACAATATTTGTAATATATCAATTAATTTATATATTTTTATAACTATATGTGGCTTATATAACTACATATATATAAATGTCAAGATTCTTGAAATTGTCCAGAGGAGAGCAGAAAAGCTGTTAAAAGGGTTGAGTATCACTGTCTCATGAGGAGAGGCTCAGGACACTTGGACTGTCCAGGAGAGAGAAAAAGAAGCTCAAAGGTGACCTCACCACTCTCTGGAACTTACTGAGGAGGTTAATTGTAGCAGGAAATGGTGACCTCCCTTACAGCCAATGATAGGACACGTGGAAACAGTACAAAGATGCACCAGGAATGGTTTCAACTGAACATTCCAAAAAAATTATTTACCATAAGGATGTTAAAATTCTGGAACAGGTTTCTGAGATATTGATGCCTCACAGCTCTGAGAGTTCAAGTGACATTTGGATTATGTCCTCAAATATATATGATTGAACACTCGGTAAGCCTTGAAGTGGTCAGGCACTGGTCTAGGTGATCTTTGAAGAGCTCTTCCGACTGTCCTGTCCTGCTCTATTCTATTATTCGATTTTTCTATTCTATTCTTCGTGCTAACAATTTCTGACCATATATTTCCATCAGCTTGCCTACATGATTAATGTAGTGAAATAAACCTTGCAGTCCCAATAAAACACATGACAGTAGTGAGTCATCCAGAATGTTTTATTTTTATAGGAAACGTTCAATAACATGTACACATAGTTGTACACTTTTCACACACTTAACTTATCTCTTCAGTGTGTAGAAAATGACAGATATTTCATGTAGTATTTTTATAAAAATTAGAAATGTTTTCAGTATAATTTCAGAATATTCAAAAGGTTAGAGGCTGTGCTGCTTTAGAAGGTCCACAGCCCATTTTAAATGGTGGCCAATGATAACTAAATAACTAAATCAGGAAACTAACTATATAACTAAGCCAAGAAATCTCATTCCATAGAGACATACAAGTGTCAGGTAGTTTCACATTTTTCATTCATTCTGAGTCTATGACCCCAGTGAAGAGTATAAGATCTGTTCCTCCAGAATCAGTTGATCAGGAGTTTTGACTGGGAGAAAAAACTACAAAAAATGAAAACTACTGAAAAAAAACTATGAGTCTCTACTTCTCCTCGAAAACCAAAAAATGCTGCTTTTTCAGCCACTGCAGATTCTACCTGCCTGGGAGCCATGAAATGATTCAAAGCTTCAAAGACAAAACTGCTATCAGTAATTATAGAACAAAGGGCTATGAATGCCAGAAGTCTGTTAATTTCATTTTGCAAAATACTTTCAGTAGTCCTACTGTATCAGCATAGTCTGTTCCATCAGCTGTGCTGAAAGCAGTATTTTCTTCCAGTCTCAGGGGTATCACAAAGAAAATCTAAACAATTTAACAAAGCATTGGCAAGATACAGCAAGTGGGAAAAAAAGCAGGGCAATGTTGGTGGAGAAAGTGCTAGAAATAGGAAAAAAAAAAAAAAACAAGAAAGCAAGAAACATGGAAGGGTCAAAGGGTTGGCATGGCAGAGAAATACAATACCAAATAAGTTTTTTAACTCCATAGAATCATAGAATCACCAAGGTTGGAAAAGACCCACAAGATCATCCAGTCTAACTGTCCAACTATCACCAATATTTATCACTAAACCATGTCCCTCAACAAAACATCTAAACATTCCTTGAATACCTCCAGGGTCGGTGACTCACCACCTCTTTGAGCAGCCCATTCCTGCACCTGATCACTCTTTAGGAGAAGTATTTCCTAACATCCAGTCTGAATCTCACCTGGTGCAACTTGAAGCAGAGGGCAAAGAGCGTGCATATAACTGATTTTTTTAACAAGGACACAGATACATAAAAACAGCAGTATTCTGCCTGAAGCACTACTTGATGAACACAAGAAAATTTAAAAAAATAAAAAGAATTGAACACAGACTGTAGTATGAATTCCTATAATTCTGGACAATAATTTTTATCCCTTTACAAACTCCTTTTCCTTCCAACAAACAAACAAACAAAACATCTAGTAATTTCAGAGCCAATTGACTCTTTAACTAAAGTTATGAGATGTGGCAGATGCTTCCTAATGTTGCCTTTGTTCAGTGAGCACAGAAAAAAAATCAGATTTCTTGGGTCATTGTATAAGACAATGTAATCAAGATAATGAACAAGAACAGAAATTAGTTTAAAAATCAAGTAGTTCTATAATAAAACAGTAGAGTTTCTTTGATTCTTTAAAGAAAAACTTCGCTGTTGAAAAGTTATGTTTGCATCTAGTTTAAAAATGCTTTACTGAATGAAATTAAAATGCAGACAACCATTTACTAAAATCTGTATATTTTAAATATGCTTGTGTTTCTCTAAATATAACTCAGAAACATAGCAGCTTAATTTTACGTGCACAGTGGGCAAAATGGGAGAAATGATTATTCATATTTTACATCAATGCTTAGAACCATATTTTTTGATGAGTTTTTGGTCAGCTTCCATTTAGGTCTTCATAAGAAACACCACTAGAATTCTAGGTCTAAATCTATTACTCCAATTCAAATGAAAAACACGTCAGTCTAAATTACCAGCAATCTAGAAATGTAGAAAATGGTTTTATTTAACATAACATTGTACAGAGCATGCTTGGGATGGAGTTAATTTTCTTCTCAGCATTCAGTATTTTGTTAAGGAAGGGAGGCATTTTGTGGCTAACACAGTACTGATAACACACTGTTGTTTTCAAAGATGCAGAACAGCATTTGCAGTGCCAATATGTTCCCTATTTCTCACACTGCTCTCTAAGTAGGTTGGGATTGCATGAGAATTTGAGTGTGGTTGCAGTGGGGACAGATGATCTAAACTGACCAGAGAAATTCCAGGCTTATCATATCATGGACTATCTCACTCTTCAAGGACAAAATGCTGCACTGCTGGACAACTTGTTCTCTTTGTTTGCAGTATACAGTAACACTGAATATCAGGATATCACATAAAAATTTGGAAGTACAAAGTACATCTTTATCCAGAAAGATACTTTCCTGGCTTTGACTCAGAGAAAAATGTTGTATCATTCATTAAAGAAATAAACAAACTCCACTCCCCACAAAGAGGATGGATTTAAAGTCTCTGGACAGACTAGTAGAACCTTACAATGTTTAAGTTTTCAGCTTTTTAGCACAGATATGTGTTACGAAGACAGAAATAAGAATCATTTTTATTATACTAGTGAGTGTAATTGAAACAAACTGACAGTTATAAACACCACACAGCCCTTTGTTGACTCCCTGACCCTTCCAGAGGTATGGGGAATTGAACTGAGAAAATAAAAGAACACATGGGTTAAGATAAATACTATTTACGAAGAGAAAAGAGAGAAATGATAGTAATGATAATAATCTACATATATATTTACAGAACAAGTGAAGCACAAGCAATTGTTCACCATTTGTTAACTGACACCCAGCCAGTCCCCAATAAGTGGCAGCCCCTCATCAGCCTGCCCTAAGTTTTACAGGATCTTTTTTTTTTTTTTTTTTTTTTTAATTAATTCATATGATATGGAATATCCCTTTGGCCATTTTAGGTCAGCTGTCCTGGGTCTGTCCCTTCCCATCTCCTTATGCCCCCCCCAGGCTTCCTTACTGACAGGACAGTACGAGAAGCTGAGAAACTGAAATGCCCTTGGCTCTGTACAGCTCCACTCAACAACAACTAAAATATCTATGTGCTATTTTTCTCCTAAAGCCAAAATATGGCATCATACCAGACATGATGAAAATCAGCTCTGTTTCAGCTGATACCAGGACATGCTCCTGTGAATAGTAAGGCTAGGAAAAATCTTACAATATGTAAAGTGAACTCTACTACATTTCGGGAAAAGAATGTTCTCTTGGTCCATATATCCATAGGATAGATGTAGAAGATAAACTCAGTCAATAATAGTAATAAAAAGCACCAAACATTCTAACTAGATGGATATTTCCCGTTTCCTAAAAAATTAACCTGGAAAGGTTCACAGCTTGATGACCGCTCTCTGTAATTTATTCTGAAAGAGACCGTAAACTGATAATCACGACAATCAGTAATCACTAATGGAAACATTTTCAATGTGTCTTTCAGTGAATTCCCTCATCATCTGTTATGGATGTAGAACAAGTAGCTGTCTAATTTTTTTCAGTCTGTAAAATAAATAAAAAAATACGTACATAGTTAAATAAATGAAAATCTGAACTTGAATACCAAAAACCTGCACACATTATGTAGTGATTATATATAGACATATATTTATGATATATATGATTATATATAAATATACAGATGTCATCGTAGACATTACACAGTAAAAAGTACTATTTATTTATGATGGATGAAGAAATGTAGCCATTAATGAAAAAAATTCTTATTGATTAGATTTCATCTTTTGCCCTAAATCTTCCTGTCTTAAGTCATGTGGTTTCAGTTGTGCTAACAGACACAATTTATTAGAGATTGTTTGCTTTAATCTACCAGAAGTATGGACTTTATCTTTCATTTTAAAATTTCAGGCCTAGTAATGCATAAAATAAGACAGACACTAAGGATCTTGATTATGTGTCTAATCAAGGTATTCAAAACATCATGGTCAGGATGTTCACCTGAATATCCAAACTAGTAACTAACTCATAAAGACATGATTTTTTCTTAGTAATGTATCTAAAGCCATCCATATAGCTGAACTACATTGATGAGCTGTAATGAAAACCTCAGAGTTCCTTGGTAGTGACCTCAAGTGCAGTTAATTTAATTTTTAATTGATTCAATTTTTAAATGAAACTTTACCAAATGCCAAGCAACAGAGATAAGATAGTTAACTGGGTTTTTCTTCCTTTATTTTCAACGTTACTGCCCATTCTAAATCCCATTAGAAATTCAGAAATTGAGTGAATGAGGATGAATTGTGCACTAAACATCTATCTTATCTATCTATCTATCTATCTATCTATCTATCTATCTATCTATTTTGCAAATTTAGCCTTTAAACATGTAATATCCAGAGTTCTAAGTTCTAGTGCTGCTTTTCAAACAATAACAGGATATTTCTTGAAATGTTCCTCAAATTTCTTTGGTCATTAACTGTCCTCTTCACACTTTTCCTCTACTAGCCTCCAAAAACCCAGTACATTTACTTTTGTACACCTCTCCTATTTTTTTATTCTGATTACTTATTTTTCCCATCAATTTTCTCTTCTTGTTAAATATTCCATGCCACATTCTTTTGTATTTCTTTTCTTAGAAGGAGCTAGAATAAGGAAATAAAGGAAAGAAGTATAAAATGTCTTTTTTTATTCTTCTGTGAAATTATTAATAACATAGTAATATAGGTATTGTTGCTGTCACTCTTATGTAAATGATTACACATACAGTTTCTGCAAAAGCACAGTATATTCATGAAAAAAAGAATAAAAATGAAAACTTCCTAAAAAAAATTAAAAATCTATACTTGCCTACTATCATTATATACATAATAAACATTTTGACAATATAAAGATAAATAACTCTTTTACGTTGGTATAAAAACCCAGAATATGATTGGACTGCATCTAATAAATCCATCTGATCCTGATTTAATGCTTCAAGATTGTGATGTTTCAGACCACTTCATAAGTTTCATTTTCATGAAAGAATTTGGAAAAAAAGTAGTCTATTTTCAATTACGGTTCCCTTATTTATCATTTTTCAGTGGAAAGGACATTCTAATGCTTCACATACAATTTTATTTTTATTTCTGAACAGACCTGCATCACAAATGAAACTACACTAATAGTTTGTCATGTTCTATGAGCAATATATTAGAACAATTTACTACGAATGTAAAATGATCCCATTCAATTATAATTATTGTCTAGTTTACTAATGAAGACAACGAAGGATATAAAAACATTCAATGAAATTCACATATCATTAGGTATTTCTGTAACAGTTCATGCTAAATCTGCAGGCTATAAGTGTATTAATGCTATTTCTTCATGATAAGGAAAACAACAAATGTGAGGACTTTAAATCAAGAAAATTTTAAACAGGTGTGAGGAATTTTATAGCAAGAGAAGATGAATCAGAGTCCAATTTTCAAAAACATGAGATTCAGATTTTTTCTGAATACTTCAAAATCACAAAAACTAATAGCTAGTGCTTAAAATACTAGCTAGTAAACAAACTGTTTGCTGAGATAGAAACAAACAAGTGTAGAGATGCTCATATTTCTGCATGCAATTTTGACATATCCTTATGTGAATTTCATTAGCTTTATTTTTGTAAAAATAGTTCCTATTGAAGGGCTATGGTTGGCTAGGCATCAAAAGCTGTTACTACAGTGTACTGTTTCAAACTTACAGAGGCTCAAATTTCCATAGTATTAGTTATCATGACTTTATTATTACTGTTAATTATTTTTAATTATAGTGTCATTAGATAAGAAACTAAACATATCTCAGCACTTCTTCACACTGTTTAGCAAAAAGAGCACTTCTGCTAGATTTCTGAGTTTCTAACAGTACTCTGAAAAGTTAAGTGATTTTAACTTCTAAGCTTGTTGTCTATAAATTTGACTAGGCAGACTGCTTCAGGAAAAAAAAGTCTGTTTTATAGAAATAAGAGACTGTTGACTGGTTGTTGTTTTGGTTTTGTTTTTTTTTTTTGCTGCTGTTTTTTGGCTTTTTTTACCAAAAAGAATTAAAAAATCCATAGAAAATGTAGTTTCCAGTCAACAAAAGGTGTGGCATTTAAATGGTACTCATTATTTCTTAGAGACACTATTTATATGCACTTGAGGTTTCTACTTCAAAAGGTTATCATAGGTTTCTCATCATTTTGGGGGGCGAACTGGCCAAATAGTTAATTTTTTTGCAGTAATCATGTTGTTATTTTAATAATGTATGCTATATACTTCACTTCCAAGAATAAGATAGTGACTAAAATTATGAATTCATAAGTTGAAGAAAGCAGATGAAAGTGAGAAGCCTGCCAGCAATGGGAATAGCAAAAGAAAAGAAATAATGAATTAGACCTGCTTTATTTACCCTGATGTATGAATTAGGATTTTGGTTGCATTGTACCCCAAATGTATCATAAAGCAACCTTTATTTCCAAGGTACGTGCTATAGTTGATACCATACAAATTCTGACTTTTTTTCTTACTCGTGCTATGATTTTTTAATATGCATCAGTGCAACCTCATATAGAAAAGAAAAATAGAAAAATAAAAATAAGGATATTTTTGTTCATTTGTTCGCTTTGCTTGTTCAGTAGTTTGTTGTTTTTTTTGTTTTTTTTTTATTGATGTTATATAGGTGCTTACTTTTAGCTTTGGAACTACAGGCTTAATGACAGAATACAAATTATTTTCCTGTCTCATTCATAAAGCATATATAAGGCTACCCTCACCTCTTATCATTAAAAACTAAAATGCAGTCAGTTAGGTATGAGTATGAAAGACAGAAAAGTCAGCCGAAGGTGGGCAAGATTTTGAAAGAATGGATACATAAGATCTTGAGAAAGAAGCATTCCAACAGACAGTGCTCATAACATACATAATTCATTGCTTGGTACATTCCAGTTTGGAGCTATACATCGAAGTTTTCTACTTATTTCATTAGGTATATAGCTGCATGCTCAGTAAAGGCAGATGGCAGAGTTTAATTTTTTGCTCTGAGAAATATGAAAAAGAGATGCTTATATAAATGAATTCATTTTTTTACTACAAATCTTGCTAATCCTTTGAGATAAGATAATCTCTTTCTGTTTCTACTACAGAATTGAACCCCAATTAACAACTGCAGAAGAAAAAATATGTGAATATTTTATTTTCAATAATTCCTACTGAACTCATTGCAGAAAAAAAAATAAGTGAGTATATTATCTGTTTTCTTTAATATTCTGAATTATATAAAATTATTTATATGAATGTCCAACATATTTGGTCCATAGATTGTTTATAAAGTGACAAAATAAAAGTAGTAAAAAGCAGTATCACAGCAGTCCTTGAGGGAAGAAAAAATAAAAACTTTTTTATTATTTCAGGTTGAACAATCTAGTGAAATACTCATGATTTTGTGATCTCTATGCTTCCGGAAATAACTTTTATTTTTATAGAGTGACTGAGAGTGCATCAACATGCCAGTTCTGCTTTGAATCAAGAAATTTATTTTAAACCTAACTATCCCCATATACCATGTCCCACACTAATTTAACAAAGAAATTCCATACAGGAATCCTGGAGCAGCAAGTGTCCTCACTGAGCTGTTTTCCATTTATGACCCTGAGATGTATTTTTCAGCAAGGCCATTTTTTTCTCTGTAGATTTAACCAATATTTGCTTCTGTACATTTCCTAAATCTTTAAGCAGTGTAGTTTCAAGGATCCATAAAGGAATCTCAAACAAATTCTCTCATATCATCCATTCCCATAGCATACCATATTTTCTATTCAAACAACAAATTAACTAGACCCTGAAATAAAGGCTACATAGATAGGAAACCACTGTTCCTTTTACATGGTAGTTGATTAATAAGAACACATATCAATTTATATTTTAATGCATGTTTAGTTACATAGGGAGTAAAAAAATATATTTTACTATGGAAATTCATATATTCATTTTTATCTAAAAACTAAACTACATAAGGGAAGGCCTAAATATCTTCAAATCTGAGCTTAGTGTATAAATAATGCTTGAATTTCACTAAATAAAACAGAAAAATATTTTTTAATCATGATTTAAGATTTAATGACAATGTATTCATAACAGTTAGATATACTGCCTGATATAAAATTTTTACATCTAAGGCATGAATATCTGCAAGAAGTATGCTGTATCTTACCCAACAGATAAATAATATACCTTCTGGTATTATAACTGTCATGGGTTTATGATTTTTTTTGTTGTCACTGATAACATTTCATAGGCAAAAATCAGAAATCTACGTGATACTTCTGTATGCTTATATAGTTCTTACACACCAACACAGATATCCAGTATTGATCAGCGACAGACAAATGAGAAGGTAGAGGAACCTTTGACTTTTTAGTCAATGGGTAGTACTGCCATTAAAAAATAAATAAAACATAATGAATTCTAAGTACATAAAATAGCAAGTGAATCTTCTGAAGGTGAACTTCACAGATACACTTTAAGAATGAACTTCAATATGTAAAATTCAAGGAAATTTTACTTCAAATTTCTAGGCTGAATCTGTTAAAGGCACTATGGAGGTAAGCACATTAAGCCAACAAAAGACTTGTACTTTAACAGAAATTGAAGCAAAATAACAAGAAGAAGTTATATGATGCCAAAGTAAAAGGAAACACACTAATACCCTTTATCCTCTTTAATACAACTTCTTTAATCATAATTACATTATTGATTTTCTTATTACAGACTCTATTCTTCCCATCTTAAAAAGCCTGTTTTAGAGGAATCAAAAATGCCTAAACAAAACTTCTTCAAACATAAGTTTTTCAGCTGATTTCCCAATAAATTAAAATCTTAAATTTACTGTCTTGTGAGTGTGACTTTCATGTTTTCAGAGATCCATTCTTAAATAAATACATTTACTTTCTTGTTGGCTAGAGCTAGATCTAAAGCCTAATATATTTTTGGATTTATTTACATTCTGACAGATTCAGGAGCCCACTAAAAATCATTTCATGATATAATTTTAAATAAGAGCACAAAGGTGAAGGAGAAGTATAAAATAAATCAAAATCAGAATGTATTGTGAGTTTGCACAATTAAGTATTCTTTTTGTAGCTTCTCTTCAGCTTAGGTTTCAAGAGCCAGCTGATTTGTTTTATTTTATTTATAACAGGAGATGGAAATCTTAAGAATTGTCGAATCTAAAGGCATAAATAATGTTGAAAGAATGTCATTAATGGTTGCAGTCAGAACTGTGTGATGTAATATTTCCATAATAATCTGAGCGATAATAATTCAAGGTTTGTAGGTTGATATTCTCTTGTTTATTTCAATATGTAGCTAAAAATTGTACAAATTTGTCAGGATGGCATAAGCATAGCTATAATATTATCAGTATGTTCACAACAGGTCTATTTAAAGTGAGCATTGTTCATTTGAACAGAATAACTCTGCAAGTATTTAGTAGTTATTGGTAACTTCAGGTAACTGTACAAATAACAAGTAACAAATGTTTCAGTGTTTTACTAGTCTCGAGACCATTTGTCTTTCAGGGGCTAGACAGTGATATGCCAACTTCCAAGACAAAAAACAACACCATGAAATATACCCTGTTGCTGCATAATATTTATTGTTTAGAATGATTTTTGCTGTTTCAGGGCTCTCCACTGCTATTCAGACATATCACTTTCCTTTCTTGTCAGAGCTGAAATCAGATAATGCATGTATTTTTCTTTTACATTCCAGTCCATCTGTTGTTACTGTTTGTAAAACTTAGTAATTAACACAGATGTTGCAACCATGTACTGACTGATCTGATAGTCTAAAGACATAGATTGTGATGTCAAGATTGCAGTCATTTGACATACTGTTTTGAGTTAAAAGCAGCTGCTCTACAGTGGAACTTTGTCCTCTTTCACTTTTCCCTTTCCCCATCTCTTTCCGTTCCTCTTTTCCTTACCGTTTCCTTTCCTCTCCATTACCTTTCCCTTTCCCATGCCTTTCCCTCTTTATTTTGGGGGTTTATAATCCATTCTGCCATCTTAACCACTGTAGGCAATGACTCAGTGCTTAATTACAAAGTGCCATAAATTCATATGCCGTTTGTAACTTTGTCAGTGGGATTTGTTCTGCTAGCATTAGGACTGCAGAACACTGAAAGCAAAATTTCACAAGTTAATGGCCTGCCCTTTTCTGACAGCACACTAAGCTTTCACACTGTTAAGTAACACTTTGCTTCACTCAACCACTAAACTGTTGACAAGAGCACTTTAGCAAATCTGAACAGCAGAAGAAAATCCAGTAAATCAAAAGCCGGTTTGGAATGAGGCAAAAAAAAAAAAATGAAAAAGATAAAATAAAAAGATGAATCAAAGTACAAAAATAAACCAGCAAAAGAAAGCATTCCAACAATATTTGAATATTTTTTCTTCTCACTGCTAGGGAAGAAATCATCAGTTAGTTTTTAACTATTTCAGATGTGTTAGAAACTGGATTCTACTAAACTGTGCCTGTTTCATTGCTATACTAATGAAAAATGAAGAAACTCACAAATTTTCCCCATGGAGATAACTAAATTTTGCAAAAATTGTTCAGAATGGAAATACTGATCTCTATAGAGAATACAGAAAGATATCTTTTAAGAGGAGGAAGGAGATTAATATTTATCATTAAAAATAAAACATACATTAAAATGTGTTCATGAAAATATGTTTCATGAAAGCACAGTAAGTTACTGTGTTTTCAGAGAACAGAAATAACATAGAGCCCTTTAGTTTCGGAGAATTCATCTAGAATAGAATGTACATTTTTATATTAACAACTGTTAAATACATGCACACATCCTTTTTTTTTTTGTTGATCATAACTTATCCATATGAAATCTTTTCCAAAAGTAGTGCCTCCTATTTTATTATGTTGGCCCATGACATAAGAGGCAGATGGTGGTGGTATGACAGTAGAGGCTAAACCTTCCCTCCAAAATCCTCTTACATTTTTTTGCTGTGTGACAGACAGAAGCAGAGGGGCTGCTTGACAAAATGGCATTTGACATGGAAGTGTGGATGATGCAAAGGTGTGTCATCAAATTCCTCCACATGGAAAAAAATACCACTCACTGACATTCACTGATGCTTGCTGAATGTTTATTAAAACCAAACAGTGGATGTGAGCACAGTGAGGTGGTAGGTGGTGCATTTCATCAGTGGTGGCAATCTTGCAAATATAAATATTAAGAAATCCATCTACTTTTTAATGTAAGTGATGTTTTGAAATCATACTCAGATTTTCAGCAGATGTTCCCATTCTTGTCATCAAAATGATTTCCAAATTTTCCAAATTTTGTTTCCAAATGTGATTCACACAGTTTTCTATCAAACTGAGTCAAACAGGATTTCTTGCAATCTGAAAACACATTGGCATATTGCATTTGATTTCAGAGTGATTTCCATGTTACTTTTAGGAGAAAACTGACTTCACAGAATCACAGAATCACAGGCTTTGCAAAGGACCTACGTTACACATGAAAACATCCAGGCAGGTTTTGAATTTTTCTAGGGAAGGAGACTACAAAACTTTTCTGGGAAACCTGTTCCAGCTCACTATCACTCTCAAAATCAGTAATTTATTTCTCACGTTCTCATAGGAAGTATGAAACTTCCTATATTGCAGTGTGTGCCCATTGCCTCTTGTCCTGCTATTGGGCACCGCTGAAAAGACCCTGGTCCCATCTGTTTGATATCTATAAGCATTTATAAGATCCTCTCTCAGTCTTCTCTCTCAGGCTATCCTCCTAAGGGAAATGCCCCAATACTCCTTGCAGCCTTTCACTGGACTGTCTCCAGTACTTCTCGTCTTTCTTGAACTGAGTAGCCCAGAACTGGACAGTATTCCAGATATGTCTTCATAATCACAGAGTAGAGGGGGAGGATCATCTCCCTCAATCTGCTGGCCATGCTCTTTATAATTCATTCCAGAAAACCATTTTCCTTCTTGGCCACAAAGGCATACTGCTGGCTAGTGGTCAACTTGTCCATTAGCCTTTCCCTGAAGAGCTTCTTTCCAGTGAGTCAGCCATTAACTTGTACTGATCCTTACCTCCTCAGGTGTAGAACTCTACACTTTCCCTTGTTGAACTTCTTCAGTGAACTCTCTAGCCTGTCTAGGTAATGCTAAATGGCAGCACTGACTTCCTAACAAAATTATCTATGGTCTTGAGGTAAAGTGGAGATAATTTAGCACCATAAAATAAGCCAGCAAAGAAAAGAAGGTTGAAATAAAGGTAGCAAATTTAGCAAACATATAGACATTCAACATGAACTAACTTCAAAGTGAAAATAAATATATTTTTAAATAAATTATATGCTTAAAATGGAGAGACTCCAAACTGAAGATCTCTGTTTAAAAACAGTAAACTTCAAAAAAGTCATTTCTGCATGCATAAGAAAACAATGTTCATACACTGAATAATGTGCTTTAAATGACTGAATCTTTAAAGTGAGAAAAAAAAAAAAAAACTAATTCGGAACATAAAGGAAAGGATTACAAAACGCAGGACTGAAAATATACCCCTGAATAATATGAAGACAGTGTTCTTAAACTTGTTTTTTTTTTTTTTTTTTCACGTTCAATCCATTACACCAGCATTAACAGAGAGTATTACCTTTGTAACATACTATTAGCTAAATTATTGCCATAAAGTAACACCTATAGTGCTAACTGAAACATGACATTATCTTGGAAATCCAACTATGCTTGAATCCCAGCATAGGAATAAGTGAAGATGCATGATTTTCTTACATGAGTGTTTTTAACAATTTTTTTTTTCTGTGAGTTTGAGTATTTTTGCTTGTATTATTGGTTACTCTTAAAATAAACATAATTTGAATGCTTTTTACTATTGATTTTTTTTTTTTCTTTTGAATAATGAGTCCATATTCTTTTCTGCTCATACTGGTGGATCTTCCTGGACTCACAACACAAATGTTATTCTTCAGCAGCATCCAACTTTTCTGGAATCTCTTTATTTATATTTAATATCGTTGGTTCTCTGTGTACAATCCCATAGCCAAGAAAGGAACAATATTTAACTGTAAAACTAAAAGATACGGTACAGTTAATTTTTTAGACACTTCGTGATCAACTGATACAAAATGAAATTTTAACAAATTCATTGCATCTCCAGAATACTCTTATTTCTTCAGAGATCACATAGTCAACAGGTCATAAGGTCAAGTAGTATGAAAGCTATGCTTGCTGCTGAAGTACGAAACAAATATTCTAAATACAATTTCAGAATTTTGGGAAGCAAAGTATGAAACATTTATCTGACAATGAAAAGGATGTACTTCTATGATCATGCTGGTTAACGATGTTTCTATTTGCAAAATGCTTCCTTTAATTTTTATATTCTTCACATTTTTCTTTTCATTTAACAATTTCTTACGTTCTTTGTGGGGCAGCATGGTGAATTAATCTCAGAATATTTGCATACTTCTATAAACAGCACTATACATTGCCAAATAAATTGAGTAAAAAAAGAGAGTTTTTGTTGTTGTTATTTTTTGCCTGTTTTACTAATGTTTTGATTATATGCTTTTCTGTTACATCTTTTTTTTCTGTAAACAACCTTCACTGAAATATTATTTCTCCATACAACCTTTTTTTCTTAAATGCCTTAGAAATGTCATTTTGTTTTTTATAATATTTGGGCAAGATGATACAAATAAACACAGAAAGAAGTATCCAGAGAAGGAAGAAAGAAATGTTTACAACACTCATTTTCATATAAACAACTGAATTACAGGAAAAGAACTGTGGCATATGGATAAAAATTATCTCAGAAAGAATGACCAAAAGAGAAAGTCCCTTCATTAATTTAAGAGGCCTGTGGTGATGTATGTGTTTCATGTGTTTGACGCATAGTATGCTGTACATACTGCTATAAAATAGCATACAGTAACAGCAGAAATAGTATTTCCTGAAACACAGATTGGATAATATTAAAATGAAAATACATAATAAAGTTAATTCTACAAGGCTTCAGGTATTATTGATATTTTTCCCAACAACGTGCAAGAAAAACAAAGTTATAGATATGCTATATACAAGGTGAGTTCATTCAGATATATATTTGTAACAGTAATTGACAATAAAATGATAGCTAAAATGACCATAATGATAGTTTGTTCAGGGTGCCATCTCCAGCCAATTGGAAGAGAAGAAGGTTATCAGGAGTAGTCAGCATGTGTTCACCAAGGGGAGGTCATGCTCGAACAACCTGGTAGCCTTCTATGATGTCATTACTAGCTGGGTGGATGAGGGGAGAGCAATGGATGTAGTCTACCTTGATTTCAGCAACGCATTTGACACTGTCCCCCACAGCACCCTTATAACAAAGTTGAGGAAATGTGGAATAGATGACGGGACGGTGAGGTGGGTTGAGAAAAAAAAAAATCACATTCCTTTTTTCTTTTCATTACGAGTTTACAATAAATTTCTGATGTATTCCACTGCTGATGCTCTTGTGTATGTCTCATACACAGAGATGAAATTAAGATACTGAAAAATATATAAAAACCTAAGACTTTAGTAACAACTACTGAGGTTATTTCTTGATCTTTTCACAGAACGGTCTCAGCTCCCTTCACATGTGATGTGTTAATCTATATCTTTGCTTAACTAAGTTATTGATGATGCTTTTTTCCCTTGAGTTTATAGGGAAAGTTACTGTTTCAAAATGTGCAAACCGTGAAAAAATAGCAACACCAACAAAAAAAACAACTAAATCTCTTCATTTCTGTTACTGGATGATAGCTTAACTAAACCCAATTAGCAGTTTCATACTAGCAATAGACAACGAAAAGTTAATTTCAATAACATACTTATGCATATATAATCTCCATAATCATACACATAAGACTTATATACTCTGATTAGCCTTAATGCAAAAGCAAATATTTACTGTAACAATTTATCCTAATTCCTTATTCACAGATATTGTACCTGTGTTACATAATTCTCATGAGACAGAAGGAAGATTCACACATTCAGGAATATGCACAGTATTATGGGACTATTTTTTCTCAGGTAGATGTGTGTGTCCTGGGACATTTGTGGGATAAGAGTTTATTGTAAACATTACCAAAGTATATTTTCTTTGAAAATACTCCCCTGCCAAGCAAACATACTGCATTTTGTAATTTCCTCATACTTGTTGATTACCACTTTGGAAGCTGGACTCACTTATTTGAATTGTTATTAAAACAGGGCCTTGACATTAATTCTGATACCTGTTAGTGTTTCATTATTCCAAAGTCACAACGTATTGTGTGCAAAAAGCTCTTATTCTTCGCTCATGTAGTTCTCTTCAGAACTCTGAAGGGAACTTTACTCCACTTTACAAATCGCAAAAATAAGAGTTTATTTTACCCTTGACAGAATTCTGAGAACACAAAGAGTTTGAAAAGATTCAAAAAAACTGTAAGTGCTGCAGGATTTTATCCTTGTTTTCCTATTCTGTTTTCTTGTGTCTTGTTTGAATATGTGTGTTGGTATGCTAGAAAACCACTAATGGTGGAATCTGTGAGAAGAGAGGTCACAGGTGTATTAAACATGGAAAAGATTTCAATTAAAAAAAAATCATTAGGTAAAAAGTTAATGCCAGTTTCACTTTGTAAAGTAAAATACAATTCTGATCACTGTAAAGAAATATTGCAAAAGTACTGGAAAATCTACAGCTTTGTCAAAATATATGAAAGCGTTCATTCAGTCAAGATCTTTTAAAAATTCAAGCTATAATTTTCATCTCTCTTCATTACTTCAGTAACAAAATATTGAATCTGTATTGAGAGCAACAAGGGTGAATAAGCATAAAGGAGCACATTTCTGATTCCATCAGTCACAAAATACAGCATTTAGTAAACAGAAATGTGGTGAGAGTTTCAAAAACCAGGAAACAAAGTTAAAATCAGAGAGAAAGATAAAATTACCTTGTACTTCACAGAGAATGTGATAATTATATGCAGTGAATTATTTAAGAAGACGATGAAAATAGAATGTAAATAAACTCATGCTAACACAAGATTTATTCATGGAAAATCAGTAGATGAAAGGATAGAGTGGAAAAGGATGATACTGGAATTAATATAAAAATTAAACAGGAACATTTTAGAGTTTGTTAAACTCTTGCGACAGCTATAGCATATATAATTCTGAAAACAAAGAAAGTAAAAAAAAAAAAGTAAAACTCATTGTTCAGCTACTCTGTTTGCATGGGCAGATAAACATGTTATTAACTGACAACTATTCATGATTAAGCTGCTAGGAAATCCATAAACAATGGGCTTCTTAGGAAAGCATATGACTAGCAAATACTGTCCACAAGATTTTGGCAAGCTCAAACTACCACTTGAAATGCTATGAAAAAATATCTACTAAAAATGATGATCTGACTTTCACTCTAGAAGCTGGAAACGATTTAAAAAACAATCACTGTATTTCCCTCTTTTCTTACTCTCCTCTCTTGAAGCTGTTATAGGGAAATTATAAGGAGAAGACTGCCTAGAAGAGCCTTATTTTCTTTTAGGTGAAGCTTGCATCGGGAAAATGTTTTCAACCAGTAAGGATTTTTTTTAATCAGTCTCCTTTGTATGCTTCTGTCTCCTTACATGTGACCAAGATTCACTTTTCAGCTGTGGAATCTATAAAGGAAAGTGGACTATGAGAAAAAATGCTTCATTAAGGATATCAGGTCAAGGGTCTTTTCACTTCAAAGGGAATCATAAGTAACAGGGAACAGGATAAGTAAAAGATGGAGATACCAATCTGATAGATAAGTGATAAAGAAGCAATGGCAAAGACTGTGAGTCTTCAGCTATTATTTTATGTGTTGTTAAGAAACTCTAGGTGTAGCTACGGAGAGTCATCCTGGACTTTGTAAAAGTCAGGAATGGAAACACAAAATTAACACAAATACTATGGAAATTCAAGAAGGGCCTGTGGGACTGTGCAAAATTTACTGAGGAATGAGTGAAATTAAGGTCCAATAACTTGAGGCAAATGAGAGATGACAGGATTGATGCATCCGTGCCAGCAGCAGTTGTGACACTGCAGATCCCAGAGGCCTTTGTGGCTGGGTGCCAAAAACTGGGAGAATCAGAGCATTTGTCTTTTCTCCTAAACTAGTATGTGGGGTTGTAAATTTTAAATTTGATACTAAAATTCAAGTTGAACTACAAGGACTGCTCTGAAAATAATCAATCCTACCTTATTATGATAGTCCAGAGCATCAAAGGTGGATATTGGTAGTACGACAGTAAAGGCTGTTCTGTTCATTATTCCATTACATATTGTTGCTGTGCAACAGATGGCAGAAAAGGCACACTCCAACAAAATGGTGTTGGACATGGAAGTGTGTGTGAAACAAAGGTGAACCATTGGCCTCGAGTTGTGCCAGGGGAAATTCAGGTTGGACATTAGGAAATCCTCTCTGAAAAAGTGTTTATTTGTGTCATCCTGTAACAGGTGCTGAAATGGGCACAAGGTGTTCAAGAAACATTCCCACGTTGTACTGAGGGATGTAGTTTACTGGGAAATACTGGTAATAGGTGGATGATTGAACTGAATGATCTTGGTTCCAACCTCTATGATTTTATGATTCTATGATTCTACAAATGAATTCCTCCATAAGGAAAAAATTGAATCCAATGACATTTGTCAACACTTGCTAAATCTTTACAGAGATCTGTTTAGCTCCAGTTATCAAAGGAAAAGTGATTTACGATATAGAACCAGAGTGAGATAAAGACAGAAGAAGAGGTCAAATGTTGTTCTCCCAGTTTACTACAAATTCATAGGTTGATGGGGAAGAGAAGGTGAGCAATTGTGAAAAGACAGGAAATAAAAGCAAGGGTTTGTTATAGAAAGCGAGAAGTAATCACCACCATGGATTCCAGTGGCATTCCGCTGGTCCAAGGACATCTTCAGGTGGATAAGAAGGATTATCTCCCTTTCTCTCATTTAAAGTCTTTTATACTGTTCTGTCAGGCTTGGGTTCCTAGGTAATGGCACATGTTCGTATGTGCATCCCCTCTCAGGTGGTCAGTCTCCTCCGAGGTCCACTCCCCAGGGGGTTGCTTAACTGTACCTCAGACCCTGAATGAATTGTTTTTTCCTTCTGGTCATATCTTTGTTGCCCCTGGCAATCATGCATGGGCATATATAGAATTGGTAAAACAGAAATGGCTGTGAGCCTTCATACAAACCTTGAGACAAAGAGTGCTAAATAGCTCATATAAACTTTGAGATAAAGGGGGTCACACAGGAGACTTTGAGAAAAGAGTCCTAAACAGCATCTCAGAAGATCAAACAGTAGATGTGAGCACAGTAAGTTGGTGGGTGATACACTTTAACAGCAGTGACAGAAACAGTTAAAGAAAAGTCATGGTCATGCACCAATGAAATGAAGAGGTTCTCACTGAGCTCATCCATGCAAACCAGCAGACTACAACCAAGGAACTCTGTGTGGAGCAGACTATCAGCTTCAGTGTGCTGGAAACAGTGATAACAACAGTGGAATATTGCAAAACTTACATCAGGTTCAGGATGCAGGCCTCCATGCATAAGGTGATGTGTATTGTCATTTTGGGGAGGAAAGGGGTGACCCTGGAACTTGACTGTCTGCAGTGCAAAATGCCTGTAAGTAAAGTGTCTGAGTTTGTGTGTTCTTACTACTGAGCACCAAGTTGGTGAATAGGTGTGTGTGAAATAAACCCAGGTGGGTTTATCAGATGGACAGTGCCAGAACTCAGGGATCCACAATTATGCATGTGTTTCTGAAACTGGAGAGTGTGCTTGTGCATGTTTCAGTCTCCGTCATCTGAGAAAAGGGAACTGAGGCATCTGTATCCTCTCAGCCTGGGTTGGGGCTCAGGCTGCCCCAGGAGTCTCAGAGTCTATCAGGGACAAATTAGAACACTGCTGACCAGAAATTAAAGTTGAAGGGAGATCAAAGAAGACACCAACATTGTAATATGTTCTAAACTTTGAAGATGACATACTAAATACAATGTATTTTGAGATATTGTACAAAAAGTTCATACAATAATTGATCTGACAGTGAGTCCTTAGATTGTTGTTAAGGACAACTTTGCACAGAAAATACTTACTAGTACTGGATGTGAATTATTTTTTAATTTTGGTACCTAAAGAGAGTGAAATGAAATTTTTAAGCTCAGATCACTGCTTTCAAAGTCAGGCAGTCTGTAGAATGCCAAGGCTTGCCACTTAAATCATTTCCACGTGCATTCAAAATGTTTTTGAAATAAAGAGTCAGTGAAATATAGATACATAACATACTGGTTTAGTAAATAATTTATAATCTAGAAATAAAGTAATTCAGAAACTCAGAATTACCAAATAGTATTATTAAAGTATCCGATTCAATTATGTGACATTGTGAAATCTTGATATTAAAGAGGTATATCAAACTACAGTGTTGGATTTTAGAATGTTATAACTATTTATATATTTTTTAACATAGATATTTTCTTAACAGTGGGATTTATCTGCAAGTATAATTTGGGAGGATGGACGTTCTTGATATTTGAACACTGGGTTAGGTCACTGGAGAGTTATTTCTTAGCTTTACGAGAGATATCTGCAACCTTGGACAAAATACTGAATTTCATAGCCTCAGTTCTTAATCTGTTTTTAAAAATAAAGGAGTTTGACTCTTCTTTCTTTATTTAGACACCTTCACATTTCTAGAGGTTACAGTATTTGGCATATGAACAGTTTTAGTGAAATAATTTCAAAATACTTTCATCATTTATTATGCTTCGCTGTTTCGTTCATTTGAATGTTTTATATTAACTGGCTACATTCTGCATGCAGTTAAAAGTTAAATGTTATGATAAGGGAATGACAATTTTTCAGGAAAAGCATATTGTCTCCTGTTGAATGCTTCACTCTATGCATTTACATTAAGTAGAAACTGGAAAATAGAGTGTTGCCTGGAAACTTGCAAAGCACATGTAAAGGGTATCATGGTTTTATGATTTTTGTTATTGGTGTTCCACATCATAACATCATGTAGTGCAGTGGGAGTTAAAGAGTTAATGCTCCAGCTCTGTGGATTGATAGCTCCAGCCTCAGAAGACAAGTAGAACTACATAACCCAGAGGACTTAGTATTGTTTTGCAGTTTTCCATTTTCCGCTCAGATGGAAAGATAAAAACTGTTTGAGTGTCACAAGGCACGGGCTCACTGCTGTCTCGCCTTCAGCATTTAGCATAAGGCCTTTGGTCCTCAGACACGCTCTTGCTCATTTTCTTTGATTTATTAGCTTCAATTCCAATTATATTGTATTACATTGTGTTATTTTGCATTCCGATATTTTATTTAGTAAATTAGCTTTCCTCCTCAGATCACTGCCACTGTTTTGATTTTATCCCCATCTCCTTTTTCCCTTTCCCCCTTCCCCTTCCCTGGGACACGGGTCTGTGGGTCTCCCACACCAATCGTCATGGAACCGGGCCAAACCAGCCCATAAACTGTTGGCAAAGGGGAACAGAGTGAAAACAAGTTTCTACCATGCCAAGTACTGCTTACAATAAATAGACTATTTCCTATATTTTGTCTTTGTACATACAACACCCAATAAATTGGGAGGAGAAAGAAATCACTACCTGAATTACATTTGCAGTCAGTACTAGTAAGTATGCCTTTTTTCATAAATGTTGGGATTTTTTTGTTTGTTTTACATGTCTAGCATATTTTATATTCAGTACAATTATTAGTTTTCTGTAGTCCAACAAGCAAGAAAATTTTAATATCACTACTGACTTCCTTCTTTCGCCTAATATTAGTATTTTTCTATTTATATTCTCCTTTAAAAAATCATTTAGGTTTGCCTATGAACTCAAATCTTTTAACCTGTGTACAGTGATTTCCATGAAAACTTATTAGAAATCTAGAAATTATAATGGCAATGATTTGTCATCCATAGAGAGTTACACAATGCTCAGCCAAGAAGAATACAATATCTGGATTAAGAGTGAAAAAAATATATAATTACAGATAGAAAAAGTCCCCTATATATATATTTTTGTATTTTATTTTCATGACATACTTACATCAATATAAGGAAGGAATCAATTTCATAGTAAAAAATAAGTAAATAAAGGAAGGTTAATTGTTAATTTGTTCTGTCTCTAAAAACAAAATTCTGAGGAACACCGGATTTCCTCTGTAATAACTTAGAAAAAGATTCATTTGAAGTCAATGAGTACATAACTACATGCTTTAAGATCCTAATTATTTTGAGAACTATTGTACAAACACAAATCTACATAATAAAATGAATATGGAAGCCTGAATATGAACATTTTGTTTCAATTAATTTTATACCATACCAATTAAAATTCATTAACTCACTACTGTGTTTTCCTAAAACCTAAGCTTTAACCCTGGAAAAGAAATGTATATAATTCTGTACTAATACTTGGATCAACAGGCCCCACTGAGTATAGCTGAAGAAAGAACAGGGTTTGATAAGAATAAATGAAAGTAATTTCCAGGTAACTTGAATTAATTACTATATTTCATCACTCAGGTTGCACTTGTGGTCACAATACATGAGAGATATTTAACTGTTGTATGTGAATCATGTTTAGAATAACAAAACACAGGAAACTAAACAAGGCAGTTTGGTAATTGCATGATTTGACATTTGCTACAAAGTGGGATGTTCTGTGCCCTACTGATATAATTATGAGCACAGTATGAGTGTGTTTCATTACATCTACACAATTTAACATACTATAAAACCCCACAGAGTAGAACTAATACAAAAAGAGAGAATGTGAATGAACATTAAATATTTTCAATTTTATAAATAGGATACTGAAGTGCAAGACAAAGGTTAGTTTTGTATTACATGTTCAAAGTGCAAAAGGATTTACAGTCAAAAATTTTATATGGTCTTCTGAATATTATTTTTGCTATTATGCCTATCACTTTATTAACAACAGGATAACTGAAAAGTAAATTTAACAATTCAAAGCTTCCCACGTCAAATGGTATGATAATTTATAAACAAGATACATGAAGAATGTTTAATTAGATTGTATATAACAAAGAGAAGACAGAATAAGTGAATGTATCCAGTTCATTTGCAGCTACATAAAACAGCATTCTGAGTTTATCTCTGCAGAGACTAAAACATAGGTTCAACATCAGATTTGTAGAATATGCACTGTTGAAGCACAGAAGTATATGAAATGTGGTATTTAAAATGAAGCAGTTCATATGCTGAAGGGAAAAAGTGATATGCCTTTTTTTTTTTTTTTTTTTTTTTTTAGGGCATTCCCAGGAAAGCACTTTCCAAAAATGTAAATCATCATATCCTACTTTCATACACCTCATTTGTCTAACTGCAGCCAACAGCGCCAGCAAATATGCTCCTGACCAGCTGCTTAACTGCTTTACTTGTCGCAGAATGAGGGAGAGAATTGGAAGATTAAAAATGAGAAAATTCTTCCTCAAGATAAAGCCAGTTTAACTAAGCAAGCAAAGCATAATAAGAAATCCTTATACCTCTTCCCATCAGGAGGTGAATTCGTGGAAAGCATGATTCCAACATATGCTACACTAACCTGAAAAAGTATGTGGATGGTGTGTCTTAGGTGAAGTGGCTATTGGTGGCCATCTTGGCCTTATTTATATAAATAATTGTGCATTGGTGGAAATTAATACAACACCTTTTTTCAATTTTCATACATTTAAAAAATATTTCATAAAATAGGGGAAATATCTCCAAAACTTTACTTTTGGTATGGCTTTGCCTTTGTATGTTACTTTGTAGTGATAACAGATCTTGAGCTTCATCAAGAAGAGGAGGTCAGGAGCTATGAGGTCACGAGAAACTTCAGTTGGAAAAGCTAACCATTAACTCAGTTCTAAAGTTCTTGGTTTCAGCAGAGCATATAATTTCTTTTAAAATACATCAGAAATGTTAATTCTACAGCATACTATATGCTTACTTTCTAAATACTATAATCCTTCTTTAGTTTCTTTTATACACAAGAGTAACAATGGACAGAAGTATATATTACACATCAATATACATAGTCTCATACAGAATTTTGTGTAATCGCATAGAAGTCTGGAAATTTCCTTAGAGATTTTAATCTTTTTTTCCGATGACTCTGTGCTTTGTCCCAAAGTCAGACTTTGGCTACAAAAATGCCTTTCTGGTATATTATAGTAGCATCCCTGACTGATTTGATTCATGACGTATTAATTCTGTAGAAATTAATCATCAATTTCTGAAACAATGCCAGTATCCATAGGTGTTCAATAACATTTCATAATTACTGCATGTTTCACCTCTAATCCTGTGCAATATAGGAAAAACATGAAAACTAAACATGAAGTAGCCAAAAATGACTGATAAGATAAACACAGTTTGCTTTATTCTTGAAATCAGAATGTAGACAGATAAACTAAGTTCAGTAAGTCTAGCTTAAAAATAAAATTAATAAATATTTCCTCTGTATCAATCTTTTCAGATGTTTAGCCTCTTGATTTCAACGATCTAGTTTCTGTAATTCCAGTTTTGTGTGTGAAATGCAGAATATTAGATCAAGGTTAGTCTCTCATTACATTCAGAGAGAATTCATAAGGTACATTTATTGTGGTTAAATATTCTATTTTTTTTATTTTTATCTGATATGATTTTATTCTACAGGAAATTTACCTTAGACAGACTTAAATGTCTGAATGAATCTGTATTGCTTCTTTGTTTTGGAGAACAAGGAATAAATATTTTTCTTAATAAGACTGCTTTCATGCTCAAGTAATACAAACAGTTGTTATTCAAGATAACTCTCAAGTGATTTGCATGCAAGTCTGTAGCTAATGGTTGCAGCAACCAACTTAGCAGATTTTATCATTATTCCTTCACCCCTTCTTAGGCTTACGGTCACTAAAAATGATAGATGACATATCACGAACCTGGAAACCTTGTGCAGTGAAAAATGTTTCTGTCATCCCAGCTATACTTTTGGTAACAATCACCATTTATGTGTAGATTAATTTCGCCATAATGAAGTAGATATCTGAGATAAGGAATTCTGAATCTCCCTCAGTGTCAATGTAATCAGTGCCAGGCGTTTCTTACCCACCAGTGGTATACCTTATTTGTAAAGGAAGATCTCATAACTATTAATTTATCATTTGTCAGATGTAATTACTGTAAAGAATATAGAATGCAGAGCGCAAAATGTTCTGGAAGCTTGCAACACATTCTGAAAAAGTAACTAGAGAAGGCAACTGTATTTTTGCTGACCATACCATTACTGACAAACACACTAACTATAGGACCCTGCACTTGTATATGCAGACAGTCACAGTACTCCTGGTACAGAAGGTTAAATTACTGCTCTTTGTTCTAATTTTCTTAAAATTCTGCTTGAGAAATTCATTCCTGTCTTTTTCTGTCTTGACACTTAATCTGACTGAGGTTTTTTTCTTTCTTCTCATGTCTCTCCTTCTCTCCTGTTATTCTCATCTTTACCTGCCTTTTCACTCAAAATGCTCATTTTTACCTACTCCCTAGAACTCTAGCTTTGTGCACTACCCCATCATTTCACATGCTTTTCTCTAATGTAAATAAATTTTCTTGTCCCCTACTTATTTACACTGTCTGAAGTCTACCCTCTTGATATTTCTATTTCTTATCAAATCTCATTTCAGCAGAAAAACACGTTGAGTTGAACCAAAAATCATATCCTCCATAAAACTTTATTATGTAATCAAACATTTATCGTGAAACTTTTAAATCTTGCTGAACCAAAAAATATCTTCTGCTGAGTGCCCAAAGGGCAAAATGTTTTATTGTCTGCTGGGCAAAGTATGTGAAAGTAATTATCGATCATCAAAATTCACCCTAGTGAATGCTTAAATGAAAAGAGACTGGTCTACAGAAAACTTTTAAAAATAACCTTAAAACAACAACATTACTAACAACAGGCCTCAGAGAGAATTTGCTCAACAAGAGAAGTTTAGAAACTGTCTTGAGGAATACCATGGAATGGTGTCTTGAAACCTGCTTTATAATCGGTCAGAACACATTTGAAGAGGATTTTATTTGCAAGCTGCAACCATAAATCTTGGCTTAAATCTATAATCACTGGTGGGTTGGTCATTTCTCCAACAAAGAATTTCAGTACCAGCTGTTCAGCTTTTGCCAAAGCTCTGTAAATTGATTGATCCGTCCCAGTTCATACCCTCAGGACATAGTTGGTCTATTGGCCCCTATAATCCTGAATGACAGTTTGGATTATAGCATGCACAGTATCTGAATTAATTCATATTTGTGAGTAGAATGCATTTTGTATGCATTTACCAAAAGAAAAAAAAACATCCTCAAAGATAAGAAAAACACTTTGAGCAACTCCGAATTCCTGAAATACATAAAAGAACGTCTTACTATTTAACTCATTTTTATTATATAAGCTAACTATTTATTTAGGGTTTCTGTATACTTGATAGTACAAATGTTTTACCAAATTAAAAGTGTTTTTGCATCCCTGGAGCTTTTATTAAAAAATCATCATCAAAGCTAATAAGATGAGTGTAAGTATTTCCCTAAAGTTTCAGTCTGCATGTTAACTCTCTTATCACTAGAGAATTTTACCAGATAGCTTGGTTAGAGACAGCAAGAATTTTTGAACACTGTTTCATGATATAGTGGAAGACTTTTACACTGAATGTTCTTCCAGTTTGATTTCCTTAAAGAGGAATTTCTAGTTTTTCCATAGAATCAGAATTGTTTGAACTGGGAGGGACCTTTAAGGATCACCTAGTTTAACTTCCCTGCAGTTAGCAGAGACAGCTATAGCTAGATCAAGTTGCTCAGAGCCCCCTCCACCGTCTCCAGAGATGAGGCATCCATCACCTCTCTGGGCAACATGTTGTAGCGCTTCACTACCCTTACTGTAAAAAACATATTTTTACATTCAGTACAAATCTTCCCTGCTTCAGTTTAAAACCATTTTCCCTTGTCCTATCACAACAGACCCTGCTAAAGCATCTGACCCTTTTTTTCCTTATAGCCCTGTTTTAGATATTGAAAGGCTACTATCAGGTCTCTCCAGAGCTTTCGCTTCTCCAGAGTGAACAGCCCCAACTCTCTCAGCCTCCCATTCTGTCCTAACATGGAACACGATGGAACACTTGGATCTTGGATCATTTTTGTGGCCCTTTTCTGGATGTGCCAAAACTGAGGACTCCATATCTAGACACTACTCCAGGTGAGTTCTTCAAGACATGGCACTGAGAGATGGGATTTAGTGGGCGTCATAGTGGTGAGTTGATGGTTGAATTAGATGATTTAGTGGCCTTTTTCAATATTAATGATTCATTGATAAGTATTAATTGTTTTCTGAATTTCAATCTTTAATGAAATAAAGACAACACAGAGGATGGCGTCTAGATTAATGTTGCATTACTTCCATTTACATGGAAATTTCTGAACTATGAAGTGAAGAAGATAACCAATGGTTTTAGTAGCTTCCTACTTATCAATAAGCAAATACATTTGTTTTTTACTCAGAGAGGAAAATGAAAGATGAAATTTAAGAACATTTTGAAGTGAACATTACACACGTAGACTCAACCCATTGATACTGATGTGAACAGCCAACTGGAGTCTCAGGAAATTATTGCTTAAGAAAAGGAAAACAGCTTTCTCCTCTTTCTAGGGGATTGAAGCATCTAACAGTGAAGCTCCAAACTTCTTTTAAGTACAAGAAGGAGAACGTATACTTAGGGATCTTCTCACATTCCTGGAGAGCAGGAAGTTATTTTAGCAATCCTAATATATAGCAACTGCACATCAGAAATCTCTGAAGGAAAACTTTTCAGTTTGGGTTTTCTTCTTACACCAAAGCTTTGCTGCTCTCTTTTCGCAGAAGACAATCCTTGAATCAGCAGATGTTGCCCTAATCTATTGTGCTTGTTTTCTGAATAAAAAGAAAGAAACATGACGGTAGAAGAGAATGACCTGAATTAAGTCAGAATTAGTACCTGTCATATTGAGGATGTTCATTTTATGAAATATTTCATCCTGAAGGTAAATAAATGACTGAAGTTTGAGATCTAAGAGTCTGGCTTAAAAGAAGTACATTAAAGCAATGAGAACTCCGTTTTGTATATGAAAGGAAGTTCACTTTTTAAACTGCTCTTACACAAATTAAATTGCAGGAATATTATGCTTTATTTGTGCTAGTGTACCTGGCTGCTCTAATACTTAACATCATTTCAAAAAGCATCTCTGCCACTTTGTTGCTTCTGGATCTCTAAACAGTGTTCTCTATGAGTGTACCTAAATTCTCTCAGAAGGAATTTCCTCAGTTACATTTTCATAAAACTTAATTACAGTTTCAAAGGAAGGAAAAGAGCTCTCTATGTATCATCCAAAATCCTGGCTTAAAACAAGCGTCATGGCATAGACAACTTTAGTTATTCTCAGACAGAAAAATCAACATGATTTCACTTCCTTAGGCATCACTGCATTCCCTCTGAGGCAGAAATGCACAAATTCTTTGATAAGCACCCTGAGAAAATAGTGTTTCTGGATACTGTTACGGTAGTAGTCAATACAATGAAGAAGGAGTATTAAACAACAATTCTGTGGGTTGCATTTATTTTCAGGTATAGAATGAGGACTGAAAAAAAGCCATCCTTTGGACCAGGAAACTAAACAAACAAAACTCAAACAAAAACAAAAACAACTAGCAACAACAAAACACCACCAAAGCAAAAATAGCTACCACAAGGTTCAAAACACAAAAGGGACACTTCCTTTGTGAGGTTGAAACTGCAAATACGGTGTAGCTTTAAGACAGTTTACATGTTATAATCCTATTTTTATTTGTAACCGAAGTAAGGCAATTACACCCAAAAAGGAAAAATAAAGAGAAAAAGGTACTGTTAATTAATGATTTACTGACGAGCAGACACACACATCACTACTTTCACAGGAAATATCCTATGAATACAGGAACAATACGGAAACCATACCAAGGATTCAAGAATGCAAAAAAGAAAATCAAAGCTCAGCACGACTTGGAAATGAAGAAGTAAGCTGAAAAGCCAAAAGGAACCTCCTACATTTACATCTGAAGCAAAAATAAACCTAAGGAAAATGAGATCCTGAAACAAAACGTGGTGGAACAACTCGTAATAAGAGTAAACATTAAGAAGTTCCATATTCTTTGCTTCTGTCCTTACTATCATTCTTTGCTTCTCAAGCCTCTCAGGTTTATCTTTACAGGAGAGAGTCAGAACTATTCACAAACCAGAAAGATGTATGCAGGGATAATTTAAGTAAACTACATACGCACAGACCCATAGGATATAAAAGTCTATTTCCAAGGGTATCTGATTAACTTCATTACTAGATGACCTTCTGTAGTCTTTGAAAGGTCATGGAAGACATTTCCAGTGACAAGAAAATAAATGTTGCACATGTTTTCATAAAGAACAGTGTAGGGCAAATAACCCCCAAGAATAGCACCCAAAAGAAATAGTGCCAAAGATGGTATATTTTTGATGGGCTTAAGTAGATGATATACAGATAATTAATAAGGAAGGAGTGGCTCACCTTTGAAGATGGTCGAGGCTTGCCGATAACTCCACTAAGGAGGGATCTCCAACCAGAGATCCTTCCCTAGTGGTGGTCAGCCCTTAAATGGGGTCTTGGGAGAGGTGGAGTCAAACTCCACCCTTCCAATCACACTCACTTGTGCCCCTGCGGCTGACTCAGTGCTCGCCTCAGATGACCAATCAGTGGTTCAGGCCGTGATTCAACAGTTCCCATACAAACAGTATAATAACTTCGTCTTTGTAACACTTCCAAAAAGTTAGACCAGTGACACATTTTAAATATAACATGATCCATGAATGTTTTACTTTATGAGAGGAATTCTGTATGGTACACACACACACAAACAGCTTACAACATTTTTTCAGATTCCTTTCTTTTGTATTTTGACAGGAGATGGATCTGTATGGCTGAAAAAAGAATGGTCGTAAACTAGTCCACCTCAAAAATGAACATTTTTATTTTTCTGTTCCACATGTATTGTCAAAAAATCCTTAGACCTAATTTTTAATTTGCCATGGCAGATCACAATATGGAATTGCAAGAGCAGCTAAAATGCACATTCAGAATGAGAGATATTTAAAATAGCAGAAGAAATACTAGCAGTAAATGTGAAATTATAGCCTTGAAGATTCAGTTCAGTTCATGCTTCAAGAATCTTGTACTAAAAGAAGATTTAATAGTCTGTCATCAAATCCTAGACTTTTAATTATTTGTATCTCAGTAAAGGAATTAAATGAGAGTGTAATACGTAAGTGAACAGGAAAAATTGTACTGAACAGACTAGGAAAGACTTCAAGAGAATGAGGGGAGAAAAACATAAGCACTAAGAAAACTGGTTGCAGTAGCTGTTTCATCATATGAGACTGCCTTACTGGCTTCCTATCCCATCCTAACTTCTGTGATACTCAGTCAATAGGTGCTCTGGCTTGTGAATCTTACCTACCTGGTACTAACTTAGGGGTAGGCCATGTACTTCTACACTTTTGTTAGTTGGCAGGATATAAGACTAAGTTAATCTTCACAGTTTGTATTATAACTCTAATGTTTAGGCTCTTTTTATTACTGTTTCAAGCTCATGAAAATAACAGTATGTTTCAACAGATTTTTTTCCTCATTTTCATTTCAGGTGAAACTATATGGAAAAATTCACACAATTCACAAATGCTTTTGATCACTGCTAGCCTTTTCATGAATAAAATAATTGACAGAAAGGAAGTAAAACTGTCATCCAGTCTTAAAATGACTGTAAGCTACAACATTCAAACAATGAATACTTTTATGGTTAATAACGGGTGGAAAGATCATTCAGTCAAATAAGCTTGAATGGGCTCCAAGCATTCATCTTGTATCTGTTCTTAACCTGCAAGTCATTGCTGTAATAGTAACTTTTGTATGACTTTATCTCTCTTGCTTTGGAAATTCACTGTATCAAAATGCTGAGCTGCAATTCCTGTCACGGTGCTTTATCACAGTTAAAAGCTCCCAGATTTAGAGCAAACAAAGCTATGAAGTAGGTGGGAATGTTGAACTTAGACTAGTTAGAAACAAAGCAATTCACTGTTTTTAACAGAGACAATTACATATAAAATGATATGTACTTACACAATTTACTTAAATGGAAACTCTTAACACAGCAATTTGTGAACTAGACCATTATGACTGTCATTTTAGTTTCAATTTTAGAAAATTATTTCATAAGATATATTGTGTCAAGACTGTTCTTAAGAAGATAATTGTTGTAAAAATCTGTTTGACATAATTATATTAAGATAACAGTATGTTCAAATAAAGATGCATATGCAAAAGTAGCTTACTGTCTGTTGCATATATTCAGAAAAATTGAACAAATACAGTTCAAACATATCTACTATCATTCTACCATCTGAGCTCAAACAAACTACTTCCATTTCTAAGAAATTAGATGTATGGAAGTGAAAAGTCAACTGAAAAACTAAATTTATTTTATAGAGAATATCAGCCAATGGTAGGCACCAAAATCTTGGAAAAGTCACATACGTAACTCTAAAATAATTCTTGTCTACTTCCATAGTACTTCACTACTTTACAAGGTCTTTTTTCAGGTCCAATAAAAAGGAACTAAAGTTGTATAAGAAACCTCTGATAACACTATTTTGGAAAGCAGAAGTATTTAACATTTTAAGCAGATGTTACTGAAAAAGTAATATTTATTCTTTCTTACAATGTTCTGTTTATCATGGTTTAGACTTCGAAATGCAATCAAGTAATCAGACGACTGATTTTTTAAAATAAATTTTTATGAAAGTAATTATGATCAAGAAGTAAATGTTGATTCCTCTGTTTGTAGAGTTGTAAATTATAGGAGCTGCGCAGACACATTCTTACAGAAGCACATAGCATATCTATAAACCCTTGTTAAAAGCTAGACAAACCTTATTCTATAAGTGAAAGATGCACTAATAAACAGAAAACATTTGATCATTTTTCTTTAGAAAAACTCTTACAGTTCAAAATTTAAAAAGTAAGTAAACAACTGAGCATTGCTGGAATAACACCACTACTATAGGAACTGAGCAAACTCTTACTGCAGCTACACTGCCTTTAAAATCAGAGTTCAGCATCTGAAGTCCTTTCTATCCACAATACAAACAGCTGCAGTTACCAAATGTGAAAAAATACACCCCTGAATTTCCCTGCCTGAAAAAGCCATGTAGCTCATTCCAAACTGTAAGCCAACATGCACAAACTATGAAAGATTTGGAGACTAATGTAGCTGTAGACACATTGAATACAAAATTTAAAAGGACCGTAAAGATTGCCTAACTCTTAGATCCAGCTGACTGTGTAATGACAGCAATTAAAAAAAAAAAAGATTAAGAAAAAATGTCTGGGAGTATAAATCAGGAAACAACAGTCTCTTCTCTGTCCCTTCATTTGACTCAAAAAAGAACCCCTAGGTACTGAGCTGATTGGGAAGCGTAACAAACCAGAATCGGATGCTGCTGTATAATCAGTGAATCAGGAAGCACAAGAAAGCCACATATAGTCAAGTAGATAAAACACTGTTAAAGGCAAAATGGCTAAACTGAAGCCCAAATTAAATAATAATAAAATAGTCTATGTTATTTAATTACTTAGGAGTCTGAGAATTTGAGTGGAATATATCATGAATATTCATGAATGCAATGATGATGCTACCTCTTGCTAGAGGTTTTAACACTTTTTCAGTGAATTTGATTTCCTAAGGTTTTGCTCACATACTGTTCACTGGGATTTAAGAGGTTCTTTCTCTAAACCTACTACTCAAAAATTAACTCTCTCTAACCTACTATTCAAAAAAATCAAAGCAGGTAAAACAAAAAACAAAAAAAAAAAAAAAACCACACTTCGGGGCAGCTTCATCTTTTATTTCTGTCCAGATTTCACGATGATATAAGAATGTCCAAGTCATCCTGGAAAAGCAGGAGGAAACTTTAAGACATTTGTTCCTTGCAAAACAGGTGGAGGGCAAAAGACTCTCTCTCAAATCAAAATAATTACTATAAGAAAGTTGCATAATACAAGCAAGAAAGAAAGATATATTTTAGAGTAAAAAATTAATTGGGAAGTCTTATATCTAAGTTCTACAGTCTACTGCCTTAACCTGATTGTTTTTGTATAATTATTTTTAAATGTACCCCAAGTCACAAAGCAATTCTGACACTTACACATACGTACATCAGTGGTCCTATAGCCTGCCACATAGCGACAATCTTATTTTTTCGCTTTTCAGAGTACCATCTCACTCATGAAGATTGCCAATCTATGCCTGAAGATAAAATCTAATGTTCAAAGAATAAACAGGAAATGAATCTTGAATGTATTATTTAGGATTTCTAATTTTAAAGTCAGTTCCAAGAGTTGTTTTTGTTTTTTTTTTTTTCTTTTCTGAGGTGCGATTCAGTTTCCAAACATTTGCATCTGTTAACGCTTGCGATTACTACACGACTACTTAGCACTACGCTTTGTACTTGCAAAGTAAACAAAGGCGGTGACGGAGCCTTGACCTGAGGTACAGGCCCAAATACTAGATTCTCACAGGCACTAGAGAAAAAGGGAATGAACTCACCCCTCCCAGCAACCGTTTGGGAACGCGGCCGCCTCCCATTCGAACTCCGAAGCGCCGGAAGGAAGAGGGCAAGGGATGGCGGGGCAACACGCGCAGGCTCTGAGCGTACCTGTGTTGCCGGAAGCAGCGCCGGAAGCACCACGGGGAGGGAGAGAGAGGGAGGACAGGTGGAGCTGGGCTGCTCCGCTCCGGCCACTCAGATGCTCATTCACTGGGTCAGGCTGTGACCGGGCAATCCCATTGCGGTGCTAATGTACTTAACTCTGTTTCCGTTATTCAGGTCTTCAAGATAATCTCCTTCCTCCTGTATGTCATTTTTATTTCTCTGCATTGCTAACTGTCATCATTTCATCATTTTTTGTTGCTGTTGTTAACGGTATTTTGTACTGTCAGTCTGTTGTTTACTCTGGAACTCAGAAAACATTTATCAGAAGGTGGTTTATCTAAAACAATTCAGGTAACAACTTTTTTTTTCTTCCAATAAACACTAGGATGATGTTTAACTACAATTCCACATAACAGTGATCCAAATAGTCCTGCTGTGAATCTTTACTATCGTTCAGTTGCATGCAATACTAACTAGTGCAGAATCTGTTCTATTCATGTAGCTCAATGAATTCTATTCATGAGTTACATTAAATTTTACAAAACTTCTAGAAGACCTAACATAAAACGTTGCAGAAAATCCCATGTTGCAAACCAAATTCAGAGTGCCATGAAAACTGGCTGACTGTTGCAATCTTAGTAGAGGATTTTCTCCCTTTTAAGGAGTCTAAATCACCAGTATTATTTTCTACTAAATTGTAATAAAGAATTATGAAACATTTATTTTTCACTGTAGCACAATTTGGGAGGAAAAGTATCTGTACCAAAATCTTTTGGATCTTTTTCATTAGAATTAGATATTTTTACATTGCAAAAATAAAAATATTTGGTTTTGATGCTCTAAAGAAACCCAAATCAGACAGGTTTCAGTAAACTCAATATTAAACTCTCTTCATGATGTAAATATGAAGTTTACAGTTTGACTCCCCTTAGACCCTCCATGGTTTGATTTGATTCCGTGGTTGCTTTATGCATATCATAGAAATAATGTACATTTGAGATAAATTTTCTACCAGTCTAAAAAATGTCCAAACTAAAGCTCTCATGTTGCAACAGTCCAGGAATGTAACTCTTTTTAATATTTTGTATAGCTGATAATGAATCATGAGCATATTTTTAACTTTACTGAGTTTCTACTCAGTTCCTGGGTCCATGACACTTTTTCTTGATTTTCTAAGGAATATAAATTGTGTCATAAAAAAAAGACCAGTTTGCAGAATTTCTATGGTGTCTCCATAATATTGTTTCATCTTCCAAAATAGATACTTACATACTCTGCAAGTTCTGTATCTATGTTCACAATTTTAGAAGTGGACAACTAGGGAAAACAAGAAGCTACCTTTGTTACTTAGATAATTTGTATCAGAGTTTGTTAAAAAGGCAAATATATCAGTCTTGGTTTATTTTTCTGCAAATTAATAAGTAATCAACTAAAATCAAAATCTACAGCAAACTCAAATAAAAAGAAATCGAATTGCTCTCTCTCTCTTACTGCTTTTTTTTCTTAGGAACAAACATATCTTTCAACAAAAGCACACAGATTCATGAAGAGTCTGTTGAATGGCCTCACCAAGATTATGACCGCAGTTGCAAATGATATAATGTGAATCAGACGTGCCTTTCTTTATTTCCTGAATTATTTTCTTAGGCTCATAAAGATGCCAGAAGTAAATGGCTATATTTTTTGAACACTATCTGTATTTCCTGTTTGGCTAGAGAAAATATGAGAGACAAAGACAAAATAAAATTAATCAGAAGCCATTCCAAGGAGATTTATCTACAGGGGAAAAAAAACAACAAACAAAAAGAACACACAAAGGAGGGAGAGAAAGGAAGAAAAATACCTTGGATTGTATCAGCCATGTGGTATAACAGATTTTTCTTGCTTTCTCAAATGCCTATTAGTTTAAAAAAGACTAGTTAGTTTAAGAAAGGCTTGTTAAAATAAAGCAAGGCACAGCATTATGTGTGTATTTGCTGCTTGGAAACTACTTAACAAGGGATCTCAAAAGGTGTAAGCAGGCATGATATGTAATTCTGTTGACAACCACCCAGTGTGACTAGAAGAAGCTATCAGGGTATGAATATATATATGTGGTTTGTTTTTGTTTTTTTTTTTTGCATCTTTGTACAAAAATTTCCTCATTATTCAAGAAATTATGACAGTATTTGAGCAATGCTCACTAAAAGTAAAATCTCAAGTATTTGTACTTTTCTTTTTCTTCTCCATCCTTCATCTTGGCTTCTGTTTGTTTCTTTGTCTATTCACTTCCTTTTAAATGACTGATTTGTCATCTGCATTATTTCCGCTTGTAACCAGATGCTGAAAAACTTAGAATCATGAAGATAAAATCCATAAATATATTAGTACGAATAAAAAGATTTATAGTTTGGGAGAAACTTTGACTTTTGCTTATATAAAAATGGAGAAACACTGTACAGAACAATGTGTTAGCTAAAGAAAGAAATTTCTTATTAATCTTTTGCAAAAAGGAAAAAAAGAAAATATACAGCTGCTCCATGAGGTTGAATCAATTTGATGCTATTACAGTGCTGGATTTTATTTATTTTAAACGAATAGCAATATAATTCAAGAAGAAAAACAGAGCACTGCTAGGACATGAAGAGTGTGCAGTATTTACCAGCCAGGGTATTTGTTAAGTTTTATTTGATGGAGAAAACTGAATCCACAACTGCAAATTCAAAACTCAGACAACTAGATTTTAATGCTGACATGAGATAATACAGTCTAGCTCCTGAAAGAAAGGAAGGAAAATATTTTCTGCAAAGTCCTTCTTCATTTCTCCTTTCCCTTCTGAAAATGCTTCAGCAGATTTAACGGTGTTATTAACTTACTCTATAACACCTGGCTTTGAATTGAAAGTGACTTGCTTAAATCTTTAGTGTATCACATATATACATACACAATTAAGCCCATAACTGATGCATATCCACACAATACACATGGTAATGTTTGGACCAAATTCGTAGTCGCTGCATATCACCAATAGCCCTTTGTGATAATTAAGGTTGGAGGACATTGCTCTCCAACTAATAATTCAGGGTGGGAACCAGTGAACTGAATGCCCATACTGTAGAAAGGAATCTGAACTATGCTGAATTTGAATTTACTCTTAGCTACTTTAACGCTTACCATATCATTTAAGGCTTAAGAGTTCTAGAATAAAATTTATTTCTTAAAATATTAGCAATTCTTTAGGTAGCCTGTGATTTTAAATATTTATTTATTTATTTTACCATTAGCACAGCCTACATTAAGAGAAAATTTGCCATGATGAGAAATGTTGTTTTGTCACTGGACAATCAGTAGTATGCTTATCTGTTATATCAGTTCTTCATTCTTTTTTAGATCAACTACATTCATACATAATGGAGAATAATGCCCTTTTTAAGCAAATGTGAGCTCTTATTTCTTTCTCTGGTATTTCTAAATAAATATCTGTGGTATTTGTTATACAAATTAACTTATTTATGTGATCTTGTCTGAGTATAATCTCTTTTTGAAATTTGACTACTTGCTAGGAAATATAGGCATTTTTCTGATACATTTCACGTAATTCTGTTCTGTTACTCAGGTTGCACTACCTATTTTATTTTTAACCACAGATAAAATATATATCAAGTGGTGGGATGATTTGTTTGTCTATAGTGTTGAGGTCAGGAGATAGGATGCTTTTGTGGTTTTTCCAGCCAGTGATTTCTGTGCTTGTAACAAATAATTTTCAAGACTTCAGCCTTCAACCCAATAGAAAATAAAAAATAATTTGTAAAAAGACAAATTTGCATTGGATGACTATGTATTTTAATCTTTATGGTAAAACCTTAAATTACTTATGAAGATGAAATCAGCAATTTCCTAAACATATTTTGTAACAGGATGTTTAAGTTTGGAAGGGACCTCCAGATGTTGTGTAGCCATAGACACCTAGGGACTCCCAGGCCTAGATGCCCAGGAAATGGGATCTTCACACAGAATAGCAGACTTTCTATAAATAAGCTGTTAAGAGCATTGTTTTATGTAGGTTGCTCCGAAATTATTGCCTCCTATTTATTTCCCTGGAAAATACAACAGATACAAAGAGCACAAAGGTACTATTTGATGGAGAAAACTCTCAGCTACCTAAACAGTGTTTTTCAACATAGTTGACGCCATTACCTATGATTTTTTACCAGCAATGAACAAGAGTCTGCATTCTGCACTCAAAAATTTTCACCAGCAGAGGTGACTCACTACTTCTGTCTCCAGTGCTGAAACACACCATTCACCACCTCACTGTGCTCACATCTATTGCTCTGCCTTTGAACATGTTCAATAAGCATCAGTGAATGTCAATGGGTGTCATTTTTTTCCACATGAAGGAATTCAGTGACACATTTGCTTCATATAAACTTCCAAGTGAGACACCAGTTTGTCAGACTGCCCCTCTCTTGCTATCTGTGAAATAGCAACAGAATATAATGGAATACTGGTGGGAAGGTTCAACCTTTACAGATATACTGCAACCATATCCCTCTGATATCATGGGTCAAAATAATAAATAGGAGGAATTACTTTTGGAGCACTACTTACATATTAATTTTGTTGTATGATTCATAAATGAAGTGTAAGGAATTTTACTTGTAATCTACATTTATTAAAGAAAAAAGAAAGAATTAGATATCTTACTTTTTTCTTCTTATCTTTTAATATTTTCTGAGTTGCCTGAGACATTAATGATCTAACGCTTTACAGAGCATATTCCTGTAGGAGAGGAAATAGTGACATAAAATAATTATATAAGGAACTCTATTGAAGGAAATCTTATGAAGATTTTGTGCAAGGTGAGGGAAAATATTTCAGGTCCTCTGTGTGTGTGTATCTAGGTCATTATATTTTTTTGTCTTCTGTTAGTGTCACAGCAAAACATGCTCATAATCCAGAGGGATGAACACATCATCTAGATATAACAATTTAGCGGAGATGTAAGACAATTCTGAATAGCATTTTAAAGGATATTAAGTCAGACATTTTAAGTGTTTTATGGAGATTCATATAGGAGAAAATGACTGAGCCCTCAGTGATGACATTCACCTGAGACACATTAATTATAGATTTCTTGTCAGTCAGGATTAATGTATGTCTAAGCATAGTATAAAACGAGGTGGTATGAACAAAGATAGGAAAAAAAGTAGCTTTTTGCTGAACAAGGGGTAGCATAAGAGAGATCAGTCTTCCTGCGACTATACCACTTGTGTTATATTTCCCTTCCTCTACAACAGAACATGTGCTGACTTTTTGTAAGGTGAGTTGAGATGGAGATAGTAGAGAAGTTACTAACACATTTTCAATAGCACAGGGAAAAACAAAGAAGCTTAGAACAAAGTACTCTTTTCCTGCTGTTTCTTACTATCTAGGTCAAGCATCTGGCATGTCAACACTAAGTAGCACCTTATGTCCCACTTAACTAAGCAGACATACAAAAAACAAATCACACGTCAGCTTATAAGGTACAATAGATGCCTAGGCATTCATTTTGTCCATTCAGCATGTTCATTTTTCACTGTTGCCATTTTATTTTCTTCAAGGCTTGGCTTGCCACATGATACTTAGGTGAAAAAGAATTAAAATATAAATCATTTTCCCTTCTGTTTGTGACACCCTCTTAAACTGACATAACCTAGAAGATATATCTGTGGTAAATAGTGCTATTGAAAATAAATTACAATTTTTGCCCACAGGTCAGAAGGACCCTTTGTCTCCCTGTACAATATACAAAGATGACACAATGACAATTACCTCCATAGGGCTTCTTTGACAACTTGTTTCTAATGGAAAACAATAAATTATATGTCAATAACTGTACACTAAACAGACTGCAGATTCTCAGAAAATATTTTTTAAAAAGGGATGCTCTCATTACACAATACAATGCAGACTGAAGCTACACACTACAGTTTTGTGCAATTAAGTCAGAATAGATTAGATGTCACTCATGAATCATCATCTGTTCTTCTACAGTAATTCATTTAATTGGCCTCAATGATCAACTTTTAGGTTTCTCATCTCTAGTGAATTTGTTCTGCCCAGGAGCAGACTTTGCAGGAGATATATCAATTCTGAACTCTTTTCTTCTTCACTCCAGGTTCTGAAGTGTCTAGAAGTGCATGAGGATTCAGTAGAAGTCACCAAAAACATCATCAAGGCAATTTTTTAAACACCCTTTTTTATAGTTTACAGTTCATTTTTATTTTGCCAGGAAATTATTCTTTAATTATGCTTTAAATTTATTTCTCATTAGTCTTTTGTTTATTTGTTTGCTTTTACCAATTGATATCCAGAGTTAAAAGAGACACAGCCAGCTATAGTATTGCATTTAGCACCTTGATATTTAAAGTTTCAAAGTGGTATATATGGAATTAGCAGTAATATATATTGTAGGTAGAAAACATGAAAATACAACTAAGAGTGTGTATCAGTACCTGAAGTTCCTCTGATTAGTGTTCACGAGGATTGTACTAATGTTTTCCTTTTTATACTTAATGCAGGGAAGTGACAGGAAGAAGAAACCATTTGAAAATGAAAAGTATACAGATTCCAGTAGAGAGAGCAAGATTAATCAAATGCAGTAAAGCTCTTTTTTTTTTCCCTATACCATTATTACATGCGTCTGTGTACATGGGTGGGTATGGATGTGCAGGTACTGCTTGAGCTGGGGGGTGGAGGGGAATGTTTATTAGGTGCCTGTGTAATTTGAAGAAAGCTGCAAAAACAGTTTTTCATATGATCATCCCTATCTAGATTTGATTCTGTCATTTTGGAATGTTTTACTTTCTAATCAAAGCATTTTTATCCTTATGCTCTGAATCAGATTTTCCAAAGTTCTCAAACAGATGCCTTCTCTCTTTGTCTTCAGGGGAAATAACTTTTCTTAAGCCAAAAGTCTGCTTACAAATTTAAGTATAAGCTTTGCTGATAATCTGTCCACAGTCTTCTGTTAAATAATGTAGTCAGTCACCTAGCTCACATTACTAGACTTCAGAAATGTTTGGCTGATTAAGTTCCCCATGATGTCTCTGAAAAGAACTCTGGTGGAGACACCAAGGAAGGAGCAGATAAAAGACTGCTTGAGGTAGAGCTGTACAGCAGAAGAAGGAACAACCAAATTAATCATTTAAATACTGAATATCCTGTTAATAAATTGAATTGAAATATTTGAACTGTAAACCAATTAAAACTGAAAACTAGAAACTTTCATTCGTATAAAATTGTCTGAGATATTTGGACTGTAAGAAAACATGAACAGTATTACTAACTTGCATGCGCATCCTGGCCACAATACAATGTTATTCAAGTTAAAGTACAGAAGTCACTTTGTATTTGACAAAAGCCATTATCTAGGATTTCCTAATGATACCCAAAGCATACCTTTATTTTATAATTATTTGATTTAGACCCTATGTAACTTTTCTACCACCACCTTGACAGTGAAACAATACAGACATGTTCAATTAAAGCTCTGTAAATCACTTTCTGTATTTTCCTTAAGTTATCAGGAATAAAAAACAAAACAAACAAACAAAATAAATCAAACAATAAAAAAAAATAATCAGCAGATTGAGTCTAAAATTCCAAAGAAGACTTGTGGCCCAGAGAAGGCAATGTACAATAAAGAAACGATTACAGTAATATATGCTCTGCAGGATTAAAATCTGATTCTTGAGTCTTAGTCCCACTTCTATCACTGATTAAACTTGACACTTTTCGTTTAGTTTGTTGTTGTTATTAGTTTGTTTGTTAGTTTTTCACAAACAAGAGATGGGCTTGATATCGCTTTAAAGTAGGGTTAGCTGGATGATGAACTGGGAGACCTGACTTTTCAAATTGAGTTTTGGAGTCTCTGTTAAATGTATTATGAACATTTAACTAAACAATATTCAGAAGGAACATCTGTATAGAAAATACTGTTGAAGCCAAAAAGGAGTAGAAACACCACTTGAAAATTCCTGAATTGCATCTTACAGTAATTTCTTTAGGTTCTATACATTTCTATGTATTAATTCTGCTATGTCAAAAATCCTACATTAAGAGTGTTTGCCCTCCTAGTAATGGAGCATGGACATATGTTATCTGTGCTTACAAAGAAGGTTTCCCAGAGGAAGAATATTCAGATATCTCACTTATTCACATTTTCAAATAGTGGGCCACTTTTTCTATGTTAGGTAGCAAAGATATACTTCTCATTCACAATGAGGACTAGACTACCAGATCAGAGGTAAGCTCTCTTTCCATACAGTCCAGCAACATATATAACTTAGTGAAATAAAAGGCACAGTCTCCAATGTTTCAGTTCTGTTGTCAACTTCTTCAATCACATGTGCCCATATATCCCATTACCCATTAAAGAAATCATTTAGTTACTGATTTTTGTCTCCTCGAGGTCACTGAGAAAGTTTGTATGTAAGACATAAAAGAATTGCATGGGTATTTATTTCACTGTTGTACAAGAGTTCTTGCAATAATATGTTCCAAAGGCCTTTAGTAGGATCAAATTTTGTTAGACATCTTAGGTACTGAAAAAATCATAGAACCATTTGTATAGGAAGGCATGCCTAAAGGTCATTTAGCTCAACTTCCCAGCAATGAACAGGGAAACGTACACCTTGATCGGGCTGCTCAGAAGAGCAACAAGCCTGACCTTGAATGACTCCAAGGTACCCACTACCTCTCTGGGCAACCTGAAAAATACGGACAGATTCCAGTAAAAAAAGATTTACATTATGGGGGAAAAAATGTACATGAAAAATGCATAAAACTGATAGACTTTTACAGGCCACTTAAACTAGTACAAGAGTATCTCAAAAGAAGAAGGATCAAGGGAAATGAACATATGTAAAAAACTCAAAAAAACTGAATTTGTCCCCTGCCTGTATACTGACAACCACGGAGCAAGATCAGACTTGGTTAAATAGCCATAAAATACAAAACTTAGACTCAAAGTTAGCATGTGTCTGCATAAGGTCAACAAGATAAAATAAAGATCTTCACATCTCACAGGCATTCATTTTAGTGGCTGTATAGTAAAATACAAATTCTATCTTTGAAATTTGCTTTCTTGATATGTTTAAGCTGAGATCCCACCTGCATTTGCAGTGATATTCATTTGATCACAACATACCCTAGAAAGCTTGTGAAGGATTAGTCCTAACATGCCAACTCCCTGAGAGTTTTTAAACAAGTCTTTCAGTCATTTCTCTCAGGTTTTAATATTTAGTACTCATGTGTTGATTTCAAGTACCATTTCTATTAAAAAGAAATGAACAACAACAGCAAAACATAATCCAAGAAACAAAAATATCTGTTCCATTCAGAATTATTTTCTTTTAAAATCCCTGTCTGAGAAAAAAAATAGAAAAAACATTTTCAATTCAATATAACCTTTTCCCTTGTGTCACCAATTTCCTTTTTGGCTTTAAGAAATTAAATAAAAAATCCATTATTCCTTCATTTCTCTTTAATACCATGTGATTCGAGATACAAAAACAAAAAGGGCAAAAAAAAAACAGTAAAATTTGGCAGAAGAATCACTGCGAGAAATGAATTAGATAGTGAAAAGAATACCCAGAGGACAATAAAATATCACCTTCACCTTCTTCACCCTAAAAATAATAAATAAATAAATAAATAAACAGTATTCTAAGAACAAATCTGTATAAGCTTTGTACCAGTGTACTGTCTACATATGCATGATCAATGGCTGTAGTGAACGAAGTGAGTGACAGCGCTCTGCCTTAGATGAGTAGACAAGTGTTCAACACATGAAATGATGTGTGCTTTGCTGAGTAAGTATTGAAAATAAATGTTTGATTTAAAGCTGAGAGGGAAAAGAATGCAATCCAGTTAATTAATGTATTTTTCACTGTGGTCCTGTTTAAATGAAAGAATACTAGTCAAAACATAGTAAACTGTGGTGAAATACATTTTGCTCCAAATGAAGTCAGATCTTGACCTAATATTCATTTGTTCTGCAAGCTGTTTAAGAGTTACTGCAAATACTTGGAAAGTGGACAGCTGAGCACAAATATAAACTTTTATTTACATCTTTAACTCTTCTGTTCATCGTAGTATGATACTGTTTGCATCATACTATAGGCAAGGAAACCTCTTCTTTCAGCAGCTCATTCCCATGAAATGACATGTACAACAGATGGGGATAGAAATAATGTTTCAAATATGCAACAAATATTTATGTCTATGAGCATATCATCTGCTAAAAATCAGCCTTCAGCAGACTAAGAAAATTTTTCTACTGATTTGATACTTCTTTGAAGAAGGCATATCTTATCTCATGTTATTCTTCTGATGTGACATATGGTGTCACCTGATTCTAAGTACAATTAATAAAATGAATTCTTACAATTTCTGATATATATTTGCTATCTGTGATTATTTTTTATTAAATATGAAGGAGGTCACACTTTAATAGAGTATGGAGTACAACATACGTTTTACAGCCATCACATGCTGCTAGAAACTCAGTTATTAACTTCTGCAAGCAACTGAAGTTGCTTAATTTAACAATAAGTTAATCTTTTTTGTCACTAATTCATTTAGCATTGAATGAGTCTACAAATACATTATGATTGTACTACAACTAATGTGTGTGTGTTACTAAAAATGCAAGAAATGGGTTTCTGCAGCTTTCGGTGTGTTTTAAATGAAGAAAGAAAAGTCAAAGCCATGCCACAGTTGAAATATCATACTTTGCCTTGGTGACCACCACTGAGGGAAAACAACACTCTAATACCAGAGACTTTTTACAGCATATATATCTGAGTACTCTTCTGAAACCAGTGAATCAGCTGAAAACTTGCTAAAACAGATTGAGAGAATCAAACAGTAATAACAGACATTTAACACAGAGATAGTACTCACCACAGCAGGATCATGAATCTCTGCTTAAGTGATTAGAGACAATAGGAATCATCTGAAACAGAACAGGTTCTATTTGAATAGAGGGGAAACATTTTCACTGTCCAGAATCCAAAGAGGTTGTTTCCAGACACTACGCAGTCTCTGGTGTTGAAGGTTTTCAAGATCAGACTGGATCAAGTACTGAGAAACTTGATCAAATTTCATAGTTAGCCCTGCTTTGAGCAGGATTGTTGACTAGAGATCTTCCCATCTTATTAATTTTATGATTCTAATTAGAGATAATTAGGAAATGGACTTGAAAAGTCCGTGATGAACATCAATGTAATATCATCTATGGAACATACAATATATAGAGTTACTATTAATAGAAGAAATAAAGGACCCATCACAGAGGTCTTTGAAATTTGTGGGGTGCAGTTTTTTTCTGCATGAAGAGATTCAGTGACATACCTTTGCTTTATATGCCCTTCCATGTCAGATGCCAGTTTGTCAGACTGCCCCTCTGCTGCTATCAGTTGCATGGCATCAAAATATAACAGAATATTGCCAGGAAGGTTCAACCTCTACTGCCATACCAACAATAATCCACCTCTGAAATTGTAGACTAACATAATAAAACAGGAGAACTACTTTTGGAGCAGCTCTTGTAACATGAGTATAATCACTCTTAGTACAGATCACTTTCTGGTCTGTGGCTCCCTGCAATAACTCTGATATGAGATAGCATGCTGACAGCTATCTGCTAAATGTCTGATCCGTACAAAGACATCAACTACTTCACAGCCCTGCAGGATAACAGTGTATCTCTCAATCTAACATCTGATTAATGGACCACAGGACATCCGTAAATCTTTTTACTGACACATTCTGAGAAGACCACCTTAGTGGTAAGCAGCAATGAGGCTGATCTTACTGAGATCAAACTGGACCTTTTTTTTCTTACTGGTAAGTAAATCTAATGCATACAAATTCTCTTTGAAGTGACTGTGGATGTTTGTCAATACCTGCAGAGAAGATTAAATTAGTGACCATGGGATGTGTTTATTTTTTACCTCAGCTGCAAATAAAGCATGCAGAATATAAAAATCTCCCAGTAATTCCCTTTATCTTAGGTATATATGGTAAGGAATATATTTATAAATAGATTATGTATATCTTCTTGGGGTATGTGTATCTAATATGCAAAGAAAGCTTGATAACTTCATAATTTTTTATCTACCGACAATTTTTACTTGATTTTATTATTATGTCTCTAACTGATGTATATCAGCACATTTGAATTCTTTTCATGGAAATCCTGAGAGTCCTCCCATTTCAAAGGCCAAGATAGAAGTCTTCAAGATCCCTAATCTCAGGAGATCCACTCTAATCCACATAATGTACATTCTTTTGGAAAATATCATATTAATTATCATATTTTCATCTACCTGCTTTATATTGTAGAGCTTACAACTTAATACTTTGATCATTTATTTCTGATTTTTTATTTCATTGTCCTTTTTCTCTTTGTTATTTTTCTCCTTGTAAAAGATTTTTGTCAGGTGCTAGTAATACTTAGAAACATTCCAACTAAAATATACTTTTCAAAGTCTGATGAGAGTGAATAATACACAGCCAACCAAAACTTTATTCATAATCTGACTAATTATTTAGTCATAATGCTGTGTCTCCTTATTCTCCTCTTACTATTATTTTAAAATCTTCATTTTTTGGTGTGTACTTATTTAAAAAAAACTGTCCCTTGTCTGTGTACATAAATGAGTTATCTGATCACACTGGGATCATAATTCTAAATTAGGTGTTATTTGCAATTATACTAAATTGCAAGTTTATTAATAGGCAGAATAAAGAAGATAGCAATATATTCTAAGTTGTTTAGGGAAATAATAATTTCCTTTATTTGCTTGAAAGTGCCTCACAAAAAAAACCCACAATGATTAATAGCAAATATGAAAGCATGGAAGATTTAAATAGATTAAATACTTGGTTTCATAAAATAAAGAAGTATGGTTTGTCCTGAAACTGAAGGAATACAAAATAGAAGTCAGGCATCATGTAAAACAAGAAAAAAAACCCTACGCTCTGAATGTTTGCAGAGGGAAAGGGAAGAGAGGTGAGGCATTCCATGTAAAGAAAAACAAATACATTGTGATACAGAATAACAATATGGAGTGAAAGGATAAACATGAATCCACTTCCAATGTCACAACTGGACAAAAGCAAAATAACAAATTCAACACCACACAAAGAAAGACTAAAGATTATAACCTCTAATTAAGATAAGATGAGGATAGCCTGTGGAAAATAGGAAGTGTCAACTAAAATATGGCCTTACTCAATACACAAAGATGAGATCTGTGAAATACATATATCCATGCTCAGTAGAAATAAAATAATAAGACCACAGACAATGGAACTTGGAATGGGATGGCAAGTATACAAATGGCACTTAAAAGTGGGAAAATGTTAACAACACAAAGGAAAACACTGATGTAGATTAGGCAGAATAAATAAACATAATGTTGGAAAGTGTAGGTAAGTGTAAATCCATTGGCATCACAAGGGGTTCAGCAAATGTACTCACCAGCAATGGAGATATCAGGACTGTTATGGCAATATTTTACAGACAGGACATTTGACTTGAATGGAAATGAGTATTTGCTGATAGTAGAGTTGTTCACAAGATACTACTAAAGCTGGATGATTCTAAGTGCAAAGCCATTCCTGTTTTCCCAGAGTTGTTCTTTATCACAGACTTTCAAATCAAAATCAAATAAGGGTCACAACTTAGTGATGAAAAACTCCACGAATATGTAAAGACTTTGCAAACAAATATATGTCATCATGCAAACAGCTCTGTAGAAAAAAATAAGCTGAAGGGGGATTGTCCCCCTCAGCTTTTGTGAGGTCCCATCTGGAGCACTGCATCCAGGCCTGGGGTCCCCAGCACAGAAAGGTGCAGAGCTCTTGGAACAGGTCCAGAGGAGTGCCACTAAGATGATTGGAGGGCTGGAGCACCTCTCCTGTGAAGAAAGGTTGAGGGAACTGGGCTTGTTTAGCTAAGAAAAGGGAAAGTTCTGGGAAGACCTCATTGTGTCCTTCTGGTACTTGAAGGGAGTGTATAAATAGAAGGGGGACTGATATTTTACCCAGTCTGATGGTCACAGGACAACAGGAATGGTTTTAAACAAAGACAGAGGAGATTTAGGATAGAAGTTTTTCACACTGGAACAGGTTGCCCAGAGAGGGTTTGGATGCTCCATCTTTGGAGGCATTCAAGGCAAGGCCAGATGTGGCTCTGGGCAGCCTGATGCAGTGGTTAGAGTCTCTGTCCATGGCAGGGGGGTTGAAACTTGATGATCTTTGAGGTCCTTTTCAACCCAGGCTATTCCATGATTCTATGATAAATTAGATATACAAAATGATTGCACATTAATCTAATCTTTTTTCACACTTCATTTTTTTTTCATTTCCATTGCTAATTTCCCTTTTTTTTTTTTTAGGAACATACATTACAAGGATAAAATGTAAAATTAGATTTTCAGATAAAATACTTCCTTTCTCTTTTGCATATTCTCCATTCATGTAACATTTTATATCATGGAATCATAAAGTCATAGATTGGCTCAGATATCAAGTCTCAGAAAACTTTATTCTTAAATAAAAATTATATTCTCCCTCCTTACATTTTCTATAGCAAAAGAAGGCCCTTTCTGTATCGTACTGGAAAGTTTAACTATGAATGTTTAGAAAACTCTTGCCAACTGCATACTCCTTTTTGCAAATGTGAAAATGCATTAGTAATATCAATATAATGAGGCAAGAAGAGAAATAATAAGATGTTGAAGACATGAAAAAAGGAACATATAGTTCAGCCTTAGTATTTCCCCTACAAATTATCTCGGTTCATTCAAAGTATACTGTGGGGGTCAAATTGACAATCATTTTAGTACCTTGAAGTGAAAAGCTTTCACAGTGTTAAAAGTTAATGGTTAACTTTTAATCATCAATCCTTTAACACTGAACATGCTCTAATTCAACTGTAACCTGCTTACTGAGAGGCCAAAAATGAACATGCAAATGAAAAGTGTAAGAACATATTCTTTTCTTACTATTCTCTGGGTTAGTGTTCTACATAAATTATTTTCCTTCATATTCGTTCAGTGTAATGCCAGTGTCTATATCGTGTGCTGATACAGCAAAATCTTGTGCTGAAATATTTAAAATAAATAACAGAACAAATTAGTCAACAGAGGCACTGAAATCAAGATGACTTGCTTTTCTTGTGTTTGTTCCCTCCATTGATGATTCATTATATTTTTATTTTCACTAAAAAGACATCTCATCTTTCAGAATACTTTCAAACATACGATTAGTTCAATCTCTGTCTTAGAGTATCTTGTCCCCCTAAAACAATGCCCTAACTAGCTTTTTTTGTACTTAGTATTGTGCTTTTTTTTTTTTTCCCCCATGTCTAGAAGGTAATGGAGAACAGACTTAGGTCCGTGAATCTGAAATTTGTGTTCTAACGATTTCTGCATCTAAATACTATTCTGATTGTTCATAAGTCTTTCTCTAACTTTTCCGAATTCCTCATATATGGTTATTTATTACTAACATTCCATACATTGTATGATCCCCACACTAACATTGCAGCTTAGCTGCACTAGTACATTAAACATTTTGAAAACATTCTCTAGCACTGAGATCAGTTGACAAAGAACAGTTCATGTGAAAAGCTCGTGAACTTTCTCAACATCTAAAACAGAATGGTTTCATTTAAGTTGTCTGCTGAGTATAACTCCTGGATCTCCTTATGGGCTGAACTACATTAAGTAATTATTTGGGAAAAGACAAACTGGCATATGACAAACTTGTGCCACATTTTAACAGTTTATACTACAGCTGATGAGGTTCCATTGCCTGAGAATATTCCAAAAGCTGTTTAATTTAAAAAAGATAAAGCCTCAGTATACTACAGTTTAGTTCAAAATATTATGGACATACATCAGCTTTAGAATCTGTTATCTTGTTTGCTGATTCCTTTCTTTGCGCTACTTTGCACTTATTTTTGAAAAAGTTGTCACTGTTTCTTTATGATTCCTTTGTTTTGTCTCAACTAGCACTTCTTTAAGACTACAGTATCTATGAAAACTTGTATTTTCAGTGATGTTAAAAGCATCTTTGTGTCTAAATTTGTCAATTCTCCTTGACCTTTTCTTAGAAATCACTACAAATGTATCCATGTTTCTGTTTGTTCTTTCTTTTTCTTCTCCTTCTTCCCATGAAAACATACATTTTTCAATTGTAGCTTTTTCCTTCAATGCATCTGACTTTTGCTTACGTCTCTTCCTGTGTATACCCATCCTTTCCACTTCTTCATAAATGGGAACAGAATAATTGACACTTCAGCTTTTTGGCTTGGTTATTCACCATGATATACTTCATTAAATTATCAAATATTTCTGGTGAGCTATGTTTCCATGATCATGGAAATTCTACTGATACTTTGTTTATTGGTGTGTGTCAAAATTATTGATTTGGTTAACTGCATGAGAAATAAAGACTTCAGGGTTTTGTGATCAAGTGGTAAATTGGTTTTCTAGTTACTTAGTTTCAATAAAAAAATAAAAAAAAAAGTGAAGATTCAAGGTACCTTATCACAGTCTCATTATGTAAATTTCCAGGGTCCTACTGGACTCCCAGCCTTTTTTGCTTATCATTCTGTGAATAAGCTGTCAGTTTTTCCTGCATGTACTTATTCAGTTGCATATAGTGTGCACTATATTGTTCACTTTTTCAGGAAAACTAGCAAACAAGATATTGTTAGGATGACATTTTATGATATATATTATTTTTTTTTTTGCTAGGCTGCTCCTTAGTTATCCGTTTTCAAGTCTGTTATGATTCACTTTGTTGATCTCCTTGAAACTTCTGTTGACCAGCATAGACTCCAGGGGTTCTCCACACATCATAATCCAGCAATTAGACATCAAAACATTAACTATCGCTATTTTAAGTTGATAGACTGTCCAGACTTAAAACAGTCTAACAGTTCATACATTCACCATAAATGTAGTTGTTAGAATAATATTCTTCAGTCTAGAAGAGATAACTGAAGATGAACATGATGGAGGTCTTTAAAATTAAGACTAGTAAGATAAGTTACTTGGGAAATATTTATCTAATGAAATACAGTAGCATCACAATGGTTTGACAGCCAAAAATATTTGTCATATTTTAACATCTTGATCATCCGATCTGCTTACAGTAAAAATAAGGTGAAATTATCAACATAAATTATCAGCTATTGTTTGGACTAAAGCTGCTGAGAAACATGGTTTTGAAGTTTTGCTTTATTAGTTTTTATTTCTTGTTTAATGATGAGAAGCTCTTCTTCAGAAAAGAAAAAGAAAGACGAGATTTTCTTTGCAAGCAAGAGCTAACTTATAATAAGTTGCTGTTTTAAGTGCATCCCGTTGTTAGGGTAACTGAAGTTCTAAAAATACTTTAAATAAAAAGGACATCACCTTAAAAGCTTCTCAAGTAGTCATAGCAACAGTATGTGTTAGACTAAAAGCAGTTCATAGACATCTTTTTTCCTCCTGACCTTAAGCTTTAAAAAAAATCATGTTATCAATTTCTTTTTAAAAAAAAAAAAAAAACCACATGCATTTATCTAAAGTCAGATGAAGTCCAAATGAAGAACACGCTGAATTATCACTAAGTATTTCATGCATATGTAGGCTTTAAAGATTTTTATATTTTTTTGTATTTCCAGAAAGTGTGCCAAAATAATACAGGATTACAAGTGGTCATAAAAACAACTGAAAAGATTTTTTTTAATTTATTTAAGATTTGCTTTAGGGTATCATAATAAATACATGTGAGTTGTTTTCATGCATACACATAATTGCTGTATTTATTGGGCGGAATTATTTTCTCTGTTTTTGTTTGCACGCTTGCTATTTGTTGTTGCTTTTTTCAAAAAATATGTGCTAATGTGATTTTATCCTCTCTTTACTGTTAAGGACATACATTTCTCCTCTATAAAGATAAGCATTACTGGAACTCAAAGTGTTTTTGCTAAACACTAGGATTACTCAAAAACAGTGGGTTTCTCCTGCAGAATATTGACCTGTCTGTGCACTTCTGCTCTATATTACTTTTATGGGTAAATGTGTAAAACAGCTTTATCTTCATGCATGTATTTAGATAGCTGTATAAGATCTGCCGTCTTATAGATAGAATTAGTATTACTTTTTATTTTTGCTAGTAGCCAAAATAGCTAAAAGAATAACAGGGGTGTGAAACCTTCTGGCACTTCATTAACAGAATTGTTAAAAAAGGCCTTAATTAAATCTTATTGAAGTTAGCATACCCATTGTTTTCAATAACACTTGGATCAGGCTTAAAATCATTTTAGTTACCAGTGTATCAACAAAACAAATGTTACAAAATTACAGTTATCGCTGAGAACTTGAAGATAATGGAATTTCATCTGTTACCAAAGGCCTAATTTGGCATGCAAATCCTTATTAATGGTGATGACAGATACACAGCAAAGAATACAGCTTGAAGATGACAGCTCAGGTTGCAATTGCATGAATAAAATTAGAAACATCTATTTTCTTCTCCAATTTTAGTAGATATGTTACTAATAGGAAAACTAATTACTAAACATAAACTGAAAAATCAGTACTTACTATAGGTTCTAGCACACTCATGTTGTGAAGGTAACTGAAATTTGTCAAGGATCTTTCTTTTCAATAGATACATGATAGTAATGTGTCATCTTTTTCAAAAAGTTTATTGTTTTTACCATGATTTCTAGCCTGCGGGACATGATAACCAGCATGGCCAAAGAATTACTGACTTGAAAATGTGATAATATGTAATTCCTATACAGTCAAGAAAAAAATACTTACAATGTATTGTGGAAATTTATGTCTTCCAGGCTGACAGTACATTTCTGAAATCTTCCACAAGGAAACTCAAAGGAATGGAACTAGATCAATTTAGGAAGAAGCAGTGTCTTATTTCCCACTTCAATCCAAATTCATAGATGAATGCTCACATCCAGTTCTACAAAACAAAACACAGTGTCTTCAGTGTCAATGGCAGGTACACTTCTGCTTGAGTACCTCTACAATCACCCTTACAAGGAAAGAAAAAACATTTTTGCAAGATGATTAAATGAGGCTACCAAACAGAAACTAGGAGATTGGGAAAATGGTTTTCTGATCCATTCTGGATAAGAAATCTGTGCTTATTTTGTGCTGGATTAAGCATAGAATAAGCAAACACAATTCTGTCTAATGGAATGATTAAGTATTTAAAATGATGTTTTAATTCAATCAATTAAAAGTATAAACAGCATGAGTTTGATTGAATCAGATTTAAGAACTACACAGAAGCCAATGTGGTTGTCAGCAGGGGTGAAAAATTCATGTATCACCTACACACAGCTTGAATCTCATATTTCTCAATTAGATATTACAAACAACCTACTCTATCACAGAAGGATAGCTCTTGAGTAAGAAAAAACACAGCAAAGCTTTCAAAATATGTGCAGTTAATTAAAATTCAGGCATTTGGCAACCACTGTCAAATACTTAATAAGTATGACAGCTTGATTAGCCTTTATTTGTTCTGTCTTCCATAGACAATTTCAAAAAAAAATGCTTAATAGATTTAAGATTTAAATATGCTTTTAACAGAATAGAAATATTTAACACAGTAGATTAATAGAATGTCTGTCTTTTAAGAAAATATATTTTTATATTCAATAGATGCATTCCTAAAAACTAGCAGAATAGAAATAACAATAAATATTCAACTACTGTTAATAGTGGATAGAGTACTAAAGAGTTAGTAACAAAAGCAAACAAAAACATCCAATTGCAATTCTAATACGAAATAGCTTTTATCATATCATACACTTTTTTCTGTGGCAATTTAACGTGTTAATGTTAGGGCAAGACTTTCCAGAGGTGTTCAGTTCTGGTCTAACCAATTAGCTAGATCCATGATAAAAATTGTTGCCTTTAAGACAATTCAGGTTAGAAGGAAACCTGGTAGACAACTAAGCTGCTTTCAAAAACATGTTTTATAAACAGACACAAAAACATAAAAACAAAAACCAATAAATTTCATATTAAAATGCAGGCATACAATTTCATTCATAGTTATACAGGGACAACTTGGTTACTGAAATAAATTGATATAGATGCAGCAATTTCCAAACCTTAGTCAATGTACATCTGCTTAAATATAAAGCGGTTGCATTGCCTTTAGGCTTCATTGGAACAATTGTTTGTTAACCCATTTTAGCAATTTATCTTTATAACCTTTTCAGGTGGCTTCAAATTTCAGATGTTCTTTAAATTCTTAGCATCATACTTATTTTTTTCTTTAACATAAAGATTTGATTATCCTAATTACATGATTAAAATCATATAATGTTTAAGAACAATATAAGAAATATATGCATGTAAGAAAAGAGCATAGAAAAAAATAGCATTCTCTTCTTGTTTCTTCTCATTTCTTATTGTTGTTTATCAGCTCTGTTCCAATAGTACGCTAACTTTATAAATAAATAATTAAGAATATTTAATGGACAAGTAATATTTAAATCATTCAAAGTGTAGAATATTTTTTACCTTGAAATGATACTAACATTTTAATATAAATATATTTATTTTCATCTCCCCAAAGAGCTGACGTTTTAATTTCCTAATTAGCTCAGTACAACTAAACAGACAAAATGTTGTGTGCAAATTTAAGAGTTTTTCAATAAAAGAATCAATGATATTAAAATATACCCTTTCATAAGACTTTAGCAGAGAAGGTGTTTTGGACATGATGGAATCCAGTAAATCAGTAGTGTGCAATATTACCTGAAAAAAAACTTTCTGAAAGAATACTTTTGGGAAGAACACTATATATAAATTTTGCTTCAACCACTTATAAGATTACATTTTTGAGTGGAAAGTATCATAGAAGCAATCTCATATAATATGAATATTAATTCACAAGTCAAGTCCCATTGCGAGACCAGTGAAAGGTTACTGCATATGCTGTATTAAAGGAAATAAATTTAGAAAAGGCTTTGGAAACTTCAGCTTCAGTTACAGTGCAGTTACATTGTAACTGCAGGCAGCTATAGGTCTATAAACATACTCTGAAAAACTTCAGAGAAACAAATTGTTCATATTTTTTACTAGTGGAGCATTATAAGAACTAGTTTCACATACACAAAGATAAGCTCCTACTTGATTATGTCACTCCTGTTCTAGGAATCTCATAACTTTTTGCAAATTGTAACCAAAATTTCTTCCATGAAGAAGCATTTTCAGCCTCCTCAACTGACCGCTGTGTAACTTGTGATTGCATACATCAGAAAAAAAACACCATGTTTCTGTTCCTCTGACTGGGAAATGAGATTTCATTTCAGATTTCACTTCAAGAATATTTACTTAATGAGTACTTAAACAGTCACATGTTATGTTTTATAATAAAAAATGTTAGGACTGTGCCTTACAAGTCCATGAGCACACCACCGTTCATTGACATAATGCTGAAAGAAGCAGCTTCCTAGCCTGCTTAAGCACTTAGTTTCTTTTTTATATTCTACTTTTTGCTCCTATCATATCCTGGCTTTGCTTATTTCCCCAGTACTACTTCAGGTTGTTGAGTCCTATGCCAGTTTCCTGTTCTAATTAATGTTCCTGATGACCATGCCTGAAACCTAACAACTTGAGTGTCCTGCAAAATAATGGAATCTTACCTCATCCTGCCAAACAGATTCATAGGCTTCGTATATTTAGTAAGGACTCTGGTTCCTTCAGGCCCAGCTGATTGAAATCCAGAAGCCACATATCATGTTTCACTTCAGCACTGTTATTTCCATTTTTGTAAAAGCTTCCTTATTGCTTTGGCCTTGTAATTTTAATATAGATTGCTAGTAATTTGAAATTTTCTCATTAAATGTCTTTTTTTTTTTTTCCCCTGGTACAATCACTGGTTTATATTTGGTTTTGTTTATGCTTTTTGTTTAAATTTTAAATGATTTTATTACCTTTTAATATGACAATATTATAACCCAAAATTTCAAACAGATGAGGAGTCTTCACTTATTATTTCAAACCCACTCCACTTAGTTCTCTAGACCTTGAGGTCTATGTTGAAGTGCAATGTAATGGTAATCCCTGAAAGAATATTTATGGGCAGCAGAGATCTATTTATAAGACGCTTATTTTGCTTGTGTTTTATTTTAATCCTCAACATTTAACTACCCCATAAGAGCTTCAAACTGCATGTAAATTAATCTCCTCAGTGAAACATAAAGCTGTCACAGACAACCTAATTCTACACTTCTCACACCTAATAGCCCTTTATTTCCCATATACCTCATATGGTGGTATTTCATGATTGTAAGTTTTACTCAAAATCAGCCCTGCTCAGCCTGGATTCCAAGGTGGAAGAGGATATAAATGAGCCCTCATTCACCACATTTCATGGAAGATGACTGTGTACTTTAAGACAAAATCTATGTTATTTTGGAGTGCTGCAATTGGTCATCAAACTGCCCAGAAATCTAGATGTATAGGTATATATTAATTATCCACATGTGATTTTGAATAAAGGAATTACAGTTTTTAAATCTGAATTTCCCCCTCCTGACTGTTTCAGTAGAAAATACAATGCCTATATATATATATAATTGTATATATTGTGTATATATATATGTAATAACTGAGCTTATTCTTAAAGCAAAAAAAAAAAAACACCAAACAAATATTCTCAACTGTACCAGCTTGATTAAAGTTGATGATGGAAAAAAAAAATCTTTACTGATGATGAAGTATTCAAATTACTACAACATCTTTGAAAGGAGATAACACAATACATCTTTGCAGGTTAGACTTTAGGTGCAAGTGTATAATTTATTAAAATTGACAAAATGATCAATTATGAAACCACTTTCCAGGGCAGGCATAACTAATCTGATATTCATAACGACTTTTAGCATGGCTAATACAACCTGGACATTTTTTGTGTACGTTTTGGTGTGATGATCTTCAGGATTTATGTGATTATTTCCTACTATAGTTGGGTGAAATCTGTATTTTCACAGTTCACAGTGAACATCCTAAACAGCATGAAATACCATTCTAGAGAGCTCACATTATTGCCATCTATATACCAAATCAGAAAAATCCTGTTTTTTGTCTGCAATGGAAATTCTGTGTTAAGCAATTTTTCTGCAAAGTTGAAAATATACTCCAAGAGGTCTTCATCTGCAGGCTTTTGGAAACCTTATCATTTTTCTCTCGTGTCCATTCTGACTTCTGGATCTCTAAACATTTCTGTCGAGTAGGCTCTCACAGATCTAACGCATGAGGAGGGTTGGACGAGTCCCAGCTGGCCATCAAGTGCACATCCCCTGCCTGCCTACCCCGCTTATCAAGGTCCCCCTAAGCAATAGGTTTGAGGTGCTGGAAACTGATGAGAAGGTGAGTGGGAAAGTGAGGGAGAATCTGTCTATGAGGAGGACAAGGGTGAGGCAGTCATCCCCATACCTTGAGACTGCCTCTGCCAGAAAAGACAGAAGGGTAATTGTGGTAGGCAATTCCCTTCACAGGGGAACAGAGGGCCCCATATGCAGACTCAACTCATGCTGCCTCCCTGGGGCCCAGGCTAAGGACATCACCAAAAAACTCTCAGGTCTGGTTCATTCCTCTGATTATTATCCATTATTGACAGTTCAGGCAGGCAGTGATGAAATGGCTCAGGGAAGCCTGCAAACTATCAAAACGGATTTCAGGGGTGCTCTACAAAAGTTTATTGTTGGAAAAAATAAAAGGAAACAAATTGCATTTACTGATAAAAATCTCCCTTCTAAAATAAAGACAGCAGCTGATTTTAAAAAGTTCTGGCTATAAACTGAACAGTAAAATCAAGAATGATCTAAACTAAAATAAAATAAAAGGTGTTTAATGTAACACTGACAAATAAGGAGATGACTGAATGTCACGCTGTTCTTGAAAGATTGTTAGACTTTTCAGTAACAATAAACTGCTTGAATTGCAATCCAACGTTATAAGACAGTTTATTTTAAACATTTCAGTGTGATTTTTTTTTAAGTAGAAAAGTAAAATTATACAAGTTTATCTTAATTGTATTTCATTTTTCATCTGTTATTTTCTCCCAGAAAAAAAAATTCTGTAAGGACATATGCCATTGTCTCCAAGCAATTCTAAACTGTCGATTTCTATGGTGTGAAATGCATCAAAACACCTCATGCTGAAACACATCTAATAGCACAGTATGAAGCTCAAGGAAACATTTTTAGTTAGGACAAAGGTCACTCTAAGCATTGGTGCTTTTATTCTGACACCAGTTGAGTTCCTTACAGGATCAGCTGTTGATGTATTATCACTGAAATGTACCCAAATTATCACCAAAAAACTCCTCAAATTTAAACTACCAGCATCATATATAAAAAAAATATATATATATAAGCAGTTGTAACATGCTGTTCAGAAAATTTTGTATATTCACTGAATATACAGTGAATATTCCATTTAGGTGCAAATTCTATCCAGATTTGTTGAGGATAAACAACTGACATGGTACTTATTTCATTCTGTGGGTCTTATGCAAATGATTAACTAGTATAAGAGATACTGGACAACTAATTATAAATACATAGAGAAAATCCCTCTGAAAGGGGCACAGACAGGATTCCGAACCAGTAAAGCAAGTTACAGCTTGTTTCTTCCTATTATTTCCAATTCCTTTCTTAGCTTATTAATAATAATTAAAACTTGTAGCATTTTCTGAACTTCAACAAGGAAAAATAATAGTAAACAGATCATTTCATCATTGTGGCTCCAGAGATCTTCCACTAATTTGTAAAAAGAACATAAACATTTGGACGCCAAATTCTGGTTTGTTAAGCTATTCAAACTCAATATAAATGAAAACATTAAGTTTAAACTTAGGAAACTGAATACGGCTTTTTATATTTTGCAGGTTTAGAACACCAGCATTCTATTATGAGTGCTGCCACAAATAATTATGTATCTAATTAAATTTAGCAAGTCATTATATGTATTTCAGAACATATGTCTCCTCATATGAAAACCCTTCTGAAAAAGCTGGCATTTACTAGCTATGTAGTAAAGACTTCATTAGCACCTCTATCCTCTGTGTGTACCAAACTTATGTTGATGCAGCTTGATTTTTAAAATAATATACAGCTTTAAAATAAATAAATAATAAACAACAAACACTTTAAAGTATGCATACGGCCTATTTATTCACTCCTGTGTGTATAAACGTACTTAATATATATTTAAGGTATTTTTTAAAAGTCCAGTGTTAAAGTTGAATCTTAGTTCTTTCCCAGGTAAAGATATCTATCCATCTTCAGAATGCTGGGGATCTCTTACTTCCAAACATATAAAATGTTGGTTTTGAATGTAGTAGGCTTTATACAACCAGTCTGTAGATATGACATTTTTTAATTTTCCAGTCTGAGCATGTATGAGATCTGGGAGGAGAAGGAAGTGATTCCCTGGAAAACAGACACAACTTTGGAATTCTACCTGTAGGACAAGATGATGTAGGAGAATTAGGAGTGCAGTAATGGTTCTAAGACTATGCATGGGTAAGAACAATTAATTTTCTCTCTTCATGGCCCAGTGTCAGTTCTACTGACAGAACCTCTGTTCCTCCTGTCTTTATATTAACTATGTATGTGTCAACACAACACTGTATGCTCCCTGTGCCAGAAAGGAAGATGAATCAATATTATATATATGTAAGTTTTTCTTGCCCTGCAAACAGCTAGACTTGTTTCTTATTTCATTTTCAATGAATTTTTTCTAGCACATCTTCCAGCGGTTCACTGAATTTTCACAGCTTATTCTTCCAGACAATGGAGAAAAAAAGTAAGGATTTTTTTTTACAGTTGCATTTCCTTGTATTTCAGATTTCTAAACACTTTTTCTTCAGATTAATCCTAATCATTTGTTTCTCTTACATCAACTTTTTAACACCTTGCCCTGCAGCCATTCATACGCAGCTTTTTCTTGCAGTACATACATTCTTCATTTCAGATAAGCAAGTAAATTATCTCCTCTACTGATACAAAAATTGTTTCCTAGGTAGAGCCTAACACTTTAGGTTAATTGCTCTGCAGTATGCAAGGAAAATGGGAGAAACACAGAGGAGTTTGCTATGCATCCACCTGGACAGAAAGGCTCATGATTAACAAGCATATGATCAGAGTTACACAGCTGATGTGCCTCAGCAATGACTTATTACTGCAGGCATGGGGTTAGTTAAAGAAGTTTGTCTCTCACCCCAAAGCCTATTCAAGGGTCCATTACCAGCAAATGCTGGCTGATAAGCAGTCAGCACGATCACAGGAGCTGCAAAGGGAACCCTGCTGTGGCAGCAGCTCACTGTGCAAAACCCTGCCAAGCACCAGAACTATTTTTTGTACAGAAGATAACACCTGGCAGTATCTTTGCTCTTTGAACCAGCAGCAACATCTGAGCCTTACCTGCCTAAAATATTAATAAAAGGAAGGTGGAGGATGTTTTTAGTAATGATAAAGTTCAAGCTGTGTAATTATGCTGGCTTAACTTCTAATTTCTTTTCTTGACGCTAATAATGATGTGGTATTCTTTTACAAGCTATAAACAATTTGCTTGTTGAGCAGATAATGACACTGGTTTTTTTTCACAGAAAACACAAAAATGTAAAAATAAATAAGAGAGAACTGCTATCAGTAACAAAAGACTTTACTCAAGATTGTAATTCTGATCAAAGCAATGTTATTCATAACACCCAGATGGCACATATCATATTGAGTATAATCAGAAATATAGTAAGACTGGAAACTAATTTCAAATGTTGAGTAAGTGTTTAGCTGGGGACACCTCTGAGTCTCATAAGATCCCAAGAGAAAATCTGAATACTAATTTTCAGTTGCTCCAACAGCACTGGGACACAGAGGAAAAAAATAATGTCGGAGAAGAATTAGGGTGCAAGCTAACAAAAATCCCAATACACTAATTAAAGAGTATATGTAACATGATTCTCTTCTCGAGCTTCTGCAGAAGTACTGTTTTTATTGAGGCCCCAGTCAGACAAGAAACTTGAGAAAAGACGCAACGAATTGCTGGATGACATATTCTTAATTTTCAGCGATTAGAACACATAAAGCAAACAAAGATGATGACAGAGCCTTCATTTGAGATAAAGGCATTATAGAGCTGTCACAGTTTTATGACTTTTTGTTATTGGCATTCCGCATCATAACATCATGTAGTGCATTGGGAGTTAAAGAGTTAATGCTCCAGTTCCATGAATCATCAGTAGTTCTGGGTATACCTGTCTCAGAAGAGAAGAACAACTACTTGCCTCACAGGACTTTGCATTATTTCGGATTTTTCCATTTTCCACTCAGAGGGAAAGATTAAACTGTTGGCAAGTCACAAGATCACTCTCTTCCCTTTTGGGTCATCTCAGCAGGGGGTGCTCCCTAGCCAGCTCTCCTTCAGCATTAGTCTAAGGCCTTCAGTCTTTGGACACTCTCTCTCATTTTATCTGATTTATTAGCTAAAATTCCAATTATGTTGTGTTATAACAGATCTGGTACCCACAAAGTCACAAAAGCCAAAAAACAGTATTTTTTCAACCTGGAACCTTCTATGACAAGGTAGTTAGTTATTTTCTCAATGTGCTAGAACACTTCTTCCAGCACTTAAACTTCTTAAAGGAAATAAAGAATGTTTTCTTGAAAGAAAGATGTTTAAAATTGATTTAAACCACTTGATGTTCCTAGTACATAACACTTAGAGCCTGAGTCTCATTACACAGTTATTTTTCCCTCCACTGACAGTCTACCAAATATAAATGGATGAAAAGAACTGTGGAGAGGCAAAAATGGCTTTTTGAGAAGAAAGAGTAAACATTCAGTTTTGGTCTTACCAACCAGGATAAAATATTTGGATTTGGTCTTGCCCTAACACTCAGGATGTGACTGTGGTACAGAGAACTGTACTCCTGGATCCACAGATACATAAGGCAAAAAAAAAAAAAAAAAGAAAAGCCCAAGTCTGCTTTGTAGTTAATATAAGTGCATACTAAGGTATGGTTAGTCCTAGAATTTCACATCATAATTACATCTGACTGCGATTAATATTACAGTGTGATGCCTTCCTCCTTCTTACCCTTTTTTCAAGATCATCAGTAAGGCAAATAAGAGCAAAGTTTTCTAAATGTGATAAGTGAACAACAAAATCTTTGCAACAGACTTGCCAGTGTAGTGCACAAAAAATATGAGGCAAAATTCAAACATTAACATTTAATTTTTCGAGAGACAGATCGTCTTTAAGAACTTGAACAGAATCAACCTCAAATTCAGTCACTTCCCTTTTCTCCAATTTATATGGAAGAAGACTGAAAATAAAGAGCACTGATCATACTAAACACGTAGGGGGTGGGGAAGGAATGGGGAGTTACGTCTCAGGTGGAGATTTTTAGAGCAATTAAGGCCCAACGGTCAAGTACATCCTCAGCAATTTTGTAGACGATACAACAGAAAGAAGGAGTGCCATCCAAAAGAACTTGAACAAGGACAAAAGGTGGGCCTATGTGAACCTAACAAGGTTCAACAAAGCTAAGTGTAAGGTGGTACACTTGGGTCAGGGAGATCCCAGACATGCCTTCAGTTTGGGAGAAGAATTCCTCAAGAGCAACCACACCACAAAAGACTCAAGGGGCCTGGTAGATGAAATTTTAACATAAGCCAACACTGTGCACTTCACAGAATCACAGAATAATAGGGTTTGGAAGGGACCTCTAGAGATCATCGAGTCCAACCCCCCTACCAAAGCAGGTTCCCTACACCAGGTCACACAGGTAGGTGCCCAGGCAGGTCTTGAATGCCTCCAGAGGAGACTCCACAACCTGCCTGGGCAGCCTGTGCCAGTGTTCCATCACCTGCACTGTGAAGAAGTTCCATATTTGTGCAAAACTTCCTATCCCTCAGTTTGTGATCATTTCCCCGCATCCTATCAACAAACACTGCTGAGAAGAGTCCAGCCTCATCCTTTCGCCCCATGCTCCTTAGATATTTATAGATGTGGATCAGATCCCCTGAGTCTTCTTTTTTCCAAGGCTGAACAGACCTAAGTCTCTCAGCCTTTCCACACCCTTGTATCTTTTGCGGCCCTTCACTGGACTTATTCAAGGAGAACCCTGTCTTTTTTGTACAGGGGAGCCCAGAACTGGACACAGTACCCCAGGTGTGGCCTCACCAGGGCAGAGTAGAGGGGGGGACCACCTCCCTCGACCTGCTGGCCATGCTCCTTTTGATGTAACCTGGGATGCCATTGGCCTTTTTTTACCACCAGGGCACACTGCTGGATCGTGGCCAGGCTGTAATCCACCAGGACACCCAGGTCCCTCCTCAGAGTTCCTCTCCAGCAGGTCATCAACTAACCTTTACCAGTGCATGTGATTATTCCACCCTACGTGCAAGACTCTACACTTGCTCTTGTTGAGCCTTATCTGGTTCCTCTCTGCCCAACTCTCCAGCCTGTCCAGGTCTCACTGAATGGCAGCACAGCCTTCCAGTGTGTCAGCCACTTGCAGACAGGAAGGGCGCCCTGGGCTGCATCAAAAGAAAAGCGGCCATCAAGGTGAGGAAAGTCATTTTCCTCTCTATTCTTCCCTCACGAAGCCCCATCTGGAGTATCATTTCCAGGTCTGAGGCCTTCAATGCTTGAAAGTTATAGAGCCATTAGAGCACATTCAGAGAAGGACCCTAAAGATGATCGGAAGGCTGGGGCATCCCTCCTATGAATACAGGTTAAGGCAGCTTTTCTACTCCAGCTCAGAGAAGAGAAGGCACCGGGGAGACCTTATTGAGGACTTTCAGTACTTGAACTGCATTTGTAAATGGGAGGGAAATAAACTTCTTACACAAACAGATTTTGATAGGACTGGGGTAATGGCTTTAGACTAAAAGAAGGGAGATTAAAATTAGATATTAGGAGGAAGTTTTTCACTGAAAGGAAGGTGAGACACTGGAACAGGTTCCCTAAAGATGTTGTGGACGCTCCATCCCTGGTGGTGGTTAAGGCAAGGTTTGATGGGGGCACTGCACTGCCTGACTTAGCATACGGCAACACTGCTTGTAGCAGGGGGGTTAGACCAAAATGGTTCATAAGGTCCCTCCAACCACAAGCTACTCTATGAAGGGTATATCCTGACAAACCACCAGGATTAAAACTTTTTAATTTTTAACTTTTTAAAACTATTTAATGACCATAGCCTGTCTCTTCTGCTTTCATGCATGATTCATTCACCTATCAGTATCTAGTTCACTGCTTAGCTTAACAGTACTTAAGTAATCTACTATCATATGTTCTGTCATTAAGAGTTACCTGGCACTCCTCCCATTTGTTCAAACATCTAGAAACATCACAGTTTCAGCACTGAGAAACACATCATCTGACACACAGATATAGACGAACAAAAGCATTAAGATATAACTCTGTTCCAGAACCCTCCCCATATGGGTTAAGCTACAGCACTCAAATTACAGGTGCCACTTAATTCAAAATATATTAAAATTACTATAGAGTATTGGATTTACTTTTCTTGTGGAATGACACGTATTTATTTGTATATATGCTTTCCTGTTGCACCTGAGAAATATAGCTCCTACTAGTTACCATGGTTGCTGCCTGTAATCTTAATAAACTTCTTAAAGTGTTTTGAAGAGCACACAGGAATACCACGCTAGGCAGTCTGCCAGCTGGAAGGATATTATAAAATACTGCACTTGCTCACCAGGGGTTTCCCCACAATATCTCCCCAGCTGGCATCATGCTCTGCCAGACAGAAACTTCTAGGAGGGCAACACTATACCTGATACTGTCAGATTTGATCTCACAGTAGGGGTGGGAGCACCCCATGAAGAGTTTTTTAACAATATCTTCAAGCCTAGATGTGGCTTTAGTTTTCTTATAGCTCCCTGTGCTTGAGAGAAATCTGTCTGTTTTAAACAGCAATAATGCAAGAACTGAATTTTTCCTTGGATTTATAGAAACCTCCACAGAATAATAATTCTGTAACTGTAACACTAGGTTTAGGAATTTAAACTTTAATATTACCAGAATAAACAAGATAATATTGTACTTCAGCAGTGATCTGTAATGCAGATGTCAAATAGTGTCACAGAGTTATATCTAGATCTGTGAGTGTCCATGATGGGGACAGCAGGCACACAGGCCCACCAGCTCCCCCCAAAAAAGGGGAGGTGGGAGAAGGGGTTCAGCAGTTTATGGGCCCATTTGGCCCAGTTCTGTGACTAATGCAGCAGGGGGACCCACAGACCCTGGGAAAGCGGGGGAAAGAGGAAGGGTAGAGAGATGGACCTAAAAACAAAACATCAACAAAGATCTGAGGAGGCAAGCTAATATACTAAATAAGATACCAGAATGCAAGATGACACAATATAATAAAGTGTAATTGGAATTTAGACTAATAAGTCAAATAAAATGAGAGAGTGTGTGTCCAAAACCAAAGGCCTTACTCTAATGCTGAAGGCAAGATGGCTGAAGAGCACACGCTGCCAAGAGAAGCAGCAAAAGAAAGGCAGTCTTGAGACTTCTGAGTAGTTTTATTTTTTCCCTCCAAGCTGAAATAAGGAATGCAAAGTCCTCTGGGACATGTAGTTCTTCTCTGAGAGCCAGGTACATGGAAATTCATCAGTCCACAGAACTGGAGCATTAACTCTTTAACTCCCAGTGCTTTACATGACATTATGATGTGGAATACCAAGAACAAAAATCATAAAACCATGACAAATAGTTACCTCAGATTCCACTGGTCTAATGAATATTAATTTCACAGTCTTTTCATAGGAGTAAGAGTTTGAAAGTTGCCCAACTAGTTCAGGGGCATAATTGCACTGAGACTAAGGGGGAAAAAAGATAACTAAAAATAAATGCTTCAAGTGCCACCCAAATAAGAAAGCTTTCAACATTTTCTCCTATTTGCACAGAAGTATTTTCACAAAAAAAAACAAATGAATGGTGCCATTTTCATCTGCTCTAGCAGGTGTAGCACAGGTGATGACAATGTAGTCTCTGATCTGATGAGGATGGCCAGATTGAGCTATGAGCCAGTCCACTGCACATAAAACAAACAGACAATCGAGGAATGTAGTTTGATGCCAAGTAGCAGAGAGCAAGAGCAGGTGTTGAAAGCACTGTAAAATTAGATCCTCAGGCAAATGATTGGAGTTTAGAAGTAAGCAGGCCTTAATTTTGGCAAGCAATACTTACCAGGTGATGACAGCAACACACTGGGCTATCAAGAATGTGGGCTGTGTGGGCAATCTTTCAGGGAGAGATATTGGTTTCATGAGGTCTCAAAAATCAAACTGATAAAATACACAGAACAGTTCTTTTTAAAGGACCAGTTTCTGGCAGAAGTTACCAGGGAGCAGCCAAAGTGGGCTACACCACAAACATTGCGAGCCAAGAGTGGAGAGGAAAAGTAAGGCAAACAGGGAGAGCATCCTCACCAAAGAGCATATTCCCATGACATCAAGAAAGAAGAGTAGGTGCTGTGACAGTAACTGTTTGGACAAAAGTCATGATCACCAGCCAAATTCATAGCGATAACGTCTGTGATCAATAATGAAGTCAGCAGATTGGGAAGGTATGTGGCCAGGCACATATATATCTGCAGCATAAATCACAGAAGGGTCAAGGCCAAGAGCAGAAAAAGTTCCCAATGTCTGACAAGGTTTCTCAAAGCTATCTTCCCATACGGAGCTTCTCACAGCAGCCTGATCCAGGGTGACAGAGATGCACTGTATCAGAACTATCCTTGAGCACAAACAGCTGAAAGCCTGGATGAGGAAGGATGTCAGGGCCCTGAGTGCAATGACAGCAGCTGCACAAAATTAACAAGTTAAAATGTAAGACTTCATTAAGTCACAAGTGCTAGAATCAAATGTCAATGTAAATATAACATCTAAAAGCAACATTAATGTAACTTCTCTTTTTATTACAGTTTTCTAAGGAAGAGGCATTTGGGTAAGATACCTTTAAGTTTAGTCCAACAACATTCAGGCAAAACTGGGGAATCAATGAACTGATCTTTGAGATAAACCTATGAGATCATTTTGAAGGCGATTTTTCTCCATAAAATCTGCTAATACTGTTGAGACAGAACTACTAAGAAGACAACATATAAATCAGATTTATGTGGTTTCCTTGGGGGGGGGGGGAGAATAATAAAAAAAAAACCTTAATCTTTAAGTTTTTAGTTAATTATACTTCTAAAATAGTAAAGAAGGTTAAAGTATTATCAGGAGAACAAAAAGAATGCAAGGAGCTGCTCAATTAATTTATGTGATGATGCAAGTAAAACTTTTATTCTACAGGATGCACACAGGAGAGTCAAATTAAGCCTGGAGAAGCTCCAAGTCTGTCCTTTCCAAATGCTGATTAAGCTTTGTAGATATGAGGACTGCTACAAAAATAATGCCTCTTATTCTACTAGTGTAATATAATGGAAAGTACAAAAAGCCAGTAGAGCAGCAAGATCCCAGGTGAACAAGAATCCACTTAGACATGACAGCAGTGAGTGCAGAAACAAGGTAAAGAAGATCTTAACTTCAGAAGGCTTCTAAGATCCTCAGGCAGGCAGGGATCTCTAGATTATATACTCTTGACTCTAATACCAACATTTAAAAGAAGATTAGGAAGGGGTGGATCCTTGCCGCACCCCTTCCAGCCATTCAGGTGCACTGCTTGCATCTAAACTCCTCTGGGTTGGCTCTGCCTTCCTACTAGGTGCTTAATCACTATTCAAGCCATGACTTATTACATCCACTACAACTACATAGATACACAGTGTCAGAGGTTTATATTGGCAGTACAGCTGTAAGAGTTGAATCTTCACACCAGCATTCCATTACATTTTGTTTCCATGCAATGGACGGCAGCAGAGACAGACAGACAAACAAAATGGTGCCTGACACAGAACTGTGTATAAAGTTTTCCTTTCTGCATGAAGCAAATCAAAGTGACACCCACTGTTATTTATCAACATGTGCTGAACATTTATGAAGACCCAAGAGTAGATCTGACTGCAGTGAAGGATGAGGGTGGTGTGCTTCAGCAGTGTTGACAATGACGGTGGGTCACCTCCATTACTGCACATTTTCCTGAGCACAACATGCAGGTTCTTGCTTATCCCTGGCAAAAACATATAGCTAAGGGGATGGTTACATGGAAAAATAGCATCTGGTAGCTGAGAATCTGCTCTATTAAACTGTGTTATTGTGTTCTTCATATCTATGGTAGTTTCCATGGAAATAACATGCGGGTCACTCCAAAAGTAAGGTGTTTTTTTTTCCAACTGTACTGTTTCAAAGTATTAGCAGTGTCTTTTATATTTTATCACTCATCAACGGATTGTAGTCGTAACTATTTTTAACCCAAAATGGCACAATTATTTAAGGATGAATAAAAAAGTTAGAAGTTGATTGTTTGAGTTACTATAAAAGTAAAATTGATTATATAACTTGATGGGCCCAGAATTGTACTGGGCAATGGTGCTTACACATGCACAATGACACAATCATATAATGGATGTGTCAGTGATAAATACCTTCATGCAATATCATATTAATATAAAATTGTAGCTGCTAGAAAAAAAATGTGCACCTTTTAAGCAGTGAAATCAACTTCTAATGCAAGACAATAGCATATACAGTTCCAGAGAATCATATGCACTCACATGTACTTAATTATTTCAAGCCCCGGGTAAAAACAAAGTTTATTTGCCAGGTATGAAAACTATGAACAGTTGCATCAAAATGAAAAACAAAGTTACATTTCAAACATACATAACACTCATTTTAAAAGGTTCCAGAATGGTAAAAAGATTACTTCACCCTATTTAAATACCTAAAATAAACTAAATACCTAGTAACACTGTAACTGATGCTCTGAATATTATACTTAAGCTTTTGTAAAAATATATTCCGGAGATCAGCTTCAGTAGCTTAACAAAAAACAACTTTGAAGCTATTCAGGCCTAGGAAGTAATTCCTAGCTTCTGCCAGATAAAAGCAACAGTTGACGCTGAGAACTTCTGGCAAAATCCCAATACAGTTACTGATTGCAGATATCTAGCTACAATCTTGCCAATGTTTATTTAAACAAACACAGATCAATGGTTGTTTTCTAAGTTTACTAAATGTACAAATGTTACAAGTCTGTAACACTCTTTAGTGTTTTTACTTTAGCCCTAGTACTTAAACTGCATATTTCTAGTCAGACATTTTCTGCCAACACCTTTTTAATTAGGAAAAAAATTGATGGGAGCAGAAGTATTTTGGCTACAGCTATTTTGCAGTGTTGATAGTTATATTCTGATGAAGTCTTAAAAAAATGAAAAAGTCTGCTACATAGTACAGCAATCAGTAATCAAAGTGTACACAAGCAGGTAAGAAGTCTAACTTAAAGCCTCCTTATTTAGAAAGCTGATAAGGAAAACGCTCTGGAGGAATAAAGGTACCTTAACTATCAGAGTTACAAAGAGCTTCCTGAAAGAAGTCCCTCAAGCACTCCGCATAAGCTTAAAAAAAAAAAAAAATAGGAACTGTGTCCAAAATAATACCAAATTTTTTAGTGACTTAAATACTGTTTTAGATGATTCCACTTTAAGTCCCCGAAGAGTGTTAGATAATACATAAAAAATTAATCTGTACTAAGAACGTGAGTGCAAAATAACCAAGAGTTGTTGAACAAGTCACAGAAACAATGATAACATCCTACATACAATGTGAATGCACTAACTACATACATAAGATTGATACAGTCAAATAAATCCTAAATTCCTACTCTATACAACAAAATTATCAAACTTGGACAAGTATGAATTGCTGTGAAACAGCTTTGCACTTAGTTGGTGCTATCTTTTATTTCTGAGGTAACGTGAGGCTTACTAGTCTTATATGCTTCAAGATTCCTGGCTGACACTCTGGGGATCTTATTCCAGCACTATGTCACCTTCAAAGCATAGAAGTTCTTAATCATACTAGCATGGAACTTCCTGTGTTCTAGTTTGGGCCATTGACCCTTTTTCTGTAACTGGGCACCACTAAAAAGAACCTATTCATGTCCACTTGACTCCTACCCATTAGAAATTTATAAGCATTGTCCCCTCTCAATCTTCTGTAGACTCAATCTTGGATCTCTCAGTCTTTCTTCATAAGGGAGATGCTCCAGGCAACTATTCATCTTTGTGGCCCTCCTCTGGACTCTCTCCAGTAATTCCCTATCTCTTCTTGAGCTGAGAAACTCAGAGTACTACAGATGTAGCCTCACCAGGGTGAGTGGGAGGGAACCTCCCTCAACCTGCTGGCCACAGACTGTTTAACCCATCACAGGACAGCAGTGTCCTGGACACAAGGGCATACTCAGCTCATGGTCAACCTGTTGTCCACCAGGACACCCAGGTCCTTCCCTGCAGAGCTCCTCTCCAGTAGATCAGGCCATATCCTGTATAGATACATGTAGTTATTCCTCTTCAGGAGAAAGACCCTGCACTTGCCCTTGTTGAACTGCATAATGTTCCTCTCTACCCAGTTCTACAGTATGCCCAGGCCTTGCAGAACAGTCTTCTGGTGTGCCAACCATTCCTCCCAGGAGATGTGCTGAGAGCACAGTCTATCCTTTATTGGCCTTGGTGGGCCCGAAAAAGTCTGAAGTAAGGCCCATTAAGGTCTATGAATGCCTTAAATGTAATGATTATTGGAACCCTTAAGTTTCTTCAACCTATCACAATTTAGTGATCCATCCAAATAAGTTTCCACATGAGCTGAACTCAAGAGGAAAAAATCAGACTAAATGTATCATCAGATTTCTTCTCAGTCAACAGTATAATACTGTGATTTTTACCACATAGCTCGTGAAGGCGCCGAATATATAGCTTATTTACTTGCCAGTTTCCTGCTTTTGATAGTACTCTCTCTTCAAGTCTGGGGAATGCTAAGCAACAAGGGACTGAATCTACTCCCAAGATTTGCCAGTATCTACAAGGAAATTTGTGTCCCACTTCTTGAATTTCCCTTGGTAAAATTATTAAATCGTCTTCTACTCAAAGGCTGTCTGAATAACTGGGAGAGGTTTTACTATTAAGGTGTACGTTTGTCAGCTTTCTACAAAGACATAGCATCTCCTAGGCAGAAAGGAGGTCTACAGGGGAAGTAGAAAAATCATTTTCAGTCTTCACTTGAACAATTAGCTGGTCATAATGAGTTCACTTCTTGTGAAAGATGTCAAGAACACACTGCAATCGCACTAAAAAAAAAAACCTGCTCTTCTAATAAGAGGTTAAACTCCCTTTGCACCCAACTGAAGGATATTCTTTTACTTATATACATCTAAGAACTCATACCCTTCTCAATTTTCTGTTGGTTTTATTCCTTCTAGGACAGAAAGAGTTATCATGAAAAAAACTGCAAATGATGAAAAGAACAAAAATTTGTCCTTGTTTCTCCATCACACAGTCTGTGTTCTTCTGTCAAATGCTTCCAAGTCTGTCACCTCTGGCATCCACTACTTAAAACACTCGACTAAATACCAGTTTCAGAAATCAGTTAGCTACTATTAAGGCACAGGACTGAACAACTTCATATTTAAAATGCAGGAACTTCATAGACAAAAAGAGGTCTTTTTGTTAAGTAGTCCATTCTCAACACAAAAAAATCTAATTGAACAAAACAAAAGATAATAAATAGTGCTAGCTTTTTGTCCAAAAATTATGAAAATATTTAGTAAGCACTTTATTAAATTTTTATACTGAAGTAGATAGCATTGTCTGACAGAACAATTGTCAGATAAAAATGTTACTTCATCAGAAGTAATACATATTTATGCATATTTCCACTATATATGTCAAATGTTCAATACCATTCACTATACATTGCTTTTTAATATTCACATCATTCCTAAAACTATAAGATTAGAAATCAAAATAACCTGATGAATATTTCATTGATTTCTTAGGATTACAGAAGCTTCACTAATAATTTTTGAAAAGAAATCTCATATTTTCTAAGAAATGATAAAAATGAATGCATTAAGACTCCAGTGTTCCCTATTTCATTAATAGAAATTACATTTTAAAATTTCATTTAATTAATAAAACATGTTTTCTTGGTGCTGTAGGAAACTTTTTCTTATAACAACACTTACAAATTTCCAACAAGATACTTTCCTGTAAATCTAGTTCTTGACCTACTTCAATCATACAAACTACCTGAAACTACTTTCATATCATCAAATGTTGTCCCTTTCACCTCTTAAATAATCAACTGAAAAAATAGTAACAAGATAGGTGCAGAGATAATTTATACCTACACTTTCCCAGGAAGGTCTCAGCCATGCTATTTTGAGCAAGGACAGTGATCAGCTAAGCATTTTGCATTAGTAAGGTAAACAAGTATCTAGAGCTTAAGCAAGTAGTAATGGATCTCTCACTAAAATAGTTTTCTACCTAACAAAATTGAAACTTATTACATTGAGATGATATAGTTCTGCTGTTTTGAGTATTCATGTCTTTATTACCCCACGAGCTGGGCTAATTCAACCATCAACTTCACACAAAATTGTGCACTCCCTGAAGCTATGAAAAGAGCAGGTTAAAGTAATTATAAAAGGAAAAACAGCATTTCTTTCATGGTCATCTGAAAGGTCATCACTTAAAAGCCCAAACTTCTATATGCTTTGTGAAAAAAACAAAATTTCAAAGAGCAGTAAGGTACACAAAAGATTAAATATCAATAACGCAAAAGCAGCAGCGTCCTTTTGAGAAAGTAGAGGTAAGGAGAGGAGATTAACTTAACAATGTATTTAGGGGATCAAAGAGCTCATTTGTATTCAATTTGATTTGTATTTATCTTGAATAATAAATGCCAAAAATACATACCTCAGGCTTAAGAGAAGAAGAGTAAGAAACCAAAACCACTGAGATTAACATCAGGGGAACAGAACAGGAAACAACGTCAAGACCAATAAATAGCTACAACTTTTTCTGTTATAAACATTTTGACCTTTTTAAAATATGACTTATGAAACTGCAAGGGCAACATAATCAGGGCACTTTCAAAGGACACTGATTTGTTGCAATAAACTGAAGAGTTCTCAAAGAGCTGGAGAAAAGTGGAACTAATAAAATGTTACACTGATTTACTTGTTTTTAATAATTTTAGCCAGTTTAATTTAAAGAGAACACTGACAAAGCTATGCATTTAATAGCGAATTTCATAACATATCTACATTGCCAATGCAAAGGAAATTATTTCAAGGGCAGTCTATGCATTGCAACTGTAAATGCACTGCTAACAATATTATAGCTAAGTATATATTTCATTGCTACTCAAATGTTTATTATGCATATTGATGAAAATCTCATTTTTAAATGAGGTAGTTCCAAGAAGTCTTTATAAATTAACATAGTATTCTGTTAATGTGCTTTGTCCTATATAATATACTTGGATATATACCTTATTAATATACTTTGCCCTAAGAAAGGGAACAAAAACTTTATTTTGCATTAGAAAAATAGTACACAATATATCCTAACTAAACAGAAATAAGAAAGCAGTCTGTGGGACTGAGTTCAGAAGCAGCAGTAGCAGTTACTTTCTGAGGCAACTGATTGATGATATAGAACCTTTTCTCACTCAAAGATAAGTTGTTCTCCAAATATCCACTTGAACAAGAGAAAGTGTGGGCCAGTAGCTTCCTAGGGACCAGGAACCACAGAAAATTCACAGGCTCGGTGGGCAGAAGAGTTCCTTACACCCAGTCTCTTCCCATCACAGGTGGAGGGGCAGCTGCCCTAAACACCTGAGCCTGTTCTGAGGCTGGGCCAGGATACAGGCCTACAAGTGGGCCCAGTTTGGAAAGGCTCACGGTGGTGCAGGGCTGTGGGAAGGTGGAGCCAGGCTCTGACACCAAATTGTTGGGGCAGGGATCAATTGCCCACAAGGAGACAAAATGCAGATCTGGGGTGTGCAGCCAAGTGGGCAAAGAGGATCCAAATAGGAAACTTTTCCTATAAAATACTGTATCTTAAGCAAGAGCACTATAGCCCTGTTTTATGAGAACATTTGTTTGCTTTTTTGTTGCATGACAAGTTTTAATTTACCAAAAGCTTTCTGGAAAAATCAGACTTTAGTCAGACTTCCTGAAAAGACAGGAACAGTGCTACACCTCAGTCTTCTACACCCTACTGAGTCTAAGGGGAAATTGAGAATTTTAAGTAATTGTAGATGAATTTCATAGAACTTGATAAATAGATCCACATTCTTCACAAAACAAGTTCTGGCCAAAAAAGAATTCCTGAAGTACAGGGATGGCCCAAAACAGCATGAATAGAACACTTCAATTGATGAGGACCTACAGAAAAGAGTCAAACGGCAAGTGGAATTAAACAGAACATATACATTTCTTCTGATGAATTCAGTCTTGTAGTACTATAATGGGATGGAATGTACCACAACAACAGCACGGTAACAAAGTCACCCCAAAGGAGAACAAATCCAAAAGCAGCAGCCACAAACACAGAAATGAAGGAACAAAGCTACTTACTTATAGAAAGCCCCAGGCAGGGAAAGGTCTCCAGCAAGAAATATTTTCACTTCTACTGCCAACCCTTAAATGAGGTGTGGGGAAGGGGTGGAGCTAGGATCCACCCCTTCCAGTTACTCAGGTACATTTCATGCACCTGAGCTTCCCTATGTTGGCCCTGTCTTCCCACCAAGTGCTCAATTGTTCTTTCAGGATGTGACTTAGCATTTCCAGTACAGGTCTTTTGAAAAATTATTAACAAAAGCCATCTAATTTCCTCAGTGCAGTCCTGGGAATCTAAACAAGCAACTAGTGGAATTAGTGAAAGATTTATACAATGTCTTTTTACTTCTCTGATCACAATTTTTAGTATTTCAGACGGGAAGGGGAAAGAAAGAATGCACTAAACTGAAACACAAAGTGGCAACACCAGTTTTGTTGCAGCCTATCAGTATTAAATTTATGCCATTAGTTGCTAAGTAACTAAACTGTCAGAAAAATAAAACTTAATTCCAAACAAAGCCAAGCCAAGTAAAATCTGAAGGGAATTCTCCAGGAGAAAGGAAAATACTACTGTGTTGATCACCAAGATATTATTTTATACTTTAGTTGTTTTTTTGTCTTCTCAATAACTATTTGTACTTCAAATATCACTAATAAACTTTACGGTTGATAGGTTTGGATATGTGCAATTTTCACACCTATTACATTTTTTCTTTTTCTTTTTTTTTTAACAGTTATTTTTTACTATGTCAGAAAGCTAACAACTTGTTTGATTTGAAGAATTCAGAAGTGGAATGAACAAAAATCCACAAGTAAAATTGCTAAAAGTCGAAGTCAAGCTTCATGAATCACTCTCTATGAGGGTTGTAAGTGACAAATTACTAGTAGCACTACTACGGCCAGACCCTTGCAAATGCATTAACTCTTTAATGCCTCACATAATGTTATTGCTATTCCACATCATAACATCATGTGAAGCACTGGGAGTTAAACAGTTACTGCCCTAAGTCCATGGACTGTCAAATTTCTGGGTATCCGGCTCTCAGAAAAGAAGAACTACATACCCCAGGGGACTTTGCGTTCTCATTTTCCACCCAGAGAGAAAGATAAAACTGCATGCAAGTCCTGGAGACTTCCTCTTTTGCTGTTCATCTCAGCGGTGAAGGTTCCCTAGCTGTCTCAGCATCAGCTTTAGCATAAGGAGTTCAGTTTTGGACACTCTTTCTCTCATTTGATTTGATTTATTAGATTCAATTTTAATTATATTGTGTTATTTTTGCATTCTGGTATCTTATTTAGTAAATTAGTTTTCCTTCTCAGATTGTTACCACTGTTTTGTTTTTTATTAGGCCCATCTCCCTTTTCCTTTTTCTCTTTTCCCCTTCCTCCTTTCCTGGGAATGGTTCCATGGGTCCCCTTGCCCTAGTCGTCACGGAACCAGGCCAAATCAACTCATAAACCATTGACACATGTCAACTTTTTCACAGTTTTTGCATTCTTTATGGTAATAGCTCAGAAATCTTAAAAAATGTGTTCTCCATGTGGAATGAAAGTGTTATTAAATGAGGACAAAGTCAGAGGTAAATATGATTTATCTGTATTCCTGCTCTGTATTCCTGCTGGTTTTGAAAGACAGTGGAATGTGAGAGTCCTTTCTCTTCTCAGAGGAAAGATATTTCTAATCATCACCATCAGAGTCTCTGGTAATAGTTTCCTATTCTTATTAGGTGTAAGCTCATCAGGAACTGCAAGCCCTACTTCTCAAAGAAACAATATTTTTCCTCTTTGCAATGCGGATTCCTCAGAAAAAAGGCAGAGATTCAAATTAGAGGTGAAAATGTGCTGTTGACAAGACAATATTTGCATTACAGGTAAAAGTCTTGATCCCAGAAGCTAGTGAGTATCTTTCACTTGAATGAATTCGGGTAGAAGCAGGGTTTGCAGTTTCCTTCTGTGTTCTATGAGCTCCACAGATCAGGAGATTGCCAGCAGAATCTTCTACTCTCCTCTGGCTCTGTAAGGGAACATACTGCCCTACAAATTAAAACAAGCAATATTGAAAATGAATAAGCGAACATAGATCTCATAGAAAATGATCACTTCTTCTGTTTAGGAGCCTGAATTACCTACCCACATTGCTCATTTTGGTGATCTTTGTTGATGGTACAGTAAACAAAGTTTGACAGATGTTTGAAACTGTTCACTTAAGCAGAGTTGGAATAAGAGCAAGCTTTCATCTCTGACCTATCTATTTGGAATGAATATTCCATCTGATGCAAGTATTGAGAACACAGTTCTTGGCTTTTGAGTCATTAATTACATATACCGGATATAAGGACAAAGAACAGTCATGGAGCAGACCAATTTCACTTAAATCTATCAAAGCATGTCAGGCAACAGTGAGTCACAGAAACCTTTTCTATATGACAAGATATTTTTCCAATGAAGCAATGATCGAAATAAGAATATTCAGAACAAAAAAAAGTTCATCTCTTATTTGTCTTTATCTCACTAAATATTCCACAAAAAAAAAAGAACAGAGAACATGAAGATTTTTTCCACTTAGGCTTGAGATAACTTCCCATAGCATTTGCATACAGAAACATTCATTTGATGGCACATCTAAGCTTGTTGAGCTTCATTGAGAAAGCTTAGAAAATGTCAAGACTTCACGCTTTATCTCTCAACTCTTCACCTTCAAATACACAGTTTTTCAGCTTCAGTATATCAAACTCACAAGGTTCATTAAGTTGTAACAATCTTCATACCAAATTTTCCTCCTCAAGGCCTTTGTCAATTATGTTGCAAGAAGGCAAGAAAGCTGGCTGAATTACACTGCGTGAATGCTCAGTATTCAAATGTTTTCTCCCAGTAAAAATACTTATATCTGCAAAGCTAGGGAAAATATACTGGTTTTGCAATTGATTTGTTTTGAGCTGAAAATGAAACTGATGACATGTTCTTGATCTTTCCTAATACTGTTTTTTTCTTTTTAGAAAATATAGTCCAGTGTTAGGAAATAACAGATAAAACAATGCTTCTGCTAGAAAATACATAAAAATACCCTGCAATCAAGCCCTGCTACTTGTGTAAGTATTGAATAAGAACAAGAGAGAAAGAGTAACACTGGTTTTCTTCCTTTCCTCTAAAGGGGAACATATTTTTAAAGTTTAAGAAAAATTTCACAATTCATTTATTAAAAAAATACTTTTATTGAACAAGATTATTCAATGGATGAGAAAACTAAGCACAAGACTCATACCAATTGAGTACTTAACCAAGCTGTAAAAGTTATCTAGTCCTTTCTGTGTTGATGTAAATGGTATAACTAAATGAGCTGTGAAGGAGTGATTTCCATAAGAGTCATCTGAAAAGCACACATCCAGTATGAGAAGCAACCAATATTTAAACAGAGATGTCAAAGAATAAAATCTGAAGTTTCCAAACTATGCCTTTGTTATGGACCTGATAATGTTCCTCTTCAGAATTATGATGATAAAACTTCCAGACACATAGATGATTTAGCAAGAGCAGAAGAAGAGAAACTAAGGCTTCTGAGTGGTCTGTGGGGCTACTGCATCTTATGCTTACTACATGCTGAAATGAAGATGTGGTCAATTTAAAAAGGATGGACAGGATTGTACTTTTATGCAGATTAATTTCAGTTTTTACATAAGGTAGTTCTGCATAAATTCTGTTCAAGTTGCATGTTATATTGTTATACCTGTCATTCAGAACATTTTCCCCTTGATAATCAGTTTAAGATTTTGTTTCTTCTAATTCAAATTAAAACTCAATTTAAACTGTTTTTTCGTTATTATTTCCTATGTCTTAAAATATTTTAAACATCACACCTTCTTTGCTGTTTATCTTATCTGCCTATAGATAAAGAATATTTATGTCTAGGAAAGGACTAGTTGCATAGAGATGAGAAGTTACAATGCTTGAAAACAATATCCCTTAAGTCAGCTTAAGTCAAGGATTTGGGAGGCCAGGAGGGCACACTCTCCCTAGTGAGCAACACAGGCAGGCTGGAAACAACGGACAAATAGAAGGCTGAATTATTCAACAATTTTTTGTCTCTGTCTTCACTAGTGAATGCTCTACACACAGGCCTTGAGTGAATGGTTCAGAAAGTGGGATATGAGGGAGCGATGCCCCTCGTGCTATAAGCAAAGTTCAGGCTCGTGACTGCCCAAGGAACCCGACTGTCTCTAAGTCTATGGGTCTCAGTGACATGCATGAATCCTGATGAAATTGACTGATATAGTCACCAAGCCACTCCCAGTGGTACTAGAAAAGTCATGACAGTCGGGTCAAGTTTCTGGTGTCTGGAAAATGCAGTATCACACTCATTTTTAAGAAGGGTAGAAAGGATGAACCAGGGAACAACTGAGCTGTTAGCCTCATCTCAGTGCTGAGGAAGATCATGGAGATCTTCCAAGAAGCTAAATTAAGGCATATGGAAAAGAGGGAGGTGATATGTGTTTATCAGCACGACTTTCACAACAGCAGGTCCTTCCTCACCAACCTTGTTGCTTTTTATGATGACATAACTGTGTCAGTGGACAAGGGAAGAGCTCTGACGTCATCTACCTGGAATTCATAAGGCCTCTGATACAGTCCTTCGTAACATCCTTTTCTCCAAATTGGAAAGATACAGATTTGATGGGTGAACTGTTCAATGGATGAGAAACTGATTACAACATTGTACCCAGATAATGATGGCCAGTGGCTCAATGTTCATATGGAGATCAGTGACAAGTGGTGTCCCTGAGTGGTCAGTACTGATACAGGTGCTCTTTAACATCTTCATTAATGACATCAGTAGTTGAATTGAGTGCACCTTCAGCAAGCCTGCAGATGAAACCAAACTGTTAAGGGTCCTTTCCAACTCGTAAGATTCAATGATTCTACAGTTTGTGCCTTTACTATCTGAAATGTACATGCAAGGGGCAAAAAGTTGATACATAAAATATAGGTAGTTTTGTTCTGAATCTTGTCATTGTACGCATCAGCTAGGGAGAGGCACAGGTGACAAATACTTCCACTTTGTTCTCCTTGAATTACTAACTAACTTCAGTGTTCTAGCAATCATCCCTTACAATATATTTTCTCAAATGCAGTGGCATTTCTTGCCATTTTAATAATCTTACAGGATTCCAGGATCACTATTACACATCTGTTAGCTGCCCTTGTGCAGCTAACACATACTTGAAATACAAAATGTTAGTGTAGAAAAAAAAATGGTACAAAGAAGGTTTTTTATTAAAAATGTAAAAATTCTAACATTACACAAAGGACTTTATAGCGGCAAAAGCTGCTCAGCACAGCATGTAGAATAGAAGTAGTCAGGGTACATCATTACATTCTTGTTCTGCATGATGCACCTTTTGCTACTGCTGTCATCAAGAAGCAGAGCATGACTAACAGAGTTCAAACTAGCAAAGGAAAAAGCTGGAAAAACTCAGATTTTTATTTAGGTTTCTTCAGTTGACCAAAACATCCCGGAAAACCTTTGAAAAACTGTTAGAAATAAAACTTTACAATAAAAGGATTATGTGAAGTGCAATTCTGGGAAAAGTCATTCATATTTTTTTTCTTTTCTCCACTGTAGCAGAGAGTATGAGATCAAAGGCTCTTTCCCTGTGTTTTCTTCACATGATAAACCTTTCTTCTGTCCTCACTATTCTTCCTAAGTGGCAAAATGACTCTTTGTGTTAAGCTGCACTTAGCTTCTTTGTCCACACAGACCTGAAGTTTGAACTAAATGTTTTCTCTGAGTTACTCATAAGTGGATTCTTCAGACACACGTAAAAAGAAATATAAATGAAAAAGAGCAATAAAACTGTGGTAAGATTCATTCATGGGTGGAAATAAAGTAATCTAAAAAAAGTATTTTAAAGATTTTTATCTCATGGTAATTGTAATTAGTAAATACCACGCAACCTATCTGGAAGTCAGAATTCCTCCGAGTATTAATTGGAAAACTAAAAGATTTGTTTTGGATCAGCAATATTCTGACTTCATCATTTAAAATAAACTTAACTTTTACTATCCCTCACAGCTTCTACACTCACCTCCTTCTGATTATGGATGCATTTTATGTATTATTTAGAATTTCAATCTTCTGTAATAGTTTTTATAACATAATTTAAAGTGTGTTCAACTTATTATTCTGAATGGATTTAAACACTGTACTCTGCTTGTAAATAGTTACCTTCATACTTCGGTAGGCTGCTAAGTGTCTTCCTTGTTTTCTGCTGTCATGTCAGGGCATCTCAGTAACCTGTGATTTTACAGAGTTACATAGCATGCTCCAAACATAATCGCAGTACAGACCATCACAAGATTTCTTACCACTGCGTTTCAATTAAAAAATATATACCCGTAAAAAAATAAATGCAAATTTGTATAAGCAAAATAAAAATAAATGAATAAAATAAAAAATTAGAATAAAAAACAATAAAATAATAAAATGATTAAATTAAACAAAGAAATAAATAAAAAATAAACAAAACAAAACAGAATAAAATGTGGCTAAATATTACTTCTACTACAATCAAAGGTCACAAATCTCACTCCATTTCTGACATAGAGTATGTGCCCTGCCATTCTCGAGGATTTGTAAAATAATTCCAATCATAGTCTTTTCAGTGTTCACTTCTCTCATGCTTCAAAATGTTCTTGTAAATGATAACCTAAATTTAGTCAGTTTGACGAGATTTGTTACGGTAAATGTTACCCTTCAACTTTAAGTAACCCTATTCTCTGTTCATTTCTTCAGAACAAACATATCCTCTCCTAGGTTTCACTTTCCTAAGCAGACAATGAGCATGCATTTTCCCTCCAAAAAATAAGATTTCTATTTGTCTATTCATTTTTCTCTATTCATGATCTTAAAAAATTACTAGAACTGTGCAAAAGTTTCTACATAGCATTTGACAAATGCCTTGTAAAATGTCGTTACTACTTCCTTTCTGGAACCTTTTATGAAAAAGCCTCAGGTACGTTTGCCTATCCCCCACTCCTTGGAAACTCTTAATAATTCCATAATTGTTCAGAATATGAATTTATTCAACTTTGGTGATTTTGACTAGAAAAAAAACATTTTACAACAGAAATTATTGTTATTAGTACATAAACGTACTAATATTTCATTCCAACCTATATTTCATTCCACTTTTAAGATCATCTAATACTATCTGACATATATTCTGAACTTCTATTTTTAAGATAACTTTCAATTTTCTATCATCAGAAAATTTCATAAGTACCTTGTGGCTTTTGATGAACATTAAGGAAAACCAATTTCTTCCTCAAAGATCCTTGCAGATAAAGGCAGTCTCATGGATAAAGTCTGCTTGCATTTCCAAAAACTTTGAAAGTTCTCTTACCAAATTATTATAAGCAATCATTATAAGGAATAAAAAAATATTTACAAGATTAGATTATTGACAGAAAGATAAAAAAATTATGATAAGAAGAGTCAGTTTCAACAGGAAAAAAGGGTCAGCTACTGCAGTTTTGTGTGCCACAATGCCAGAAGGACATAAAACTATCAGAAAGCATCTGAAGGAGGGCAACAAAGATGGTGAAAGGTCTAGAGGGCAAGATGTATGAGAATCAGCTGAAATTGTGTGGTTTGTTCAGCCCAGAGAAAGGGAGGATGAAGGGAGCCCTTATGGCAGCCTACAGCTTCCTCAGAAGGAGAATGGAGGGGCAGGTGCTGATCTCTGCTCTCTGGTGACAGTGACAGAATTAAAAGGAACAGCATGGAGCTGCACCACAGGAGGGTCAGATTGGTGATTAGAAAAGGTTCTTTGCTGAGGTGATGTCTGTGCATTGGAACAGGCTCTCCAGGAAACTGCTTGCTGGAGTTCATGAAACATTTGGACAGTTTCTCAGACATATGGAATTGTATTCAATGTTAATGGTCCTTTCCAACTTCGGATATAGTATGATACACTATTTTAATAGAATTCATACAATTTTATACAAGAATAAATAAGTCATAGAATAGTTAAGAGATAGAATGTCCTGGGTTGAAAAGGATCTGAAAGATCATCTAGCTTCAACCCCACTACTGCAGTCAGGGTCACCAACCACTTGACCAGGCTGCCCAGAGCCACATCCAGCCTTGGAAAAAAGAAGTCTTGAACAGAACTGCTTAGTGGAATTGCACAGTGAGTTTGTATACAAAGCAAAATCATCTTTATTTACTTCATCTCCATATAGCACTTCATCATCAGGCTCTTGGATGAAGCTTCAGAACAAGGACACAGCTCTGCAACTCTCAAACTGTAGCAGGTATCTAATGTCTCTCACTGAATTTGGAGCACACATTTTGTAGCCTACTATAAGCGTGCAGTTTTTTAGGAGCTATACTGCCAAATGAAGAAATAGGGAAGTGTTTAGCAGACTGCACAGCATCAGAGAAGATGGAAAAGAGAACTGCTGCTTCTTCAGTCAGATCTGCAGTTGCAAGATCCAGAATCTTCAGCTGTAGAGGAGAAGTAGATAGAGCTTGTACCTATCAAAATGGACTGTGATCTCATCATGACGAAGGCTAGAAACTGGTGAATTCTTTCACCACATGGAAGGCTACTGACCCACCTGATAATTTACAGTTGCAGAATAAGATCACTGCCTCACAGATGTTGAGCTGGGACTGCTATCAAATGAAGCATCACTGCCAGCACAACCTGAGCCAATCAGTATCACAAAGAGTGAGTGTAGAGTTATTGTGGAAGACTGTACTTGCAGGGTTTGGAGGCATCCATCTGACAACTTGATTTGAGTACAGAGTTGTCTGATCATTCAAGGATGAGTTTAACTGAATTTGACAGGAGATGTAAAGGGAAACAAGAATACAGTTAGAGCTAAAAGGAGGACCAGGCAAAATATGGGACCACTGCTGAGTGGGACTGGAGCCCTGGTGACAAATGACACAAAAAACTGAGGTATTTAATATCTGATTTCCCTCAATCTCTACTGAGAAGTTTCCTTCAGTATTCTTAGCTACCCAAAACCAGAGGGAAAATCTGGAGCAAGGAAAACTTCCTTTGGAGGAGGACAAAAAAGCTAGGGGATGTTTAGACAAGATGGATGGATGTAGTTTTGTAGTTTGGCACTTGCACTTTTACCACACAGGACTGAGATGAGGATTTTCTTTCCTGTGATAAAAAAGTTGAGTCATATAAGGCTAATATTGATCAGCAACTTCATTTAGAACATGCAGAATCAATTACTGACACTTACCACTTATTTCTGGAGAAAAACATATTCTTGATTTATTTAGAATAGTCTCAATAACCTCTTTTTTTTTTTCAGTACTAACGACATATGGAATTTGTAATATGTAATTTAGCAAGAGACAGTATTACACGCATTTTTTTAACCTGTTACAACTGTAGGTCATGATTTTTATTACAAAATCTTTTCATATGCAATTTAGCATTTAAACTAAAGTTAATAAAGATACTGATTCTTTACTTTTTTAAGATTTCTTTGCTCTAAATCCATGCAGTGATGCCTTGTCAGAAAATTCTGCATAGACTTTCAGAAAAACTAGTGTAATGTTTCACTTCCTTTGCCCCACAAATGATCATTAATGAGCAGTAAAATAATTCTTACTGCCACCATTTCACAGAATATTTTTAATCCTTTCAAAGGCAAACCACAAGACGAAATTATTCTCTTAGCCTTACAAGTGTCTGATTGCCAGCAGTCCCACATCTCTAGATCCCTATAATTATCTGCAATAATTTGTTATCTCATCTGATTAATTCAGAGACAGGGTGTTTTCTCTCATACAGAAACATATAAAGATATAGACCTCTTAGCTCATACAATGTAGTAATTGCTAAATTTTATTTTGTGTAACAGTGTAACAATGTTTAAAGGTTCAGTGAAAAAATTAGTCTCCTCAACCAAGATAGAATAATTATTCTTACAAATTAAGTAACCTTCTCTCTCCTAAGTGAAAAAAAAAAAAAAATCTATGTAACCGTTTACCAGTTTATATACAAAAGTTAATATAATCTGCTCAACCATTATTTGAAATGTTTGCAGTAGCTCAGGTAATTCATCTGAATTTAAAATGCAAAACAACATCAGTGAGACATTAGCATATCAGGTAATAAATAAATGTTTTTAAAAGCACTGTCAGCAGTATTAGCCCTAGTTAAAAAAAAAAAAAAAAAGGATTTTGTATATCACACACAATAAACATAAGCATCGCCTAATTGCATATTCTATACTGAAATACTGTTTTATTATATTTTGCATGTTTGTTTTTTGTTTTGAAGTTCCCTGTTGCCTCGCTCCAATTTACAGGAGGGAGAGGAGGTTCTTCGATATACATGTACCTGGCGTGAGATTAAGAAACAAAGGTTCAATTGTTTGTTCAACCAGTGTATTAAAAATCCTAGTCAGGGAGACGGGGAAGGGGAGGACAGACACTATTACCAACCAGGGTGATGGGGAAGGGAAGGCAGGAGATAGAAAAGACAGGAAAGAAGCAAGAATTGTGTAAAGCAGGAATAGTCACTACCCAGATCCAGAAGCGGTCCTGATGGTCCGAGGCAAAAGAGCAGGGGGTGAGAGCAGCAGCAATGGCCGGCCTTGAGCAGCAAGCAGTTACCAGGAAGAAGCAGCAGGGCCCAGGAGAAGACAGCAGGTCTCAGGCAGCAGGCCCAGGAGGCAGTCTGTCAGCATGCAGGAACCAGCTCATAAGGGTTCTGATAGAACACCTCACCTCGTGGTTGTTGGTCCCTCTTTTATCCTCCATTTTTCCTGCCTACGTGCTATCCCCGGGTGCTTGGCTAAGTGTCTAGTGAGTACCTCCTAAGATGGCTATCCCCACCGAGCAGGGTGCACACAAAAGACTGTTCTCCAGCCATTGAGCTGCGGCTTATCTCTTTCTCATTTCCCCAGGATGTGTCCACCTGTGTCCCTCAGACAAAGGATTTCACAACCCTTGCCCAGGACTTGTTTGGACCTGTCATCCTCAGCAAGCTTTGAGGCAATGGCCTAAAAAATAATAATCATTGATACCTGTCTTTCTTGATCACACGAGCCTGGAACTGAATATGGTATTCCAGACGTGTTCTCACTGTGGCAGAGTAGAGGGGGAGAATAATATTCCTCAACCTGCTGCCCACATTCTTTCTAATTCACCCCAGGATACCATTGGCCTTCTGGTTTAATTCTAATTTATTGTTATTTTACATTGCAATATCTTATTTTGTAAATTAGCTTTCCTCCTCAGATTGTTTGCTGACGTTTTGTTTTTAGGCCCATCTCCCTCTTCCCTTTTTCCTTTCCCCCTTCCCCTTCCCCAGGACGTGGGTCTGTGGTTCCCTCACCCCAACCATCACAGAACCAGGCTGAACCAGCCCTTAAACCATTGACACAGGTATTCCGCTTTAGGGAGTAGTCACAGCCTACAGTGTAGGGGATCACATGAACTACTTGAAGCTCAGTCTGGGTGGTTGCGTAAGTCCCACCAATTGCTAGAGGAGCTGAAGCACAGGGCATGGTTTTTTGTCCTCACTGCCACGTGGGCAATTGTTTACTGCATCACTGCTTATGGTTATAGGAGGTCAGCTGACTCTGGCCAGCTCTCACCCAGCCCTGTTGTGAGAGTGCTGGCTGAATGGCACCTCCACATGCACAGTACACATGGCACACTCAGTCATAAAGTGCTGAGGCCCAGAAACACTCTCAAATGCTCCCAGGACTTCACAAGACTCTGCTGCTGCTGCCACTCACTGTTGTTCTGCTACTGAAATTCAGTATTAGCTCTGTTTTATTACCCTGGAAATTAGGGACAGGGATGGAAGTTCTAAAGTTGCAAAGATTCAAATGGGATTGTAAAGGTAGCAATGGCTTACCCATTAAAATGTCATATAAAACAAATTTTCTACATTTTATGCATTCCTCTAAGAATTTTAGCTTCCCCTTAAATGAATAGACTTAAATTAGTTTCCATACACTCAGAAATCCTCTGACAATTTTCCATAAAAGCAAGGCTTTACTCTTTTATTGCTTTAAATTCATACAAGGATTCAATAATCTAAGCATTCATACCAATATGAATTTTATGAAAATATATTAGGTAGAGTTGCATTGACATAGGCTGGTAAGCTTTACTCCTTCCTTAACTTGCTCTCACACTTTTAGGAGTTTAGCTAGTGGCATTCAAGGCAAGCTGATAGGACTGTGTGAAGAAGGGATTTCAGAAAACATCAAATCCTCTGTTTCCCTATGCTTCTCTTCTGTGGGAACTGCTTTTAAATTGAGGCCTTTTGTATCCATCTTGAAACAATGCCTCTGCACCTGACCATGTAACCCGTTCACCCAGATCCTAATCCTGATCCATGGACTCAGTTTCTGATTTGGCCTCAGACCTATCTGATCTCTACAGAAATTTTTGATGGTTTGGTCGCTGAGTTCCATCTGCCTACCAGCCTGGTCTACCCTCCTCCCTTATAAGAATGCTGAGATGATCTTTTGCTGGTGAGGCTTCTGCCCTGTTGCCCATCCCATATAGATTCCCAGCAGCCTCCAATCCACAGAAAGTTGCTAGCCCACACTGCATCCTTACATTCCAGATAACTGGCTTGGAACCATAACTAAAGACTGAATTATCATATACATACACACACACACATGTATATATGTGTGTGTTTGTGTATGTATATATAAGTAATAGGCAATACATATAATATAGGTATAGTTTGCTCTGGAAGTAGTACCTCCTACTTATTTCCATGGAAAATACGACAGATACAAAGTGCACACTATTTGATAGAACAAATTCTCAGATGTAGTACATTTTTTCAACAGTCACCAGCATTATATATGAGTTTTTGCCAGCAATGAGAAAGAACCCGCATGCTGCACTCATAAAAACCTGCACCAACAGACCCACAGTTGCTGTCACCACTACTGAAACATACCATCCACTACCCCACTGCTCTCACGCCCTCTTTCTTCTTTGAAAACAGTCAGCTAACATTGATGAATGTCAGTGAGTGTAATTTTTTTCCTCACTGAAGAATTAAATGACACACCTTTGCTTCATAGTCACTTCCGTAACAGATGTCATCTTGTTAGACTACCCTTCTGCTGTCATCTGTAAGGTGACAACAAAATGTAACAGAATATTGGTGGACCAAGGCAGTAAAATAGCAGATATTACTTTTGAAGCAGCTCTCATATATGCAGTAGCCAGCAGAGTGAGGAAGGTGACTGTTCCCCTCTGCACAGCCCTCATGAGGTTCCATCTGGAGTACTGCATCCAAGCCTGGTGCCCCCAGCACAAGATGTAAAGCTGTTGGAATGAGTCCAAAGGATAGACAAAAAGATGGTGTGAGGGTCGAAGCATCCTGTGAAGAAATTTTGAGGAACTGGGCCTGGAAATGAGAAGGCTCTGGGGAGATCTCTTTGCAGTTCTGCAGTATGTGAGGGGAGCTTATAAACAGGATGGAGATTGACTTTTTATGCAGCATGGAAGTTACAGGATAAGGGGGAGCAGTTTTAAACTAAAGGAGAGGAGATTCAGATCAGATGTTAGGCAGAAATTCTTGGAGTTGTGTGGCAAGGGAACTGGCTGCCCAGAGAAACTGAGGACGCCCCATCCCAGAAGGTATTCAAGGCCAGGTTGGTTGGGATTTTGGGCAGACTGATCTGGTGGGTAGCTTCCCTGCAGCCCATGCCAGGGGGGTGGAACTAGATGAATTTTAAGATCCCTTTCAACATATGCCATTCTATGATTTCATAAGCCACTTCAATATATTTGTTATGAATAGGATAAATCAGCATGGCTTCTGCAATGGGAATTTGAGCTTTCTACTCTACTGAAACAGTAGATATGTGGGAACAGGTTCAAACATTTATTTTGACCTTTAGGACGCCTTGAAAAAAGTTTCTAAGAATATTTTACAAAAGCTTCCTAGTTATTTTATGAAAAATAAGTAGTGTAATGGATTATAAACTGATTTAGATATAGAAATAGAAGGATAAGAATAAATTTTCAATTTTCAGCATCACAAAAGAAGTTAGTAACTGGATTCCCTGAAGGTCTATATGAGGAATGTACATTCTCGATAGACTCAGTTCTGATAGAGATAAGAATTAGAATAGGAAGGTGATGCTGTTTGCTAGCACGATAACATTATTTAGCCAAGATTTCCGGAAAAAACTGAAATTTACTTCCGTAACGAGAATTTAAATTTAATTCTAATAAATGTAAGATATTAAAAATACAAAGAAATAATTATACATACACAAGTAACTTTCAGCCTCATTTTAATACAATCCATTTACAAAGTTAAGTCTCCATATTATTACGGAGTGTTAAATGAAAACTCACACTTGTTTACTGTAAAATTGAAAAATGTGTAACTAATCAGAAAAGGACACTTAAAATGAGTATGTCTGACATGTAATAGCAATTTTAATTTCCTAATAAATAGGTATATTTGAAAAAAGAAAAAGCAATAAATTTTTTGAGTAAGACTATGGTTTGTTTTTGCATCCTGCGATTTCAAGGTAGAATCAGGAAAAAAGTTTTTTGTGTTGATAAATTTATATATTGTCTAGTATAATAGGTACGCTTCATAAATGCACATATATATTTGCTTTTTTAATTATGAAATGTTTATTTCTGAATGTTTGGTGAGAACAGTTCAACTTTTAAATGCTATTATTTCTGTGGGTATAATTTTTACTGTTTTAAGCCTAAGAGACAAAAGTATGAGAGTTGCTGACCAAACTTACTATACAAAGTTATGTACTTTCTCTCTCTCTCTATATATATATATATTTCTCTTCAAATTGGGAAAGAAAATATAGTTTTAATAACTTAAAATATCATAAAGACATCTTGTCTTGCTCTCAACAATGATAATATGAATTTTCTGTATTGAATTTCCTAAGTGAACTGTGAAATAGAAGTCCTTAAATTTACTGAAAGAAAAAGGTCGACTTAGGAATATCCGGTGATATTTCTTCAGAACAAGATATATACATTTTTACTTCATAAATATTTTCTATAATAAATGGCCTTACTTACAGATTAAACACAAGTTGGAGATATATTTTTTCATTTAATACCTCACTATGCAACTGTCAGTGAAAGGGACTATGAGTCATACAGCTGGACGATCTTACTGGTTTTTATGGAAGACATTAAATAAAAATAGTTATAATTTTACATTGCTGATTCTGTTAGTCATTAATATAGTCTATTAACCTAATTCATCCACTTAGAGATCCCTGCTGATAGTTGAAGAATAACACAAAATTGTATCTAAAATACTCCATTAATGATGAATGGAGTGAAAGAATAAAGAATATTTTTTATGATTCCAGATAGACAGCTATACTGTATTCTTCTGATGTACAATTCCAGTTTGTCTATGTCGTGCTTAGGGCAATAGACTGAATGTCTAAAATAACTTTTTAGTCAAGGAACAGATTGACAAATTGATATTTGTGAGTTGGTTCGATTATTTTTAGTTATTAACTATCACTGATATTCCTCTAAGTAGTTCTATGTTTCTTTTTTAAATTCCCTCACTTCACACTGTAGGCTTTCAAAACTCTTCTTGTTCACAGAACACAATATATCTTTTTGTCTCTCCATATTCTTTCCTTAATTTCACAATCCTGATTTAAGAGATCTGTAATAATTAAAAAAAAAACCTCCCTCACTCATCTCATACACCACAAGTGAATGTATGTAAGAAGAAACTCAGTTTGTGTAGGAGACAGAAGAGCAGGCTTTTCTTCAAGGGTTGCAGAAGGCTGCAGAAAAGAATGTTTTCACTGATGTTTTGTTACTGTGTGTTCTGAATGCAGTGCGCATTGCACTGACATCAGTCAGAGAAATAAAGCTCATAAAACTTCTCGTCACTGGTTTATTTCAGCAGCAAAACCTGCAAAGAATCTGCCAACAAAAATTGAATTCAGATGCTAATTCAAAAGTCCAAAGAGGTTCTGAGGCAACAATCTATAGGATATAGTGATCCGTTTTATATTCTGCTCAGATTGTGTTAGACACATGATACAGAGGAAGATCTGTCTGTAAAACTATTGTTACAATAAAACATAAATGACATCTTAAAAATAATTCAAACATTTCTTGTCAGTGGGCCATATCCGTATTTAGGTGCAAATGTACATTCATGCAGGTACATTCACCCATAAACTTTTACTTATTGTTGTTCAACAGCTGTAGTATCAGTATCTGTTTTGTTTTTCTGATGATTTTTTTTCCCCAAAGAAGTATAGATATCCAATGTGAGACAACATCTGGCTTTAAGATGTACTATTCATTATGATTTCCCTAGAGAAAATATAATCTGGTCAAAAAGGAGAAAGCCAAACTACCTATCAGATTCTAATGGGCAGAGGTCAGTGTAACATCTGCCCAGTCTATTTTCTACTTGTTTCTGAATTCATGCACTGAATTCCTCTGTTCCCAGTGTTGTTCAAGAATTTAACTGCAGTACCTATGAGCTGAATTTTTTTTTTTCCAGCTGATACTATGACAAATTGTTTTTTCTGCTACTGGGAGAGCAACTTATTTGAGGTTGGAGGTTGTTGGGTTTTTTTGCTTTAAGAATGAGTGAAATAGACAGAAACTGTGTGTATTAGAGACTTCTGGTTACAAAGAGTCAGTGATAATGAACAATTTGTGAAGCATGATACCTATGCTCTAGTATCAAATGAAATAATATCCAGTGAACTTTTCAATTTGTACAGCACATTCTTTGCTCCCCTTTCAGTTTTCTTTTCTTGTGGTGCTAGCTTTTGAAGCCACTCTCAACTTCTAATCCTTTTTTTCCTAAGAGTCATCAACTAGTACTCAGCTTGTACACCTGCTATAATCCACTCCTGTAAGAGAACCTTTGAGCAACATAAAGAACTTCAGACTCAGCAGAAGTTCCTGCTTGCAGATCTGCAGGCTCCTGAAAATGAAGTTTCCATCTTAGTTTTTGTTCTGCAGACACTGAAAAAAGTTCTCAGTTCTGGTTCCAATTTACTCAGAAGTGATACTATAATAAATTGTATTTGGTCACTTTTTACACAGATAGCTTCCTACTTAGTATGTTTGGTCTTTTTTTCTGATGTGATTTATTAGCTCCTACTAAGGGAAGAAAAAAATGTAAGCAAAACAGCAGACTGAGCATCTAAGGAAAACTAAATTCAACACACTGACCAACAGAACTTTTTTTTTGGGGGGGGGCGTTACGAAAATGCAGAAAAGTGAAATGAAATGATAGTGAGTTAGCACTGTTCACATAGTACCATGACCTTTAGTTCACAATCAAAACCAGTATAGTTCAACAAGTTCTAAGAAAACTGTGGGTTGTTTTGATTGTAGCATATGCACATATCATATCACCAAGAAGAACACTGCAGTTAACATAAATGGATTCTGTTCTTGTAGCCTGAATAAAATGTCAAAGATTCAGTGAATTAATATATTGAATCAGCTGCTAATCACAGCACTTTATAATTCACAATTATCCACAGAGAAAGAGGAAAAAAAAGAACAAGGAAAGTTTTAAATAATCATTGATCTACACAGTGCACATGTATGCATACAAAATCAAATGGTACCATACATAGGGTATCATTTCTTTGTGTGGATATCCACATTCTGTCATACACTCAATATTTTGGGAAAGGCATGCATGCTGGAGGTATACATAATGAGTCTGGGAACAACGTCTTACAAAATGTTACAGTCTGTAAGTGCTGTAGCACGCCTGAAAAGGTTATCTGCTGCCTTGTTCTTAAGTATCAGTACTGGAGAGGCAAAAAAAAAAGCCCATTATGGCTGGGATTGGTATGGAAAGCATGAGAACAAACCATAACAAAATAAGGACAATTGGGAGTAGAAGAAGAGCATTGAATAAATATAAGAAAAACAATTATGTCTGTGATATGTGTTGAAATAAACAGTATATGTAAATGTATGCAATATGGTATGATTATGTAATATGTGATCTATATACAGAACAGCATTTTATTCCATCACTGAGCACTGGCACAAGTTACCCACAGAGATTGTAAAGTCTCCCTCTTTAGAGATATTCAGAAGTCATCTGGAAGTGGCCTCGGGCAGCCCATTCTGCTTGAGCAGGGGAGATGCAAATATTTCCAGAGGCTCCTTCCCATCTCAAACATTTATAGCTTCTGTGAAGCAATTTTTAAAAGTTTGAGAGCAATACTATATACAGTGCAGGAAATCCTTTTTTTTCCCCTTCTGTTTTCATCTGTCTTACGAGGTCTCAACCTTAACACAGACTTCCAGACACTCACTGAAAATATCAGCTAATACACGCTTGTTCAGACTATTACCTGACAAATATTAACTGTCAATGTTATTAAAGATCACTTTGCATATCATGTGCCCAAAGTCCTTGTGTTTCAGTGTTGCACATCTCAAAAGGAAGTAACTCTGCTTTTTCAAAAACCTTTTAATTATTATGCATTTATAAGTAGTCATAATGTAAAAGATGAAAATGAACTAATTTATTTATTACCTTATTGACATACTGCAACACCGAACTCTAAAGAAACTGAAGTTCTTGATCAGATCCCACTAGTTTACTGCATGTATTAACATAACAGGTTTTTTTAGTCACTTTCATCAAGTGTTGTTCTGACAACTCTAAGAGATCTGAGATTTAACTGTATAAATCCTTGAGGATGCCCTTTAGAACAGGCAGCTTTGAGTATAAATTGAGTTTCTTGGGAGCTTCCAAGAATTTTTTTACAGAAGTTCAAATAGTTCTCAGATTGGTGACTGTTCCAGCAGTGTTTTTATAGAAAGACTTTTTCTCTCTCTCTAAAGATAGTTTGGAAATACTCATAAATACTGGAGGGAGAAGATTTTGTTTGTTCTGTTTCTTTATTTAGCTTACTAAAAGTAGAAACGTACAAAATCCAGTGGACTTCTGGTCTGAAGTGCTTTATTAGAAGCCCAAAGAGAAAAAATGAATGCAGGCTTAGAAACCACGTACTGAAGGTACATTTTAAAAATTACAGTAGAAAATTTTGCTGTAGAAAGAACAACATAGTGTCTCATAACCACAGTGATTCTTGGTAACAAAAATTTAAATGCCAGCAAGTTAGGAACAGACATTTAAAGAAAGCATCACTGAACACATGATGAGAGGTATTTTTTTCCCAGATTTCTTTCTGAAAAGGAATAATATTAGAAGTTGCAACAAATCCATTTTAGCAACATGTACTAATACTGAAAATGGAATAAAAATAAAAAACGGAACATCATAAAAATTTTAAACAGGACTGCTGGCGCCACCTGTTATTGTGGCTGGCTACTGCTTTGAATTTTCTGTTGGTGGTAACATTGTTCAGCTTTAACGATCTGAACTCAAATTTTCTATACTGATTTTACAGATGTATTTTTCTCTTTCTTTTTTTTTTCCCTCCAGTTAGTCAAACAGATCTGCTATTCCCGAGAAAGTTCTTAAGAATGCAAAACAAAACAAAATATTGATTCTTTGTATCGAAAAGATCTGTACTGCTATGTATTCTGGAGCTGAGATATTTGCAATACCTATCAAGAATGTGCCTTTTCTTAGCCCATTAAGATCTTTAATTGGCAAGAGTATATATAAAAGCATATATGCATAAGCACCTGAAAAGCTTTCATGTGGTCATCATAACAAAGCTGCTACCATTAAAAACAGTTTGGAATTGACGGAGTCATTCTTCAGGTAACTACTATTACCTGTATCTTCAGATTCAGGAAAATCACTGTTTTAGAATACTTTAAAAGAAAACCACTCTTTTTTCAGTGCAGAGGAGACAAAACTAAACTTGAAATATGATAGACAGAAGGACATTAGAAGGACATAGAAAATGGAGCAAGGACCACGATGGGCAAAGAATCCTTGGTCTCAGAACTCAATATTTGAGAAGGAGCATGAGACTAAAAGATTGAAAGAGAAAAGATCAATGGACGGGCAGAAAGCTAAAACACTGAACTTGTGATGGAAAATAGAAATGACAAGGAAAGGTCTGAGAATAATCAGAATAAAAGAAATGGAGATAACTGGTGAGAAATCAAGGTATTTGGGTGAGTTCTGATTGATGAACAGAGAGCCTAGATGAAAGAATAAAGGAGAGACGTGAAATAAGATGAACTGGAGGAGAAGAGTGGAGCAAACAAAGACAAGTTTGATAATGACTAAATTAGAGTGGGAGAAAACAAGATACCTTAGGCTTCAAACAAGAGCAGCAAGCCAAACAAATTTTATATATTATGACAGTGAAACATTCACTTTTAGACTGAAAAGACTGTAGATTCTGTAGTTGTGTGATTTTTTGTTATCCGTATTCCACATCATTACATCATGTAGAGTACTGGGTGTCAAAGAGTTAATGCTCCAGTTCCGTGGATCATCAACAGTTCCAGGTATACCTGTCTCAGAAGGGAAGCACTACGTACACCAGAGGACTTTGCATTTCTTTGTGTTTTCCCATTTTACACTCAAAGGGAAAGATAAAACTTTTGGCAAGTCACAAGATAACTCTCTTTTCCTTTTTGGGTCACCTCAGCAGGGGATGCTCCCTAGCCATCTCACCTTCATTGTAAGTGTAAGGCCTTCAGTTTTTGCACACTCTCAGATTTTATTTATTAGCTTCAATTCCAATTATATTGTGTTATACAGTGTCATTTTGCATTCTGATATCTTATTTATTAAATTTGCTTTCCTCCACAGATCGTTGCCACTGTTTTATTTTTAAGCCCATCTCCCTTTTCCCTTTCCCCCTTCCCCTTTCCTGGACCATGGGTCCCCCCACTCCATTAGTCATGGAACCAGCCGAGCCAGCCCGTAAACCATTGACATCTGTTCATTTCACATGTATCACACTGTATAGTGTCTGTAGGTGATGGCTGGACACTGGAAAAATCCTGTTTCTCCATGCTGCTGCCTTCCTAGTCAAAAAGAATATTTATAAGGAAAGAAAGACTGCTCTTTTGGGGAAGCAGCTCTCCACCCTGAAAAACACAGGGCAAGGCAGGTAGGCAGTAAGAGAGAGTTTACAAGATGTAGATGCCTGACACCTCATAAGAAACAAAGGGCCTACGGATAGGTAGAAACAAAAAGGAGCTGGGAATGAAAAGACTTCTTAAGTGCCAGAATGGGAACCACGGAGGGTTTTTTTTTAAATCCAGAATGTAAGTTATTTGATGAAAACGCAAAACTTAAAAAAAATATATAATGTGAATAAAAATTAACTGATTCAAATCTTTCCTTCTGCTGTGTTATACAGAGTAAAATATGGGCTTTTACTGTGGAGATTTGCCAGCTTTTCTATAAAAAGCATTGCCTTGATTGAGTTTCTGTATTTTTATATTTTATATAATCTAGTGTTAACGACTGATAAGCTTTTGATGTTTTCTGATGTACTCATTTTAAAGAAAGGAAAATGGAGACCAACTCCCCTTAAGGTTCTCCTCTTCTTGCGTTTCTGTCACAATCTAACTATGGAAAAGATTTCTGTTATCAAGTACACAGGTAAAATCAAACCATTTACACTGTACTTTTAATGCAACAGACAGATTTCCTCCTTTTCTGGATGTGCAGGTGGTATGTGTGGCTGAGTGGCTAAACTGACAAATTGCAGGATGCCTACAGCTGCAGTTGAAAGCACTGGCAAAACTACAAACTGGAGTCCTAAGTGCTTTAAAAATAAGTTTCTAGGTACTCAAAACAGTTTCAGATTTATCGGGTAATGCATCTCAGTATTCACTCATATAATAAGGATAATTCTCTCTCCTCACCTTCCCATTCTATTATGAAAATAAATTCATTCCTATGTTGTAAAGTAGTCAAGTGCCATAAAAATGGCTGTTGTAAAAGATGAAGTTAAAATTAACAAGCTTGTTAACAAACTCATTTGTAGCAGGGTTACACTAGTATGTATTGAGTGAGATACGGGCCACATACTGAACAATCCTATGCAGTGAATGAGATAGGTGTTCATTTGAAAATATAGCCAGTGTTCATATAGTTCAGAAGAGGATGGAGTGCAGAGGCACTCACAAAAAAGAAAACATATTTACAAGTTTGTGAGATAATGCTTCACTCTGGTTTGTTGATGACAAGTGTTTTCTTCAGGTTCTTTTCAAACTTCTGATGACCAGTATAAGTGCAAGTTCATTTTTTCCCCCAGTTCACTGTATGGCAATGTGAAAAATGATAGATTTTTGCCTGATTCTGATGAATCAGGTATGGATGCTTTAGGGCCAAGACTTTTCTCTGCTACTACTGGTACTTTTCACATATTTTTCTGAACCAATAGTCAGAAAGGTTTTTAGATGTAAATTTGATCTTTTATAACTAGATGAAAATGCTGAGCTTTAAGATCTTGTAAAATACTAGATGACAGTAATTTAGATTTATGTATTTTAAAATTAAGAAAACATGTATTTACTTTATTTAGCTCAATGAAAGATTTATTATCTTGGTGGGATAAATACTGATGGACTTGTCTTCATTCAGCTTCAATACATTTTCTCTTGCAGTTGAAACTGTATAGTCCCAAACATAAGACCAACATTAAGACATCATTCTTCCCAAGTCTTTCTGGCTCAGCTTCAGTCCTTCACTCACAACTCCTCAATTCACCCCCAAATGATGCAGGGGAGAAGGATGGAGGTGATGGTTTATGCCTAGCCAATCCACACTTTGCTTCAGTGTGGTTCACCATGGAATGTAGTCCTTTGGATAGACTCTGGAGGTTGCAAAGGAAATAACTGCTCTGCCATGCATTACCTCCTCTTCCTCCAACCGTGGTGTTTCATCGGCTGTTTCTCACTCTTTAATTCCCTCCTTTTCTCTCTAATCAACATTTTGTCCTTATCTTTTTTCTCAGACATGCCATCAGCTTGGCTAGTGTACTCAGCTGTGCCCTCAGATGAGTCTGCTGGAATCTTCAGGGTTTGTTGGAATCTTCTGGAACAATATCAGTCCCTCATAAAGCAGCCTGGTCTCTTCTCACAGAGGCCTTTTCCTGCAGCCCTTGCTGCCCAAATTCTGAACACCCACACCCAGTATATAAAACTGATGTGAAGGAAGCTTAGCACAAATCTACAAATCTTTAGGAATAGTTAATGAAAACCAGAAAAAAAACGAGTGAGAACAACAAGGACAATAACCCCAGCCTCTCCCTTTCTAACAATTTTCATCACTAGATGGCAAAATCACATTCACATTTGCTATTCAAGATTGCAGAAGGTAGCTCAAGTTCCAGCTACCTAAAAATTACATTCATCGCTGCGGCAGTTTGCTTCCGTTTTAGATCTACACTCAACAGGCTTTTAGGAAGATATCTTCCGATCTTTAATCAGTGTGCTGAGTCAGAGCACGTAATTTTCTGCTGCTGTTTTTTTTTTTTCTTCTTCTTCCTGTAAATGAAGTACAATTGTGGATCATTCTGTCTTTTGCTGAGGAGATATTTCCAACAAACGAGATAATTAGGTAAAGCATAATTCAATTCACGAGTCTTTCCTTAAAAAGTAGATATTTCAAGTGTTTCAAAATTCTAAAAAAAGATGCAGATTTTCACATTTTTTAGAATGGCCAAAGTGAGCATCCGGGTATTTCAGTCAGACCGGACACTGCTAACACTTGATCGGAACTTTACAGTTACCAGGATTTATTTCTTTTTCCTGCTGTAGTCCTAATGCTATATTGTCCATTGTTATTTTTCCCATTGCAAGTTTATTATTGTTATATTTAGAATCCCAAGGAAGACAAAAATGTTCATTCATTACTGAGGTGACTCTACATACTCTATATTATCAAAGAGAGCAAGCAGAGCATCTTGTTAGAACTGGCTGAGATAAGAATTAAACGTAACTGTTGAGTGTGATGGGGGAATGAAATGATATCAGCAACAGCTTTTTATTTCTATATATTGTAATCTGTGACAAGCACATTTTAAGGCTGTCAGTGGTTTACAGGATGGTTGGCCCTGTTCCATGACTAATGGGGCAGGGGACCTACAGACCCATGCCCCGGGAAAGGGGAAGGGGGAAAAGGGGAAGGGTAGGGGCATGGGCCTAAAAACAAAACACCAGCACTGATCTGAGGAGGAAAACTAATTTCCAAAAATAACACAATGTAATTGGAATTGAAGCTAATAAATCAAATAAAATGAGAGAAAATGTCTGAAGCTGAAGGCCTTACTCTAAAGCTGAAGGTGAGACAGCTAGAAAGCTCCCATTGCTGAGATGAACAGCAAAAAGAAGGAAGTCTTGGGACTTCTGTGCAGTTTCCACCCCTTTGGGAGGAAAATGGGAATGCAAAGTCCTCTGGGGTATATAGTTGTTCTTCTCTTCTAAGAACCAGGTACACGGAAATTCAGCAGTCCACAGAACTAGAGTGTTAACTCTTTGACTCCTAGTGCCTCACATGATGTTATGATGTGGAATACTGATAACAAAAAATCATATAACCACGACAAAGGCAAAGTAGGACATCAAACAAAAATATATATGTCCTCTATGATTCTTTCCCCATTAACTTCTTTTGACAGCTTATCTTAGGCATCATTTAAAAATAAAACATTTAAGAGGCAAGGTTAGATTATATTCATACCTTCATTTCATATTTCCATTCTACTTTCAAGACATCTGTAGAGAATTTTCCTTTTATCATGGCATTATAGTTTGGATAACTTAACATTCGTTTTGCAATGGTTCCTTACTTCAATTTCAGTTTGATTTCCCCTAGGCATGTTTTTGTTTGTAAATATTTATCTCAATGTTAAACAATATTCTAATACAGCTTTCATTTGTCACTCTTTTCATACCTTCCTCATAGTTACAATATTCCTTCTCAACCAGATGCAATACATGTAATCCTGAAAGCTGCTTTGATCCCAGAAAGAAGCTTGTTGAAGCTGATCAGTGAAGATTTGAAATACATGTGTAACTAAATTTTGTACATGATTAGAATCTGGATCTATGTACTTAACTGCCTGATCCCACTCTCTTCGGTAAAATTTAGCATTGCAACAGAATACACAGTATCAGAGACTTAGTTTGAAAAAAAATACTCTGTGATAATTTAAATCTTTTTATTTTCTGATGTCATGCATCTCTTCCTGTATCTGCTATGATCGTCTGCTCTTTGCCAATGAATTGTCACAATCATTAACAAGTTGTGGATGTACAGAAATCATTCAGTAATTTTAAAATAATTTGACATTTTGAAGCATCTAAAAATACTGTCTACAATGAGTGACTATGAGTGACTTTTAAGCCAGTATTAAACAAAGTTAGAAATTAGAAAATTAGGAAATGTAGGAAGAATCTTCTGTTTTAGCTTTTCTGTTCTGTTGCAGTGCCCAAAATAAATGCAAGAGATGCAACATTTCCTTTCGTGTCTTCTCTGTAGATTTCTTTATGTGCTTCTGAAAACCAGGTTGCTGTCAAAATTTCATATAATATAAATTTTAATAATGTTAAAATGCAACTAGAATCATCAACAATGTTGCTGCATTTGTGCTAACATTGCAAACAGAAAACAATTTCCACAGAGGTGTTTTAATAACTGATTTGTTTTAGCTATGCATTAGAAATTTTTCCACACAAAGCGTAAGTAAGCATAAATTGTTTATAATCAATTTATAATATGTACACAATGTCTATGTGAAGTCCATGATCAGTTTGTAAACCCCTGGATGTACAGAAAATATTTTAATGAACAATTCACAGTCCCTAGTAATGCAATTAACTGATCACTGGGAGCAATTACTTAGAGATGTAAATATGTACTTCTTTATGAGTTTATAAGTTTTCCTTCATAAATATTAAATCACATAAACAAAGTCCTATCTTCGGGCTAACTTAAATGCATTAAAGGAAAATTCAGAACTGATCTGGAAAATGTTTGTGGTGTTTCACTTTTGTTAGACATTTTAGGCTGTCATGTAAAACATGATTTCTACAGGACAAACAAAGGTAGAGCTCAGAATATGCTAATCCATTACTTGTATTATGTACCTTTTAGCTTTCTTTCAATATTTTGCTTTAATAACTTTCATTGAAATGCTTTTTTGGCAACCACTACAACTAACTTAATAATGTGTTGCTTTCAGCAAAGCCTAAAAGCCATATGTTAAATTTCTTTCAGAGTAGCTTAGTCATTAGTGTGAATTGAATAGTAAAATAACATAAACTGTTAGAATTAAAGCTCTAGACCTGAAAAAGGATTTATTGATTGACAGCTGAAGAGCTAGACAGGATGATTTCAGAGAAAAGGAAATTAAAGAACAATAGGATGCATTCTAATAAGGACAACATACACACACACACAAAAAGAATATATTATTTGATCTCAAAAGGCAATTTCTGCAAATAAATAAATAATTAATGAATAAGAACATCCTCACACTAAGTTTCAACACTTGTTTGAGAAACAGTTCAAATTTGTACTTAGATATGGAATCAGATCCTTTCGGAGGATGTGGTTAAATACTGTCAGTATCTGGACCAAATAATTTGCACAGGACCCTTTCTTACTTTCTAATGCATACGATGTCTGCTAGTAAAATAATAATGATAATAACTGCTAAATGCAGTAAAACACACATGGCAAACAAACATATTAAATGTCTATTGTGTTTAGAAAATATTTAAGCTTAGAAAATATTTAAGATGGGTTTCATGTGTGTAACAGTATTCCTATAGCTAAATGAATATTTTTAGGAGAGAAATGATACATTAGTGAGGCTGTAGGAATAAAAATATTTTGCAATGGTAATATACATGTGGGGAAAAAAAGCAGAAATATTAAAATCATAATAATTTTGTAATTAATTTACTCTCTTTTTATATTTTGGAGGAGTTGATAACCACAATGGCACAGTATGGGAAAATATTAAATCAGATGTTTATAAGACATTCTAACTCCAATAATCTTTAATAAATTATTAAAACTGAAAATATACATTTATATTGCTATATACATAATTTCTCACAGTAATTCTTTTTTACTTCTTTCTGTAGATCATGCATTCACATTTTTTCCTAAAGAAACAGAAGACTGAAATTTTCAGCTCTTGAAATGCAGTTCAGAAAGAAGAAATAGTATAGCTACAATGCACTTGCTTGCAAGCTTTCCTTTTGAAGACACTGCAGCGTACATATTTGCAGCTGTTGCTGCCTTGTCCATTATATTTTCAAATTCACATTACATGTACTGAAAATAAAAATTTTATGCAGGTTTAAGTAATTCTGCAATAATGCCAAGCAAAAACATACTGAAAAGCAGAGGTGACTTAGAGAAGCTTGGTTATCAGGACACACTAGTACAACAGAGGTATTCCAGGATATCCAACTTTGCTGTACCTGAAAGAAGACTCAGAGATCTGATCCACGTCTATCTAAGGAGCAGGAGGCCAAGGGATAAGGCTGAACTCTTCTCAGCAGTGTGTGGTGATAGAACAAGGGGAAATGGCCACAAAGTGAGGCATAGGAAGTTCCACATAGATTTGTGTGGGAACTTCACAGTGCAGGTGACAGAGCACTGGCACAGGTTGCACAGAGAGGTGGTGGAGTCTCCTTCTCTGGAGATGCTCAAGACCTTCCTGGATGCCTACCTGTGCAACCTGGGCTAGGGAGCTGCTTTGGCAGGGATGTTGGACTCGATGATCTCTGGAGGTCCCTTCCAACCCCTACAATTCAGTGATTCTGTGATTTTTTTCCAGGCTGAACTGGCAGAGGGTGGAGGGTTCTTGCACTGTAACATGCATCCTAAGCATGAATACAATATATCACTTGAAACTAAAGCGCTGAGCTTACTTTTTTTTTCTTAGAGATGGAAAGAGTAGCAGAGTTCACATACCTATTCTGAATGGACATTCCATTTTACATTCCTTTGAGGTACCAAACACGAACAGCAGGAAAATAGAACCCTACTTAAGCAAAGCTTAACTCTTTGCTTTTTAAGGTGTAGCAAAGAGTTGCTGGGCAAATGATGTAACAGTATGTTGAATTAGTAGCTTGATTCAAATTGTATAATATTTAGTAGCTAAAAAACTTTCACCCATGAGAAATTCACTGCACTCCTGTGGCAGTAACTCCTGATATATGGCTTACTGGTTTAAGTATGTAAAAGCTTTGCACAAACCTGTTATGAAGTAACCCTTAATGAAGACATTGAAAATAAAGTAAACGGTGTTTCTATAACACACTACTCAGTGATGGTTTTCACCGCTTCTTTCTTTCCTAGAAAGTGACCGCACTGGTAAAGAAACATAAGATTAGAACATGTTGAGATACTACATGGCAATTATTTAGTTGCCTGGGCACAGATATTCAGCCTCACCTAATAGCAACATGTCCAGATACTTTTTTCACGGATTATTTCTGTAGTTAATGAAATATCCTACTTAGATACTGACAGCATACATTTATTTTTCCTTATTTTCACCGTTACTGTGGTTATTTCTTACCTCCAACGTAGATCAGTTTACTTACAAAAGGCAATGAAAGAAACACTTCCTCTGAGACTGATTCAAATAATCTATTTTATTCTGTATGAATATATTTTCCCCTTTGTATGTCTTTTCTTCATTTTAACTTCAGATGTACCATACTCCTTCGGGAGGAGGCTGCTTTTTTTTTTCCCCACCTCTTTTAATATATTCTCTAGCTCTAATTATTGCTTATTGTTTTTGTCAGAGGAAGAGGGGTTATGTCTGCCACCATTGCCATATACTTTGATTACTTTATTTTCCACTTTATTTTCATTCAGCTTCACAAGAAGGGCTGAATACCTGAAAAAGTTGGAAGTTACACACTTTGCTTTGCATGTCACTTTATAACTTTTTTCTCTACCTTTCCTCATAATCACTTAAATTAATACTGAGGTTTATTCTCAAATCAAGTGATCTCAAAAAGAACAGCAATCTACATATTGATATATAAAAATACAAAGCATGTGCTTAATTTCTTTGCTTTTCTTTCAGAGTAAAAATAAATTGAAAATATGCTATCAAGTTAGAGCTATATTTACTGATATATTTTTGTTTGTGTGTTTGTTTATTTTTAAAATCAGTGTTAGTGTTTCCTTCTAGGATTAAATTTGTTGAAAGTACAACACCAAATTAGAACACCTTGTATAGAAACTATAGAATCACGGCCTGAACCACTGATTGATCACCTGAGGTGAGCACTGAGTCAGCCACAGGAGCACAGGTGAAGGCAATTTACCTGTGTGACCAGAAGGGGTGGAGTCTGGCTCCACCTCTCCTGGACCCCTTTTAAGGGCTGATCAGCACTGGGGAAGAATCTCTTTTTGGAAATCCCTTTTGTGTGGTGTTCTAGTCATGCCTTGGCTGTTAGTGACAGGTGAGTCTTTCCTAATTTACTGGTTGTCTTTATAACATCTGAATAAGCTAGACAAAAAATATACCTTCCACCTTTGTTATTTTGTGTGGGTAGTATTCTTTTGGGGTATTCACCCTGTACGCCTTAATTTTTAAATCTGTTCTTTTAAAGTAAGAATTCATAGTTGAGACAATGTGTAAGACTTAAAAGCTTAAAATATGTTCATAAGGAAGAAAAATATATTTGTTACTTATAATCAAAAGAAATTTTGCTGTAATCTTAACTAATTGTACAAAAGAAAAGAAGGATTTCTGTTGAAAGTATACTGACTGTAAGTTTGTATACTGACTGCAAGTTTGCTGACTTTCTTTTTTTCATTTTGCAAGCCAGAGCCACTTGTATCTGTGTGCAGCCCTGGAGCCAAAAGTAATACAGAGCTCATGTAATACGGTAAATGCTATCTCCAGTCAGGAAGTTCCTTCTGTGATATTTAAGTGCCAAAAAAAGATGATCTGTAAAGTGAAGACAAGTACATAGAATTCCTGAGTATCTAAAACTGCCAGCAAGACAAATTGTTTTTGTAGTTAAGTGCCTAAGAAACCCATTAGTACCACTTCCACTCAGAAATCAAAATGAATGCAACTTAAGAGCAGGGTCTGTTTATAAAGAGAGCCAGTGGCACACAGTGACACTGCTGGCACCTGCAGCATAAATGAGGAAACTGAGAAAAGCCGTCCTGGTTTTGAAGATAACTAACTCATGATTATTAAAGTGAACAGCAAATGTGGCTGGATTCAGTTTACAAATACATCTTGACAGAGGCACCAAATCCTGCAAGCTGCACAGCAGGATCCTGCTCGAGACAGTACATTCTAAGCTTCTACCCTTTTCCTCATGAAACAGATTTTCAAATGAATTAATGTCAGTATATAGCACGTACATTCACCCTCACTGGGTAAATACCTTTACTCTATTTCTGGTAATTAGGTCAGCCCAGATACAGCTAACACTGAAGAATGAGAGAACTTCTTATTCTTTAGCTTACGTTTCTTATAGCTGTTGTAGTGATTTTTATCTGTTAGCCATCGTTCACAAATTTTCTGATATTTAGCAGTTAATTAGAAGTGAAAATGGAAGAAATTGTTTTTTAGATAACTTCCCACTATCTTCTGTTTTAACTGGATGTGAAGTGCCCATAGTCAGATTGTTCTCTATTTGCTTTTGTATCTTGTTGTAGAGGTCCTAGATCACTTGGATAGATAACTTTTATAAAAATTCAATTATCAATGCTGCTGTTTCAGCTGGTTTTGCTGACAGCTAAGAAGGATGTGATATTGTGTGTACTTACAATGAAAAATTATCTTCAAGTCAAGAGGATAAGAAAATTCATGTTTCACCCTACAGGTTCTTTCTCAATAAGATAACAACAAAGAAATCTGTTAAAGATCAGACCTTTTAGAGGGTTTGGTATTTTGTTCCATTTGTTTTTTTGTTGGGTTGTTTTTGTTTGTTTTGTTTTTCATGTTATAAGTTTATAACCCTGAGAATTTTTAAGGAACTGAAAATAGTATCATAGGCTTAGTCCTCAAAGTTTGATACTTTTGGTTTAGCATTTCTGGCATCCCAGAGTGGATTTTTGGGAAGAACCCCAGAACAGTAATATGAGCAAATAATTTGTATTTCATTATTTCTTTATGCATTCCAACTCTTTATTTCAGCAATAGTGATAATTTCTTTAAATTAAAAAGTCTTAGGATCCTAAAACATTTGAGTAATTTTTAATTAGTTTTTTTATCTACAGATGGAAAAGAAAGGAAGAAAGTAATATTCTATTTCACAGCTTGTAAGGCTAAAGCTGAGAAAATCATTGACCTACAAGTCATGGTACAAATCTGAAATAAAGTAAAAAGTAGTCTTCTTCAAGTCTTGATGTATGCCTAGAATTTCTAGGTGGGCTTTGTTTCACATTCATTATGAAATATGTATATATAAACTAAATATATATGTTTTTGTAACAGCACTGCTAACATAATGCCATGTTTTAAAATCAATAAATATTTTTTCATAGTGCCCATTTAATGGGTTTTCAAAACATTATTCACTTTGCAAACAAGAATGAACACTAAAACACATAGTCAGTCAATAGCATGTGGAGAAAGCTATTATTGCAAATAGCATATTTGCCATGCAAGCTCCTTGCTTTTGCTGAATATCTGTCGAGAGATGAGAAGCAAAAGGGAAGCACAGAATCACAAGAGAACACCCAGCTAGGGTTAGTTCTCTCAGGGATCTTCCTTTCCACTTTGTCCTCCACCTAATGTCATGCATGTAGACTGAGATTAGACTTTTCATTTAACATTTATTTATCCATTTATTAGTAAAAACTGAACCATCTTGCTTTCTCTCTCCCCCGTCAGTTCTCAGGTTTTTTTTTTTTTTTTGTAAATTTGACATGTTTGAAGCCCTTGAAATGTTAAGGTAAGTGCAGCATTGCTAATCAGAACATCACTCAAGTATGTTTTTCAGAGGACTTTCTCTGCAGTAGAGAGCTGCAGAAAATGATTTTTAACGATGGGAGCTGTTCTGTTCTTCATCAGGTCATTCTAATAAGCTTAAGTGATAAATTTCACACCTTATCATAATCTCTGGTTAAACTCAATACTTCATTCAGATTTTTTTGAAATTAACGCTATCTCCATTTTGGTCAGCTTCTAGACCTTTTCTTAATGCACTACCTAGAAGACTTTGTTGACTATCTGAATGATGCTGTAGCCACCAATCATTGTTCCACATCCCATCATGTAGATCAGATTTTATCTGAGTGACTTGTTTGTTTTCAATTATATTTTTAACTGTTATACAGTGGTTAAGTCAGCTCAATTTCCACAGCTATTACAGTGGATTTTGTGTTTAGATGATTGTCAATCTGCTCCTCAGTCAATCCTTCAGTGCTTTATATTTATCAGATTTTCTGTATTTTATGTAAAATTCCAGAGAAAAAAAGGCAGTTTAATAAAATATTATTTAACATTACTGATAATTTCTTTAGTGTGTTAATTGCCTCCACAATTAACTGTGAGTAGTAACATTCCTGAGCTGAAATATTATACAATTTATTCTTTGATAAAAGTTTTTTGAGAAAGTCATACAACATTTACTAGTGTGATTAATTAGTCTCAACTGTAATTAAACATTGACAATTCAGTATACCAAGAAGATAATTACATTTGTAGATAAATATAACACAATTAAAAATAACCTGATATAGCTGAAATAAATCTTGAGGGTCTCTAATTATGTAACATTGTCTTACTTGCAAATAATATGTATCCATTCGATATGTAGCCCTCTTAAAGGAAATAACTCTTTTTAGGAGATTTTGTAGCATGTGCTCAGACAAAGGCATTTCAGATCTTCAGTCATCATCATTTTTCTGCTGCTTAACTCAGTATAACTAAGCACTGTACTAAACCATGCAATCTTCATAGGAAGGAACACTTGTAAGAATAATTTTGTTGATCTTTGCTTGTCTACTCACAACATGTAGTGCTGGCTCATACAGGAGTCATGGTAAATATCTTTAAAGGCTCACTCACAAAACAGCTTTGCTAGCCCAGCAAAACCACAGCCATAACACTACAGTTTTTGGTTTAGATTTAGTTTGCATCTCTGCAAGTTCAAAGTACATACATGGAGACCTTTACAGTACAATACATTCTAAATTCCTCCCTCTGTGCCCTTTTTTTTTTTTCTTTTCATTTTAATAGCAATTAATAGGAAATTATTACAGAAAAAGGAAATGGATAAACGTTGTTTTAATGTTTTGCTCTTAACCCACAGTAGTAAGAAAAATTCAAAGATAAGGCTTCCAATTAATCTTTAACTTGTAACATAAAGGAATTGATTTCAAGCCGTAACAACATTGCAATTATGTAGGCACAGGGGGATATACTGTGGACATAGTCAAAGTTTTAATCCTACATTTGTCTGGCTCTTGTGAATTTATTAGAGCTTTAAAATTTAACATCTTTTCTGTGTGTGATATAAACATATGTGTTCTTGACCCACTTTGAAAAACAACCACTAGTGAAATACCATTTGCATTAATCATTCAAGAGCTTTGCAGAAATATTGCATCTCAAGAGATTTTTCCACTGAAGTTTGCACTTTCCAGCTTAGTTTCGTTACTTTTTTTATATATTGCTTTGCAGCAGCTTGTTGTTTAGTGCTGGCTTTAGAGCTTATTTCTATTTCATTCCAGAAGTATACATTGTCACTTATAGAATAATTTTTCTTTTTAGTATATATGTAATAAATTTTACCCTGATAACTACAAAGAATTTTCTGTAATCTAATAACTTGCAAAATGAAATTCTGTTTTCACCCCTTAACCGCTATGCAGTAAGACTACAAGGAAATGTTTGCACCGTGTTCAAACAATAATTAGATGACAATTTTTCACATGATTTCTCTAGATTTTTCATGGGAATAAGGATTTGCACTAATGGTTTTCCTTGCAAGACTAAAGTCTAAGATTATTATGTATTTGTAGAAATTTCTTTCTCTATCCATGATATTATGTTACATAATGTCATGAATATCCTGCAGCTGTTACTGGCACAAATAATATATTAGCATTTAAAAAATAATAACAAATTAATCCTTGAAGCCATATATCTGGATATAGTAAATGCTTAGCAAAGCTAAGAATTGCTACGCCCCAGTTTCTTGTGAATATAGGAGCTCATGAGGAGCAGATTTAAATCAATGCAGAACATTTTAAAATCCATATTTTTACAAGTAAAAAAAAAAAAAAAAAGACTGAAAAATATTGGTTGGTAAGTTTGCCTTCAATCTTAGGGAGCAACAGAATGCTTGATAACACCTATTTCAGGTAAAAAAGGTGTTCTTGGACTAAGTACTAATTCCAGTTTTTTACTTTTCAGAAAGTAAGATATAAATCTAAGCTTGTAAGAGAAGGTGATGCAGAGATTTTTAAATTAAGTTAGAAAGATGCAAATTGTCAGACTTATGACTTCACTATGTAGTGAAGCTTAGTAACTTCAGAAGGTTCTCTAGAATGTTTTTTTATTTCAATACTGGAATAATGTTTCATAAGAATCCCTTCAAAACTGACAGAGTTGGTAATGTTAACAATAATGCCTTCAAATACTTCCCGTTCTACAGATGTTTACCAACATTTTAAATGATGACACTTTGAGTATAATTTTCTTTAGAAGAAAGAGAAAAATCTAGTTTATTTTTCTGGAAACAATAACTGTATATTGTTCTGCTCATGTTAAAAGACTCTTGGTGCTTTTATTTGGAATGTTCTAGCACCTGCCTAATTTGGAATAGGGTCTTGAAAACTGGCAAGAGCAATAGGGCTTTGTGACAAAGATGAAGACCTGAAAACAAATTCTGAAAGGTCTGGAAAAGCCATAAGCCTGCCTATATCACTGTTTACAGAATAAGTTTTTCTCTCAATAAACCTTGCTCTTATCCAAGCATGATCAAACTGTATATACATCAAAATATATAAGAAATGAATTTCCATCTTAGAAGTAGGAAATAACAGGGAGTATTTTCCAGGTAACATCTGCTCTCAGTTGGATTAAGCCCCAGTGCTTGAATTAAAAAATTAAAAGATGAGAATCTGCTTGTCATCTATTTGAATTTCTGTTCACACCACTGTTTTGCCAGTTCATGGGGTCAATAGAAAGGACACAGACATCAATAAAAGGGACACTTACTTTACTATTTCAAAATAATATAATAAAGCAGTGCCTATAGTCAGAAGATAGCATCTAATTATTACCGCATTAGGTTAGTGGTAGTGATTAAGGAAGATACATCACCAATTGCCCTAATACTTTAACATCATCCAGATCCACAGTTGCTGAGGAGCCCCTGTTGCAGCTAGGATCTGCAGAACCTGTTCCAACAATTGGGAAGTACTATGGCAGTGCATCCACCCCATAAATGAGGTCTCCAAAGTTGCTGCAAGTAGGTCCAGCCCTTATACCATTCAATAAACAAATTTACATAACAGTCAGGTGGAACATTTGGTTTTCTCTTTCTCCAGTAGGTTTTACCCCCAAAAACCTGGCCAAGATTCAAGGAGGAACCAACAGAGTTGTGGTATCTATTTTGGTGCACCACAGGTCTTTTTGGTAAGACTTGAGTGTTTGCCCAGGTCCCCTGAAACATGCTTAATTGAATAACAACACGGTGAAGTTCCCTTGTGATCAAGAAAGCTATTATTTGACCATTATTACTGCACAGTAAGCTTTATATCTGAGCTTCTGTAGATAAATACCAGAGCTTAGACACTCATCCTGTTATGGCAAAGTATGGATAAATGGCATCTTATATGTTCAATTAGTACTATCAATGTTAAATATACTGTGAGGGTGTGTGGTTCATCTATAAGTCAACTTCAATTCAGGGCCTATCTCAGCAGCAAGTCCTATCACTACTTATGAAGAAGGTTAATAGCTTTGATTCAAAGCTGGTTTCTAGAAAAGACTGGATTCTTAGAAAGACTTCCAGAACTGTTAGTGGATGGGAGAGAAAAGAACTATTGAATCCATGCTAGGTTGACCCCTGGCCATTTGTTAAGCCCCTACTCAGTTGTTAAGCCCCTACTCATCCTCCACTCCAGCTGGACTGAAAAGAGAATCAGAATGGAAAAATGAAAAAAAGTAATCTATCAAGATAGATACAGTCTAGTAAGCGAAGAAAAGGGGAGAAAAACAAATGGCGCAGTCAGTACACCCCCTTGCTAGATTTAGTGCTGAGTCATGCTAGAGAGACTGGAAACTGCAGTAGAGAAAAGATAAAAACAGCAGAGAACAGAGACTGGATAAGAGGCTAAACAGAAAGGCTCTTCAGTGTACAAAATGAACACACTTCTCTATCTCAGTCAAATGACCTTTACTTACTGAAGACTTATTTTTTGAAGGGAGAATTATTCTTTTTTGTTTGTTTGTTTGTTTTTCTGAATGAATTTCATGTGTACGTTTCAATGTAATTTCACAACACCTATGCGAAGCAATGGAAGTTCCAACCCCATTTTGAACATCTCTATGGGGATGGGACATCCTCATCTTCTCTGGGCAACCTGTTCCAGTCCCTCATCATCCTCACAGTGAAGAATTTCCTTCTTAAATCTACTCTAAATCTCCTCTTTTAGTTTAAAGCCATTCCCCCTAGTCCTATCACTATCTACTTGTGTAAAAAGTTAGACTCCCTCCTGTTTATAAGCCCCTCTTTAAATATTAAAAGGCTGCAATGAAGTCTTCAAAACTTTCTCTTCTCCAGACTAAACAAGTCCAGAACCCTCAGTTTCTCTTCTGTTCTTTTTTCCCCCATATTTAAAGAAATTGAAGCTCCTTGATTGAACATCTAATCCTCTCTAATCAGCATTGTATTTTCTTATTTTACCAATGGTAATGTGAAACTGTGGAATGATATTAACAAAAAAAGTCAGTTTTATTCTGGAGATACATTATTATTAAACCAAAAAGTTGGTACACCGTGAAGATCATTTCTATCCTTTATTTTGATTTGCATCTCTTAAAAAAAAAATCCTTGAGTAAAAAGAATTAGTTCTACCAAACACTGAATTCACTTTTCCTGATACTATCAGCTAAGCCTTTGAAAGAACATTAGAAGAACCTGTATCCTAAGTTGCAGCTGATAAAACAGCAAAGCTCTTCCTGAAGATAATGACCTAAAAAGGGATAACATCACAGCAGAATCAAACAATACTATTCAATTGTCTGTTCCATGATTTGTAAAGCAATCTGCTATTATTTCTTGATTTAGGATTATGAAGAACACTTCTCGGGTAACATTCACTTTCTGTGGAAAGCTTTTCATGGACAGAATCAGATAAACAAGATGCTATCCTCTGAGACTGCTGAAAACCAATTGAACACAGCAAATTTCTTTCTTTTTTTTCTTTTTGAAAAGTCAAACAGCAAGCTTTCTCACTCTGTAAGCATCTTAGTATGTGATTCAGGAGCCAAGCCATTAATATAGGTCTCATTGAGTTTTAATAAGACTGAAGGAAGAAAGAATTTGCCTTGGGTTGTCAGTGCTGAAACAGCATACAACAGAGTAAACATACAACTTATTGAAGGGAATCCATTCATAACAAAGAAAAAAAGTAGCCATCTGCTTCAAAGGAAATAGCCATTTAAGTGGTCCAATTATGACACACTGATTTCGAAACTCTACATCCTTAGCCAGTAATTATAATCCTCTTCAATACATAGAGAATGATTACACAGTCTATTTATAAAAAAATTGATGTATTAATATTTAAACAAAAAAAATGAAGAAAAAAATAAAATAAGTTTCTTAGTAAATCGTTCAGGGAATATCATCCCAGTATGTGGTGCTCCTGAATACATAAGATGTATTATTATGCTTACACATGAAGTGTAGTAGTAAAATGTCACAGAGGATATAAAATAGAAATGGAAAATCCAGATTTCAGCTTTAAGAAAAGGGTTGCTTTTTTGTATGGTAAGCAGAAAATAATGATATAAAATGGTATCCATTTTTTTAAATGTCTTGCATATCTGACTGCCTTTTCACTTGTGCCTTACTCAGGTAGAGAAATAAGTATGAAATAGATAATTATATTCCCAAAATAAATGCCTCTAGAAACATGTGAAAGTGTTGAAGATGTCAACTAATCCTTTTGGTGCCTACAAGCTCAGGCCCAGCTGTATTCCACATAAATATAGAACAGCTGTTTGGAAATTAGGTAGGACTTCAGATGCCCTTGATAAGATTTCAGCAGAACTAGTGCCATTCAAAATCCACTGATTTGTTTCAAAGGTATTTTAGAACCAAGAAAATAGCCTGATGCAGGAAATAAGTATACCTAAATTGTGTCTTGTAGTGAAAAGTTAAGTAAACAAAGGCAGTAGAAAAGAAGAAAAATGCAGCCATAGGAAAAAGGGAAAATACTTTATGCGTATCTGAATGGATTTGAAAGTTAGCTGCTTTTTCATCACTTTGTGACTCTCCACTATGATTGATTTTTTCTAATTTGTTCATATTTTGTTTCATTCAAAAAGAGCAAACAACTCTAAATGTTTAGGACAATGGAAAATGGGACATGGTATTTCAACACTTACATTTCATAGAGTTAGTTAACAAAATGAATTACAAAAAATAATTAAAGGTATAAGAAGTGTTTTAAATCTACAACCCTATTCAATATATACCTTTCTGAGAAAATCTAAATTGCCACCATTTCTAAGTATGTCTGAGGAGTACAAACACAGATGAATACGCACATTCTCCAAGTTCACCAACCACTTGAAGGGCCTAATAATCCTTAAACATAAATTTCATTAAAATTAATGGAGGTCTGTAAACAGGTTTTGATGGACCTAATCCAACTTTGATTGTCAACAGTAATCTCCCTTTGCAAAAATCACTCACCTGTTAAAAAAAAAAATCCCAAATGCTAAAATGTCAAAAAATGAGAAATGATGGAATCCAGCCCATGCCTAACAAAGGCATAGATCTTCATTTCTTGTTAGCACATACCTGATTAATTCTTCTTCCTCCAACACTTTAAAGATGTCCAAAAGTTAAAATAACTTTTTAGGAGATTGCTTTGGATTGAGTCAATGACATATTACAACATTTTGTAATATATCTAGAGTACAAGTTTAAAATCTAACCTGCATATTTACAGCACCATTTAGTGGAGAAACAGTCTCAGGCTGACTCAGTGACAGTGTCTTCCACATTTCTGCTTTTATTCTTACAGCTTATGTTGCTCTGTGCTAATGAGGATATCTTTCTGTGCTTGCCTGCTCTTAGGGAAGTGAGTGAGATAAGTAGTCTGCTGAAGGAAAGTGGTATCACCTTGTTTCCTGCACTGGTACACAATGAAGTGAACCGTTATTAATTTAAAGATTTGACTTTTCTGTGTGTGGTGACACTAGTATTTACACATTTTATCTCTTCATTAACATCTGTTAGTATGAAAAGATATAAATTTGTCTTTAACACTCCACAAAAAGTGGTGAATACTTGTAACAAGATGAGGCTATGCTGCTTGTCTGTATGAAAAAGGAAAAGAAAGCAAGGGACATAACCTTTCTCCCCTTTCCTTCTCTGAACTCTAAGGTATCTGGAAGCTGAGGAAAAGGAAGACAAAAGTTATAAGAAAGGTAATTTTGTTCATTAGACCAACTGATAAAATTGGCAAAAGAAAAGAAGCTTTTGTGCCTTTTTTCAGAGATAAATAAGTACTGAAGCACCTTTCCTTGAATTGCTCATTAGAAAATAAGAGATGTGAAATGCTGCTTCTCTGCATCCTGCTTCTATTGCTGCACTCAACACAAAAACATGAAATTTTTAGTCACTTATCTCCATTAAAGATATATTGTGGTACTGCAAATATTAATTGCCAGATGGTGTCTTGCAGATATTAATTTGATTTGGTGTGGTTTCACTAATCATTACCATGTCACCTCTTGAGAATAGTAACAAAAGCACTGTCAGTCACAGCTTAAGTCCTCCGTTTCACTGCTGTGTGCTTGCCCTGATATCTGAACATCTTGTCAGATTTAATCCTAGTCAAACAAGAGAAACAGACCCGTGTTTCCTAACACAACATCCAAAAGCAGGCTTGTTTTAGAAATGTATTTGTTTTTTGGTGACATATATAGAAACGGTGCACGCAACTTCTCTATGGTGCACATACATGACACGTTTTCTTTCACGGTATTTTCAAACAGATATTTAACCATCACTTTAAAATCAAATATTCTAATATGGCTTTTAAAGATCTGCAGCACTGGGGCATCACATTCCAGTCACTACAGAACTTTGGGCTCACTGTGTTCCAGAATTCTAAGTGTCAGGAGAATTGTTCCAAGCAAATTTATTCTACATATGAGAAATTTATCTTTGAATTCCCAAGAACCAGTTTCACACTGAAATGTGAACACGTCCTATTTTAGCACTTTTCATTATACTCCTTCTTTTTCACCCCACATGCTGTGTCATATCTTGATTCAGGGACACATATTGTCTCTGTATTATAAAAAGAAAAATAATAAAAGATAAAAATCAGATTACAGTGTTTCATGTAAGTGTCAAATCTTGAAGAGGCAGATTGTGATCCTGGCTTTGTGTCCACATGAGGAATTATGAGCCTGTTCAGCACTCATGCTACCTACATTTGATGCCTATGTAACCACGACCAGGATTAGGAGCAGATTAGGGATTCCACAGGACCACAGATTCACCTTCTTCACAAATCTTCAATGGTCAACTAGAAGAAAGTAAAATGTACATCTGGACTTTTGTGTCTGACACACAGGCTGAGCTGTCTACATGCTCTAAAAAGACATGTGCATACGGAAATATTTCCATACCTGAGAAAGAAAGAAGGAGAGATGTGTGTGAGCATAGGACTCTGATTTTTTTTTAGGTTTTTGTATTATTGTTGTTCTTAACCCTATTCTAAACTTTGCAAAATTGTGAAAAAAAAAACACTCCTGGCTCCTACTATCTGGATTTCCACCATTCCACTTGTTCTAGTAAATGAGAGATGGAAATTTCTCCAGCACAGTTCCTTTCATCTATGCCTGCTCAGCTGGTGTTTTTTTCTCTAGTTACGATTTATACTGCTCCAATTATCTCTTCAAAACAAAGTCTGAGCAGGCTTTCGGAAACAGTTTTCTTCATGAACTGAATGCAGAAGTCTACGCTGGTGAAACTGTGCCAGTTTGCCCTCCAAATATTCTATGAAGTCCTCCCAATACCACCCTCAAAAACTAATCATCCAGATGCATGCCACAGATTCTCATGTGACAGGTACCTCCAAACACCCAATGCATAATCCTTTGAGTTTCCTCTAGGAAAATGCTTCCCTGGGAAACTGTAACCTAGTTCTCACGTTAGTTCACGCATTTTAATATGTAAAATAATCCACCTGCCACTAAATCCCACATGCTCTTAAATCCGTAAGAGTTTCACTTAAGTACTTTAGTATAAGTACCATCCAGTGTGGATCTGGTGAACTTCCAGTAGACTAGCTAGCTCTCAGCAGTGCAGAAGTGAGCTAGTCCCTTTCACTTACCTCAGAAACTGAGAGCTCTCAGAAACTCTCACTCCTTCACTGATTTTTATATAAGCAAAGCCTCATGCTGCTGTCCACTTGCTGGCAATTACTGTGTCTCTTTCCCTTGCTATCTGTATATTCGTTTCTCATGAAAAATATCAGTAATAAAGCACTGCCCTGAGAACACAAACATGTAAGTGTGGGAGTCCACAAATACAAATCATAATTTTTAAAAGGAGATATTTACATCATTTGGAGGTCTCTTACATAGATACTGTTTATAATGTTCTTCAAATGCACTAGCAGATGATGGTAACAAGTTCTAGTGCTATTCTGAAGGCAGACCTCTCTTATAAACTGAACACTCCAGCTGTCTTCCCACTCATTACATCCTACATGTTGTCAATCTTAGTTTCAAAAACTGTCAGTCAGAAATGTAGTGGGAGACGTGTAGTATTTTTTTAACCACACTAAGGTGGGTATTTCTTTGATTTTCCTTTATTCTCTTGATTGCAAAGTACAGTAAGTGTATTACATGCATACAAGCAAACACAAAAGTATATGAAAAACAGTATTTTTAAAACTGAAAACAGAACTTTGGTAAAATGATCCTCAGAGATAATCAAGGTCTTATTGTTAATTATACATCATCCTGATTATTTAATACAGTCTTTTCAGATATTGTAATGTCACCTTTAGAATTAGTTACTGATGAACGATGAAATATTAACAAAAGCGAGAAAAAAGTCACAATAATTGGCTGAAACAAAACAAGGCTCCCACAGTAATATTCTTACTGGAATCTGCTATCAAGCTGCAAGGTGGAGGAGAAGGAGTGAGAGAGAAAGAAAAGGAAGGAGAGAGGGAGAAGGAAGGAGACACAGAGGGAGTTGGAGAAAGAGATGAAGAAAGCACAGGAGTGAAAGTAAAGACTGATTAAATGGGTAATTTATCTAGCTTGATATGGGGGTTTTTGTTTTAACACTAATACAATAATTGCCACTACAGTTGTAGATGTTCAGATGTCTTATATAGCACTATAAACTGAAGTAAAATCCTGCTTTCATATTTTCCACCTATGAATTTCATGTGAAAAAATTTTTGAAGTATTTGAAGAACTGCACTGCTGCATTGCTGCCATGTCCTTTAAACTGTCCCAGAAGGCTTAACCATTGCCATTGGTATCAGAAAATGATAAGTTTCTACTGTTACATCTGGTGATGTATAATTTATTAAATTTGTTAGACTTGCCGAGCTCATTTGCCTAAAAAGCAGTAAGGCTGATGAGCTGGTAAATGGGTAGAACGGGCACCAAAATTATTTTATTGGTAGGTACATGCAAAACAAAACTTCTTCAACAGAGAAGTGAATAAATGAAAACAAAATAGTACTTTTAATTCTGTCAATGAGAAAATATTTCCTTCGTGTTTTCTCTAGTAGATGAACTATTTCAGTGATCATTCACAGAAAAACTCACTGAGGAACTTTGACATCAGGGTATTTTTTCTGGTTTATATATGAATGGTTGTATGGATTTTGTGGGATGATCAAGAAATAGAGCACTGTTATTAGTTATTACATCTTTGAAAAGTACTCTACTTACTCCATTTGAAGTAGCTAAAGTCTTCATGTCTGACAAATGTTGATTGCGATGAAAATATTTACATACTCCTAACTGCAATGACTGTCAGATGTTGCTAAAATTACCAGTGTTGCTCAGTACTAAAGGCAACATGAATGACTGTCAGCCACGTAAAGAATTTGGTTCTGTGCTCTAAAAAAGCCTTAACTGTTCTAGCTTTTCAACTTTTTACAACTTCTTTCTGTTCTTCAAAAAGTACTAAGTTACTTTAATGGGGTAACATTATCACTTTTCTTTCAATCCCTGACACACAGAATACCAAGAGAATAGATTAATTTTCTATTTGTCTGCCTTCTGTTTTCTTCAATGACTCTTTGAACTGTAATCTATTTTATGGCTAATCCTTTAGTTTAATTCCCTATTTATTGGCAAAACTGACAAGGGAGTGTTAGCTAAATAACATTTTAAGCCCTTCACCCTGTTAAGGGGCAAAAGAATATAAGTACCCAGAGAATGCAGATATCATACAGATGAGCTTTTTCATATCAGTATTTCTGACACAATTTTGGACTCCCTCGGCATTCTCATCCATAACTGCGCTTTTCAAAATGTCTTTGTTTTCATTTCTAGTGAGAAGTAGATCTCTATTCCTTGCCTAGGAAATAGTTTCAGAAATCTGAGTTGTACCTGTGTCGCTGTTTAAAGCATATCACATGCAGAAATGGGAGTCATTTCTAAAAATGCAGCTTCAGAATAGAATTATACTCATCTCCTATGACCAGTCCAAAAAAAAAAAAAAGTTAAAAATGTTGAGAAAATTGACTAGAGCCAATTTCTGAGATACAGTTATTTTATATTTTTATAGTTTATATTTTTTTTTCTATAGATGCCCTAAAATACTTCTAACCTCAGCTTGCCTTGCTATTTTTACCTTTGCAAAATACTTACATGTTTCTGGAAAAGACACCATGTAAGGCTGGAGTTCAGTGAGATACCTATGCATGAGTGTAAGGGAGAGTTAAGATAAAGGAATACAAGAATAGTCAACATTAAGTGGATGTATGTTCTCTAAATCCTTCCTTTTCCAGAAAGCAAACAAATAAGCAGAGCATACATGACATCATCTTCGTTTTCCTAGATCTGGTGAATCAAAATAGCTGTGGGATGTGAGATTTTTTTGTTGTAGCAGTCACTACAATCCCAGTGTCAAACTGGCAGAGTTGATTAAGAGCTCCTAGAACTGTACATATATTCCTGGGATGCTCAAATATGAATAACTCCTGTTGTCATTTACTGAATTGTGTCTTAAGTGATTAAATTAGCCCTAAATCAGCAATAGGCAGAAATGGGCAAAAAGATGCAACATAAATGCAAACAAGTTGTGTTCTCAAGTACCAATGGAAGGATGTAATAATTGCAGTCTTGACTGCAGTTCTTTACATAAAAGACACTAGTAATGCAGTGTATCAGAAAACCACATTCTACTGTGAATATTAATTTTAGAAGTCCCAGTAAAGAAAATAAAATACTGGCTACATCACAGTTATTTAAAAAACACAAAAAACTGAAATATTAAGAGCAGTTTTGCATCTGAGGTTCCATTGCTTTTTCAAGATGTGTCCTGTTCTATCAGAGCAAACTTATCTTTTGAAAGTATCCATTAAGTCAAACAAAATTTACCTTTTAAAATAAAGTGCTTAATTGCCTAGTTTTGCACAGCAATTGATTCAGAAGTTCTGAAAACAGCTCAGTTCACTCAAAGATATTCAAACCTATGTCTCAGATCTATTCTTCCTATTGAATTTCAGCTACAGATCACTATGTATGCAGGAGTTCCCTGGCCTGAACAAGAGCATGTAATTCATGTAGCACAGTAATGCAAAGCACAGAGGATATGGTGAATTTTGAATTCATTGGTCTCATATCAGACAGGCACTGAACTAGAAACCAAATAGGAAGAGAAGGCACAACGAAAGTTGAGGGTTTAATTCCCTTCTGTCTCTTCTGACCAAGACCTTCCCATTCTTTTTCAGTGTTGCAGAAACTGAAAATCACCTCATATTTGATAACCTAAAACGTGAGCTTCTCCACTATGAAGCAGTGCTAATACAGACATTTTGAACTGCCTTTTTTTTAAGTGTAAGAGTTTATCTTATTCTCTAAGTTCATTTTGTTCAAGTCTCACTACCAATTCTTTACTCAAGTAACTGAAAGCCTGTATTATACTCCCAGTTAATATTCTGCCAATAGTATTTTAAAGAGCAGTTTGAAATGACAGACCTTTCCAATATAAGGGAATACTCTGAATTAAATTTGCTACAGATTTACATTTATTCCTGGTTAAAGAAATTTAAAGTGAAAGAAATGTTCTCAAACATCCTCTGATTTTCTTTTCTTCTATATAATCTATACAAAGTGATGCAAGAATATGCTTCTGTTTAAAGACAGTTACAGACCAGGTAACAGAGGAAAAATACTGATATTATCTATTATTTTTATTGAAGATATTTTCTAAAATTTCTTACAGTAACTGAAATGCAGTTTCCGGGCAGCTGAATAGAATTAGTAGTAAGGTATTTTGACCCCCTAAATAGTGAAAAATCAGTAACAAATATGTTAAAAAAGGAATAGAGATGACAGAAATTATCTAGAGTAAATTCAAAATGTGTTATATCGTATAAAATGTTACTTCACATAAAGAGTGGTGTTAACAGTAAGACTTTATTGGATAAACATTTATTTGCAATAGGAGGAGATACTAATTTAATTTTTCTATGTTATATCAGAAATGTATTGTAAATGGAAGAGTCAGGAGTATTTTGAACATAAAAACCTGACCTCCAGATGTCCCTTTCTCAAACTATTCTGCATAATTCTGTGAATAAACATATGACAGATGAAAGATAATGACGCCAAAATGCCATCAAAAGAAAAAGAAAACGGAGCGCATGTCTTTGTGTGGGAATCTTTTCAGAATTATCTCAAGATATGATGATGGTGTTTCAGGGTATGTCTCCTCAGGACATCAGTGCCATTCAGAAATAGCTGACAAGATACAGGTTAGATAAGTCACCTATGCATGCTGTCAAACAGCTTAGCACTCCATTTCACTTCACTCTGCAGTTCACTGACTGTTCACACTGCTTGTATGTCAGATTGCTTCTGGGCTCTCTTTTGAACTGTCACAGGTAGTTTTCTTTCAGGGAAACTTCAGGTGTGAACCTGGGGATAATTTACTCCAAAGTAAACCTACAGGCAGTCGGAACAAGACTGCAGCAGGACTGTCTCAGCATCTGCACCACTTTACTCTAGCATGCATACACAGAAACATGTCTGTACACAAAAGCCACCTGCCCGCAGGTTCTTATGTCATACTTTCATACAGACATGCAACACACGCTTTTCATACAATTTTATTAAAGACAGAAATAGCAGGCTACACGGGGGCTTTCCTGGCCTCTCTCTAGGTTCTGTGGGGGTGGATGATGAACAAAATAGGTCATCTTTGGCTGCTCCAGATTAGTAGCCCTCTCTCTAGCTATTACGCTAAGTAGATGTACTTTGAATATCCCATGCCTGAGTTACTGCATCAAGGTTCATATAAGCCACCAACTGAAGACAGCTTTTACTAGGTTTTGTCCTAGTGTATGCACACACTGTTAGTTTCTTTAAACAAATTGGTAAAATAAAAGGTGTGGTCTTCCAATATTCAAGAGGAACATGCTTCCAGTGCTGCAGATGTACTTGATGGGAGGTCACTGAAATATGGTTCAGTTCGGAACACAAAACATTCATGCTGTCAAGTGTCATGCATTTAATATTATATTACAAGTTATTAAAACAGATCTTAAAACAGTTTACAAAGGAATATACTATCTTCCAAAAACTATCACAACTGTGAGAAAATTCTGATAAATGAGTGATAAGTTTAAATTTTTCCTCTTCATAGCACATGAGGACATGGATTGAACTGTTTGAACACACACTTCACATTTATTCAAAATTCAAAGAGTATGCTAAATAACAAGGTTTTTGGGGGGATAAAAATACATACGGTAATATGTTGAAGACAGCTTAATAGGGCTGAATGAAGATTCTGCAAACATTTCTCATTATGTGAGCACCTATCCTTTAAATTTATTTTTTATTATCAGTTTTTATTTACTAACACATAAAAATCTTGAAATCAGTATTCTCAATCAAGTGAATATACTTGAACTAAAAACTCATTTTAATGATCCCAGATTCTTCATAAGTATAAGATAATATCAGGGTTAGCACAATTATAGCCTAAGATTTAATGTTATTTTAATTTTTTCCAAAACTGTCCATCTGAAAATTACTCAACTTGAAACTAGTTAGATAACTAAAAAGCTGCCAAAAGGAAGAGGATCTGAATACTTACCATATTGTTTATCTCTTTTCCCTAGTTACAGGGAAAGTTTATAATGTTTACCAAAGAAATAAACAAAACAAAACAAAACAAAAAACCACAAGAGTACAAATCAAAATAAATGCTAATGCTCATGGAAACAAAGCCAATTCTGTTATGGTACATTTGTCTATTTCCTTAGAGTGAGGAAAAAATTAAAAAGTGGGTTCAGTCTTTATGGCTTTGATACACATCGACTTTCCCCCCAGGATTTCTGTAGAATAGTGTGTGGAAGCAAAATGTTCTGCACTGTTTCTAGGACATACACTTTCCTTTGCCAAGTACATCTCAGCAACACAATGGCACAGCCAACACATGTTCAGTGGTAAAAGTTTGGTCTATAAAAAATCTATACACTAAATTGTTGAAATGAGGGTCAATCCGTGTTCCCATTTTGAAGAACATTTGTGTTAAACCTTCTCCAATGTAAATAATTAACTCAGAGAACTTAATTTCTATTATGTTTAAAGCAGTAAGCTACTCCTTCTTTGGTGCCTGAAAGAACTATTTCATTTCCTTTCCTTCCTTCTCTTTAAAATCAGTTTCTTTTACCACAGGAAAAATGTTGGCAAATTGTGAAGTGCGAAGAAATATTAAGATAAGTTAGTCACAGAGATGGGAAAGAAATTAGGAATTCTGGGCCTAATGTATGTGCGTAGGGACTAAAAAAAATAATTATATATTGTAAGGTTTCCTATGTCAGACACCCACTGTTATAAATTACATGAGAAAATGCCTCTTAGAAATTTTTATGGTAATGCTTTTTTCTTGGTTGGCAATGCCAAGATATCAGCATCATTAAAAAAAAATCAAAAAGAAACTACTTTATATTTCATGCATCTTAACGCTTCAATCTATATAAAGAATTCACTGAGTTTATTATACCATCCACTTGATTTGAAGGGGGAGTTAATTCGTGAAACACCAAAATCTAGTGAGGCATATCTCAAAAACTAGTACAACTGCTTACTAAACTACTTGTTCTGACACTTTACAATTTGAGAAAGTATTTAATGCAATCAAAGAACTGAGTCGTCATGACAGTAATCTACCAGTGAAAAAGAAAGGAAAGGATTTGCTATGATCTGTATTCACTATACTATTTTGCAACAAGAAAAATAAAGAGAAACAATTTCAATAAAAGAATTATTTAAATAATACGAGACGACAAGCAAGATAGCCATTCTAAATGCAGCAGCTGCTTCTGGTCATTCAGACTCAGCATAAAATTAATATGTAGGAGATTTTAGCACTGCACTGGAAAGTTAAGAGCATATAGTAGATAGAAGACTTAGTCAGCAAAATCTTTTTTCTTTTTTCCCTTCCTTTTTCATTATTAGAGTCATTTATAGGGCCTTTGGTGAGAAAATAGGGAGGTAGGGAGTTTTCTGCTGCCATCTGTTGATGAATTAGGGTTAGAATTTAAGTCCATGGGAGAAGCTTGCTCCCACTATCCTTTGATGAACACAGGGAATTGTATCTCGAAAAAAAAAAGAAAAAAAAGCACTCTGCATCAGCTTTCCTGGGTAGCTCTTCAGGACTCACCAGAACTGCATGCAAGCTCCATATGCCACAGAAAGAAAGAAGAAGTTCTGCTTTGTAAGCATCCAAATGTTCTCCCCAAAGATCATGAGAACGATCCCATCCTGCAGTCCAGGATTTTGCAATGAAATGATGTGTGTGATTGCAGGAAGATATCTTTGCTATAAAAGAGCATATTACTAAAAGTGGCAGAGTTCAGCAGCAGAAAAGCAAATATGGTTGCTAACTTCCACTCTGAACTGTTCTGAAGATTTCAGCAGTTAATGCAACAGAACAGTGTATCAAAACACAGTATTAAATATATGTAGTGTCTCATGGCTACTGTGATGCACAAAGACAAACAGAAATCACATACGTATGCAGACTTTGACTGAAAGGACAGCAGTCTCAGCTGAGTGACAGCACCGTTGCTTGTTAGGTAGCTTTAGCAAACACACACACTGAAGTCTAAATCAATATTCATTAACAATTTTGGACAAAATTACAGTAATACTACTACTGTGATTACTTCTTAATTTTCTTTTTATAGACGTAGTCTTAATACGTGATCTTGGCACAGAAATACAAAAATACTTTGTGCTAAAATATGTTTTGAAAGAAATCATGTTTTTCAGAGAAAGTCTAAAAGACCTACTCTTTTTTCTCTCTCTTTTAACAGAAAGTTAGCTCCCGTGGTGTGCTATACCTTAATATTCATTAGCAAAATGTTAAGCAAAAACTTTCTTCAAATGAACTTAGAAATTTGATCAAATAGCAGTTTAATACCTGTAAGACAGCAGAAAAAGTTGATACGTAGCTTCTACTGCTTATGAATAGGGTATGTCTATGAAATTATTTTTGTGGGAAGTTTACAAATTTCTGTTCTGCTTTCTGCCTCACTGCTGATGTGACATATAACTCCAGCCTTATTGGATGTGAGCTGCTGATTTACAAAATTCATGGTGTGTAAGTGTCGAACAGTCTGCTAATTTACTCTTGGACATTTTTTCACTGAATTTCAGAATTAGAAACACTATTCCAGTGTTCTGTTACCCATACCGTGAAGAAGCTTTTTCTCATCTGTACGTGAAATCTCCCACGTTCCAGCTTGCAGCCATTGCCCCTTGTCCAATCATTGGATGTCACTGAGAAGAGCCTGTTTCCATTCTCCTGGCACTCACCATTTATGTATATATAAAAATTAATGAGGTAACCTCTCAGTCTCCTCCAAGCTAAAGAAACCCAGCTCTGCCAGCCTTTCTTCGTAAGGGAGGTGCTCCACTCCCTTAATCACCTTTGTGGCTATTCTCTGAACTCTCTCAAGCAGTTCCCTGTTCTCCTTGGACTGAGGAGCCCAGAATAAAATTTCAGATGCGGTCTCACCAGGGCAAAGCAGAGGAGGAGGAGGATCTCTCTGGACCTACTAACCACACCTCTTCTAATACTAAACTAGATGATCTTTAATGGTCCTTTCCAACTCATATGATTCTGTGATTCTATGACTCATGGGATTATACTCTATTCTATGTCTCACCTTTAATACTGGTACATTTCACTTGAGAGAGAAATCTCACTCACTGAAAAACGCCAAACCAAAGGACTCAAGCGCAACTAGTATTTTAATTAGTCACGTACTCTAGTGGCTGATATATTCTTCCAGAGTTTTCCCAACATACACTGTTGTGTTCTTTTCTGGGATTCTGATATATTTTTCTTTGTTTTATATCTCAGATCAGTACCTGCATGTGAGTGAATCTTGTACGTTAAGAAATCCAGTGAAGGCATTTCATTTTTCTATGCCTTTTAAAGGAAGGTTAAAGTAACAAATCCTTGACAAAAAACAAGTGAATCTCTAAGATATTGAGTTCAGACAACTCGGCAGAAAGATTACAAGTACAATTTGACTGTTCAGTTTGCTCCAGCTTTTTCCTTCATGAAGATTTTTCATTACACTGATACTGAGTCTTTCTAAAACATCAGTTAAATGCTCCCATAAGGTTTAATTCTTTATGCATCTAAGAACTGTAGTGAACAGCCCAAATTTGGTCATGTATTTGATGCTTCCCTTTACTGTATGCAAGAGGTATAGCCTTGTAACATTTTCCTAATTCCCTCTCCCATTACATCCTACAACACAGTAACCTTCACACTAACTGAGAATAGCTGGATACTGCTTCCTGCATGGCTTCTCAATTGCTGGCAATTTACTTGGCCAGATGGGGTTTCTGTGGAGAAATGTGAAGGCTAAGTGTGCCCCTGCAGAGCTCCTGGTTCCTGCTGACTCAGCAAGTGAAGGACACAATCAAATAGTATAACTTTCACCTCTTTTCTCATCTTCCTTTTATCCCCTTCTATTTTGTTTTCTCCACTTCACTGAGGACTATCTGTATCAGGTGATTTGTTTTAAGTTAGGATCTGCAGTAGCTTGAAATTAAGGGGATCTTACTGTAAGATCCTACAGAGAAAATTCGAAGCCACAAACTAAATAAGGCATGATGCTTTAGAAGAAGCACAAAGCAGAAGTGCACATAGGTAATGTGAAATGGTAGCACACAGCTCTTCAGACAGGAATAGAGGATAGTGCAGTGTCTGTGTATTGTCTCTGTAAGAGTAGCAATGTGAGGCATCGGTTGGTTTCTGCTCTTACTGATACTAGGGAAGCAATAAGAACAGGAGCAGCAGCTGAGATATAATTCTCTTCCGGAGAAGCCTTAAAAAAGACTAAGTGAGGGCAGATACTGAGGGAAATGAGATTTAAGCCCCATTATAAATGGAAATGTCTTCAAATAGACTACTTTTGAAAATGTGCTGAGGCACCAGACCATTTAAAAGTCACAGGAACATATTCATTAACCACATTAAAGTGAAGGAAAGTCCCATAATACACACTTACATTTACAACTGATTGACTTCAGAATGCCTTAAATCGGTACGTACATATTTTTATATAAAAAGCAGACAGCCCTGGGAAACAAAATGCTGAAGAAAGTCAACCAGACAACCAAAAAAAAGCTCATCAAGGACAAGATGCCAACATGAGATTCTGACTGCATTATACTTGTGTATCAAATATAAGAGTTTGGATCTCTTTAAAATAGGAGTGCATCCTTTTTCAGAAAGGTCTTTTCTTCATAAAGCTTTTTCTTCATAAATATGCCTCAAGTCACACCAAACAACCAGAAGATGAAGCATTTTTGCATTTCCTCAGTTTCCATTGAGGTTTAATGAAGAATCACTTACAGAAATCCTACTTCTGTAAACAGAAAGCTCTCTTTCCTCTTTAAAATTAGCAAAATAGTATTTGTAAAACACTATTTAATAAATGCTTATTCTTCAGTCTGGCCCAGGGCAGTCTGTTTGAATCAGCAAGTCAAATATGACGGGGGACTTGAGCGGTAGCATTGATAACAGTGCTTGTGTGTTGAGAAAGCGCTGTCATATGGGATGTTCTCAGACTCAGATCTCGAATTTCCAGCCAGGCTGAGGAACAGTAATGATCTTTTCGTTCTTCTGACTTTAAATCCTTCTTGCTAGCTAAAACCAAGATTATTTTTCTCAAAAGCTACTATTTCTTCTTTTAAAATATATATATATAACAGAAACAAAAGCAGTCTGAATTATTGGTTCCAAGTCTTTGTACAGATGAATCTAGTTGCAAAAAGCTGACCAATGTTCTGCAGTTCTTTCTTCTCGAAAGCATTCTATACCAAAATGCATTTCCTTTACTAGAGACAGGGAACTCTGCTATCTTCTGTCTGTAATAAAGATTACTACATGCCACACAATTATATTAGGAGGACATTATTAGGGTCATAATATGAAATGCTCATTTCATAGTTAGAAAATTATGGAAATGAAGTTGTAAGTGGAATCATAGTTCCACATACTTGTATAGTCTGACATAGTCGTTCATGAGAGATGTGTTTTTCCTCAAGGCTTCTATTTTGTTTGTTGTACAGAAATGACCTCTGAAATGAAATCAAGGATGAAAACATCATTTAGTAGCTAATACACTGTACTTTAAATCTAGAGTCTGGCGCTGTCTTCCACCATAGAATTTCCCCATGGTTTTAAGAAAGTTACAGACAAAACATTTTGAAAGTTACTTCATCTGATTTCTTACTTGAAATCTTGACGGTGTTCATTTCCAAATATACCTTATGTCAGTGAAAATTTTTTGTTTTGTATGTGTGAAAACTACATAAATCTAATCACTTTCCAAAATACGGATCCAAATCAGATTAACTATCCTAAATCTGCAGAAATTTTTGATCCTCATGTCTTCCCCTTTTTAATGCTGTAATTGTGATTACCATGAAGATACAGTTCTTCACAAATCAATTACTGCTTTTAATAGTTTAGACAACGCAGTGTTGTGTGTCATAAAAAGTTCAGTTTTATAACTCTGAGCCCAAGATGCCATTTCAACAATGAAATAATGAAATTTCCACTGAATGTGGAAAAATTAAGCTTATTAAATAATTACTTATTAAAAGCAAAATAACACATTTGTCCTGTGTAATCAAAGTACACTTAAATGTTTTATCTTATTGAAAAGTATTTGTTTCATTATTTAATATGTCTGTACCTAATGTATTTGCTTATTCATTTATTATTCCAAATTGAAATCCAGTGTGGGAAGAGTGTATGAATGTGTAATAAGGTCGCTATCAAACATTGTAATGGATGACACGATGACATCTGAATAAAGGATCAGCTTTATTCTGATATTTTCTAACTTGTGAATGTTTAATTTGGCAATAGTAATAATGTTAGAGAATCAGAATCATAGAATGACTGAGGACAGAAGAAACGTCTGGAGTCATCTGGTCCAACTCTAGTGCTCAGGCAGGGCCATCGACATCCAATTACCCAGGATGACATCCAGATGACTTGTTCCTGACAAGTCTTTAGTTTTAGTATTAATTTTGATTACATTTCCCAGTCAAAAACTAAATTAACAGAAAAAAAAATTAATAATATGTTCCATTAGTGAAGGTTGCATGGTTCATCACCAAAACGAGATGATATTCTTCTGCTAAATAAGTGTTTACTACATGAATAACCAACTACTACCATCTTTTGTGAAGAGTGTGAATAGGATAGTTTTATGATAAATTTCACACCTTGTTTTTGACATTACTGACAAACAACAGGACAAACAATAATCCTTCCTTATCCTTTTCTCTCAACTCAGCTTTTTCAGACCACTGTGTTTAAACTTGTTAGTTTCCCATTCCACATTGCTAAGTCCCAGAAGAGAGGTCACATAATATCTGAAGAGAGTACTTTCTGGACAACAAGCTAAAACTATCAAGAAGGTGTTAGTTAACCATATGTTGGACTACACCCAATGTGAATGAAGTCTATAAGTAATGTATTTTCTAAAAATGTAGGAATTCTCCGCTGATTTTATGTAAAATTTGGTTTGTCAGTGTATGACAACTTGAACAAACTTGGGTGGATTTTAATATGCAGACAAAACACTCCAAAAAGGTCACCTCTTGAAAAAGATCAAGTTCATCATGAAATGCATGAAAGTACTGAAAATGTTTAAATAAGTTTTTTGTTTGTTTGTTTTGTTGTTGCTGTTGTTTTGTTTGTTTGTTTGTTTGGATATTTAATCATGGGCAAAATAATCTAGTTCATTATCATATATCATTGAATCCATATGACTTCTTTTCAAAACCTCAACCAGAGCTTCAGACATGGGGGGAAGAAGATATGTTCTAATGCTCAATAAAGCAATAATAGACTTTAAAACAAAAAGGAGAATACTTTGTAGGAATTGTTGCAAAGTCACAACAGTTGAAGTTATAATTTTTATTTTTAATTTTCAGATTAGTCCTAACACCAAGTTAAGTCATTTATTTCTTCCAGGAATACCATGTTATATGAAAACTGGAAAACTTCTCACTATTTTGCCATCACTTTTTGAAACTATAGTAAACTAAGTACATCCACAATGAGTGTCACGGAGCCTACTTTGAGGAAAAAAAAAAACAGTTTAGTACAAAAATGTCAAAATGGATTTTAAAGAAAAATAAAAGTTAATAAATAAAAGATAAATAACTTCGTTTAAAAGTAGATTCTCCCAGCTGTGTTGATGCATAGTTTTAAAATGAATATTGGAACTCCCTCAGCTTTCTGAAATCTGCATTTTCTCCCTTATAAAATTTTAATTGTGTTTGTTCATAAAATTAAGAAAAAAATCCCGTTTCTTCCTCCTCTCTACTCTTTCTAATCTTTATCTCTAACCTTCTCTAAGGTGCTTAATGGAAGAATCTTCTTGGAATAATTTATTGCCGTGTCTGGATTTTGCTTGTTCATCGAGGTTTATTTTAAAACTAAAAATCTCACCACTTTCTGTATTTTCAGCCTGGTAACATCTAGCAATTGGTAAACATCTCTCTCCATTTGGACTGACAACTGACATTCAGGACTGCTCTTTTCCCTTAAAATGCCAAACCCATGGACATTTGTACTTTCTTTTCACCTGGCTGTTCTTCCAGCTATACGTTATTCAGCTTTTTGAAGGTGCTAAGCTCCATTTTGTCAGACATATCCTCTTTCATCCTGGAGTGATCTAGTGTTCTTTAACTACGTTTTCACTCTCATTCCCTTTCTGTTACTATGACGCATTCAGATGTGCAAAATGAAGGATGGATAATATGTAAACAATAGATAAACAGGACTGACACTCTCATGCAGTGACAAAAGGACAGAATACATATATAGTGTATCTCCTCATAGATTTTAACAAAGTGTAAAACAAAAATCTTCAGATCTTATTTAAAAAAAACTGCCAGGAAGGCAATGGCTTCATTTTTGCAGAACATCAGAACACGAAATAAGTTAGCAAAGATTAATGAATTAATAATTATTCACAAAGAGATGTCCAATTAAATGAGTATATTGTTTCAGTTTTCAACACAGATCATGACATTGATATGAGGAAAATTGTTAACGAAGGTAAGGATGTAGAATAGGAATTATCACATCTGAAAATAACTCAAAGACTACAAAATACTCAAATCAGACAACCTGTATAAAATTTACTGCAGAATCCTGAAGAAATTAACACATGAAACTGAAGGGCCTAGAGCAGGGATTCTTGGTAAGTGCTTCAGGATGAGCATTCAAGGAAATCAGCAAATGGTCTTTGAGAATGGGTTTTGGAGATATGAAACAATCAGATCTTTCAATATGATTCTCAGATGGTTTTAGAAAGTAAAGCTTTAGAGTAAATTTTCAGGCAAGGAATGAGTAATGGCACATAAGTACAAAGAAAACAAAATCTACCTAAGTTTTCAACACGTAGATCATGCCATTTACCTGATATCTTTATTTGAATATAAGTGTATTAGTGTATTTGATCTTTTAAGTAAAACAAATGGAAATCTCATAAAACTGGGTTTCAAAACAGCTTATTGCTGTCTCAGTAGGAAGACTGTTAGTTAAGACTGAGAAGACAAAGAATTGGTTAACCAGGAGAGGACAACAGATTGTATTAGGATTTTGCATTATCAGGTGGGAGCTATCAATGGGGTTCTTCAAGGAGAGTATTGCAAGAGGCTTCTTTTAATGTTTAAATCAAAGACTAGATCACAAAATAAATAAATAAATAAATAAATAAATACTTGGAGTAGACTGCCAATAACTCAATTTTGGGAATCAATGAAATGATAAAAAAAAAAGTATTCGATTATCTTGATGACTTTTATAATAGAAATAGCATTAAACTTAAAATGCTACAAAAAGCTCTGTAACGATTTTTTTGCTGTGACTTGCAATTTCATCAGGTTAAAATGACAGAGAAAGAGGAAGACCTAGACAAGCAACTGGAGAAGGACCATCAGCTACCAAAGAACTATGCAACTATTAAAAATCACAGAATCATAAAATGGTCTGGATTGAAAAGGACCGCAAAGATCATCGAGTTTCAACCCCCCTGCCATGGGCAGGGTCAGAAACCACTAGAGCAGGCTGCCCAGAGCCAGATCCAGCCTTGCCTTGAATGCCTCCAGAGATGGAGCATCCAAAACCTCTCTGGGCAACCTGTTCCAGTGCATCACCACCCTCTGAGCTGAAGACTTCCTCCTAACATACAAACTAAGTCTCCCCTGTCTTAGTTTGAAAGCATTCCCATTTGTCCTATCACTATCATTCTGTATAAACAGCCATTCCCCCTCCTGTTTATCTGCTACCTACAAGTACTGGAAGGGCACAATGAGGTCTCCCTGAAGCCTTCTCCAAGCTAAACAAACCCAGTTCCCTCAACCTTTCCTCACAGGAGGAATGCTCCAGCTCTCTGATCATCTCTGTGGCCCTCTTCTAGACCCATTCCACAAAATTAAAAATTAGAAAAGGAATGGAAAAGAAAGTAGTGTTTAATGTTATTTCATACATCTTCTTGGTGAAAACCTTGAACAAGCCCTGTTCTCCATATTTAACAAAGATTCACTAAAGATAGAGTTAAGGGGAAGACTGTCAGCTTGATGTCAGGAATGCAGAAGTTATTTCATGAGACAAAATTGAACAATCTCGCAAATAAAACTAACATGAGGCAAGTGCTATCTGTAAGCACATGAATGAATAAACAGAACATGCAGATGTTTATAGTCTGGTATTGATCTCTCAGATCAATATCAACATAAGAGTAGGTTCATAACAGCTAAAATAAATTCAAGATCAAAAAGGAAAGTATTTCAGTCGTGTGAGAAATGTATTTCCAGAAGGGCTTTCTCTGCAGACTGTAAAGACACTAACTGATTTTAAAACACACCTACATATATATTGTTATATTCTAAATATATATACATGCATTTCTATGTAACAGAAGTGTTTGCACTATCAAATGATACTACATAGCACTCAGGTATCCGCTACCAGTTTATTCTGAGTCATAAAGGTGAACTCTCAGCTCAGCCAAAATTACATTTACACCAAATGGTTTAATAGAATTTATTTTGATTAGAATGTGTATTGCTTTCTTCTTCACTCATCTGACTAAGATCTGCATGAATGCTTTAAACATCGTTCACACACTAGGCACCTAATTCAAAGCTTATTTAGTCAAAGATTTCCGTTGACTTCTGTGTGCTTTGGATTAGATTCTGTATCCTTACCTATCAACTAGCTTCTGTTGGCTTCCAGTTTTATCACAGTATTAGACTGCTTTTCTCTTTTGCCCGTGATCTTGAAAGTCAAAAAAAAGAGGTACACTTTGGTTGCCCTGTCTGTTCTTTAATATGCTTAGATTGCAGTTATTTCCTGCTGAGCCCTGGATGGGACTTAGTTTGTTGAGCAACTTTTTAATCATCTCCCAGAATGAATGAACTGGAAGATATGTCAGGCTTCTATCAGAAGATGAAAAATGTGGAAATTTATCAGTCCCTCTCTTCCTCTCGATGTATCGCAGGTCGTAAAACCCCTCTGTGTAGAGCACTTATTACTCTTATAAAGGAAGCTAGAATTGTAATTAAATAAATGAGAATCTATTAAAAAAAACTTTCTAAAATAGTTAAAGCAGGCATAAAAGCATGGCTTCCCAGACATGACAATAAGAGCAGAAGTGGCAACAGGAGGACTGTGAAGTAAACAGAGGCGGTGACACAGCCCTTATTTGAGGTACAAGCGCTATAGAACAAGATAGTAAAGAACAGGGGAATAAACTCACCCCTCGCGGCAACCATTTGGGTTAAGGAACGCGGCCGACTCTCATTCGAACTGTGGCGCGCCGGAAGGAAGAGAGCAAGGTGGGGGGGAGCAACACGCGCAGGCTCTGAGCGTCTATGCGCGCTCCCGGAAGCACCACGGGGAGGGAGAAAGAGGGAGGACGGGTGGACCTGGGTTCCTCTGTTCCGGTCGCTCAGATTTTCATTTACTGGTTCAGGCTGTGAGCAGGCAATCCCATTGCACAGACTAAGACAGGCTACATTTTAGGGCCATGTTTATGCAGTACCTTGCCCAAACTCAAATTCCTGTTTTGACCAAGAGTCAAAGCTCTTCAATGGAGCTGTGCTATACAGTGGAATGTTCATGAAAAGGTGCAGGGGACTCTGACTCTTCACACTATTGCTTCTTCCTGCTCAGCATTTGTCATGTTTTTATGATTTTTTCTCATTGGTATTCCACATCATGCCATCACATAGCGCACTGGGAGTTAAAGAGTTAATGCTCCAGTTCCATGGATCATCGACAGTTCCAGGTATACCTGTCTCAGAAGAACTACGTAACCCAAAGGACTTTGCATCTCTGTTCTGTTCCCATTTTCTGCACAGAGGGAAAGATAAAACTGTCTGCATATCATGAGACCCTCTCTCTTATCCCTTTCAGGTCATCCCAGCAGCATGTGTGCTCCCTAGCTCTCTGGCCTTCAGCAATAGAGGGAAGGCCTTTGGTCTTTGGACACGTTCTCTCTCATTTTGTTTATTATCTTCAATTCCAATTATATTGTATTAGATTTTGTTATACTGTGCAATTTTGCATTCCGATATCTTATTTAGTAAATTAGCTTTCCTCCTCAGATTGCTGCCGCTGTTTTGTTTTTAGGCCCATCTCCCCGCCCTTCCCCTTTTTCCCCTTATTCCTTTCCTGGAGTGTGGGTACCCCCATCCCATTCATCACAGAACCGGGCAGAAGTAGCCTGTACACTGTTGATAGCATTAAAAGTATGTGGCAAGTGAACATTTTCATGAATAGTCACACCTCCATTAGGGTTAAACAATATTGAGGTGAAAGGTATCTAGGAAAAAATACATGCTGCTGCACTTCACAGTTAAGTAAGAGTTATAGCAATATAATGATGCTCTAATGTTGCGCTTTTCATCTCAAAAGAAATGGAGAGTCTAATATTTTAGAGTAAAACTATTTTAATCATTTCAGAACAAGGCTGAATAGGCTGTCCAATAAGCAGTCAGCAGCTTGGTCCCACGCTGAATTACTTTCCTTGTCACTATATTTATTTCCTTAATTTATAATAGCTGTGTATCTACATAGCCCTTATTTCAGCTGAAGAGCAACAATTACTTTTGATGAAAGAAAAAGAAACATCGAAGTTCAGAAATAAGAAAGTGAATGCATGTCTAAACTTAAAAATAACATTTGAGGTATAGACAACAACATATATTGTAGTTAACTTACAGAAGAGGCTAGATCTGTACAGAATTCAATTATCCATCACAGCACTTGGATTTTAATATACAAACTTCTTTCTCTGAGCTCTACAGAGCTGCCATCTTGCTCAGATTATTTCCATTTCTACCCAACAGAAAGCTGACATGATAATAAATAAATAAATACATGTAGAGCACAGAAGTGAAAAATGAACCTAAGTTGAGAAAATTTAATCAGTACATAGAAGCAAAATAGTCTTAGAAAGCCTGTGCGTATAGTTCTGTGTGTAAGGGACGGCTGACAGAAATAAGACAGAATAGGAACTTGAGGATAACTTTATTTCAGAAGAAAAGTTTGGTATGTTTTGCTGGTACTAGACACATTGCATGATACAAGACTTCCCTTTGTACCCGCAGTTCTCTGGTATACAAATTTGTTTTCAACTCTCTTCAGAATGAGCTGCTTTGACTTTACAGAGAAATAAAGAGGAAATAACTGCCGTGTATTAAAAGATGAATACTTAGCTGAATTCAGGATGCATTCAGAAACCACAGAAGTGCAAACCTGTGATCTGAGGAACCTGGAAAGAGCCATTTGTTAGTGGCTTACTGGGTGACTGAGCAGGTCACAGCAGTTCCCTCCATCTCACAGAGGTAATTTACACAGTACTTTGAGACCTTCAATGTGCTTACTGTTGATATTAAATTTATATAAAAATATTCATTTATAAAATATAAAACATTATAACAAAAAAAAACTACATTATTTTTAAGTGTAGCAGTGGTGTTCTGTGCTGGTGAATCCATATGTATAACAACTGTACACATTAAATATTTCCAGTGATAATGAACATGTTTTTCTTTCTTTGTCAGTGCTACCTGGTTTCCATACACTTCATTGAATTTATATCCAGCCTTAATTATCTCCCCTGAATGTCTCATTATTCCTCCTTATGTAGAATACATACTAATGATTCATAATTTCCCTCTGTTTTTGCTATGAATTCATGCACACACACCATAAATACTTTTTTTTTTCCCTACAGTTTTCTTTGCATTTAAAGGAACGGAATAGTAGTTGAAACAAAGCATAATAATTCTAAAAAATAATGGAGCAGTATACAGCACTTCTTTGTATTCCTACAAATCCAGAAAATCCAGTAGCTCTCAGCAAAGCATAAAGATACCCTCAATCTGCATTCTTGTGAGAAAATGTGTGGGTTTTTTTTAAACTTTTCAATAATTTTTCCTAAGGATTTCAAGCATAGTATTCTGTCCCAGCTGACAATGGTCCTTTCTGCATGATTTTGAATGAATGGATATTTTGGCACACTGAAAAAAAAAAAAAAAAAAAAAAACAGTCAACCAAAAAATAAAGAAAAAAACAAGACTGCCAACAGCACTGCTTCAAAAAGGCGTTTAAGAAGTGATCCTATGGAATTATGACTTAAAAAAAAAAGAAAAAGAAAGAAAGAAAAAAAAAGTTTCAAGGCCTCAAGCTTTTTGCAATTTGTAAAGGCAAAATACACTGAAAAAAATAAATTGATTAAAACAATCGAGCAACTTCCACTTTTACTGAGTATTACTTGGAAGCATTCTTTGTAAATGTAAGAACTCAGGTTGGTGGAATGATGCTAATGTAAGAAAACAACCTTTTGTTTGGAACAGACCTCAAATACTACTTTAAGAATAAACAGTTATAATCACGTAAGATTTAAACAGTTTGTTCTGACAGTAACTTATGATGTGTTATCCACTTCAAACTGATCACAGTGAGTAAAAGAGAGGATTTACACATGACCAGTTCCACATTTAGTCAGCATTCAGTTCCACTGGCACAGATGCAGTTATTATCAGCTTAAAGTAAATCTTCGATTTCCTTATTTAAACACTTAAGTTTTAATGTCCATCAGAAAGGCTGCAATGAATAATTTAATCACTTCTGCCCACTTCATGCTGCTACACGGTGAGCATTTCTGCAAAGCTGTGGAAGACACCGGGCAAGTGTCAGCCCTCCTTGTAAATCCGCGACCTCCTCGCATAACCACGGCGACCAACTCGGGAGCTCGGAGGGAGGGGAGGGAGGTGAAGGGATCACAGCAGAAGTGCACCAGAGCAGCGGGACACTTTAGAGAGATGAAAGGTCAACGCGGGCTTAGTGCTGTTGTGGTGTCATTTCCTCTGTTTGTCCCTTGGTGGAGTTCTTGAGTTAGTTTCTCCCTTCAGCCAAACGGTCTTAACTGCTTTCTGTGGGGTTTTGTTGTTTTTTGTTTTGTTTTGTTTTTCCTCCGCGCTCGAATTTGCTGTCATGTTTACCGTATTTAACCTTCTCCCTGTATTATTATGAATATGTTATTTTCAAGCTCACCTGATTTTTTTTTTCCCTTCCTTGGTGTGCGTGCAGATTAATAATGTGCACTGATGAATGTACAGAGCTATACAGACGTTTAGATAACTCCTCTCTCGAGGTTGGCTCCCATTGCAGAGCAGGGAGGTAACGCTCTGGTCAGAAGCACCGACGTTCCCGAACTGCAAAACCGAACCTTCCCGGGCTGAGAGCGACAGGAGCAGGGCTCTGCCGGGATGAGCACACGATGCTAACGGCATCTGCGTTATCTCAGCCGTGACCCCGTCTTTCCAATCGCGGCCGCAAAAGGAAAGCCCCGCTGCAGAGCTTCGGAAAGCAGCGATGGGGGGTGCACAGGAGCCGGGGAAGCTCCCAGCCTGCTTTAGGATTCCCCCACGTACAGCAGGCTGCGAATGTCAGCAAGACGGATTCCTTCCCACACGCACGATGCCACCTCCGTGGCCTTATCAGATGTTCCCTTTAAGGACACAAGCTCTTATTTCCCCTCTGTATATCTCCGGCATCTCGGGCTATTTTATTTATTACTGCCGATTACACTGGCGATCCCGCTTCCCACTTGATCTCACCAGATCAGGAGGACAAACGTCTGAGTGCGTGTGGGCATCTGTGTGCATCGGGTGGGCGGGGGGGGAGTGGGGGGGGGGGGGGGGGGGGGGGGCTGCGCTGCGCAACAGCTTTGCCCGGCGGGATGGGGGGGTTAAGGGGGGGGGGGGGGGGGGGGAGAAGGCAGCCCTCCCCAGCCTGCAGCCACTGGGACCGGCGATCTGCAGAGCCGAGGGGTAGCTGGGCTCCCCTTTCCCCCCCCCCACCCCGGCACGAAGCAGTGGGGTGCGGAGGAGGGAGCCCAGCCCTGGCTCCCTCTCGGCAGCCGGGACACGTGGAGCGGGGAGCGGCGCTGCCATCCACCATGCAGAGCACGTCGGGCCCATTTCCCACGCCGTTTGCCTGCCCCGAGGGAAGAAAAGGAGGGGGAGGAAGGGGGGAATGATGGAGAAAGGGCGGGGGGGGGGGGGGGGGGGGGGGCCGTTACCTCTGCTCCGAAAGAGGAACCAATCCACTGTGAAGGACGAGGCACTCCCGAGCAGGAAAGACATTGCACATTCAGAGAGAGATTGCATGTGAAGACACTGCAAAGGAGAGAGAAGGGGAGGGGGGGCCGGGGGCAGCCCGCGTGTGAAAGGCGCAGTGTGTGTACGGAGGCCGGGAGTGGGGCGGGGGGCTGGGGGGGGACGGACACTACACATGGCAAGTGAAAGAGATCACTCATTCTCTTGGAAAAGGCACTCGCAAAGCAAATCGCGGTGGTAGACATGGGGGACAGCGGGAAAGGAGCGGCGGACAGGAGGAGTCCGCGCCGTGCAACAGCCCCGAATCCGATTAAAGTTTATGGCGGGGAGGTTACAAGCGCTCTCACTATGCCCTTTCAGCGTCCCGATCGCATTTAAAGCACAAAGGGACGGGAACAGTGGGATCTTCGGGTTGCGATTGTGTGGCTGGTGCGGGGAGCAGTGTGATGCAATGTGCTGGCATTCCCTGCGTGCTGCTATGTCCGGATCTTACACTGTAAGCAACATTTCCTCCTCTAGGAGCTCCAAACCAGCGAGGGGGAATTTTGATAAATTCAAGTTGCTTGGCAAATATAATAGGGATTTGGTATTAATCCTACTTAACCCGCTGCGAAGATGCTGAGCTGCCGAGTCCCCCTCCTCCGGCCGGGACTGCGGCTGTGAGCACTGAGCCTGCGCCGAGCCGCTCTTTCTCGCTGATGCTGCAGATATAAAGCCGAGAATCTCCGGCATCTGTGGGGGTGGGTTTGTGCGTTCTGCTGAGAGTGGCCGGGTCGGGGAGAAACCCCGCAGCCCTCCGGAGCGGGGAGCGGTACCTCCCACCCCGGCTCCACGCAGCGCGGCTCTGCCCCTCGGGGCTCCCCGGGGAAAGAGGTGGCAACCTTCCCTCCCTCCCACGTTCACTCACCGCCCCGAATGACAAAGGCACACTGCGAACAGAGCTTTGAACCACCTCAACATCCGGCCACTTTCTCTCAAATGTCACCGCGGTGAATGAAAGACAATTCGCTATACTCGCCCTCATGGTTTTTTTTTTTTTTTTTTTTTTTTTTTTTTTTAATTCAATGCCAGAAGTCTGCACATACAGAACCCGCAGCAACTTGTTTTCTCACATGTGCTCGTGGGGGAGGGGGGGGAACAACTGGAGTCGTGCCCTCTGCTCACACGCCGGGCTCCTTCCCACCGGAGGCCTCGCATCGCCTTGGTCCCCCTCTGTCCCCCGAACTCCGTGGGGACAGTACAGCCGTGGGTGCGATTGACCTGGGGGGGGGGGGGGGGGGGGGGTGTCAGGGGGCACGCAGACGCCATCGGCGATTAAATGGCACAAAGTCAAAAGGAGAAGCGAACAGAGGACAGCGGGAATAAACAAAGTTGAATGGAGAGCTTCCACATTAAAGTTTATTTCCCACTCATTCAGGTAGGTGACGGTACGTTTTCTGCATCGAAGCAGAAATTCTCTGTTCGGAAATAAATTTGGGACTTTTATATGTGCTTGTTCTCTCGAGCCTCTCTACTCCATCCCTGACCTTTTTCTGTAGTGTTTTTTTTTTATTATTATTATTATTTTTTTTCTCCTAGAAAACCCACAAACACGCTGAAAAGACACATTCAGATCATGCTGATAGGAAGTGCATGAGCACAAAACCCGAAAGGCTTCAACAACAATGGGAAACAGGACGAAAGTCTGAGGTCAGGGGCAGCTCCCTCCTCCCTGGGGTTCTTTGCAGTTCCAGGGACTGCAGCTATGTCACAGCAGCACCGACACGACAGGGGGAGGTGGGAATCTGTGCGAAAACGAGTTTCCTTACCAGCGCGATTCCGCAAAACGCAGAGCCCCGAACGTGCAGCAGCTCTGCCAAAGAGAAAGGCGAATAAACATTTGCTTAAAAAATCGTTGCTCGGTTCACAGTCTACGGCGGAGGTGGGGTGGGAGTGAGTAGGATAGAACCGCTTCGCATGCCGGGTTGGAGCCAGCAGCAACAGCAGCAGCAGGAGCAGCGAGGTTGGCTCTGAGGGCTGAGCTATCCCGCTCGCAGCGCAGCATAGCACAGCCGCGGCAGGCAGAGGGTAAGGCTGGGCTTGTGGAGCGCAGCGCTTGGCTCGTCCTCCTCCCTCCTCCTCCTCCTCCTCCCTCCTCTCTCGCTCTCTCTCTCCCTCTCTCTGTGCATGTAGCGCAGGCGGCTGTGCTGCAGCGTCAGGGAAGAGCTGCCGAGAGAGGCTCCAGCAGCTCCCACCACTTTGGGCAAACTTGCCGGTTTAACAGCTTTTTTTTTTTTTTTTTTTTTTTTTTTTTTTCCCCTCCTTCCGTGTGGGAAGCTCCTCAGTTGCCATTCAGCATTTTAAAGCACAAGCTGCTGCTCTGCCGTGAAAGCGCCCGAGCCACTCTCCTCTGAAAGGCACAGGAGGGAATACACAATCGCAGATTTCACCCGCCGTAGCGGTGCAGACCCCAGGAAACAACTGACTGATTGCATTTTATTCGCAAATAGAACTCCGTGTGGTTTTTTAATCGCGTCGCGGCTCTCTTCCCCTCCCCTTTGCCATTCCGCTTATATGGATGTAATTCAGAATCTGTATTAATTCACGTGGGGGATCCAGTTACATCTCGTTCCGCTCCGGGTATGTTAACGAGAGACCAGTAATCGCCTTTGGACACATAGTTTTGTCGCTAACCTTTGAACTGAAAGGATCGAGTTCAGCTCTGGTTACCTGCATTGGGACGGGAAGGAAGAGGCGAGAGAGAGAGAGAGGAGAGAGAGGGAGAGTGACTGCAATCTCATTTGTGAATCGCGCTCAGTGCTGCAGCTCCAGATTGCTATAACACATGCAGTGCAAATGCAGGTAAGGCACACACACAAACTGCGGATGCGAAAACAAACTTGGGACTGTGGTGTGTGTGTGTTCAGATCTACAGCCTTGCAAATTCCGGGCAAACGGCTTCTGCAGTTTCTGTCTCGTTGCTTTGTGACTAATGACCTTGCGCAGAGTTGGTAAAAAAAAAAAAAAAATCCTCTCCGGAGAAAGAGCTGAACATTGTAGGCGATCTCTGAAGATGGATTTAGGTGCTTTTCTGCCAACCAAAGGGGATATTCCTTGGACTGCTCTGTAATACACGGGGTGCTTTTCCTACCAATTGTGCAGCTACCGACATTATTGGGATTTTTTTTGCTTGATCTTTTTAAATTATTATTAATATTTTTAAAGAACTGCCCATGCTAAGAGGATTTGGAGTTTTCCCGGACACGAGCCCGTTGAATAAAGCAAATCACATTTTTTTTCCTGTGTGTGCAGATAGGGGAAAGAATAAATCTAATGCGTTTGTCGTGAACGGCTGAGAGGGCGAGAGAGAGAGAGAGAGAAGAGAGAGTGTGAATTGTAGTTAACTCCGGTGTCGAAGAAGACGACCTGGGGGGCTTCAGATCGCACGGTGCTGCTCCGGCTTTTATTGCAAACCTTGCAAAGTGATTACAGTAAAATCAGGAGGAGGAGGAGAAGGGGGAGGAGGAGGAAAATCCCATCGTATCTGCCGAGATGAATCTTTAAAAAGCAAAATACACTGTCCCGTGAACTGTAAGTATATCGCAGCTGGGAGGCAGGGCGAGCAGCGGAGGAGGCAGCAGCGGGGTTTTGCCCACCGATTGCACCAGCCATGAGGCGCTAAGTTTCCGGGAGCAGGATTCTATAATTGCTCGCCCGGCCGCTCTGTTGGCTCCGTTGGCTCATCAGGGGAGTTTATCGGGGAGTGAGAGGAGGAGGAGGAGGAGGAGGAGGAGGAGGGGGGGGGGGGGGGGTGTCTGGGCGAAGAAGATGAGGAAAATGCGGACTCTTCTCGGCTTTGTGCATTGCTGCTGCTGCTGTTTCTTGCTCCTCCTGCCTTCACCGCTCCGGGTCAGCCTGGCAGCGGCCAAGCAGCTGCTGAGGTACCGGCTGGCCGAGGAGGGACCCGCCGACATCCGCATCGGCAATGTGGCCGCCGACCTGGGCATCGTGACAGGCTCCGGAGAGGTGACATTCAGCCTGGAATCGGGCTCCGACTACCTCAAGATCGATAACATGACCGGGGAGCTGAGCACCACGGAGCGGCGCATCGACCGCGAGAAGCTGCCGCAGTGCCAGATGATCTTCGACGAGAACGAGTGCTTCCTGGACTTCGAGGTATCGGTCATCGGCCCCTCGCAGAGCTGGGTGGACCTCTTCGAGGGCCGGGTCATCATCCTGGACATCAACGACAACACCCCCACCTTCCCTTCCCCCGTCCTCACGCTCACCGTGGAGGAGAATCGACCCGTGGGCACTCTCTACCTACTTCCCACCGCCACCGATAGGGACTTCGGCCGCAACGGCATCGAGCGCTACGAGCTGCTGCAGGAACCCGGCGGGGACGGGGGACGGCGCGGCGGCGGAGGCGGCGGGGGCGGTGCGGCGGCGGCGGCCGGCCCGGAGAGCGCCCCCTACCCCGGCGGCAGCAAGCGGAGGCAGGAGGCGGAGGCCCGCAGCAGCGTGTTCGAGTTGCAGGTGGCCGACACGCTGGACGGGGAGAAGCAGCCGCAGCTGATCGTCAAGGGGGCTCTAGACCGGGAGCAGCGGGACTCCTACGAGCTGAGTCTGCGCGTGCGCGACGGCGGCGAGCCCGCGCGTTCCTCGCAGGCCATCCTACGGGTGCTCATTACCGACGTGAACGACAACAGCCCGCGCTTCGAGAAGAGCGTCTATGAGGCCGATCTGGCGGAGAACAGCAGCCCCGGGACACCTATCCTGCAGCTGCGAGCTGCCGACCTGGATGTAGGAGTGAATGGACAGATCGAGTACGTCTTTGGGGCAGCCACCGAGTCGGTGAGGCGGCTGCTGCGGCTGGATGAGACCTCGGGCTGGCTCAGCGTCCTGCACCGCATTGACCGTGAGGAGGTCAACCAGCTGCGCTTCACCGTGATGGCCCGGGACCGCGGGCAGCCCCCTAAGACCGACAAGGCCACGGTGGTGCTGAACATCCGCGATGAGAACGACAACGTGCCCACCATCGACATCCGGAAGATCGGGCGCATCCCACTGCGGGACGGGGTGGCCAGCGTGGCCGAGGACGTGCTGGTGGATACCCCTATTGCCCTGGTGCAGGTGTCAGACCGGGACCAAGGCGAAAATGGTGTGGTGACCTGCACCGTGGTGGGGGATGTGCCCTTCCAGCTCAAGCCAGCCAGTGAGGGCGAAGGGGAGCCACAGAACAAGCGAAAATACTTCCTCCACACCTCAGCCCCTCTGGACTATGAGGCGGTGCGCGACTACAATGTGGTGATCGTAGCTGTGGACTCAGGCAGCCCCAGCTTGTCCAGCAACAACTCCTTGTTGGTTCGGGTCGCGGACACTAATGACAACCCTCCTGTGTTTGGCCAGGCTGTGCTGGAGGTCTCTTTCCCAGAGAACAATCTGCCCGGTGAGAGGGTGGCCACAGTGGTGGCCACGGATGCAGACAGTGGCAAGAATGCTGAGCTCACCTACTCCCTAGAGCCCTCACCCCTCTCCTCAGAGACACCAAGTGGCATCTTCAGCATTGATCCCGACTCTGGGGATGTGTCTGTGCAGGTGGTGCTGGACCGTGAGCAGCGCGATACCTATGAGTTCCAGGTGACGGCCCGAGACAAAGGGGTGCCGTCACTGCAGGGCTCCACCATGGTGGTGGTGCGGGTGGCAGATCGCAATGACAACGAGCCACGCTTCATGCAGGATGTTTTCACTTTCTACGTGAAGGAGAACCTGCAGCCCAACAGCCCTGTGGGCATGGTGACTGTGATGGACTTTGACAAGGGGCACAATGCTGAGCTCAGCCTCTCCATACAGCCCAGTGAACATGACCAGGCAACTGGCATCTTCTCCATTGAAAATGACACAGGAACTATCTACTCCACAGTCTCATTTGACCGGGAGCAGCAGACCAGCTACACCTTCAAAGTGAAGGCAGTGGATGGGGGTGAGCCGTCACGTTCTGCCACTGCTACCGTGTCTCTCTTTGTAATGGATGAGAACGACAACGCGCCCACTGTCACCTTCCCTAGCAACAGCTCCTACACTGTGTTGCCACCCTCTAGCAACATGCGCACTGTAGTGGCCACCGTGGTGGCCACTGATGCTGACACTGGCCTCAATGCTGACCTCAACTACAGCATTGTAGGAGGAAACCCCTTCAAACTCTTTGAGATCGATCCAGCCAGCGGTGTGGTGTCACTGGTGGGCAAGCTGGCCCCCAAGCACTACGGCCTGCACCGCCTCATTGTGCAGGTGAATGACAGCGGGCAGCCACCCCAGTCCACCACTGCCCTGCTTCATGTCTTCGTCAATGAGAGCTTGTCCAACGCCACTGTGGTGGAGAGCCAGGTGGCACGCAGCCTTCACACACCCCTGGCCCAGGACATCGCTGGTGACCCCAGCTATGAGCTGAGCAAGCAGCGCCTCAGTATTGTCATTGGTGTGGTGGCCGGCATCATGACTGTCATCCTGCTCATCCTGGTGGTGGTCATGGCCCGCTACTGCCGCTCTAAGGGCAAACACGGCTATGAAGCTGGCAAAAAGGACCATGAGGACTTTTTCACCCCACAGCAGCATGACAAGGCCAAGAAGCCCAAGAAGGACAAGAAAGGCAAAAAAGGCAAGCAGCCCCTCTACAGCAGCATTGTCACGGTCGAGGCCTCCAAGCCCAATGGGCAGCGCTATGACAGTGTGAATGAGAAGCTCTCGGACAGCCCGGGCATGGGCCGCTACCGTTCAGTCAACGGTGGCCCGGGCAGCCCTGACCTAGCCCGGCATTACAAGTCCAGCTCTCCGTTGCCCACAGTGCAGCTGCACCCACAGTCCCCCACTGCTGGCAAAAAGCACCAGGCCGTGCAGGACCTGCCCCCAGCCAACACCTTCGTGGGCGCTGGCGACAACATCTCCATTGGCTCGGACCACTGCTCTGAGTACAGCTGCCAGGCCAGCAGCAAGTACAGCAAGCAGGTAAGGGCAGCGCCCCGCGCTCGGGCATGCACACAGTCATGCACCCACACTGCGTGAGGTGCATCACCCCTTCACTCAGATGCCAGGAGCATACCCGGACACACAGCAGGCAGCAGGGCCGGGCAGGGACAGCTGTTTTTACTATTTCTGTTACAAATCCCACTTTGCAGAGCCTACACCGGCGGGGCTCCGTGGGACCGCCCCTGGGAGGAGCCCCCCACCTCCCACGCAGCGCAGCCGGGTTGGGGGTGGGCCGCTAACACAGCGTGCTGCGCTCAGGCTGGGATGACCTTTTTTCAGCTCCCGTAACCCGTTAAGGCCCGCTGGTGGGGAGGGGGGGCAAGGGGCAGCGCCCGGCTAGTCCTGTGGAGCCCAGCGGTCTCTCTAGGGTATGAGGCTGAGGACGGAAAGTTTCGCATTTAAGGGGGTCGGTGAAAGTGGACGCGCAAGCGCCGCGCTGAAACGCTGATGGCTATAATTATCAGCTCATTCATTAGGTTCGCGGCGCTTTCACACAATTTAGAAAGCCCATAAATGGTGTGATGTACATCACTGGGATTTTACTGACGTTCAGTAGTTGCTCTGAAAACACATAAAGGTTAGTGAGCTTAGAATCGGACCTTAGCATGCTCCCGTTCCTGTTTTTTTCTTTTTTTTCTTTCTTTCTTTCTTTTCTTTTTTTTTTTTCCCCGTGTTTTTTTTTCTTTCCTTAATGCACATCGCGTGAAAATCATTAACTCAAAGCCAGGGGCCCTAATTTGCCTGTCCAGCTCCTGCACGGCTCTGCTGGCAGAGAGGCTGTCTTCGAGAGCTCTCTGAGCGCACTCAGCCCTCCTTCAGCAGCCCCTTCAGTGCCCGGCTCTGATCTCGTCTGTACCACGCGGGTCGGTGCAGTGAGGCCCCAGCAGAGTAAAACTGGTAATGGCAGGAACTGCTTTAATCAGTAGAGGGTTTGCACAGTGGAGAGAGATCCTAAATGCAAGCTTTTTAATTTTATAAGGCACACGCATAGACTGAACAGAAATCATTTTTCTTTTTTTGGGAATACTTTTACGGATTGTAAAATTAACACTCGGTAATTCCCTCTGCTTCCTTCTATGAAAGATAATATTCGAAGTATTTCCTCTCAGCTCCAGCGTATGTTACACAGGAATCTAGAGATAAATGAATGCTGATTCATGTGAATAGAGAGCCAAGCCTGAAACAAGAACACTCTGATTAGTTTGACAAAAATGCTTTATTTCCACTCTATTAACATGCAAATATGGCACAGTATGACATTTTTTATACTTTGAAACGTCTGTTAGACTACTACAATTGAAGTTTTACACTGTGTAACCAGTACTTGTATTCTGCTCAGAAAAAAAAAAATACTGCAAATGGAAATTTCAGATCAACAGCGATCAACAGTGTGAGGATGATGTATTATCTGCTAATATTTCCGTGTATGTCACACAGGTGTTTTATAGAACATCTGATGCGGTAGTTTCTGGGTGATATATTTCATTATCTCTTTACTGGAGGTAATGTTATAATTTCAGTTTTAAAATACAGTCTTTATAAAGTACAGAAAAATTCCTAAACTTCCATCTCGTAAGGCTTATTAAGCACAAAGTAGATTATGCCTTTTTAGTGAGTACTGGACCAGCGAAGAAGGGGTGAAACATGCTACTTCTGTCTTGCTGCTGCAATTCATCAAAGCATGAATTAAAAACTGTCAAAAATCTAATTTTTCTCAGTGCTTTGCATGCTAAATTCACCAATGGTTGAGGATTGCACGTTACTATTTTGCTTGATAACCTTATTCAGAATTATGTTACAAAAATGTTCTTTGGTTTACTTAACGTTTTGCAAGCACTTATTTTTTATACGTAATACTTCTTCTTTGTAGAAGAAAATGGCTCTATTACACTTCTACTTGCAGCAGTCAAACTGAAAGAATGTATTCTGAGTTGCTCCATTATTTACCTCATTTGATACAGAGCTACTTTTTCCCAGTGTCTTTAAGGATTCCTGTGCAAAATGTGTAGCTTGTGAAAGTAAGTTTATCTGAATAGTTTATAACAGATGTTCTAATGCCTTGTCTTTCAGTGTTTAATATGTGGCAAGTACTTATATGCTCGCAGGGGTGCTTCTAAGTTAAGGAAAGTTTCTGAATAGGAATTTAAAGCAGAAAACATCAGGAATAAAACTTGTTACTGGTTTCCTACAGGTACTTACCAGCTTGGTACTGAGTGACATTTATGTAGTTTTCTTCTTGCTTTTGCACACGTTAAAAGATATTTGCATAGATAAGATGAAGATCTTTCACTTCTCCAACATTGATAATAGAGCGTTTCTCAGTTTATCAGGAAAAAAACACACTGGCATTTTTAACACTTAGACCATGTGGAATGCTTGTTTGGCATGTTCTTGAGAGAGTATGTGAGGCAATTGCAGATAAATGGGTATGATGTGGTGTGTATTGGAGTGTTTCATGGTTCAACTGTCCTTATGAAATAGAGCCAGTGGCGAAGTAATGTGACCACGTTAGGGAGATTAGGTGAAATCCCTCTGTTTGCCTTTATTTAATCGTTGGCAGCTCTCTTTGTTCTAAGGTGGTATCAGAGGATGTATAAAGTTTTAAAATAAATAAATGGACATAGTTGGATATATTTGTTCTAAGAGATGAGAGCAGTACTCATTTTCCATTACTGTAGCTATAAGTGGTAATTGATACTTCCACATATTCACGGTATCACTGTCACAAAAGTAAGTCTCTAGTAGGTGACCGATTGGTGTTCTCCAGTGAATATAAGCTGTTTTCATTCTTATCATCTTCCTTTTTAAGGTAGTGTGTTACATATCTTACACATGTTCCCAAATACATTTTGTTTGATATAATGCATTATAGTAGAGGTGAACGGGAGAAAGCAAAAAACTATTTGTAACTCCCCTCCTATAAGTATTTTATGAGAAGATTAAAGCTGGATTTTGCATTTGATAGACTTTTACTATAGACTTTTCTTAAGGAAGTTCTAGATGTTTTTTAGAAGGTGTCCAAATGTAAGTTTTTTTTTAAGCTTACCCTTGTCCTTTTCTGCATGATATTACTTTCTGAAATATTCTTTTAGTCCCCCACTCTCCTATTCAGTAAAGCTTTTATGCATCGGGAGAGCTAATGTATAAATCCCTTAGCATTCCATTGATCTAATTGCTTGCCCAAAGTTAAACCTGTACATAAGTGTTCTGCTGTGTCAGGATGCATCTAAGGAAATATTTTTCTGGATTGCAGATGTAAAATTTGAACCCTCCAGGTTCTGGACATTGCCAGTCAGCATCCAGAGTACTGTCAACTTCTAAAAAAGGAAAGCTCGGTGCATAGCAGTGATCACTCAGTGATTTGGATGACTGCATCCTTAAATATAATTCTAACTCTTATTTTACTACTGTAAACAATTGTATATTTTCTCAAATTATCACAAATGTGTTTTTTTTTTTTAGTATATACTGTTGTCTGCACTTTCGTTGGCAGTGCAAATTAATGGCATGTAAGCAGGTTTATTTCATTCAAATTTCTCATAATGGCTATGAGATGAGCATGTTAATGACCCCTTTTAGAAGAATAGGACTTTCAAAGTCTATTTATTTATTTCTGTCTATCATTTTTCTCTTATTTTCTTGAAATGCCATGCTTCTTACTTTATTTATGTGTTTTTATGTAAGAGATATGTGTCACCATCAGTAGAACTAGAAGAACCGGTGCAGGAATTTCTGAGCAGCGTTATTACTTTTCTTGGAATACATTGCTTTCTGGCCAGTTCTGTGTGAATTGTTCCTATGCCTTTTCTCATTTGAAATGTACTGTTGAGTGAAGAAAATCATTTAGCACATCAGAGTGTGCTGCCACACTAATCAAGGCTGAATACACGTCCTGTTGTTACAAAAGTGACTTGGGATGTTCCATGACTAGGGAGGAAATGGAACAAAGGTAAATTTACATACATTTTAATTTCAAAGAAAGCAAAATATATAGAAATAATTTTTGAAGAACTTTTTTTGTAAGGTACTTGTTTAATCTGTTTAATTATCTTCCAAATCCAGTCTGTTGCACTGCAGATGGATTTTGTCTACCTGGCTATTAGGCAGCTGAATTGTATCAATTCAGATAAATCGGTCAGTTTCCTCATAAGCATGTGCATGTAGCAACAGCCTTAATGAGAACCAAAATTCACATATTAAGGGATCAATTTGCTTAACAATGCAGGAAAGCATGTTTTTTTATGTAAAGACAGGCACATACATGCGTAGACTTAGATCAAAGACTGCCATTTAAAAATCACATAGTGGCTTTCAGTAGTAAAATTTTTCAATTACTTTCACCTTAATAAACATCCTGCAGTGTAATAGAAACATTAGGTGATGTGCAGGAAAAAAATAGGAACTTGTTCTTAAAAACCCTTGCTTTGATAGCTTCTTTAAGATATTTAACTTTAAAACTGTTCAGAGCAAGGTGTCCAGAAATGCATTTCAGTTTTCTATTCTCAGTTTGCATTATATTAAATACTTCACAATCAGTTTTTAAAAGTGACCCACATTTGACCTTCAGTAACAAATTATGCTGAAAGAGGGGCTAATTAAACATGAAATAGATGGATTGTTGATGCTTTCATTATCTGTATTTAACACAAAGAGTTCCACTGGTAAGTACAGACTTTATTTTTTTCCCTCTTCACTAAAATAATCTTGTAGAGTGTGCAAATGACTAAGTTACCACTGAATCATTCTGCACTCCCAGGAGATGTGTACAGAGCCAAAAGGGACAGGATCTGAGTAAAGGAGGATTCATGCTTTGAATAAGTAACTAACTGCACTATTATAGACAAGGGGAAGAAAGAAACACTTTTAAAAAGATAGAATCTGATTAATCAACTTGGACAGTTCGCTGGCATCATATATTCAGATATGAACATAGGTTAAATCCATGGTTAGGGGTTGGACGTGCAGTGTCAGTCTTTGTACTGTAGCAGTACATCCGTGTGTATCTTTATTTTTATATGTACATTGAGTTGCTCCGTATCTGATTATTTGGGGTATTTGCTGGTTTGACCAACTAGCTGTGCTTCAGAGAAACACCTGCCACATTAGCTTCAGGCACATTTTCCTTTCAAGATATTTCAGTCAAAATTTTGGAATTTTTATGTGATTAAATACCTGTTGGGCTACTTTGAAGTGTAAAACTTAACTAATTCTTTTTCTTTAAATTATAGTAGAGAATTAACACATTTCAAAGATAGTTGGCATTATGCTTTTGAGTTAATTAACTAAATCTTTCACAATCAGTGTGAGCTCTTTGTGGAACTCTTTGTGGAATATTTGTGGAATGTTTTAGTTAGTGTTTAATTACTTACTGTAACAGAAAACAGAATCTCAAGAACACCTGTTCTTTACAGAACAAATGATTTTTTTTAAACTATGGTTACACTAATTTTGACTACAAAAATACTGATGCAGACATGAGCAATTCAGTGCAGTTCTGAGCAGGTTGGTTTTCTGTTTGGTTTCACAATTCTGCTTCGAAAAAGTATTTTTAAATTCTTAAAGCTGCAAAGCAATTTCCTTTTTTTCAGACTGCATGTAATGTATTCAGTGCAATTTATTTTCTACTCATCCTTTTTTAATGGCATTTTTAGGTGTTTTTATCCTATGTGCTCAGGAGATGCTATTTCTTTATTTTCCCTTTCCTAGAAAAGGAGATTTATCTTTGCTTTATCCGATTTTAGACTTTGCTAGCTTGTACTGTATATTCATTTTCATCAGTAATTAAAGTAACAAAAAAAAAAAAAGAGACTGACAGTTACTATCCAGAATCAAAAGAAAGCCTTTCTTATTATTCTTGTATATAAGTTTGGATTATTTTGTTTTTTGAATATAGGTTCTAAAAGAAAACTCTGACGTTGAGATGGGGCTGTGCCAAGTTTACTGACCACTCAATTTAATGACAAGTAGTTGCTAGTAGTGCCTGTGCAATTCAGATTATTTTAAACAGTGAATTCTGCAAAGCACAGTAGCACTGTAAGAAGAACATTCAAATAGCAGTATTAAAAATAATCTTACTTACTGTCTTTCAGTTGGCCTTACAATATTCAGCTCTAGTTTGCCTTGTTAACTTCCTATTCTACAAAATGTCAAGTAAATAGTAAAAATAAATAATAACCTGTACCTTGTATTCTTTCACGTTTTGCCTCATCTATATTACTGCACAGTTTGAAAAAAATAAAGATTAATTAAATGTAAGTAAAAATAATTTGTGAGTATAAGGTCTGAATAAAACAGAAGAAAGAACGTTATATGTAGGATTGGTCTGAGTTTTGTCTTTTATTTAAACAAATCTCAGAGGAGAAGGAAGAGAATATGCGCACAGTATGGCACAGTTGACTTTCTGTCTTCCACGTACTTCAAGCAACGGAGACTTTTTGAGGTCACTTACTTTTCTGATGTGGATTATAAAATGTTTTGTTAATACTGGAGAAACTAAGTAAGGTTAGTTGGGGCATAGAAAAATTTGCAGGTCACGAACAGATGAGAAAATCTCAAAATGTAGTTACACTAGAGCAGCAATCGGGTAAGTTCCTAAGTGCTGTGTGAGTGTCTTATAAACTCTGCTTAATGTGAATTCTTTGCTCACTTGTATCTTTCTTGCTGGAGTTGTAAAATCACAGTTAAAAGTAAATATTGATTGCTTTCAAAAAATAGGAATAGGATTAATATAAAAAAATATATTAACAACATGAAGAATCCACTCTACTTTTACTATTTTTTGTGCAAAATTGAAGAGAAAATGTTCTGAGTTTTAGAAGCCTGAGCAAAACCAGTATTCTCATCATGTTTACAACTATATGGTATATAAAGGGAGATTATGTATGTATTTATTAATTACACCTGTACAACAATCCTCTCAATTTTGGCTACACAACATGACTGTTTTGGGATTATTAGCTTAAAGTGTTGCAGCATAACCCCAAAAGAATGCTGAAGTTTTCTAAATACTGAAATAAAACTAAAGTTTTACTCACAAATGTCACAAAATGTATTAGATGCTTGAAGAAAAGTATATTTGTCTTTCAAAACTCAATTTACATTATTAGCTAGTGATGAGAGTAGGTTTATTTTTTGAAGACAAACACCCATTCTGTCAGCTGAGTTTTTGTTACAGATTTTATGTTGTGAATCAAACAGCCTAGTAACTAAGTAATCACTGAATGAAGGAAATATATTTGTTTGAGTTGCATTCCTGGAGTTTTAGGAAAAAATGGTATTTATCAAATTACTTGATTTAGAATTTGAAATAAAACATCACATTTTTAACAGGCAAAGTATAGAAGGTTAGTACTAGCTGACATGCTGAAAGTCTTTCACAGAGCAAGTACACAGAAGTGCTGATTCTGTTTTTTAAAAACTGTGAGAGAATTTTAGCTTGCTGTCTTAGTTAATCCAATTCCTTTATGGTACTAGACTGTGAGTAACAATGCACTTGTTATTTGTCAGGGTAAAAATTATTGTGAAATCGTAATAATTGTGGAGAACCCTCTGTAAACTCCCTGAAAAGTAGTTTCTTGACTTGACATTGTGGTTAGGATGCTAAGGGAATGTGTCTTTTGTGTAGTGTGCCAAATGTTTTCTGTGTGGTAACGCTCAAAGGAGAGGGGAGGGCCTGCCATAATTCATTCTGTGTCTCCATGTATAGTTGTGAAAGACTGTGCAGCCTTGGAGCAGTGTAAAATAGGAGAAGCGGCCCCTACTTCCTTCAGATACTGAATCCATGTGAAGCAGAATTGCTTTAACTTATTTTCAGAGGCTTATCATTTGGAAAAATCTCATTTACCAGGACAGTTCTTTCACAAAGATATAACTTAATGTACAGTTGTTTTTTCTAGTTCATTATTATGTTGAAAAACAAAATTGAAACATTTATGGAGAATTTGTAGTGTTCTAGGTGTGACTGAGGTAATGAAACAAATGTGTCTCTAACTGGAGATATTTCAAAGCCTGAGAATAACTGCACACAGGTGCACAGCTCCTGTATGATTCAAGACCTAAATGCCTTCTAGGATAGTTTTTGTTGCTACAGATTGAGGCCAATCAAAAAATTATTTCTTTATTTATGCATTTTTAATTTAAAGACACAAATAATTTAAGCGTTATTTCATCTCTTAGTGAGTGTAATGCATTTGGAGAAGGTTGAAAATATTTATACAGTAAGGACTTCACAGTTTTTATGTGTACTGTACATGTGCCTATGCATGTATATCATCCACATATACACCTTCATATATCTAACTCTTGTTAGGTTAACAAATTATTCTGAATTGGCACAAACTTTGTGTTTTCATAGAAACAAAATACTAACAGCAGTTAGCGATTAACTCACCTTCAGAGCATTTAGGCTGATGTTTACTTCACATTAGGTTAAGGAGAGAGTTGCTAAGGGTCTCCCACTAGAGCTGGCAAAATGACTAATATCATTGGAAGCTAGATATGTAACATGATATTTGGAGACTGATTTACTTTGAAAGAAAGTACAGAAGACCATTATGTCAATTTGTATGTTATGCATCAAGTCTCACTCATTTAACTTACTAGCCAGTGTGTGTGTGTGTGTGTACAAAGTAGCAAAATAGTGGACAGCATGCTTTGGTGATGTGTTACATCCAAATATAGTATTATCTTTCTCACGGCATCTGGGAATGATGTAACCTTAATGAAATTTCAAAAAGTATAATGCCAGCATTAAGCATGGTCTTGCTCTAACTAATGGTACAGTAGGAGCATGTCTGGTGAAATAACTTCGGTTACCTGACGTCATGGTATTGATTAATGGAGTTGTGTGCTACCCTCTGCTAGAGATACAGCATGTGTGAAAAGCTTGGCCTGAAAATTCATACCCACTTTGTACAGCGAACTTTGTGTTTCACACAAAATCTGTCTGTTTCCTTACGCAAATCAGTTCAATATATTCATGAGTCCTTTTCTTAAACACTTTAACAGGAGCAAATACTTTAGTAGTTTGTGAGCTTTCTAAAGATGAATGACAGAAATGGAAACGTAGATGGCAGAAAAACAGCAAATTAAATTGTTAGTTACTTCATCTGCTCCCTAAATTGTCATAGTTATAATTTAAGCCTCTATTTTGCCACGTCTTGTTCACATTTCTCTGCTGGTTTCAATGTATTTTTGGTCTCATACTCCATTGTGTTACTCTTCTGAGTGAAGTTACATTGTCATAAATATGAGTAATGGAGACTCCAATTCCTTATCTCCATTTGCATGCTCTGAATTGGTTTTAATGGCATACATATGGCTTGTGTTTTAGTAGGAGTGGATATCCATCTTTCTGTTGAATCAGAAAAAAGCTATTTTCAATGAGCATATAATTATGTTACAGTTGTAGCAAAAGTTAACAGAAGTACAGTAATTGATTTATTTGAAAGAAAAGTATTTATTCTTCTGTCGAAGGAAGAATTGTTCTGGAAGCTTGAAGTCTCCTTTTAATATACGTTACAAAATGCTTTTCCCCTAAGCCTCAGCCTAGGTGTTGGTTTAGAAATGTCATGTAGACTTAGAGAATTCATTCAGAAGACTTCTCTGACTGCATATTGACAGTTTTATTCTGGGTCATGCAAATCAAGGGCCTTAAACTATCGCTGTATTTAAATGGAAAATTTTTGGAAAATAAATAAAACTCATCAGTTTCTAAAGCAAATATTAATTCATTTCTGTAGAAGTAGTACTAATAGGTATGAAATAGAGAAATACCCATTTTCCACATGGCATTCAACTATGACTGTTTCTTCTGGAGATTTCAACACATAGTCTGGGTCATGTATTTTACCCAGTTAATTACTCTGTACCTGTAAATTGGTCTAGAATATCGTACCTGAAACATCTAACAACTTCATAAGAATGACAGACAACTACCATTGACACAGAGTAGTAGCTTCACAAGGGTACAGGATTTCATTCTGTCGTCTCAGACTTCAGAGTAGCAACTCCCTTGAGCTGATTTCCCTGCTGAAACGATATGATAACTCATCCTGTTTAAATTCTATATGGCTATGTGTTTGTATTATACTGTAAAGAATAGTTGCTTGTATGTGTTTTTTGGTTTTTTTTTGGTTTTTTTTTCCATTAATGTGGAAAAATACACGAAGGAGGTTTAGTTTAGAAGTGAAAGAAGCTTGGTTAGCTGTTTGCAGAACTGCACAACCTTTGCTGTCTGTATTCTCTGGAGACCACTGAACACTTACATAATTTGTCCTATCTTTTTTGTGCAACACCAGTTCTTTAAATATTTATATATGAATTGTTGCTACTGTTCTGGATCATTTTATTTTTTTATTTTTATTTTTTAAATATAGTGGAGAAGTTAAACAACAGTGAAATTCCTCTGTGCAGAAAAAATTAAGAAGGCGCTGTCTCCATTTTACTATTTTATTGTGAAATATTTTATCACTCACTATATTCAAGGCAATTGGAGGATGTTGTACTCAATTGGCCTTTCAGACACTGCTGAATGAATTGAATTGAATTTTGGACTTTTTGATACCGAATATTAGTGCACCTTTCTAGGAACTTTGAAAGCTAAATTTATGTATTTTTTCTTTACTAGTTCTTTATTAAATATAATATACTGAACTCTTCAAATTGTACAGTAACCTTCCTGGAGAATTAATGTTACAGGCATATGAAAGGAATGGCTAAAGCGTCTCTCTATCAAATGTTTCTAAAAGGCTTTATGTATTTATAGAACTTCATGATCTTCTATTGATGCAAATTACTAAGGATAAAAGAAAATCCATCTGTTATCAAAGAGAAAAAATAAATGAAATAAGTCCAAGGATTTGAAAGACTTAGCATTAAGGACTACGAATTCATACTTTGTGATGGGTTTATAGTAATTGACAGTAGAAAAGACTTTTTAGCCTTCTCAATGTTTTTTTTTTTTTAACATAAAAAAATGACTTTGCAGTAAAAACTTCTCTTGTAACTTATCCTGCTTAATTTAATAATTATGTGTTCTTTACTAAAATGTCCTAATTGAAATATGACCTACACAATTTCATGTCACGTTGGGCATTACTGGTTTTGTTATTATTACCCTTACATTTAATCAAATTGTCTGTAGCTAAATAAATAGCATTTCATCAAAAGCTGTTGGATTTCAATCAGCTGGGAAACAGATTACTGGCACAAGAACAGATCTAAGGCTAGTGTCTCCAATCTGCAACTAATTCTGTGCTGATAATAGCACTGCCCACAGGCAAATCTAACTTGCTGTCCTGATACATGATAGATTTTCCTGTACATTAATATTAAATCAGATGGAGACATTTTGTAGTACCGTTGCAGTTACTATCTTTAACCTTTTCTTTCAAATTTTTAAGACATGCTGTTTGGGGATGCTATTTCTGAATTTCATTTCTAAAAATAAATTGAGAAAATATCTTAAGGAAAATACAGTAAATGTACTTTTTTCTTTTCTCCTCTTAAAATGGTTACTTCTATAGGAGATAGAAGTACTGTCAATACTTAAATCTTTACCTGTAAAATCTCATACTCTCCAGTTTGGCTCAGAGGGGAGAGGAATGTGTCTGACAACACAAATCTTGTAACATGAAGCTGTGATCTGCTATGCTATAGCTGGGTGGTTCATTGTTTGGAGTGTGTGTCAGGGAGTACTCTGTGGAGTGTTGGCGTAAATAGGATCCCCTGTACCGTATCAAGGCTCCATCATTTCAGGTTCCTCACAAATGCAGAGCATGCTGTAAGAAATGCTTTTACAAAAGGAAGCCATAGAATAACATATTATGTTGTCAGCACAATGTAGTGGTCTGAAAGTAAGCTGTCTGCTGGTCTGTGTATGTTTTTTGTGTGAAGTGATTCCAACAGTTTGAAATCTATTTTTCACCTTGCTAGTTATGCAAACAGCTCTTCACTTTTTCACTAAAGCAAGTGGGAATTGTTCACTGTCACAAATAATAAATAACAAGAATACCCAATCTGCACAGCATGGAAGTGATAAAAACACATGCTTACGAGTGCTTGAGATTTCACAGCTATTAATTTTGAACTTTTTGATTTCAGTTCTGTTTTACAAGAATAGATGCTGTTAGGGCAGCAGTGCAGTCTGACAATGAAAGATTATGACAACAGCCATTTATCATAATGAACCTGATAAATTCAGTGTAAGAGATGGTCAGGAAATTCCCCTAAAGTAATAAAATGGATCTTGCCTTTACTGTTTTTAGTTTGTTTGGTGGTTTTTTCTTTTTTCTTTTCTTTTTTTTCCGTTTCAAGAATCTTTAATACAAATTTAATACTAACATCTGTTTGAGAACGTTTTTTTGTGCATTATGAAATATACAGCTCTTATCATTATCAGTGATTTCTTTAGCTTGTACATTGAGGAATGCTAGGAATCTGTGCAGAACATTGCTATATATGTAGTTTGCATTCACATAAAGGTATGTCTTTTACAAAAAGATCAGCTAATACTGTAGCATTTATGATTTAAAAAAATAGAAGAATTCTTCAGTATTCAAAGAACATTTTAAAAACTTTTTAAAAGTTTCCTTAGCATTTAAACTGTAGATTAGAGGATTCATCTAAAAGCATGCTTCCCAAATCATAAATGAGAATGCAGAGATAGCATCCATTTTGATAGTGTTGTAGTCAGTGTGGTAAGACTGTTTCAAATTAGCAAACACATTTTTTGTTTATGGACTTAAACAGGGATTTCAGTTAACAACTAGGCATCATTCTGAAGCTGTGTATTCTAAGAAAACAAAATACAAAGAAGCTGAGCACTAAATCTGTTCATGTTCCATGGCCATGACAAAGAAGAAAGCTTCCTATATTTTACAGTAAAAAAATATCCCAAATTAAGGTAGTGCCTGAATAAAAGCATGTCTAGAAATGTTAGTATCTCCATTTAAAAATCATTATTGTTCTAGAGAATCCATCTTTTCTAAAATTTTCACTGAGCTAGTAGTAGATTTTTGTTGTTGTTTTTTTTTTTTTTTTTCCCCCACATTTTTAGAACATCGGAGTCATTCTTGTTTGAACTAAGTATGTGTCTCAGAGTCCTGGAATCTCTGAAGAAAACATTTTGCTGACTTTCTTATTTTTGACATAATCATAGAGATTCATCTTCAGATTTGCTTTAACTTGTAGAGGTAACAGTTTTGCTTCTGTATATAGCAGAGTTTTTAAAGTTTGCAATCAATGCCTTCTGGTTCATCTCAGTAACAAAGAATTGCATATCCAAGAGGCATGTACTGCCAGTGAGATGTCTACTTCAGTAAAAAGGCCATTTGACTATTGACTGGAATGCATTTCTGTTTAGTTTTAAGATGAGTACTGTAAATAAGGTGCAAGCATGTAATCTGGAGGATGAAGAAGAACCATACTGTGGGAAATAGAAATCCAGGTTATAATAAGGACATTTTTTTGCCTAGCATTTTTTTTTTCTTTTTTTCTGTAGTGGAAAACTAGATATTTATTTTGTCTCCCAATGGAAAGATCTAACATTTAAGCAAGACTTTTCTCATAGAAAATGAGTGCAGTTAGAGTTCTTTTTTCTTTCTGTCTGTCTGTCTTTTTCCCCCTAGAATTTCGCTTGGAACTTAGAAAGAACTATTTTTTAAATCATGCTGGTATTGTAGTTTCTGGCTGAGTCTTTTATTAAATAATTGAAAACATGTTTTGAGAGAACTTTGTCAAGTAAAAATGATACTCTCTACCTCCATTTTCCTCTACATCAAAAGCAATGCATGTCTAAAACACTGGGGGATATGAATAGAAAAGCTCCATCTTTCTATGCTTTTTTTTTTCTCTTTTTTTTTTTTTCTAGTTTTATATTTGGATTGATTTTGTAGGGTCTGTTACATGAATCATTGGTTAGCTAATGTATATTAAGATGTAAGAGACTGAACAAAGAAAACCTGAGATGGAAACAGTTGCAACCAAAAGGTTTTTATTTTTATTTTTATTTTTTATTTTAATAATTTAAATAGAAAGATTCTGATGAATAAAATTCATCCGGTGAGCTGTAAAAAATCACTTGCTTTCTGGCTTCATTAATTCATTCTGAGAGCCAAGTAAAGTGAGTCTGCTATCCTGTTTTAGGAGGGCAAAACTGTCTGGAATAGGAAGTGAAACAGAGATCAGAAGGACAGTAGCAACATACATGAGAATTTTATTATTTAATAGAATAGAAGAGGTTACTTGAAAGGAGCCTTCAAATATCATCTAACAAACAGTTAAAGCTAACCAAAAGTTAAAGTGTTTGGGGGCATTATCTGTCTTCTGAATGCTAACAGACATGTCATATCAAACACATCTTTAGGAAGCCTGTTCCAGCAATTTACCACCCTCATAGTAAAGACATATTTCATAATATCAAGTCTGGACCTCTCCTGGCACAATGTTGAGCTGTTCCTGTGCATCCTGTAATTGGTTTCCAGGAAGAAGGGACTGGCATCTCCCTCTCCCCTTCCCCTCTTCTGTAATAGTGTAATTCTAGTTATCATGCCCTGAATTTTTAGTCTTCTTGTTCATGTGATGGTGTCAAGTTTTCTAGATTTTAACTTCAGTTTCCCTTATTTCCGTCAAACCAGTTTAGTTTTCTCTCAAAGGAGTCACAAACTGCTGAGTGCTGGGGTTCAAACACTAACGAGATGTGGAGTCTAAGCATTCTTGAAATTTTATTATTTTTGATTTTGGATTGTGGAAAGTGTTGAAGGTTTAGACATGTTACTTTCAGTGTTGGTTTTTTTTGTAATTCTGTAAAATTCTAACTGTTTGAATGTCTGTACACCGGGTGATAGGTAAGACAGTGAAGAGAGCGAAGAGCTTCATTTACAGTTTCTCTGTGCCTTAGAATAGCCGTACATATTCCATTTTGGGTTATATTTTCTCAAAGGGAGGTCTTTTATTTGTTAAAATATTGACAAAAAATGCAATATTTCCAAATCAATCTTACTTCTGTGGCCATGAATCAAAATCAAGATAAACTGAGAAGCAGTCTGGTGAACACCTATGGCTGATCTATACTGTAAATAGAGGAAATGTTAGCTTTACGTCTGACCTTTGTTTTTCATGAAACTCTTTCTTTCCAAAGGAGCACACATGAAGTAGTACTCATCCTCTCCACTTTTTCAAAATTCAAGAGGTAGGAAGCCTGATTTTTGAGAAGCTTATTCTGTGACTGTGTATAATTGACACTGAAGGGGGAAAATGAGGCAATGTTACGCCTTTGCTAGCTCTTTGTAAGGAAGGAATATATTTACTCATTAATGACTCAAGCTATGAATAGATTTATGGTTTCTTGCACAGCTTTTGATGGAACTAAGAGAATTTAAGGATTTATCATGCAAAACTTAAAGAGAATTTTAAAGAAAGATGTTCAGACTGGAAATTTCTGGGTAAACATTTACCTATCTTCCTGGCAGTTCATTATTAAATTATCAGTTGACATTTTGCAGGCATAGAAAGAAAAGAAAGGTGCAGACAAAGGAATGCTGATGACCTACTGTTAGAGTTTAAGCAAAATAAATGATTAGCAACTAAACTGTGGAGCAGAGGTAATAAAAATCATTGCAAAATACTATCCATGGTGCATAGCATCCAGTAATACAATTTAGTTCATTACATTATTGTAGGATGCAGTATTATTATAGTCTCTCTCTGTGTTGGGGTTTATACAAGTACAAATTCTTGGACTGGTTCTTAGCAATAGAAGCTCCAAGATGGTTTGTAAATGAATCCACTCAGGTAATTGATGTGATTTCATTATTTTACAAAGTTTTTTTTTGTTGTTGTTTTGTTTTGTTTTTTAATAAAATATTTTTTCTTTGTATTTAGCGGAGAGGGAAGGAGAAGCAGGATCTTTTTAATGGGTGTGTGTTATGAGTGCTCATTCAAGATATACCCTTAATATGATGCTTATGTTTTCTGGTATGTAAAAGGTGGATAATGGCATTTTTTGCAATTCAGGTACCTTATGAATTCAGACGGAATTCAGTGATGGGAAATGCGTTCTTACGGAGCGCAGTATTTTGTACAAACTCTGGACTTTAGATGGCTAGTCAGAGTCCCAGTGTCCTAAGTATCAGGTTCATTTGTCTGTGCTACAATAAACCCTAACAAGTGCAAGCAAACAAGGTTGCTATATCCAGCATTTAGAAGGATGAGGATAGCTTTTTAGAACACTTTGAAATAACACTGGTAAGTCGCTGATGTAATGTATAATTTATAGAAGCTGCTTATATTACAGTATTGCATGACATGTTATGGTTTTCAGCATTTTAAGAGATTAAATTTGGTCTTCTTATGAACATGTCATGTTAGTACATTACCACGTTTCATACTTTTTTTTTGACCATTTTCTATGTCAGAGTTAAATTTCTATTTAATTATTTAGGTTGATAATAATGTCTAAATTCATTCAAATAATGCTCATTCTCAAACTACGAGGACTGCTCCAAAAGTTATGCCTCCTATTTTATTATAATGGCCCATAGTGTCAGGGGCAGATGTTGGTGATATGGCAGTAGAGGTTCAACCTTCCTGTCAATATTCTATTACATTTTGTTGTCATGTGACAGATGGCAGCAGTGAGGCAGTCTGACAAAACAGCATCTGACATAGAAGTGCATATGGTGCAGAAGCGTGTCACTGAATTTCTCCGTGTTGAAAAAATTTGCACCCATTGACATTAATCAATGATTGCTGAATGTTTATGGACACCAAACATGGAATGTGACTACAGTGAGGCAGTGGATAGCATGTTTTAGTTGTGGTGACAACAATGCAAAAGAAAAGCTAAGTTCCGGATGGCCATACACAGCTGTCACACTGTGAAATGAAGAGTGCCTTGATCAGTTCATCTGTGCAAAATGGCAGAAGAAGATCAGTTTCAATGCTTTAGAAACAATGGTGGCAATGTTGAAATATCACAGGTTGTGCTAGGTAGATCCCACAAACAGTCACACAAGAACAGAAAGAACACCATATGCAAGTTTGTCAGGACATATTGAACCAATACAAGGCTGAAGATGATAGTTTCCTTGATCACACCATTACCAGTGATGAGACATGGTATCACCACTATGAGCTGTAGTCAAAATGACAGTCCATGGAGTAGCAACATGTGCATTCCCCAATGAAGAAAAGTTCAAGATACAGCCATCAGCGGATAAAGTGATGTTCACTGTCTACTGGGGAAAGGAATGATGCTTCTGGATTTCCTAGAACCTGGACCAACCATCAACTCTGACAGCTACATCACAACACTGACTAAAATGAAGGCTCAAACTTCCAGAGAGACATCAGAGAAGAACTCAACTTTTCTCTTGAAACACAATAATGCCTGACCCCATTCCAGTTTGAAGACCGTGGAATACATATGCAGCTGGACTGTTCTGCCACTCCCGTTTTTATTGTCCAGATTTGGCATCCTCTGACTTCCATCTGCTCAAGCTGATGAGAGATGAACTGCATGGGCAATATTTTCCTAGCAATTACACCACTGTGGCAGCTGTGAAACAGTGTGTCACCTCCTCTGGTGCAGATTATTATGAGCAGGACATGCAGGCTCTTGTTCATTGCTGACAAAAATGCATAGTTAATGGCAGTGTTTTGTAGCTGAGAATTTTCTCTACCAAACAGTGTTATTACGCTCTTTATATCTGATGTAGTTTCCATGAAAATAAATAGGCATTACTTTTGGAAAGACCTACATTTATTTTATTAAAATACGGTACATATTCCAGCATCAGTCTTGTTTTGTGCCATTATAGTATTTCTGGCACATGGATGATACAGGACTAAGGTTTTCAGAAGTTTCCTGTGCATTCCCTGAAAAAAATCAGTTCACTGGGCAAGAATTATGTTAACTGCTTTGGATGAGTGTATTTTGATCAACAGAATGTAACTGCTGTTAAAACACTATGTCTACATTAGTTCTTAAGGTAAAATGGGGTAGAAATACAAATTTAATGAAGAATCACATTTTTTAAAAGATGGTTAAAAGTTCTTTTCAAGTTTGCCTTCAGGCCACCTCAGTGTGGTTGTCATCTAGTACGAGTTACTTATGTAGGGTCACTTCAAAAAATGAGAGATATGTACTTTCCAAAATCAAGCTACTCCATCCATGTTATGTTGGTATTGTCCCCTGTGACCAATTAAGATGACTAGCTTACATATCTTCTGATTACTAAATTTGGATGAGATTCCAGATGTACTGAAATTTTCAGATGTCAGTTGCACTTTGTCTGAGTGCGTTATATTTCATCTGTACAAATGACTGTGCAGACCTACAAGAAGATTATTTTGACTTATTTCTGTACCTTTTGAGTGTTCCAGCATGGCTAAGTGGTATAAATGGTAATATGGTAAATAACTCTTTACCTTAGTTGTTTTGAATAAATAGCGATAGCGATGGAAGCGATAGCAGTGATTTAGTGCTGTCCTGACACAAGAAGCCATGAGTTCATCATCAGTATTTCTGGAGGTTTTGCTACAGTTACCTGCAAAGCATTTGCAGAGGATTCTGATGCTTAGCTTTGTCTTCCTTACACTAAACATTCTATACAGTGAATAAACATAAGAGCTAATTAAGGAAAGAAAGAACTCTTGTATATTTACTAGATTTCATACATAATTTTCATGGCTGTGGCCGTTTCTGTTTTCAAGTCTACGAAAAAAGGTGCAAACTGAGATACTAGGAAGTTTTTCTGGTAACTAAACATGTATGAGCCACAACAAACAAATACAGTTTGAAGTCTTATAATCAAGAGAAAATGCTGGATAGCTTAATTTTATATCATAAAGTTTGCTCTGAAGTTGTATATAGACGTGCTGAAAACAATTTTGTTGTTGTTATGATTGTAGCATCATCTTTGGTAATGCAATGTTTCTTCTTTAATCATAATGTTTGTGCTGAAGATTATGAAGGAAATTTGAAGAGGTTCTAAAGTTGAGCCTCTCAGTAAAAAAAAAAGTGATCACGAATTGGAAAGAAATATTCAGCAATGCTTAAACTCCTAAAGTTAAAAATAAAAAGTGAAATTGTTAAGATAATTTCACGAAGTTCAAAGAAACAAAATCAATATGTATAAGATGAACAGTGATTATTTGCAAAGTAATTTGTAATAAAATTGTCTGATAAAACCTAACTATCTTGGCTCTGTGGTAATACAGTGTTTTGTTAGAATTTCTGCAGTGTTTCTTATGTTGTGACTTTATAAAAACTGCATCACTTTGAAAACAGAAAAATGATAGCGCTCTGAAATTGTTTCCAAAGCCTGTGCCTGTAAATTCAAAGTCATGTCCTATTCCCTCTTTGCGGAACAGTTTTGAGGTGGAAAAAATCATGGGCTAGATCAAGGAGATTCAACTGAGAAAATGACAAGAATACATTTCTGTTTCCCAAGGGGAAAAACTACTTGGAAATATTTGCACACAGGAATACAGTGGCTGTCTGAAAAGGGAGATAGAGGTGTACTGGGAATTGTAACAGAAATGGCTCAGTGGGAGTCCATCCAACTAATACAGACTCTTATGTCCTTGATAAATGTCTGCCTAGCTGCAGATGAGAGCTGCGTGGGAGGTAATTGAATATATTTTTGTGAAGAATAAGCTGCTGTGACAGAGAGGTCTTTACAGTCATGTATTGGCTACAATGAGATGCAACTCAGTACCCTGAGTTTTTACAGCAGATGCTGTAACTGTCTTATTTCATGCATTGATTGAATAGGATATCAGTATGTAGTTACTATTATTGCTTATACATGACATGTCAAATGTAGATTTACTCTCCATGCCAGCACAACATACTGTATAGATTACATGGGCTTTAAGTAACCAGACTTAGTGTTATTAGTCTTTATTTCTTCTAATACAGGTACATCTAGATATTTCTCACACAAAAATGACTATGTTATGTAAGTAAATCTCTTACTGGTCAGCTTCCACAAACTTTTTAGATATAGTCTGTGTATTTCTAGAGGTCTGTAAGTCTCAGACGAATACAAATTATTTTATAAAATGTGCAGATAGTTCCTGCAGTTGATTCCTGTAACATCACAGCCAATCTTGTCAGAAAAATTGGAAGCCATCACTTGGTTTTTCATCTATAAGACAGTAAAACAGGCAAGGAGACAGACTGAACACATAGTTAGAAATTTTATCACTGTTACATTATTAGTCCTTGATATAGGGGATTTTGGAGAGGTTTCATAAGATTTAGTAGTACCTGTCTCTAAGTCATTGCTCTAATGCAGGCTTGACTTCTCTTCTAGCAAAAGACTATTTGGGAAGAAATGAGTTGCTGAATTAGAGCTGATTCTGTTGTTCAGGTTAGTGGGCTGATCTGTAAAGAGAAAAAAAAAAAGCTGTGAAGAAGATTTTCCATAACTTTGTCTGATCTGGAATAGATAGTTTGAAATAAAAGATCTGTGTATCTGTTCTTTAGTATTTCCATTTTCCTTTTTTAAAACAACATGGAAACAGTTCATGTGAAATACTTGATATAAAAGCAAACAAGGGGCACAATCCTGTGTATTCTGGTAATCATGATGTTTACAGTGCCTAAATTTATTATTTTTTATGTCCTGATTGTGCTCAGGTTTACATGGTCATTAGTTACTATTTTCAACAGCTGAAAAATCTACATTTTCAGGAAGTGACCCAAAACTATCTTTTCATCCAATGCTAATTGAAAATGTTTATTTGCTAGCTCACATAGTTTGATTCATTCTGTTTACTTAAAAAATTGGGATGCTGTAATGTTGCATTTTAATGCTTTTTGCATTATTAATAATTATAGATATTAAATATGATTTAAGTAAGTATACTTAATTATACTAATCATTAAATAAATCATTACGATCATTTAATTATTTCAAAGAAAAAATGAATAAAAGATTAAAAATATGCAGCTCTGGATATTTTTTTATTAGCTAATATATTAAGTAACTTTTGGAATTGAGCATTTGCATATACATATAAACTAGTCTCCATCTATTTCGCTATCATTCTTTAATTGAAAAAGTTGGCATTTTAGAATAAGTCTGTATCAAGCACAGTATCAGTTTTTTATTGTATCATTTTATAGATTTACCTGTTCACATACATACTGTCTTCTAAATATTTTTACCTTTTAAAATGATTTATTTAAAAATATTAAAATATTTTAAAACTATTTTATTGTAAATTAAAGTACTGAATTGATATGAAAACAGAATTTAAGTTGTTAAGAAGAGACATGAGAAATGTTTCAGAGGAGAGAATGGGAACTGGAAAGGGTTTGTAGCATTAGTGTTTTTTATGGCTGTAGTTAACATCATTGATTCAACAATATTTTATGGAAGTAATTTTTGCAAGTATACAATGGTCTGCAGACACAACGGATTTATACCACTCGCGCTCCCTTTTTTTTTTTATATTTAATTTTGTTTTATTTTGAGGAAAGAGAGCCTGCCAGAGTACAGAACTACAAATTCTGTTTCGGATTTTGTGCACTGATTAATCACTACTTTTCATTTGTTGCTGGTAGTACGATCATAAGTGCAGTATGCAATGCATTAAATAATCTGCCAAATATCTAGCAGCTATGGAAAAGTGATCTTCTTTGGTGTTTCTATGACTGTTTAAAATGTATAGACATCAACATTCTTACTGCCCTATAGATGGAATGATTCTGGCAAATCCTGTAACTTTATAACCATTTCATTCAACAACTGTGAAAGCGATCTGGGACTAAGTACCTTATGCAAGCATCTGTCTGCTGGCTTTTGGAAGTGATTGAAATTCACTGTGATATACTCAGGAGTATCCTGTTCTTCTCCCATAATCCCAGCAGGCAAAGTTCAGTAGAGGAGAATAGCTAATTCAGTATCTGTGATAAGGAGTTACAAATGTCATCAGAGTCTCCTTGTTATCATGTTCCCAGAAAATGACAGAGAAGTCAGTATATTAGTCATTTCAGTTTCAGCATTTATTCTCTGATGATATCTACTTGGGGGTAATCTTTGTTGTGTGTCCTGTGTAGTATCCTGCCCTACAATATCAGATTATGATTTTATTTTGATACTATCTGTCAGTCCATCACTAGCATGCCCACTAAAGACAAGTTTTATGAGGATTGGCTGAGGGAATTGGGATTGCTTATTCTGCAGAAGGAGGGGCTCAGGGGAGACCCTTATCACTTTCTGCAACTGTATGAAAGGAAGTTGTGGTGAGGTAGAGATTGACCTCTTCTCCCAGGTAACAGTGATAGGGCAAGTGGCTTCAAGTTGCTCTACAACAGGTTCAGGTTTGATAATAGGAAAAATTTCTTCTCAGAGTGATGAGGCATTGGGGCAAGCTGCTCAGGGAAGTGATGAAGTCGCTGTCTCTGGAAGTCGTTAAGAAAGGGATAGATGTGGCACTGAGTGACATCACAGATGCAGGTTGATGGTTGGAGTAGATCCTAGTGGTCTTTCCAACATTAATGGTTCTATGATTCTGTCTCCACGTGTGTGTGCCACAACTGCATGACTCCAACACTTCCCTGGGAATCCTGTTCTAATGCCTTAGCACTCTTTCTGAGAAGAATTTTTTCCTGATATCCAGCCTGCAAAAATGGACTTAATTAGCTAACTCAGTTCATAGGATTGTACCTGTTCCTTGCGAGACCAGTTATCACGTCTCTCATGCTCTCCAGAAAAGAATGGCTAGGTTCAGAATGCTTAATGGAAACATCTCTGAGGGCTTCTGACTGTGGATAGACACTACTGAGGAGAGTCTTGGTTGACATCAACCAAAGGTATGCCGAAGGTTGTACTAATAATTTAGTGCTATGGATGTTCACTTGTCAGAAACTGCGTCTGTGCATAAAAAAGTGCTTTGCCATCAATTCAGAAGACTTCCTTTGTATTCCAGTAATGGAATTTTTTTTTTTAATTTATGGGTTTTTTTTTTGTAATTTTGCATGTCACAACTGTTTGGCAAGATGTTCATATACGTACTCAATTGCATATGCAAAGTAAACTTAAATGTAAGAGCTGAATTTAGATATTCTTAAAAGATCCACAAGACTTTGGCATGACTGCATTCAGAAATAATTGACTCATAAACATTAGTTTTGTGATTCTGTGCAGCTTGTTGCTTGTGTACTCACTTTTTACTTTTGAATATCAACTTAGAAAAAAACAAAACAACACTTAAAAGCAAAAAAGTAAAGCAAAGTAATAACCACCAGTTCTAATTGTTACGTGGTAGAAATATGTATTTTCAACTGGCTTTTTTTTTTTTCTGACACTTTAAAATTAAAAACAAGAAAAAATAACAAAAAAAACAACAACAAAAAAACATACATAAATTCTTTTTAACATCATCATTGTTACTGTGATTAAAGTGCTTTACAGAATCTCATGGGAAGAATAATGCTCGCAGCATTTCCCACTAAACTCTTGGAAGTGCTTGTTGTAGGAATATTACCAGTGAAACTGAGAACTCAAACTCTCATCTTAGGTTTAAAAGCACACTGAAAAAAATAATTATCCTAATTTACACTTACATAAGTGAACGTAGAATATATCCTGTAATATTTTTATCACATATCCCTGTAAAGTGGTAACTGAAATATCCCCTTATCTAACACTAAAACTGAAACCCAAGCTGTTAGATAGGAACTTAAATTTCTTTCAGGAAATATGTGAGCTCAGGATGGTCATGGGTTCCACGAATTGCCAAGAGCTTTCCCCGAATAGAGTGTAGCTAACTGTTACAGCAGGTATTAGCTGTTTTGGGTGAATCTCAGGAAGTTTTGACATTGTAAAATTCTGAAAAGTTCATTTCTTGAAGCAAGATTGGAAATTTCCATTGCAATAAAATGCACTGGGGGTAACGGTAGGAGCTCTGTAGAAGTTTTGTTAACTTCTTAATTCTGAGGATTCTCATTAAAATAGGCTTATGCAGATGTGAAAGCTCTGAATTGACTAATATCAATGAACAAAATAGTACCACTGTTAATATCACAGTTTGATGCAGGCATAAATTGCTAAAGAAAGCAGGATTAAATTATTTTTAAGTGTAAAAAAATGCACCAAAATCATTCTTTTACACTCAGGTAATTCCCAGATGTCTGGAAGGATAGCGTTCATATAAGAGGGAAAAAACCCTATAGATATGTATAGCCAAATTTGAGAGTTCTCAATACCCAAAATATATTGGAAATTATGTGACAAAAAGCTACTTAGAATCAAAGAGTTATTTCACTCTCACTTAACATATTACAAATGTTATGAGGAGTGGCTGAGGGATCTGGGACTGTTCAGTCTGGAGAAGAGGAGGCTTGTGGACACCTTGTTGTTGCCTACAGTGATCTCAGAGGAGGTAGTAGTGAGGTGGGGGTTGGCCTCTTCTTATAACTAGTGCTAGAACTACAAAGAGTGGCCTCAAGCTGTGCCAGGGGAGGTTCAGGTTGGATGTTAGGAAAAACTTCAAAGCAAAATCAGGAGTTCCATCAGTACTTCTGATTGGCAGGCAACCTTCCAACCGCTTTCTGAAAAACAGGAGCTCATCATGCATAAAGGTCATTTAGGAAGACAAAGACATAGCCAGAAGCATACTTCCTTCCTACCCCATTTTTAAAAAACTTTTAGTGCCAAGTACACTGTCACACAATATGAAAAATAATATCCCTTTAATTAGTTTGGGTCAACTATCCAATTTCTTGCTCACCCCCAACTTGCTTGCTGGTAGAGTGGGAAAAGAAACAGCTTAATTGCTGTACTAGCCCTTCTCAGCATTACCCCGAAGTGTTTTTAGTGTGTTATCGGCACTGTTTACCTTGTGTTGTGAGGCAGTGCAGACCACAAGTTACAAAATGATGAATCTGTCTCAGCTCCTAATGTTGGTTGAATTACAAAGCTGGTGGAAATCTTAATGTTGACCAGAAGCCAGCTTGCTACACCTATTTAAATATTACATGAATACAAATCTTAGCAAAATCTTTCTTTTTTTTTTTTTTCTTTCCGTTTGGATTAACTAGTATGTTTTCATCTGATGTACTCAGTGCTAGTAGTTGCAATGTTACAGTGAAAACATCTGTGAATGGCTATTTCTAAAGTTACATCAAATGTAAAATCCTACCAAACTTTGTGATACAATCTTTTATAACTGAGTTCTTGAGGGCTTTTGGATAACACAAAATTAGACAGAGAAAAATGTTTCAATCACACAGAATTATTGCAAAGAAAAGGCTAATGCATACTCTACACTGTTCTAGTTAGCCAGCATAATGACATCTTAGTATGTCAGGATGCTGTCCACAACCTTTGATGAAGCTAACTTTAGAAGGCAGCATGGTATTTTGTAACATGAATATTTGGTCTTGTAGAGAAGAAAAAGTTTGTTTACCTTCAAATGTTCTCTTTTTCATTTCTTGAACATTAAGAGAGCCTAGGGAATCATTTGAGAAGCATAAATTGATTATCATTGCTTGTCATTGTAAACAGAAGCTTCTAATTCCCAAATTTAAAGATAAATGATATTTAGGACACATTCTGACAAGTAGCTTCAGTTTAGCTGAAACAATTATATGTATATATATAAACAAAACCATTTTGACAGGACTGGGTTAAGAGTTACGGTTCTTCTGTCAGATGTGAGCAATTGCATAGAATAGGGAGAAACAGTTGGTAAGAACGGGACAATAACCTTTTCGCCTAGAACAGCGTACTTCTTGTTCTGGGTAGAAATTTCAAAGTGCGCTTTGATATATAAATCGGTCTTCTGAAGAAAATGAAACAAGTGATTAGATTTTAGCTGAGTAAGTCATTATAATAAACTAAGTGTAGAAGCAATAGTCTAGTTACGCTTCACATGGGAGGGATGGAGAAATAACTGTTTTTTTTTGGAGGGTGTATTCTTAAATAGTATGCTATCAATATATAATATACGTGTGGAATAGATTTCCAAGCAAAATGGCTGGCTGAAAACTATATTGGTCATTGCAGCAACTAATAGTACTGGTGGAGTAAATGGGCATCTATACTGAAAGGGTAATAAATTAAAAAATGCATGGTTGGACTGTTTTCTTTCAGGCTATATTTATTACCTATGAGATGTTTGCCTATTCAACCAATATATTAAAGGAAGTCACAGGTGAGGATACACAAAAATCTGTTTATGTTGATGCTACTTAAAAGGAACAAGAGGAAGAAGCTCATGACATGAAACAGATATGCTGAATGTTGGCTATTTATGCTTGATTTTCTTTATAAATGTCTCCTATACATTAATTGTTTTAGCTCCACTTTTTTGTTAATTTAATGGAAGATAAGAAATATTTCTTGCAAAACTTTTCCCCTGAAAAACTTCTTATAAATTGCTCTCACCATAGAATTAGAGTGAGTCTGACTGGCATAGCACAATGCTAGATGTTTTTGTCTAAATAAAGGTTGTACACTTTGTAGTAGGGATAAAAAGATAGTGTTAGAAGGGATTTCATAGTTCTCTTGCATCTGTATATTTGTAAAATCTTTCAGAAAGGAGCATTCACTGCTTATGCAGTGTATGGTAACTGCTGAGTCACTGCCTGAACTACTGATTGAGCAGCTGGAGAAAAGACCCGCTCAGCCCTGGGAGCACAGGTGAAGGCAATTCGGTGCGACCAGAAGGGGTGGAGCCAGGCCCAGCCCCTCCTGGACCACCCAGTTAAGGGATGACTGCCGCTGAGGAAGGGTCTCTTGTTGGAGATTCCTTCTTTGTGGAGTTTTTTCTTTGAGAGTCATAGTCCTCAGAGGCAGGTGAGCTTTCTATTCTTTCTTTGTAGCACCTTATCATTGCACTGGTCCTGTTGCTGTTGTACCACTACATGCAGGTAGTGGTATTTTACAGTTACTGTGTTGTTGTTTCCTGTCCCCTTCCCCCCCCCCCCGAACTGGAACTGCTGTGGTTGTTTGTGCTATTTAAGAGTCCTTTGTCCCTAACTTCTCAAACTTTCTTTACACCTAGAGAGCGTCTCCACTTGTTTTTATGTGTATGAAGTACTTAAAAAAAACAGAAGAAACATTTCACCTTGATAGAGATAAATGAATTTGGGAGTTAAAGAGCATTCAGCAAGCAGGGGAGAAATCAGAAAGTCAATGAGTGTGGTTTGAGGGAGGTAGATCTGACTTCAGTAGTCACTGTTGAAATGGTAATGTTGAAGCAAGACCTAATGTGGTTTTAATTTTCACTTATCCTGATGTTGTAGTCACACCATAAACAGTAGTATATCAAAATAACAAGTTGTCTTTGTTATTACAAATAACATGGAATTAAAGAAAATTATGCAAGTATTTGTGTCCTGAGTTATTGCAAAGGCATACAAACAGGCTTAGAGAACCAGTTCGTTATTGCTCAGAGTGAACTTGTTCTGTTATCAGCGCAATCTAGTCACACCAGGCACTATATCGTAGGGCCTACCTGTAAATCAGATACAGAGAAGCATTGATCTAATTCCAGGTTTGGTAATCATAGAGATTGGCCTGATTGTGCAGTCTGGAATGCTTACTAGTGCTATGCAGTCTATTTTTATTACTTTATTAGTTCAGGCTTTCTTTTTCCTACCAATGTATTTTTAATTTTCTTTTTGGTATTAATTAGCTTGAGGGCTTTTGTCTCTTGAAATACTGAGTCAGAAGGAATATTACTGTAGAGGATAGCTGATAGTGCACTTTGTGTATCAGCTGTTAATCTAGTTGTCCGAACTTGCTAATGAGATACATCTGTATTGTGTTGTTCTGTTCTTCCTGAAGTTGGGAAAGCAGGTGTGGAGTAAGTTAGCTGTAGCAATTCTGTTTTTTTCTGTGAAGGTAGGCACATCAATGCTATTATCACAGTTAGTGCAAGTCTTTCATTTTTGTTTGACATTGTGTAATGGAGTGATTAATGGTGGTTTTTTTTTTCATGGTTTATACTCATGAGCTTTCTCACTCTGTTGTCATTTTTGCAGGAGAAGGGAAAATGATATAAAGAGTTCTACACTTCATGACCTTTTGATTGGTGTTAGAGAGGTATCTTAATTTACACTTTCTTTGTTCTTTTACTGGTAAAGAAAAGAGGAACAAGAGTTATGCTATTCTATTCCCCCACCTTTCTTGTTTTTTTGCTCACTCCGTCGTCTGCCTTAGTTATGCTTTACAACTCTTCGAAGCTGAAAATGGCAGTAGCTGGAAAAATGTGGTTGAAGCAACTTTAAAAAAAAGCTGTTATAGGAAGGAAGGGAAATTATTTTGAGATAAAGTAGTGTGCTGAGACTTCAGTCTTGTAGGTATTTCATGGGTGTAAAAGCATCTTGGTTTGCTTGTTATGAACTTTTGGGTTGAATCATTTGGCAAAATTAGGTCTTAATTCATGTGTACATGAAAACTAAACATGAAATAAATAGGAAAAATAGCAACAAGCTGAATTCTGTCAGAAAATGTAGCTTAAGTGTTATCAACAATAGAAAATTTCTCATCAAATATACTGAAGTTCCACTTATATAATGTTTCTTGAAAAATAGCTTTAATTTGATATACAAAAAATGAAAACTACTGTCTTAAGTTCTGTATTTTTTAACACGGTTGAACTTCTGAGATTATTTCATTACTTACTGGAATAAAGTATATTGCTTTTTTTTCAAAGAAACAAGGAGTATCCCCACTTTATTCTTCAGGATAAAATAAACATGAGAAAGAACTCTGGGTATCATATTGAACATTTTCAATACTGTTTACCTTTCTCACACTTCTATTAGTGTTTACATGGATTAATCTTATTCCATTTGTTTGCACACCCTGTATGGTTATATTACAATATAATATTTGTAAATCTCTGGGTGCTGTTAAACTAAAATGGTCAGCCGCTAGGAGATTTTCAAAGCCTGAAATAAATACTATTTTGAGAGAGGAAAAGAGTTACTTTCCTTATCGGTATAATTTACTTGTTTCTGGTTTGTCTTTTTTAAATTATATTGTTGGAAAGTTTTTGAGTAAAAGTCAGATAATTAGGAAGTAGAGAAAATTGGAATTGCGTGTTACAAAAACGTGTCTGGAGAAACATTGTGTTCTGCCAGAATGTTAAATTTTTAAGGTAGATAAATAAAGACTGCTCACTACAGTCAGTAAGTGATTAGTGCCTCTAAAGATAACTCCTACAGGCTAGACCAGATCGTGTTAATTGTTTGAATGAGACCATTGAAAAGAAAAAAAAAAAAATACTTGGAAGAAATGTTTACTCCAGAGGCTATTCAGCCTCAGTGTATTCCATGGGGAGACAATTTTTTTTTTTCCAGTGAATTTTTTCTTCCTAATACACTTTATTGAAAAATATTAAATAGGATCTGGGATAGTAACTTAAATAAGGATTAGATTTTAAGGATTTAGGCCTTACTGAATCTGGAAATCGAAATTATCAGTATGGGGATGTAAAAATTGCTTCTTTTTGTTAGATGCGGAAGCAGTTCAGTATGCTAGAGCTGTCTCTTTGGGAGGATAAGAAGGCAAGTGCAGTCGCCTGGCTGGAGCCCAGCTGCCTGTTAGAGTTCCAGAGCTTGTCCCAATTCAGTTCTATTTGTTCCTCTCTTGCTTGCTTATTCATATGCTTTTCAATGAGTCATGAAATAAGAAACTGTGAAATCTTTGGATCAGTGAATTTCAGTGTACTTTTGTATCTCTGGATATTCCATGGTTGAATATAATCGACAGTATTGTTAATACGATATTTCCTTAGAGTTTATTCTGATGTGCATAGCAGAGGATGTTGGAATTTTTGTCTAGAAACAATTAATTGAAACACTATCATTGAAATTATCAGCAGTTTCACTAAAATGCTAGTCCTAGAAGGAGTACATAAATACATCTGCTTGTTTTTTTCATAGAAGATTTATAGATAAATCAATCTTTTCTAATGTCTTTTTTTTTTTTTTTTGCAATAAGTTCTGGTCCACTGTTGAGTATATATCAGTTTTTGTGGTGTGGAATTATTTAGTTCTCATTTCTTTATGACAGTAGTCTACCTAATTTTGTCTGTTTTTCGTTATGAATGGTGGGTGGACAGGTAAAATTTCAGACCTGACTAAATCATAAATAATAAATCCATTACAATGAAAAATCTCAAACTGAATGTATGTTCTGAACAAGGAAGTATATGAGTTTGATCTCATAGAATATGGGGGAAAAAAAGGTGTTTCTTAGTTTTCTGGCTAGTTTATAATTTAATGTTAAAGAAAATAGAGCAGATTAAGGAAATATGACATTACCAAGACAGGATAGAAAAAAAAACGAAGGAAGTCTGGCTGTTATTGAGCCCTACCTCTAGCAAGTTCCGAAACTTTTGTTCTGTTGGACTCTATCAAATTTAGAAGTGGCTATATACAGCTGGGTGTAAGGGATTAAATTAGGGTAATACTGCTTCTGCTTCCTCCAAACACAATAAATTGACAGCTACTTTATACCTGCTCAGAGATAGCGATCTGATGAATGTCAGACTTTGTGACACTACCCATGGCTAACTGGCCCTTTCACATTTCTGTGCTGTGTGATTGCTCACGCAGCAGTTACCGAATCAGTGCAAGTTGCAACCTGAGTGCTGAAGTATCAGTGCTCTTTTGTCTTACTATACCAGGCTGTAAACTTCAACAGTTTTTGGCTACCTCATAAAAAGTCCCGCTCTTCCAAGTGTGGAAGTAATGTGAGGGGACAGTAAGTTGGACAGCTGAAACAAGGATTGCTTCTAGCTGTCTCAGGGAAAGCGATTCTGTCTTGCATCAGAAGTCCTCAATTCAAACTCACATCAAATAAATTCCCTTGCCTGTTACTTTTTAGTTTGTCCGGTTGATTTTTAAGGAAATGTTTGTGCAATGCACAAAGTACTTCTGAATGAACAAAAAGGTGAAATGTTTGTGGCATTAGAACAGACTTTTCTTTGTGCCTTGATGATAGGCAATATTGCCTAATGCACAGAGTTACCTTTTATCTTGTCAGCTGTGTTAATTAGCTCTCACGTAATGACTAGTATGTAGATCACAATGACTTGCATATCACTTTGGACTATAAGCATCTAGTTAGATCTTGTAAGCCCATCCAGATCTGATGAATTCAAGCTGGACCTGGAAACAGTTTTCCAGCCTTGATTTTGAATGTATGTTTGAATATGTCATCAAAAGTTTGCGTGTGTGTGTGTATATATATATATCTGTATTGGGGTGGGGAGACCACACAGATGCCAGAGTTCAGTCGAGAAGTCAGAGAGAAAGAAGTTCTTATTGTGAATAGCGTTTCTTATACCTTTGTGCTTACAGGCATTACTTTTCCACTAACAGTTCATTGGTTAACTATCCTGCTAAACAGCAGCAAGTGTTTTGTGAGTTCTTACCAATATGCACATGACAAAGCAATACCTGACCACAAGACACCCAATAATCCTTCCCCTCATCCTTTGGCTCATATTTTCTCACTTATCCCGCCCAAAGGCTTCATGGTCAAGAGTCCAATGTTTTTGCCAGCCTCAGAACTTCCTGAGTCCCAAGGCAACATTCCCACAATGTATCTGTTGCGTTTTAGTCTGATCTTAAATTTTTTTTCAAACTTCTGATTCTACGCAGGCTTAAATATAAATGGGAGAAGCGTCCAAGAATCTTCGGGCTTTGTGGTTTTTATTGGTGTTTTTTTTTGTTTGCCTTTTTCTTTGTTTTGTTTATTTTTGAATGGCACATCTATAAAATTCAAAGGGGTGCATCAAAGTACTAGGGATTCTGTGCAGAGTTCAAAGAATCCCTTGAGTGCTGAAATAAACTATCCCTTTAGAAATGTCAGGATGTTAATTAGGACTCCTTTCTTTGTTTGTGGTTTGCAGCAAAGATTCTTTATCAGCTCAGGGTTAAACCATTAATGAAAAGGGTGCGTTAATTAAGCAACTTGCTTATTTCTAATTGACAAAAGTATCCTAGCTCTCCTGAGGCTTAGGGCTAAGCACAGCAACGCCTATTGAGAGATGCTTGTGAGTTGGTAAGAGACGTCATAGAAAATATTAAAGCAACCAGAGGAAGTGGCAGTAATGAAAATCTAGCATACTGGAGGCTTCACAAGGGACAAAACATGGGGATATATATTCTCAGGAGTCTTCCTGTGTTTTTTTTTTTTCCTTTTTCCTATCCCCCTTCTTGCTATTTGCATGACTAGTTAAAGCTAAATCTCCCCATTCAGAAGGAGATTGACAAGACAGTTTGTAACTTTCATTTTTTATTTGCAGCATGTAAAAAACAATATTCAATTTTTTTCTTTTGTTCTTTCCTTTATTTTTATTATTTTTTTGTCTTTAATTGAAAGAAGAAGAGCAGGGAGTGTGTGATAAGTTCTGAGATGGAATGCATTGATTTCACAGGGTAAAATAGCAACATTACCTCTTTTTTCATTGATAAATTTGCTAATGTGTTTATGGGATAGCCTGCTGAAAATCTCCTCAGTTTATTTTAGAAAAATTATTTTAGAACCAGCTTCTACCTGTCATTGTATTTAATGAAAGTATAATTGTAAATATTGTGAGATTTTTTTTACATTAAAGAAAAAGTAGAAAGTATGCAGTGTTTCTCACAAATACTGAGCTACACATATTACCACCTTAGGTAATCTTAAGGTTTTATGTACAATTGTTTCTCTGCAAGAGGCTATAGCTATAGCAGTTTCAATATGGGTAATTTTTTCCTATACATTTAAATCACAAGAGTGAAAAGTATTGAAGAAAAATGTTTTTACAGGACTAATTTGCTGTACTCTAAAAGACTGTATTCAATTAATACAAAATTCAAACTTGTAGCAATCAGGTTTTAATTCTGGTTTATCACTGATTTTTCAGTTGCCAGTCTGTGTTGTCCATTCTCCTTTGAATGGAGACAATACTAATTTTTGTTTGAATTTGTATACATTTTTTGTATTTAAGTTTTTAGTGTATTTTAAGGAAATGCACCTTTTTCTACTTTGTATTCTTTGGAATACGATTGGTATTGATGTTATGATGTGGAATACCAATGCCAAAAATCATAAAACTATGACAGATAAGGATGAAAATAAAGAAGAAATTTAAAGTTATTGCTTTATTATTGATAGGAAAATCTTCTATATGTAATTTTCTGTATGTATATTTATAAACATAGAAGGCTCCTGAAAGTCACAAAAGATAAAAATGGAAACTAGCTTTTGTTGCTCTACTTTCAATCCCATTATAGTGTTGCACTTCCTTTTAATTGCCCTAACCCTTAAATTAACCCTTAAATGGTCCTGTGAGATAAGGTAACATCTAAAAGAACTTTGAGTACCTAGGCTTTGGGATGCTACAGTGTGTGTAAATATATATAAATGTATGTGTATATATATATATATTTACACACACATATATATAACATTATACTAAAATATTTGATATTTCATATTTGTATTCTTGTTTTGTGAAATGAGGTCTCTACAAGGCTCTAGTGGGAGGTGATCTCTGTGCAAGAGAATTACAGAACTGTAAGGGTTGGAGGGGACCTCTAGAGATCATCTAGTCCAACCCCCCTGCCAAAGCAGCTCTCTAGACCAGGTTGCACAGGTAGGCATACAGGTGGGTCTTGAATGTCTCCACAGGAGGCTCCACAACCTCTCTGGGCAGCCTGTACCAGTGCTCCATCACTCTTACTGAGAATTTCTTATACACGTCTGTGTGGAACTTCCTATGCTTCAGTTTGTGGCCATTTTCCCTTGTCCTGTCACCTTAGATATTTATAGATGTGGATGAGATCCCCTCTGAGTCTTCTTTTTTCAAGGCTGAAGAGACCAACGTTGCTCAGCCTTTCCTCATAAGAAAGATCCTCCAGCCCTTTATCATCTCTGTGTCCCTTTGCTGGAAGAGCAACAGAAAACAAAATAAAAAGAAAAAAAAAAAAGCCTTGTAAGAGAGGGATGGAATTTAAAACAGTATGTGCATTCAGGTGCCCTCCTTCAGAAGATGATGTCTAAATTAGTTTGACCTTCATTGTGCAGTTCCTGCACTTGACTGAAGGCAACTTGAAAAAATCTCATATAAATAAGTCAATGTCCAGCTTCTTACTAAGCACAAAATAGATTTTAACTTGACACGTTTCTTTTTTGAAGTAATATAAGGTCTTTGTCTTATAAATGTATACAGAAGCTTTGCGGCCCATCAGGGTACCATGACAATCCAGTGTATTGATTCTGCAGTGTTAAAAGGTGACATATTTGTTGTTAATGAGCCACCAGGGAGTTGGATTTGAATTGTACGCAGAAAGAAGCAATGGCTTTCCTGTAACATGACAGGCTTTCTAAAGCAGTGCAAGTAACTGTAGTCCTACATAATTCCACAAGTGTAAATTTTAGAGTCAGAAATGAAAGTCTTAGGGAAAAGTCATCAAGTGAAAAAGAATATTTACCAACTATTCACAACAAAAAACATCCTGCAGATTGTTGCCTGTAATAGCTCTTGACATCTGGATCTTAAAAATTAATTCAGTGAGGTCTGTTCTGAAAGTAATGCCTACTGTTTTATGATGTTGGCCCATGAGGTCAGAGGAGGATGGTGGTATGTGAGTAGAGGCAGAACCTTCCCACCAATCTCACACTACGTTTTGTTGCCATGTAACAGATGGCAGTGAAGGGACAGTGACAAAATGTAGCTATGGATGAAGGAAGAATGCAGAATTCTTCCGTGTCGGGAAAGAAATTGCCCCCTTTGACATCATTGATGCTTGGTGAATGTATGGGGAGGAAAAGTAGTAGATGTGAGGAGTTGGATCATCTGTACTGCTGCAGATTTTTACAAACATAATATGCAGGCTGTTGTTCATTGCCGGTGAAAATGCATAGCTAATAGTGTTGACTATTTTGAAAAGGAGTGTTTTTTTTTAGGTCAGAATTTACTCTATTGAATTGTGTTATTGTCCTCATTGTATCTGTAGCACTTTCCATGGAAATAAATAGGAGGCTTTACTTTTAGAGTGATGTACATAGAAAAGCTATTTTCTTTCCCCTCTCTGTAAAGAAAAAAATCCTAAGTGTAATCTGAGTTCTAGGTTACAATTTTCATTTATTTGCTTCAGTGTATGGATTTTGTTTACTTTTCCCTTACTGTCTGTTCTGTGGTGATAGGGCAATGAGAAAAGGCCACAAATTGATGCGTAGGAAGTTCTGCACAAATTTGCATGGGGACTCAATTACAGTAAGGGAGGGTGATAGAGCACTGGCACAGTATGCCCAGAGAGGTGGTGGAGTCTCCTCTGGAGATGTTCAAGACATGGATGCCTACCTGTGCAACCTGGTCTAGGGAGCTGCTTTGGCAGGGGGTTTGGACTGGACTATCTCTAGCGGTCTCTTCCAACCCTTACATTTCTGTGATTCTGTTCTCCTTTTTCATTGTCTATGCTAAGGTGTATACCTGTAAGTGTATAACTGCGGCATTTTGGTTTCATCTTGCAAATCATCAGTGATGATGGGGTGGGTGGGGGAAGGAATTTACTAACCAAACTTGTGGAAGACAGTGTTAGAGAAGATTTTGTTTTACTGTTGTTCAAGTGAGGTGCTGGGTTTAATGATTTAAAGACCTGAAATGGTTCAACAATATTTTTGAATATTGTTTGATTGCATTGTTTATGTGCTAATTCTGGCCATTTTGAAGCTAGTTGTGGGTGGGTCAGATTTATGGATTCATGAGAGTTTGCTGAATTCTACTTTCAGACTTTAATGTGTTCTTGATGTTTTGTGTGCTTAAATGCAAATAATCCTGCATAGGAGTATACAAGTAATTTTATATCATGTTTTCTGTTTTCTAACGCTGTGTTCTGCTTAAATAGATTTGCTTGGAAGTGACAGCTCTGAAAAATTGGATACAGTGTCTAGTGGAAGTATTTTAGTTCCAGATGTTCTAAAGAGTGTAGAAAGGAGAAAATGAAATCTCTCTGTATTTTTAAAGATGACAGTTCTGTCAAAGATTCCTTTTCAGTTCTCAACTTAAAACAAATTGAGTAAATCAAATATATCTAAAATGTATGTATTCATTGATGATGTACCTCTTCTTAGTTTCTTTTTCTTTAAAAGCACAAGGAAGAACACTGACTTGGTAAATGTAAGGCACTCTGTAAGGAGCTTAATTCTGATTTGTTACCCCTACGCAATTTTGTATCATAACAGGCTTTTATGAAGTGTTTACATGAAAACCTAAGTCTAATAGTTTCATCTCATTGTATTTTCTCATATTTGTGTTGGTGCTTAGAAGTTAGGCTATTATGTTTTTCATTCAAATTAATTTCAGTAATGCAGAAATGCTAATTTAGGAATAAAATTGGGAGAATATTTTGGTCAGATCCAGTTTTCTAGACATTTGTTAGTATTTAATTTGTCTGTTTCTCTTTAAAGGAATACCAGTATCAATCTATTTAGAGGGGTGGTAATAGTTTCTTACCACTTTTTAAGATGCCTGCAACCTTTTTTTTTTTTTTAAGCCACTGATTTTTTTTTTTTTTAGTGACATTGTATCTTTATTCCAAGTTACAGCTGTTGTTTCAGAGAAGATAGTTCTCTTCTGTTTGAAATCAGCAGATATTTCAATTTTTCTCACTGCTTTTTATATGTTTTAATGACTTTTACTTTACTCCCCTGTCATTTCCACAGGTTCCTGATTCTGTGAATTAAGAGTTAGGTGACATATCCTGCTTGCTTAAATCCTGAATTTTCACATACGTTCTCAAAGATGCTTTTTAAAAAAAGACCACCCTAGAAGATGGGGACTGAACTTACTGAATACAGCTCTTCCTTCCTGAGCAGATGTGATCTCTGATGATAAAAATTACTTTCTTCTTAATAACAGTGCATTTATTTAAGTGTGATACACTCAGGTTTATAACAGAAGTAACTGACAATGAAGTTCTGTTGAGGAGGATCTCGCTGAGAAAGTGTTTGAACACTAAAGCAGGCTCCCCAGGGAGCCTGGTCATGGCACTGGGCTGCAAGAGTTCAGAAAGGTCTCAGTGTAAGCTCTCAGATATGTGATTTGATTTCTGAGTTGTCCTGTGTGGAGCTGGGAGTCGGACTCCTTGAGGGTCTCTTGTAGCTCAGGGTATTCTTATTCACCGAGTAAAAGCTGTGTCAGTATGGAACCTGCAGTTAGTGCTGATACAGACAAAGCAAGGCTAATGTTCCTTTCTTTGTCTTCTTGTCTCATGATCTGAAATGTATCACTCTTACCTGGTAATCTATTCCGAAAGGATCTTAATTACTCTGTTTTACTAGAGCCTGTAATATTTGCCTTCCTTTTACTCCCCTTTGCAGTACCCTGAAGTGAATTGCTATTATTTTAAATTCAGCAGTCTCAAGCAGAAAATCTGTGACCTTGGATTTTCAAGTTCTGCCTGAAACACAGTGTTGAAGTATTTTCCTTCCTGCAAAGAACATACACATGCTTTTGGTTCATGAAAAAATGTTTTTGGTTCTAAGGGAGTAAAAATTTTAGTATTAACTACTTTATCTTTTTGATGAACAACATAAAGACTTTAAGGGAAATAAGTATTCCAATTTTTTTCAATTTCTTGAAGGAACTAAGCCATATTCCATTCTTGAAAGTAATGAAGAAACTGTAATGAAAACACATAAGTAGCTTGCAACTTCACTGTGTGGTTACATTTTTTTCCAAATATTTTGCTAATAAACTAAGGGTTTTACTGTTGTTTCTTATGTGGAAAGAAGGAAGTGTTACCTTTTAAGTGAACCTTGGTAGTGCTGGAATGACTGTGCCATGACTGAGCAGTTTCTGTCTAGTTTACAGAGCTGGTATTCCTGTTCTCTTTGCTTGTAGAGGAAAGGGGTGAAGTAATGGTGTTTGGATTTGTTTTTTTCTTGCAAACAATGCTTGCTGTCTGCGTTTCAGGATGTAGTTACATCTGTGTTTGAGAGTTAATTTTGAAATACATTTTTTCTGTATCTATTTAAAATTTCTCCACAAAGCTTGCTTTTTGTGGATGTTCTGATTACAGTAGGAGACCTCAAATTAGAAGGAATAAAAAGTTTATGCAGATTGAGATGAAGTCAGCTTTGCACTTTCTACTTGAAGTAAGAGAGAAGACTTGTAAAATGTTATGCTGTGGTGCAGAAAACCAATTATAATATACATGAAATATGTACCTGTTATTAATTTCTGAGGCATCCTTCCATTTGAAATAGGAAAACCCACAAATCTAGGATTGTCTACTGTCAGCCTGATCAGTATGTTTTACTTGCCTTTAATGCTAATCATAAGTGTCTGAGTCTCTAAAAACTTATCCTGAAATTAGAAAAAAATGTTATTATACCTGTTGTCATCCATGTCTTGTTTGTCCATGCTTTCCTCCCCCTGCCCAAGCTGTCTTAGTGGCAGATATTATAACAGGTATTATTCTGAGTATGAGCAGTTGTGTAAAGATAGGCTACACGATCTTTCTGTAACTTAGTTTAGTGTTTTCATGGTATGCGCACACTGAACACTAGTTATTATCTAGTAAGAAAGAAATACAGGTAACTCAATGCTGATTTTTGGTCCTAAAATAAGCGTTTTTCTGTTTCACTAAAATCTTTTAACAAAATGTTCAAAACAGCATACAGTGCTCATTGTCCATGCCCGTGCATGAAATATGTGAGTAAATTAATTGGTGTTGAGGAATTTATAGGATTAGTGCTTAACTAATACCTGTAAGCATGTGAAATATGCTGTGTTTGGATCATTAGATCACAGACCAGTGTGAGATAATTTAGCTGATTCAGGAGTGGGTTGATCCAAAATAAATGCCTCCCATTTATTTCTGTGGGAAGTACAATAGATACAATGAACGCAATAATACTGTATTTCATAGGGCAATTTCTTGGGTATGGAACAATATGTTCCAATGTCATTACCATTATTAGCTATATAATTTTTTAGCAGATATGATCAAGAGCCTGCATGCAGCATGTGGAAATCTGCATGGCTGTCTGTAATGGGGCTTGTTTTTCAAGTCACTGTCAGCACTGCTGATATGTGCCACCCACCACTTCACTGTGCTCACATTCGTTGCTTGGTATCCATAAACATTCAGCAAGTATCAATAAATGTCAACAGGTGCAGGTTTTTTCGGCATGAAGAAGTTCAACTCTACACCTTTTCTTCATACACGCTTCTATGTCAGATAACACTTTTATCAGACTGCTCCTCTGCTGCCATCTGTTGCACAGCAACAGAACATAATGGAGTATTGGTGGGAGGGTTCAGTCTCTACTGACATCCACCTCTGATGTTGCTGGCCGGCACAGTAGAATAATAGGCATTACTTTCAGAGCCACACTCATATTTGAACTTGACTTTCACAGTGCTTTCACAGTAGTTCCTTTGAGATCTGTGTAATGTTAGTATCATAGTCTGATTTGGGCATGTAATAAAAAGTGAATGGAGGAAAAAAAAAGCAATTATTTGCAGATTGTGAAATCCTTATGATAATTTGGCAGAGCTTAATTAAACAAACCACACTTTGCTCATAGGACACTACAGAATAAGAGCTTATTTGTTATAAATAAGGAATACAGGATTTTCTGAAGGATGGAAGTTCTAATTTGTTTAGAAGAGAAGTACATTCAGAAATCTTTTTGAACTTAATTTTATGGTAATGAACAGCTGACTATTCAGACAAGTTTGTGCTTTGTCGTGTAATAATATTTTGAAAATGTGATGTTATAAAGGACCACTAAAGTGCTTATAAACTTAGCTCATTTTTATGATGCTTTCATAAGTTAACTGAATATTCAGATTAATGTATGGGATAACTGAGAACTAAGAAACCTCACAAACCAAACCTTTTGACTGCAGCTTGGAGGTAGATGGGAGAGGAATTCAGAAATCCTAATGTCAGTTTCTGTCTTCGGGACTGGCTTTAAATACTGTTATTTTATGAGTCTGTGATTTATATCTGTTTTTTGTGGTCTGTTCAACTAGTGGTTTCAGGCTATGCATGTGTATAAAGTACAGCCTGTCCCTTCTCGTAAGCACTAGAATTTCTTACCAAATCAGTAATAGGTTGGTAGTAGTTCTAATCTTTGCCTGTTGGTGTAATTTCTTATTGATCTTAATCTTTTCCTGTTTTAACTACAATGTACTTTCCTCTCTCTCTCTTTTTTTTTTTTTTTTTTTTGCCTTTTTCTCTCCCTTTCATAAATGCTTTGTTTAGTTTTGGCCTCTCCATGTGGCTCTACCTTTGGAGCCCTACTGTGCCTTTGGCATAATCCTCTTTGCTGCTTGCTGGCTGCAGTTTTATCCACTGGGAAGGAACAGCGGGTCTCCTGCTGCTCAAACAGAATTCCTGCTCATGCAACATTATTATATTTATTCTCCTCCTCATTCAGTCTCTTGCTTTCCTTCTGAAGTAAGGGCAAGAGAAGCCTCTGTAGACCTCTCTACCCCAGAAGGATTTATACTGAACAGGGATTACTGGCTCAGTGTCTCCAAATGGCTGAAGTGTGAAGTAGACTGTACATTCTGTTGTGCCCATGAGATGAAACAGTATTTTACATTGCAGAGTAAATAATAAATCTTACTATTTCTTCCATGTCAGATCATATATGATAAACATATATATAAACATATTTTAAATATGTTTATGTAAAACATTTAATTCTATGAATAATGCTTCTATCTCTTAAGTAATTTCTCTGGAAGTCTTCTTGGACACTGTATGTTTGAATAAAGACCTTAACAAGCAACAGTTTAACTGACAAATGACAATCCATGCAGATCATAAATTAAGCAGTAAATAAAAACGTTCAAAATGAAGCAGAAGTGAAGCATAAGCAAAGAATATGATATGGAGATGTGGTCAGTATAGGGAAGAAGGACTGATAAATATAAACTAAAACGGACGTTAGAGGGCTGATGGAAGTGAACTTCAGCTGTATTAACTAAAGCAAGAAAAAAGATGTTGGACAGTTTTTTCATTTAGAGGTGAAAGATGATGTAGATGTGATAAAGAAATGAAATTAACTCTTAGCCTTACCTTTAAACAAGGATGATAGTGTTATATTTTAGAGGTAAAAGCCAGTTTGAGATAGGACCAGAGATTGGAGTCTGATATATGTAAGTCACGGAGGAACAGATAAACATCACCTGAGTGATACAGAAAAAGGCATTCCAGGTCTTCTTATAAATAAACCTGTTAGGGCAAACATGGTACTGTTTTGTTGGAGAATAGAAAATATTCTAACTGTATTTAAGTAGTGGGGAATATGAAGGATGAAGTTTTTATTTAACAGCAGAGCAGATTTTATATGAAAAAATCAAGATATTGACATAAAGGGAAAAAAGATTAGCTAAAATGGAAATTGAAAATGACTTTATTGAAAGGGGCTTGTGCAAGCCAATCTGATCCCATCCTTTGAAAAGATAACTAGTTTGCTAGGTAAAGATTTAGTCATCTCTTCTCTTTAGACTTCAGCAAGTGGTTGATGCTTTGCCACCTGGGAAATTATTTGTTCATCTAAGAATGGAGATTACTAAATGGATCAGTAAAACTCACTAAGATGAGATGAAAATAGATGTTTTTGCAAAGGTAAACATTATAAAGAGGAAAGTTGCTCATTCAAGAAAAAATTCAGTTTTAAAAATTATTTTACTTTATATTTTTACCTTAGTACACAGGATGCAAGTGTAGTATTAAGCAATATTATGGAAAAGATAACAATCATTAGTTTGGAGGAGAATTAGGCTATATTAGATGAATAACAGGAAAAACTTTTATTTTTATTGCTAGTCTATAAATAGGTTGAAGTAAAATAGCAAGAATGATATTATAACTCATAAATTCATTTACAAACTCCTGAGCTAGTGCAGATGCAAATTATATGATTATTATGAGTACCAGTGTGGCAAAAACAAATTTGCTTCTACAGCACAGTATCAAGTTATGTTCTGCTGTAAGAGAACGCTCATGACATCTGGGGAGGAGTTCATAAGGCTTTATCTGAAAGATTGTTATAATTTGGTCAGACATTCAAGAAGAAATAAGATACACTTGAAATTCAGAATGAGCTCTTTAGTAAGTATGGTATGTAGAGTTAGCTGTGCAAGAAATGTCTGAAAGGGTCTTGCTCATTCAGATATAAGTTCTGAGAGACATGTTGTGGCAGGCTAAAATTGGATAATAGAAGTTGTTACTATCCTCAAGGCATAAATACCTGAACCTCTTTTGAATCACTGTGTTAACCCCTGCCTGGTATATTAGGGTAAATCAAAATTGGAGTTGTTTTAGTTTAATACACCCAGGTGAAGGCTGTGGGAGAATGCGTTCATTCATAAGCATATCAAATAGCCTTGCCCTGAAGGCTTTAAACTCTGTTAGAGGGGTAGAGCAGATGATTGGTTGGTACCTATTCCTGTCATCTGGTTTTAAGCCACTGCTACACAAATCTCAGAGCCTTTGGAAAATAAATAAGATTTCATTGCTCTTCATAAATTTATTAGAAGTAAATGCTGGTGAAAAATATTGAAAGACCATGCTGATATATGATATATTGATTACTATTATATGCATTCAGGCTAGAAAATTGGGGGGGAAAAAAAATCAACCCTCTGGGATGATGAAGTGATGCAAAAATATTTTCCTTCTAGTATGTCCCTGTGCTCCTAAGAAAAGTTGAAAATAAAGCAACAAAAAACTGTGTTCCAGGCTATTCGTGCTTCTGTTTTTTTACTAGTGGATTAAACTATTAGAAGCATTGTCTATGTCGAGATCAAGCGATGTTCTGTAAGCTTTTTAAAGAGCAGCTCAAACTGCAGTGTGCAGTTTGAAGTATCAGAGGTTTCAGAGGTTATCTGTTTTTCTCTAAGCCAAGTTTTCTTTTCTTCACATGACAGAATTAATGAGTTTTCAAGGAAGTCCATAGTGCTGCTGTTTTAAGTATTTTAGTTACTTTTTAGAAATATAATATTTATTATATGGTTGTCTTATAAGTTTGCATTAAATGTTTGTTCAGTAGGTTAAGGTGCCAGAGTTATAATGAATGTTTTATGGAAGTAATTAATAGAATCATGGAATGGCTTGCATTGGAAGGGATCCTGAGGATCATCTAATTCCAGCCCCCCTGCTGCAGACAGAGCCTCCTACCTCCAGATCTGGTACTAGACCAGGCTGCCCAGGGCTCCATCCAATGTGCTGTGGAACACTTCCAGGGACAGGGTATCCACAGCGTCTCTGGGCATATGCAAACCATGTAGCAGTTTGTTATTGAGACTTTTTGGGTACCTTCAAAAAAAATGCTAGCAAGTTATAATTCCAGGAATCACATAGTAATGTTGTAAATGTCATTAAACATACATGAAATTCTAATTAAAAATACTGTAAGAAGTCAGCAGTAGCTGTAACAATGTTGCAAAGCTAGAGCTAGCTCTTACAGGGAGTACTTAAGGACATAGTCAGTTGTGTTGTAGTTGAGTTAAATAATAAAAGCAGTGTTAGGCTAAGACACCCAGCTATTATTAAAGTTTTCTTTAACTTTAATCATCAGGTTTTTTTTATTAGACTATATTTATTACAGACACACATGGCTAAAAGCTATACATATCTTTGTGATCCTAGGTAGTAATATCATTCATTTCTTACTCAGAAGATCTTTTATTAGTTTGTGTTTTTGGGTATCTTTTTACCCTGCACATGGCCTTTAATGATTCAGCAAATGTACAAATTGTAAAGCAAATAAATGTTAAATGTTGTTTTTTTATTTAGTGATTTTTCTTTTAAATGTAAGAGAATTGTAAGTGTAATTGTAAATTAAAATTGTAATTAAGAGTTCCAGACCAGGCTTGTTATTTGTCTGCATGTATATTCTAAGGAAATGTACTAAGTATATTTCTTGTAGTTCCCCATATCCAATTTTATTTTCTGTCACAAACTGAAAATGGAGCTGTCTTTTTAAAGAAATTTAAAAATAGGTTAGAAACATATTGTGAAATGTAACAGGAAATCCATCAAGATGTATTTTTATATGGCATTTGCTGTCATTTGTGGACAAAACTGAACACGCTGTATTTTTCATTTAAAACACATTGAATGTTGCAGAAACCTGTAATTTCATGGGTTTTTTTTTTTTTGATTCTACTACTATCGTAAAGTATTTGTATGAATGAGAGGCAAAAAAAAAAAGTAACAATGAAAGTTGCTTGCCGAAGTTAGCTCTGAGACTCTAGCAGTATGTGATGGAATATGACATGGTTTACAGCTATACACTGTTAAAGTGTGAACTCCTACTTAATAAAGAAATTATGGATAGCATTACTGATATGTATTTGTTAAAGGTTCACTTTGGAATGGAAGCATGCAAGTCAAGGGAAAAAGATGAATAAAGTTGGATAGGATATTAGAGTAAATTCCAAATATTACAGCAATAAGACAGTTGTAAGCTATTGAGGAAATACATGAGATTATGTCTATGGAAAACTGCAACTAGATGCAGAATTTAAGAGTTTTTCATATAGATTTGAATAATTGTTGAGGTACACAATATCATAGAATTGCAGAATCAAAGCAACACAATCTTAGGAATTGGAAGATTCCACTGGAGATCATCTAATCCAACCCCTTGCTAAGGCAGGCTCATTAGAGGAGAAGGTTATGCAGGAAAGTATCCAGGCAGATTTTGAATGTTTCCAGAGAAGGTGGCTCTACAACCTCTCTGGGCAGCTTGTTTCAGTGCTCTGTCACTCTCAAAGTCAGGAAGGTTTTCCTCATTTTCATATGAACTTCTGAACTTCCTGTGTTTTGACTTGCATTCGTTTCCCCTTGTTCTGTCTCTGGATGCCACTGGAAAGAGTATGTCCCATCCACTTGATTTCCTGCCCTTTCAATATCTATAAGCATTGATTAAAATCCCCTCCTTTAGCATTCTCTTCTTCAGGCAGGATGATCCCAGGTCTCTCAGCCTTTATTTCTCACAAGGGAGGTGCTCCAAATCCTTTATCATCTTTGTAACTGAACTCTTACCAGTAGCTCTTTGTCTTTCTTGAACAGAGAAGTCCAAAACTGGATACAATACTCCAGTTGATGCTTTATCTCCCTCTCAGGGATGGAGGTGGGCCTGGCTGGCCTGTAGTTTCCTGACTCTTCCTCCTTGCACTTTTTGAAGACTGGGGTGATGCTGTCTTTCCTGCAGTCCTTGGGCAGCTATTCCATTCTTCGTGACCTCTCAAATATGATAGTGAGTAGCTTGGCAGTCACTTCTGTCAGTGCCCTCAACTCTCTCAGGTACATCCCATTAGGGCCCATACACTTGTGTGTGTTGAGTTTTCCTGGATGATCCCTGACCAGATCCTCCTCAACCAGAGTGAAATCTTGCATTCCCCAGGCTCTCTTATTTTTGGGGCTTGGGATTCCTGAGAGACAGTCTTAGCAGTACAGACTGAAGTGAAGAAAACTTTCTGTAACTCTACATTCTCAGTGTCCTCTGTTAATAGGACATTCACGTCTTTCAACAGCAGGCCTGGTGTTCCTTTTGCTTACTTATGGTCATCATTCTTGTTGTCCTTGACCTACTTTGCCAGATTTAATTTCAGATGAGCCTTAGTTTTCCTTTTTGCATCCCTATGTGACCTGACAGTGTCCCAAGCGGCCAGACCCCTTTTCAAGCTTCTGTGGACGTTTGTCCTCCATTGGAAGTTTTCATCAATTTCTTGCTTATTCTTGTGGTCCTTCTTCCACCTTTGCTTGGTTTCTTAGTCTTGGGGATGCACCAGTCTTGAGCTTGGAAGTGGTGGTGCTTGAACATCAGCCAGCTCTCTTGGGCCCCCTTCCAATGCTGTAACCCATGAAATACCTCCAGGTAGGTCCTTGAAGGCAACAAATTGTCTCTCCTGAAGTCCAGAAGTAGGATAGGTAGATAGACTGGCAGGCAGACAGAGGCAGAAAGTTAGATAGATTTCTGTACATTTTTGGCCTCTCATTTTTGCTGTTTAGGCAAGCTAAGATATCTTAGAGAGATAAAAAGATTTGTGAGTAATTGGATTGATGCTGATGAAGAATTGTACTGAGGCGTAAATATATTTCTTCTGCAACCAAAGCAGAATGTTCTGCTTACTTGTCCCAGATGGCTTCCTGTAAGAAGATCATATTTAGATTGGTGAACAGACGTTACTTATTTGAGGACATTTGGGAGTATTTTGTGGATTATGTTCATAGAGTAAAAGCTGCTTTGTAGAGATCCTTGACACTGCTTTTCTACACTTGTGTAAATTGGTTTTAACTTTGTGTCTATAATAGATTAGAATAAGTGATTCATTAAAATGTTTGAAAATAAAGGATTCTCAGTATGTGATGTGAAAGAAATATAGGTTAATAATATAAAAAATAATAGAAAAGCAGGAAAGTCTGTTGAATGGTGAAGGAATGTGTTATGTAACTACCAAACATAAGGTTAGTGGTTCTTGTGTAGATGATTTGTTTCTGAGCATTATTTTAAGAGACACTTCAGAAGAATAAATTTGACAGAAAGTTCACTGTTTATTATTAGATGTAGATTTGTTTCATTTCCTTGATAAGCTTTAGTGGTAACAGCAGCACAAAGAAAGCCCGACTTCCCTTAATCTCCAGTTTCTTATGTCTAACTTATACAGTTGTAGTTGATACCTGGCATTATGGCTAATTTACTTTTTTAACAGATTTGTCATTTTATATTGCGTACTACCCTCTAAATTATGATCTCTCCCCCTGTTTATTTATTTTTTATTTTTTGCAGAGAGATGGGTGTTGGCAGGGCAGGGTGAAGTATGGGAAGGAAGATATGTTGCTTTTTTATTACTTTCTTAGAAAACATATTCTTTCTTTCCTTCAACTGCCTAATATTTTTTACTGCACTTCTTATCATGTCATTTGAAGGAGAAGTTAGATTTATCACTGATATCTGAAACGTGACTGTTGCTTTAATCTGACCACAGTAGTTAGTGAGAAGCTAGCAAGTAAGAAAAACAAAGTCATTGCTCAGTTTCTTTACTCTGTGATCTAAGACCAGTCTGTTCTTGGGACGTAGTTCAGTTACTTCCTTTAAAGTTTGTTAATAAATAATCCTTTTTTATTCTAATTGTCTCCACTGCCAAACATTATTTTATGGAAGATATGTGTAAATATGTATAGGACATTAAAGGAAGAAGAGGAATATTTTTACGTGCTTACAAAATCTGTAGTAGAGGCTAATACATTAGCCAAACCCTACTCACATCCTGGTAAGCAGATATATATTTTTGTATTTTTTTGTAGGTGGATACAGTAAAGACTACACAGCACCCTGACCACACTGAGGGATCATGTAAAATGAATGTATGTGCTCGTAAGTGATTTATTTATGAAATGAAACTCCAACTCTAAGGAAGGTTGGATCACAAAATAGAACAACTCTCTTTATATTAAAAAATTGATTCCCAGAGGCCAGGGTTACTGCAAAACAGAGCAAAGCTATTCAATAAACAAAAACAATAAATCATTAAAAAAAAAAAAAAAAAAAAAAACAACACTAAGCCAAAACTGAAAGCAAAAGACTCAATCTATGTGAATCAGAAAGACACAATAAGCAGAAATGGTCATAAGTGAAGGAACAGGATCGAATACCAGTACGATTAGGTTGAAAGCACCTCACAGTTTTCAGATTTGTTCCATCTTTGAAAGGACTGAAATTTGAGTAGATGATTGTTTCAGTTAGTAACTGGTAGGTGAGTGTGAACAAGATTGAATTTTCAGTATTTAAGTCAAGGAAATATTTGTGGGTTGCTGAAAAAAACAAAAAACACCACAGTATTGATAATATACTACATAATCTAAGAAAATGTTCCTTGGAGATGGATGTTTGGAAAAATCGTAGTTTTATCATTTAAAAAATTAACATTTAAAAAACTTTGAGCTGTCTGGGGACAGAGTGGAGATGAGAAATTAGAGGAAGCATTCTTAAATCTTTCAGATTTTGCGGCATATGTAGCTCTACAAGGGAACTGAGTTATACGCAGAAAAAAAACCAAAACAAACTAAATGACTGTACCAGTGAATAGGGAAATTAGCACTCACCTTCGTGTACGTATGTGTATATATAGGCACATACAAATTTGGTTGTTAAAGAAGATTGTGCAATTGTCAGTATCCAAACCACATTTAAGGGAACCCTCTTAAATTCTGCAGACACTGTTAATGTGAATATACCATAGAAATAAAAAAATCTATGTATCAACTCCAGTTTTATGTATTTATAACTTCTATATTTGTACACTATGTGTTATATCAGCTAATGATTTAGAGAGAGCTTGAATATTTTCTCCTAAGTAATTATCTCATTCATATAATTCATTGAGTAACAATAAAACATATTTTGAGTACAAACAATTTTTGAGCAGGTTTATTTTATTTTTTTTCAGAGAGGAAAGCCTAACTTTGTTCAAATTTCTATGATATACAAAGCTGGTATAAATGTGCAAGGAAAGTATTTCACGTATTTTGAAACAAAAGTATATATTATCGCCGTCCTTCTTTCTTAATATGTCTTTTCAACTATTTTAACAGTGCTGAAAGACAATTTTTAATCTGATTTTTAGACATCTATGTCTAAATTACATTGCCCTTTCTGTCTTCAAAACTGGTAGTCTGCCACTGTTTTTTTTCCACTTGTGATAATTAGCTTCAAGTGGAAGAATTCATGATGCAATAGACCTTCTGATCTCTTTATTGTACTGAGATAAGTTATCAAAACTTTTAAGTCTGTATACTGCTACTGTGTTGGTTTTGTTTTCTGTAAGTAAAAACTATGAGTAAAACTAAGAAATCAATCATTTCATTTTTTAACACATTCACATTTTCTGCATGAAATTTTGTTTATTTAACATTGACTCTAGTTTGGAACTCATTGCTATGAGAACACATTTAGATTTTTAGTAATTCTGTATAAAGGAGGTTCATAGGCATTAGTGGAATAGAAAGAGAAAAGAGATAAAAATCGAAACACACAAGAATAAGAAGGAAAAAGATGTAAAATGAAATTAAGAAATGCATCATTCTGAACTGGGATGCATTATTTAGGAATAACAAAGAATCTGTAAAAATTAACACCAACAACTTTGTCAAAATATTAATCATACAGATTGTTTCGTTTGCATTCTAGCCCTTCCCTTTATCTCAATATACCATTAGAAATGGGATATTGATATACTTGCAGTCCTTAGATCCTAATTTCAGAGCTGTTGCAAATGTCATCTAAAGATGATAAAATAACAAGGTGTTAAGTATGAGAATGATTTTCTGAAATATTAACTCTTTAAGTATAGATATTAGTGTAATAAAAATATTTTAAGCTGGAAAACAAAGAATGTTAAGAATGTTTGGTCAGATTTTCATCTCAGATACAGCAATTTGATATTTCAAGAAGATTATTCTGCAGCCAGGTATGAAATCAAAAGTATGTCTTTTGTGTTCATAGCAATTTCATTACTCTGTATTTAATTTTTTCTGGTCCAAAGCAATCATCAGTAGAGGGTTCTTGAAAAATACTTTAGTTTTCAGATTGCACATAGCCAAGCTAATTTGTGTGGAATAAAAGCACTTCTATTTTGCCTTCTGCTTCACCAGCAGCAGGGAAAGGTCAGCATGACAGTGGGAGACCAAATGAAGGATTTTTTTTCTTCTGCGACATCAACTTGCAAGACACTGGGAGTTTCAAAATTACAAGTGGTGGTGTAGATTCTTTCATCTGTTTCTTTCATCTTTCCCTCCTATGGCTACTTCATTGTTGGGTAACATCTTTTTGTCTGTCAGAATGAAGGAGAGAAGATCATTTGTGAGAAGGGGCATTCTGTTTTCTTTTTGCTATTGTCCTATACCGATGAAGAAGAAAGTGACAACCTTATGTGTCTAATTTTCCTACCCTGTAGGAACTTAAGTAGAGCCTTTAAAGCCAAAAGAGTCTTGCCTTATTCATATGAGCAGGTCAAATAAACCCATTACGATTGTGTGTATTTAGTATGTACAACTCTTTTGTTAGTATCAGTTCATCTTTTCATCTTTTATGCCTGACAACTAAAGAACAAGAAATATCAGTAGCAAGCTGTCAGGGAAGTTGTGAGATACAATTGTTATTTAAAATGCAAATTAGCAAAATCATTAGCAGGAATTAAATAGGAAGGACAAACAGTGGGAAATTGAGCTATGTGACACAGCTTTTCTGTTCCTAATGGCTGTACTTCTTGGGACTGTGTATTGTTACAAACTGTAGAGTCTGATGCCAATGACAAATCTAAACATAGCTGGAGAATTAGTTATGGTCTCCTCAGGTGTTGTCGACTTACTAACCTGTCCATCAAACATAAAGTAATGAAATAAACTAAACAAACTTTCACTGCTTAGACTACGTTTTATCTAAGATTGAGGAAAATAATTGGATTCAAATGTATAGTTTTTGTGAAGATAAAAACAATTTAAAATTTTAGGTTTCTCAGGCTTATTAAAAAGTTGTCCCATCTTTTCCTGCAATCTTCATCTAGGCAGAGTCATGGATTTAGCCCGTCTATGGAAAGAGTCTAGTGGAGGGCTGCAAAAATGATGAAGGGCCTGGAGAACCTCTCTTATGAGGAAAGGCTGAGCAACCTAGGTCTCTTCAGGCTTGAAAAAAGAAGACTCAGAGGGGATCTCATCCACATCTACAAATGTCTAAGGCGTCTAAGGTTAAGCCATTTATTTTAGTTTGTAGGGGTATGAGCCACATCCTGACTATTTCAGCAGTGAATTCTCATTTAATTCATGGTTCCTAGAAGTGGCATCAGAGTGGTCTATCACAGGAAAGCCGTTTGTTACCCTTTCTGAGGGAGTTATAATGCTAATGGGAGGGGGGGAAGTTCATTATGTCCCCTGATATGTACAACAGAACCTTCGGTGGTCTTCAGAAGTAGAACTCTAGGAAGGAGTTAATGTTTTCAAATCACAGCATTGTAGGGGTTGGAAGGGACCTCTAGAGATCATCTAGTCCAACCCTCTTGGGGTTGCATCCAGGCGGGTCTTGAAACTAGTTCAAAATTAATTTTCTTCCAAATCAGACTACCTTTTACATTTAAACAGCTTTAGTTTATCCCAGTAAAACAGTTTTGAATAGCAATTGCCATCCTAACCAGTTTACAAAGTATTTGTATGATTTATAATTTATGCATAGTTATCTTGTATATGTTTAATTATTACCTTTGAGAAAGCTAGTATTGGAAGTGTGATAGAGAAAACCCTTCTGAAGGATATCAGAAAATCTAATTATGCTCTGGAGCCTATTGGGCTTAATAATAGGCTTTACTAGGCTTAATTATCTGTTTAGGTTGCATTTTGTAGAGTTGCTATTGAGAAAGTTAAAGAACTTTAAATTAGCATTTGACACAGAATAACCTTTCTTTTAACACTGAAGCTGTATGTAGACAATTGTTTCTGAAAAAATAAACATGTATTGGATATTGCTCAGGGTAGTTTTATTTTAGTAAATACAAGCAAAATAGTGTTATATAGGTTGAGTTACTCCAGAAGAGTATGTGGGTGTAGTTCTATATCGTAAATGGTCTTTTGCTAGAAAAATAACAACTTGATTCTCTTATTCACCCCTGCAGTGTGAGAATTGCAGAGGTACCCCCTTATATGGAGTAAAGCTAACTCAAACTTGACTTACTTTTATCTCAGCTTCCACATCTAAATAAATAAGCACATAAACAGGCTTGCATATGCAGACATTTTGATGAGTGAGTAAGATTGTTATTAAACTTGGCATCTCATGTAAGCTAGCTGTATAGGTTCACAATTGGAAGATTTCGTTGTGTGAATTAAGACCCTCTGGAAAGCCTGTTCATGTTGACTTGATCTGGTTTTACCAGATGATAAGATGACATCCTTTCTGGAGTTTCTCTGCCCATAACTACACAAAGACCTCTGATGTAAGAGGATCTTTAAATGCATTCAAATTCAAAACCATTTCAGTATTTAACTATAATGTCAGTTAACACTGAACATATTTAAGTAGAATTTTCTCATCTCGCTTTCTTTGCTTCATCATATACCTAGCGATGGAAGATAGTACATTACCAACCTCATGCCACCCTTTTTATGGAGGTGAAGGAAGCTAGGCTTGTGTTAACAGTTGCAGGGCTAGAAACCAGGAGACTTGCTTTGCATTAGTAGATATGCCACTAAAAGTGAGTAATAGCTTGTTCCGTTTTGTTTTGAGAACTTTTCATAAGATATGATGATATCTGTAGATATGTCTATAAGGAGTGGTATGGCATGGTAAAGGTACTTTAATACCATTCATCTAATTGCAGCTGGGAGAAGTGGCTTTCAGAGCAGAACCATTTTTGTTTAGTAACTATTAACTGCCTGTTGGAAAAATTTTATATATTATTACATTTATATATTACATATTAATTTTCATCATTATTCATATAGGACAGATCTTGTATGTACATTTTGGTATGGTTTTGATTTAACCATGCTGCATATAAGAAAGTATATTTTACAGGTTACCTCTTTTCTAAAATATCAGGAAGCAACTTCAACTTAAAAAAACTTCATTTTATGTTAGTTTCAAGTATAGATAGTATAAATGTTTCTGTTTGAGGATTTTCAAGACTGTGAAGTGTGATTCTAATGACACTGTTGATATTGGGTAAAGACTTGGTATAAGTTGGAAAAAAGGGCATAGAATGCAAGTAATTAATACAGTAGTATTGTGCAACCATTGCAACTACTCAGTGCAGCACACAGCTGTTTACTCATTCTCCCCCAGTGGGATGAAGGAGAGATTCAGAAAATAGAAGTGTGAGAATTTGTGGGTCAAGATAATGGCAGTTTAAAAGAAGAAAACAAACATAAATGATGTACAGTTCAATTGCTTGTCACTCAACAATCATTGCCCAGCCAGTCCTTGAGCACTGGCAGCCCACACCCTAGCCAAGTCCCTAAAGTTTTATTGTTCAGTGTGATGACAACTTTTTTGGTTCACTTTTAGTCACCTTTCCCCTCCCAGCTGATTGTGCACTCGCAGGGCAAGTGTGAGCATATTAACATGGCTTTCCTCCTAAATCTTAACTATGGCACCATGCCAGCCACTATGAAGAAAGTTAACTCTATTCCAGCTCAAACGAGGACAATTTGTTTTGTCCCAAGAAACTTACTTTATAAAAGGGAAATTGGATAAGCTGTGGTTGATGTGTTTTTCTTGGTTCACCTTCATCACAATTAAATCCTTCATTTTGAAATGCTTTCTTTCAAGAGTGCTATAAAGTTGTGAATTAAAGCTGCGGGGAGTCTGGAGTAAGCAACTACAGACAGTGTTGTGAAATAAAAAAGGTTTATTTCCCAATGCAATTAGTCAGGTGCTTTCTATGCAGAATGAAGAGATTGTGGCATAGAGAGGACAGTTAAAGGAGAATAAAAATAATACTTTATGTGTATCTGTAGAATAGATATCATGATGTGCTCACCCTTTGTTTCAGATGCTTAAAATTATTAGAAGTTGGTCTGAACATCTTGCAATCTTAAGGAGTTGATAATTACTGATTACCTGTTGAATTAAATTTACTGTCTTTTGAAGGTGACCTGTTTGGATACTTTATGAATCTGGGCGTGGCTTTTGAGCAAAATTTGTGCTTGGATTATGTATAGACATAACAGCACTCCCAAAGAGTGTGTTTTCAGGGAGGTACAAACATTCTCTTAGAGTAGGCTCTAGTTTTCCTTTATTTTTCTAACAATGAAGGTGGACGTTTCTGACCTTAATACAAAAATTAAAAAAGGCTCAGTACTGAAAAGCTGTATTTAAAATTTTAATCTCCCACTTAAAAGTCGATTATTTTTTTTCTAAGTGTAGCATTAGATTTTAAATATAAAACAATTTAATTTTGTGTTGTCCTGGGGAGCTCTTCCATGTGTACTTCTACATCTTGCTTTGAATCATTCTCACTGAAATTAGAATTGTCAGTGAGAAGCACCACACAGATTTTGATTTTGCTCAGAAGTTTTTTTCTAGTAGAATGACTCCTGACAAATGCATACTGTTTTTATACTTTCTGGTAGTGTGATTTTTTTTTTTTTTACATTAAATTTTTTGTACCTATGGCTGAATTGGTGGTTTATTGCTATCTGTTCAGGGAAAAAAAAAACTTTCCAAAAATAGAATTCACAGCTATAGGAGGTCAGACAGTAATGTCAGGACCTCTCCATTGTAGAATTCATTCCTGTAAGTAATGCGAGAAGGTAATACATTAGTAAGGCATAAAAGTAGATGAAAGATTTTTGAAATCCCATTTAGTCTATTAATTTCCTAGAATCTTTGATTTTTTCTTTTTAAGATTTCCGCATATATATATTACATGCCTACAGTAGGACTTATTTCTGTTCTATTGCTATTACCAGTAAAAATTAAATTTATGGCATGAGATACCCTGAATTCAAATTAATAATCTATAACATATTGTGTACTATGTAGAATTGGGAAGTAGAAATCAGAGGTTTTGCCTCTTGTTCTTTCTGGTGACCCTGACCTGTTTTTGTGGGGTGAAAGAAGTCACCTTAACTTTCTGAGCCTTGATTATCTAGTATATTAAATGGATATAAGATAAGGTCCAGTGAAGATTGCTTAAATGAGCACTTCCATGATTTTTGAATGACAATGGAAATGTGCTTGTTGATGTACTTATTTTTAGAAGTTTTGAGATGTGCTGTACACCTGTGCTGTACTTTTGCATGTTAAGTTTAAAGAATTAAAGTCTTAAATTCTGATATAATCGTTTCAGCTCTGCCCTTTTCAGAATGGTAATTTTTGCCCATTGTTACAGATTGATCAGGGACACATGCCTTGATAGAATTTCATAGAGGATCTATTCCACAATCTTCTCAGGCACAGAGGAGAGGTTTATAAGCCTGTAGATTCCCAGATATTCCTTTTTCCCTTTATTAAAAATGTGTGATATTTCCCCTTTTTCATCACCACGGACCTCACCTTAGCCTCTTTCTTCAGGATCCTGGGATGTGTGTCATCTGGTCCCATAGAATTGCTCACATTCAGTCTCAGGAAGCTGTCTCTGATTTGCTCTTCTCTTACAGTGGGAGGTGTTTTGCTCCTCTATTGTACAGATGGTTTATCCACATCTTGCAGTAACCAGTGTGAATTCATCAACGGAGCAGGTAGGAAACTTCTGGAAATCTGTGTGATATCTCAGGCTCGTGCATTGGTCTCTCAGGGTCTGTACAGCTGCAGTGACTGCTTCCCAACAAACCATAACCAGGAAAGAAAAGGCGTTTGGAATGCTTGTCCCCAGGCGTGGACATTGGCATCTGGCACCTGATACTGAATTCCTGTCTCACTGTGTGTGTTTCATGTTTTCTTCACATCCACAGCTCTTTGCTTTGTGCACATATTGAGCACTTCAGCGTACACTTCCAAGTTTTATAGTACTTTATTTTAGGACATCGTAGAAGTACTGCAACTTTTTTTCTGAAGGAAACTACAGTGAATAATGACATTCAAAGAGCTATTAGTATACTAAAAAATAGAAGATCGATTTATCAGAAGATCTTTAAATACTCAGTTTTAAAATCCATTGAAATTCTGTTGAATATATCGTAATTTCTGTATCTGGGATGGCTGCCAATCATGCTCCCCTCATCTATTGTCTTATTCAAAATAATGCTAGTAAGCTTGAAATATCATAAGTTGCTTTAGTCTCTCTGTAATCTACTTTGAATATGAGAAATGAAATACAGTCCATATGGTAACCTGGATGATCTCTCTTGAATTATTTCTGGGATAAAATCAAATAAATACCTGAGTCTTGGTTGTATATCTAATCTCAATCTATTTTCATTAAAAAACAAAATATCCTTTAAATATTCTTTGTCCAAAGCCATGTGATGATTTCACAAAACTGGTGGATAGCCTCAGGTCTCATATTTGATAAACCTCTTAATCTCCATGGTAGGTTAGTACAGAAAACTTTAGAATACAGAATGGGCTTGGAGTGCTCCATGCTGGAGTGAAAGTGTGAAGAACATACAACTTAAAAAAAAAAAAAAAAGACAAAACAAAACAAAAAAACCCACCTCACTTCTGACTTGAGAAAGTAAAAGAAAATGGTGTCTCAGTAATTTCATTGGGTTTTGGATGAGGTATCAGTATGGTATTTTTCAGAAGAAAACAAAAAAAAACTAGTGCAGCTGCTTAAAAAAAAAAGTGTGTCTATTGCAATAAAAAAGCAGAACATCATTCATTAAAGCTATCAGCAAGCATGCAAATCTGAAAAGAATTTATCACCGGGGTTGTGGGAGGGGTTGAGAGTGGAGGGTAAAACAGGGGGTTACAATCAAACTACGTGCAGTCTGGAGTGATATAAAGAGGGATTTTGATTGTTAGAAAGTACTGTCTTGGGGTGTTGACTGTACATTTCAAGGGCAATATGATGTATTGTGAATACATTGAGTCTCAGTGCATACAAAACATCCACGACTGCTTTATTATGTGTAGACTACAAGCAGTTGTGCATACAAGAAGATATTTTCTTAAAGCATTCCACTAGATTGGGTAAATTTCCTGAAGATATCTGTACCAGTCACTAAGAGTTATTAATGTCTATTTTTTATTATGGTATAACAATAGTATCTCTTTCCTTAGAGTAATATGAGAGATTTGGATAGTGTAACGGACTTACAAGACCTTTCAGAACTACCATTATTTAGTCTGATTTTGTATTAAATAAGTACCAGCCTGTATTTGTGGGTTAATGTATGCATACCATTTGGAACATACTTATTGACGTTATGTAAGAGACAGATGTTTTATTACTCATAGTACTGTTCATTCATAGCCCTCAGTAAAAGCTGTTGAGCAAAATCTAATGAGGGAGATTGTGTGTTTTTTTTGCTTGGCTTTTAGACTTGTCAAACTCCTATGCAGTCAGTTCAGTTGATAAAAGGGGTATATGGTACCCCTTTCTTGGTGCTTTTTTTTTTTCCTGTATGACCGATGGAGTGAAAAGGAATAAAAAATATTGTTTTCTCTTTATATATATATATATATATATATATACACATTTCCTGTTTTAGCTTTACAAGGGAGGACATAAGAAAAATAAGATACCTTATCTTCATTTTATTTGAATTGTGCTGTAATTTATCCCTAGGCATTATGGAAGGATTTTATACACACTTTCAACAGACATAAATGAAATCACCCTCTTATAAATGGAAGTGCACCAAAACAAAATGTGATAGCTCCTCTGTTTTTGTTGCTTCTGTTCTTTTAAATCCTATTTGAAATGCTTTCTCCAGCTAGTTTACCGGTTTGCTCTCCTTGATTTTGTCAGCTGATCAGCACCAGGCCACTAGCCGATGAAAGAGAAAGTCAGTGTTACTGATTGCAGTGGCATTCATCATTTTCTATGAATATAGAGAACATGATCTCTTAGTGCTATAGTACTATTGAGAAAATCGTTAATCATAGGAATTAAATGACATCTGAAAATCCTCACTGGAATCAAAATTTTAATTTAGAATTTTATTACCAGTTCTTCCTGATTAAAACCTTTTTTTTTTTAAATAATTAGTTGCCCCATTTTTTTTCATGATTATTTCATTCTTCATCCCACATTTCTGAATAAGTTTCTTATTTCTATCTCAACTTGGTTATATTTTCTTGAACTGTGTAGGGATAAAATTTTGATGTCAGTTTTATTGCTGTTGCTATATTTATCATTAATTTTTTGCACATTATGTTATTCTTTAGTTATTGCCATTAAATAATAGTAGTCCACTTGGTAAATAGGTAACTCACACTGGAACTTTAAGGGTATAGATTTAGCTGGTGGATTTTCTATGTACACTGACAAGTTCTCATGATAATAGTTTTTTTGTTTGTTTATTTATTTCTGCATGGTGAAGTATTCTTATGGTAAAAACTTAATCTCCATCAATTTTTCTCAGAATGAGGTGGCTAAAGCTTTATATAAATCTGTCATCTGAGACCACTCCCCTTTGTGGAAGATGTAGGGGCAGTTCCAGGTGCCTTACCCTACCCCTGACTATAAATCTTGCAGGGAAACAAAAAAGCAGTTTGCTATGTTCTAACTTTCTCTAGTGGTATTGTTTCCTTTACTGAGTCTGGATCAGTATTAGAAAAGTGAATTAATTGAATAATGAATTCGACAGTTTCTTAAATGTGATTATTTTCTGCTTATGTGTTTGTGAAACTGTGCTTTTGATTTGTTTAATATTCAGTCATTCACTTTGATGTTTTGATCACTTATACATTACTTCGGTAAGTAAACATGTATATCTTCATAAACTTCAGTCAAAATGCCCATAGGAGAGTAATGACAAATCCAAGGAACATGGAAACTAATATAAAATCTGAGGCATGTATGGAAAAGTTGAGATTTCTGTCACATTAATGAGGAGTTAGTGTAAGACGCTCCCGCATCCAGTGAACTTCATTAATATGAGATTTACTCTTGAAAATATCCTTCCTTCTGTGCTGCCATTCTGTCTTCCTGGGGCTGTATCAGTGTTTGACAAGCTGTGGCCTTCACACTAGATGAGGATATAATATTCCAGCTTGCTTTTCTGTGCTGTGATATCTTTGGGTTTTTTTTGTTTAGGACTGATAATGTGTATGCTGAGTGACCTAAAGAATATTTGGAAGTCTCTCAGTGGTCTGTGTTCCATATGTTTAGAAAGTTCTGGACTACTTAGTGAGCATAACAAAAATAAAGTGTTTTTTTTCACTTCAAATTGCAAAATTTAATGAAAGAGTATTTTTGCAATATAGCTTACACAGTTCCCAAATTATAAGAAGGATCTCAGTGAGTATCAGTCAGAGCAAAACTCTTCTGCATGCAGGCAATTTATTTCATTCTAATAATATACTCTGCGTCACTGCTGCGTATGTGCATGCGTATATGGAATGAGTATGTGCTTACATGCTCGTATATCACCATAAACATGTAACCTAGATAAGAGTGTTACCTCATATAGAGCTAATCTGGAAAAGATCATGTTCTGGAGGAACATGACAGAGCTAGGCCTTTTGTCCCACAGATTTGAGAAACTGCAGAACAGACAAAGAATCTTTACTGCAACGACTTATGTCCAGCTCCGTTTCCTGTACTGTGCTTAAAGTCTTGAACTCTCTACACTGATCTTTAATTTATTAATATTTACATCATGAGTTAATTGAAAGAAATGCTGAGTATTTCCTTTCTTTTTGCTTAGTCAGCAAGAAATAATAGTTTGCCCCTAGATCCTGCTCAAATAATTTTTTAATGATGTTCAGAACAGTTCTGCAAGTTTGTGACCATGTTTTTTTTTTTAATCATATTGTGATTGTACATAAAGAGTTCAGTGTTCTATATATGCAAGTGAGCTCTTAATGTGAACCTTTACTTCAAACTTTCTCTTAAAAATAATAAAGGAATTCTAATCTCTTAATATAATTCAAAGTCTTTATCAGCCACAAATACCACACAGCTATCTTCGTATCAAAATGAGAACATATTTCAGGTAGTAGCTGATGACTTTGTATTACATCAGTATTAGGCAAAAACTACTTTAAAAGAAACCTATGTGCATTACTATTATGTCGTACATTGAAGTACTTTTAGATTCAAATTTATCAGGGACATAGAAAATTGGGATACATATGAGATAATTAATTTGGACAGTAGCAATCAGGAGCCATGATCCAGGGTTTTTGTTTTTCTTTTGGTTAGGTTTTGTTTTAATAATAACAATCTGTAGTAAATGTACCTGAAAGAGACAGTGATTACTATCTTGCAGTTTATATCTTCCACATTGAGCAATAGGTACATATTTTCAACAATTTTAATCTGAATTTGAGAAGTGATAGAAAATATTTTGTTAACTCCTGTTATAAACAATATTTAGAGAGACAACATTTTTGGGGGATGATGGTACTTTCCATACATTTAGTGCATTTGATCAGGAAACTGAATGGACAATGATAATCTCATTCAGAACTATCTTCACTCTATGCCAGGCACCAAGAAAATTTTTAGTGATGGAAACCATGGTACTCTACACAGGAGCAACACAGAAATTAGGTTCTGTCACAAGTTCCTTGCCAGAATGATAGCAGTTTCCAGACTTAGGTCTTATGTATGTGAGTGCATATTCTATACAGTGTCTTAAAAAAATTCTCAGGGCAGACTGTCTTCCATTTGGTTTTGTATGAAATAAAATAGCGGCACTAAGTTTCTTCCTGAATGATGTTAATCCCCTTTTCCCCCTAAGTTCCTTCTTCATTCTCTGTGCCCCCTTATTGTAAACTGTTTTGAATTTCTCTATTTCAGATTTACTTTTTTTTTTGTGTACGTAGAAAATACTTCAAGTTAGTAACAAAGAAAATGGGTGAGACAACTGAAATCTTGAAGCAACACTGCTCACTCTAATGCCAAAGGAAAACAAGTGGGGAAAAGTACAAATAATGAACACAATCCAGTGCAGTGTTTTCTAAAAGGGAACATTTTGGACTCTATATAAATAGGTTCCAATTCTAAAACATGGATCTAAAACAAAATAATAATACCTCTTAAAAACAGGATGCTGAAAGGAGCTTAGTGAATTCTGAATAGCAAATGAAGTCCTTCACATAATTTGCCTGTTTACATCGGTGCCTGAAAGAGGAATTTGGAAGACTTTCTCATCTGGGAAAAAAAAAAAAAATCATATTAAAAAGAAGGTTTAAAAAGTAAGCAGAAGAGATCTTTTCATGTTTAGTAAGTGAGTTTTACATTTCAGCTTAGAACATGATACTGTTTAATTTTACATAAAATACTTTTTAATGTGTGTTTAATTATACCTGTGAGAATATTTGTTGAGGGCACCATAAGCAAAATGAAAGCAAAGATACTAGACTATAAAACAAATATGACAACTAGCATTTTTAACCTGTGTGAATTTGGAAATGATGCTGTAGTTGCCAGGAAATTGTTGCCTATGTAGTCCACCTTTCACAGTGGTAACACCCAGAGATCATCAAGAATGTCAGTGGGTGCAGTTTTTTCCACATGGAGGAATTAAGTGGCATTTCTGCTTCATATTGCACTTCAGTGTCCAACACCATTTGTTCGGCTGGTACCTTTGTTACCATCTGTCACGCAGCAACAAAATGTAAAAACATATTGTTGGGAAGATTCAACCTCTACTGCCTTACTATCATCATCTGTGTCTGATGTTGTGGACTGATGTAATAAAATAGGAGACATTACTTTTGGAACAACCCTCATATATAGCTGTGTTAAACTCATTCAGTATTTTTGAACCATGGAGTAGAATACTGCTCACACAAAGGGTGAGAAATTATTTAGTGGTCTTGTGTGAAAGAATATGGCTGTGGAAGGGGCAGTTTTCTGTATTTCTGACAGACTGTAGGGATTATCTGCATCTTGCATAGTTTCATTTTAAACTACCAGAGGAAAAATCTAGGCATGCAATTTCTGCTGTTTTCTTTCCCTAGAAGAAAGCATTGATGCATCAAACTCTACATAATTGTCTAACATCTTTTTTACACAGCAGAATTAAGATACATGTGATGTGAAATCAGTGTTTGTATACAGTTTTAATAACATAAATTTTAAAATTGTAAGATCTGTAAAAGCCTTGATTTTCAAAATCAAATTTATTCATAATGAAAAAACTTTCACTGAGATACTTGAATGCAAAACTTTAAAAGTCATGTGTAGCAGGGAGTTTAATTAAAATTCTGTTCACTGGTTTATCAGAAATAACAGTTGACAGCATCTAACTGAGAGTTTCATCTTTACTGTAAAAGCGTGTAAAATTTCAAAATTCTCTCTATGCATTCCAGTTAGGACTCCTCAATTACTTAGATATACTAGTCTAATCTTTGGGAAACTTGTTAAAGAAGATTTGCAGTAGATTTCTGCATAAAATTTAAGATTGTTTGGAAGTCCAGGCCCTTTCTCTCTGATTTCGTTCACTTGTTTTTCTTTTCTAACACTAGTTAAAAGAACAAGGGGGATTCAAGAACTGCATAAATCTCCACGTATCTCATGGGTAGAGGAAAAAAAAATAAAAAAAAATAAGGAAGAGGATGAAAAGTCATTGTGAATTACTGGTCTAGTGCAATGTATCTGCTCCCCTCCCATCCTCTCCCCTCTACTCTCCTGAACAAAACCATAAACAAGTATTTGATGTACACTTGATGATGTACTTAATGACACAACCCAGAGCTGTAGTTAAAACAAGATCTGAATTGAAACTCCTCTCCTCATGGAAAAGTGTGGAACTAGAATATTCAATTTTTATTTTACACTTTAGATATTTAAAAATAACATTTGAAGTAGCATTTTTACCTTGTCAATATGAATTTTTTATGAATACATTCTAAATGAAATTTAGTAAAGGGAAGCCTTTCATCCTGATGTATGTGGATATTGGGTTGTGGTATTCATCGGTAACAAATTGCTGTTCTTGTTCAAACCATATAAGAATTAATAACATAACCATTCTTATTTAGACTAGTTCTGCACCACCACCCCCCACTGTGGATGCCCCATCCCTGGAGGCATTTAAGACCAGATGGATGAGGCCCTGGGCAGCCTCATCTAGTGGGTGGTAACCCTGCCCACAACAGAGGGGTTAGAACTAGGTGATCTTTGAAATCCTATCCAACCTGAAACATTCTATGATTTTATGATTCTATGAACATAATAAACAAAGAAAATTTTCATCTCACACATGAGTGAACTCACTGGACAATTAAATGTGGAGGATACAATTAATCTTTTTTTCTCTCTAACATGACGTGTATAACTGTGGAAGTTAATTTTCTTGTTTTCAAAATTAAGATAGATATTTCAAAGATTTCATGTTTTTTAGATCTGGACATCTGCTTTTTTTATTCATGTTAGGCTTTAAACTTTCTAATCTCACAGTACGTTGAATTTCCTTTCACCTCTGTTTATCCTTAAGTCTTTCATGGGTGAGTACTTGCTGGAATTTAATATCTACCTCCTTTAATAATTTGCCTTAGGTTTTCTCGCTGCCTCAATCTCCTTCCAATAAACACAGGAAAGATAATTCCTGTTTAGCAAGAGGGTTTAATCGTCCTGCATTCTTTCACAACATCTGTGCTTGCATGATGTGAGGAGATCTGTATTCACACTGACCCTGAACTTAATTTTACTTCACACATTTTCTCTGTCACTACAGCCAAAATTTCTCAAGCTCTCTTCCTCCATTTCTGATATATACCCATAGGGCTGAGTCCTCTTCTCCTTCTTTGACTGTACTGTGTTAAGAAACTGATTTGGATTCAGTATTCATGAATGTTACTTCCCTGTTTTCGCAGACACTGATAATTAACACTAAGGTTCAATAATTGCCATTATGGGAGTGTCATACTGATGCTCATACGATTCAAATGGTTCCCATTCGAATTTGAGCATTTTAAAAGCTTTTCAGACATTCATCTATCTTCATTTGCTTTGCTTCTCATCCAGTTCCTTTAACACCTGTCTCTTCCTTCCTACGATGTCTTGCCTGCTGTTGTGAAAATATGTTCTTCTGCATACTTGTGTGAGAAAGCCCACTTGCATTTATCCTTCTAATCAAGCTTTAGTTGCCTTTCAAAAATTTATTCTAAAACTCATGTTTTATTTTAAATTAAAAAAAAAAAGTTTTCAGTGGCTTATATTTGCTTTCTGTAATGCTATTTTAGAGGTATGTAACACTGCATACTTCTGTCTGCTTTGCAATTCTAATACATACATTTTTAATAATACAGAAAATACGGAATGGATTGCTATTGTTTTCACTCCAGCTCTGGGTTGTATTGTTGAAGTTTATATCAAATACTTACAGTGATATTTAAGGTTCAGTTCTGCATGGAAACAGAAGTAGTTTGCATGATACTGAAAATACCACATTTTGGCAGGAGTGCCTCCTTTGTGACAGCCCTGCAATGTGCACTTTTACATTTGCTCATGTCTTTCCAAACTTACCTTCTAAAAGTCAATATTGCAACAGGAGAAGAGATAAAGCATAGAGATTGAGAGCACTTTCAGGCACTCAATAAATCACTGGAGCACTTCAGCCAAGGGTGCTGATACAGCCTAACAAGAATATGGGACTACCAAATTACAGTGCATGTGCACACAGCACTTTTATGAAAGTGAGTCAATAGGAAAGAGTTTGAGAGGGCTATTTCAGATAAAGTTAGAAGATGATCTGAAACACAAATTGAGTCTTTTTCTTCACTAGTCTTTACTTTTGACATTTCTAAAGGGCCAAAAGCAAGAGTAAGATTACAAATATGGATTTAGAAAAAAGTCTTTATCAGCAGCAAAATTTTGTAGGAATAAGAATAAGAACAGTTAGACGAATCCAATTTGTAATTGTATTGTATTCACCTAGTAGAATTTTAGCCAAGAGTATATGGCCATCTTGAAAGAATCACAGTTACTTTCAGGGCATTGCTTAGGAGGCATTTGCAGCAAACTCATCAGGTTCTTTGTAGGATTTGTTTTCTTTTAAGTTTGTCTGGAGACCTGCATCACAGTCTTACAGAGATTTCTCAGAGTTCTGGCATCTTCCTTGTACAGTTTATGTACTTCAGATCTTGTCTTCCATAGAATGGGTAGCAGAGTATTCCTTGTCAAAGACAGTTGAAGTTTTCATGCAATCTGCATTGTGAAATAACATCTTGTGCATTGTAGAGACCATCCTACTGTGCATCTTATTGCATCCGTTACACAATCAGTATCAAAGTCATCACTACTGAGTGCGTTGCAGAATTTTCAGAGTGTGAAGAAACTGAATGAAAATCTTTGTTTCATGAAAAATAAATAAAGCCAAAAGGCCTTTTTCAAAGGTAAAAGAACTAGTTATGCTACTTGATAGGGCATTGGGACAACCCAAAAAACAGCTTAATTAAATTTTCAAAAAGGAAAGTAAGCTTTTGTTTTTCTTTTTTTCTTTTTCCATTCTAATCAGAGCAGTAAAATATAGATGTATAGGTTGATGTTTCCTATTTGGTCTATTTGACCTCTGTGATCTCTTATAAAGCCTTTTACATATTTTCTCTTGACTTGACTTTCATAGCTTAAGAACTATTTGCCTCTTTCTTCAGGAGAATGATATTAAAGCTGTTTTTCTGCTTCCTTTGACCCTGCTCTTTCTAGGTATTCCATTGTTTAAATCTGTGCACAGTTCCAGTGACTTCCATGTGTTTGTTCACTTGCTATGTTTAATGTTCATAAGTGATGGATCTCCATTACTTGATTTTATAAATTTTCATAGATTTGTAAGGGGATTAGCTGTCTTTTTTTTTTCTTTTTTTTTTTTTTAATTAAGTAAGCATTCCTATCCTAAATTCTTTAAGTGCTTTAAATTTAAACATAGCTTCGATTAGAAAATGAAAAACAAAATTATATTTCCTGCATTTTATGTATTTTTCCATTGTAAGTATTAAGGAAATGTGAGATGGGGAATTACTTCTTTTGTTTATTTCCTGAGGATGACATATTAAAATGCAAGCTCATTTGAAATTCTGCTTAGTCTAAAAAGCAATTGATTTTTTTCAGCAAATGACAGATGGAAAATCTTGCCATGTCTGTCTGAAGTGAATAATAGAACGTGCATACTTTCCTGTTACAGTAACTGTGCATTTCAATCCTAGTTTTAGAAGTGTAGTCTTTTAGTGATAGATATGAAGATTTAAAAAAAAAAAAAAAAAAACTATAAACTATGATGCTTAACGAGGTGGTGAGGCACATCTTGTTTTCAAAGAAATCGTGAATCACTGAAATGTCTCACAGGTTTCAACAAAGAAAAATCATTTATATCTACTGAGAACTTGCTATGTTGAGCCTACATTAACTTTTATTTTTGTAGCTTCGTGTGGTCTGTCCCTTTTCTGATAACAATAATGACAATTCTTTTTTTTCTCTCTTTATTCATTTACAATTTTTTTACAATTTTACAAAATTCATTTACAATTTTCTCCAAAGTTATTGGACTTCGAAATCGGGCACTTTGCAGTTGATTATAGTCATCGTTTTGCCAGTGTCAGAAGCTGTATGGTGTGGTTGACATCCTGGAGGGAAGGAATGCAATCCAGAGGGATCTTGACAATTTTGAGAAGTCAACCTGTGTGAACCTAAGTTCAGTAAGGCAAGGTGCAAGGTCCTGTAAACGAGTCAGGGCTTTTCCAAGCACAACTATAGGCTGGGTGGAGAATGGATTGAGAGCAGGCCTGAGGTGGAGTTGGGAGTGGTGGTTAATGAAATCTTCAACATGAACCAGAAGTGTGTGCTTGTAGCCTAGAAAACCAACTGTATCCAGGACTGTGTCAGAAGTGAGACCAGCCGGTCAAGGGATATAGTTGTTCCCCTTTGCTCTGTTCTCCTGAGACCTCCACCTAGAGTATTCCATTCAGCTCTAGGATCTCCAACATAAGAAGGACGTAGATTATTAGTTCAGTGAAGTTCAGAAGAGTAGAATAATAACAAAAATGGCTTTTTTTTTTTTTGTCTATGAAGATGAGGCACGCACATTAAATATAAGAAGTTATATTAAAAATAGAGTGTTTTTCCTTGTTTGAATATATACTGTTTATGAAGAGATTCTGTATAATTCTTCTTTGCATATAATGTTTATTTGCCATTCAGGGAAAAGTTTCAACAAGCTCTTTCAACATCTTATCGTTGAATTTCATCAAAGCTGATTCACATGGGAAGAAAGAGGGTGTTTGGGGAGTGGAGGAGTATTTATTTAAGTAAATACCTACACAGGCTTTATTTTCATCTCTGTAAGTGGGTGAGATGGCATTCACTAGTTAATGGGTAGTTTTCTTGATGACAGAATTTTTCTAAGGAAATAGAAGAACATACATGAACACTGAATAATGATGCAGCACTCAAGTGTGCAAATAGAATTATGACAGAATTTAATGTGAGATTAAAATAATACGACGCTTAGTCTTTTTCAGTGTTAATAAATTACATATTCATGATAGAAAGCAGATGAAGCAGTTGAGACAATGGAGATTATTTAATGCTGAAAAAGGAACACCTGTACACAGCTAGAGAGACTTTTAAAGATTATAATATTACATTGGTTTATCTGCTATGGACCCAGGGATTTATATAAATTATATCAGGGCAACTATAGTTTCACATTCCTCGTACACACATCTAGAACATTTTAAATATCTTTTTTTAAATCTCTGTTACTTCCCTATTCAATCTAATTCTTTTGTCCAGTGTAAAATTCAATGAGTTCATTTCTTGTTACAGTCACAGATCAGGGGTTATAGTTTCCATTTGAAGATTACATGAATTAGAAAATTAAAAGAACTAAAACACTGCAACATTGGACAAATGTTTCAAGACAAACTGTGCTGCTTTTAACAGATTTTTTTATTTTCCATTTCTCTTGTGATAATCTAACAACAGGCATTCAATACAGTCAGTAGTATTTATAAATGCATTTTATAATGGAAAACATTCAACCAAACAGATATTTATTATTTTATTATTTTTATGTCTGTATTCCCATTCAGTTTGAGTGATCTAGATAGACTTTGGTGGTTACAGAAAGTATGGTTTGTTTTATCACATATAAATGAAAGCTGTATATGAGCAAATATGTATAAATTCTAACACAGCTGAACATCCAGAAGAGAACAAAATCATGTATTCAAAATATTTACAGCAAATACTGTAACTTTGTTTGGCAGAACAGACTGTGGCCTTAAGCTGTTTTATGTATAGAACTTCTAGTGGGTCAGTGTGATTTCCAACAGCATTATTTATCTATTAGATCTGTATTTTGCCATTGTGACTACTGATTTCCATGTAATGATACATCCAGTATATTTTCGGGTTATTAAATCAGTGGTCTATATTTGGAATTGTCTTGGCCTGGTGATGATATGGAGATGGATTGTGTGAAAAATTAAATTCTGCATTTGACAGATATATGCAAGCTTCATACTGTTAAGATGAAATTTTGATAGGAAAGAAAAAATAGATTTCTATGCCTTTTTTCAGTAAGAATGGATTAAATTATTCATCTGCGTATTGCATGTCCCCAAAATGAGTGAATGAGTAGGTTCAATGTGGGTTACAAAGTCTTTCATATTTAAAAGACTAATTGTTAAAATTTAAGAAACAATTTCCTGATAAGTTACATGATAACAAAATTTAGTTTAGTATTTTGTAAAATAATTCTTGTTTTGTTTTGTTTTTTAAATTATTTACAAAAATCTGATAATTACTGAAATAATTATTTACAGATACTTATAATTTCAGCTTCACTCCTCATGGGCCAGTACATTAGAGAGTTTTCCTGGTTAGCTTTGTTCATTAGAGAATTCTTTATTCACATATTCCCTGTAAAATAGAAGCACCTACACATAGTTGTGTAGATAGATGTACCCTCCTTAGAGCTGTAGATAAATATTCAAGAATTCTTTACACTGGTAATGTTTCACAATGCAGTTTTAAAAATGATTGTATCCTAGTCAGCAAATTTATGATTTCAGATACTTCCTCCTGCATTCGTCATAGAAAAAATATTCATGGGCAGCACAGTGATAGCGATATATAGAGACATATGTGCATAAAAGTGGGAAGCTAAGCAAGCCTCTCTCTACCCTGTACTTTCATTAATTGCCAGAATCATTTGTTGAAGATTCAGTTGTTATTCCATCTTATGCCGTAAATGACATCTTCATTTTGCTTTCATAGATCAGATGCCCACATTGTCTTTTATATCTCAGTTTCCTTGTTAGCTTTATCATTCCCACTTTTCTATACCTCCCTACAAAACATGATGTTGATAATTGATCATTTTGGATGAATACAGTCATACAGATCTGATTTTGAAGGGTATCATGGCTATACTAATGAAGGCAAACAGTGTTTTAAAGACATTTTGAGTAAGTTAACTTCGAATGATCCAGAACAGAATTGCAGGAATATAATCAAAATACATGTTTATCATAACTATGTGGTATCTTCTCTGTTAACAGTTACAAGCAGTAGAAGACAAGTATTCTGATAGAGAATTTATTTTTATTACATAATGTGACAGTTTTTAACTAATTCAGTTAAGAACTGTCTAACTGTAAAGTCATTTCACAACGATGAAAGAGAACATATATATATATTTCTCTTGTGACATTTGCTCTTGTGGCTCTTGTTCTGAAGTGCTTTTTTCTTTCATGTACATGCTGAGGTAAGCAGCTGTTTGCCCCTCTTCAGCAGTTGTGATTGAAACATTATTTTACAGAAAAGCAGGAGAGACTATCTTGCCATGAAATGAAAAGTGAAGTTTGTACATTTTAACTGTCTTGAGGGACTGTTTCCAGTTCGCTCTCATCTGCCTGACTGTAGTAACCGTTTAATGTTATACCAATACAATACAGTATGACAACCATCAAAGCTTAACAGTAGATTTTATTGTTCTCAGCATTCTGTGGCTGAAAAGTTGGAAAATGAAGATAAGGTTGGGAAGGCCTTAGATATGCTTCAGGTTTTAATGGAGGCTGGATATTGAATGAGATTTGATATTATTCCCAATGAAATTATAGTGAAACTAGTATTAATGTGCATACAGTTTTATCAGCTTGGAATAGCTTCAGTGATTCACATCGAAGGGTACTTTCCCTTTCCTGATAATTGTTGCAGCTGATTTCTAAAACTAGTATGTCTGCATCTAAACTTAGCTAAAGGTGAATTTCAGCATAAAAGTATTATTAAGGGCATCAAGCTCTGCTTGTAAAGAAAACAAGTTTCTTTCAAGAATCTTTCTTACATCTGCATGTGTAACAGTGCCACAGCAGTTCTCTTCCAGAAGTACTATGTGAATACGTACCTCAGAAGTGTAAGTAAATTCTACATCCACAAAGCAGCTCTGCTTTAGCATACCAGACACCTTTTTGGGTTCTGGTGATTCTGTGTACCTTTTGACTCCCCACTAGCTGGAGTGGAGTGCAGTATCTGGCATTTATAGTTTCTCCTTAGCTGAACCAAACTGAAGGAAAAAAAAAAGTACCTTCTTTTTCTCCGATAACTGCTGTGTCAAAGCCTTACTCAACAAAATAACTGTAGGTCAGACCTGCGGATGTGAGAAATAACAGTATTGATTAACAAGAGTTTAAGAATTCCTTATTGCAATGAAAAATCTTCAAATGGAATTTCAAAATAAGATATGTGCATACTGTCTATAAATTACCATGTTATGACATTCATGTCTAAAGTGAAAACCATCTACTGTTGTTAATACTGCTTAAAAACAAAATGTGAGTGAGAATATGACATGCTCTAGAGTTTTACTGGAAGTAATGCAAAATACAGCTACTGTAACTGAAATTATGACACATTACTAATGTGCACTCCTTCTCTTATCCATACAAATGAAAGAACATAAAAAATGACATTCACAGCACCGGTGTGTTTTGACATCAGTCTCTGTTCACATGAGTAGCCCCACTGACTTAATGGATCTCTTCATGTCAAAAAAGATTTCTCATGTGACGATGGTTTGCAGGGTTGCTCCCGGGTTCTAAAAAAGACTTCTATAGTTGTACAAATCACTAAATAACAGAATTATGTTGTTTCTTACTACATAAGCCTTTGATTTCAGTGATTCTGTATTTTGAACCAGGTTGGAACTAACTTCTGGAGGCTTACATAGGCCAAAAATGTGTAAGTAGTGAAGAATGCCCATGGATGTGAGTGGCTGCGCTCTTTGAAAATGTGCATGCCTTTTTTTGCCTTATAAATGAGATTAATATGTATTTATTGTTTCCCAATACAATTAATCTTCATGACAAATGACACATTAGTGTACAGAGAATAGTTATTAATTAACTTCTTTCTTGTAGTGTTGCTGGATTTCTTGCATATTGAGGTGGGCAACGAGTTTAGAAAGTAAGATTATCTAGGGATATTCCAGTGAAATTTCTTGAAAGCATGAAAAGAACAGGAGAAACAGAGATCATAAACTGCCAGGAGGCAGATATTTAGGAGACTATTTATGAGCTGTCCTCTGAATTTCAGCTTTTTTTGTAATAAATTAAGTTTTAAGAATATGAAATTAAAATTTCAAAAGCACAGTGTAAATCTTGTTTTCCAAGACTCTTTGTTATTGATCTTACTCATTGGATTAACACTGTTGGTCTGAAAGTTGTCATCAATGAAAGCCAGGAGAAAGACTCCATAGATTTAGTAGGCCTTTTGTTAGATCGGTGTTTTACTAACAAAACTGACTGATTTAACCCTTTGTTAGTAAAACAAAGATCACAATAGCAACATTGCAATTTCAGAGTGTAAAGTTAGGTGTTTATTCTTGTGTCTTGCATTTGTTAGGTATTTTTCTTTGTTTGTTTGTTCTAATGTAGTGGCTTAACTCAGAATCCAACTCACTATATTAAAAAAATATCTAAGTGAAGGAGAGGGATTATGAGCAGTAACTATTTTTTCTCCCAAAATACCAACAAATATATATATTATGTTCTGTATGATACATTAGTCTATGTTTTTGTGGAAAACGGAGTGTAGCTTGTTTGCATTGGTAATTTAGCAAATAATCAAGATTTTTCTCTTTGCTATTCTGTACTTTAAATTATATTGTATGCCTAAAATATATGCATACAATTATTTTCTCCAATCTGGAATGTACTACTAAGATTTAGGTGAACTGGTTTTAAAAATAACAACACTATATGAGGTGCCAAAAAATATATATTTTTTATCTGTGCCATAATATGACCAGCTAGAGTGCTCCTCACCATAACACAAGCATACTATGAAGATTTCATAGTTTCAGTTTTCTGGTTTTGGAAGGAGAAAAGCTGATGAACACTTTGCCAGTGGTAACAGAAGGCTTTAATCTGAGTAAAAGCATCTGAATGTTTTTCCTGCTTTGTAGTCATCTTCATTGGTAGTACTTTGTGCTTTACTTGTGGATTATATCACAAGCTGAAATAAATTAAATAAATAAATAAACCAAAGCAAACTTGCTACCATCAGCAGCAGACAACAGGTGCCTTGGTGGGAAATGAATTTTGAACTGAAAATTAATACAATGAATGGTAGAGCTATAACATGTGGAATATAGAGAGAATTAAAAAGGGGAAATTGCTCTTTCTACTGAGCAAGCTTTTTGGCATATTTTTATTCATGCATTTGATAACACTGTTATCCTAACATTGTTCTGCCTGTAAAGCTTTTCCAACCGTAATATGTGAGAGCTTTGTTTTTCCCTTCACTATGATGACTCTGTCCTTTGGTATTTTTCATAGCTTGACATGAGGCAGTAATGGTTCTATTAGCTGCACTGTATCTGCTGAGCCAGCTGTTTTCAGGGAACATGTCATCACCAATGCCTTTCTGCAGTTTCCTTATTAGCATGTGCCCTTTACTGACTCTGCAGGAGCTATCACCTAGAATTAAATATTTTCTGCTAGATCTGTCCTTACTCTGTGCAAAATGATTATAATCCATGATGCCACCCTCTTGCTGACAGTCATATACCACTGAGATTACAATAAAATTGTTCCACATTTAAATATCATACCAGCCTGACATACTGACTATTGATAATAGGAAATGTTTGAAAAAAAAAACCACACATATATATATGTGTGTGTGTCCTTTCAGTTCAGTAACTGGTGACAAAGATTTGAGAAGAAAAATGTGGATACTTATTAAAATGATCATATCAGCTATGCTGTAATAGTTGTGATAACTATAATAATAGCAAATGTGAAGCATACCAATATCTTTTACCTTCATTAAGATTGATAATAAGGAGTAGAATATACCAGTGCAGGAACTGCACTTGTCAAGAAAGAAAACCTATGTGCTGACTATTTTTAACATTTTTTTTCATTGGAGAAAAAGGAAGCACTGTAGTTTTCATTGTTGATTTGAATGCAGTCATTCTTTCTCTTTGGTATGTTTGTTTTCCATTCAAATTATATTCCTACAGAGATATCATAAATCACTGTATTTTATACATTGCTTCTGATTTTAGGGAGCTACTGAGACTTATTGTACCAATTTTTCCTGGAAGTTGGTTTCTTGTTGAAAACACAGAAGTAGTAATCTCTTTATTTTCCACTGACGAAACTGAATGGATGAATGAACAGATAAATATTTTTTAAACTTAGACTTAGACTTCAGTTTCTCCCATCCATTCTTCTGTACATAGAATGTTTTTCAAAGCTTTCCATACATAGCTATATATACATTTAAATCATGCTAACATTAGTCTGAAATCAAGTTACCCAAGCTCAATGATTGGGTTCTGAAATTAAGCTTGACAGGAAGACTATTTGAATTTCATCTATGCCATATACAGCTTAAAGTAGCTTGAATGTGGCTTTCCTTCCTCACAAGACTTACATAAATGGTAGGAGACTAGACTGGAGCAAGATAATCCACATCTTATTAGTTAGAGAAAGCTGATGAGCAACTGCTCATTAAATCAACAGTAACAACAGCTCTGGGACCACCTTGGAAGTTTAGAGAGCTCTGTTCTGCAGAAGAATCCCTGTGAGATAGCCCCAGAGGAATCAGTTACCTGCTTCATGGGAAGTATACTCAGAGCTCCTCCTTGCTTGGGCATATTGGTATGCAGTCTGTAATTTCATGGTTCTATGGTATAGCATTAAAAACAGATTGGATTATTATTGAAGTCCTTTAAAAATGCCATGAAATTCATTTATAGTCTATGCGAATGCTGTGTGTAATGTATTTGGAAGGCCTTTGTGTTAGAGCTGGAGTTGTGTGGCCTTTTCACCAAATAATCCTGTGGATCTGAGGCTGGTGTGAGTTAGTCTTTTGTATGTGAATTGATGTGAACAGCAATGGAGCTAACTCTGCCTGCAGGCAGGCACTGACAGAAGTTGGCAGCTGCCTTCCCATTATGCTTTCTGGCAGCTACCAGCACATGTCTTCCAAGTGTTTGGGAATATACGTTTAAGTGTACACTTATTTATTTAACTGTGCTTGTTTTATATATGATTTGTGGATGTGTGAACTACTGGTTATCTATAGAGCAGACGTGGACTGTGGATATCTTAACAGAATCTGGTGGAAGTCCAAAAAGTGGGCATGTATTATTTATTGTCTCAAATTATTTCTTCTGCTGCGTAAAGCAATGAAATATGCGCACCATATTGAACCACTAGTGAGAAATGCATTACTGAGAAATCCTGGGAACTGGCATTGGTCCTGAGGGCCCAAAACATTTGTGCTGTACGTTCCCACTCAAGCAAGGATAAAATCTATACCAAAGGAAAAAGCAGAAGAAGCTAGAATAAGAAATAGTGTTTGCAGCCAAATTACTCAAAGGGAGCATGAAAGCATACTAGTCCAGCATTTTCTGACTTAAAGGTGACTATCCAAGTCAGGTAACTTAACATCTGCGTAATTGACTCCTGTTATTTCTGTCAAGCTGCCAGTTTTCCCTATTCATGAGACGTGTAAGATTTACTAGTAATAGAAATGGTTAACAAGTCATGTACTTATAAGAAATTGAACTAGTTCTGAGTTTATGCTATCAGTCGCATATTTGTTAGTCTTCTATGTGTAGTTTTTTTCAGATTCCCAAAGCAAAGGCTTCCTGGAGAAAAAGAATGCAATGCCTATTGCATAATTATTGAGTGATAACAAACCTTCTGCTTCCTTTGGACATTTACTAAATCTCTTTGACCTGGTATAAGCAGTATAATCCAGTATGTAACATGTTTGAAGAAGTATTACCATTGTTTGTTATTGATGATTTCCTCTTTATTTTTTTTCCTTTAAAACACATGAAAAACTCCAACTATATGAGTGATTTCACACCCTTCCTTATGCCTGTTGAAATAATTTAATATAAACTAAAAATCGAAACAAGCTGCTGTTGATTATATAAGTTTTATCTCAAGTATCTATGATAAATGATAAAAAGTAGAATTGTGTCAACCTATTGAAAAAAAAAAGTTGCTTTGCTTTGTAGTCTACTAATTTGTTTAATATTCTTGCACTGTTGCTAGTAGTAGCTGTTACAAAATAGCTATTCAGAACTTTCATCTACTAAAACATTCTGCTTGCAAATATGTTACTAGCAAAATTTTCAGGTGATGAACATTTACTACTCTATTTATAATTAGTAATACTGAATGCCGTTTTCCATTTAAATTTAGGGGGACTGTTGAGGTTCATTTTATCAAACCATCAGTTTTAAAGTGTATTTTTAATTCTTTCTGTATTTAAGACTTCAAGCATGCAGATCAATGTCTTTCTGCCTGAGAAGCATGGTGCAGAAATTGTGATTTTGTATTATTAAAGATCTTACAACAATAAGACCTAATCAGAAGGAACTTATGTACATTACTCAAAATATTACATCATTTCCATAGCAGACAATCAATCCGTTTCACAACTTTCGTTTTGCTGCATAGTTTCCGTTTGAAGCTTTTGAATTTTAAGTAGCTCGTAAATACAAATCAGCTTATGACTACTGCATTCCAGATGTATATACAGTGTGCATACAATGTTTCTAATCCTATTTAACATATCTAAGCCCAACTTTGTGGATAGCTTCTTTTCAGAATTTCTCACATTTTACAGGTTACTTTCTGATGATACCTTTTACTGAGAGTAATTTAACTGAGTTAAATAAAAATGATTTGTGCTCTAATGTTCTAATGACTAGAGGAACTTGTCCTTCTGGTGGCAGAGGGGTTAGTAACATGATCTTCAAGGTTTCTTCAACCCTGTTCATTGATCCTATAACTGAAATGTAACCTATACAATAATTTATTTTAGTAATGAAGTATTATTTGGAAAGAATTTGAATCCTGAATATTTGGGTTACTATTGCATATTTTGAACTCCAAATCTTATGAAAAAAGAAGCACTTTTATTATCATGATATTGAAGTTATTTTATTTCTGAAGTGGTGAATATTTCTAGCCCTAAGAGGTGGAATTTCATCAGATAGCACATTTCTAAAATGAAACAAATGCGTCAGTATTTGTGTATATAATCTACACACTTAGATGCAATTGATTTCAAATTGTGTCATTTAGTCTTTTACTTAAACAAAAATCTTATGGTTTTCCATTTTCAGTTTTAATCAATTTGCAAGTTCAGAGGAATAAGCACAGGGCTATTTAGAAATCCAGATTTTTTTAATACTTTCTTTTTTTTTAATTGGACACATTTTGCACCCTTCATTAATTTCCAGCATCATGCTTTATGAAAGAAAACACGGGGAAAGGAAACACTAGTAATACAATCAGCTTACGTTCTGCCAAATGTTCAGTAGCAAGGTAGCAGCTTGGTGGCTGCAGTGTATCTATGATTGAGTATTGGCCCTAGTTCAAAGAACTGTAACAGGAGTCAGTAAAGCAAAACAGACTATTTATTAATATATTTTACACTCTGTTTTGAAGCTACTCTTAACATGGGAAAGAGTAGTTTCAGTAGCTCTTATTTCTTCTTTTTTAAAGTATACCAAATGCAAAACATTAAAACCAAGCAATATAAAATACGTGCAGTTATGCAAAAGGTGATTTGTCATTTCTGTAATCAGCTTTACATTTTCCATTTTGTTAGTATCTCTCTTTCCAGTAAATTCTGTTGATCTATAGAATAAAACTGGTATACACTATTATTCTTATTTCTGTCTAATTTACTAGGAGGGGCAGCATTGTTTTAGTACATTATGGCAGACATTAAGTTGTTGAGCTGATCTATATGTCTAATTTGTCCTTATGCTAATTATATATTTTTTAAAATGGCATTCCAAAAAGTGATTTGAAAAGTATGACCTTGATGTCAGACAGCATTTATTATTTCACTGTTACCTCAATTTAGTATTGAAGTACCGCATGTCTGGAGCTTTTGCTTGTGTACCTATATCATGAGTGTTATAAAACACACAGATGGAACTGAACATACCACAGTTGAAGTGTGGACATTTTGTAGTTAAGTCTCACCTAATTCACATCAAAATTTTCCATTTTATACTGTATAAATTACAACTAAAGCATAAGTTCAGGATTTATGACTGGAAAGGTTCAAATGATCAATGTTCTGTAAGAACTGCACCTTGTTTCTGCAGGTGGCAATAGTGGGAGGAGATTGTTTTGCTCTGTCACTCTCATATTGTCAGGGGACTATATCATCATTAATCATCTTATTACCATTATATTATGGTAATAAGACCATCCTGATTAATGTGTCCATTTTTATGGTTCTGCTTTTTAATAAGATTCAGAAGGTCTCAGTGTTTTACTTCACTTCATCTTGGAGCTGATTGTAACTGACATACTTTAGGTACACTGGGTTCATCTGCCTTAATGCACAGGGATCTTCTCAGCTATTTGACATAAATGTTAAATCTTTAAGCTGCAGAAAATAAAATAAAATTCAGTGCAATCTATACTGCAGGGGCAAGCAATCAGAGAGGAAAGCCTTTTCTTTGAACATTTTGCGAATTTTCTGCATGAGCATTCTTTATGTAGTGTGATCAATTTGTGGTAAAGAAATGAGCAGAAAGAAAAGGAAAATAAGAAAGTCCCGAAGGAAACTGCATATTCATCTTGATTAGGTGGATTTAGATGTAACTGAAGTGCTCTTGTTATTGGTGGCTACCTGCAATGAGAAGTTAGGCTCCTACAGCTTCCCACTAGGGTACTAGAGTCACTGTGGGAGCTGTCCAGTTTGATATTAGACAGTATCAATAGTAGATAAGCATGTGGAGAAAGGGAGAGTAATTAAAGTAAGCTTTCACATCACTGAGCAATTTTTTTTGTAATGACTAACAGTGTATTTAACATGCTAACTTCTAAAGAATATATTAACTTGTGATTTTCTTGGACTTTTAGTTGCTTTTTTTTAATGAAAGAATATTCATGTAATATTAAAAAAAAATTAAATGAAATATAGATAAATCTGGAAAGTTCAGGAATTGGCGGCAATTGTCAATGGGAATAACATAATAACATCAGGAGAATTGAGAAAGGCAAATATTTTTATTAAAAAGCCTTAAGTCTCCTTTGAGGTTTTTTTTTTCCTTTACTCTGAAACTTACATCTGTATCCGTCTTTTTAAGATTTTATTTCTGAATCTTTTTTTCTTCATGTTTTTACATTCTGATCTATCTAATGATCAGTATTACCTGAAATTAACATTTTTTTTCCTGTGAATAGTTAAATAAAAATAAATAAAATTTTACACCTTTCTAAGAAGTTCTCTTTGCGTTATCTACAAACTGAAGTTTCCTCGTACTCGAATCATTAAATTATTAACTTTTTTAAAAAAATAACCTTCACTGAGTTTCACCCAATAACATTTAAAAGTTAACGTAATCAAATTTTATTTAATTTCTCATCAAAATAAGCTGTAGAACAGATAAATTAATCAAGAGTTGGGAGAAGGAGAGTAAATACTGCAAATACAGCACTCACATACTTTAATGTATCTTGAAAAAACATTCTGTATCTTGTTACTTCTGAAGGAAAATATGTCTTCTCAGCATCTGAGCAGCTTCACCAATGTATATTACTTGACAGTATGAATATATACAAGAATTGAAAAGCTTTGTGATAGACAAAACATTTGTTTCTGAACTTTGTACAGTGAAGCAAAAAATATATGATTAAATAAAATTATATATGGATATTCTTCACAAAATTGAGATCATATGTTTCAGATTTTGTTCTTACTGTTCAATACAGTGAAATTTCAATATATTTAGATTTAATATTAACAGTTATTCACATTTTTCCTGGTATTTTCCTTACTATAGATTGGAATGGTAAACAAAATATCCTAAGGAATGTTTTACTCTTATTAATCAGTGTTTGTTTTTTTTTTTAATTTCTCTATTTATTTGCAGTTTTAATTGGTTATCTGCAGTTTTAACAAGTCATTACTTTGCATGTCTTTCTTTTTCCTTGACAGCCAACCAGTGTTATCTCTGCAATACATTTACTTAACACACGTGTTTTAACAAAAAAAAACAAAAAAAAAAAAAAACAAAAAACAGAAAAACAAGATGCTCTTACTGTCAAAATCATTTGGGTTGATTCTTGCATTCTTAGTCACTTTACTCTGTAAGAATCTTATCTGCTTCACTCTGAAAGGATTCTGAAAAATAAGTCTGCTGCTCAGATTTTAAATGTATGAAAAAGTCTCTGAAAAATTTAGAAAATGAAATGAATCATTAACACTAGGAATTGAATTATAATTCATCTGGATTTTCATCAAAAGTAAGCACAATAAAGGACACTTAAGACTTTGAGCAACCTTGGCATGTATTTTAAAATGTACTGCAGAGACTGCAGTAAATAAAACTTCCAAAAAAAGCAGCACTCTTCTGTCCTCCCACTCTTCTAACACCCCATTTAATTTCTAGTCATAAGACCCATGCACCTCCATCACACCTTCCCACGAGATATCCTACCCGTTACTGCCTCAGTCAGCTTACACAGATGGACTTTGTAACATACCCGAAATGTCAACAGTTTATGGCTATTTTAGACCTTGGCAAGGAGCAACATTCCAGAGGAAAAGTCCCTTGTGAAGAATGTTTTGCCAGCAGCTCTGCAGTCTTTTATAAAGGGGGAAATCGAGTTTGAGGGCATCTGCTGGTGTCAACAACAGCAATGTAAATTGTCTAGACAAATGCTGACCACAACTCGGATCAGCATTTTTGCACAAAATTTGTCTACTATATCACTGAAACGAGACACAGTATATAACAGTTTGTTATATATTGAGAAAAATAGTCTCATTTTTTATAATGACCTTCCTTTACCCATACTTTGATTACAACCAGCTGCTTTAGATTGAGTTTAATGGATCATTCAGTTTTGCTTAGCATTTCCATATATTATAATGTTGAGGACAAATTAATGATTAATTGATTAAAATAATAAACTCTTCTAGTCATTTACATTTTCTCTAGGGTATTACTGTGTCCACTGATCAGTTTCATACTTTCTGCTGTTTTCCTCATTGTAATGCAATTTGTAGTCGTTATGAAATTGTGCTAAATCACATTCCGCAATATACTAGTGTTTTTTAATTTGCAATAATATAAAAAATATACAATTGAATGAGGCTGTTATCTTTCACAGATATGTATAAATTTTACTAAAATTGTTAAAAATGATCTCCTTAATTCACATATGTAACAATCAGTTATTTTCACTCTAACTCTTACACACTTTAAGTTGTATTTACTGTATTTCTAGTGGCTACATATTGCATTATGAAATACAGATTTTAAGGTCAAAGAGTAAAATGCCAGTAACTTGGTGTTGTATGCTTTAAAATGTTGATCTTTTATAGTGTAAAATAGTGCTTTGATTTTTGCAGACACAAAAATCATAGATGGTACTGTAATGGACTGTGTATTATTAAGAAGCAATAATTGCCAATTATTTCACATTAAGCATTAAAATATAAATTCTAGGTATGTGATCAAGGTGGAAGTGTATTTTGAATCATGAAATTGTTTGCAACTATTCTAATAAGATCAATTTGAGATTCTCCTTGTTGGAAACAAAGTCAAAGAAGGAAATAACTCAAATAATTCTACTGCTAGAGGAGGGAAAGACCAGCCTACTGATCCTTTGCAGAGAAAGCCAGGCTTTTGTCTCGCATCATATTCAACATTTGGAAGTGAATCTAGACAAGTGCCACCCAAATTATTAGTGGACAATGTGGTGTGACAAAAAAATGAGAGTGAAAGAACAAAATTTTCAGGCAAGAGAAGGTCCTGTGATACTATTTTAAAATAGTATAAAATAAATATAAAATAAATAGGCAGGTAAGCTGGAATTTTCTCAAGGACAAACACTGGCTAGGAAGGGGACAAAGCACACAAGCTTAATGAGAGGAATTCCAATTAGGTATTGTGAAGAAAAATGTCACCTCCACAATGGTCAGGCAGTGCCACAAATTGGACAGAGAGGTTCTAGAGTCTCTGTTCTTTGAAACATTACCGGGGAAGGCCTTGAGCCACCTTTTAAGCTTTTCAGTTGTCCCAAGCTGGGAAAGGAGGATGATCTGAGGAGGTTCCAGAGGACAGTTCTAGCTAAATCATTATATGATTCACTGTGCAATATACTTCATATTGTAGTTAGTGTTCACAACAACACAGACACGAGCTCTCTGGAAAGATGAAATTTATAGATAGACTTTTCAGCTCATATGGAATTGGTGTAGCTTATTTGAAGTCATTGAAGCTTAACTAATTTAGTGTTGGTGAGGATCTGCTCTTGTATCCTTTAAAATTTAATTTGTGGGTCAAAGTGTTTAATCGAAAGACTTCAGAAATATTGTGTTCTCATCATGGTGTAAAGTTAGCATGCTGTTCCACATCTGTCTTTCAACTATAGAAGCTGGAATTTACCCATGAAGAAATATGATAACTTCCTAATGGCTTGTTTCCAAAAAGTCTCAAATTTTTTAAAAGAATAAGGTTTCAGATCTCACTGATGCTCTCTTTTGACATTTCCAGGCCATACTTTCTCCTGACTTATAACCGATTGATTTAATAGGAAACGAGCTTGACCCAGGGTTTCTCTACATCAGATGATTACATAAATTTATTATCCCTCTTACCTCTTCCTTTTTGTTTTTTGTCTCAGAATAAACTTTTATTTATTGCCGTTTCAGTAGTATGAAATGCAGATTAATGGTGAATCAAATTCTGACTTTTATTTTTTTTAAAGAGGAATACTTTAGCTTCTCCATTTCACTGGTAGGGAGAATATATCAAATCAGGAAGAAAGAACTACAAGGGAAAAATGCATTTTCAGTATTTTCTTTGCCATTGTCACTGACAAATAATGAATACAGCACGAAGTTGCCTGGGCAAACAAATAATTAAACAGGTAATAGGTTTCACTTTTATTCTGTTAGAGCTCTGTGTTGATACCAAACATTGAAAATAATTACAGCACTGAAACAATAATTGAAGTATTTTAATCAACTCATACAGATTTTTATTGTGTTATACCAAAGATCCATGCATGTTTTGGGAGGCTGCTTTTGTGCAGGCCATTACCACGCAGTTACCAGACATTTGTGCACATAAGTGGATATATGTACTCATTAGCTCAGAAAGTTTAACAAATGTATGGCTTGCCTGTGAGGATGTAAGAGTGCTCATGAAGTTCAAGTCTTGCTGTATGGAAAGCAGATCATTAAATTGTCAAGCATTAGGATTCACTTAACATAAAAGCAGAAGAATAAGTCTCATCATTTTTATAGTAATAGTTTCAGTCTATCTACATAAAAAGTCATAACATAAGAAATTCCAAATAAGAAATATCTCAGTTCTCAAAATCTGATTAAAAATTAATAAATTCTGAGGGAACTGATGATACCAGAAAAGTGCTCAAACCATTTCACTCCTGTCCCTGATATGGAATGACGAGAACCTCTGGAGTGATAGTGTCTTTTCAGCTTCCTTCCTGACAAAGGAGAATGTCCTTAAGGATGTCTGTAGAAGGTGCAAAGTATAAAAGGAAAGCAGAATTTTCAAACAGATTTTCTGCTTACTTAAAAGTAGGGGGAATTAGTTAAGACAATTCCTATCTGTAAAACACAATTCAGTTCATATGCATAAGAAATGACAGTAGAAAAAAATATATGTCATCAAGTCCACTTCCCTTTTTGAAGCATATGTATAATCCCATTTGCCGAAGTCATCAAATAAGATCTTAAAACTATTGTTTTGCTGACTATTCTGAGTGGAAATAACCTAATTTATTTGAAGATTTATAAACTTCTTTTCTGATTTCTAAGTTTTCTTGATGATTAGTTTGCAACTGTCTAGGGCTTTGGGGCAAACATTTTTTGTGTGTGTGTGTGTTTATTTTTTATTGTATATTTTTATTTCTTGTTAGCTTTTCTCCTTTCTTGTTTTCCTTGATATTTACAGATCAGCCCATAACAGTTTAAATATTTTCAGATTTTATATAAAGTAAGTCTTCTGTCTCTGATACACACAATTGCATTGAAAAGATTTATTTGAATGACCCTGCAATATGCTTCTTATGCCTGATTTTGAAACAGTCTGATGTTTGTGTGATGTAGAAGTGGAATTTTTGATTTCTTATTGTGTCTTCTTCATCTCATTAGATTTCTTAAAGTTTATGTAACTGGGAGTCAAAAATCATGCTGCAGTCATGAGAATAATGAATTCAGGAAATGCTATTTTGTATTTCAGGATTCTGTTTTAGCCGATTCAAAGCTTGACACATAGTCTACCCTGTTTCTCTTTAAGAAACACAGGTTTTCTTTTGATTGAATTAGCATTAACTAAGGACATAGGATTTATCCATGCTTTTATTGAAAAAAAAATAAAGCAATATGCTATAGCTTATGAACAATAAAGTCCAAAGCTCCTCATTTTGCAAGTCATTATCAATTGCAGAGACAGGTAATTGCAACTTTGGTCTTTTTGTTTATAGCAGGAACACCTGACAATAATTACACCATCATCAGCAATTTCTCTACTGAAATTATTTCAGTTGTAGTAGCTCAGATGAAAGACTGCAATTTAGCACAACTAATTCAAGTGTACTTGAGAATGAGAAATTGTATTAAAAATGTATGTCCAGATTTTCCATTCTGTGATTTGATTTTTTTCTACTTTAACTGAGACTATAGACAGTTTTGATGTTGGTAACTTCAATAAAAATTAGTCCATGTACTGGTATCAATTTATTTAAAATGCATCTGTGATAGGGAGAGACTTGGTGGTGGAACTATTTGTTGATTGAGAACAAAACAGAGCATGCTAAAGAGAGGTCTCTTTAAACAGTGTTCCAAAAAGTTTCAAGAATTATTTTGATTTCTTAGAATTGATGTTACAGATGACCTTAGTGTTTACTGTAACATGATTTCTATTTCACACATGGGGTCTTCAGTTTCCTTTTTTCTAAAATTCTTTCGGCTTCTTCTTTTCCTCCAATTATTACTATCCAATTATTAATATAGCAAAGAGCCCTTGTAAAGAAGTCTGTAAAACAGTTGGTTATATCAATTCCTAGGTGAAATTTGGCATTGCATTTATCATAGGAGTATACTAGATTTGTGTATTTTTCCCTCTGCTTTGTTTTTCTTCTGTGCATTTCTATTTGTTTGTTTAATCAGAAACAATATTTTGAATAACTAAATTTGTTTCTTTCTCCTGCTGAAAAAAGTTTTGACCTTACAATGGTAAGAATAAGAAACAATGGACATCTACTTTTTTCCTACACAGCTTTAAGACAAATAATATTTTTGTGTTTATGGCAACGGTTTACAGGCTGGTTTGGCCTGGTTCCGTTACTAACGGGTTGGGGACCCCACTGACCCATGACCTGGGGAAGGGGAATTGGGATAAGGGAGAAGATAGGGAGATGGACCTAAAAAGAAAACAGTGGCAATGATCTGAGGAGGAAAACTACTGAACTATATAAGATACAGGAATGTAAAATAACAATATAATATAATGTAATTGGAATTGAAGTTAATAAATTAAATAAATTAAATAAAGGGAGAGAGAGAGTGTCCAAAACCAAAGGTCTTAAGCAAAGGCTGAAGGTGGGACAGCTAGGGAATCTTCATTGCTGAGATGACCAGCAAAAGAAGTTGTCTTGAGTCTTGCATGCAGTTTTGTCTTTCCCTCTCGGTGTAAAATGAGAATGCAGAGTCCTCTGGGGTATGTAGTTCTCTTCTGAGAGCCAGGTACACAGAAATTCATCAGTCCACGGACTTGGAGCATTAACTGTTCAACTCCCAGTGCCTCACATGATGTTATGATCTGTAATACCGATAACAGAAATCTTTAAACCAGCTTAATAGGAAGTAATTCAGAAAATAAGAAATTAAAAACAAAAAAACAGTATCTAAATGATTGCTACAAGAGAAATTGTTAACCAGTCATCTGTAGCTGACAGACTTATGGAACCTGCTTTAGGAGTAAGAAAAGTTTTGGTTTACTTATATATATCTCATTTATCTTTTGTGAAACTACAAAATAGCTCTGAATACTCAATTAAGAAAATAAAAGTAGTAATGGAAATAATGTATTGATATTTTTATGGCACGTATTTATGGAAAACTGTAAATGTACTAACAAATGGAGAGCCAAAAAAAATATTAAGAACATCATGAAAAAAACAAAGTTTATGACTATTCCATGTCATGCAGTTAAATGCATATGTTTGTTTCTATTGAGAAAGAAAGTGATATATTTTTCCTTAACTTGCAGCCTTTCCTTTGGATAACCGTAAGATAATAAGATAGTGTACATGATTAAAGACTTGTTTGTTTCTATGTTTCTCGTTTAATTTATGTGGCCAAACACAAATATTGCTTTAGGGAAAAAATGCCTTTTCTTTCAAAGTCTTCAGTTCTTAGAGAAATCACTGTACCTTTCCTACTTAGATACAACGCAGGTTTAATAAGAGGTTAACACTTGACATCCCCTGTTTGAATCAGGGAAACAAAATCCGTTTCTGAGACACAAGAAAAAAACAAAAATCCAACCCAAACCAAAACAGGAGAATCACCCTGATCTCTTTTTCATTCTCTATTTAAGTATCACTCTGGGAAAATTGCATTCTAAACAAAACTTGATGTTTAACTCAGCTAGATCTATTTCATATGCTGCACATCTTCAACGAAAGTGTATGTCATTTAATTGACATAAGTAACAAAAACATCTATGTAAATCTAGTATTAAATTAATATACTTATCATTAAGCATTGCTAAGTTTTACTTTGCCCAGGGGGATTGTGGAGTATCCTTCTATGGAAATATTCAAGACCTGTCTGGATGCTTACCTGTGAGACATTGCAGGGAACCTACTTTAATGGGGGGGGCTGAATTTGCTGATCTCTTGAGGTCCCTTCCAACCCATGGAATTCTGTGATTCTGTGATTAATCCATTAATATTTTCACTAATTGTTATATCATCCAGGTGGATGTACTTAACAATAGTGTTCATCTGAACAGAGTGTGTTAATGGCAGTTATAATTCAGTCACGTATTCATATAGTCTACTTTTTCAGAACTTCTCTTCCCACCTTATAATTAAGAACATCTGAACTTTGACAGAAAGTGAAAACAAACAGTGCAAACCTTCAATCAGTGAGTTATTTTTAAAAGTTTTACTAAAAGTTCTGATTTCAAATTCTGTTATTTATACATTCTATGTATATATACGTATTCTATATATGTTTAATTTAAACCTACGTTTACACAACAGAAATTGTGTATGTTAGTATTAAACAAGGAAGCACATTAAGGATCTTAATAATGAATCATGACTGGCTTTATCAGAGTTGTTTATTCATGTTTGTAGGGTACCTGCTGACATATCAGATTCTGTATCACTAATTTAACAATTTTGCTTATTTCTTGCTATTTAGTTTGTTTCTTTGGGAAATTTTGTAAAAACAATCTCAGCATGATTCTTTGCATAATTCAGCTGCAAAATAATAGGTAACAACAAGAAAAATTGCCTTTCAGAAAGCTCAGTGGAGATTTTACACTTGATTTTATGAAGATTTATAATTTTAATTATAATGACAGAAGTCTAAGGCCATTTTTTAGAGTGCTGTGATTTCTCTGATGGATGTGAATAAAGTTAAGTACTAAAAAGTTGTGACCATAAAAGCCCTTCACTTGTTTAGCTTTTGGAAGTTGAAAAAAAAGAGGTAGTTTTTAAAGCAGCATTGAATTTCTAGAGTTTCAAGGTTTTAGTTGTTATATATGTTCATGCTTTGCATCTTTCCTTCTCCTATTCTTTTTAACTAAACGTTCAGAAATGTGGGCTTAGAAAGTCCTGGCAGCAGCTAATCCTCCTCTGCCACAGTCACATGCACACATAGTTGTTTTCTTTCTTTTGCTGTTTTACTGAAGAAAACATAAAAACCTACAGAAAATTATTAAAAATAAAAAGCAATATTGGTGTTAGTGATCAGAGTACTAATACGCTATTCACTTCAGAAGAAGCTGGAATAGAAGTTTAAGTTTTCTTTTCAGACCTGTGTTAAAATGTAACCATGGGACTTTCAAGACACTAGCAATAAGGTCTGTCATCAGTTCCATTTATAACCCACCTTTATCTCTCCACACTGTTTTAAAAGCTTTTTGAATCGATTTTTGTTTCTTTAGCAACAGCAAGCTTATCACTGGTTATGAATAACATATAAAAACAGAATTAAAATTTAATATAGTAGGTGATAAGTGGACATAGACATTGAAATTGAGTGAAAAAAAACTTCTTACTGAATATCAGTAGCAGCTTCTTCTTAAGCAGCTGTACAGTAAGAATTTGCTAAGGCTGGGAACAAAGTTTAAACAACAATCAAAGGTGGTTGAAGTACATCATGTATTGATATTTTATATACACATTTACAATAGACATCTGAGTCTTTTCCAGTGAAATTAAGTATAAATTTTATGTAAGGAATCTCTTTGCCCTCAAGTAGTTTATTGAAACTCTTGGGAAATATTGGTGTTTATGGCCCGTATCATACGATATTAAAAGGTCTCACATGACTAACTTTTCAAATTTGTCTAGTGTGACAGATAGGATTTATGCATCTTTTTGCTTAGCTATGAAGCACAACAAAACATATTTTCTTAGATATATCTGTGTCTGCAGAGTCCTGTGGAGTTCAGGATCCAATCATAAAACATCCAGACAGTGCTTCGGATGAAGGCATTCAATATTTTTTATTGATTTTAAACAATGTCAGAAATTTTCTAGCTACCACTAGAAAGTATTGGCTCAGTCTGTAGGATGTGGTCATTTGAAGTCTGCCCAAAGGTCTGTGTTGCAGACTATCTGAAATGGTGACAAGCCTCATTCTGGTATCACAGTAGAACATGGGAGTAGAATTAATTTGATGTTCAAAACTTTGTGATGACTTCAGTTGTTTGTGCCTTATTATAACAGGATGCAAATTGTAAGTAATGCAAAAAGAATACAAATAAAATATTTATCATTGAAAACTGTATTACATCTCTTAGTCAGAATATTGTTTTTCATGGCACTGACAGTGAATCACTTTATACAAAAGTGCTTTAATGCAGTGAGCCTGACCTGAACACAGAAGTGTGAATTACCAGCTTACAGAACTAATTAGAAAACACCTCCAAATCAAGTATTCATTTTACATTTTTTCTCTATTTAAAACTGTTTTATGGTGATTAATGTAATCATTAATATATTCTCCCCTGAGGAAATAGCTTTTTTAGAATCATAGAATCATTTGTGTTGGAAAAGACCTTTAGAATCTTCAAATTCAGCCATCTGCCTAACATTTTAAGTCCACTGCTGAGCTTTGGCTTTTATGAAATTTTTTGGAGTTTTGTTTGCCTGTTTTGTTTGTTGATTTTTTTTTTCAGATGATACTGAAAGTAAGTCATGCTTTATCAGTCCACTGCATTTTTCAGCAAACGTGAGAAAGTAGCTAATCCAGATATGGGGAGACATTAAAAAGGATTAGTCAATCGCAGAACTATGCTAGAGAAGAATTTGTTCTCCAGTGTTACTGTTCTATCTAATCAGCTCTAATTCTGACACATCTCTGAGTATACTGGAGATGCTGTAAACTTTCTGTGAATTCCACAGATGCAGTATGTGCAGAAATAATATGCTATCAGAAGAACAAGAGGTGATCAGTCAGATAGATACCGTGAGGGAGAATGTAAAAAATCCCAAAGATTTTGCTTGTAGCCATGAATATTTGAAGAGTTTTATTCAGCTACTGTTCATAAAAATGTAAAATAAGAAAAGTCTGTAAATTATTAACACTGTGAACACAAACATTTATAGAGCAGACAGGGTTAAAGGATGCACTACAATTTTGTTAAGTTCATGTTCTATATTTTTTTACTATTTCAGTTATTTTCTTTTAAAATACGAGAAAGTGTTTCCTTGAGAGGATTTTTTTTTTCAAAGTTAGAAGTTGAATTTCTTTCTGAATCTTTGGAGGAAAAATGATTAGTGTCATTCAGTGCTGGTTTATCTGAAGATACAATATACTACAAAGATACAGAGGTACAAAATGGTATAACCAATGTCCTCAGTTTCTGTGGATTACAACCAGATTATACAGAACCAAACACTGTTGTATGAGGCAATTAATAACCACTGCTGGTACCTAGATTCTGTTGTGTTCACTAAAAAAAATCTACGCATTATATCAAATAAAATCAAGATTTCATGATCCTCTCCAGATATCCTTATAACTTTAAATTCTCAAAGTACTCGGAGGACCAAATACTTTAAATCTGCTGAAAAATCTAGATATATAAATAAGAAGCACTGAAGTATTACTTGTTAGCACACTTGTACTAATTGCAAAGCCAGACAGGTATCAAATGGAACCTCTAGGGAAAATCCAGAGAACAGGGAAATCTTCATGGCAAAATAAAATCAGTTGTTTTCTATTACCATGTTTTTAAAGGTAAAATTCTGATTCATTTATCTGAAAATGTTTCCCCACGGTCTGCCTAAAATACAAACTGTTGTTACTTATTTTTTGATGTTTCTTTTTTGAATGTACATTTCAGTATAATGAATTTTCCTGTCTTGTAGCTTAAAAATGAAAGTTAAATACTTGATTTAATAATGAATATTCATTTTATAAATGTACTTCTGATGGTAGTCCAGCATTTATCACAATTAGGCACTTTGAATATCTGCTTTAACTATTTCATTCCAACTTGTAGGGGAAAAATAATATTGTAGAACTGATTAAGAAAAAACTAAAGGAACAACACCATGCTAGATTTTAGCCTACCTACCTCTGGAGAAGTTTTACCAACTTATTATTATATATTATATGTATTATATTTTCCAAACGTAAACAATGAACAATACTTTTAGTGTATCACCTCAGATGAAATCTTAATAAAAGCAAAGCAACCATAAATGAAAATCATAGATAAATCAATATTTCTTGATAAAGGTGTTAAGTTACAGTTCATTGCAGATTTTCACTTTGCATGTTTGCTATAGAATTGCTTTACTGTAATCTTTTTTACTATATTTGTTTTACTTTTTTTTTTTTTTTTTTTTTTACTATTTCTAATGTCTGATGACATTGAGAAGGACTTTTGTATAATAAATGCAATTTACACATATTTCTGACATGATAAAGCATTTATTAGTGGCACATGACTGCAATTCATTCAGGCATTTTGTCCTTTTGATAAATGCTGACTGAATAGCATTTGTATTGGTCTCTGTGCTTACACAGCAGTATTGGAGGATAATGCAAGCTTTTGAGTCAAACTGTCTTAACATAAAATACAACACGGATCAAAATATATTGTGACTGAGAATACTTTCTAAAGGATTTTGAGATATCTTTGTCCTTTAAACTGATTTGTTTCCCTATGAAATCAATTACTTGTGCCAATTGTTTTTTAAGATTTCTCTTATTCCCATTCCTCCCTCAAAGAGAAATTTGACCACAACTTTTTCACCTTAACCTGTAGAGTGCTTCTGTTATTCAGAGCTATCACTTCCTGAAGAATGGAACCTTTAATTCTGCAGGAGCTTTAATTACATGAGGAATAAATCCTTTCAGGGGGTTGGTTCATTTGTGACTAGCGGCTAACACACCTTTATGAAGAAACCGAATGGGAGTATATAGTAATGCACTTTTAATTGCTTTTAATCCTCTAAATAAAATGAGGTTTAACTCCACAGTCTTTGGATTATAATGATAAACTTGGTTGTACATCAAAGTTAACTTCAAAGACAGGAGTTCTTTACAGACTAATCCTACTCTGTTCTTAAAGCAATGGGGAAGAAATTTATATTTGCTCTTTTTGATCAGAAGCAAGAAACTTCAGACTTTTTCAATTAAATGCTTTAAGGTGGTATGAAATCTACACTGTGTTTGGATCTGCTAGGCAATCAATGTTTACAGTAAAATGTTCATTTGTGTATAAAATGCTGCTTAATAGGGTATTTCTCTTCAGAAAGGGAGTATTTTTATAATTCTGACAATTGTCTGTGTTTACAAATCAGGCAAATTGATGCCACATATATCTGATGAGGTTCATACTTTCTATTACAGTAAGTGGGGAAAGTGTTCTAACTGGATTTTTTTATTATTTTTTTAATGCCTTTTGAAAGAGGAAACAGTAGTTACATCTGATGTCAAATTTTGACCTTGTTTTTACATTATTTACAGTTGTCATTTATGAATTTTTGTTATCGGTATTCCAAAATTATGCTGATAGATGAACATTTGTTTGGAATTTGGAAATGTACCTGACTTGAACTCCTTTTTAAGAAATTAACCTTACAAAAATAGCTTTTTCCATGTGTATTTAACCACAAAGGCATTTCCAGAAGAAATTAGTCATTTCCTAATAGAACTTGAAAATATGACTGCGTAATGGTGATATTGCCAAAGTAATTGTCAAGAATCTTTCAGACCTTCTCCTGAGCATCCAGAACTGTAGTGAAAGGCCAGATTGCATGAAAGAGTAAAAAAGATTGTTGCTTACCAGAATTAAATCTCAAGTGTATTGGTTAATTCTGCCTCAGATGTGAGATACAAAACAGGAAATACTGAACACAAATGGGTCTATTCCTTTTTTAAAAATGATGACACACAGCAGGATGTGATTTTTGATTACTAAACAAGAACCTACAATGCATGAAAAGCTGAGTCGCAGGCTGAAGCTTAATGTTTTCAGACAGCCTTGCTGACAGCTTCATGTGAAATATTGTGGGAGACATAATAGGGCTTTTGTTGTTGTTTATTTGTTTAGAAGTGAGTTGGGAAAGATATACCTTGCATTTTATTTTATTTTTCTCCACAGGACTTGAAAACTGAGGGACATCTGTTTCAAATATTGAATAGGGGACTGGGGATTTCAACCACCCAGATATCTGGTACTGGCATATTATCTTTGGAATCTATGCTGTTTACTCACAAGCCCTTCATCATAGAAATCATTAGTACTGACATGATGCCAAACACTAGAAATGTACTGCAGACCTTACCAGTTAGTACTGTCTAAATGCCCAGAGGGCATAATGTCCACAAGACATTGGGCACTCTTGTTCTTCCAGTGGGTCCACTAGGACCGTATCGGCTCAGACTTGATTGTTCCTGAATTGCTTTAACATCATGGATTGACCTTCAGCCTGGCTTATTACCTTGCTTTTCCTGGTGCTCACTAGGCTGCTGATAGAACCTGTTGGCATCACTACTCTTCTCAGCCTGCCCTGCTTTTGGTGCAGGCATTGCCTGGCTTGTGAACCACATGAAGCTGCTGGCTCACCTTCCTGTGAACAACAGCCTAGCTCTTGCTCATCTACTCACAAATGCTAAGTGTCTTTTCTGGCACTGGACTGAGAGTTTTCCTTTGTAGTAGCGACTTCAGCGCTGTTCCAGAGTAGCTGCTGGGTAGAGTTGGTTGAGTGAAGTCATTTAACGTTAATTACTTTTTATTTCCTAATGGGATTTGGCAAGCAACACGTGGAGTGGGAAGGGTTGCAGTATTTTATTCTGAAACACGGAGTCAGCTTAGAAATAGATCACAATAGCTGACTACCCAAAATTACAAGTGTGCATTCAACACATCACTTTATCTCTGTTGATTCTATAGACAATATTTATCCTATTGAGGAAATACAGGATTACTGTATTTTTTTAGTATGTGTTAAGCAGGAGAAGAGCAATGTACTTCTTTCTTATTTAGATAATGAACAAGGAACCTGAGGCCCATAAAGGATGTCTGCAGTACAGTAACAATGGTAATCTTGACCAAAGTAGCTACCATTATTGTGTGCTACTTCAATACAATGAATAAAAACCTCATCTTGTGTAATGGAACAAACAGATTCTAAATTTGATGTCATTAGAGTAAGACGCTGTTGATATCACTGGAGTCCTCCATTCTGAAGGATCAACAGAGGTCTAGAAACTTTTGTAGCAAGCAGTGTATCCAATGACAAACTATCATCTCAGTGATAGAATTTAAGGAGGATGTGATACTATTGTTTCTTGTCAGAAAAATTCTGGATTTCAAATTCTAAAATTGTTCTAAGGAAGTTTTGGATTAATCTAGATGTTTTGTCCTCTCAATGGAATAAGTGAAATAAGACTGTGTACTTTCTTGATACTGATTTTGATGTAATTATCAAATTTTATTGGTATAATAACCAATGAAATTCATCTTAAAGGTCAACTTCAGTTATTTCTTTATGAGCTGCTCTTGCTTACAGACAGATTTTTTGTTTAGACACGTAATAGCACTTGGTTTCATGGCTACTAACATATACTGAAGGAATAGTAGTAGTAGTGGATTTTCTTATACACAGAGAAGAACTCTACTAGGGTGAACATTTTTCAAATGGAACAGTTTCTTGATTTCTCCTGAAATCTAGACCATCTTCATAGTCCTTGATACCTAAATATTTGATAACGTGGCATTAGAAAGAAGAAAATCACAACTGCTGCCACAGCAATGGCAACGATCTGAGGAGGAAAACTAATTTACTAAATAAGATATTGGAGTGAAAATGATGCAGTGTAATACCCTCTAATTGGAATTGAAGCTAGTAAATCAAATAAAGCAAGCAAGAGAGATAGTTTCAGAAATTGAAGGCCTTACACTAAAGCTGAAGAAGAGATGGCTAGAGAACCTCCACTGCTGAGATGAGCAGCAAAAGAGGAAGTCTCGGGATTTGTGTGCAGTTTTGTCTTTCCCTCTGTGTGGAGAATGAGAGTGCAAAGTCCTCTGGGGTATGTAGTTCTCTTCTAAGAGCCAGGTACCTGGAAATTCAGCAGTCCACAGACTTGGAGCATTAACTTTTTAACTCCCAGTGCCTCACATGAAGTTATGATGTAGAATACCAATAATAAAAAAAAATCATAAAACCATGACAAAACATTCTTTCATCATGAATTTATTCTGACATGAAACCTGGTATGCAAATCTCTGATATCATTAATATTGGGTCAGTATACATTTTACGAAGATATTGCAATTTTTACAAAGATATTGCATTTTTACATTGAAAGAAAACAATGGGACTAGGAGCTATACTTCAGTCAGAAACTTAAAACCCATTTGCAAAGTATGGCATTAATATTCTACATTCATTCTTGGTCCTTTTAATTTTTCTAAAGAGCAGATGTTATGACTCACCTTTCTCATTGCATCTGCTTTCTTCCCTCTGATTATCATTGGGTTTTGTTTGTTTGTTTGTTTGTTTTGGTGCCATTTAACAAAAAAAAAAAGTACTTTTGCTTCTCTGGGAAATAACATACTTGCTAATTCAGACACAGATTAGCGGAACAATCAATTTTACCATGAAATGTGCATGAAAAAGAAAATAAATTGTTATGGAAAAACATAGGAAAGAAAAAACACGCACACAAAAAAAAAAACCCAAAACAGTAGAATTGCAGTAATTATGATTAAAATTATAGAATCTCCAAGGGTGGAGTGACTCTACAATCATCCGGAAACAAATACGTTAGTGCTGGTCTTGATCATTTTTCTTAAAAATACAGTGAGCAGAGTGACTGAATATTCTTTCCAGTTTAAATATTTTTAATTGCATCTCCTCCAGTACTACTTGTCCTGAAGGCAAAGTAGTTTTTCTTAAGGTCTAGATCTGAGTACCTCAGTAAATGTAGTACTGTTTGTCTTTTCCTTCCTCTGGGAGTCGGCTCAGATATGGACCTACGTTCAGATGTTTTCTGTTCTTGTGAATTTTAAAGCATACATTCTAAATAGCAGAGACTTGTACTAGTTAATAGTTAACCATGCCCCTTAAGTCCATGGGAAGCACTGGCTAGCTCACTTACTAGAGACCTGCTATGCCCAAGAGACATGATACTGCTTGCTTGCTTCAAATTTAAGTGTTACTGTTTCTGTCTGTCTCAAACGTTGGAGAATAGGTTTGTACAGACTCAAGGCTTATTGATGCCAGGGATTTATTTACAATTTACAATTGCTTTAAGGGAAAATTACCTGGTGAGAGCAAGTACTGTTTTAACTTGCTACTGTACATGTGTTTCAAGGATTCTACAGTTCCTCCATTGTATTGTGGTTTTGTGTTTGTTAGGGTTTTGGTTTTTTTCTTCTTCATTTTAAAGATCACTTAAAGTTATTCTGAGGTATAGATTTAACGGCACATATATGATTGTCATGCTTGAAAACATGTAGATTGGCAAATTTCGAAAGAAATTTGTTTTAACACAATCCTATTGTTTAAATAAGCAGATATAGATGTTCTTACTAATAATTTTTTATTTTTGATTATTAATTTTTAAACTCATTATGACCAGTGCTAAGCTCTCAATTCTCATAGCTCTTCGTGTTTGTTCAAAGTCTGTCACTTATAATCTCTTATGAAGGGTGACTCTAATTCAGAATGTGCTTTTGAATTATAACCTAAAGAAGAAATAAAACCCCTCGATCCATTGCTCCTTCTTTGAAAGGAAGTGTAGAAGTTGATCTGTCCTTTCTGCCCTCTAGATAGTTCTCTGATACTCTTGGAAAGTACTGATTGTAAAATTCCTAAAACTCCTGTGAACTGTGAAACCATGTTTGCAGCTGATACACTTGAGAGCTGCTTAAGAAAGAAGGAAATAGCGTTATTGTAACTGTGCATTGGCATGTTTGCACAGGGCAGAACATTCTAGAAAGGTTACTGGCTTATGGCCACTGCAGTCTCTAGTAGTATCTCGTCTGCTGACCCAAAGACTAGCATATCAGGCACAAAGGGAAGGTTTCGGTTAAAAGAAAGAAGATTGGAAGTACAAGAATGGTGAAAAAGATTATACAAATGATTTTTTATGTAAATATAAATATGTCATATGTGTATGTACACATTTATTAAATTTCCTTAAAGACTATATTTGTGTACATTTTAGATAAATCTGTGTGAAAAGTTATCTTCTGTAGGTTTCAGAAGGGAGAAATTTCCTATTAAAAAAAATCTGTGACTTAGGTCTTTTTCAGATGGGTTGTGCAGGAGTCATTGAAATGTAGTAGTTCTGGTGATTGATAGATAAATAGGACTTTTACATTTATTGAGAACAGATAGAAGAAAAAATATCAAAAATAATAAAACATTGGAATGATATAAAAAATATAATTTTTTCTCTCTAAGATGAAAATCTGATTTATAGCAGGAAAAAATAGAATTAAAAACAGTTTTGGAAGGCAAGTTTTATAAAAATGCCTTACACAATTCAGTTTAACATAGAGTTAAATTCTGAATGAGAAGGGCAAAATATTTAATTGTGAAAATGTCAAAGAGAAATGTTTTAAAGTCTAAAAATGCTCCTTATTGTTTTACAAAAGTTTAGTTAAACTTGTCTTGTATTTCTTTACCCTGAAATTACATTTTAGGTATCACACCACTTTCATGGAAAAGAAATCAGAGCAGTTAGTTATAATGTATTTAGAAATATCAGTGTTATTGAAAAATATATCATTGAAGCAGACATACTTCAAAACGTTTCATGGAAATTTAAATCTATAGTAAGCATCAGTGTAGCAGAACTTTCAGATGTCTGTATACCTAAAAGAACTGCTCTTTGTACTATTTAAAATGGGATAGAAAAGCACGGGAACATAATGAAAATCCCTTACATACTTTTCTTGGGCCTCAGCTAATTAAAACAAATAGGATAGTCTTTCAGCACTCTAAATCTTGTTTTGATTTACACGTGGCTTATCAGATATCCTTGTGTGTGTCTTAAAATATCTACCTTTGCCATGTTGTTAGATGTTTAATGGGCAGAATTTAGATGAAGAAATTTATATGTAGTGCCCACAAATATCTGTGCTTCCTTGTTTCTTCAGGACACAAAGAGAGATAAGAATAAATGTAGAATATATTCTTGAAGTTTCTGTAATTTCTCTAGTGGTGTACTCCTCACCCTCAAGTTATTTTACTGCTTCTGTTTGCCTGCACTTACACTTGGGAAACAATTGAAAGATGTTTTGCATTGGAGCATATTGCTGTGTTTCATATGCAATATTGGGCAGATTAAGTTTATGGTATGTTTGAATATTTCTAATTGTGTAGCTGGCCAGATATAGATATATGGGCTTTGTTGCTACTTTCAAGAAAATAAATAACAAATAATGAATTGGGAAGTTAGCAGTATCCTTTATGTTCTATATTCTTTGGACTGCTGCAGCCATTAGCAGCAATTTTGTTTATTCAGAATACTATACATTATAGTTTTGCCATTTCTGTTCCCAGAAACTTCTTCCATGAACTTTCAGTATCTACTTACAAGCTTGGGGTAAACACAATAAAGAAAGTTACAAGGTTAATCATTGTCTTGAACTGACAAACTTGTGAAGCACTGCCAAAGCTGTGTTTGGAGACATGACATTAAAAATAATAATAAATCAGTCAGTATAGTCCTGATTGAGTTATAGATTGAATTAAATACGGACCACAGTTTTACCTCTACTTTGATCCAACGGTAGGGGTAAAACTGTTGTCTGTATAATAATAATCACATGAAACAATCTAAGAAAGCATAATATAAAGATATCAGGATGAAGTCAATTACAATAAATACATTCAAATCTCCTTTAAAGCAGTGCAAGCGTTGAATCTATATTTTTTTCACTTTAAGATCCTTGAGGGTTTTTTTTTTTGTTTTTTTTGGAAGAGAGATCAGCTCAAAATTTATTTCCCCTACATATATCCAAGCTTATTCTTTTCTTTGTCCTGAATTGAAAAGACAAACATCTTATTCCACTGCTTATCTAGAAGAATTTTTGCAAACCTCAAATGTAAATATTTGTCCTTTGAAAAGATCAGAAATAAAGCTGATACAGTGCTAAATATTTTTCTTGGTCAGATGACCTAGCAGCTGTAATAAAATAAGCCAAATGGGAGAGCTACATTTAATTCTGGACTTTACAACAGAGGGCTGCTGTTGGCAAGATCGTTACTTCTTTATTTTATGGGTCATTGACCAGTTACTGTTTTCGCTAATACCAGCTGGCTTTATAAACTGCATGCTGCCTCATCCAATGAAGATCCCACTGTCTGCAGCCATGACAGTAATGTTGACCATTACAGAGTTTTAGTGGAAAAAAGCAGAACAGCTTGGGAAAAGTAGGGAAAGAACAATTGTATCAAGACAAACAAGAGGACATCAATTTGTATAAACTGACAATTTGACCTCTTCCTCATTCACATCAAAAAATTAAAAATAAATAGTGAAATTAATCATGAAAGTTGCAAAGTTCTAAGCAGAAATTGCACATACTCATCTATTTTGTGTAGCATGGATAAGGATGGAGAATAGTTAAGAAGCTTGAGAGCAGCCTTCTTCTGCAAGTCTTACTGAACTTGCTCAGGTGACTTCTCACTGCAACACGTTCTACAAAGTAGATATGAAGATAGGTGGTGATCTAAGCCCAGATGCATTTTCTAGAAAGGCTATTTCTTCTGTGTTCAGAGAAGAAGTTTGAGGAGTTGTGCTTTGCCTGATGATTTGTAAAGGTGATCATCTCCTAGGAGAATCCCAGTACTGGCTGAGAGCATGATACCATTAGAAACCGAAGGCCATTCTGAGCCAGTGGAAAATGACCATTTCAGATTTGATGGAGAATATTGATATTTTTATTATATATTTCTTTTATGAATTATGTGATATTTTCATTATGTGATTCTGATTTCTTTCTAAAGATGATACTGTAAAAACTGGGTCTTTTAATGAAAAAGAAAGTCTGATTTTAGTTATGTTTTTGCTAATAAAATAAATAAAATAACACTAATAAATAAAATAACGAATAAAATAGCACAACCTCCTTGTTTTAGATTTTTTGAGTCATGAATAGGGTACTCACTGCACAATGTTGATGTATTTAAATATGTGATTGGCAGGTTGCTGAGTGGCTACATAAAAATGTAGGTTTCAATGAATTATAATTAGAAGTCATCCTTTATCAGATATATAACAGAACGTATCATAAATTCTTTGTTTTCTGCTGTATTTGAAATATGCATTAAAAATTAGCCATATATCAAGCCAAGGCTGTATTCCTTTCTACTATCATATTTTTGGGATGCCTAAAGAGACTAATGAGACATTAGCTCATGTAAATACATGTTTTTGATAATCGAAATTCATGCATCTTTCTCTCAGGGCAAGAAAAAAACATAATATTTGCAAGTATTTTACACAGTTTTTTCTCTTCTGAAGAAGTCTTGAAAGGGCCTGGGCTAGATGACCTCCAAGAGGCTCCTTGCAACTTCAACTCTCCTCTGAATCTTTTGACAGGGAATCCTTGAGCCGTTCTGTGGTTATTATCGCTGAAATGCATGCTCCATTTGTCAAATGTACAAAATACTTTTTCATCATTAACATATTGTTGCATTATTTATGGTATCATACTCAGTGTTTTAGAGTTCAATTTTGTTTAATTGGTCATCACCAATTTTACATATGTAACCACATTTTTAATGTGAAGAAGTGTTCTTTTTCATGGTCCAGACTGCTTCAACTTTCTTGATTATTACAGCTCAGTAGGGTTTTTATGAGAATAAAACTATAAAATTTTATCTATCAACACTTTAATTAACTATTTTTACTATGAGCCATAATTTTCTGTTTATAACTTACAGTATTTTATGCATAGTAGTTTCATTTTTATTAATATACATAATCTTAATGGTTTTGTTAAAATTAGAATCTTAAGAAGTTACTTCCTAAAAGTTGTCTATTTTTGGGTCAAAGTTGAAAGTGAAAGGTTAAAATTATTTTGATTTGGAATGTGAAAATGAAAACAAAATCATACACATGGTGATCTGTCATTAGGACAATAGAGGTGTATTCAAGTAATTATAATAATTACTTGAGTCCCCCCTGTTGTTTTCCAGGTCTTTCCTTAAAATCATATTTTTATTATTTACTGTCTGTAGCATGTATCAGTTAACACATCCCAGATTTCTTTAACATGAGTTAAAATTTGCTTTCATAAAACTTTGTCACAAGGCTTTTGGAAAAAAAAAATTGTTGTTCTGTTACATTACACCATTTTCTCATTCAGTAATAATTATGTAAAATATTTCAAGCATAAACAGATAAATATCCCAGTACTTATGAGCAATGTATTTAAAGCATATAATACCTTTTCTGTATTAGATACATTCACAAATAATTACTTACACTCTTATGTCTTCAAAAGCCATCTTCAATGGCTTGTTTAAATTTTGAACAAGTGGCATGTTTATTACTATAAGTTGTTTAGCTAAGGTGTTTGCCAAGAGCAGCATTTGTTTCATGTAGTTTTAGAGATATAAAACTTATGTAAGTAATTTGAATTATCTCATATTCAGTGAAGAATATTTTCAATCTTATAAATATTATCCTAGATATGGGTTCATTTCTATAGTTCCACTTTTCCACTTCTTATGGAGAAACATTGGCTATCTTAGATTTTATCCCCTTTTTAGTTGTTCATTGTACAAAATGTGTCCTTAAGTCAAGTCTCCAAAAAGCAGTATGCTTTTAAATTTAATGTATTTATGTTTAGAGAATTATGTGGACAGCCTTGTTTAAGGTATAGAAAACAGTAAATAATAATAAACAGTAAATTGGTGACTGCATGATTCATGAGACATTAAATTACTGTAAAAAATTGAGCCTATTACCTAATTTTGGAAAATGTTTTGACTTCATATGTGGGAAAATATGTCAGCATTGTTGCAGTTTTGGTGATTACTATAAAAATGCTTAAAATCTCCAAGAAAGTGAGCGAAAATCTGTATTTACATATCTGAGCTTTTAGACTTGAAATGCTTGCTTTATGGATTAATGTGATCCTATTCTACTAAGACTTATTGCCAAATTTTCCTGAAATTAAATACTGTGACTCTCCTCATTCATACAGACCCTGAGTCTCTTGTGAATAGGCCCTAAAAAGGTAATATTCTCAATATTAAAAATTAATATTTTTTAATAATGACTCCAGATAAAGGCAATCAAAAGGTGAGAGTTAAGAGCAAAAGAGTTCCACTTTGATATGTTGTACTCATTAATAATTCAAATCTTTATTGATAGATGGTTTTTCCTAATTTAATCTACTTTATTCTGTACAGAGGTTTGTGGTCTAGTAACAACATGTTATAAATGTTTCATCTAATCTTAGCAGAAGGAATATTTTTCATTACTTTGAAAAAGATGCGTTGTGGAAAGCACTACTTCTTGAATGTTAGTGCTTTGTTAATATTAAAGCATGATGTTTTGAAAGATTTTTATAAACTTTAGCTACCTGGACCTGTAATTCCAATGACATTCTGTCAAAGGTTCCCTTGCAGACACAAACTTTTCTTTGTGCAGTGAAACAGAATTCAAGAAAATAATTTTTAAATGTCCATTCCTACATTAGGAAATATGTAGGCCACTCCAAAATTAATGCCTCCTAAGTTCAAGGAAACTGCAACAGATGAAAAGAGTGCAGTAACAGTGTTTGATAAAGCAGATTCTCAGCTACAAAACAATATTTTTCAACAGTCACTACCATTAGCTGTGGATTTTTGCCAGCAAATCTGCAGCAGCAGGGGTGACCAAGTTTCACATCTGATGGTGTGGCTACTAGGAAAATACTGGCCATGCAGTCCATCTTTCATTGGTCCAAACAGATGGAAATAAGAAGGTGCTAAATCTGAGCTATTTGGTGTTTGTGGTAGAACAATCTAGACAAGATTAACAATGTTCTTCATGGTCTTCAAACTGATATCAGGCGTGGTATTATCATGTTGCATGAGAAAGATTGTCTTCTTCTCTGGCCTAACTCTGGAAGTTTGAGCCCTCAGCTTGGTAATATACTGTTCATGTTCAACCCACTAATGACTGCCTCTTGAACTTTTTCTTTGATGAGGAGTTGTGGGATGTTATCACTCCATGGACAGCTGTTTTCACTTCAGTTTGTACTGGCTGTACCATGTCTTGTCACTGGTAATAATGTGATCAAGGAAACTTCTACCTTTAGCCTCATACTGGTTCCGTAGGTCTTGACTGATTTGCATGCAATTCTCTTTTTGCTCCTGTGTGAGCATGGGGCACACACTTTGTAATATTCCAACATTGTCACCATCATTTCCAGTACACTGAAGTTAGTATTCAGATCTGTACTTAGTTTACTGTCATAATCTGCCAATTCACAAGCTGATCAGGATACTGCATGGCTGTCTGGAATGTGGCTTGTCTTCCACATCTTCTTTTGCCACTGCTGAAATGTACCACCCTCTGCTTCACTATGCTCACATCCACTGTTCTGTCTCCACAAACATTCAGCAAGCATTGATGAATGTCAATGGGTGCAATTTTTTCCACTTGGAGAAATTCAGCGATGAACCTTTGCTTCATCCACACTTCTATGTCAGGTGCCATTTTGTCAGATTACCCCTCTGCTGCTGTCTGTCACACAGCAACAAAATGTAATGGGATATTGGTAGGAAGATTCAACCTCTACTGCCATACCACAGACATTCATGTCTTGCATTGTGAGCAAAAATAATAAAATAAGAGGTATTACTTTAGGAGCATCCCTCCTAGAATGACAGGAAAAGAATGTTCTGTGTGGAAAAGCAGTAGGCATAGAGGCTGATGTTCTTCTGTATACTTTTTTTTTTTTTTTTTCTGTGGAGATTTTCTTGGGGCTACCTGTATTTTGACCCTGTAAACTGAGCTGCAGTTAATTTAAACTATGTCAGTATGCTCTTGGATCATATCGTTCATTTTAATTGGATTCAAAAATAGTCCAATTTATTTGCTTCTGCTTCTGTTTTGGTAGTTCTCCCAAAGATAGCAAAATACATTATTGGGGGATGACAAGAAGATGAATTTCTATAGCTCATATCATACCAAAATACTGTATAGAGCATGAACCTATACAAAAGTGTATAAAATTTGGTATATTATCCATTATGAAGATGTTGGTATTGAGTAATACACTGTTTTATTTAAATGACACTTAGCTAAATGTGCATTGTTCTTGCATTTTAACAGTATGTTTTGGTGAAACAAAAAGAAACTAAAGAAGAGTCTGATAAACATTAGAAAATCTGAAGTAGAATAATGATATGTAATGGTCTTTGCATTGGTCATTAAAAAAAAAAAATCCTAGATTCACGGAAGTTGTTCTTAATATTCACGAAAGATTTAGGACAAACCCTTTTTAAGAAAATAGAAGGAATTAAGTTAAAAATTGTATTGTAGAATTGTAGAATGGTTTGGGTTGGAAGAGGCTTTTAAAATCATTTAGTTCCAAGCCCCCTGCTATAGACAGGGACACCATCCACTAAATCAGGTTGCTCAAAGCCTCATCCAGCCTGGCCTTGAATGCCTCCGGGGTGGGGGCATTCACAACTTCTCTGGGTAACCTGTTGCAGTGTCTTATTTTACATTCTGATTGTTCTTGGGAAGACAGAGTACTTCTTCCACTTTCTTGAAGACAAAAAAAAACAAACTAGAGCACTTCAGAGTTATAGATGCTTGGTTCTTATGATTCTCAAACAATGGGTTACTTGTATGATATCTTGACAGTAAATATATTTTCATAAGTGGGCAAAATAGCATAATGGAATTATTTTGACCCTCTGTCACAAATTCTTGTTTATTCTTTTGGGGTTTTGTTTTGTTTTGTTTTTTAATGCTTGTCTTTCAACAGCTACCAAGAAGAGCTCTTCTGAAATGCTCAGAGTATTGTCTTTGTTTAAAAGGCTTGTAAATGTTGTTTAATCTTTGTAAGTGAACTTCAGGCTTATATTTTGATATAAGGATTCTATCAGTAAGGAGTATCGTATCTTAGAGAAAGGGATACTTTTCACATTATTGGTGTTTTTTTTTTGTTAATCTTTATGGAAGCAGTAAGTGTGTCTTTTGTTTGCTTACCAGTAAAAAAGATGAAAATTATTAGGAATCTACTTCAGATTCCTAATACACAAGCACAGACAGATTGCAGAGAAATCATTTTTTCTGATTCAGAATTTGGATGATGGGTTAGTGATGATATTTGAGAAAAATCATTGAATTTAAAAGGAAAAATAGGTGTTTGAATAAAGATACCCATAATGTAGAATGCATCATGAAATATTTTCCTTGAATATCAAATTTTAACACGTTGCCTTGGGCTCAGGGAAATAGATATTGGTCAATTTGTATTTCATTTTTATACAAAGCAAACAAATTATGCTTCTGATTCATGACCAGGAGCTCACAAGTTATTGAAACTCACATTAATAAAAATGTTACCAATATAATAATGATGTAGAGTGCTGCTGTTGTTTGTAGAGTTCTTTGATAACTGAGCCAATCTCCCATCATGATAGATGATGCTAGCTAGAGAGTTTCTAGTACCAGAATACTTCCGATTTTATTCAACTCCTGACTGAAATTGCAATTACAATTACCTTTTACTAAGTTTATAAGAAAAAAGTCGGTTATTCATGTGAGTGTTTCTCCTCATCTCTCCTCCTGTTGTAGTACTTGTCTCAGGTGTTTCAGTCTTGTCACAAAAAAATAATGCCTGTTTAATTTTATTTCCTGTCAATTATATATTAACCACAGTGATAGAAAGTTAGAACAGTAGAAATATGTGATTTGAGTGGAAGAAAGAGTTGTGTGGGTTGAATCTATTCATGCAGAATAGTAATTGTTCATTAATATTTTGTTTTTGTCTTTCAACAAATTTCCAGCAATTAAGAATGAATGGAAAGAAGAAGATAATTACTTGTTTTGTCAAAACTCAAGGGCTTAAAAAAGCTTTGAACTTATGTGATGAGTTGATGTAACTCTTCTGCCATTATTTTTTTTGCCTTATGCATATCTCAGAGTTGCTGTGTTAGTCTTGACATTGATTGACTCTAAGCTAACAGGAATTATAACATTATTTAGGTATGACTCAATGCTGGTGCTTTCTGTTGTTTGGCACAAGCTCAAATGCAAATATGTATTTATATATATAATTCTATTTAAAAATAAAAACAATTTTTACTGCGAGAGTGGAAAGACACTGGCAGAACAGAGTGCCTGGGGAAACTGGAATCTTCATTCTCAGAGGTATGCAAAACCTGACCTGCCATGGTCCTGTGCAGAGTGTTGCGGGTGACTCTGCTTTAAGCAAGAAGGTCGAACTTGGTAATCTCTAATAGTGCCTTCCAATTTAATCTGTTCTGTGCTTCTGTGAAAAATCTGAGCCAGACAGCTCCTTGGCCAACTTTAATCAAAGCCTAAGGTATCACATATTCTTTAAAGTGAAGTCACCTGATTTGAATTAAAAAACAAACAAACAAAACAAACAAACAAACAAACAAACAAAAACAACCAAGAACTTTAATTGATGATTTTGCAGGGATTTGGTTAATACCCAAGCAAATGCTAAGTGAACTAGGTGAACTATTCAAAATAATAAAGCTTGATTTAGCTTAGTATTCAGTGTGGATAATTTTTTATGTTTTTCAATTTATTAAGTTGATTCATGGATCATATTTTATAATTGTGGCATGGTTTTATGATTTTTGTTATTGATATTCCACATCATAACATCATGTAGTGCAGCGGGATTTAGAGTTAATGCTCCAGCTCCATGGATCATCAATAACTCCAGGTACATCTGTCTCAGAAGAGAAGAACTACGTACCCCGGAGGGGTACAGGAATGTTTAAAAAGTTTTCAAAATCCTGTAGCTGTTAAGGTAAAGGTGTTGTAAAAGTAGGGAGGCCTGATAGAAACTTGCAATTTTTTTTTATCTAAGTGCTAAGCAATGGTGAAAGAAAATTGCCAGCATTTGTTACAGTTGTTACATCTTGTTACACTTCGGTGTTCTGCTTTGTACCCAGAATCAATTGTGGGGCAGCGGCAGAGAAAGGGTTGATGGTGAAAAAAGCTCCTGGTAGGTAACCATAAAAGGGACACTTCCATCCGGTCATTATTATTTGGATGAACCAGAGTTAAAGTATCACAACTATGCCTCATTTGAATATATGGATATATTATACTTTTCAGGTATTCTATCCACTGTCTGTCCCTGATGCCTATCTGTGAAAGTAGGGTTCTTTATGAATTCAAAGTTTAGTATCATTTTACTTATTAACAGATTTACTCAATGCAGACTATGATAGGCACTGTATCTCAGAAAATAAAAGAGTTAATATTGCATCACTGCAGTGATTTTTATACTGCTGGCAAGGAGAGAAGAAAATATCTGGCTCATGAAGTATGGTTGAAAAAAGGAAGAAACAGTGATTCACCTTTGCGATGTAGTGCAAGGGTGCATCTTTCCTGTGTGATCTGATCATCTCTATGACGAGATGTAATTCGGAATAATTCTAAACTTTCAGGGGATAAAATTAGCAGATCTCTTGTATTCCTACTATATGATGTTTGCTGTGAATCCAGTAATGACTGTCTTTACTAAAGATTGCAGAGGAGCTTGCAAAGGCTAAGGATTGCTGTTTTGCTGGGAAAGACAGGCTTATTTGGGTAAAAGCATTTCTACCACACTGATTCACAGTGCTGGCAGATGGAGTTATGTTAATGTTGTGCTCTGAAAATAGATAAAGCTAAACATAACCCACATAACCCTCTCCTCTCCTCACATGGGTTTGTGCCTTATTTTGTCAGCACTTGGAAATTTCCTGTGGCAGTTTTCTTGTGGAATGTTACTGACATAATTTTATCAATGGAAAAACAAAATTAAGAGCGTCATCTGTTACTCGTGGTTAAAGTGTGGTTTATATTTTTGCAATTATGATGGATCTCCGGAAACAAACAAACAAACAAAACCAACAGCATTTTACTGTTAATTTCTTAGAAATATTAGTTCTGATATCCATCTCCCATCTCATTAGTTAATCTAATTAGTATACAGTTTTCTCAAAAGTTTTATGGACTAAGATCTAAATGATATAGAGATTAGAACTGTAATATTTGTACTGGCAGTAGAATTAAAATAACAATATGCACGTCATTCGTCAAGTAAGAAAGGGAACATAAATGTTTAACTCTCTGACAATTTCTTTTAATTCCCATTTTATGTTACATCTTTGTTTGTTGTAATAACTACAAATGATGCAGAATGTTTATGGCTCCGTGTGTCTTAGATGCAAGGTGACACAGGAAGGAGGTTATATTTGGAAAAAAGGGTTTTTACCTCCTCCATTCAGGTGTGTGGTAAATGTGAACAATAGGCTTTGGATCCCACCTTTTAATTCTTGAAAGTCTCCAGAGTCCCCAAGTGTCATACTCTCCAGTTATCAACAGTTAAAGGGGAAGATGTGTTTTTCCTAGGAGTTACCTGAATAAGGGGCAGAATCTTCATATTTTAAGGATAGATTCCATTGAGTTTAGCTCTGTGTTACAATGCATTGTTTTTACTGCTTCACTGGAATCTGTACCAAAAAGTCCTTAGCATCTTTGAGATAGTGATTGCTAATTGTTTCCTCTGGTTCAGTGGGAGCCTGAGAGTTACCAGTTTACCATATGGCTATGGATACATAGATCTGTAGGGCCTTCCAAATAGATCATTTATTGTTTTCTCAGAGAAATTTGCTAACAGACAAACAAAACATACTGTGCAAAGTTATGGGAGCTGCCTCCTTAATTTGCGAGTTTTCTAATCTTTTCACAGTATCTCTAACAGTTAATTTATTATCTGAGATATACTGTGATGTTCAGAAGTAACCAATGGGATAAGGTTTAAGTCAATCCAAATTGTATCACAGAATCACAGAATTGTAGGGGTTGGAAGGGACTTCTAGAGACCAGTGAGTCCAACACCCCTGCCAAAGCAGCTCCCTAGACCAGGTTGCACAGGTAGGCGTCGAGGAGGATCTTGAACATCTCCATAGAAGGAGACTCCACCACCTCTCTAGGCAACCTGTGTTAGTGGTCTGTCACTCTTACTGAGAAGAACTTTTTATGCACATTTATGATGTGCATAGATAGCACATTTAGATACATATGTGACATGTATGCACACATACATGCGCATACACATAATACAGATATGCACACATATGATAGCACATTTAGAATGAGCATATGGGTATTCCTTACATACCCAGCTATTTTAAGTGAAAGCAGATTTCTTCCACCAGGCATATGTATTTACCAATAAATACTATTATATTAATACAAATGTAGTATGCATACCCATACATATCACCCATAGAGCCTGAATCCCCAACTTCACAGAAGATAGAAGAGCCAGTGTGCTCATTAGAGAGACTGCCAAGAAGGGGAAGACTGTAGACTTGTGACTTCTTGTAACACGAAGCAGATAACTATTAATTTCATTTGGGGTAAATGGGGTGAAAGTTTTGCCTGATAAAGAGTGAGAAACCCTCTTGAGAGGGGTCCTCATTTGCTGATCTGACATGATATTTAGGGAGGTTTGCAGTTTGCTAGCTACTTAAATGCAGGATGTCTCGAAGAGCCTCCTGAGGCTTATTTGCCCCTTGCACTTCTGTCCTTCTCCTCATCCGTCTAAGCATCAGTGGCAGTTCCATTGGACATTTTGACTGTATCAAGGCTGGCTACGTCTCTGACAGGAGAAGGGGAAGAGCACATGGGATTAAGCGGCATCTCCCCATTCCTGACAGTAAAAGTGTTGGGAAGGTGCATTGAGATCCTGTGGGTCAACAACTGGTTCTTTTGGAATGAACTTTCACTTTTAGATCTTTAAACAAGGAATGCCTGTGGAGGGAAAGTAAAACTCACAGTCAAGTAAGGAAGTGATGAGGAGGGATGGACAGCAAGGAGTGCAGGGCTGGTATTGCAAGAGAGGTTTCCATAGTAATAAAACAGGGTGAAAGCAGGGCTGCCTCAAGCATGCCATATGTGCATAATTGCATGCGGACTGGGAAACTGGCAGGGTGGACTTCAGCTTTGCATGCAGTCACAGAACTATGACATGGTCAAAATTACTGGACCGATAAGAAAGTGGACATACTGGAGAGAAACAACAGAGCCTACTCAACAGATATTAAATACTGTCTTTGTCCAACATCTTTTCATGTACTTAAAAGTCCACTTGTGAGAAGTACAAGAAAATAAATGACTGCTTCCATAATTAAAACAAAAATGATGAAAGAAAATCAGTTGCTCACCTCTAAAGCCATAATGACAGTGTATTTTCATTTAGTTATTTCTCTGAGGTAATTTAGTGTGTGCAAATAGTCGATTATATAATGCACAACCCATTAAAGTATGAAATTGCAATACAAATGACAGACATTTTTTGGGGACAGACTATCGCAAAATGGCTTTATTCTTCTTTCATGATTTAAAACCAGTGTTAAAGGTTTTAGGTCAGCAAATGGCACCCTTCTGAATACTTGTGGAAGAGAAAGATCTTACTGAGAATCTATGGGGAAAAATATTGAAATTATAAGTTGTACATCTAAGGTCTTAACATAGCAGTTGTAGTTGTCCTCTATGATTTATACTATTTCCTCATAGTTCAGTGAAAAGAGCAGCAAGTCTGAACTATTTTTAATATGCTCTTTTAATGTACATGATTTGATCTCTCCATTCTTTTGTTTTGCTTTGCTTCTATATTCTCCTTGCATTTGATGTAGCATGAGGCATTAAATAAAATTGCTGTGAAAGCACTTTGCATTCAAAGAATAGGGAACTTTTAAAAGGTCATAGACTCACCAGAAGCATAGCAGCACTCACATTTATAAAGTTATGATTTACTTGTGTCAGGAAGGCTTAGTCTGATATTTTTGCTCCTATGTATTTTCAGCATTAAATATTACATTGTATCTTCACAACATTGTAAAAAATATTAATTCCTAGTGAAACTTTAGCCCTCTACTTGTAAGTCTAACACAATCTGCTGTTCTATAGGACTTGCATAAGTGTTTGTAATTTCTGTTTCCTCCCTTTTGGCCTGCATACGTATTTCCACCCTATAGTGACCAGAGGTGCCAGTGGGGATGATGCATGCCTGTCTGGAAACACATCTGAACATGATGGGAAGTTCTCTGAGATCTCACTTCCTATACATAGGAAAATTGACACAGTGTTCTGTAAAACAGATCTGTCAGTATTTATTTTAGAACATGCTTTCTGTGACGTATATTCATCTCCTTGCACACATTTTATATATGTACATTTGTTTAAGTATGTATGTGTATTTGGACTCACAAATCTATACAGTAAAACTAGATTCTGTGTTAGAAGATCAGATGCTTTTCTGTGGTTTTGTAGTCTTGATAAGAGTAAATTATTTTAAATGTATCATCAATTATTTCAAATACATTATTACTGCTGAAGTTCAAGTGCAGTTTAAACTGTAGGAGAATCAATCGATTTCTTAATGAAAATCCTACCTGCCTTCACTGACCTCAGAAAAATGAAGGATCTACTCTCCCACTTTCTAGAATATTCACCGATATTTGAGTTCAGTGTTTAGACTTCTTGAGCAGTTATATCTATCATTTTAAATGAATACATATCTATAACGATCTATGTTTGCACAGTCCCAGTGGAAACAGACAGTGTCAGCTGTGTCTGTAATACTTTAAAGTCTTTATTAAGTCAGCTGACAACGCACCTTATCTCCAGGCACTGAATTTTATGGAAGCTATAAAAGTGAACTGCTCCCTCCCTCCATTCTCTCTCTCTCTCCCCCCCCCCCCCCATCCCATTTTTGTTTTGTTTTGTTTTGTTTTGTTTTGTTTTCACTTTCTTATATCAACTTGCATAACAAACCCAAGGAAGTGAACTTGAAATATGCTTATGGGTGTGCTACTGTGTTGCTAAAAACAATATAGTTTATATGTGAGCATTTGTATACATCACCACACCCTCTTACACATGCATTCGCACACAGTTGAGTACCTTTATATAGTCTGATATAAGCTCTATTCCAGTTGTTACTATTCAGTAAAAGATAAGCTGGATATAATTTATAAACAATTATGAAATAGCTTTCTTTAGCTCACGCAACTGCTTGAAAGGAGGCTATTCAAAACTGCATGACAGTTCTGGACTTTCTATAACACTGGAAGTCTCCAGACATTCCGTCCAATGGCTTTTAAAGGACTGTACTTATTATGTGATTTAATTTTAGACAAAATGGTTTAATGAGTAAATGTTTAAATATTAGCTTGCTTAAGTCATGTTTTGAGAATTAGTTCATAGACTGAACATTTCAGTGACATTCAGAATCTTTTCTCTTGCAGCCGTTTCGTAGAGTGACGTTTTCTGTTGTGAGTCAGCCTCAGGACCCACATCAAGGGTCATTGCAGAGTTGCTATGACAGCGGTCTGGAGGAGTCAGAAACACCAAGCAGTAAGAGTTCATCAGGGCCAAGACTGGGTGCCCTTCCACTCCCAGAGGACAACTACGAAAGGACTACGCCGGATGGCAGTGTTGGTGAGGCAGAGCATATGGAAAATGGTAGGGGCAAACACAACATTCACACACATAATCTCACTAGCAAGTGATACTAAGTAGACTTTTGAAAGGTCAGTCCAATAAATAAATAACTAATTAAATTAAATAGTTAAAATTGTAGTTATTTTATTTTAAAGATTGTTAAAATAAATATATAGAAAATAATGGGACATAACACTACTAATAAATGCAGAATTTTCTTTTATTATGTGACTTAAAAACTATACTGCAGAAGGAATTAAACATTAAAAAAGTACCTGTAGAAATCTGGGGAGATGGTAATTGAATTAAAATCCTCATTTTCCATTTTAGATTTAAAAAAAAACAAACAAAACCAAAAAATGTATATCCTCATTTTCTTCTTTTTCTTTTTTTTTCTTTTTTTTTTAATTACTGCTGTTGTTCAAAAACTACTTAGGAAATTTCCCAGAATGTAATTTGTACAACATCAGAATAAAAAAAAGTAGGATTAAAACTCCAATCAAGACAATTGTCTTTCCCCCAAAATGTTGTGTAGCTTGTTTCCAAGATAACACTGAGTGTCAAGTCTGTTCTTCAGTATTTAGTTAAGAAGGATATTTATTTCCTGTATATATATGCAATATTTATATATATATATGCATTTTATTTTGTACGATACTTTTAGAACATCTAATTTAAATTCAGCATCTGATTTTGTAGAAGTGGAAAATGTTTAAACTATATTTACACTTTATAAAAATTACAAAAAAAATTACAGAATAAATGTAATTCAATTCTCAATATATGTTTTTCTTTCTACCTTAAACAATTTAGACTTTTATAAACTCTTTTGAATTTGAAATATATAAAAACTCATTCTTTTACTGCATTTCACTTATTGGCTGTGATCTAAAACATGTTGAAGTCAGGCACTGACTTCATTATGTTTCAATTTGCTCATAAACTATAAAATAAATTGTTGTATGTGAAAATGTACAGACTTTTGCTAACCAATGAAATAAGGGTTTTTCTAATCCAATTGGAATTGTTGGGTATGTGGAATAGGGGTGGTGTATTCACTGATATAAACTGAATGAATGGGTTTGGCTAAATGCATGTTTTTAGTTTTACAGAGGCTAGCGCTTTGTTTATTGTTCTTTACATTTTCTCTTTCCCGAGATAGACATGTTGACCCCAAAACAATATTTTATTCTACATGGTAAGATATTCTCAAGTCTAGGAAAAATGACTGAAAAATGTCTACAGCACTCTACATTTGCTTATAATGTGAATTCCCCCCAAAAGTGACCAGTTAATAAAAAAGTAAGATGGTATTATCCAGTAAAACATAAGACATTTTAGGTTATATATGAACATAAGTCTGTTTGTACTTCATTGTATGTCGAAATATGTATCTTCATATTTCATTCTTATAGTTGAGTGGTAGGGAAGAAAGTGATTATTACTAGAAAAAATAACAGAAAAAAAGACTGATAGATATTACATCTAAATTAAGATGATTATCTTATTATTTTTTTTTAGTTAGATTTTACAGTTAATAAAAAGTAACTAAATAATTGGTAGACATTAAATTCTGAGTTCAGAAAGCATGGAGTATGTCTGAACCAAAAAAACTGGGTAGCCTTAATTGAACATAACTTTTACTATACTCTGAAGCCAATGAAAATGACCACACTTACTGGACTGTAATTAAAAATGGAATTACTTGTGGTGTGAAAAATTAAAACAAATTAGTTTATTAATTTTTCTTAGTTGATTTGAAACTGACATTGCCTTCTAATAGTTGGAGTATTTTAAATATTACTTTGATTTTTTGAAATATTATGATTTATTTTTTGCTAGTATGAATTTGACTCAGTTTTTAAAATATTATGGTATAGATTGAAATATGTAGACATATAAAGTATGAAATGAATGAGCAACTGAAAACAAAAGCATCATGAAGAAAATTGTATGGCAGGACTTGCATATAGTAATCAAGGATTCCTCCCCCTTGAACTGAAACTTCTGAAGGGTTTTGACAGTGTGGTGAATATTACGTGCTACGGACTTCTGGATATTTTTGTCACATTTTAAAAACTAGATTTCCACAATGGCTTGCCATCTGCCTCCATCAATTTGTTACCATTAATCTATAAGTAATGACAGAACAGGATAGAATGAAGGTACTTTTGTTACTTCATACATGTAATATCTGACGTTTGAGTTTTCTGTGACTGGATTTTTAAATCCACTTGTATTTTAACTATTTGATATACAATCATATTGGTCAAATTCTGCTAATATAATCTTCAACATTAATGGGTAATTCTGCTCATTCATCACATTTAATTTAAATCTAGGCAAGCTTGATTAAGTGTTAATCAGAATTTATACTGGATTTTCATTCAGATTATCCATGGAAAAGGCACTTTGAAAGCCATCTTCGTCCTTAATTGTTAGTACTTGAGATATTTACCATGTAGTTTCACATTTTAACTTTTTTTTTCCTCATTATTTGAAAAGATAATTTTCAGCTCAGTATGATAAACCCTCTGACATGTTTGATACATTTTTGTACAAGGTAAGATGACAAAAGAAAACATAATTTTTGTAGTTAAGACAAATGTAAGAAGGTTGAGTTCACTACGGAAGTAAATATGAAATTAAATTTTCAGTTTGTTGTTGAGATGCTTCTTTTTACTTTTGAAAGCAGGATAAAATACTGTAATGAAACAACCATCAAAGGGTTTAATTTTTTTTAAGGATATGCTGTATATTTCCTACCAGCCTACATGACTGTCAGATGCAGATTGAAGTTTTGTTCTGATGATTAGCTGTGGTGTCAGATGCAGGAGGAAAAGGAAAAAAAATAGAAGAAAAAACTGTTAGCAGATTGACTGTGAAAATTCAGAATGCAAACTTAATTAGTAAAATCTGCAGAACTAGAAGTAACTTGTGAGTTAATTTATCCCCTGCTCTTGGAGCTTTCCTTACAAGGAAATTCTGCTCATATGTGTATAGCCTTTTTCTCTTAATATGCTTTTAGAATGGCATTATCTTAATGTGAATTGAACAATAATTTTCTGAAGAACATTCATATTTGTATTTCAAGAGAAAATACATTACCATGGTAGATGAATTTTCTTGTCTTTTAGTCGTAGCATTCTTTTTATGGCAATGCCTAATGTCCCATATCTCAAAGGAAGAAAAAAAACCTCTAATAAAAACCCTATGGCAGATCTATGGCAGATACTTATCTGTGATTCTAACAGTTAGTAGTTAGCATGTGCTTTAAAATGTGACATTCTGAAAGATAACAATAAAAAAAATCTAACTTATTACAAGCCATAACCCCTCTTCATGGCCTGAATAGTATTTTTCAACAGTGAGCTTCTCTGATGGCTATAAAAATTGTTTTTATTTGTTTTTTATCCTTTTTTCTCATATTTTGTAGTTTTAGGAACTGTTCCTTTTTATCATTATAAGAAAGGGGATGGAATTATTCTATTTTACTCCTTAAATACTGTGGATTATTATGTTTCCATATTTTATATTTTTAAACTGAATTATATATTCCTAGGCTTTTCAGTTTTTTACTATCATGTACATGTACATTTTTGCTTACTGTTAGCTTCTGCTTTTTATCCTAATGTAAAGGTAGCTGGAGATAAATGTTCATAATTTGTGGAACGAACAATACAACCTTCTAATATTAGTTTCTATTATTAATCACACGTATTATGTCTAGGCAGAAATTTTCTTTCTTCTATTTCATGTCCACTTATATAGTTTTGCCAAGTCTTTCTCATGTTTCTTGCAGGATTCTTAGAAATATTTGGTTATACTTTACTTCTTCAGATTTCTGTATTCTTACTACTTATTTACACATGTAGTAGCCTAATCAGTTTAATCCTTTGTTCATTCAGCTGGCATATCTATAGTGTCGAAACTATAGCATCGCAGATTTCACTCACATGTTCTTCCCTGGAGATTTATTGCTATGCAGTACTAATTAGACTGTTTTCTACACCTGATATCTACATCAGTGCTAGCTCAGGTATTTCTGCATGAATGTATCTTCAGTCTGCAGTGTAGCATTCTATGTGAGTTTGTATTTCAGTATCAGATATGTAAAGGTGCTAAAACAGCAGTCATCTCTCTGAAAGAAAGAAAATAAGGGAATGGTTTACAGCTGATGCTTTTAAAGGGGAAATGGAGTCAAGAAAGATTAAGGGATCTATTGAAACTGCAGAGGAAATAAGGGCTGAGTTTGAAAAGAGCTCAGAATTTCGGTGATTCAGTTACTTGACTCCCACAAAGAAGTCAGTAGATAAACTACACTCTAGCTGACACATGAAAAACTAAAGAACAAGGAAGAGAAGTGTATTATCTAGTTTCTTACAGTTTGGTAGTATTCTGTGTTCACAGTGAAGGTTTAAGATTTAGACTCTAAGCACTGAAGTTCCAGTGTAGGTAAGTAGTTTGTGGTATGTGAGATAATGACTCGAGAACGTTAAAAAAGTTCTGATGATTAGTAAATGCACTTTATTTGTAAAAGCTATGTCTCACTTTTACTTGAAAGGTAGCATATTTTTTCTCTCGATGAAATTGTTAACAGTGTGAAAGAAAGAACCTGTTAGTTCACAGAATCCATTTCACTTTAGTGTTTTACAGTGATAATGGAAATGCAGCTTAATGTTCTTGAAGAATTAAATGTCCTTGTTGTAATCCAGACATTAATTGACTAGTCCAGTAGAATTCTTTTTTTCAGTCCTGTTCCGTTTTGCATTGCTCTATTTTCTTGAATTCGTGTTTTTAAGTTAAACATTAATAATTTTTTTTAACTGTTATAAAAATGTTAATATAAGTAGCCAGTTTGAGGGGTTGAGTCAAGTAAATATCTTCAGTGAAGTAATCACATGCTAGTCATTATTTTTACTTTTCTTTATTTCTTACATCTATTGTTTCTTAAATGTTACTCTGCATGTATGAACCCAAGATACCAGAAAGTATTGCACAAATTGTATCATCTATATACATAATCATTATTATACTTGTTTCTGATAAATCCTAACCTATAGTTGTGCACAGAATGAACTCTGGATTCTATAAACTTAGCAGCACGTATGGATACTCTTTTGGAACATGTATTTTCTTCATTTGAGCCTATTTGTTTTGAGAATGAAGTATTTTGATAAGATCTGTAAAAGGCTGTTTTATAAGAGGAAAAGAAACCAAACTAGTTCCTCTGGCAGAAGACACACTATGCAAAGATGTTATGCCAGTGTAGTCTTATGTAAGAAAATCAGTCTGCCTGGGAAGAGCTTTGACTGTTTTACTACTTGTTTTTTTGTTGTTTTTTTTCCCTTTTCAGTCTTTTACCAAGTTCCTTTAGATGGCCTTACCTCTTATGCCAGTAAATTTCCTCATCAGCAAAGTGTGTATTTTGCTAACTAATAGGCATAGTAATACTTCAAAATAAGAAATTGCTTGGTATCCTGTAAGAGTTCCTGTGCATTCTGAAGAGTTATATAAATGTACTTGGAAAGAAAATGAGGGAAATGCTTTAAATTATATTGTAAATAGCAAGTGATTGTATGTATTTACATGTATTTTAACTTTATTAGGTTAATAGCATAACAAAGAAGGTTAAACTATTCTTTTAGGTCCTGAATTATATAGTATTGTGGTAAGAGTTACTTTATCTTATATAATATTCTATGTTTACATTATACTGAAAATGCATAACGTTAATCAAATGATGAAGTACAGGCTATATGTGAGCAGAAATAAAAATCTGAATTTGCCAGAACAGTTTAATGTATGCTCTCTCCTTACATTTTAATTTTCTGTGGTCTTTCACAGAAATACCAACAAAATCAAAGAAGGAATGCATATCCCTGTGTCAGAAACATCCCCCTACACATTTATGGCAAAGCTAACAAAGAATTCTGCTTTTTTTTTTCTCTTTTTTTCCGAAGAACATTGTTCTTTCTCATGCTATTCCAGTGATATTTGCTCTAATTCCTTTTATACTTCACAGTGAAGAACAGCATATGACTGTTTAAAAATAAATAATTAAATAAAATTACAAGACTCCTTCTACTCCTGATTTCAGCACTCTAAGAAAGGAAATTAAATGCATTAAGAAGTATACTCTGCTCTTAAAAACAGTACATTGTCATCAGACACCTTGAAATACCTTTTGTTATAACTTAGCTTTCCTGTAATGCCTTTAAAAAATGAAGTCACATTCCGTCTGATTTGATCAATGATTCTAAAGTGGAGAAAGGCTTTGCAGTCTTAAGGAAGCGTTCTGGCTGTTATGTCTGTTAGGGAGAAACAGTGAGGGAAGGGTTTATATTCATACATGTGGGTGTGCATGAATGCATGTACACATCTTGGTGAGTCAGTTCTTTCTGCAAATACTCATGAGATCTAGACAGTTGCACTTCTGTAACCCACTTCATCTATGAATTACAAATCAGTTCACTGAGGGGCATGGGAAAGAACATACTAAAATGAGAAATGGAGAATGAAATAATTAGAAAGTGAGGAAGTGTGTCCACTGTCATCCTGAATTGATCAAAGAAGTTTAGCCAAAAACTTCCCACCCCTTAAGGACACCAACTTCCAGTCTGCGGTCAAGTTGATGAGAGTCTTGCTATCGACTTAGTAGAGTTAGGCTTTTATCCAAGTCTTCCATGCCAACTGGTAGCTCAGGTTGCCTCCCACTGATGCAGACTGCAGAACTTTATGATACATTTACAGCCTTGAAGGGTGGATGGGGAAAAATTGTATTCCAAAATTTAAACTCAAAGATGAGAAATGTGGTTTATGAATGGAATGTTTAGCAAACTTTGCATACAATTCTTTCCTGGAAAAAATCGAAGCAGATAGTCTACAGAAATTTATTTTTTCCTCAATTCAGAGGAGCCCTTCCTGCATGCTGTATTTTGCCAGTTCTTTATTTGTATTTAATGACAGTTTCTTCAGTTTCCTGGGTATTTGATCTTTCTGTCCTAACATCAAGTATAATGACAATCCAAAAGAAGTACTTTATAGGGGTATTTCATCATTTCATGTTTATTCTAAATGTTCTTGACTGTTGGTTACCAACTACTATTCTTTTATTATTATTATTATTATTAATCACATAAAAAGTAAATATTTTACCATGTAATAAATGTATAAAATACATAATTCTCCTATAGGGTTGATGTTTTAAAAGTTGGGATAGTTTTTACTATGTATGATTTGAAGAAATATGAAGAAAAATCTGTGTGTTTTCCTTCAGTCCATTAAAAAAAAATAAAAATCAAGTATTAATTATTTTATTCGTGCCCAGAACAAAAATCTGACATTATTTTCAAAATGTTTTACCTGGACTGAAGGGAGAAGAATCTATCTAATTGGCTGCAAAATTGAATCTAAATAAATCTTGACATTCACAAAGGCTTATGCTTAAAAATCTACATTTAAATTCAAATCTCAAATGGAATGGGATCATTTAGAAATTGCATCATAAGTTAACCCTTGTTATGTTAATATTTCAGTTTGAGCAGTAGTGGACTGCAAGTACACAGAACAGATAAGTGCCATCCTGATTTATATAGCATTTTCATAGACTGTCTGATTTGCATATCTAGGTTGCTTCTTACTCAGTTCTCTCTAAGATTTTTAATTAAATTCTCCCTTAACTTGTGTTAGAGATTTGTAAAGTGACAAAAAAAAATCTGTAGAAACAAATCAATTTTCCTTTTCTTTTTAAATCCAGAACAGTATGATATCTGACATTTTGAGTTTTGAAAATCCTATTTAATAGAAAATTGCTCTTCCAGAAAAACCATTCTTTAAGGGCCAGAGAATATCAGGGCCAGTATAATGTAAATTTAGATGTTTAGGTATGGCTGAATAATGGTAGTGTATGCTAGAAGAAAATTACTATTAGGAACTCTGGAAAATTACAGAAATTTATTAGTATAGAAATTTAAAATAAAATTCCAGAGGAGAATGATCTGAATTGTGCAAGGAGCAATAGCAACTGAAAGGAGTTCAATTCAAGCATAATTTAAACTTTTTTTTTTGTGAGAAACTGTAGTTTAATGTACTTCTTATGAGGGTGTTGGTTTTGGGGTGTTTGTTTTTGTTTTACATTGGAATGGAGTATTAAATTCTAATAATACTGTTTTTGAACCTTATATTGCAGTTAACTTTAAATATGCTGCTAAAAATAAATCAACATCAATCATTGATTCATTCATGTTTAAAGAAGCTGCCCATTCACTTAGTGCTTTTAAGAATTATGGAAAGGAAAAACAAATATATCAGTAAGTAATTATAAAACAAGGTATATTGGATTAGGTGATTCAAAACTATTTCTTACTATGGTATAAAATAACTGAAATTAAGGCACAGATGAGAATTTCTGTTTGGATGACAGAAGTAGTAAAATGTAAAGGCAGTGACAGATGAACTGTGTGTATGCAGTTAATTCATTTTGCTAGTTCTTTGTTTGCTCTTGCAACTAAACATACTGGCTTTCCCAACTTGCTTGTCTTAACCTGTTTTTGCTAAATCTAAGGAACAAATCAACCCTAAAAAACCCTGAGGGGGTGGTTGTTCTTTTACTAAGCGATCTGTATTATTTCATGAACAAGGGAAGGAAAATCAAAGTGCATCATATCTAAAATCACATGTAAACAAGCCATTGGACCAGCTTGTACTAAGTTGTTTTCTTTTCCTGTGGGTTTATGACTGGCTTATTTCCTTGATGGATGGATTATTTCTTTTTTGTTTGTTTTTGGTTTTTTTCATAAGACAGATGTGTCCATAAAGGAGATCTTGGACAAAGGCTTTTTAAATTGAACCTGAAGAAACCGAAAAGCATGTGGTACTTTTGTCCTGCACTCCTCTACCTTTAAAGTGTTCCAAATGTACTGTATGTTAATTGTTTTGTTATGTGTGGTCGTTTTACTCACAGTTATCTCACATTGCTTGTGAAGAAGAGAAAGTATCCCCTTATGGGGCAGTGCAATGGTATTTACATTATCGAGAGATGCTGAAGTAACATTGAAGTGGAATTTGATATTGCAAGCTTTTATTATGAATAGAAGGCAAAGAGGTCTGATGTAATTTCACATTCCACTGCTGTCAGCTTACAGCAGACTTCTCTACGTGGTGAATAGAAACCATTTTGTTTTAACTTAAACTTTAAACATAAGCATGTATCATATACTATTTTATTATATCTTTCAATGTTTAATTTTATTTTTACCACTGACAGTCATTTTCCGCTGCAGAATTACATGATTTATACTAGCATATTTTTATATTTTGTCTATTGAAGTAGAAATGCAGAGATTATTGTGATATGCCAATAGATCTGTCAGCTCTGAGAATGTGTTTCTTATACATAGCCGCAGTTCAAATATATGAGAGAGTAATAAAATAGTGGAGGTACTTTTCATGATGAGGGGTAGAAAGCAGAAGAAAGAGGTTTAACCATGAGTGGCATTACGTGTACTGATTTATAAAATGCAATCATTTTTCAGGATGTCTGATTCAGTGCCCCACAACATGGTTATTATATTCCATGTAATTTTATTACTGCATTTAAAGTTTGGTTAAAAAAAAGATCAAAACCAATTGTTTTTGTGCTTACTGAAAATTTTTAGTAGTATTAGTATAGAAATATAATTATGCCTTTAAAGTGTACAAGAAAATATTTGAACTATACCAAAGCACTGGAAAAAAACACTGATCAATCCATCTCACAGTATCCCAGGAACCTAAATGTTATGACTTGCAAATGTTGCAGTCTGTGCTGGGGTCCTATTTTTTACGTGTTAGTGTACAGAAGTACAGTGGACTGGCAGAGGAGAGATACAACATGAGCTTTGGTTCTACTCTTAGAATGCTCTGTCCAGAACTGAGATTTAAACAATCAACATAGGCCCAAATAAATCCGGAAGGAAAAAAAAAAAGCAGCATTTTACAGTTTCAGTGTTGTCTGTTATCCCTTTTATTTCAAGAGACAGTGACTAATAATCTATTCTGCCCATAGTTCTCTATATAGATGATACCAAAGTTGGAGGAGAAATCAAATTTTAATCTGTATCAAAATGTCTTCTGTGTATAGTTTGATCTGAGAGGCTCAACAGTGCTCAGAGGACATGAGTAAGATTTCTTTCCTTACCTTATGTTTCCACCATACGGCCATATCTGCAGAATTAGACTTTAGGAAATAACACTGGCGTGAGAAACTGGCTCATGGACAGACCCTTAGGAACCAAAGTAAGCTGAGAGTCGAAGGGGAATACATGCTAGATTTTGCAAAGGACAATAGGGAGGACAGGCTCTATTCTGCCACAGTGCGCCGCTTCTAACAAAGGATGTTCCTCAGGGCCGTAGCTCACTTGCTAGGAGCACAGATACGAAAACTTGAGACACAGGCAGATTTTATCTAAATAGTAATGGGAGAATACAGAAAAGCTCAAGATGCCCCCAAAGGTTCAGATAAGTGAATATTTTTCTCTTGCTTTTCTCTTAAAAAATAACCAATTGCCTTTAGGCTTTACCAAGTAAAATCCCACATGCTATTGGTCATGCTATGAATTTTAAGTGGAAGAACTTTTCTAAAACATAAAGATCTTATCTTGAAATTTCTTGATAAATGTTAACTGAATAACTTAAGGAAGATACAAAACTATTGTCTCTAAAACTGTTCTCTTCCTGGCACTCCTGTTGTTTTTTTCTTTTCTGACACATGTAACTGGCTTTAAGAAGGTGCTTTTTGAGGAGGATCTAAGAAAGTAAATGGTATGGACAAGATTAATTAATTTATTACAGTGAAGATAAATATTAAGAAGATTGAATCAAACCCAGGACAGCAATGATAGAAAGTCATTATAGTAAGGTGGCAGTTAAGTGACTTGTGTAAAATGAGGAAACACCTGGAGGACATGATCTACTTGACTGCTGGTTTTGGCACCGTAAGAATTAAGTACCATTTTGATGGGGACTGTAATCAGAACAGCTGAGGAAAAAAAGGGTAAGACCACTACTCTTTGAATAGCAATGGCTGTCAGATGATGGATAAAGTGTTCTGTCTGAAGACAGCTTGTCATTTCTCATCAAAATTGGGTTTATGCAGAAATAGAAAATGTATCAAGAACTGAACTTCAACCATAGATCAAATTTTTTTTTATTTTTTATTTTTTTCCTGAAAAGAATGGTAGTATTTATTGAAGGAGACTACTCAGGACTAAAACTTAGAAACAGAATGGGTTCCTGTATTTCCTAGCACTTGTACAACTTAGTATTTTAATGCTTTTACATGAAGGAACACCATCAAATCCAGGTCAATCCAACATAAAAAGATTTTTTGTAACACTATTGCAATTAAAAAACTGTGTTGTCTCTTGGAAAATGATGGTACGTCATAGTAATGTATTCTCCTCACTGAAAATAATATTTTATTCTCTGTCAAGAAGGCATAGAACAAGCAGACTGAAATAAACACTTTTTTAGGCTCAATACTTTTAGCCAGTTCTGCTCTCCTATCATAAGAAAAAATTTCTAAATTTTACTATATTGTTTCATTAATTTCTCTCACAACTATCTCTTGATATCTTCTTGTTGTGATTTTTTTAAGTGTCTCAACTATTTAATTGATAAATGATCAATCTTCATTTAATTATATACATATATGTACAGCATAGTTCCCAAATAAATTCTAAGAGAACTATCATGTATGAGGAAACCCCTGTAGCTCATTGAGACTTGCAATAAAAGTGCCTTTTTTAATGTTTCTGCTGTGTTCACTTACATATTCTCAGAGAACAGGGAATCCTTACCTCAAAATCTGGTCTCAAAATATTCAATATCTTGAGCATTGAGAGCGATCTCTGGGACTTGTCTTCTTCTACTAATCCTGAGAAGATTCATCATTTACAGCAATTAAGCCATAAACTCTTGTAGAGAGCCTAAATCTGAGTTATTTTTACTTCTCCACATCTCACATAAGACTAAAATTTCTTTTACACAGTACTACAGTAATCACTTCTTTTTCATTGGGAACTATAGACTGCACAAGGGATGAAGTATTTAAGAACACAGTATTTCTAAAATTCATCTGTAAGGAACTAGATTAAAACTTGATCCACACTGCTAGAACAACTCTGTGAAGAAGGGAAATTACACTCACTAGAAATAGCTAAACGTAGTTCCATCCTTAAAGGTATATAGACCTTCTATTTTGCAGCAATTCTTCTCTTATGCTTTATGCTGAGACAGTAAAAATAGCTTACGTAGAATCTGTTCTGCTAGGTTAGACATTACTGATGGGTAACTATGCTGTAACTAAGGCTGTCAGTAGGCATATAGAATTATAGGAAATAGCTAAAACTGTTATTTTTTAATGTTCATTTGACTATGGACTCTTTGATCCAAATGCCAGCTGTATGCTAGAACACATGAAAACATAAATTCTACTGGTGCTGAGCTCCTCATATATATAATAGACTCTTAACCTCAGAGGCCACGAGGAGCCTCCAACTAAAACAAACAACAACCAAACAAAAACAAACAAAAACACAGACCAAAATAAAAAACAACAGAACATCAGACAATAGATTGATCTCAACAGTGCATATAAACATATGTAAGGTTGAGATAGTTTTTATATACCTTTCTCTGATTCATACCTAATAGATTTCTCATTACTCCCAGAACTGTGACTTTAGCAAAAATAATGTTTCTTCAAGTTGACACTACTGTAAGACCCATAAAACACTCTTATAGGAAGTGTGGAGGAAGAATCTGTAGTTCATTAAAGTGACAAAGATAATTACCTTTAAATATTGTCTTGCTATGCAACAAGGTCATGATCAATAGCAGAATATTGTTTATATTTATTTCTTCCAACAGTTATCATGGTCTTAGCTATGTATATGACCAATTCTGGAACAGCATGATTCTTTTCCCAGAGTTACTCAAAATGCTTATGAGCTCAGTGAGAGCTGTGATGAATAGTATTATGGAAAACTGGCAAAAAATGCAATGTATGTGCCTTTAAGACTTGAGAAAAATAGGTTTGTTAGGATACTCATTATTTTGAAGAAAAACTTTGAAACGGTTTATTTCATTTTGTCTCTCAGCTTTTCTGCTGGTAAGAGTAATATGAAAGTTTTAGTGTATTTTCTAGTTTCTGAGACCTGGATTTATACTGAAATCTTTGCAATTAGTACTCTAGTCAACTAAATAAAATTATTTTTGATAACTTTAGTAGAGCTTTCTTGCAAAGACCCTTCCTTTGTTGAAGATAGAGAATTAAAATAGAAATGCTTTTATATCTTTTCTTTGAATAATAAATAGTAAACAGTTTTTTACAGAAAAAAAGTTGGAAATTCATTACAGGTAAATAAAATGATATTTTCATCCAAGTGATAAGGAGGCGATACATGATAAGGGTTGGGATCAGTGGCACAGAGTTGAGTTGGAGGCCTGTACTTAGAGGTGTTCCTCAGGGATCGCTGGGTCCAGTCCTGTTCAACATCTTCATCAATGACCTTAATGAGGGGATACAGTTCACCCTCAGCAAGTTTGCTGATGCTACAAAGCTGGGAGGAATGGCTGACATGCCAGAAGGCTGTGCTGCCATTCAGCGAGGCGTGGACAAGCTGGAGAGTTGGGCAGAAAGGAACCGGATGAAGTTTAACAAGAGCAAGTGTAGAGGGATTCTGTGAAGCCATTAATCCATGATTAATAAGAAATTCAGGTAGCCTAATAGTAATATTTGTAGTGGGTTCAGTCGCATAATGCTACATCAGTAAGAAATAAGCATCTTTCACCTGTGAGTCCAACTTAAGAGTTCATTTCACTGTTTGAACTGGAATAGATACCAGGAGATAGTCTTGGATCTGTTTCTAGCTCTGCTGCAGTCAGTATGAGATAATGAAATAATCTGTTAATCACAATACAGAAGAAAAACCCATTTCATAAAATCAACAGGAAATTATTTATAAGCAAGGTTCTCAAAGGGAAGGCTAGCAATAACTAAAAACTTTTAGGTTGGTTACTTTCAAGTGTTGCTTGGATTATGCTCAGCCTGTGTTCTGACTATTCTCACTGTTGTCAATGGTTTATGGGCTGGTTCAGCCCAGTTCTGTGATGAATGGACCCATGCCTTGGGAAAGAGGAAGGGGGAAAAGCGAATGGGAAAAGAGAGATGGGACTAAAAATAAAACAGCAGGAACAATCTGAGGAGGAAAGCTAAATTACTAAAATAAGATATCGGAATGCAAAATAACACAATATAATACAATGTAATTGGAATTGGAGTTAATGCATCAAATAAAATCAGAGAGAGTGTCCAAAAACTGAAGGCCTTACGCAAACACAGAAGGTGAGATGGCTAGGGAGCACCCACTGCTGGGATGATCCACAAGGGAAAAGAGCTGTGTCTCGTGACATGTGGGCGGTTTTTATCTTCCCCTCTGAGTGGAGAACAGAAAAATGCAAAGCAACGCTAAGTCCTCTGGGGTATGTAGTCCTTCTTCTCTTCTTAGACAGGTATACCCAGAATTACTGATGATCCACAGAACTGGAGCATTAACTCATTAACTCCCAATGCAGTACATAATGTTATGATATGGAATACCGATAACAAAAATCATAAAAACTGTGACAGCTGTTCAGAGAATCTCTATATTCATTTGGTTTTCCAAGCATGTAATTGCCAACCAAGGAAAAAAAGAATAGCATGGAGGGGGAAGTTTACAAAGCTTCCGCTACTCCACTGGCTCTAGCATGAAAGGCCTTTCTTAATTTTGATTCCAAACTTGCTCATAGTGTAGTAGTTTTCGGGAGAATTTGGATGTGTCTCTGTATAAAAATACAGTATTTTGAACAGTGACATTTTATTAGTAAGGAATACTATTGATTCTAGGAATACTATTGATTCTAATGTAAGACGATCATTTTACTGAATATTTTGGTAGGCTTAAGGAATAATTACCCTTCTGTTATATGTGAAGAATAGGTAACACTGTAAGTAACAACATAAATTATCCTTGTTATGCATTTTAATTTTTTTTACAGCTTTCTGATTAAAAATGATAGTATATTCTATGATAGTTTTTTTACTTCAAAGCAAGAAGCAACACCACAAATTGTGTATTTGTGAAGATGCCTGTTAGTACTTCTGAAAGCAGGTTTATGTTTCAGTTTGGGTTGTCAACAAATTTAAAAAATTCTGCCTTTTGAATACCTTTCAGAAACACAATAGCCAACACAGATGCTGCTTTTTAATTTTTTGTAGTTGTAATAAGAAATCTAAAAACTTGCAGCAGATAATTATATGACAACAGAATAACTGTTAATGTGAAAATGACTTCAACAAAAGTAACTTTCCAGCATTAATTATAATAAATGAGATTCTTTATTTGGAGAGAATGGAAAGGGCATTTTATATTTATACTTATTTTTTTTTCTTACACTTTAGAATGCAATAAATCTAGCTTTTTAAATTGTTTGTTGCATTCAATTAAAGGTTGAGCTCAGCTAGCTAAGAATAATTAGAAAATAAATCAGACAAAATTTGCATTAAATATTTAATTATGCAATTTTTAAAAGAAAATTGATTGTAATGGTTTCAAGTATATAGATAATTCAGTGTACATGGCAGTGTTTTTCTATACTTTGTCATGTGTTGAATTAGAAGAACGTTTTCCTCGAGTGTCATACAAGGGTCTGATTCTAAGAGATCATACACACTTTCCTTCTCAGTGCATCCATGAACCTTCCTATTGTAATTACATTTTTTTGGAAAATTTCTCATGTTTACAGACCTAATGATAGATTTTGAATTGTTTTCAAGCAGATTAAATTTCAGTGGTTCTTTTATCTATGAATATACATTTTTTACTTTAAAACTCAAGCTTAAAAGATTTTCCTGTACAAAATGTGATTTTTTATTCTGGGCACTTCATAGTGTAATTTTTAAACTTCCATCAGGAGGGTGGGTATGAAGAGAGAGAGAGACATGCCTTGTGAGAGACCTGAATTATTAGGAAATTTTTGCATTCTAAAACAGTGTGTAGTTCTTTTGTTGTGTTGTTTTTTTTCCCTGGGAAAATTACAGAAGGTTTGTTTTGGTCATACCTGATTTAAATCATCGTATTTTTCTTTAGAAGTAAGTTCTATGCATGAAACAGAATATTCCATCTTGATATTGCAGGCAATAATACCGCACAGCATTTTTCTTTCTAATCTTAGATTATTTGGATATGCATTCTGTTAAGATCTTAAGAGCTTTCAAATCTTTTTTTTCTTCTCTTCTTTTACATTCTCTTTCACTACTAATGAGAACTATTTTTATTGCTTTTATATTCGTTGTAATGTTTGGAGTTAATTTTACGTTGTATAATTACTTCGAAAGGTTTTTGTTTGTTTGTTTGTTTTTCTTTATTTTAAAATTATGTGAAAAAAATAATGGAGGGGAAATCCAGTTAATTTAGAATATATTGCTCTTCTTCGGAAGAACATTATTTTTCTAATTTCTAGTTACTCTTGATAGCTGTATAGGTTTAAAAATCCTTTGGGCTTTTTTTAATCCTTTCTCGATAAAAGTTGATTTTAGTCAATAACTGATTATACTAAATATTAAAGGAAATGATATTAAAGAAAATGATTCGATTGACTTCTAGTGTAATAAATGGCAAAAATCTTATGTCTCATGTGGGTGTTATCATCACCTCATGATGATACTATATCATATATCTTATTAACCTTGCAAGGGTACAAATATAAAGCAGCGGAACATGTTGCAGAAGAAACATTATTACTACTTGGTGAATTCCTGTCTTACAGTAAAATATCATGCAAATTACTAGTATCATTTGTAGATACATGTAAAAATAAAATTCCAAGTTTATTTTTTTTTCCAATTAGTTGGGGGAAAATAAATCAGAACAAGAAATAAAATAGGATGATATTTTTTTCCTTTGTAACTATCCAAAGAAAATCTACCATGAAAAGATTATACAGAAGATCTAGTGGATGACCTAATTCTTTGCTTTCCTGGTTTATTCCCTACAGTAGCATACGTGTAGCAGCATATAAAAAGAGTATAGATATTTGCTGCTTAAGTCTCAGAGCAATACAGGATCAGCTGTTACAGAACCCACAAGGATAATAGAAAAAAAGCATTTATCAGAGAGCATGGTACAAATGCTCCTTCAAGTCCAGCACTCTTGGTGCCTCAATCTCCTTGCTGTGGAGCCTATTTTAGTGTCCATCTACCCTCCCAGTGAAGAACCAGTTCCTAACACACAGTCTGAGCCTCTCATGACAGCTCCATGCTCTTCCCTCTGATCCTATCTCTGTCATCAGATACACCAGATAGCAGAGCTCAGTGCAGCCCGTCTGCTCCCTGTGAGGAGCTGTAGGCCACCATGAGAACTTCCCTTAGTCTCCTCTGCTCTGGGCTGAACAAACCAAGTGACCTCAGTCACTCCTTCTATGCCTTGCCTTCTAGGACCTTCACCATTTTCATAGCCTTTCTTTGGATGCTCTATAATAGTTTGATGTACTTCTTACATTGTGGCATCCATACTCCACATAGTACTCACAAGCAAATGCATGGATGTTATAGTATAACATTGCAGGACTTATGCAAATAACTTATAATTTATCACCTTCATAAGTTTTCTTCATTTTTTTATTGTCCACTGTAAAATGAAATGGTTCACCCTAAGGCTAATTTTGTTGTAAAATTTAGTATATATTCTTAATTTCAATAGACTTTTCTTTTTATGTAGCACAAGGGAATTATATATGTAGGAAAGAAAAGAGAGGAAAAGTAATCTCATTCTTGACTATTTTTCTGTTTTATTTTAGAAGTGTTTTCAGGTCTGTTCGTTAAAGATACTTAGTTCAGGTCGGGGGATGTTGTTTGCCTCTTTATATATAGATATATGTATATACATTTGATTATATATATATGTAATGAAATAATAGAGCTTATTCTAACATGGCTAGTTTTTATTTTCAATATAATTCACAAGTCAGATAACCTTGGAATAAAAATATTCCTAAAACACAAAGAAAGGATTTATTTTGTCCTGCATAGCTTTACAGAAGGAAACAATGACAACATTTTTCTAAAGTGATTATTTCTGAGATTTATTTTATCATAAAATACAGACTGTAGGGACAGGAAGAAGCCTCCCACTCAGCAGTCTCATTCTCTCACAGACAACTTTGTCATATATTTCCCTGTATAAATTGTTTTAGCTCCCAGCTAACATCACTAACATAAAAGGAAAGCCATATTCTACATGTCTCACATGAGGTAGACAGAAACTAAGGTTTGAAGATGAAAAATGATTGTGTGGCCAATTCATTCTTTTTTGTCCTTACGACTTTAATCTTTTCCATTTCTGAGATAGGAAATATAACAGTTGTTTAAATGGAAAATGTTGTGGTTGTGGCTGAGCAATGGGTGCACACTGAGGCCAGGCCAGGCTGCTCAGAGGGGAACAGCTGCTGCCATGATGGCATGATGCAGGGGTTACCAGTAGGACGGGCTGAGCCAGGCCATGTATTGGACATGTCTCACCTAAATGATCTCCAGATGACCACAATTCTGTGATTCTGTGAGAAGACTTCTAGAAGACAGGCAAGTAGACTTCCTACTAACATACAGGTCAGATTTAAGACACATTTTACAATGGTAATATCAAACTGAGATAAGTCTTCCTAAGCATTAATGCTAGGTTTCTTAAAAGTCAGTCACTACAAATAATGGTATATAGATTTAAGACAAGGAGAGAAACTGCTTACAGGATGGGAACTACAGCTAGTGAAAGTCTCAGGAAAATAAAGAGTTACTTATGTAGTCATGTAGTCTGCTTTTCAAGCATCCATAAAGGAACTTGGAGCTTTGTATTTTGTGAATATAGCCCTAAAGAAATAGAATAACTAGGGAAAACAAAATCAAACATATCTGCTCTGTGAGCTGTTCATAACTAGACAATATGGATATACCTACAGTGCCTTAACTTTCTGAGCTTACACTTGTAAGCTGATGTGGAGAGAGATGGTTTCTTTCATGCGAGAAAAAAAAAGATCATTTTTCTTTATAGTAATTGCAGGGTGTGTTTGTTTGTGATGTGGGATTTTGCTTGTTTTTACATGGGAAATAGAACAAAATTCTAATGAAATTTATTCAGGCTGCACTTGTTCTTTTATGGGAAGCAGTAGGGTTGGATGAAGCATCTCTGCACTTGAAGGTGTGATGTAATGCAAGAAGGAATGGAAATTTAATTATCTCATAAGAAAAATAATGCAAAAAATAATTATTGTATAGATGGAGGGAATCCTGGTATATGAACTGCACATTCAGAGACTTCTCAATTTTAGCATGCAGGATTTTAAAAGAATGTTGAAAGATCTGAGAAGTTCCACAGCAGAACCTTCAATGATTTTTAGAAAAGGGTTGAAGATACCGGTATATTTTGTTAATAAACAATAAATGTCATGATGACTTAGCATTCTTTTCCTGTCTCTAAAGAATATTTTTTTTATATTCTTCTGCAACCAAATAAATACATATCAAAAATCCATCCTGAAAGACAGGATCAACAAAATAGAAGCAGCTACTGGACTGATGATCTTCCACTTCTTTCCAGAATATTTTTTTAGATTAATATCTTATTTCTGTTGTATATGAAAGGACTGATCATATAATCCTATGTAATCTCCAAGATTGCATTACAGTGAAGTAGATACTGTAGAGATGTATTTCTAAAGGTAATTAATAATCCTTTATTTTTCAGTTGTTCAGTTACATCTATAATTTAACTTAATTTCAATTTTACACCTTTTTGTGAAATACTTTTGTATGATTTATGAAGTGAAGTCTACTTTGTACTTTAAGGTAGGAAGTGAACAACAGTTATATGACATTTTATACTTTATCAGTTCTAGCTTATTTTTCAGTGCAGCTCATGGAGAAGGAGAGCACTACGAAAGTTAACATATGTTTAAAAGATGTAGTTTTTCTTTCAAATTGAGATGTTTGAAGTTGGACATTTTTAGTCAGTGATGCTCTTTGAGCAGAAAATGAAGCTTTTAGACATGAAAACAACTGCAAAGGCTTAAGGCACCTAGAGAATGGTAGAGAAGACCTTTGATCACTCTTAGTGTTCAATATCTTTATATTTGTACCGAGCAGCAGATATGGTGGTCTGCTTTCTGATGCCATTCAGCAAAAATCAATCAATTTATTGTCCGAAGTAATTCAAAGCAATGACTCCTATTATATCCTCAGTTTTTAAATTGTGCCCAGTGTATGTACTTACCTACATGCATAATGCAGACTACACTGCAAAATATGTATGGTAATATATATATAGTTGTATACATAGTTATGTGTAGTTACGGGTGGAGCTTCATTTTAAATAACAAAAAACGTGAAAAGCAAGGATTTTCATTTATTCTGGCTAAAAGACAAATTGAAATGTGCTCTTCATATTTTAATAATTTTGTGGCATAATCTTAATGTGGCTGAAGGTTCATGAAATAACTGTTAAAAGATATAAAGGAGTTAATTTTATTATATAACTAAAAGAAAATGCTGTCCATGAAAGAAAAGATACAGTGGTGTGTACAGCATGATACCAAGCTGTGGAGTGCAGTAGACATACCAGAGGGACCGGATACCATTCAGAGGAACCTAGACAGGCTTGGGCAGTGGGCCCAGGTGAATCTCATGAGATTCAACAAATCCAAGTGCAAGGTCTTGCACCTGGGTCGAAGCAACCCACATTATCAATGCAAGCTGGGGATGAAAGGACTGAGAGCAGCCCTGCTAAAAAATAAAAAAAAAAAACACCTCTGTGTGATGGTGGATGGCAAGCTGGACATGAGCTAGCAATGTGCCCTCACAGCTTGAAAAACCAACCATATCCTGGGCTACATCAAAAGATGTGTGCCCAGTAGGTTGAGGTGACCCTGCCCCTCTTCTCTGTGCTGGTGGGGCTTCATCCAGAGTACTGTGTCCAGATGTGGAGTCCTCAGTACAGGAGAGACATAGACCTGTTGGAGCATGCCCAGAGAAGGACCACAAAAATGATCCAAAGAATGGAATGCCTTTCCTATGAGGACAGGCTGAGAAAGTTGGGGCTGTTCAGCATGGAGAAGGCAGCGAGGAGATCTGATGGTGGTCTTTCAGTATCAAAAGAGGAGCTACAGGAAAGAGGGGTCAGACTCTTTAGCAGGATCTGTGGTGACGGAAAAAGAGGAAATTGCTTCAAGTTCAAGGAGGGTAGATTTAGGTTAGATATAAGGAAAAATATTTTACAGTGAGGGTGGTGAGGCACTGGAACAGGTTACCTAGTTTTGTGGTTGATTCCCCATCCCTGGGGACTTCAAGGCAAGGCCAGATAAAGCCCTTGGCAACTTGATCTACTGTAGTGTCCCAGTTAGTAGATGGCCTTCAGAGGTCTCTTCCAACTCTAAGGATTCTATGATTCTAGGAATATGTAAAGAACAGAGTTATCAGCTAGAAGGAGAGATGACAGCAAAAGCTACTGCAGGTCACTTCAGCATCTCCCTGAAGTAAATTAGATAATACATACATGGAGAATGCTTCTAGTCTCATTCACAGGGCATCTTTTCCTTGCCCTGGTGACAAATCAGTTACCTTTATTTGTTTTCAAAAATTTGGGGCATAGTGAACTATGTATCACTTCTAGTCTTTCCTAATATTCAACTAAGATCAGTATGATTTATGTAGAAACAACGGTATTGCTATTAAGCATGAAAGGTATTATGTTTCAAGATCATACAACAATAGCAGCTGTTTTTTTACTCATAGAAGACATTCAAACACATTTTACATCCTGAATTTCTGTTTATTTTGCTCTCAAACTACTGAATATGTTTTTGTGGAAGTTTCTATACCTGTATGCACGTTAGATTTTTTTGCCTTGTGATGATTTCCTGTGATTAGTGATACATTTACCGCATGCCATGAGTTCAGAAATTTTTAATGTTTGGTGGTTAGTAATTATGAAAACGTTAAGATAACCAATGATGGCCTATAACATAGATGTTGGTTTCTCACTTAACCCAGCTCTTGCTTATGTTGGAAAGTCAGGCTATCGGGTGAATTCTGTTCCACCTGTAATTTGAACTGTTTGGGGCCCTTCCTAGCATAAACAAGGTCCTAATTTTGTAGATATGTTTGCAAATTGCTTAGGTATTCTCAAATTCAAACTGAAGTCTTTATGAAAGATAAATACAGACGTGGGTGTGGAATTGCTAAAGGCTTTCTGTTCTGTAATTGCTCGAGTTTCGACTGTTGCATGCATTACAGGATGAAATAACACAGATAAGCCAGATGAATCAATACAAAATGAGTCTGAAAAGCTTCTATTCATACCAGTAATTTGACTGCCTTTTAGTCATACTGCTAGCAGAGTTCTGATCTCTTTTAAGACAGTCACTCTTTTAATTATGTCAAGCGACTGTTCAGCCATGCGTACCTGTTCTCTTTGGGTTTTTTATTGTTGTGTATAGTCACTGATGTTAGATTTATTCAAATTATTTGAGCCCATATAATCTATTTAACAATTACAATAACAGCAACTTCAAGTTTAACCAAGATATGACTGTACTAATAATGGAAATTTGAACTCACTTCAGTAGTAAACGGTAACTTTAGGTGTCTTAAAACAACTTTCTTATCTGACTTATGCTGATTTAACAGTATCTTGTTGATGAGATTCAAAGTGATTCACCATTTCCTTTGGCTTCGTGCCTAAGTCTAGTCAGCCATGACAAGACTTCGAAGTTTAGAATATCATGCCAGATGTTGACAAACCTTATGTTGTGAGGCTAGAAGTCATTAAATTTTCATAACTTCAGTTAATGCAGCCAAGCTCTATTTTTAAGGAAACTTGAAGTAAAGGCAGACTTTTTTTCCTCTGCATTTTCCTCCATTTACTGAATGGAATCTATTATTTACTAATGAATATTATTGTGGTTTTCTGAACTAACATAAACAAGTTAATTGATTGCATGATGTTTATAGGTTGCATACTGATGTTGGCTTCCCTCCTGACATTTCCCCCCCGTACCACCCCACAGCCCATAATCCTAACAGTTTTTGATAAATCGAGGTATACATTTCTCTTGCCATACACATCCATGTATATTCTGTTGTAGCAACTTCTAGCAACTTAACCAAACTTGCCAGATAGAAAAACAGAGATAAGAAATTGAATGGGTTTTGTTTTTCTTTTTGCTTTTGTTTCTTGTTTTTCCTTCTGATTTTTTATCCTGGGGAAAAATGACTTCAGTTTGGCTTCAAGCAGCTTTAACTATTGAGGTTCTTTACTTACTCAGCAGATTGTTTTAGGTCTAACTGCCCTTGGCATCTAATCAGCAATGACTTTTATGTGTATTAACTGTTTTGGGAAATGTATCTAGCATACGCTGTACTTCAGAGGAAATATGCATGCATCTTTCTACATCTCTGTTTCTTCAGCCAATATATTTATTCTGGCTACTGAGTGGAAAACGAAGTTTTCACTGAGTACTTCAGTTTGCATGCCTGCTAGTTCACATTACTGATGAAATAACTGATCATGCACTACATTTCTCTTGACTTTCTCCCAACTGTCCATTCCTAAACTTTCTATTCAAATGGTGGTGTGCAGTGTTTCTTCAGTGAGTTTGTTAATATCAGCATGCTGTTTAAACTGTTTACAACTTCACAAGTGTAGAAGCAACCTATAAAAAACCCAGCATGTTTCCCTAAATAATTTCAAGGAATGGTTCAGATAAAACACAGAATCTTTATGCTCCTTTAGAGCGTAAAGGTGTCACCATTAAGAGCATCACTTCAGAAAGCTCCTAAGCTCCTTTAACAAAACTATTTTATTCTTCTTAAACTTCCATTAAACATTTCACTCGCATGAATATAGACAATATATTTTGTAATGTGATCAAAAACATGTTAGAGGACAGTTTTTCTATGATATGAATACAAACATGTAATTTCTATTGTTTTCACTTTTTCCCATTCACATCATTTTGTCTGATGTGATTGTCAGAGCAAGATGCAATGTTTTTTCTACTTCTGTTTTCTGGAAACATATATTATGCTTCAAAGCATGGTGAAACTTTACAATCAATTCTGTGCATAACATAGATAAATCTTAAATTAATATTTCTAGAAGATATATGAAAATATCACAATTTCTTTCTTAAATGGAGGAAGTATCTAACAATGTAAGGACAGTACACTTGGAGAAAGGGGCATTTAAATTTGCAATTAGGATTTTTTTGCTACTTACAATGAGGCAAAGGATTTTCTGAAATACTCTCCAAGTATGATCATTCAGCTTTGTAGTTCATGCAGTCAGTTCTTAAAGTAGGCGACAGCTCTTGGCAAGTGGCTCTCATATCTTCACAGTTATTTCCATTTCCCTTACATCCATTCATATCTTTCCTGTTTCAAAGTATAAGTATTGCCTCTATTTCTCTTACTGTGCTTTTACCAAAAACACTGTCACTTCTCAGGAGCCCACGCTTAAGATCTGTTCCAGCAGTCTTAACTTCTATTTGAATAAAAACACTGTAATTCGCTAAGCTGTTTATTATCTGTAAATAATGGTTTCATTCTGAAGCTGACGAGAGGAAAAGAGTTTCATTTGGGACTATCCTTATCTTCTTTTTTTGATTAACTTACCGATTTTTCAGTAATGTGGATTGAAGCTCATATGAGAGGCCTTGTTTATTCCTAGCTTCTTGCGAATTGTTAAAGTATTATCTGTAGCATATTAAACAGAAGGTAGGCAATGCAGTGAAATAAGTCATCAGATTTCTGTAGTGTAGATTTTTCTTGGTCATCAGAGAGAACATTGATATCAGAGTTGCTTATCAAAAACCCACACGCAGTTAATGAACTGCATTTCAATTTTCATGGCCTCCACTGTCTTGATATCAGCTAATGGGATGCAGAAAATTACAGTCAGGTTATTTGTTTTGCCAGTACTTTTTCAATATAACTCTTATTGGCTTACCAGTAAGGTCAGAAGTGCATTTGCTTTATGATATGTCCTCATTATATCAGGATCTGCAGTTAAAAGAATATATATATTAAATAATATAAATAATAAATATAATAAAAGAATATATATATTATTGTTCGCAACCCTTCATGTTCTCCTTAGAAGATGATATATCAGTACAGATGTTTTTGTGACCATATCCCAGTTCATGTAATGTATAATTAAACAAAGTGGAATTTTTTGATCTGTATGTTATTCTGTTTCTCCTATTGAGGCCATTACATTTGACTATTAAATTGTACTAGAAAAAAAGCCCTACGTAGTTTCTGTGGTTTAATAACTTCAATCCTGCTACCTTAAGACATGCAGTCTTTATTCTAATACTTGCAGTTAACAGTCAAAAAACGGAAGACGAGTAGTACATCCTCACTTTCTGAAACTAACAGCAGAAGTCACTTCACTAGAAATCCCTTAGAGTTGTTTTCTTGATGAACATTTTCAGTTCACGTGCATAGTAAAAAAAGCCTTTCAAGGAAGTACAGGGTTGACCCAAGCCTGATTTTGTTAGGATCACTGAATTTCTGTTTTTCTGTAATGGAAAATTGTATGATTATAAAAGTTTACCCATTTCCTGTTTTGTCTTTTTAATGAGCTGACAGTTAAGGGACTTGAAATTAGGTGCAGCAGATGCAAAGTAAATTCTTGCAACTAGCTGGAAAAAAAAATTATCTGTCAAGACCTTTTTTTTTACAGATATGAGTTAGAACATTCTTGTAGAAGAGGAGACAGACCTCATATGACCGTCAGTAACTGTAAAGAACAAATTTTGCTTGAAGGCTACTCTGTTAAGCCAGTAGGCATTTCTGCAATTATTTTATGATAAATAGCCATATCTACCAGCTGCTGCCAAGATTTTTCAAAGACATATAGTTATCTCCTTTCTTTAACTACTCATCTGTCATTTAAGTACCTGCGGTAGCCTCAAAACAGCTCAGCTTAATCTAATCTTTGAAACATTCACGCTCTTTTTATTGGTGGATTTATGCAATGATGTTTAATTGCTGCTGTATTCCTACACCATAAAGCTCTGTTGTTAGATAAAATCCCAGAACTGTGAGCAAGGCTTCTCAGGATAGGTATTTTCCTCCCCCAGCCTCTCTCTATCTTGCTCTAAGTTCTTCTAAAACCATCTCTATGGGTTTCTTTTATGCCAGCAGAGATCAAGAATGAAAGAATTTAGTTGTACAGGCAAACTGGGATTTGAATCTTTTTAGTTTTGTGAGATCCTTGAAATTCATATTCCCCCAGCCCAGAGGACAGCTTTAACACCAGACATTATCCAATGACTGTCATGTGTGAAATTAATAAAGAGCTGCTGGGCTGGGTTACAAGATTCTGTCTCTTACTGCTATAATCACAGGAAGGAGTCTTGGATTGTAGTTTCTTTTCACAGAACTGGATCAGTAATATGTGCTCATTAATAGTTAGATGAAATACGCAAAACTTCCAGAAAACACACATTCTGTCTTCACAGCTGAGAGTCTGGCACTAGGACACAGATTTATGCTTTCTCACACTTGTTTTTCATCTTTAACCCAGTGAAACAAGAGCAGCCAGTGTCAAATCTTTTACAATTTCTTCAGCTTAGCTTGTAACTTAGTGGTTAGCACAACATTCTGTGGCTGGGGTGAAACTCATAATGACAGTTCTCTGAAAGGGATGAAATGTTAATAGTACATCAGGCTTTTACTTCCATGGAGAGTCAGTAGATATTTTTTTTTCCTTTTACATATTATAGTTCCTGTATAGGAAAGAAAATATTTATATTACATAAGGCATCACTTATTAAAAATTACCATTTTTTTGCACTACAAAAAGGTGTAAATTCTGCCCTTCACAATGATTTGGCTGCCTAATTTCTTATGTAAATTTTTTTGTATCACCAGAATAAGCCATATTTGTATTTGCTGATATCCTCAGGTGTGAGTGAAACATCTTTCCTTCTTGTATACAGATTTAACTCCAAATAATATAAGTGAATACTTAAATGTCATGTTTGAGATAAGAGTGAAAGAATAAAGGTTGCATCTGAGAAGAAAGGATAAAGGAAAGGGAGAAGAAAGCAGTCCCATTAATTGATATGGTTCCATAATGTGGCATAAACCTAAAGAGGGAATATTTCTTGCACCATTCTTTAGTATTATTTTTTATCTCTCTTTTCCATTTTATTTTCCTACAATGATGTATTGGTTTTGTATAAAATGTGTTAATGTATAAGATTTTTTTCTAGTACTAACATATAAATTGTAATTTCCCAGTTCATAGTTCCATTAATTGCCTTATGGTCGTGTCAGGTGTTTAAAAAAGGACTGTCTGATTAAAGAATGAGTGTATACTGGGAAATTATTTAAGTTAAATACAAGTGTTGTAAAATGAAAAACATCTAAAATGCTTAAATATACCCTGAAATAGAACTTCATGACTTCAAATAAAGCAGAGAGTAAGCATCAATAGACTTTACACAGTTGAGTATCAAATTAGATACCTAATTTGATGAGAGAGAACAAGTCTATACTTATGCCCTTTGTATTAAACAAAATAAGCCTTCTAATCAGAATAAAAGTTTAAACAAACAACAAAACAGCAAATCACCTCTCAAGCTATTATTCACCTGCTAACCATAGCCACCTGTTCTAGCACCCCACAAAAGCTTGATCCCTGTGAGTTTCTCATTATTAGTCACATTACTTTAGCTGGCCATCTGCCAGAATAGCAGCATTTCTTTGGTGGCCATTATTAACAGATTTTATTCTTCATATTTTACTTGCTGCTGCCAGCTGTATTGGAACAATTTTTCATCTTCAAAAGAAATCTGGAGGAATGGGTGGAAATTCCTGGGATCTGCTACTTCAGGAGGGCTTTATGGTCAGTGTTTTACTACCTTAGCAGTGCTAGAAAAGAGGAAAAAGTTTACAAAAAACTAAGTATCTTGTTCTTTCTCACGCATCTGTTTCCAAGGATTGAGTAAATTATGCAAGTGTCTTGGTATTTCTACAGGAGCATAACCTACTTTCTCAGATCTGCTGCGTGTTTTCTGGACAGCAATGAGTTGATAGGTTCTAGATGACTTGCAATTTCTGGTTGTCAAATTATTTCACTCATGAGGAGCTCAATGCACTAAAATATCTCTGGAATGAAACTAGCTAAATGTACAAATCACAGACCTCTGTAAAAGTGAATTTGGCTTTTTATTTTCAGGGTCCATTACAAGTTCCTCTAATGCACAACTGAAGTACAAGCATAATCATTAAAATGGCTTTCAGACTATTGTATTTGTTATTTCACCAGCATTTTCTTTAATTTGAAAAAAAAAAAAAAAGTATTAGATAATGGACATGAGCGTATGAAACATCAGCTTGTGTTAAGCATTTTATTTGTCTAATGTATCTTCTTTCCTAGCTCAGTCTAATTAAATAACAGGGTTGTAGTGTGTGCAGGAAAAGTATCCTTCATGGCATTCATACAGCTGTGCTGTAGTTTCAACAGACAGTAGTTTGTACTTGCCAGCTGGATAGCTTGCAGACAGATTTTGGGGGCAGACCACTCAGTGTGGTTAAGTAGATAGAGAAAGCAGAATAGTTTACTAATCCTCTTCTACAATTCAACTGTTTTGTTATCATCCTTTAGGGGTGTAAGGTGATTAAAAAATCTGGAATGTTGTACAGATTCATTATTATTGAAATGTGTGTACTTAAGGCTGGATAAACTAGCCAAGATCCTTCAGGTCATCCTAATGTCTTTACAGCACCTTAGGACATACGTACATAATTTATGCTACACATGATAAATACAGATGAAAATTGGTCTTTATCTGTATTGGTGGCATCATTTTTCTTCTGATTCATTAGTGTGCTAAAAGATTCTTCCCTGATAAAGTGTTTTGAAAATCCTATTGCTCAAGATATTACTAGCATAAAGAAAAACTAGGCCATTGAGTTTGATCTGATTATGTTGGTTATTAAACTTATTTCATAGACTACCATAAGTTGGTTTAGAGTGGGAGATGGGCTTGGATAAGCCTTCAGATAAATAACATCCAAATCCAGCTCACTGAGTTTGCCAAGTCCTTTATTCCTGGTGAAGTTATTATGAAATAAAAGTAATAATATTTATGACCAGCCCTGTATTTGTATGTGGGAGGGAAGTGTCTCAGATTATGATCCCTGTTCCTGGGGTTATTTTTATTAGTGTATCATACAGTTGTTGGAAAAAATAGTAATATTTCCATTCCTTCCTCTACTGTACAGCCAGATGTTTTAAACACTTACCTAAAAGTATGGGTTTTTTTTGTTTCCCATTTCTTGTTCTAAAATAGGCTTGACTCAAATATAGACCTGCGCATAGTGTTTGTGTACCATCTTCAGGGAATCAAGATGTGGTATTTAATACTTTCCAATTGAGAAGAACTTAATCTTTCTCTCCTCATGGAATGAGTGTTTTGATAAGTCCTGTTTTCTCCTTGTAGGTAGAAAAGCACCTGTTTTCATGAAATGAATGAGGCGCAGCTCATGCATACCTACCCCTGTCAAAAAACATTGTAGTTCTGAGTATCCCTGGAGATTCAGCTTAGAACTTGCAGGCTTAAAATTAATTTTCAGAAAGTGAGATCACTTGGATTTTCTTCTCACTATTTTGGACTTTGGGTGTATTCTATATCAGCATTTTATTTTGTTGCAGATGTACCATGAAGCAATGAGATTTGCTTCCTACTGCACAGCAGAGTTGCAGTGGAGAGGATCAGAGTCATTTTGAGAGAAACTCAGCAGAAAGATATGTTACAGGAGCAAACTTAACATGCTCCAACTGCTAGTGGTCTTCTAGTTCATAGGGCCAGCATAGCTGGAAGTAAATTTCCCCAAATGTGTTGTATCACTGTGGGAATGTGTCATGATTTATCCTTTTACATGACAGCACTTAAAAATCTAGAACAGGCTATGCTGACTTTGATTTAGCTCACAATTTTCAGATTTTTTTCTGTGGATTTCTTTCTTTTCTCTTTTGTAACCCTTATGCATTACAATTAAATATTTAGTCAACAGAACTATCCAGGATTTAGTGTTATATAAATATTACCTGACCCCTTGGTTATTGAGTAACATATGTAGAAAAAAATCAGTAACTTAATTATTTTTGTGCGAGATGTATAAAACTTATTACAACTACATGAAGAGGGGAAGCAGAGGGGAAAGTGATGATCATTTCTCTCTGGTAGGTAATGACAGGACAGGTAGGAATGGCTTAAAAGTGTGCTGAGAGAGGTGCACACTGGACGTTAGGAAAAGAATTATTTACTGTGAGTGTTTTCAAACACTGGAACAAACTTTCTAGAGAGATGGCTGATACCCATACCTGTCAGTTTTTGAAATACATTTGGATACTACTAGATCTGATCTTTGAATGTCCCTTCCAAATGAACTATTCTATATAATCAGCATATGGCAGTGTATGAAATGACTCTGTACTATTCTTGTTGTAGGCATTTTAGTGCACATAAATAAATATATTTTTTCTGTACCCTAATATATTAGTTTTATATAAAAGTAAACAGTTCTAGTTGTACTATAATGTTTATATAATTGGCTGCATATCATTCTGGTCTTTTATTTCATGGAAATATTTCATACAAACCCACATGTATTGTGCTTTTGTTACTCAATTTCTTCTTGTGTTATGTATTTTTCAAGTATTTCTATTCCTGCATAATTTTACTTCCTATTAATTTTCTTTTGTTTGCAGTATCAACAATTTTCTGATCAATGTGGCTAATTGCTCCCAGGTTTTTCCTTCTGTTCCACTGAGCATCTCAGTTACTTTCTTTAATGAAGACAATCTAAAAAATCAAGCTGATATTTTTAAAAATATATAAATACCATCAACTGATATTTCAGTTAAAATATTTTAACGGAAAATAGTCTGTACAATGAAACATTATAATCAACATATCTCAGTAACAAAATGGCATGTATATGAAAAGATTTTTTCCATATGATGAATAAGGGACTTTATCTTCTTGCTTAGGAAAAGACGCATTCTTGAATGCTGAGATTAGTTTGTTGAATCAATAGTAAAATTTCTATTTTAAGTGCATTGTAAGCTGAATTGTGTACATGTCTGTCAGCTGTTTATTATTTTTATTTTCTTAACAACAAAGCATTTACTTAAAAATATAGCCAGACCACATGCAAAGTTCAAACAAACACAGAAAGCACAGTTGTTTGGTTTTTTTTCTTTTTTTTGTCCACAGAACTTGTTCCTTATTTAGAGGTAAAACAGTCAGTGGGTAACACTTTACAACTGTGAAGATCTACTGATTGTTGAGTATCAGTAGATTAAATTCATCATCCCATTTCTTCTCTAATAATGGATTATTTATGATGAACAGCAGTGGTATCTAATTTACTTTATTTTCTTAGTTTTTAATACTCCACATGCGTAATGTGAAATAATCACAGTTTAACACAGTAACACAGATACATGAAGAAGTATACATATTCTGCTTTTGAATATCAGTACTTTCAAGGAATTAGGTAACTCAATATGTGTATTTAAGTTGAATTTAAAAATAGGTAGGAGTTTAGTCACTCTCCTTTCTGAGAAGGAAAAGTCAGGCTACAAAGAAGTACTGTATACTAGCTTCTAATTTAATCTTTCCCAGTCTGTATTGCTTTTCATTTAGATCACAATATATCATTTATTCTGTTGCCTGTGATCTGAGATTCCTCATTACAAAAGAGAACAGCTGCCAGCCACATAGCAGAAGTTGACTCTGCATCTGCCTTGCCTTCAACTACATTGTGACAGCAAGTAGAAGTAAAAGTATACTTATGAACATTAAATGCTCTTAAGTCCATACAGCAAATTTCACTAGGCTGTACAGAAACATGTACTTGTAAAATGAACTAGTAACAGATGCTAAAAATACAAATTATCAGTAGTGATTTAAATAATGAGATTTCTCTTTTTAAACAAATTTACTAGAGAAAAATGAGTGAGATGAATAAAGGAAGAAATGATAAACTAGGAGAAGCTATTTCTAGATTGAAAGTGGAATGTGTCACCATTTTAATTAATGCTAACGTGACAGTGATAAGCCTGCTTCTCATCAGAACCTAACAGCTACAAAGTCATAGTAGTGTAGATTTGGAATGGGGAAGACAGTGTATAGTTAGAGACTGTCTTGGCGTTAGGTTCACTATATTAAGACAGACGATAAATAAGGCCCAGAACCTATACAGACATGCTGTATTTTACATTTTTGTTTCAGTGGACTGGTTCTACAAACCCCTAGTTGCAATAGCAGATTCACTGCTTCAAATAAATCCACTCATAAACAGTAGGATATGTTTATGAGCAAGTGTCAATATGATTTGGCTGTAGCGATATAGAAAGCTTTACATGACCTGTTTCAGTTTAAGCTTCAGTGAGAAGACAAGCACTGTATGGTCAGCTGCACTGTGAATTACTGTGAAGCAGCAGGCTGCAAATATCACTGTCCTGTGAATAGTCTAGCAAGGCCAGATGGAAACAAATCAGTCAACTGGCCAGTTCTCATCTCTGACATATGAGAAAATGCATGGATGATTGTATCAAAGTCATCAGCATTACAAGTTTTAATACTGGAAAATATATCAGTGAAATTGCAGACCATGTGTTTTGCTGATCCAAATTCTGGATGAAATCTGATCGTAGCCTTCATAATTCAAGACACAGATCTTTCACTCTCAGGAACATTTACACAGTGTGCATGTGAAGGGCAGTAAGGGGTAACACACCATTTTAGCAACTGAGTGATGAGATTGCATCGTATGCCTTTTCAGTAACGTCCCTAGACATAAATTCCATGCTAAAACTTAACATGGTTACTTCCATCATGTAAGTTTGTTGCAATACTGTTGTGAAATGTCATGAAAATACACAGTATTTTTCAGTCATTGTAAACAGATATACCAATTCCTGTTCATTCCACTCAGAGCTCATATGACATCCTTTTTTCTAGTGGAAATACCATAATACATCTGCAAGTTGCTTGTGAATATCAAAATGAATAAACTACTCTAATATGTGTATTTGATCCTTTCTTGTAGCTCAAAATGCTCACTATTCTCATGCACAGCTCAGGGAAATCAAAGGAAAAAGCCTTTTATCTGTTGGATTAGTGTCATTACACGCATGAAAAATATAGACAATCTTACATAATTCCTGTTGCTTGGCTTTAAAAGACTGGTCTTCATTGTAAAGCACTGTGGTGGGACAAAAGTGCAAGTGAAAATGTTTACTAAATTTTTCATTACAGTATGCATTTTCTTTAGCCTACTGTATTTAACTAATTTAAGGATCTGAATCTTCTTAGCTGAAACTAGCAATCATCCTTTTGTTACTAAAATGCAAGTGCTAAATTAGGTAACACCTTGAGACCTGATATACTACATAACTTTGTACAAATATGAAAGTAATCATAAATGTAGCAACATTTGCATTTTCAAAGTGCTGGATATTGTAGACATAGCTTCATCAGAGAACTGTTGTATATTATGACCCAGTTTTGCAGTTTCTGGGAAGGGGTTGTGAAAGATGAGTGAGGGTTTGCATATGTGAAAACTCAGTAGTGTTAATACATTTCAATGATATTTCACAACATAGCCTCTCTTGATCAAGCCAGTATTCTTCTCTTCTCCCAGGAATTAACAGTTGCCATTCACAGTTAACTTCTGACAAACCTTCCTGGAAAATGATATAAATGTCCTTTTATACTATTTCTAAATAAAGTACAAAATGAATCTTAAATGAATCTTAGTCCAAAAATTGTTTCACTCAATGCTCTATTCAAAATATTTCCTGTACTCCCTTTAGTTATGTTTGTCACTAAACATTTCAAAAGAATTGGAATGAAAATCAGAAAAAAATTGTAGTTGCTACGCATTTGAAAATAATAGAAGACTAAGTTTTAGAAATAGGTGTCCATGGTGAGTAAAAAGGAACTGAGTTTATCTGGGAGAATGATCTTTTATATGTTGTATTCATTTAAAATAATACTGAAGAGCAGTTCCAATATTTTTAATCTAGACTGCAGAACTAATAATATACTATAGCTTTCCTTATTCTTTGTCAAGGTATACAGCAATGGATACCCTGCATCTAGAAGAACTGATTTCAAAAAAACATCCCATCACCGATATCGCTAAAAATAGTTTTATTTCTAGACTAAAACGATCTAATAGATCTCAGTCTTACAACTACTGAATTCCACACATATAGGTATTATTTTTCTTATTTGTCGTACACAAAAACTAATAGGTCATTAGTTTTTATGCTGTACATTTATCCTTTCATATATTTACTTTTGTTTAATACTGCTAAAATTCACAACTGTCAGTAGTATAATGTGATTTTCTTGATTTTTTGTGTCACCTGTATTTGTGAAGTAACTGTAATTAGCATGCATTCCATGTGGAACTCTTAACAAAGCTGATATTCTGAAATGTGTAATTTCATATTCAAAAGTGTTACTAGATATGCCATAGCTGGAATAAGATCATGAAACCAATTAATGTGACTTCATTTATCAAACATAGGAGAGTTGTTATAAACACTTCTAATAGAGTCAGAATAGTAGATAGATGTATACCATTACAGAGTTATGCTGTACTGCTAATGTAATGAAACTGTAACTTTTTGTCATGATCTGATCATAATTGCTGCTATTTTTGATGTTGAGGAAGTTGTAACATCCTCCAAATATTGTTAAGATCATGAAAGTCAAGGAAACCAATATATAACATAAATGTAGTCCTGCATGCTGTTAGTATTTTTGTTCCCTTACAAAATCATACGCTATGTAATGGCATAGGTTTAAGTGGTCATGAGTTCTAAATACATAAAGATTTGTACTTCTAATAACAAAGATCATTCACAAAACAGACAAGGTATAACAGAGATATATAAAACTTTCACTTCCTAGGAAAATTGATTCCTTCTGAGAATTTATCTTTTGCATAGAGTAGAATCCAGTAATAACATAATTCATTTTTATCATTTATCCCCTGGCATATAAAATATATGCAATTATATTGCATTATATATTGCAGTGCAGAAGTTTAACAGTCTCTAATTTTTATTTTTTTGATTACTTTTCCATATTTATATATTTAAGGAGTTTCAGACTTTCTTAGCATGATCTTCAGAAGTTATAAACGTTCCTGAGTACTCACTAGGTTACTGGAGGTTCTGAGAAATAAGAAAACATGAAATCAGTGTTCTCCCAAATCAGTGAGAATGGGCTGCCCAAGAGCAGAAGGTTCATAAAAACAGAGACTGCTTAAAAATTTCTTTTATATGAATAATAAAATAAGGTTACCGTTCCCATTTTTTAAAGTAATACCAAACCACTTTAAAGATGCTAGACTTCTTAAAAGACCTTACTATAGATGAAATTGAGAATGCTACTAGAGATAAAAATATATTTATGACACATAAATACACTTTTATGCAATTACTGAACATCCAAAATAAAAATATAAACACAATGAAATTGTTCAAATTATACAATAGGTTAGCTCAGACACTGAATATGTATTAAAAATCTGTTACTTTTCTAACTGCTCTACTAGAAATTTTAAAACACAACTAAGAATTAAGTTGAAACAAAGTTCCTATAAAAAAGGAAACCTAACATTTTCCATATGCACTGTCATATTCCATTCCTTTTCTAATATTCATGTTTCATTAACATTCACTGTTGGATGAATGTAGGCTCAAGGATACAAAAAATAAAACAAACTCAAGTATTTCTCACTTGATTTGATATTTTCTATCTATAAAGTATTTGCTCAGAATAAGTCATCTTGTTTAAGGAGAACAAAAAAAAGTACAATTTCTGAGGGAAGTAATCAAAATCTTGATTTATTACTATTGGATTTTGAACTGCCACATAAACATACAACATTGGCAAGACTGAGATTTGCAACACTAAACCCTACCACAGCTTTGATTATTTCAATGCTAGAACTTAGTGTTGGGAAATCCTACCCTCGGCGTTGAAAATTAAAGATATCAAATGAGACTGGGAATGGAAGACCTCAGTTTGTCTGCAGGCTATCTACAGCAATGGTAGTGTTAACGCATGCTTTTCTGTGCCACCCAAAAGCTAACTCATTCAAGTCACTGTCTTGTCCAGAAAGTTTTTTAGAAAGTTAAGTGTGTAAGGTGTCTTAAGAATTATCAGTCATTGTTCTATACACATCTGTATACACAACAGAAAGTTATACTACAAAATTAATCATTTTTCTGTTTTTAACTGAATGCTTTGATTGAAATGAGTTCATTAATTTAAAACATATTTTGTAATATTTGGTAGACAAAATTTTTGGAAATGGCTATGTACACATGTATTTCACAATCACTAATTTTACAAATATAACTCAAATGAAAATCCAGCAATTGTAGAAATGAAACACAGCTAAGTACTTTAAAAGTACTGAGCTAGAAATTCTTCACATCTCACCATTGCAGTAAGCACAATATTTAGTAATTACCTAATGGAGTAGTTTGACTACTTATACTTTATGTCTGGGAATTTTGGTTTATTAGAATATTCAATTACTGAAGGTTCAATTTATTATCTGCATAATGCTAATTAGTCATAGCTACATACCTGCCACCTGTAGTGTGCCTGCAGCAGTGCATGTTCTTTCTGTTTTATATGCAAGTACTCTATGTTTGTAGTGTCTACAACTTTCTGTAATGTAACTGTAAGTGTATGTGCTAACTAACCTTCTCCAGGTGCTGCCACCAGGTTTACCAGCTCTCCCAATGTTATCACAAATCTTGTGATATTTGGTGTGTGCTTTATTTATTCCATTTAGTTTGGATTTTCTGTCCAGTTTCATGACTATTGATACTGAACACATAATTGTACTAATTCTTTGTGAATATCTTTCATTTCTTCCATTTGTGTTAAGTCACGGATAACTGCTATTTCACTATATTACCTTCCTGACAAGTGAGATTGCCCTGACCTAATGTGCTTGCCGTATTCCAGTTTTCTCAAGCCCACCTTTGTATACTTCATTAAATATTTAGGGAAACAGGGACTGGAAACTGAATCTTCCAGAATGAAGGTGAGTGCTCTAAACATTTGGATATATGGAAGATCAGAGTGATTTGAAAAAGCAGTAGCAGTCTCTCATGCCTGTTATTTCTGGGCTAATGAGAGATTCTTATTCAAAAATACCTAACTCAGCACCAAAAGTTATCTAGCAAGAGCAGCTTCAGTGAGATTCATAATATGTGAACACCCTGTATCCATCTTGAATGTGATCTTAATGCCCACTTGGCCTTCCTGGCATTTGCTTTTGGCTTGCTTTGTCAGTTTCCTGCTCAACTACATGCCCTCTTCAAATAATGTTCATAGTTAGATTACTCAGGAATTTCACAACCTGTAGAGATCAAGTTAAGAGACGTTATTTCCTAATCACCTGTGTTAGAAATATATTCATCCTATCTATCTTTTTAACTCATTATCGCCTGTAATAACATTTGTTCAGCATGGAAAGTGCTTGGTGATGATGATGATAACTAGGGACCTGTTCCTTCTTTCTGATGCAACTTAGTAGTGGTATGTTTGTGTTGGCAGAAAAGCACAATACACAGTCTAAGGTATGAATAAAATGCTTCAAAATACCCAAAAACCTCACATAGTCTTTAAGTAAATCTGTTGTTAAGGCTACCTAAATGTTGCAGGGCAGCATAATACTTCTAACCAGAAACTGCAGATACAGCTTTCAAATTAAAATTAAAAGTTTGATAATGTTTGTTTGAATAATATACAAAGATGAGTTTTTTGTTCAGATTCAGTAACTTTTGTGTTTCATTATTTTCTTAACGATAATTAATGGTGAACACATATCCTTCTGTGGAGAAAAAGGATTTGCTTCTTTTTTTCCCATTCTGTGAGTCTGTTATTTCGAAATCATTTCGCTGTGTGTTTTTAGACTTTTTTTTTTTTTTACATGAAAAAGTTCTTAGAACTGAATGTACTGCATAAACCTTCTTTCCTTCTCAATTAAAATAAATAGGATTTTTTTCTTAAATTTTATTTATTTATTTATTTATTTATTTATTTTTCCTTAAAGCCTCATAAAATTTCAGGTTTAAAATCAATTAAAGAAAAATAAATGTCAAAGAAACATTAAGAAACTGAATTATTTCTTTTATGGATACATTTAGGAGTGATGTAATGTAAGTGTTCGTACTAATGCTAAGTAAGATCTTGCTTCATAAAGCATATAGAAGAGCACCTAAAGAGTACTTCGTTGAAGTGATTGTATTATGTTTTCTTTAAAACAGCTTCATTCAGTCTGTGGAAGCTGAAAGAACTCCGGCAATATATGCAGAATTTAATGCTGTCTCTTTGTTAATCTTAAACTACTGGTGTTGTTCTTTTTACATATACTTAGAAATTTACGATCAAGGATGATGGATCGCAATTTTCTTTCCAGACAGGTTTTTATTTATTTATTTATTTATTTATTCTTAGAGAACTGGATGCCATATAGTAAAATAAAATAAAATGAGATTTATCTCAAGCTAAGATGCTTTCAGTATCTTTCTTGAAAGTAAAATTAATTCTTTGACACTGGTTTATATTTCTTAGAGAATGAAGTGATAATTAATTAATCTTTAACCTTTCCATTTTACACATGATGAAGTAATCTACTCTATACCATGAGACCATAAAATAATTAGTCCTAGTAGATGGATCTGCATAGCACGTTTTGTTCTTTCCACTTAAGTGAATCGTTTTAAATTATACTTATTTAGTGCTTTCCATTGTCCTTCAGTAACATCAGAAATCTTTACTAAATCTTGGTTTTTAATGAAAATGGCATCTTTGATCTGTGTTTTTCAAACAGTGTGTCAATTGTCTGTTCAGAAGAGATATTTTTGTTATGATACAAGGCAGGATTATTATTATTATTATTATTATTTTTAATCTGAAGTTTCTTAGATAGTAAAGACATGAAGTAATGTCAGGGAGGGGGAATTACTACACAATGCCTAGAACAAGATTTATTTCTCTCTTTCTGGTCTTGAACACTCCCAAGTTCTTTTTTCTCTCTGAAAGTGTGTTAGATATATTATCTGTTCATTCTGCTTTTGATATACTGTGGTGCTCAGAGTTTTCTTACTTAAAGAAGTTGGAGTTATTTAATTTGGAGAAGTCTTGGGTGGTTTGTACAACTACCTGAAAGGAAGTTGCAGTGAGCAGAGTGTTGGTCTTTTGTTTCAGTGATAGTATGCTATGAAATTGTCTCAAGTCATGCCCGTGGAGGTTTAAACTGGACATCAGGAAGAATTTCTTCATAGAGAGAGTGGCAGAGTGCTAGAACAGGCTGCCCAGGGAAGTGATCAACCCCCCCCTCCTGAAGGTACTTAAGAGACTTGTGGTTGTAGCAATAGGGATCATGATTTAGGGCAAATCAGTAGGTCAGGTTGACAGCTGGACTTCGTAACATAGAATTTCCTAAGTGGAAAGGACTGACAGTGGTCATCCAGTCAAATTCCTGTCTCCACATTGGACTACCAAAAAAAATGCCTCTGTGGACACTGTCCATATGTTTCTTGAGCTCTGCCAGGGTTGGTGCCATGACCATCTCCTTGCAGAGCATGTTCCAGTACTTGACAACCCTCTTGGTGAAGAACTTTTTCCTAATCCTCATCCTGACCATGCCCTGATGCAGCTCCATGCTTTTCCTGTTGCTGCTATCACCAGAGAGCAGAGATCAGTATCTCACTCCATGAGGCCTCCTCAGTTGTCATTTCTCTGAGCTTACAAGCCAAGTGACTTCAGTCACTCCTCATGTATCTTGCCCTTCTAGACCTTCTCTTCTTGGACATCTTGGACTCTTTCCAATGCCTTCATGCCCTTCTTCTGTTATGGTGTCCAAAACTGCACACAGTGCTCAAAGTCAGGCCTCAGCAGTGCAGAGCAGATAAGGACAATTCCTTCCCCCAAATGGCTAGCAGTGCCATGCCCGATGCACCCCGCAGTATGGTTGGCATTTTTTGCTGCCAGGGCATGCTGTTGATTCATATGCTATTTGCCATTAACCAGGGCCACTCTTCAGCCTCTTGTTCCCCATCTGCATATTTCCAGGGTTTCCCTGCATCAGGTACAGAATACGGCACTTGCTCTTGTTCAGCTCCAGTTTATGAAAATCTCTCTCTTTGAGGGAGTCAGCAGCTCCTCCCCGTTCAGTGTCATCCACATACTTAAATGACTTGATGATCCTGAATGTCTTTTACAACCTAAATGATTCAACAAAATGATGCAACAGGAACACATAACAAAAATGAGATAAAGAAATAGGTATGTGCATCCTGACAGATCATTGTTATTTTCCTCCATATGAGAAGGTATCACATTTCAGTATTTTAGACTTCACTAATGCAGTTTTTTAACAGCAGTAGGATAAAGATGATTGTTTAAAATAAATTGCATCCTTCATAATAGGAAAAATAAAGATCGTATTCAAGGTTATGCTACTTTACAATTTTGTTGGCTACTCTTCCATGTAAAGATCTTTGCAGATGTGTTTGTACTATGACAGACATAGCGATTTGCATAACAATTTAATTGTATTTTTTTGTTCAAGGCTAAGTAGTGTAAAGTTTGTGTTTGGTTTATTTTTAAGTTGTTTTACATGTGGTGTAACTTCAGTTTCTACCAATTTTTTTAAGGGAGATTTTATAATACAAACATTAATTGAAATAAATTGGAGACATTTTCACAATGTATTTGTGTGTGAGGATCATTCAGCATTGTTTGAATTATATTCTTTATTGTTATCTCAAAAATTATTTAAATCAAAGCTGGGAAAACAGTTATATTAATTCATACTCTGGCTGTAACTGAACTCTTAATTGCCAGAAGGAATTAAAACAATAAAACTGGCGATCCCTAAAGGCAATGCTATAAATGATTACATGGTATTTATTTGTTTCATTCTTATTGAATTAGAAGTAGTGTCTTTTTTTTTTTTCCAGAACATTCTTTATCATTTTCTTTTACTTTTGTCCTTCCAGAGATAGATGAAGCAAGGTATCTTTGGCAGGATTTTAGAACTATCTGTCTTTTAAGGGTACTCATGTGGCACAATACACTTCCATAGATTCCCATTAAAATTCTGTACGTTGGTGTTAAGTTGCTGTACACTGAACACTTTGATGAATTTGTAGTTTAGCAGAAGAACAGATAATGAATTATTCTTTTGTTTTGGTTTGGTTTGGTTTTTGTTTTTGTTTTAACTTTAACATATTATTTCTGCAAACAAAACCACTTTCACGTATTACTTTTTCTCCCGCATAGAAGTAATCTACTCGTACAGATGCTGGCTGTCATACAATAGCTAAATTGCAGGGCAGGTCTATTCCTTTGTAAAGGAATATTAGGGACTTGTGCAACTTACTCCAAGAAAAAAAAATAAAAAGTCACAAAATTTTGTTTCACAAATAGAATCTTGTTGCACGTAGTGCTGATGAGTTGAAGATTTTTTAATTATTTTTTAATGGCTATTTTATTATTTCTGTCTATAACAAGAGTTTCCTCTATAGAAGATGCTTTTCTGCATCTTAAGGTAGAACCTGAGACGGATGTCATGTCTTTCTATATAATAACATACTGAATGAGTGTTTTACTCTTCATGTTAATTAATACAGACAAAGGTAATTGAAAGTAAATTCTAGCAGTGATTATACTTTCTCATAATTATTTGGAAGAATTGACTCTTAAATATATTACATTGACAGGTGAGATGCTAATGATATATTGATGCTGTCTAAACTACCCAATTTAAATTCTAATGGTAAAAACAGCTCTGAGAATGCAGTGAAGGTTTATTTTGTAAAAGAATCATGCAGAGAATGCTAGACAATGACAGAGTGTCATTAAAGATACAAGTGACCTGCTAAGTTTCATGCTTAATGAATTACTGTAAATTTCAGTATGGAAAGATCGAAAGAATAGAGGTGAATTTTTAAGGACTCTTAGTACAGATGTATTAAACATGTTACATGAATTTTGTCGCAGGGAGTTAATGTTAATTGTGTGGCTTTCACAATAGCTGGTATAAGCAAAATTTGAAAAGTATTTTTTACATAATCAGTATGTAGGCTACAAATCTGCTTTGTGGTTGATTTCAGATTGAAATCATATGAAAAAGACAACATAAAAAGTTGTAGCCCATAAGGAGATATGTAAATGATGTGTTTAAGTATAGCATTCTATTTTAATGCATTTATTTTAAATAAAAGGTTTTACAGTATCATTTTAGATAACTTCAAAATGTTACGATTAGCTTCTGTTTTTTGTGAAACCTATGAAATTAATATGAACTTCACTCAAAACTTCCATTAGCAAACAGATTTGTATTAATTATAGTCTGATGAGAAGCAAAAATTCAACACACAATATGGAGCAAATTCAGAAATCTTAATTTTTGTAGTTTTCCCTCCGTAATAGTGTTTTAAAACCTGATTTGTCCTTTCATTTTGTTATAGTCTAACTTGATACAGCAATTATATATATTTTTCACAGTTAGAAATGCCTGTTAAAGGATTGATATCGTATGAATTGTTGTGTTTACTCAGAGCTGGAATTCTGCAATAAAAAATGACAAAAAAAAAAACAGACATACAGAAAAGGATATCAGCAGGTTGCTCCAAAAGTGATACCTCCTGTTTATTTCTGTGGAAACTACAACAGATGAAAAGAGCACATTAACACTATTTGATATAAGAAATTCTCAGCTACAAAAACAAAACAAAACAAAACAAAACAACAAAAACCATCTATTTGCACCACAGAAGCCACCATTCATTTTCACCAGCAACAAACAAAAGCCTGGTTGCCGTGCTTGTTAAAATCTTCATCTGCATGGCTTTCTGCATCTGCATCTGCACTGGCATCTGCATGTCTTGTCTTTTATGTCACTGTTACCAGGTCTGAAATGCACTACCCACCATTTCACTGTGCTCACAACCACACTCTTGTCTCTGTAAATGTTCTGCATACATCAATTACCGTCAGTGAGTGCAGTTTTTTCCACATGAAGGAGTTCAGTGACACACCTTTTCTTCATAGACATTTCCATGTGAGATGCCATTTTGTCAGAGTGCCCCTCTGTTGCAATCTGTCACACAGCCACAAGATTTAATGAAATATTGCTGGGACGATTCAGCCTCTGCTGGCATACCACCAGCAACCACCTCTGACATCATGGGCAAAAATAACAGAATTGCTCAGGTTGAAAAAGACCTTCAAGATCATCAAGTCCAACCACAACTGAACCATACCACCCTAACTTTAACAACGCACCACTAAATCATGTCCCTGAGCAACATATCCAAAAAAATTTTAAGCACATTCAGGGAAGGTGACTCGACCACCTCCCTGGGGATCCTATTCTAATGCTTAACAAACCTTTCTCCAGGCTCTTCACAAGCACTGTTGCCCTTGCACCTGCTCCTGCACCTCAATGTCCCTTCTGTACTAAGTTGCCCAAAACTATACACAGTACTCAAGGTGGGGCCTCACCAGTCCTGAGTACAGAGGAAAGATTACCTCCCTAGTCCTGCTTACCACACAATTCCTGATACAAGCCAGGATGCCTTTGGCTTTTTTGGGCACCTGGGGACACTGCTGACTCATATTCAGCCAACTATCTATCAACATTCCAAGGTTCCTTTCTGTCAGGAAGCTTTCCAGCCACTCCTACCCAAGCCTGTAAGGGTGCCTGGGGTTGTCATGACCAAAATGCAGGACCCAACACTTGGCCCTATTGAAACTCATACAGTTTACCTTGGCCCATTGATCCAGTCTATCCAAGTCCCTCTGTAGTGCCTTCCTACCCTCCAGCAGATCAACACTCCTGCCCAATAAAATATGAGGCATTACTTTTGCAGCAGCCCTCATATTAATGAATTGTGAGGATTTGATTTCTTTTTTTCTTTTCCTTTTCTTTTTTTTTTTTTTTTGAACATTACTGAAGTGTACTTGGAGATCAAATTTTAGTACAATAGTACAGTAAAAATATTTTGTTTAGCTGAAAGGAATTATTTATTTATTTTTAATATAATAGTTATGTAAAACTGGAATACCTAGGCTTAGAAGAGGAGTTTTGGGGTATTCTGGTTTTCTGTTGTTCCCTTGGAGTCTTCCATACAAGAAAAAAACCTTTTATTTACAGAAGTTAAGCTACAATTCAGAATGATGCTATAATAATGCCTCATACACTTTGCCTTCAAACAAAAAGTACTAGGTACAGGAAACTGCAATGAGCAGAAGATGTGATGTTAATTTGAGAGTATAATGTGAATCATTCTGACTCACTTTTCAGACAGTGCTGTAGGAATGGAGAAATGTACAAGAGGCATCATGTTTTGATGGGAAGCCTTTTTACATCTGTGAAGTTTCAAAACTGATGCATGTTATCTTTAAAGCAGACAGATAATTGGAGAGTGATGTAAACAAGTACAAAGACATAACCTGTCTGGTCAAAGTCCCATTAACACTGTGGGTGTTGTGGGATTCCTAGGGTGTAAAAGACTTTCTTAAAGGCTTATCAGGAAAATAATTAAACTGATGGCTAAGTTTGCCAGCTTCAAGGAACTGAATTATGAAGAAGAGATAGAACTTAATAGCCCCACGAGGAATGCAAGAAAGTTGCTAAATCATCCAAGATATTTTAGCAAGTTGGCAGACAAACTGCACAAACACAGAAACCATTGCTATGTTGTAGGCTTAGTGCAAGATGAAAGACTGTTTATAAATCTATCTAGTTGTAGAGTGAAGTGAAAGAGATTAGCTGACAAGTTAAAACCAAGCCCAGTTTGAACCAGACCTGTTACGATTAACATTGATCTAAGATTTTCCAGGAACAGTAAATAGTTTTATCTTCTGAAATGAGATGTATAGAAATTGTATGTATTTATTTGTTTTTATTTTTAATTCTTAGAGTTTACCTCTGATGTATTTTATCTTATGTTTGTGTTTTAGCATATTTGTTTCACTTAAGATGGATTTCTAATATTTAATACATTTCCAGTTTATCATAAGTACAAAAGAACGTAATCTCTGGTTCAGTGCTAAGAACACTATCCTGACTGCTAATATGTTCTTGTCACAGACAGAAGTAGAATGGGAACCTAAATATCAAAGAGGATGTGCTTCAAATTACACGAGTTAAGAAACTAAGGATAAATATGAAGCAGATCAGTAAATCCCACTGCATTCTATATGTATATTCTAACAGTAAAATTTTCACAGGCTGAACCACTTTGGTTTGTAGCATTCTGTGAAGTAGCTCATTTGGTGTCAAAATGTTTCTAAATAGCAGAACTGAATATCAAATTCTGACTTTCAGTAGAGAGCATAAAAAAAAAAAAGAAAAAAGTGTATACCAATTGACATAGTGATACACAGTAGATACACATTATGGTGTATACTGCAGTGAATACAAACATGCTCTCTTAAGGGTATGACAGTTTAGTTAATATTTATTCTTAAAAGGGCATGAATACTATTGACAGTTATATTTTTGCTTTAAACATTTCCTTCACCTTAAAGCATCTGTCACTTATTTGAAATGAAAATTTCCACCATAATAACACTGAAATAGTTGCTATACTAATAGATTTAAATACAAAGAGAATTTTTGATTTTGACTCTTCAGAAATAAGACCTAATTTACCTGAGAGTTCTGCATATAAATTATTTCCTGGTTTCCTGGAGATCTAGAATAATGTTTGTGTAGCAACCTTGTCTGTAACTTGATTCAAAAAACATACTTGTGTATTTGTTCCTACTGCTTGTAAAGCAGTTTTCTAACTTTATTTCCTCCAGCAGTTATGTTTTTTAATTCAATTTTTTCCCCTTATGCTTAAGCTCCACGTGATCTAAACATTGCTTGTTGAGCTGGTCATCACTTTCAGATTCAAAACAAAGCACTGTACACTTAGAAAATAATTTGATCCTAGGTGAAAAATGTGAGAATTTACACATTTCTCTCCCAAAATATGGAACAAATGCAGAAATGTAGTCTGGCTTCTGATTGTACTGAGATACCAGAAGTTTTATAACACACTATAAATAAAACAGAAATCCATTGATAAGAACTTAGGATGAATTTTGGGAAAAGCATATTTATTGATGGTAACATGAACCTTGACTATTTCTTTTAGTTCGTATATTCTATCATCTTGAAAAGTTGGGCCTTTCTTTCTATGTATTTCTCATTGGAGCTAAACCTTTGACAACTTTCTGCAGCAGTGAAATTTAACTGATGGTACCAGAACACTGAACTCATGAATTTCAATTGAAATACTAGAGTGCTGGTTGTTTTTGTCTTTCTCAGGTAGTTTCATCTTCCATTTGTAAAAGCTTTCTGTAAGTTTTGCAAAACCGCAGCCCGCCATGATCAGGAAGACAATACAAACAAACAAACAAACAAACAAACAAACAAACCCTACCAACTATACCTAAAGCCAGGTTTTAGTTCCATTAAAATTACACAGCATTTAGGTGCTTTATACAGCCTAGGAGTAGGTCGTAAATGTTACAGGCTTAAATGTGTTGAAACAAAAACCTGTGTTAAATTAACACCCAAGTGCTATTTACCTTTTCTAGGAACCTATCTTAAAGTAAGACTATGGTGTTTTCTTTATAGTTGTTTTACTTGTGCTTCCTTCCTCTTTTGCTTCGACTGAGTAATGGCATTAGAGACACTGATTAAAAGTAACCTGTTTGATTTTGGGAACTGATGATTGCTGTTTCCACTTCTAGGAAGTTGTAAGGTAAGGAAATTATTCCTTTCGTTGCCTCATTTCTGTAGTCTAAGCACTGTTTGTGAGTTTAAATTTTTAACTAGAGAGGTTTATTATTATTATTATTATTAGGCTAATTGAATCTTGCTCTTATTTCTGCTTGAATTAAAATTGATGAGACCTATTGGTTTCTGGGTGAATTAAAAATAAAATGGAAAAAAAACCCACTACATAGGAACATATAGAGCAGCAGAACTAGCTAGGTTTCTTAGAGGTTAAATCCAAAATAACTTACAAGATGTGTTTTTGTAAGTTTTTATCTGTTTTTAGTAATTGTGTTGTTGTGTTTTTTTTCTAAACCTTATGCAAATACGATTACATATGATGAATATAAGAGAAACTACTTAACAAACCTATCGTGCAACCCATGGTTCTATTTATGTGACCTTAAGTTTCTGTTTTGTGTATTTTAAAATAAATTTGCTTGTAAATTTTATATAAACTTTGCATTCCTGATACTGATATTTGAAATTTTTCTTCTGTGGGGTTGTACTCTTTTATTGCTCTTACATTTATTTTTCATTGCTGTCTTCAAATTCAGTGTGTAAACTTCCACAATACATGCATTGTTCTTACTTAGTTTTTAACTGTAACTTGTATTGACTTCAGATTTTAGCCTGATAGGGAAAATTATTGGTCCATTTTGTAAGTTGTGAATGAGAAGCAAGATCTGTTAGCAGATTCCTTTGCATTAACTAAATACAGCTGTGGGCTTGCTTATTATAATTCCTTCTAGTAACAGCGATGTCTTGGAGGGTAGGATGAACAGTATGAAATAGGTTGACACTTTTTTTTTTTATGAATTATTGGGAGAAGCTGAGAGAGGAAAAAACTTTTGTGTAATATTTTAATAGAATAGAAAAAAAGTGTATGTAAAAGTTTAGATTCTGTTCGAGCATCAGTCATAAATATTGCTATCTTTTTCCTTGCTGTGTGCTAGTAGAAAGCTATTTTTATTTTGCCGTTTCCTGATTCTCTTACAAGGTACATAGTCATCAGTGTTGTTTTTTTTTTCCAGATTTACAAGTGGCACTATACTGTATTTCTAGCAACTAAGCCTTGCATGTGATCAGCTCGAGGGAAAAGCCCAAATGTTAAGTGTTTACACTGGTCTTCATTCATTGCTATATATTTGATGGGGGTGCTTTGGTTTCTAGGTATTAAGACTTAAATCCTATTTTAGGAGAGGAAAATGAATTTCTGGTGTTGCTATGCTGTCTTTGACCTTATTTACTGCCTGGGTTTTTAACTGCAGGAATTCTCAATAAATAAGCTGGCTTGGTATGCTAATTTTGTCTCAACTGTCTGGCAGAGGTTTGTTTCCTGATTGATCCTTAATATAAATATTAATGTACTATATTTGTTCTGTCTTCTCACAAGTCTTTCAGTAGTTTCTTCCCTCCCTCCTACATTATATTCAGCTGTTCTATCTCAATCTTGAATCCTCCCCCAAAGTCTAGAGGCAGAATATGGCAGATAATATACTGGTCTAACATACTATCATCACATTACATCTGACTTTGGAATTCCCTGCCGTTCATTTAGAAAGACAGTGAAAAATAGTAATAATGAAATGATTTAATATTATCAGTAGAAGGATTTTCACCTGTATAGTACCTAGTATTAGTGGCTAAGTTAACAAACATGTTTTGACAGTTCCAACTGAATAAGAATAAATTTAATGAACTCAAGACCCAAGGTCAGAATATTGTTTTTACGCAAACTGCTACTTTAGGAAGACCATGTGATTCGGGGAAAATTTTGCCCTGCTATGTATCCAGCACATGGGAGACTGTATTTGTGTGTGTTTGTTTTTTTTAATGGTTTGCGCTAATACAAAGACCTTGGGCTTTTGTGTAGGGAAAAAGTGACCCAAAATACCTGGATTATAATATTAACTGAAAGAGTTACATAATCCAAATGACATTGTCTGATCCAGAACAGCTCGTACCCACTGATGAAACCTGCAGCAATTCAGAAAATAACTTCCTGTCTCATAGTGCAGGTGGTACTTCTGTTTTGCTCAGTACTATCCATTTCTCAAAAAAAAACCTGGAGACTAAAGCATACAAATGTGTATTGATGTACTATAGTTAAAGAGAAAGACATGATAAATGAATGTGTCCACCAGTACTGTAGTCAGTAGTTCATTTATTATGAGCTTCATTCCTAACTACATCTAATATAGGTCACTTAAAACCCCTCTTGAGAATTCCACCTGAATATTTCAGTGATGGTGACTAAGTTAAATTTATTCCAAAGGTAAGTTTAAAAATTAAGTTTTAAGCAAAGATCGGGATCTCTTGCATACAATCTGCATGTGAACTTAGTAGTCACGCATTTGAAAAGTGGCTATGAATTACTGTTGAATGATGTGGCAAGTTCTATCCTAATGGTTAAAGGATGTCTTTGCATCAACGTTGTGTGTTTGTAAAAGTCTGCTTGGGTCAATAATGTGCTATTTTAGTTTAGTTTTCTGAAATCTTCATTATTTCTTATATCACTGTGGTCCTGGCAGTGGGAATAAAATACATCTAGATCCATCTTATGTGTATTAACTTCTACAATATTTTCTGCACAGAAACATGCAACTAAAGAAGGAACATTTGATAGTGGAGAAAAAGCACTTGGAAAACACTTTGTGGTTTAAGCATATCTTGAAGTAACTTTTCAGCCGTGAAGCAGGACATGTTAATGGAACAGTTAGTCAAATAAAATGACTTTTTTTCCATTATTAAGCTCCATCACTACATTATATACCAGTGTCTGTATAAAGATACATTGACAAATATTCTTAATGAGTATTTCAGTAGGCAGTAATAGAAATATTTTGTGGAAAGTCAGTCATTTTTAACTGATGGTCTCTCATATGTCACTTCAAGTTTTCTCTTGGAAAGCACTTTGTTTTTCCTCTTCTTGGAAAGAATACTTCTGCTCTTTAGTACTGGGTTACAAGGTGGAACCTGCCTGAGAAGTTCTGAGGTATTCCCTTCCCTGTGTGTTTTAATGGGAGGCAGATAAGTTTCTTGGTCTCTTAATTGAGACTAGTATGCCAATTAGGATACACCTATGCTTGAAACAGACAAAAGGAATTAAGAAAGTTGTTTGAGTTGCAGTTCATCAGAGGCTTATTGCAGAGCTTCATCCTTAATCCTCTCATCATCTTCTGCTATGTGGACTCTAGCCCCAGTTAGATGTTATGGCTAGGTACAGAGTAGAGCATGGCTATATGAGGTGAGCAAAATGAGACAAACAATGAGATACCTTGCGGAATAAATAATTCCTAAGCTATAAGAAAAACAAGTAAAGGTTCTAATTCTTAGGCAAAAAGACTTGGATAAAAATTGTGTGTTTTGGAGGATGTTATTACAGGATACTATTAGAAGCAGTATGAAGAACCTTGTTGAAGCAAGTATGTCATATATTGTGTATTTCATCTATTATTTATTCTTCACTTTGAGTAGGCTAAGATACTTGTGATGGGACAAAGATGTAGAGTAGAGAATGGAGGGCTTAAGTTCATGTTTTTATGTTTTAAGGACAGTTTGGTTTCTTGTATTTGGCACTGAACGCTGTAAGTCTTTCCAAAGATGAGCAGACATTCTCCCTGTGCCCTCTGCTGTGAGATGAGCATGTATGGAGATATTGAATATTGAATTAAACTGTGGTTTCATGTGCATCTATTTGTACTTTAGAATTAAGTGGGTGGGGGGTCTCCATTAAGTTATAAGGATATTTTAGGAATGTAGTTCTGTGCGGAGTCCAGGTGAATTTGATTTTGTATTTTCACCTTCTTTCTAAGCAAACAGCAGTTTCAATAAAATGAAGGCAGGAAGAGGACAGAACTTATACTATTAGTAAAGGATGATTCAAAGTAGCTTCATTTAGTCACTGCTGTGAAATAAAAGGGAAAATAATACTTTGAGGACATAAGGAATAAAACAGCAGTATCTACAGTTTCCATTGCGTTTTTTAAAGGAGGCAAATTGTGAGCTACAATTCAGAGAGTAGATTCATTTCCCCACCCTCCATACTTGAAATGGAGATGGAAGGGAAACTTTCTATTACTCTTCCTATACTTTTGTTTTAGGTTAATTCTATTCGTGGTGTAACCTAATTTGCATGAAGAGGATTTTTCTTTGAATCAATCAGTTGTGTGGGAAAATGGATATTATTCATGCAAATGTAGCTTAAACCTCCTGAGACTGAAAAATGTTTCTGTGCAACAAATAATACTTAACATGAGCACTTGGAGTAAGTGGGGATTGGGAGTAGTATGCTTTGTGTAGAATGTGAATACTGTTTCACATTCACTTTAGTGAAGACTAGAACTTTATTTCATTTGTATACAACAGAAGAAAGAAAAATAGTTTGTGTCTTATTTGCAATAGCCTGATAGATCTCAGCTGAGCTTTTAGAATTCTTCATTGCTTCTTTATAGTGACGGGTGGAGCAATTAAAAATGAAAGACTTTTCTAATGTAAAAATACACAATTCCCCCCCCCCCCAAATGTTTTGTCTTTTACTTCTTTAAAATAAGAAGTGAGATTGCCATTGTTTCTCAGCATACCTTTGAATGTGTTTCAAATTTTGAGTAAGGTTAGATTATGACTTTTCTTTCCCCTTGATTTACTCAGATGCTTAACAAAGCAAGAAGAGAGATTTAAATATCTGTGTATGTGTGTATGAAGTGTGATATCTGCCTTGCATATATGCATATTGTTTCAAAGGAGAAATATCTGTTGCCCATGTAAATGGAATGAGAAGTTTCCCTTTTATGCTTTCCTCAGTGTTACAAATTGATTTTTTTTTAATGTATTTTATGCTTAGGATCATACTTAGCTAAACTGTGAATAGATCAGCATAATGTTATGCAATATAAAAATTAATGGAAATATTAATCAGCAATATTTATTGCAACAAGATAAATGATAAATAGTTCTTGTTTATATGAGGAGTTAGGTTTCATGTTTAATGATTCATTGAAGATGTTTGAAGCTGCAATATCCAAATCTAATCTTTAACTGAGCATGTGACTTGAACAGAGGAGTGTAGGTTCCCAAGCTTTACTTGCTCAATGATTGTTGGCTTGCTCACAAGTATTCAGATCGAGGGAGACAATCCCTCAGTCATGAGACAATCTTTATTTTTCTGCTGTCTTTGGAGTATTTGCAGGAAAAAGTCAAAGAGCAAAACAGCAGCTGGGGATAATGTGAATTTTAATCACTGTTAGAAAGGCAAAGGCAGATATTAGGCAGAAAAGTTATAGCCTCCTATGTCTCCTGCTCTGTAGTATTCTCTCTGCTCCTCGTGTACCAGCTCCATGTGTGTATAAATAAATAAAAGTAATATCCCAATTTGGCAATTTATTAAGACTAGTTAGCAAACAAGAAAAAGTGAACATTAATTGTATATGTCTTAATGTACTTTCTTATTACTTCAGTTACTAATGTGGTACTAGAAACATGTCAGCAGCACTCTCCTTCAAAGAAAGAACCTATAATACCATGACTGGGTATTTTATACGTGTTCTAAAAGGGGAAAAAAAAAAAAGGATTACTTAGCAAGTTAAACTTTAAAATTTCTTCAACTCTTCTTCAAACATTTTCTAGTAAGTAAGGTATTATTCTGCCAAGGCAACAACTATGATGCAATGTGGCTCACATATTAAGGATTGCAATATAGAGAGTACATGAAACATCTTAATAAAAATCTCTGCAAGAATAAATTCAATCCCGTGATAAAGAGGTTGAATTTAATTAAGTGTAGTGATTTATTGAATGTTTGCAATGAAATGAGATTATACCACAGTGATCACAAATTGTTTTTGTTTCCAAAGCTTATCTGAGCTCTCACAATAAACAAATGTATTTCACTAAGATTTCTAAATGAGATATTCTTTTAGATCTGAAATAAAAACAAACTGACAACTCTTTGAAGGAAAAGCATTATGGCTTTCTTTCACATCCCAGAAAGAGACCTGAGTATAGAGAAGGGCCTGCTTTGACCTGTGTAGGCTGACAGTGACAGAAGTGACTTGGAATCAGTTGCATGATGGTGTGGAATGTTGCACTTTGCAGAAAATTCAATACATGGTATAGTACTCCACAGATATTTCAAATAAAATACACTTAAAAATGTAGTTGCTCTTTGATCTTAAATCACTGAAGGAATAAATGATTTTTAAAACTTCTTTAATACTTATGAAATTTGCAGAACTTGGTCAGTTTTCATTACCATTCATAGATTGCATATTGAGACTGTAGATAATGCCACACAGGGCAGAAAGGAGAACCCTCTATGAAATTCCATAAGCCTTGAATTAGACAATTTTATTCCCAAATCATTGCAGAAATAGTAATGAAGTAAATAAGACAAAAGAGGAAAAAGGTCAGAGGACTACAATGGAAGTAGTATTATATTCAGTAATGTAAACTTAGTTCCTATTGTAGCCAATGAAGATAATGTCAGGGTGAATTAAGGATTTGTGTTATTTTTTGTTCATGTAACTGGTGTTTTGATGCCATTTCTATAAAATGAACAAAAAAATGCTGTTACTTTTGACATCTAGTAAGGATTACAACTATGTTGAAGCGTAAACCAGCTTTGAGAAATGATGTGAAATGCTGTTTCTTTATGCTTGTCATTATAAAAATGGAAAGACATCATTTGTTTTAATTGTTATATCTTGGTGAATTGGATTTACTAGATTCACAAAATCTTCATAGCTTATCCACATACTTCTTATTACATTTACCATTTTGAATATAATTTTTTCAGAGAAAGGTGTGAGTTTTTGCTTAGATGTGGATCCCAAAGTGTATTTGATTTAAATACAAATAATAGTAAATTAAAAAAATAATAAAGTAAATTCTATCTTAGGTCTTTGTTCCTATGCAAATTTCCAAATATGCCTTAAAGTTAGGCACTAGGCTTGTTTCTTTTGTTTTCCCTGAAGGTTTTATGCTCCCTGGAAAGTAGAGATGTGTGAACAAAGAAGTTATGTGTCAGACTTTGCAACTCAAGCAGTCTTGGGATTTAGAAATGTGGATCTGGATCTCTGGGCAAAGAAGGATTGTGGTAATCTACAATGTAATAATAGATAGATGTAAAGGACATTTGTGTGATACTTTCTCTTCTTCATCAGTGCAGGGTCAGAGAGGCAAAATGGGGCAAAGTGTGCCTTTGTATGTGAAATGACCTTTGTTCAGACTGTGACTAGAGATGATCATTGAAGCTGTTATGAAACACTGCTGATGGCAATTTAGGTCACAAACGACTCTTAATGCAAAGCTTGCATTAAAGATGACTTTGAGTTCTTAAACCTAAGATTTATTTTACTGTATATGGAATTTGTTAAAGCATTATGGGAGTGATGGGAAAATACCTACCTGAGTTTACAGATGAGTATAGCTAATTTGTATTTTTTATTTAATTGGATTGTACCAATGATAAACACACTTATCAGAGATGCCTGGATTATTTTGGTAGTTTATTTTAGTGGATCCTCTCTTCTTAATGCCTTTATATATGGAAAAAAATACATATGAGGACTGTGAAGAAAGTAACACCCCCTACTTCATTATGTTGGTCCAAAATATTAGAGGCAGGTGTTGGAGGTATTGCAGCAGAAGATGAACCTTCCCACCAATATTCCATTAAACTTTATTTCTATGTGATTGATGGCAGGAGATAGGCAGTCTGGTGAAGTGACACCTGACATGGAAGTGCATATGAAGCAAAGATGTGTCACGTGTTTCCTCCATGTAGAAAAAAATTCCACACAATGACATTCATCAGTGCTTGCTGAATATTTACAGAGTCCAAACAGTGAATGTGAACACAGTGACATGGTGGATGGTGCATTTCAGCAGTGGCAACAGCAGCAGGAAAGACAAGCCATATTCTAGATGGCCATGCACAGCTGTCACACCATGAAATGTAAAGCATTTCTGTGCTTATTGGTAAATTATGGCCAAGAAACTGTGTAGGGAGCTGAATAGTGGCTTCAGTGTGTTGGCAATATGCCAACATTGCTATTTCCAAGTTTACACCAGGTGTGTCCCATGAATGCTCACACAGGAACAGAAAGAGCGTCACATGCAAGTTTGTCAGGAGCTGAAAACCAATACAAGATTGAAGGTAACAGTTTCCAGGATCATAAAATTATCAGTCACATGGCATAGGTTCACCCTATGAGCCAGAGTGAAAAATGGAAGTCCATGGGGTGGTGACATATAAATTCCCCATGGAACCCAAACACACCACCAACTTGAACACTACATCATGGCACTTAAAAAACTGAAGGCTTAAACTTCTGGAGTTAGGCCAGAGAAGAAAACAAACTTTGTCTTGCATCAGGGTAACAGCAGGCCCCATGCCAGTTTGAAGATTGTGAAGCACGTTGCCAGCCTTGACTGGACCGTCCTACTACATCCTCCACAGTCTGGATTTGGTGCCTTCCAACTCTGTTTGGGCTGATGAAAGATAGAACAGAATGATAGAAGATCATTCTAGATAGAAGATAGAATGGGTGAAATTTTCCTAGCAATTATGCCATCCTAGCAGCTTTGAAACAGTGCCTCACCTCCATTGGTGCAGATTTTTATGAGCATAGTATGGAGGCTCTTGTTCGTCACTGGCAAAAATGCATAGCTAATGATGGTGCCTTTGTCAAAAATATATATATATACTGTTTTGCAGCTGAGAAGTTGCGCCATCAAACAGTGTAATTATGCTCTTTGCATCTTTTATAGTTACCATGAAAATAAGTAGGAGGCGTTACTTTTGGAAAATTTGACACGTATTTTCACCGTTGTATGGTTAAATAGAAGACATGTAAGCAGGACCTATTCTATTTTAAAGGGTTTGATATGCTTCACAGGAGTTGCACATGTTGTATAAATTTTGCATAAGATTTTGAGTATCTAAAGACCTGTTTCAAGACTGCAGAGTAGAAATCCCTAAGTTGCTAAAATGAGCTATGATGTTCATAGATTCCTTTGTCCTTTTTAATTATTTTTCAGCTTATTATAAAGTTTTGTTGGGAAGGAAGGCTTTCTTGGAAGTTAAAATTCGTATACAGCAGTAAGAGAGAATGATAAATTGTAAGTCATAGTATTGGTTTATTTCTGTAGATGAAAAATATACATGACTAAGTATTCTGTCAGATAACCTCCCTCTAAACCAATTTTTTTTTAATTTAAAATTTTGTCATTAAATCTTTTTTGTCGTTGTTGACAGAGGAAGATAGTTATAGAGGCATAGCTTAAAATACTTCATAATCATTTCTGCAGAGAGGAAAAGCTACAAGAAAAAAAAATAAGGATCATAATCTCAGCTTCGACAATTCATGTTTTCAGAGTCACTTTTGTAGTAAGAAATTAACAGGAAAACTCGTATCCATGCTTTTTTTTTTTTTTTTTTCTAGAGCAACAGCAGGAGTTGTTTTTTCTTGCTAAACAATTATGCCAATTTTGATATCTGAACAACATAAATGAGAAATATTGCAGCAGGAAGAATTGCTAGTTATGTTTTTGTTTTTCTTTTTTTCTGTAGGACAGCATTCTGATGGAATGTTGGATGGAGTTAAAGTTAGTAGACACAGTTTCTGAGGAAAACGTGCTTTTTCTACATTCAAGGAATGCCTTCTTAACCTAGTAACAGCTGCTCTTCTGTTTCTGTCAGGTTCTACTGGAGGACTAGCAGTAGTCAGTTTGTGATCCACTGGGGCATAAAGAATCTTCATAGCAGATTAGCTATTGTAGTTCACTGGCCACAACTGTCACCCGAAGGAAATTGTTTAATATGGTGTAAATATTTGGCAAGCTCTCCATACAGTTGAGTGATTCTTTTTCTGTGTATGAAGTTAAATTCTATATGATAACTATTTTTGTGTCTGTGTGTGTGTGTGTGTGTGTGTTTCACATAGTTATGATGGTGGTTGAAGCTCTTTGGAGCTGTGCTTTGAGTGAAATGCATCCTGTGAATTGTCAATTCTTAGCAACATTGCAAATACAGTACAGATATGTATTTGAATAATTATGATATTAAGTTCTTAGGGATAACTTTTATCTATATACAGTGACACTATATCAGCTACATCTGTTAAGCATATTTGATAGCTTCCCTCCAGCAGAATCTGAAGAAAACCTCACTGACTTCATTGTGTATGTCTATTGTTACTCTAATGCTTCCTGGGTAACCACAGGAATTGAATAAAGGGAATTGGAGAAATTCAAGAATAGCCACAGCAATTCTGATCTCATTTTAAAACGATTTTGCAATTACTGTTGAAGAATAAGTCATTCAGCACTATTGCTTTTTTACTGCTGTGAGGCACTCTGATGCTGTTGTTTTGATGTGAGTTTGGATTGTTCATGCAGTGCTGGAGGGCTCAGAGAAGTGTCTGAAGCTATGATAGGGAGAGCCCTGAAGTATTGGCATGGCTAACATCACAGCACCCTTTCTAGATCGTGCATTTTCACTGGGGAGTTGTTGATACTGTTCTAAAGCTGTGTCATACAGTGATTTCTTGAAACAGAAGACCAGGTTTGGGGATTGCAGCATGAATGAATGGTTTTTCCTGTTCTCGAAGCCTTACCTGTGTCATTAGATGTGAGAAAAAGCATTCTGGCTCCTTTAAATACAAGCAGAGTCTTTCACAGTTTCTGTTCTGACTATGTGCATGCCTAACTTTGGAAACAGTGCTTTGTTGGAAAGAGGAGACCTGAAACTCTTGGATTTGTAGCCCATCCAACACCTACTCCTGCATGCAGTACAGCCAGTGAAAAAAAGACTTTGATTTCCAATAGCCAATAACACATAGAAATTGATATTTAAAATGATTACAGATTAAAAGCAGAAGAAAAACAATATAAAGCTGGATAAAGAGAGCAGTGACTATACTTCATATAGTACCTAAAAGCCTTTCACTTGTCCAACTCAAACTAATTTTAAACCTCAAACATTGAGTATTGTAAATGCAGGAAGTGAATGACATAATTACATTTTTTTTAAGGAAATGAAATGAAAACAAACAAGAAATAAACTTCACTTGAAGGACGTAAATCATTATGAAGAGTTCTTATGATCTGATCTAATTAGTTGTGAAAAAGTCTGTATATTCCTTTTGTCTTGCTGAGCTTTTTGTTGGTTTTTCTTTCCAAAGCACTTTCAGCTTTCCCCTCTAGTGTTTCCTCCAGCTTCCAACCCCCGTGCCCAGAAACACTTTGAAACACTTTTTTAGGAAACCCACAAAAATCTTTTCTTCCATTCTCACGCTTCTTTCTGAAACAGCTTTTATTTATTAATCTTCAGGTTGCTTCAGGGTGAAATTGCATGTTACTACTTTGATCTAATACTTTCTGCTTCCAGAGGGGTCGATTGCACTACTAGTTACACTTGAAATGTTCTATCTCCTCCCTTCCACTGTCTCGCTTTGTGTCAAGTTCTCCATTACAGAATGTGAAAGAGCATGCTTAAGAAAATTAGTCTTGCTGTTAATTTATTTGCTAATTAAAACCTGAAGTGAGGATTGTTGGAAATTCTTGATGTAGTCTCCTTTTTCATGAACTTATAACGTCATAAAATTATTTTAAAGTAGTACTAGGAAGAACTATTGACTTATATTTTAAAAGTTACTTTTCTCCTGATCCTTGGAAATCGACCATGTCTGTGACCTCTGTATGTCCTCTACTCTGTTCTTGGAAAAATAAATGAAATAAGATGTTCAGGAAGGCTCTGTCATTTTCAAAAATATTAATATACATAGTAGATATTACACATATATTTTGGTGTGTTTTCACATGTTGAGATGGCTTAGAAAATAGTAAGGAAATATGCATAAAACCTGTAGTACTGTAATAATAGGAAAGCATAAAATAAGTGAATTTTTTTTTAGGTTTTCAAAGTTATTAAGATTCCTGTTTATTTAGCAAAGAATGTATGGTTAATTTGTGTGTCCTGTAAACTATTTTTTTGCTTTATTTGAAATAATTTCCTGATGGGAGTAAGCCAGGCCAACCAGAACAATGACAAATGTTCATTAGCTGGCTCCCATGACATAAACCAGAAAGCCAGCCACCTCAAGGGTACGTATAGCTATGGGGGATCCTCTCGGATCCCTCTAGGGTAGCCTACATTCTCTGCTCCTTTTCAATCTCTGAGGTGCCTACGTGCCAATGCATGCAGCATGGAGGGTAAACAGGAATAATGTGTGCGTGGTTATAGGGCTGCGATCTGTGTTCACAGAGTCATGCTGGGACAGCTCGTGTATCTGGAATGCTGTCATGAATGACTATGTACTTTTTAGGAGAGACAGACAAGAAATACAACGTTGTAGAGTTGCTTGTAGAGTTGGTTGTGGATTCTCCTTCTCTAGAGATATTTGAAAAACAACTGGATACTTTCCTGTCTAACCTGCTTTAGGGATCCTGCTATAGCAGGGTGTCGGACTAGATCTCCAGAGATCTCTTCCAACAACTACAATTCTGTGATTCAAAATACAGGCAGAGTTTCAATGACCAGTTTTCATATTTTGCATTATCATTCCATTGCTCTTCAGAGTTCATGGAAATCAATTCCACCTAAACAGTGCCAGTGGCTGACACTGTAGACCACTTTCCTCCAATATATAATGTTTGAAATGTATTACCTACTATCTTGAAGGTATTTCTTAGCAAACCTGCTCCTAAAATATCATTTACTCTTTAAAAAAAGAAGTCTAAGAATTGTTATAAAATACACCTCAGGTGTATAAACGTTAATCCTTATGAAGATACTAAAAAATAATATATTTTCTCAGAACAGAAAGTGGTGGTGTTTTTTTTCCCCAAACTGTAGCTTTTTTTTTTCTCTCCATTTTTCATGTATGCCTACTAGAAAGACAACGTTCTGAGAAACAAGGATGATAACTGAAGGAATTTTTTACTAAAAATTGTTATAGTAATATTAATAACTAAAACAGCACTTATATACTCATCGTTTTGTTTGCTGTCCTTATAAGAAAGGTTCACCTAGACACTTCTCTGCCTGTGAGAGCCTTTACTCAGTTACCATCATATCTTTGGATGAGTTCTTCAGTTTTGTCTTTGCATGAAGTAAACAACTGTTTATTGCGCTCAACCATTTGTGCTGGCAGGACGGCTTGATTTCATTTTATCATGCTGTGCAGATTGTGTCTACTTAGCTGTTGGTTAAGACTGCAGCAGGTACTGACTTTCAAACATCTTTAAGTGCAAAACTGTTGCCTTAATCTTTTTTGTGTGTGTGATATTTTTTGTAGATGAGATAGCAGACTTTATTTGTAGATAGACTAGCGTAATGTATCACTTACAAGTATCTTGGTAAAACAGAAGCTAGCCTAACCTTCAGTAGGCCTCTTGCAAGCAGTCCTCCAGGAAATGTTTGATGGAAGATGCTGTTTATATTATTGCTAAGTGATGATGTTAAAAATACTGAATATTCCTTAAGGATGATATTGCATGTGGTTTTACACAAAGATCTTGTTTAGAAACTGAAATTGGCCAATAAAGATGGATTAACAGTATAAAATGCTAGTCTGAATTTTTGCTTAAGGAGTGAGGATGCATTGTAACACTTCAAAAATCAATCTGTTAAAATTGACCAGTCACCAGTCCCTTCAGGCTATGTTGTGACCGCTTTTACATAAGGCTGGAGAAATTGAGTCTCCCTTTAATGACTTGTGATACTAAAGCCTATACAACACTGCATGCTTAATATCTTGTCCTTACTGTCTGTAAATTGAATTGTTACTGTAGGTCACCTTGTCTAAGTCATAATTTTGCTGTCTGCAAAGGAAGTTGAAAGCCAAATCTTGTTGAGCTTCCTACTCTAACCTACTCTTTCAATTTCAAAAATTAAATCTGAAAGAAATGAGCAGCAGTTAAAGCAGATAAAGTGATTACCTGGTTAAGAAAAAGTATTGACACTACCAGATGGTTCTGTTTAAAGATTTTCTCTCATAGTTACTAGAGGAATGAATACTAAGAACAGAAGCGTTAGATACAATCTGATTCTATAAATAGAAAGGCTTGCCTGTTAGTGATGCCCAGCTATGATATTCTAAAATTACTGTACTAACTCATTTAGCCCTGTGTAGGAGATGCAGAACTGTGAGTGCTGAGGATGCCATTCATATGTACAATTATGTTTTGTCTTTTTGTACGTTCTTTCAAATTCTACTTGCTTTATATAATAAGTAGTGAGATGGTATAGAGCAAGACATCTATGAAGCACTCATCATCTCAGTCCAGAATGCTCAGCTTAAACCCATTGCTTTGACATAGAGTTACTGTTTTACCTGGACCTTCTCCCTCCCTCCAGCTCATTTTCCCCAGGCATCTGCCTTAAGGAAAGGCTGAAGGTATTATGTGCCTGCATGTTTTTCACATGTGCCACCTGCATTCAAAATAATTACTGTTAGTATCTGTGTATTTATGTATTTGTGTGGGCATACATATACATATGCATATTTGAACTTACATTATATAAATGTGAATGTTTTATGAAAAGTTTGGAAGTCTGAGCATTATTTCAAAGCACGGAATATGACAGAGGTGTGTCAGGTTACTTATCTTTAGAAAATTCATTTTGAATGAAATTGTAGGTGGATTTGGATCTATGTTGGTAAAAGTATGCTTCTGTTAAGGTATAGCAGTGTGACTGCTCCTTGTCACATTTTGCTCATCAGTGATTTTAAATAAATTAATAATGAAAATAGATAAGTACATCACTGTAGTGTTTTAAAATATATAAAAATCTAATCAGTTTCTTAACATAGCAGCTGGGATGATTTGAAACAAGTTTGGAAAAAAATAATAAAATGCTTTATAAGAAAATATGCATTTTATAATTTTTAAATTGGTTTTGGAATGTTTTGCATCCTTTCAGATGAAAATCTTATTTTCCATTGTTTCTTTCCTGTTAGAAACCTGCAGAATGGCCGTAAGCCAATGAACTTTTGTGCATTGTGATCTGAAAGGAGATGGTAGAATTCAAATGAATTTCATCACTGTAAGGGAGAAGTCCACTTCTCTTCTTGCGCTCCACTTGAGGTCCTGTTGTGCTTACGCAATCACAGTTTATCTGTGGAGGTTGCTTAATGTGGGATGGAACACTCACCTAGAGTGTACTGTTTGAGCCATTCTGGAGGGTGCAGTGATACTTTGTCAGCAGGAAACATGCTTTCGCTGACTTGGCAGTACTGTAGAGATATCTCTTTTTCCACAAGAATGAAGTTGGCATTGAAGTATGTCTTAAATCCATTAGGAATGCCTGAGCTTGCCTGAGCTGTCTGGAATGCATGTTTATTTGTACATTTCACTGACCTATACAAGAAAACAAAAATTAAAGCAGAACCTTCTTCATTATAAGGCTTCATTTTGTGTCTTTCCACATACAACGTTTTCTGATGCTGATAAGTTCTATTACTTGCCTGTGATATTTGTTTTGAAACTGCAGTTCTGCTTGTTCTTTTTGGTGGTGTTTTTTGTTTGTTTGTTTGTGTGTGTGTGTGTGTGTGTGTGTGTGTGTGTGTGTGTGTGTTTGCTTTTCACTAGTTTCTGAAAGTACTATCCTATTTTAAAGTCGTATCCTGAACTGTATTCTATTTCTTGGACTTAATCTATTCAGGTCACTCCAGAACCCTCTGATTTAGTGGGAAAACTAGAAAAATCTAGATGTAGACTGAAGTATTATTTTGTTAGTAGAAATGCTCTACATCATTTAAGGAGCAGCATTTGCTCAGTCTGTATGCTGCGCATCCCATCTGGGCTCTCCTACATGGGAAATGCAGAAGCCTCTTTCTCTGAAACTGCCTCTTCCACTGACTATTAACCATAGAAAGTAAAGAGAATCTGGAGGCCTAGCTGTTCCTTTTTAATAGCTACTTTGACGTGATCAAATCTGAATCTACCTTAAGAATCGTGACATACATTTAATTTTTTTCTCTACCTATGATTCTGATATTTGGGATATGTGTGTGTTTTTAACTCACTTGGCACCTGTTTATACAAAAGCACCATTTCTGCCTCAGCTTTTCTGATGTGATGGGGGGTAATGCTAACCTTAACTACTATTTTGAGTCTGCATGACATAAAATAGTTGCAGTTGGAGGTATTCAAGTTTAGGCTGGACAGGGCTTTGAGCAATCTGATCTAGCTGTTGATCTCCCTGTTCGTTGCAGGACTAGATGACCTTTAAGAATCCCTTCCAACTCTAATGATTCTATAATTCTATGATGTAATAGCACAGCAGAAAAAATGCTTGTGAACAGTTCTGCTGATTCCAGTTATTTATGGCTCAGCATCAGTAACTTAGAAGCTAGTTTGTCCAGTAACTAACTCTCTCTGTTGCTGAAATAGATATCAAAATGGTATTACAATATTCAACAGCAACTACTTGTTTCAGTGTTTAAGGAAGTTGCTGTAAACAGTGTTTGTCTCCAACATTATTTAGACTGATGAATATTAAATGTGGCTTGATCTTGGAGCAGCAGAACACAAGCTCTGACAGGTTAAAATGCATTCCACATAGCTGAAGACTATTAATGGTTAGGGGGTTTGTGCGCTGTAGTTTTCTTCATGATTCTAATGTGGCTGTCAAGTTGAAAATATATAGGATGCTCCAAAAATGATGCCTCATATATTTCCATGGAAACTACAACAAATACAAAGGATGTAGTAATACTATTTGATAAAGCAAATTGTCAGCTACAAAAAATTATTTTTCAACACCCGCCACCATTAGCTACACATTTGCACCAGCAAGATTCTGCATGCTGGACTCATAAAAATCTGCAACAGTGAAGGTGACTTCCTGTCACCATGCTGAAATGTACCACTCATCTCACTGTGTGCACATCCACAGTCTGACATCCATAAACATTCAGTAAGTGTCAATGAGTTTCAATGAATGCCACCTTTTTCACATGGAGGAATTCAGTTGCACACCTTTGTTTCACATGTGCTTCCATGCGAGTTATCATCATGTCAGACTGCCTCTCTGCTGCCATCTGTCATATGACAAGGAAATGTAATGGTATGTTGTCAGGACAGTTCAGCCTCTACTGACATACCTCCAACACCTGCCTCTAATATTTTGGACCAACATGATAAAATAGGAGGCATTACTTTTGGAGCAGCACTCATAGTGTGATTCTTACGGCAGATTGCTTGTATGTTTAAAATTAGAACAGCACGTACATTAGGAGTGTAGGAAGCACCCTTTTTTTCTTTCCTCTGTGTAGCTAAGCAGAGTGCAAGAATATTACAGACTGTGTCATTTGTGTTCTTAATGAAATATTATTTAAAGATAATATTTTTTTTCTTTGTTAGATTTTTTTTTTCTCCTCAGAGATGAAAATTAGTAGCACTCTTGTCTTTGTGAAGATCTCCAAACTACACTTTCTTGTAGTACTGCTGCGGTAATTTCACGCTTCAGTAACTTTTTTTCTATTGTATCTTTTAATAAGTATAACTGATGTTCACATGTAGTTTAGCGAAAGGATCTAACACTTCAGTTCCAGTTACAAAGGGTCAAGCTACAGGTTGTTTCTGTATGCATTAAAGTCAAATCTTTGTTATTTATGGATGGGTTATCTGTTTTGTAATGTAATAGTGCTGCAGATGCAGTGATATCAAGCCACTCTAGTTTTATGAGGCTGACTAGGTCATGTTAAGTATTGAACGAATACAGCCATCCTGCTTTTGGCATCAAATTAAGTTCAGAACAAGATTGCTGTTTTAGGAAGGACTGAGCTGTTAAAACCTACAGATTTTTTTTTCCTTTCACCTAACCATTTGTTGTTTGTGCTTTATGGCCTTGAAGGCCTTTTCCAACCAAGTAATTTTATGATTCTATAATTTCTACTGAATTGCAATTTTTGTCTATTTTGATGGAGTCCACAGTCACCTGAATGCTTCTACTTGGCTTTGTCCTGTTATAACTAATCTAAATCTTTGGCTTTGAGCTGAAAAGGACAAGGGTTTCATGCAAAATCTTTTGGCTTTCTTTTCTTCTTTCTTACAAATTCTTTTTCATACTTGCAAATGTGTTTTTTAGTACCCAAGTCATGTTTTTTTGTTTTATTGCATAGTTACTGTCAAACATGTTTATATATACTTAAATAACCTGTGCAATTTCCACTCCTAGTATTGTATGTGACTCCAGTTCAGCTGTACTTCAGTTTGTAAAAATGTAGTTGTCAGAAAGAAATGCTAGTAACAATTGCTGTAGATATAAATTAGTTCAACTTTATGCAAGTCCTGAAAGTAAGCATTCTTTTAGAATAAGGACAGAGGGAGATGGAAACTATTCTGTATTTAGGAACATCTTGAGCATTTTGGACTAGAGGTACAAAACAACTGTGTTGTGGAAACCTGTAGATAACTTATCACACAGTTCAGACTCTAAACATCTCAGTCCTGTGTGCGATGGGTAGCACAGATGTGTGGGTTCTACAGTTATCTGTGTGCAGCAAAAGTCAGACAGTTATTAATTAAGAAATTAAAAGTAGTAAAAATGACTGAGACTTTAATCTCAAACTCCTTCAGGCACATGATATGCAAGGTGTAAATGCTTCTGGTAAGAGCTGCAGGTTTGAACACTTTGCAGATATTTAAACGGTTAGTGTTAGTTACCTCTCACCAATATACAGCAGAAAGTATTTTGTAAGTTTCAGTTGTTGAAGTGTTGTGTTAAGCCTATGTGGGTTTCTTGGTCTTAACAATATATACATTTTATGTGCAAGACAGCATACTGTGTGAAGATAGTCTCATCTTTCCATGGTGTACTTTCTCATACCAAGACTCTACATGCTGAAAAAGCTTTCAAGTCAGTGAAGATCACAGTTCTGAAAATATTGGTGTAAATAAATAAATAAATCTAACTGCATCTCAGGAACTATGTGCAAGACTGTGAGTAATTGTGCTATGAAAAAATAAGTGGACATGGAAGTGCCAATGGTGATCTTCTTTACTCTTTCTCTTATATCTGTTTTATATCAGAAACTTACTTCAACACTTACTTCCTTAGCTCTTGCATGTAAATTGGGTACATTTTATGGGTAAAAAAATCATGAACCCTTTCAAGTGCTTTCTCCTTTTCTACTTGGCTATGTTGTACTTATTCTTACCATGCTAACATTTATGAGTAGAATTCTCTTACTCATCTGGGTGTGCCAAAAACATGGTTTGAAGGATTGTGCCTTTAGCGTTTGTAATATGAATAAGTGGAATGGTATTGTTTTGCAATGAGGAAATGTGTGTGTGTGCATGTTTCATTTAATATTATTAGTATTTAGTGTTCCATTCTGAAAGACTATGAACATAGGAAATGTTGAGCAAGCACCAGTTTTTTTCCAGTTATTGTCCCAAAAACATCTTAACATCTTAGAAATTCTACTTTTAATCCAACACTACCTACAATCACAAAAAATAAAAATAAAAATTATGGTTTTCTTAGTGTGGAGCATGATTCGTTTAACTGGTTCCAGAAATGCATCTTGAAGTGACAAAATTTTAACTACAAAATTAGGCAAGTCTTTTTAGGATCTGATGTTTTGGGAGATTCTGTTTCAATTGTCCTAATTTCTTTAGGAAACAGTAGGCATTTTCTCTCTGAAAATGATTTTCTCTCATGCATAGTAACACAGATAACTCTTTGGATAACATTTTGAGAATGGCTTATTCTGTATATTGAATAGTTTGAGAATATCATTCCTTCCTCTACAACAAAATGAACAGGAGAAAAACTTGGATTGGGTTTAACTTTTCTTTCTGACAACCTCCTTTCTATCAACACTGCTATATATAAGAGATTCCAAGTTACGTGTAGGCCAATGACTTCAAAGCTACTAAAGCAATTCTATTAGGCAGGAAAGAAGTATCACAAAAAAATATTGAACAACAGTGCCTCTAGGAGGAGTCTCATGCAATAGTTTTCCCCAAAATATATAGACTGAGAGCAAATGCCCTCTTTGCTCTGCAGTGTCCATCTGTCATATTCAGTCATGTCAGAAGTACATGAAAATTTTTTTACTAATCAGACTCCCACACCAATGGTTGTAATGAGACAAAACTGTCCTTCTGTTTTTTGTTGTTGTTGTTGTTGTTGTTGTTTTTTTGGTTTTTTTTTTGGAGTAACATTCTTTCATTAATAAGTCTGTTACAAAGAGTACTGGTAAAAACAGAACAGAAAAAATTACAGGTATCTTTGCCATAGTGTAGTATTGTACTGATGCCAGAATGTTTCTCAGTATTTCTTTCCCCTCTGTTTCAGCAATATAGGGAGCACAATCATGCTTAGCATGTCAAAATTCAGTTACTGCTAATTACTGTGGTTGCAAATCCTAACTCGACAAGTGAATATCAAACCACGTTCTTTGAAGTGCTGTAGGCTATGCAACAATCCCTTCTTGTAGAGAATTCAGAGAATGATACAGAGAGAATTTTGCTCACTAATGTTGCTATCAACCTGACACTATCTGAGTTTCTAAAATGCAAGTAACAGAAGTAGCAGCCTGAGATCATAATTTAGGTTTGTGTGTGCTTATATATGAGTATATAAGCAGTGGAGAGAACAAACACAGCAACAACAAAAACACTAACTGGCAAATGACAAAAAGAAACCGAAAAAGCATACAGATTTTTTTTTCCAATCAGATAATTTAAGACTTAATGACTATAAATTATGTGTAATCTCAACTTGATCATATTTTTGCAAATCAGTAATTGAGGAAAGCCACAATATTAGAGAATGAAGATACAAGACTATCAAGAAGAGAGTTGTTAACAAATTTACATTTTTCCCTCCCCAATTTATCTGGTTTCTGTTAAGTGAATGTATGAATATCTAATATTCAACACTCATAGCAGCTTTATTATCTTTAATAAGGCTTGGTTGTATGTGATGCTTGTTTGTCTCTTATCAGGATATAAGAGTGGTAATAAGAAAGCTATTGTGAAAGCTGATCATCTGTTACCTTTGTTAAAATACCATTTTTTTGTGATCATGCCAACCCTTTCCACATGGGGGGGTATTAACGAGAGAAGCAACTCTATAAATATCCATACTTAGAGTTACTCAGGTAAACATCTACCCTTGACATGCAAAGTTGTTGATTTATTAACATTTTTTTCTTCTCCTCTGTGATTTCAGTCTTGTTTATGAAATATGAGACCAGAAAGCTTGATAAGGATTATGACCTTTCTCATAGTTAATTGCAGCATGATTGATTATTTGTCTTCCTTTGACATAACAAAAAATGATTGTCTCTGCTACTCTGTTGTTAGTATGTTAACACCATTTCTAGCTTTAATAAGGCAGTTTCCTGGCGATGAACAAGTCCTTTACTAATGTTTTATGAATAGTAAGAACAAAATATCCAAATTCCATAGGAAGATCATCAGTATCATTTTGAGTTGGGAGTTTAATGTGCCACTCTTTCTCCTTCTCTCTTTTGAAAATGGAAGGTATAGCTGTGGATTTTCTTGTGTTTGTTTCTTTTTGTTATTGGGACCAGAGGAATACATACAATTATAATTGTACAGCTTTTAGAAGGAAAAAAAATCTTTCATATGTACTACTTGCATATTTTAAGGGTCTGTGTGTTGGCTGTTGGTACAATAGGATGTGATAATGAGCTTTGTCATCTCATGTAGAATAGTAGTACCAATCAAAAATTCTCTCTATTCCCATTGTATTATATGGAAAGCAATTATTGGGTAGAAGATGTGTAATGGATGAAGTTAGAAATAAAAGCAGAACCTCTTGTATTCTAGTTTGTACCCATTGTCTCTTTTCTGGCACTGGGCACAGCTGAAAAGACAAGAGATTTGTCCACTTTGTGTCCTCTCTTCAGGTATGTGTAGACCTTGATAAGGTCCCACCCTGAGCCTTCTCTTCTCCAGGCTGGACAGCCTCAGTTATTTCACCTCTCTTTATAGGAGAGATGCTCCAATCTCTTAAGTTTCCGCAGGGGAGGAGACCCTGGACAGGGATGAGAAAGGAACGAATCAGAACAAAACCAAAACACTATTGTTAGTTTCATCACACCTAATGGTAACAAAATTGTGTACTCAATTTTACATTTTTATAGCATAGTAAGGAATATCATATTTCTCTAATAAATTATATTTCACCGTGTATTGTTTTACCTGGTCTGATACATTTAAGATTTCATATGTACAGAAACTCAAACCAAAATTAGCAGTGCAAATGCAAAACATGTTGTAGCATGCATGCAATTGCAATAGTACCTTGGCTTGCCTCTCTTGTAGTTGCCTAATTTTTGTATCTTCAGTTTTTAAGTCAGTTTATCAGTATAACTTCCTAGTGTAAAATTGACAACTTCAAGACACGTGTGCAAAAATGGAATGTTTGCTTCTGTTACAAGTGATTTGTTGTTTTGACTTCTTGTTCCCTGTCTTGGACATTCAGACTTCTCTCAGGCCCGTTTGTTCACTACATTCAGTAACTAGTCCTGTCTAAATAGCAACTTTTTAAGTTTTATATTATTCTGAGAATTATATACCTTATTAAATATCTTTGAAAACATTTCCAAGGTAGGTGTGATTTTATTTATTTATTTATTTTAATTTCAAAGCAAAGTGTAGGTAAGCTTTCCAGTTGTGGATAAATAATAATATTTTGATTAGTGTGCTCATGTACTGTGCTCATACTTTTTTTCATATGCACATATTTTGGCAAACTGTTTCTAGACCAGGATAAAAATTGAAAAGTTAATTATTTTTTTCCTAAGATTTGCAATTTAATACTACAATTTCACAATAAGAAATTTATGATTTCTCCTCAGGCTTGATGCCAGTAAGAATCTTTCCATGTCATTGGGCTTCAAGACTAATTTGTTAAGATTATCTGGAAATTACTTTGTCGAACTTCCTGTTCACTGTTGCAAAGACAGACCTGTTTATTCCAACTCAGTTACTCTGTATGGAGTGAAAGATAAATTCAACAAAAGTGGTCATAAGTCTCAAGCTTATACTACTAACAGTTGATGTGGATAATACATACTGTACTCATAGGATAAAGCATCACAAATGTGCTTTAAAAATGTCAGAATGCTTAATTCATCAAACAAAGGCATTATTTCACTTCCCCAAAGGAGATGCACATAGCTAAGGGCACACTGAGATTTTCAGCCAAAAGATGCTACGGAAACATTAAATCAGAAGGTTGTCTGAACAAGATATCTTCTTGTGATATCAGTGCAGAAGGACAGTGCTTCCTTAGAATATTGAATGACAATCAAGTGCATGATGCATGTTGCAATCTCAAGATCTCAGAGAAAACATGAAAATATTTTGAAGAGCAAAGTTCCTGCAGTGATTTAAAAATTAAATTAAAACCAACATAAGAAATTCAAGCTGAAATAAAGGAAGGCTATATTTTGGCTAAAATTAGTTATTTTTAGTTGGCTTGAATTATTCACTTGAATGCCCTTTTTTTTTTTTTAGTGATACTATGTAAAATTTGAATCTGATATTGTTTAATTATCATTTTAAGATGTTATCTTTTTCCAAAATTACTTATTACTTAAAGAATGAAATGAAACTAGAATATTTATTTTGCATTTTCAGTTACTTGAAACTTCAGTAGACAATTGTTTCTTTCAAATATTGAGGCGGAGTTGAAAAAAAAGAGACAAAAGTACTCAATTTATAGCTTGGCAAACTCATTCAAAAGCTACTATATCACTGGTATATTTCCCCCATGCTAGATAAACAGAGATGCATGTTTTATAATTGCACAAGTAAACACTTCAGTTGAAAAATTAATCACGTGTTTGAGCTTTAACACAAATTAAGGAAGCTTTTAATTTAAATGCTTAATTCTAATGCAGGTCAATATCTGTAGATAAAAATGGGAAATAAAGTGGAAATGTTGATTGTGGACCCATTTTTTGTTCTGATTTTTGCACTCTTCAAAAAATGTTTACCATCATGAACATCAAATATTCTTATTGAATTATAATAGGTAGTAGACTAATTCACCTTATGACCTAATTGCTATCACAGAAACATGTTGGGATGAATTACATAATTGTAATATGACTGTTAAAGGCTACAAGCTGTTTGGAAGAAGTGGGAGGGAAGTACAGGATTGAGGGTGTTGCTCTCTATGTTATTAAATGTACAAATTGCAAAGATCTGCCCTGGAGAAACAGCTCAACAGCTTGTGGGTAAAAAACAGTGAATGGACCAAAAAAGACATTAGGTGGTCAGGATCTTTTACTAGTTGCCTGGTCAAGGGGAGACTGGTGATGAGGCCTTCTTGATTGAACTGCAAGATGCATCGTGGTTGCAGGCTCTCATCCTGACAGGAGGTTTCAACCCACCTGTACATCTGCTGGGAAAGCAACAGAGCAGGCTGCAAGCAATCCAGGAAACTCATGGAGTCTATAGAGGATAACTCCCTTGTCCAGGTATTAGATAAACCAATGCAAAGGAGAATTATTTGGGTGTCCTGTTGGATGAAAAGCTGGACATGAGCCAGCAGAGTGTGTTTGCAGCTGAAAAAGTCAAGAGTATCCTGGGCTGCATGAAAAGAAGAGTGGGCAGCCAAGAGTGATCGTATCCCTCTACTCTGCTTGTGTAAGACACTATCTGGAGTACTGCATCCAGGCCTGGATTCCCCAGCACAAAAATGATTGTTAGCTGTTGGAGTGGGTACAAAGGAGATCCATCAAGATGATCAGAGTACTGGAGCACCTCTCCAGTGAAGAGCAGATGAAGGAACTGGGGAAGAGAGGTCTCCAGAGAGACCTCACTGAAGCTTTCCAGTATTTAAAGGGAGCTTATAAACAGGAGGAAAATCAGCTCTTTACATGGGTAGATAGTGTTAGAAGAAGGAAGAATTGCTTTAAACTAAAAGAGGGGAGATTTAGACTAGGTATTAGGGGGAAATTTTTCACAGAGTGGGTGGCGAGGTGTTGGAACAAGCTGCCCAGAAAAGTTGTGATGCCCCATCCCTGGAGATATTCTAGGCTAGGTTGAATGGAGCCCTGGGCACCCTTATTTGGTGAATGACAACCATTCTCACAGCAGGGTTATTGAAGCTAGATGATCTTTAAGATCCCTTCCAACCTAAACCATTCCTTCTGTACTCAACACTGGTGAGGCTGTATCTCGAGTATGTTGTTCAGTTTTGGGCTCATCGCTGCAAGAAAAACATTGAGGCCCTGGAGCGTGTCCAGAGAAGGGCAGGTAAGCTGATGAGGGGTCTGGAGCACAGGCCTTATGAGGAGTGGCTGAGGGAACTGGTTTGTTCAGACTGGAGAAGAGGAGGCTCAGGGGAGACCTTACTGCTCTCTGTAATTACCTGAAGGGATGTTGTAGTGAGCTGGGAGGTCAGCCTCTTCTCTCATATAACTAGTGATAGGAATAGAGGTAATGGCTTCAAGTTGCACCAGGGGAAATTCAGACAGGATATCAGGAAATGCTACTTTTCCAAAAGTGTGGTCAGGCACTAGAATGGACTGCCCAGGGAGATGGTGGAGTGTATACTGCTGCTTCTGCTCAACTTGCCCAGCATATCTTTTCTTTTATAAAATGAAGTGCATGTGTCTTAAAAATAAAATGGGAAGATTAGTATTTTATTTAATGTGAATTGGAATTCTATAGATATAAACAGCTGCTAATGAAATTACACATGGATGGAAAGTTTCTGTACTGCTAAACGCAGAATTAGTATGACCTTACCTGTGATGCTGCTTGTTTGCCTAGCCATCCATGACTGGGAAATGTAATTGAAATAGTAAGAAGTGCAGGAAAATCAAGAAATATAAACAAAAGATTACAAATAATGCTTCACAGTGGGAGAAGTAAAATACCAGGAAAAGACATAACGGTATTGTGAGTTGGAAGTATTTGAACTGTAGAGACTGTCAGACATCCTTACATGGTTGTGTGTTATATTAATTATCTTTTACCATTAGGTGGTAGTATACTAGCAGATATACTAAAAAAAAAAAATAAGTTTAAATAAATGCATGTATTTAAAAAACTTTACATAAAATATAATCCTTTTTACACTTTTCCTTTTAAATATTGATTTTTAAATTATAATGCAATTTATAGGTAACACTCATATCAGTTTTTTACTGTACTATTTTACTCAAAAATCCTATATAGTAATAAAAAATTCATAGACTTGAAAACTATTAAATATGGATAAACCTAAGTTTCCTAAAGTAATATCTTGAAATATGACAATGAGTATTTGTAGGCTGGTTGCATGGTCAGCAGTGTCAGCATATGCTAGTCCTGAATATCAAGAAAAAGTATTGAAAAAAGATAATTGGATGAATATACTAAAAAAAAAATGTTCTTCATATCATATATTATTGTATGAAAATACTATCATGACATTGAATTTGTCTTAAATGAATATGATATTTAGAATTCACCTACAAATTACAGTATAATAGACCTACACACTGAAGTAATACTTCTGATCTTTTGAATTATTACAATTTTTTTTTACTTCAAATTCAGTCTAGGTGCAATCATTTGATTGTAGTATTTTTGCAAGCTTTCCACTCTTCATCTCACATCCATAAAATGTTGTAGGTGTGGGTTTAGGGGATAGTTGTTTATTTTTGCTTTTCTCTTATTTATTTGATGTCAGCCACTGTATCACAGTCCTTTAGATGTTTCTGTTATGTAGGAACAAGGTGCATTTGTAATGTTATTTCAGTGTCTTGGTTGTATTTATCATCTAAGCTCTTTGCATAAGTTGTCTATTTTTAACTTCAGAAGCACTTTTCTCGATTTGTCATAATGTGGCTTTCTGTTCTGTTTGTCCGCTTTTATATATTTCCAGGCTTCTAGTGGGGCTTTATATCTGAGTATAATTACTAGATGTTCTGGAACACTGTGGCTTAGTTTTTGACTTGCATGATTATTAGTACTTCAGTAGTCGATCAAATTCTCTGTAGCAATATATCCACCTTGTTTGTTTTCATTAATCACAATATACAATTTATTCTGCTATAATTTTTTATGTATTTATTTTTTTCTTAATTGGTCTATGATTTTTTTTTTCTATCAGTTCAATTGCTTGGGACATGCAAGAGCATATGCTCCATGCAAGAGCATGTTGCCATTCTCAAGAATGTTTTGGGAGTCTTTGCTTAAAGTAGGTCTTGCTCTCTGAGCCATGGTTTGAATCTGAGATGTCAAATGAGAAAGATAGTTTGTCTCCCTTACAGTGCAGAAATCAACCTTCAACAATGTTTCTATTATACAGAACTCAGCTGTTTGGTGTTCATTGTGTAACTATCTCAGAACACTAGTGGAAATCCAGCTCCCAGTCGTTGTAAAGAAGGAGTCAGAGTACAGCTAGCTTCTCAGGCTATACACTAGTTCTGTGTATTAAGTGCAAAACGTAAAGCTGCAGAGAGTGCAGTAAAAACAGAACCACCGGAATGGACTTAGAACTCTGGTTAAAGATTATAATCCTGTTTTAATGTTGCCCATTTGGAAGGGGGAAAAGAAAAAAGAAAAAGCACAGCAGTTATTATTGCTACTAAATATTTCTGTTGACATAGACAAAAAATAGTGAAAGAATTTGTTTAAAAACTATTAGAATATGCTTCTTGTTGAACAGCAAGAAAATATTTAATAGCATACAGTAATAGGTAAAGATTAAAACACATAAACGTTGGCTTTCTCACAGGATCTAGTTGTGTAGCATCTATTTTTGCATGAATTTACATGGTTACAACAATATTTACACATATGCATGCTTTTATGATTTACTTTTTTTTTAATTAACATAATTGCTCTTATCTATATTACTACTCTTCTAAGTATTTTAATGATACCTAATATTTTGGACTGGAATGATTGTAGTCATTGTTTCAATATGACATAACTCCTTAATTTCAAAACCAATTTATTTTAGGTTATCTTAAGAGAACAGATATTTCTTTCATATACAAACAGTTATATTCCCAGAATTTCACGTGGTTCATCTAGTATTTCCTGCCAGTTTCTGCCTTATCTCATCTGGCCTCCTTCCTGTCTTGAAAATCTTTAGCTAATTGTAATTCTTCAAACACTTCTAGCATCAATATATGTGACAGTTTCATTAACACTCATCAAGTTTTGCTACTTCCTCATTTATTGTTCATGCTATTGCAAATTATTTCTGTGGTTTGTAAAGCTTTTTTTTTTTTTAATTTAGCTTTGTTATTAAAATTTTCAGAATTTGTCTGTTTTCAGGTATGCTTTTAAAATCATTTCTGCCTCTCACTTCCAACTTAAATCTGTATAAACAAAAGTTGGAATTACCTACATGAAAACATTTTGTGATCCATTAAATTTTTCTCTTAAGTCTCCAACAAATCTTAATCTGGAGTTCCTGTTCCATATCTTCCAATTTTACTTTTGTTCGTTTAAAGGTACGGTAATAATGTCTACAAACTTTTTCATTTCAGTGTCATGTCTAAGCTAGCTGTGGTTCTTTTCTTTCCTCTTCAAGTGAAAATGAGATTTTCATAAAAGTGGAATTCCAAGAATGATAAACTATGCAGGACAAATTGAGTTAAAATTGTCAAAATGCATTTACTTAAACAAATGAGGTTATGATTTTACACTAAGGTATTTTGTTCAGAGTTGTGTTTGAGTCCCTCTCCTTGGAGATATTCAAAAGCCATCTGGACACGTTCCTGACATGCATTTGATATATTATTAGTCTTCGTTTTCATTTTTCGGGCACATAACTTCTTTAAATATTTCACATCCTCTTAAGTGCTTTTTTTTTTGGTGTGTGTGTGTGTGTGTGTTATTTGCTTGCTTCTCTGTAAGCATTGTGTGCAGGAAAGCAATATGTCATCTCTGCATTTTTAAAAGTAGAACACTGAAAGTCAAACAAGGTGATGCTAAACATTACTGCAGCTGTATGGTATTTGGGAATGTGTTTCCCAAATGCAGTCTCATGTACTCAGAGAGGAGCAACAAGTTTGTTGTTTCCAGTCTTTTGGAGATTTTTTTTATCCTGTCTTAGCCATAATGAGAAAAATGTGTAATACACTGTTCAATCTAATCCTATTGTCATAATTTTTAATGCTTGTTTATGAGGTGTAGGTAGCAATATTCATTCTTTCTTACTTCTCTGTGCATTCATTGATAGTCAAGGAATAAAGAACTGAGAGAGAACATAGCTTTAAAGTAGCAATTAGGAAATCAAGCAAGCTGTGTTAGAAATAAATATATATATATATATGTATGCTTTGTTGTTAAGTAAAACTTCACCAGAAGTGTTCTCTTTTATTCCAATTATTTCTGGTGAGAAAGCATACAGTTCTCTCCACTGACCCTAAGGCTTTCAGTTCCATTTCTTACAAGCGTTAAAGGTAGTTTATTGTTTCTAAATAAATTTCTAAGCTTTTTTTTCTTTATGTGTGTGTGTCTGTGTGTGTGTGACCTATCTTTAAAACCTTAAAATTGTTAAAACTTAGTGGTATAGATTCCCTACAAGTCTAGATAGATGTTACCGTTTTCCCTCCAAACTTGTTATAACCCTATTGGTTTGGTTTGGTTTGGTTTGGTTTGGTTTGGTTTGGTTTTTTTGTATCCTTTTTCTGAGGAAAAGTATAAAACTGCTGGCATTTAAGAATAAAGTAGAAATGTAGTAGAAATGGAAAAAGTAATGGAGACAGGAGATGAGGAATAATGCTGATAAAACACTGCATCACAACAAAATAATTTATACATAGTGCATTATTATTGTGCATTGTAAATTGTTTCAATTCAGCATGCTTTCTTGTAGATGAAGCAATTCATTAGATGAAAACTATGAATTTGTCTCACTTCACAAGTCACCTCAAACCAATTTTACCTCAGTGGGTTTCTGCTGCCCTATGTGGGATTATTCTCAATGTACATAAATGTAAATGAGGATAAAGTCAGACCTTGTGACTGAGTCTTGATTTTGTAGAATGAAGCTATCTACTTCACTTGAGAATAGAGGGAGAATAATAATCATCTATTGTGGATGACTGTTTTGTAGAGTCTTAGGTTTAAATGAGAGATGATCAAACAGTCATTTAACTGTACTTCAATAAATCTGAAGGCATAGACATTAATGCAGTCTATCAGCATGATACAAGCGCAAACTGTTCTAGCAGGCTAGAGAATAAAAATGTTACAGAGAATAAACAGCAAAAGATTTTGCTATACTTTACAATGAAGAATTTCATAAAAACTGATGGTTATGACTATTACTTAGTTTGATTGCTTAGAAGGACTGCACGTGGAGGCTTTGTATAAAGCTTAACACAGTGGCATTCTGATGCTACCTGAAAGCACAGTAATGTACTGTTAGTAATGCTGTACGTTTTATATGTATTGGACAAGGGGGAATGGCTTTAGACTAAAAGAGGGGAGATTTAGTTCAGATGTTAGGAGATTTTTTTGCTCAGAGGTAGTGATCAGGATGCCCCATCTCAGCAGGTGTTCAAGGTCAGGCTGGATGAGGTCCTGGGCAGTCTGATCCAGTGCCTGATTTAAGTGTTTGGCAATCTTGCCAGTGACAGGGGATTGGAACCAGATGATCTTTGAGGTCTCTTTCATTGTAAAAAATTCTGTGACTCTGTAAACACCGACACTGATTCTGTAAAATACTAGCAATAAATGTGAGTTTGTATCCCTAGTTTTGTTTTCCTATTCATTTTGATAACTATAATAGGTAGGAACTTTTATTTAAAAATAAATTATCTTTTATTTTGTTATAAATACAGAAACTAGGAGAATGGTAGTAATTAAAAGATGAGGAGATGATAAGCAAAACTTTCCTGGGCTCCGTGCAGAGCTTCTTGGTGAATCAGGATCTGCTATTTACAAATGCTTGTGTTATGAGTTCCATTGCCAATGAAGATCAATAAAAATAATTTCTATCTCTGCTCATGATCCTCTCTTCATACTGGTTTCTTGTTGTCACATTCTGGATTCACTTTATCAAAATGTCACAGGATCCAGATGAAATGAAACAGTTTGCTTATTCCTTTTTACCCTCTGACTGAACTAATGGCACCCAATTTTTGTTTTCAATTTTAAATGTTTTTGTGCTACTTTGAGTGTGTAGCACAAAGAAAAAAAAATATATATATATATTCCTTCATGGGCTGAGAGATTATGAATGTCAACAGCTGGTGTTCATCTTTGTGGTATTGATTTCAAGCTTTTGAGCTCTGGGTTATAAGAGTCAAAAAATAAGGTTAAGTCAGGGCTTGCATACTTATGAGGTTAAGAGAGTACATTTGTGTGACTTTATGAAGGGAGATAGATGTTCTATTATGGCAGATAAATAGATGCAAAACTCTGCATTAGCTGCAGATGTTTACGAGCTAACAGTAAAAGCTTGGAAATACATTCACAGGACTTGCTTGTAGGAAAATTGCAAATGGCTTTAGAAGTTTGTGTTTATTAGTATTTTTCATAAATTTGTGTGTGTCCAATTTAGAAATCCTTTTTTTCCTGACTCTCTATTTCATGTAATTTGTTAAAAATTGTTACTTTTTTTTTAATGAAGTTCATAGGCTTCTTGAAATAAATGTATATAATGGAAAACCAATCAGTAAAACATCTTGAGGGAACAAGATGTGTATGTTATACATACATATATAAATATATGCAATATATATAGAAGTTATATGCATATGAATATATTTGATACTAAAATAAGGCTGCTCACATGCTGAATATCTGTCAAGTGGTGCTTCCTACAGTCAGAATGTGAGGAAAGATAGGAATTGATGACCATATCATCATTTTAAGTTGTCTTGTGTTTAAGCACTAAAATGACTGTGTTCTGCTCATAAGCATTTTTATTCATGCAAGTTCCAATTGACTGTTTTTTGGTGAGTCATCATGTTGTCTATGCAAGATGTACTCTAGAGCAGAATTAACCTCAGTGCTATGACTGTGAGAATCTGGAATAATACAAAGTGTTTTATTTCAGTGTGAAAGAATCTACCCTGTGCTCAGGTAGTTCTTCATCTCCAGTTGTAGAGCTACTTTTTTGTGGCACATGGGGATGCTCAGTAGGGTAGAAGAAATTGAAATAAATATTTTCAAATGAAGAGATTATGGAACATTGTTGAGGAGGACAATCAGGTCATGATATTTGCTATTTAAATGGTAGGAAGATGCCTTGCCTTTTGTAAAATATATCTTTTTTTTTGTACATGGGGTTTGACTGTCCATTATAAATTACAAAATGAACTTGAAAGTGATAAGAGAAAAAAACTAAAATAGCATTTTAATATTGTATTATTAAAAAGTAGCGATTGAAATTGGCTTCCTTTTTAAACGAGGGAGACAAATAACATAAAGAAAAACTCTGTAGTTAAGATGACTTCTTTGTGTGTGTTTCCAACGTGTTTATCTCAGCATCTTTTGAAAGTTCTCTCTTTAGTCAATCAGTTAAATATAGAGAGGAAATAATTGCCTCTCTTGTAAAAGCCACAATTTCTTCTTACAGAAAGAGACCTAAATAACAGAGGTCACATCCTCTGTCAGTGTACTATGGGAACAGTAAGTCACAAGTAGATTTCATTGACACCTCAGTGAGAAGTACTGCACAGGCTGTGAAGTTACCTGGATTTCTATGGGGTTTATTTACAGTGAATGTTGACTTCTTATTGACAGTCACATCAAATGTATAATGGAAGTGTAAACCTGCATAGGAAAAATGAAACCGTTCCTGAAACCTCAGCATTACCTAGTTTGGATGAGAGATAAGTACTGGAATTCAGATCTAGAGATAAAAGAAATTTTTCATCCTTTACACTGTCTACAAAAAACTAATATCCATGTCTGCAGCTGCTTGATTACTGTTGGGTCCCCTAATCCATCCTCCGTTTTTCTTTTTTCCACAGGGGGAAAAAAAAAAACAACCAAACAAAAAAAAATTACTCCTTTCATGAGGTGGTAGAAAACCACTTAAAACCACTTCTACCACCAAAAAAAAAAAAAAGTTTAGAGCATAACCAAATTGTTAACGCTTCAATTTAAGTGTTCTGTGAGCTCAGGGTACAGGGGTATACCCCTCAGAAAAAAGGTGGTATGCTGCACAGGAGAAGCAAGATCTGCTATCAAGCTGAGGTAACATTTACTGTCTGCTATGCAGTGACATGGTAGATTAAAACCTCCTCGTTTCCTTTGCCTCCTTCCTCTACCACCTCCTTTCTCTCTGGAGGCCCTGTGTGAGCAAACATGGCACAATGTGCTGCTGTTCCTGCTGTGTGCATGCATCACCTCCTGCCCCAGAGTGTATTAACTCCTGATAATGACAAGCACAAGTGGAAGCTGATGATTGACGATACTGAGCACCTGCCCCATCTGCTAAGCAGATGGTCGCATGTATGAATTTATTACTGCATTGATAAAGAAGTTGCTCTGTAGGTAGGGAGCTACAGATGACAAGGTGGTGAAAAGGTGAAGGGACAACATCTGTACCAGGAGATTGCAATGTGTGCTTTTCCCTTTTTGTCCTGCATGCTATAGTTCCTCTGGCATGCCTTTTTCTTTTCCTTTTTTCTTCTTTTTCTTTTTTTTTTTTTAATATGGTAACCTATGTCTGTATTATTGTTAATTTTTTTTTTAACTCAGTGCCTATATTGCACATCAGCTCCCTAATAGGATGTTTGAAATTAAAAAAAAAGCTTATTTTTTTTCTTTATATCCTACTTTTGCATCCAGTCTGAACACTAGATGAACGTTATAAGCAGAAGACCAATTGCCTTTCATTTTTTGTTAATTTGGAGATATGTAGATTTTGTTTACAAAGTAACTAAGAAAAAAAACTTGGCAGAGGGACTCTGGTCATGCCATAGGGAGTAAATGAAGTATTGTTTTTACTCCATGGAGCAATCTTTGAGCTGCAGGATCTTCATCTTAGTGGAGCATTGCAAAGCAGACACGGTAGGGGAGAAGTAACTAAGCTTTATACAACTCTAAATGATTTACATACATGCAAAGCCGTAGATGCTGTGGCCATTAATAAGATACTTAGTATTTAAAATTCCTTTGTTCATGAGGTTATGCTTTTATGCATAACCATCCTTGTTTTTTCCTCTTATTTATGCTGAAATAAATCAAGAAATGCATATTTATAATTCCCATGAAATTTCTTAACTACTGTTGCCTTATGAAAAGGATTAGACTCTAACAGATGGAAATGGCAAAATATTTAAGATGCTGTTTTTAGATAGGTAGATTTTATGATTAAGGTTTTAAAAACACTTAGTTAACGTTTTTGGATAACCAAATGAGTGACTACAATTCTAAAAGTGCCCAGAATGCTGGGGTGTGTTTTGTTTTTGTGCTGCCTATGTAGTAGAATGAGTTTATTTATTATCACAGTTTTTTGCGTGTCAGATTATGTTAATATTGTCAAAATATACAAATCAGGTAATTTGAAAACCAAACATTAGTTTGATTAATTAGATGGTTAGTGAGAGTGATTCATGTAACAACTTCCCTTTGCCTGTAACATGTTATTCACTGGTAGCATTTTATTTTTCTACTTATACATACGTGCTAGCTACTAGAAAGAATAAAAATGTTTAGGCACAAAGTAGATTGATGTGTCCAACAAAGGTAGAGTCTCATTCGTTAAAAGAGCAGAGTGTTGTAAGTAAAGCAAGCGTGCTGTGTTGCACATTCCTTTCCTGATTTTGTTAGTACATGCGGCTGATGGCAGCATGCAAATACACTTCGTTTTGGAACAGCTGTGACCCTCCTCCAAGTAAGCTTCTTGCAAGTCACATTGGGTAAGAGTGAAGTAGCTGCAAGCTCAAAGCTGGAGATTTACTGCTCACTTAGCATATGAGTGATATTGTCAGTATGTAGCATGTCAATTTTCCTGGTTGTTTTTAAATATTATGATTTATAAAATACTACTGAAAAAGTACAGTATGAAGTGTGTTATGCATAATGATTCATTTTTAAAAACTGAATTTTATAGGATTTACAGGATTACAAAATAATTGTAAAAGTATCAAATACACAACAGGCCCGTGAATCACAAACGCTTCTTTGTATTTGTTTGTATTAGTTTTGCAACTTCCTGGCAAAACAGAGCTTTGACAATCTCATGGCTGATTTAAGTGCTGAACAAATGAACTACATCTCTGCCTAATGCTCAGGATGTCTCTCTGCTGGTTCCAGATGTGATCCAACATGTATTTGTGTGTCAGACTGAATTATTGATCTATCACACTGGAGAAAAAAAAAACAAAAAAACAGCAGTGTAGTATTTGGGCTGTTTTATTAAAGTGAAATACCCTTACCTATTTAGACAGACATCTGACAGTGCTTTCTTAACAGCTTGGGGAATGTTAGTTGTATAAGATGCAACACACAGTCGGTCCTGTTTAAATTAGGGGTCACTGCAGAATGTACTGCTCTGTTAGTGGAAGGGAAACTTTAAGATTTAGACACAGAAATACTTGTAGACATGCACATAATGTGACTGGTATATATTGCATGAGGATAGAATTCCCACACAATAAATGAATACTACTTTGTGTTTGTTACTAGCCCAGCAATACTAAAATTTTAAATAATACCTATGAGAAAATGGAAACTACTGAAAAAATAATCAAGTACATTTCATATACACATCTTGAAATTGGAATCACTCTAGATGCTAGTCAATAGACAAAATAAACAAATCTCAACAACACCAAACGCAGTTGCCATTATTTCAAGTCAAAATACAATTAAATTAAGGAGCTTAAAAGAAGGGGAATTATGCCGTGTTTATCTGAGCTTTTATTAAGTGTTACAGATGTTTTAAAACCCAACCTTTTTTCTCAGAGAGAAACCTAGTTCTGTTGAAGTCAGTTCAGAAACTTTTCTTTGTATTTGCATTTAGAGACTTATTCTGTAGAGATTTTAAATGGATGTGATAGAAGTGAAATAATTCAATGCCTGTTTGCAGGTAGAATTGTTTTAGGTGCATAGAGACAAAACATTCCTCCATTTTCTTGATAGAAAAGCGTTACAAAATCTTACTGTTAATCTATTTAAAGTAAATTATCCATTTAGTCCTAAGAAGATTGTCACTTCTCATTGAAAATGTATTTAATGGCATTAAATAGGTAATAGTGGATTTTGCTTATTTAAGAGCGGGATGATGTATTGATCATCTGAAACAAAATTTGCATAGGCATGAAGGAAAAATCATTATTATTCAGTGTGGTAAGGGACAAGCATTATGGAAAAAAAAATCCTGCAACAACTCTCTTGTATAATATTTGCTGGCAGCCATTGATTAGTTACAAAACTGGTCATATTCACATCCATGACTCTCTGTAATCACTCTATAATCACTTTTACAACGCAGAGAAAATAGCTCTGACGTTCCAGAAGTCTGCAGGTAAATCTTAGTACTCCAAAGTCTGCAGTTGGACTGCAGGGAAGGAGCTTATTCTAAATTAAATAATATTATAGATCTTGTCTTAATTAACTTTACTGTAACTGACTACTTTATTCAGCTGAAGTCAGTTACTTGACTTCTGAGCCTGTATCATGTTCCAACACACTTTAGCTTTAAAAGTCATTCAGATTTTTTTAAATTTCTACTCTTCTTTGAGGGTTGCAGCATATTCTTTCCAGTTGGTTTTTTTTTTTCCTGCTTACAATAATGCATGTGCCAAGTTCTATTCCATTTTGAAATTTGAAAAAAAAAAAAAAAAAAAAGTCTAGTAACTGGAAGTTACTTATAGGTGTTTTTTTCTTTTTTTTTTTTTTAACCCATGGGGTTCTACTTGTTGAATTAGGTAAATAAATAACTTAACTTTGGTTACACACTTTTATCTTTACTGTGCATGTGTGGAAACCTAACTTACCTAAACTCATTTGAAGTTTGATTCACAGTGAACTACTTTTTGATTGGTATTGTTTTTACAGTAGTGGTTCTTGTTGCTGTAAGTGGTTACCAATGAGGTTGTGGTGGTGAATCTTGTCAGACAGGCTTTAAAAAGGGGGATTCAGATTAGTTTTTTTAATAGTTGTGGATTGAATGTCTCTTCTTAAATACTGTCAGGTGGTATGGTGTCAGCAACGTATATATGTGTAGACAACATTTAACTATGACCTGAATAAGTTAATGTTACCACATATTAATTGATACATTTAATTCTGAGTATTAAATAAGAGTGACTTGACACTGATTTCAAAATACTCAGCTGTAGAAAGTCATCTGACTAAAGAAAGCGTGTGGAAACAAGGAAAAACTATTCAAACAAACTAAATATATTCAAAATGAGAAAAATTTTCAAAATACTATTAAAAACATTTTCTTCAGTATTGTTTCACAAGTAAATTAAAACCTAAAGCTCCAAGTTACTATCCCTAATAATCTAGTGTAATTTTTTGAATATTTATTAAGTAAAAAGCCAAATTGTTTATGGAAGGAAGAACAGTCAAGGAAGATTTAAATCTTGCTCTACTTTACTGGTGGCTGAGATTGTAACACTGTAGAATACCTTTTTGACTCTCAGGCTTTCTTATTGCATGTCCTATGTAAGTATAAGTTCACACTTTGTGTATAATGAAATGTTTATCCCTTCTCTCATCTCCTGCATTAATACATTTCATCTTAACTCTCTGCCACCTTAAAGTTGAATTCTTAGTAGGATGAAAAAGAAGTCAGTATGTCAGCCATAAAAATGAGAAAAATTTTTTGCTAATGTGGGATCAGGCCTAGCCCCATTTCTGTTCCCAGTGTAAGCCTGAGCATAAGCCATCTCATAAGACCGTGTCTTTTTGCAGTTTTATATTACTAAACAAATATGATTCTCAGACTGATTGTCATAGCTTCTGGGAGAGAGGTTTTGAAGCTAGCCCCTCTTTTCTCATGCATATGTGAGAAAGGTATTTCAGAGACAGCCGTCACTTTAAAATTCCTCACCTAGAATATGGAATACTCAGCCCTCTTATCTGTGATAGCAAATGTGAGATCCTGAATGTATTGGTAGGAGTTTGAACCGTATTCAGCAGTCTATGAATCTGATCACGGGAGTAAGTACAGTAGCACCTCTCTTCTCGTATTATGTGAGGCATGCATCTTTTCTTTAGATTTATATTAGAGGTCTGCACCTATAAACATTTAGGGGAGCCCTCATTACTAAACATTGTGAATTTGCTCATATTCTGTATTCTGTTTTTCATAACAAAATGCAAGTTTAGACGTAGTAAAATTAAGATGGGAAATATTTTGGGGATTTCTTTAGTTAAAAAGTTCCTGAGGAAAAGTGCATATTTTTGGTGTGATACCAAAATCTTGGAGATTTGGAGAAAATTTTATAATAATGGAATAAATCTTATTTTTTCTTACAGCATAATAACTTGGAAGTACTATTATTTATACTGTTGATTATGCAACCTGAAGTTTCTTTTTTTCTCTTTCATATGGGTAGACATCTGAGTAATAAATGGTGAGGTACACATACTTTTTATTAAAAAAAATACACAGATACATTTCTATATATGAATATTTAATTGCTGAAACATTACATAAACTGTTTAATTTGTGAATAATGTCTTCTGTTTGCAATATATAAGACAGTGTATTATATATTCCAAAATTAAACATTTTATTCTTAAACTATTCACTGATATGAAAAAAGACTACTACTAATGATCCTAAGGCATTTTGTATTTTTTTTTTGTTTATTTAAAAATATCTAAAACTTCAGTCTTTTACTAAAAGCCTTTTAATCTGAGATGAAAATTTCACAGGAATCTACTCTGCCTTTTAGCTAATTTTATTTAGAAGATAGCATTTTCATATACTAGCAAAGTGGCTGTTAACAAAATGAACAGCATTCAGTAAATGAACCGTAAGAAATGCTCAGATACTGTAGAAAAAGATCCCTGTGTTGTCACTAATTTTAACACAAAAATTTTGGAGCTATCAAGCTGCTAAGCAAATGACCCTCTCAAATAACTTAAGTAACGTTTAAGCTGAACTAGTCAACCAATTTAATTGAAGGTCCTATTGGGATTACTTGATCCTTATTTGTTGTTGAAATTTTCATGCATATTGAGGGATTTTAAAACATCATTTGACACAGCACAGAAATATAGCAAACTTTTTGTCCAGAGTACCTGTAAATCTCTATGAATTAGTTCAACACAAATAAAAACTAATTTTTTTTCATTCAGTTTATGTTGACAATAAGTTTGAAGACTTCTTGAACTTAAGAAATATGTATTCCCCTCTTCCCCTTTTTCTCTCTTTCTTTGAATTTTCTTAGATCGCAGTAAGAAATCTAAAGATTAACATATGAAAAATTATTCTAATGTAGTTTTCTAAAGAAAACCTTTTTTGTACTGAAAATCAATGCCATGTTTTGGTCTTAATTCACAAGAAATTCACAAGAGATTAATTCCAACTTAACCTTTTTTTTTTTTTTTTTTGGGAAAAAACCCTTGATCTTGTGGCTCAGTCATAGGAAAATTTCTTCCTTCAAACAGAAGTAGAATTCTATCTTGAGCACATAGAGAATGGATCTGAATGTGGTTTTCTAGTATTATTGATAATTATTAAAAACACAGACCTGTAAAGTGAAACACACACGTCTCCACCATCACTTTCTTTAGTTGCGGATGTGCTTTGAAATCATGCTAAGCATACACTGTAGTCACTATGGTTAAATATAAATAAATATAAAATGATCTGCTAATTACATGAATATTTAATGTGTATGTTTTGAAAGAAGTTATTGTCCTTTGTGCTGGTACAGCCTCATCTTGGACATTGTGTGGAAGCAGGAATTGGACTAAATGATCCTCGTGGGTCAGATTCTATGATTCTATATACAAATGCTTGTAAAGCAGAGGGAGAATTTAAATTGAAAACCTAAATTCTCAATAGAGATGCGTAAGATATTCAGTAGAAGTAGAAGATATTCAAACCTGAGCCAGTTTTGATTCACTTTTAGCTGTATAAAACAATAGTGGAGACACTGTGATATTTGATGAACTGAATCTGTCAAACATTTAGTCAGAACAATCAAAGTGAACAGAGATGAATACATTTAATTAATGGTACCTGGTTGAAAAATAGTCATGAAACATACCAGTTTTCTGACATCTTACTAATGCTGGTTCTCTGTGTGTTAGATTAGAATAATTAACCTTGTGCCCAGTATACTGGATATTAACCTCTTGTGAAAAAATTATTCCTGAGAGGGATTATTTTTATATTTCATTTAGCCAGCTTTTTGACTCATCATTGTAAGGAAAGCTAATAGGTGGATAAGGAATATATTGGACTTTTATAAATAGGATTTTTTATTTATTTTTTCTTTTGTGAGTATAAGGCTGTGAAAATATAAGTTCATAATAATTTATAATATCCCTATTTTTCATGGTGAAAAATTATATAAGATAAATTACTTTAAATTTCTGTTTATATATTCTGTATTCCATTATTTTGTTAGTGATTTTACAGTCTAAGTTTGGTATAATGGAAGACCATTATTTGAATACCATTCTTATGAACTGCTTCCTACTTCAATAGCTGTTTTTTTATGTTGGGCTGAAAAAAAAATTATTTAATAAATTAAGGAACTGAATTACTATAACAAAAAATATATATATAGTGATGTTTTCTTTTGCTTTTAATGTGATTAACAAAAGTTAGATGTATGATTTCTGCTATTCATGATGCCCTAAGTCCTAATAGTGTGGAATGTTTTAGAATAAGTAAGAACAATATTTTCTAAGCAACTAAATGTAATAAATCATTCCATTATCTCATCAAGTTTCATTGACACTTTTTTCTAGAATGAGTCTAATCTTTCCTTTGTTGGAATAGCCCAAATTACTTCAATAATTCTAAGGATAGAGAAAAATGAGAAAAAAGTAACAGAAAGGGAAATTAGCTTTTTCTTCATAATTCAAGGGCTTTGTATGTACACTAATGACATTTTTGTATACACATTAATATTCTCAAATGCAATTATACTGCAGATTACTGAATAAAATGATATAAAAGATCATCCAGAATTTTATTACTGTTCAGACTATTTCTACCTGTTTAATCTAGTGAGATAGTTGTCCAGCAGATGAAGGTCATGCATGAGTATAAATATCTTCATTTTTAATTATAGGTTTGTACAGTAATTCAGTTTGGAAGGGGCTTCAGGAGATCTCTGCATCTAACTTCCTGCTCAAAGCAGGGTTGGTTATGTTAGGTCAACTTACTTAAGGTTTCATGCAATCCAGACTTAAAAATCCTCAAAGATGGAGACTTTACCACCTCTCCACACAGCTTGCCTCACAATTTGACTGCTGCTGGGGTGAAAATTTTTCTACTTAAATCAAGGTGGATTTTCTCTTGCTAGTACTTATTGCCATTATTTCTTATCCTCTTTCCATGCCCATCTGTGAATAACTTAGATCTGTTGTATCAGTTAAGTGTTGCTGAAGGTGGCAAATAATCCAGCCCCTGACTGCCTTGGGCACTCCCTGCTGACTTCACTCCTATTTCATAGCGTTGCTTGTATTGAACAGAAGACCTCTAACTTAGACCCAAGACTGCAGATACAGTGTTGTGAGTGTACAGGGGACTGAGACTGTCGCTCCCATGGACTTCTTCTCCTGGCTGTGTATTGTTAGTCTAGCGCAGAAGGCCCTTAGCCTTTTTTTCCAGGACACATTACTGGCTCAATGCTGGTTATCTACCACCACCTTCAGGTCCTCCTCGGCAAAGCTACTCTGCAGTCAACTAGGGTATCTCTTTAGGTCCTTTTCTTTCTCATGTTCAAGGGTAGGCATTTGTTCTTCTTGAATTTTAGAAGATTTTTATTGGACCCCTTGTTTGACAACATCTACGAACTTGTTGAGAGTATACAAATTTGGTAAGTGTGCAGTCCAGTCACTTCATCTGATTCAGATTTTATTGATCAAAATGTGAAACAGGACTAGCCTCAGGAGGAGACCTTGTGCTGAATTTGTAGGTAGAATAAAACTCACTAGTCTCTACGTTCTTTGCTCAGTCTTCCAGACTTTTTTTTTTTATGACTGCTTGTCCACATGTCCAGATGGTAACATGCCAATTTGCATACAATAGAAATGCCCGAAGCATTGCTGAAAGGCCTTCTAAATTTGAGGGAAATGATCTCCTCTGCTATTTTCTTATTTTTTTTTATTTTTTTTTTTTCATAGAAGGCAATCAGATCAGTCATGCATGATTTACCCAGGATAAATCTACGCACTCTGTTCCCAGACACTATCTTCTCCCTCGAGTGCTAAGAAATGTGTTCCAAGAGGACTCTCCATTATCATCCTAGGGACCACAGTGAGGACTGTTGTTTTCCAAGGTTAACCATGTAGCTTTTTAGATGTATGTGATGGTTTCCTTTTGCCAGATTTGTACTTGCATGGGTTGAGTTCTCATGTAAACTCTGACTTAATCCTCATCCTCTGCTGACAATTCTTGTCTGTAACAGAAAAGGCCCTGTCAATGAAAAGTGAAGAAGATATTGAGTACTTGAGCGTTGTGTTCACTATCAACAGCTCAATCATTCCATTTACGGCTGCACCTGTTTTCCTTTTGCTACTAATGTAGCAATGGAAGCCATTCTTGTTGCCCTTCGTGTACTCTGCTAGTGTCATCTCCAACTGAACTTTAGATTTCCTGATGGTACCTGTATGCTGTTGATTGCATGCTAATGCCATTGCCATTGGATTTAATGTTTGTTATCCATTGAACAATGAGTAGTAAGGCAGCTTTCTAATATTCAATGCTACTTATAATCCATATTTCTATAATAGTATGTGTCAACTTATAAGGTGATATGGTATGTGAACAAAGTTCAGACTGTTTTTATTTAAATTCCTTCATCTGTCTTGAGCTACTGCAGACTGGTTCCTTTACTGTCAAAAGTTGTAGCATGTGAATCAGGCTTATTCTGGTGATCCTTGCTTTTGAGACAGATCATTAAAATCTTGCATCTATTTTAGCTAAGTACCTGTAGTTGATGGAACTATTCTTACTGATACTTTAAAATAAATAAAACATGAAAATAGAATGTTTGAGCTGTTTTACTGTTTTCAAATGACAGTTCTTTTCCAACCCAAGCAGATACTTTTGTTAATGCATATATATATTTATAAATATATATATATATATATATATTTACCTGGTGTAGGGAACCTACTTTGGCAGGGGGGTTGGACTCAGTGATCCCTTGAGGTCCCTTCCAACCACTATGATTCTATGATTCTATAGAAACTTAACAAAAGTAACTAATGTAAGTGAGCAAAATTTTGGATTTCTTAGTTAACAGTTCCTAAGTTAACAGTTCCTACAGAAGAAAACTAAACGCCTTCGATATTGTCCTAAATACATCACATTCTTAAGTCCATATCTTTCCAATTTAGAACTGAAGGACAGATAAGAAATTTGGTTGAATGGTCAACAGTTTCCAAGTGGAGGCTAGTAATGAGAGAAGGGCCACAAAAGTGATCAGAGGGTTGAGGCACTTCTCATATGAAAAGTTGAGGGAGCTGGGCTTGGTTAGCTTGTAAAAGAAAAAGCTCTAGGAAGATCTCGCTTGTGGCCTTCTAATATTTAAAGGGAGATTATAAACAGGAAGGAGGCTGACTTTATGTGTGGTCTCATAGTGATACAATGAGGGAGAATGGCTTTACTAAATCTCTCCTCTTTTAGTTTATAGATACTAGGAGAACATCTTTGAGTGTGGTGAGACACTGGCACAGGCTGCCCAGAGAGGTCTGGGTTCCTCTTCCCTGGAGGCATTTAAGGGCAGGTTGGATGGGGCCCTGGGCAGCCTTATCTAGCAGGTGGCAATCCTGTCTGTAGAAGGGGATTGAAACTAGACCATCTTTTATGTCACCTCTAACTTAAACCATTGTATGATTTTTTACAATTACTGTTTCTATTTTTTCTTGGCTGTATATAGCTTGTGATTTTGATTAATTGCTGATTTGTTTCTGAAATCAAGATTATAAATCTATTTATGATTCTATATTTTACATACACTATGGAATAAAAAAAATTCTATGTTAAGAATTACAGTACCAAGTAGTTCTCTTCCACAAGAAGTTGCTAAGAGAAACTGGTTCAGAGGAGATCTGAAAGATCATCTTATGTTCTGCAGAGTATTCAGCACTATATCAGAAATGGGAGCTTTGAAGGTAGTATTAATTGTATGCTTTCTTCTTCTTTCTTCAAGGATTTTTGGTGTGCAAATATAAAAAGATAACAGAACAAAGAACATTGAGCCTTTAAAGCGGAATGTTTCACGGAGGACTTGATATTCACTAGATAATAGGACATTTGTTTGCAATGTGTACAAAATGTGACTGTGACACAGTATACTGTACTTTAAGTTCACTTTTGAATTTTGTTAGCTTACTACTTCTAGTATTTGTGCTGATTTTTTAGCAAAATATAGGAAGTGGGCCACCTTATTAATCTTAAATTTTTGCAGCATTAGTAGAGTTATTTGATCCTTGTTGCTGCTCCATATCTGTCCACATTCTGAGATGCTATAAATGTTCCAAAAAAGATTAAACAAGCCTGCAGGTTACACAGTGTCTTTCTCCAATACGCTCATTTTTTGGTGGTGGAAAATTGTAGATTTTATTTGAAGTCAAAGTTCTAGATGTTCATTGTCAGATAAAGCTGATCACAGGAATTCTATTCTGGTTATTCTCATTAGTCTGATATTTCAGCTTATACAGTGAGGCGTTGCCAGAATATTTTTCTAATAAGAAAACCAACAGTATATAACGTTAGCACTGAGCTGAATAGCCACCAGATAAGCAAGAGTGAAAATGAAAAGACTCCATGATTCTATCTGAGAGATCTAAAAATAGTAAGACTACAGATTGTGTTCTGAAATGTTCTTTAAAGTGGTAAAATGAAAATCAAATGCTAAGAATTCTAATTGAAATTGGTCACATCCTCAGTTTGAAAAGTTGTGCATCTTTTCATACCCGAATTGACATGTGCCTCAGGGATAATGATGATACTTTCCATCAATTTTAAATTATATGATATGCAAGGCAATAAGAAAATAGACTCCTAAGGCAGCCCTGTGAACTTCTCCCAGGGAGAACACACACAAGCGAGTTTGTCTGAAGTAATCAACATTTCAAACTGCCAGTGGGAAAACTAAAAGGAAAGAAACAGTTAATGTAGAAGTTTGTCTTCTATTATATTGTTTGTGGATTACTAGATTGATATGGTGAGTTCTGTAGTCCCTTCTATGGTAATGTTTTTTATTCCAGGTTTGTAAGATCTGTAGTAGGTATTGATACGTCAAAAAATCTGTACCTTCTAAAATTTGCCCTTCAATCAGTCTGTATAAATCGTTTGGAGCAGACTTGATTTGCACAGTTCCCAGAAAATAAATTCATGGTGTGATATCAGAGTATTGAAGAAAATATGCTAATCACTATGTGTGGAATAATCACGAATAAGAGCAATGTTCATGATATTGAATGGTAATGTTAAGTACTATATGGGACGATCTTTGAAGGTGGGTGTACTATTACACATTATTATATGGATGCAAAACAAAAAGGAGTTCAGACTCTGGAGAGCAAGTTTGTGATTTCATAAACTCCTCTGTATAATCCAGTATTGTCTTATAAGTGATTCATTTGATAAAAAATGGGAACACTGTTTCTGCAAAACTGTAGCTTCATTCCTCTGTTCCTCAGATTTGGAAAATGAAGGAAAAAAATGTTGTACAAATATGATTTAGTCTGTGGGTTTATAAAGTCACTTGGTTGAGGTGTCAGCTTCTTAGCCAGTACAAGTGCAAATGTGTTGAACATTTTTCTGATGAAGAAATAAATATTAATCCTGTATTAACTGAGCCCTTTATTCTTCCCCATCTGTATGTAGGATTAAACAGTGTAGTAATGGACTTGCTTCCTCTACTGGCAGATCAAAAGTAAAGATCTCAGAATAATGTCTGAAGGTGTCAGTGTTCACTAAAGGTGATGCAGAGCACAGGGAACAGCTCATGTCAGATCAGGATTCATTTGCTAGTTAGGAAGTGATTGGCAGAGAAAGAGATATTAAGCACTCAGGCTCAGAGAAACCAGAATGAATGTACAGCCAAGATCACCATCTGTTGAATATGAAATGCTTGGATCAAGACATTATAGATACATTTCCCCAAACAGCAGGGACAGCAGTCTTTTTTGGAAATGATATCACAACAGAGTAGGCAAGCATTAAGATGGAAGCAAAAAGCTGTTCACTGAATTTTGGAGAGCAAATGACTTTATTGGTGCAATTGAACTGTATTTAAATTGTGCTGGATCTATGGAGGACTTTACAGCCAACCTCTAAATTAACATGTTGGATTTTTGACAGTTATTATAGAAGCATATTATTATTATTATTACTGCTAGCTTTTGGGGATTTAATCCCAAGTGGCCTCTTAGCTGTGGTATGTGACCTTTCAGCCTGAATAAAGGCAGAGATGGATTTTTATAACATTCAGACCTCCATTTCCTGAACTAACTGCTCTTTGGCAAACACTAATGCAGTAAAAGTGATTTCATTTCCATTTATTTTCAAATAGTATTTTCAGAAGGTAGAGGCAGTACCTAGCTCTCGAGGGTAATGACAGTTGTTTGTTTATGCAGTTACTCTTCTTTTACCTTCTTTTTTCAATTGTAAAATTAGAATGTGAAAACCAAGACTAAATCTTCATCGTTCAAATAATCAGCAGTTTAGATGGCTCAGAAGCATACTGACATTCAAAAGGATTAGAAGATTTTGTCCCTTTAATTCCTACCCTCCAATTTAACTCAGATAACTAAGTTATCCAAGCATTGTCACTGCTCTTAGCAGTGCTGAAAGGTTTAAAAACTAACTAGAAGCAATGTAAAAGTGTGGGGATGATAGTGATAGGTGTTATATATTTTTTTCCTTTTGTAGGGCTTTTTAATGTTATGTGATATTCTCCTAAGAAAACAGGTTCATGACCAACAAGGCTGGTATGAAAGAGGATACACCTGTTTGAATTTTTTTTTTTTTCTCTGAACAGTTGGTGTTGTTTTACTGCAGTGATCTGGAGAGATTTGTCCCAAACCTGGACTTGGTGAGCATTTTCATTAATAAGAGTGATGATAGAAGGGACTAGTTTTGTTATGCATTAATATTATTCTGGGAGAGACTTGGAAGTTTCTAGAATATAGGAACAAAAATCAAAGTGATCCAGGGAAAAAGGAAAAAGAAAAAATCATAAGGATATGGGCAGAGCCAAGAAGACTCCCTATAAGGTGCATTGATGTGATAACCTTTCCTTTCAGCAGTGTACCAGTGAGAGTCGAAGTGAAAATGAAGAGTGATGAGTGTGAGTAGCTGCTTCCTCCAGCACAGCTCCTGTCTGGTGCTGAGGCCCAGGTCAATTCTGACTCCAAAGGCACCCAGTTCACTCACACTGGCTTCCTCTGTAGCTGGCACACCGGGCTTATATTCTGTAGTAGTCCAGGGTGCCTGTTTTCTGATCTGACTCCAGTAGCTGGCCCTGATTTTCACTTATCTGCATTCAGGTCACTCTGATATACAGCACTTAATCTTTGCTGCTCACATTCACGTGGGAGCAAGAATGCAAATACACAGAGAGGTTGTTAGAAAATGAATTTAATGAGGAAAAAAATGGAGGAAGGCAGGACATACTGCAGCAATCAGAAGAGTACTGACAAGCTTCATTTTACACAACTGGCTCTTCTATGCCCTTTACTACCTATGTACCCTCTTTGTTCCTCCTCCTACTTCCAGCTGAGCAACTCCTCAGCTCTGCAGAGTGCTGTGGTTTCTGCATCCCTCGAGTCTGGGCCCCCTTGGTTCACAGTTTTATCAGCTCAAGAAAAATCAAGCCCTTTCTTCTTCCCTACCTACCTCTGTATTTGATTTGTGCACCTTCATAGCATTCTTACCTTTTACTTTTAAATATTTGGGAAAAAAAATTAGTTTTATTAATTACTGTTTTCTGTCCACTGAGGGTGTTTCCAATGGTGTCAGTTTTAGCAAGCAAAGCAACAGAGAAGAGCTGAACAAAGCAAAGCAATTTTTTTTTTGGTCAAAAGATGTAAAGTGATGTAATCAGGAGAAGCATATTTTTTTTTGTCTTTATAGTACACGTTTCTTGTAGAAAATGCTCTTTATTGTAGAAAGATGAGTTACTTTATACTGCAGTTGAAGCTGAAATTCTGGCCAAAAAGCAGTGTTTTTCAGGTTTTAGAACTTACGTGTTTCAAAATAGCGTTTATTGTTTTTGCTGCTTTCTCCAGAATTTGGAATCATATCGTCACCGCAAGGCTATTTAATTTCCTTAAATGTATTTCTAGTGAATGATTTCAGACTAATAATAATTGTAGCTGAAGATTTTTTTTGTAGGATAGATGCCAAATGAATAAAGACTGTGTAACTCCATAGGATATTGATGAGAAGGCCTTTAAAATCAGGAAGTATAGGAACTGTTCTACCTGGTGGAATGTGGAAGCCAGTAAATGCCTGTTCAAGATGATACTTGTAGTATGCTTGGTAGAAGTTGAGCTGTATGGTAGGCAATAGTGAAGCGTGAGTTTGCTCATTGTGAGGCAGAGAACAGTTCTGTCCTTACTCCTTCTCTCAGGATCCTGCATCACTGTAGGACCAGTTCCAAGATGACATACCTTCCTCCTCAGCCTGGCTTAGGACTTGTATTAGTGCTGCTTTGCAGTTTCCTGTGAATTCAGAAGTGTTGACAGAGGGAAGACAACTTTCTGAAATGGAGAAGGCAGACACATTTGAAGACAGAAGGTTTATTTCATTTAGGTCATCAAATTTCCATGAGAGTCTTCAGACTTTCAAAATTTTGCTGACATAATTACTGGCAAATCAACCATTCATCTGATAATGCTGTGAAATATGTCATGGCTTATGTTTCTGTGTGTATATAAGTTATAATATTATGACAGCAGTGCTGTTTTTTTACGTTGTTGACAGACTTATCCCTGTTCAGTTTATATACAGATTTTTATTGTGAACTTGTGATGCAATTCAAGCCTTTTGTTCTCTGAATTTAGAAAAATCTTTGTCTCATACTCTGCCTTTAACAAAATATTAATTATCAATCACAATGGATTGTTTTAAATCATTTTTCTTTTTAGGGAAGGAGCAGGTAATTGACTGGATGTAGAATATTTCCATTACACTAAAAAAAGGTTTTGCTTGGAGCTTTCTATATTATAAATCATAGCACTTATTGCTGAAAATAGGTATTGTTAAATTCTTACTTTTATAGAACATAAAATGTGAAGTGAAATGGATGGAGCAAAAACTGCAGCTCAGCATTTCTAAGCAATAGCATTGTAAGCTAGCTGATCATGTTGGAGAAAACTTAAGGTGAGCAACTTTACTGCACTAAATGTGTTTCTTAGTATTGGTATATCCTATGAATGTTAACAATTTTTCAATTTACTGTTTGCTCTTGAACCAGACTTTCATCTGATATAAAGAAAAAAAAGTCATTGGATGAATTTTGATATACTGAAGTCAGTGTATACTGTATGCTGCTCTTCCACTCCTAATATGGCTTAGCATCTTTAAAGGCAGAACCTGCAGACCTGTGTGGAGCCTTGCAAACTTGACCCAAGTGTCTGCAGAAATTCTAAGTCCTCCTAATTATTTCAGGGTGCTTTTCTCCATAGACCTTGTCTGTACATGTCCTCATTATATCATACTGCTGAGGTCTGCAGGCATTCATCCAGATTGCAGATGGGTTATTATTTATTAGCTGCCATCCCTGTTATATATCCACTGTATCGGTGAAAGAAATCAGTTGAGCATGTATAATTTTCTTTTTGAATATTTTCAATATGTGTGTGCATATATATATATATACACATATATATATATATATTCTATTAACAAAGCAAATATTTTAACTCACCATGTCAGGTAGATTGAGGCATCCCCCATCTCCCCCAAATAATGGAAAGGAAAAATATTCCAAATTTATTTGTAGGAATTTTGTCTTGGAACGTTGATCTCACTAACAGATGTTACTGCACCATCAAGTATGAAAATGGAGAAAAAAAAAAAGTAAAAATAATGTAAATAAAAGCTAAAGACAACATCCGAAATGAACAGATGAGAGTGACAAAATGATTATCTGATAGATAGTCTTATGGTAGATAACAGGAGATTTTTTATGAATCTGTACTTTTTCCTATATAAACTAATATTTAAGCTGTGACACTTAACAGTACAAATATGTTTTTTCAGTTCAATATTTTTTAATAATATACATATTTATTTTTGTCTCCTGCTCCACTTTACTAAAATATTGCCATGTGATACATGGCTATTTTCAAATGTTGTCTTTTGGAAGACAGATTAAGAATAAGTTTCAAAAGGCACTGTCCTGTATAGATAAGAAAAAATTCTAGTAAGCAGAGATTACTGAATTCACAGAAAAGCTTTCTCAAGTGCAGATTACGGAGGGTTTTTAATGTGTTGGAGGGAATGAAGGATTAATGGGATCAAAATTTAAAGGAACCTGCATTTTTGTGTTTTCCATTTAACTTTTGAATGACTACATAGCAATCTGCTCGTGACTGAATGTTGACTCTTCATATATACCTTGGATAACTTCACCATTTTTAGGCTTTTGGTCTTTTATTGCCATCAAGGAAAATAAATATGTTGATTAGTAAAGCAGCATAGAAAACTCTGTAGCAAGGTGTAAATGAGTTTACCTTGAGACTAACCTCTCTTTCTGCATCTTATTTTGTGTATGTTGTGACGTGATTACGGTGTTAGGAACCTGTTACTTACATCTGAGTGTTATGTACTGCCATCATCTGTTTCAGGTATTTGGGAGACTGGAGTTTCATTTGTAGTTTGGATCAGATTATTTTTTTTAAATTTTCTTCCTGTGAAGTTAAAGCAAAAGCAAACAAGTACCAGTTCAACAGAGAAATAGCTGGTCTAATCTGGAACCTGCTCCTTGAAAAGAAATAAGATAGAAAAATAGCATTATAGGTGTCATTGCAGTAGATTTCAGGTGAATCTAAAGCTCATTTGAGTTCATGACTTGATTCTTTTCTAGGGTTATGGAAGAAGAAATAAGCATGTTTGATCAGTCTAACTAGCAAAGTGTTATGGTGGCATCTCCACTCGATTCTCGTTATCAATTCCTGAAAGCATGCGTATGCTCTTATTAGAATATCTGAACTCAGGGCATATATCTGCTTTCAGTTTAGAGATTCACCTCTAACAAGTCTCAAAACTACTTGATCATTTATATTCATGTTTTCTGGGTATACGTGAATTTATGTTGACTCACATAATGCTGACATTTCTGATAGGTAGAAAGAGAATCTTCGAGATGGTTGATTTTTCTTTCCCTGCTTTTTTTTCCTTGCTATTCCTTCCTAAATGGTAGGTGGAAAAAAATCAATGAAAATCAGGGATAAGCTTCAGGAATTAAAGATGCGCCAGGTATTATGAGGGTGTGTTCAGCTTTCTCATTTCCTGTGCCTGATTAACAGATACTGATACCCAGAAAAGTTCATCATTTGCATAGAAAGATTGGATAAGAAATCCTGCATCTAAAGATCTTAATGAAGCACAGATCATTGTGTGCATCTGTTCCTATTGTGTGCAATAATATTCACATTATTGCTCAAGTCTGCCTTGTTTTTATGCACACTCCTCATTCAATTCATAGAAAGCTTGTTGCCTCATGCTGCCATGTGACTTTTGAATAGTGCAGGCATGAAACATGGTTATCCATAGTCTTTTCTCTTTTCTTTTTGTGAGTTTTATTTTTTTATTTACTCCTTCTTGCCCTCCGTCTCCCCCCCCCAAACTAATACTTTCTTCTAACATGGAAAAACTCCTTCTTGAGACATACCTAGAATTCTTGCACCCGCTTTCCCTCTCTACTTCCTAAATATAAAGCATTTTCTTTTCAAGAGTTCAACTCAACTCAAAGCTACTACTAAGCCACAAGAAAGCAATTCCACTTCCTTATTAAGCAGAAACATGTTACAGAACATAAACAAAAACAAAACAAAAAAAAAATTGGAAAAAAACCTGGCTACTTCTTTTTTTGAAAGATATTATTTTTTTAAGTATTTTAAAAATGGAGTCAAGAAGGCCAAGTTAACTATATCAGATGAAGAAAAGTCTAAAATTATGTGTCCTGGTAGATCACAATTTATAGTAATGAGTTGAACTTGCTTAGGGGCGTCCTGAATTTCTTCTCAATATTCAGTTCAGAAAAATGTTCCTGATATATTGTTCCAAAGCAGCATTTTGATCTCCATCTGTTTTTATTTTATTTTATTTTATTTTAGATAGGAAAGGAGGTGGGAAAGAGATTAAAATCTTGAGGGAAGTCTCAGGTGATAGCCGTTATCTCCTAATCTAGCTTTTTGATAGTGAGATACTGACTGGGTAGAAGTGGTGACTGCTGACAGATCAGTGATTATGACGAAGACAGAACCTGGTTTATTTTAATAAATACACAGTCTGTGAAAATCGATATCTTATTTAATTTTATATCTGTGTTTCTGAGTACAGTTCTTACAAGTAGATAGAAAATGGGATTGGTGACAGTTTGGGGTAGAGTTTATTTACATATCCCTAATGTGGGAGGGAATACAGATTGGCAAGATCATTAACTACGTGTTAAAAAGGATTTCAGGCGTCTTAGAGAGGTGTGAGTTTGTTTGATAGAGAACAGGAGATAAGATAGATGACTAAAGGCAGGATAGATTTGCAGTTAGTGAATGAAATACTGCGAGTGTTTGTGCAGTTCTATGTATGTATTTATCTATATATCTATTTACACAGCATAACAGGAAGCAGAGATGGTGGAGGGTAAAGCTGTCAACGTCTGCCTGTTGTGTAATCCAACAGTGTACACGTACACTGACCAATTCAAGGAAACTGATGTTCTCTTAAAAAAACTTTATAAAATGAATATTGTCTTTGCCGTTTTTAAGTTTGTTAGCACTGTTGCTGCTTTTTCTGGGGGACACTCAGCAGAGCCTCCTGAGAAAGCTAAGAAAAAAAAAATCTATAGAAAGACTGCTAGAAGCATTTTTCTGTTGTAACTGAAAGCCATAAAAATGTGACTGCATACAAGGGAGAAATGCTGCAATTACCCAGGAAATATGACAAAACGAAGTAATGTAAAGGTTGCACATCTGACTTTGTTTATGGGATCTTAATGTAAAATTTATACTTTCTTTCTGTGCTTTTTGTTCCTTTCTGTGGACTCCATTGAAAGTATTATTTGCTTTTCTTTGTTTTAGCATGGGTGATCATTTGACTTTCTAAAAGAGTTGTGATAGTTTTATTTTTCTTAGTCTCCTCTATTTGCATAAGTTTATATACTGTAACATCAATCAGTTGAATATACATAATTATTCAGTACCAGAAACTAAGTATGGATTCAGTTCAGCAAAACAGAGAATACAGGAGACAATGTCTTTGTTCTTTTCTTGTTTGTTCAGCTATTAGAATAATGCATTTTCTGCTAATTAAATGACATGTAGAAAATTACCATACAACAGACTTAAAAACTGCTGTCCTGAGATGTGCTGGCAACACTACAGAACACTTGAAATCTTATGACCACTAAGGCAAAAGGAGGTGGCAACAGGGAGACTAAAGGGAAATACTTCAAAGGAATTAAGGAGTTACTCTCCAAGAAGGCAATAGGGCCAGCTGCCTAGCTGAGGTATCCCTACAGCAATGCATGCATTTTGGGAAATAAACAGGAGGAGTTGGAAACCACTGCGCTACAAAGAAACCATGACATAGTTGCTGCCAATGAAACTTGGAGGGATGGCTCCCATGGCTGGAGTGTGGCTATAAGGTGTTGAGAATGAACAGACAAGGAAGGAGGGGAGGAGGTGAGAAGGCATTGCCTTCTACATCAATAAAGGAATAAAGTGTGAAGAACTCTTCTGAAGAATGACTGTGAGCAAGTCAAAAGCATATGGTTGAGAGTTAAGGAGACCAAGGCAACAAAAGGAAGCCTTGTGGTTAATGTCTAGATCAGGTGGCCTGTACAAGTGAAGCCTGTTGATGAAGCCTTCCTCCAGCTACAGGAGGTGTTGCAATCACAGGCTCTCATCCTGCTGGGGGACTTAAACCACCCTGACATCTTCTGGAAAAGTAGCACAGCAGCTGTAGGCAATTCAGAATGATCCTGGAATGCATCAAGGATAACTTCTTGAGCCAAGTAATGCCCCATCAGGGGGGATGCAGTATTGGACCTATTGCTCAACAGTGCAAGTGAACTTATTATGCAGTGGTGGGGTTCACACTCCTGAGAGATAAGGGACAGAAACAGATTAAAATCAGCATGGTGAGGTTAGCGTGCCTGAGGTTTGGGATGCCATCCAGAGAGACCCTAGATAGTTTCAAGCAGTGGACTCAGGAAAATCTCGTGGACTTCAACAGAATTAGGTTCAACAAAGTGAAGTGTAAGGCCTTGCAGGTGGGTCACTAGAACCCCCACTATCAGTACAATCTGAGGGGAAAATGGACTGAGCATAGCCCTGTCAAAAAGAACTTGGGAGTACTGGTGGATCAGGTTGCCCAGAGAGGTGGTGGATGCCCTATCCTTGGAGATACATGAGGTCAGGCTGAATAGGACTCTAAGCAACCTGATCTAGCTGCAGATGTCCCTGTTCATTGTAGAACAGTTGGACTAGGTGACCTTTAAAGGTCCCTTCCAACTCTAATGAATCTGTGATTCTATATACATAATGTAGTGACTTATTTGCATATAATCCTAGTATTATAGTGCCAGATTTGATCAGATTAGTTTTACTGATAATTATTGTCCTGATATTAACACATCATTATTTTATATCCTCAAATACTTACACATAAGACTATAGCTGAAAGATAAAGAAAGAAAAGCAAAATAACGGGGGGAAAAAAAAACAAACAACCACAAAATCAGTTTTCTCCAGATGTTTCGAGTTGGCTATCAGGTATCACTAATTCTTTTTGGCAAGCATAATTCTAATTTGTATGAAAATCCAGATAGAAAGGAAAGTAATGTATTAGCCGTATTGGAGAAAATGTTCAGTCAATTATACTCCTGCAAGATTTATAAGAACTAAAGTGAGTTCAAATTTGAATTGTCAAAGGAAATTTTGTGTGCGTTAACCACTCAGTAACATCCATCCCATGTATTTAATTATGTACTGGGTTCTAAACCACATCTCCAGAGCAGCGTAAAAGTAGTTTTCCTAAGCTATCATTCTTAGACATTGCTGTCAATTATACATGTAAAGGACTTGTACTTCTGAAGTTGAGGACTTGCAAAAAGAACAAACCTAATGTTAATATACCTTTATACTCTTCTGGCAATGCTTATTACACAGTAAGATAGAACTCCCTCTATTACGTTGTGTGTATAACTAGTCAAGTGTTTCAAGTCATTTAAGGTCAACATCGCATATGCACATCCCTGGATATTTGATTTTTCACTTACTAGGATTTAGAAAAGAAACCATAGTTCAGTACAGAAGTTAGGAATGCTGTCTCTAGCATGAATCTCATTTTGATCCACAATTAGTAAGAGAATACTACATACTTTTGCAACATTTATTAGGAATTGTTATTAAAAAAAAAAAATCAATTACTCATGCGAAAAAAGAAAAAATCACAGTGCATTTAAAACTATAGACAGACAAGCAATTTTAAAAATAAAAAGTTATACTTGTCTTCAAGGATAGAAATTTTAAATTCCCTATTGAATCTTCTCATATTCAGGGGTACGTGTTCCAAGAATATTTCAATTCTCAAGAAGTTAGTTTGCAGCTTAAACCAAACTTATCAAACCCATTCTGTAAGATTTTTCCATTTGCTTGCATGTATGAACCTTGTCCCCTAAGAGTACAGTGAAATGGTAATTCTATTTGCAGTATTCAGTTCTGAATACAATGGCATCAATACAAAAAGTTTATTGGATTCAGGAGGCTGTTGCAGGGTCATGCCTTTGCAAGATGTATATTTATGTCTATTTTAAATGAATACTCCTTCTGCAATGCTGGACTAGAAAGGCAGAGCGGAGAGACAGCCACAATGTGAATATAGTATAGAGTAACTTTAGGTTTTCCCAGAGGTTGTGTTGTAGGTACAGACATTTGAAGGTGAGTGGATCAAAGAGGAAATAGAAAAATATTAGAACATTGGTGCAGCACATTTGAACTGTAAGCAAGTTCTCGTGGTTTGAGGGACAGAAGGACAGAGGATAGAAAGAAAACTACTTACTCTTTGAGACAGTCCAAATGGGATTTAATGCCATTTTGGGGCTAGAAATAAAAGAATAACAATAGGAATGTATTGAACTATTTCTGTATAAATTCCTGGGGATTTGTTATTTTTGTTTTGATTTAAATTCTTGTGTGTGCTCACCATTTCCTGTACAATATTACGTTTAAACGGGAATAACTTATTTTTTTCAACTGTGGGCAAAAAGTGTAGCAGTAGCATTCTTTTATCCCATACATCTCTGTAATTGTAGATACCAATCCATTTTATTTTATTTACAAACGCTATCTGTGTTTGTATTAAAAAAAATATAAAAATATATTACTGTGGATTCTGCCTTCTGCCTTCCAAAGCATTTTAAGTAGCTACTTATTAAGGTTTAATTTGAGATGCTCCTGTGCTTAATAAGGTTTCCATTTAGAATCCAAGCTTTGAGCTTTATAAAAGCTACGTGGTCTACATATAAACACTTTGCAAACAGCATCTGAATAACAGTCAGGGACACACATTAGAAACTGCCAGAATTGTGTTTGTTGTGGCTGCCCTGCTAGCTGCTGCTTGAACAGCTGAAGTAGAAATATATTGATTGACCAGTGCCAGCTGAAGCAAAAAATATGCCAATGTAGAGAAAAGTTAGAAATAAACACTAGAAATGAGTTTCTAGGATGTTTGTGTATGTGCTGGTAGAGAAACAAGACAGCCATTTAATTTGTGATTGTGAAACTAATGTTTGCTTGTGATTTGATGCAGAAATACAGTTCAGGGTGTTAGACTGAGGATCTGTGAGATGGTAATATCCTGCATTGTGTTACACAGCCACAGAATCTGATAGGTTTGTAACTACAACATTGTTGCATTGCAACTACAACACTGCTTGAAGGTTTATTGCATTTGTGCAGTTTAATGTGTTGTAACTGAAATACAGATTGCTTCATACAAGATAATGGAGCTGGATTGTTCATGTGGTGGTATAATTGGTTTGTCTAGAAAATATCCATGGGAAGGATCACGTGTGACTGCAGTGTCTGGCATCCTATCTGGAGAACATCTATTTAAATGAGAAATATTCTTAATTGCTATTTATGGGTTGAAAACTTCTAATAGCTTTTGCCTAGCTGTCTAGTTTTGTTATTTGGTGAGAAACTGCATGTTCGTCTGTGTTTAGTTGCTCTAAGCAAATTTTTTTATTCAGTTAAACTGAAAGTAATCAAATACATATTAATATTCACTGGCAAAGTTTAGTGTGTTGTTTAGTATGGAAAAGTCCTAAGGAAACTAGAAGTATTAATAACAATCCTTTAGATTCTTCTGTTTTTTAGTGAAGTTTTTATGGATCAACTTCTAGATAGACTAAAATGTTTACATTGCATGCCTTTCCTAAACAAAGATCTGTAGTAAATCCATAATATGGACATTTGGATATGAGTATAGAAAATTGTAATAGGGCTTTCAGGCTAAGTAGCAATCAAAGTGCCTTTCCCACTTCCTTTTCTGTTTTGTTTTTCCTTTTTTATTTTTTTCTTGTTTGTTTTACACAAAGTAGTAGAGAAAAAAACATTAGAGAGAAATATACCAATAAATTCTACTGTCTGTTTCACAAACTATTTAGGTAGCACAAGTCACAAAATGAGAAAAAAGAAAAAAGGCATAATATATGAAAAAAAATGCAATTAAAATTAGAAAAATAGATACCTTGAAATGTTCTAAAGATCTTTTTGTATTTCTTCTGGATGTAAAACTGCACCTATCAGTTTAATCTTGGTCTATTTATAAATAGAAACTTACTGGTTAATTTATAGAATCATGGAATCAACAATGTTGAAAAAGACCTGCAAGAATTCAGGGAAATACAGTGCAGTTTTACCTAACTCCATTAGGTAAAAAACATGTACATGGAACATGTACCTCCAGAGAGCTTGTACAGTAAAGGAAGGAAGAGTAAAGTAGTTAGAAGTTTACTAGGGTTTATAATAAACTCAATATTGTTTGAGCCTAAAATATATTTACCAGAAGACACACTTTAATCTTACTTCTAGAAGAACGAAAATCTTCAGCATACATATTCAAGTAACTGTCTAGATGATCATAATAGTATCTTCTATCCAGAGAAACTGAGTCTATTTTTTGTTTGTTTATTATCATTATTATTGCTAATATTGTTATTAGTAAAGAAATACTGATATTGCAATGGCTGCAGGTTGAATGAATTAGTGGTGGTTATGAATGCCTAAATGTGCATCTTGGCTGTTACTATTAAATTCTCTCTGACAAATACTTCTCTCTAAAGGGTTAGAGTCACAAAAATCTTAATGGAATTTATCTCTCTAAATAATGGAAAATATTAAATGAGTATCAACTTAGTCAAACTGCTTCTAAGGCTCTTGTAATTCATGTTCAAGCACGAGACATTGATTAGCTTGGGAGACTAGTGATAAGCTAACAAAAGTAGAGAGTGACTGGAATAGGGGAGGAAATGCTTTTCTTGAGCCTTTATGACTAATGCAGAATCCTCAGAGGCCTTCAAAGTATCAGACATGGATCATGAAATAAAAGTTGGCCTAATGGCTGCCCTTCATTGTATTACTTTTAGATCATGATAATAATAACACTTCCTCATAGCAATCATATCATAGAAAAATATGCAAGGATTTCATTTGTAGAATTATAGAAACTAACTAACTTAAAATTCAGCTAGAAACAAAGAGTCAAGCATTTCTACTTAGGCTGACAAATCTCTAACCAGTTGTCATCTTATATTTACTTTAGAAGACTTTATTGCAGAATATTAAATATTTTGTAAGGGAAGCCAATGGCTATGGACTTCGTGCACATCTACTCTTAGGTAAAATTTGATTTCTTCTGAACTTTTATTTTCTTTATCACTCTTCTTTAAAAATGCCCTTCTGTTATCTATCAGTCCTGTTCCAACAGCAAGTAGATATATATATAACTTGCTGTTTGTATTCTTAATAGGACAGAACGTAGTACATGTGAAATGGGAAAATAATAGCAAACATTTGTTTTCTTGAAAACTGATTTTGCTTACAGATTATACCCTGAGTTATTTGCAGTATTACACCCTGATAAGGTATTAGTTTGCATTTGTGTTACAGCCATCCTTCTGAACCCTCTATTAAAATCAACAAATAAATCACTACAATTTCAAAACACAGTTTTGTGAATAAAACGAGAATTTCTTTTGTTTCATCAGACTAGGTCTCTGGATTAGTAAGCTTTTAGGGGTTTAGACATTTGGCTCCAGAGTTTGATTTCCATTTATTGATATTTAGAGTATTTCTTTATAAATTAGTGCCCCTTGTTTTCTTAATGACCATTTGCTTATATTTTTATTTGATAGAGTTGTTTCAGTCTTGAAGTATAGATAACACACCAAGAGAAGGCAAAAGCATCCCGTTTTTCAAAGCCATAATTGTTTAAATTTCTAATAAACTGAAGACATTTTTAAATAGTGAAAGCAACCACTACTGAGTGTGAGACAGAATATAAAGATCAGAAAATACATCTTCCCAATTAGCATACTTCTCCTCCAGACAGTCTATTCAAGCAACCTGAAGCAGCCCTCTGTGACATAAATTATACAGTCTCACTGTAGTCTCTACAAAAGTTTATTTCTCTGCTTCACCTAGGAATTAAGAGTTTTGGAGACAGGGACACAGGTCCCCCTCTGAAACAGACATATTTCTATCAGTTAAGAAAGTTTAGCTGCACTTAAGAAAGGAGAACTCTTCCCTTTCCTCTAAAGAGTTCCACTTGACCTATTGTTCACCAGACAGAAATGCACACGTACTGAGCAGCTTTATACTCTTGAACTGAATACACATTGTATGGTATTTATACAGCAAGCTAGAAACAAGCACTTCCTTATATTTTCTATTTTGGTGTTTCATTCTCTCTGTCTTTGTAATATTAATGGCATCGATACAGTCAGACATAGTAACAATTTTGATATCATCTTTAATTTACCTGTGTGAGGAAGATCTCATCATTTTCAGTGCAGAAATTATCTGTGATTTAGGTAGGCTGTTGATGTCAATGCCTTGCCAAAGGAGTTTAGAATTGCATAAATCTTAATATCCTTTATAATAGTTAACGTGTAAAACACAGATCTCAAGAGACTTAATCTTGCCTTCATGTTCAATTGAAATTGTCAGTTGCTGTCTTTGCAACAGACCTAGATCACACAGAACAGTCATTTAAGACTTCTGGCATGCCATTAGCTTTATTTTATTACTTTAAATTTGAACGTTTTATTGATGAGATAAATATAAAATTCAAAAAATGTCTCGGAAGTATGAGTTTGGTCTCTGAACATGCAAATATCTATGCTTTTTAGAAATTTAAGTTGGATTGTTCAACATTCTAAATGCTGTGAGCTGATGATGTATCTCATGAAAAGTATGTCTTAAGTGTATATTACCCTTTCCTGAAAGATTTTAGGTAAACATTATCCAGTAAGAAATTTTTTCCAGGCATTTGTAATTACAGCCATTTCTCACTTGTCTGACCAGTGTCTGTAGATGACAATTTTAAAATTCCTAAGGGAGTTTAAAATATAGATTGTTGTGGAAAACTGCACAAGCTTTGTTTTGCAGATTCGGAAATGCCTGCAGCTAAATAAGTTTTCATACGTATAAGTAAATGAGAGAGACACTAACAACTGAGAAGTTCCATAATGCTTCTTTTTTTTTGTGACTTTTTTTCCTATCACTTCTACCTCTTGACTCTTGAATTGTAAGGTATTTTTGCAAATCCTAATTCAGATTTAAACATCTGCATGAACAAAAATATTATAAATTAAGTAGAAGAATTATTATTCCAAAGCATTGGAACACAATTCTGTTTTGTTATTCCAGTACAGTTTTTACAAGAAGCAAGACGCTTTGTTTTGAAAAATCTGTAAAGTATAAAATTCACAGAATCACATGGAGACAGACAAAAATATTTTAATCTCTTGGAATTTAGTTGATACAGCATCTCTCCAATGACTTTCAAACTTGTGGTTTAATAATGTGTTATCAGGCATGAAAGTAGAGACGTGTTTCTTTAATCTTTCTTAGATGGATTGTCCATCTTTTTATATAAGAAGCAAATCAGATACATATACAGCTATTCTAGTAAATGACTCTGATGCAGATTTATATATTTACTTAGGGATTTAGTTTTGAAACAGATAGAAAGGTTTTGCAAATCTTTATTTAACAATTATTTGGCCAGTAGTTGCACTCCTCTAATATCTGTAGAGGAAGAGGGATAAGTGTGCTTGAGACAAGAAATCCAGGGTGAGGAAAAACATTTATAGTAAGTACTAAACTATGTCAAAAATGAGATAACAGATTTTATCTTGGAATGATTGACATGGGAATTAAAAGTGTAGAAAATATGATAAAAATTCAGCCTATTAAGTCTGATCCCTTAAAGTAAAATAAGGGAGACATGTCTTTCACAAACAGTTTTGAAGCATGAAAATTTTTTAAAGGGCATCCTAATTTAGCCAGTTCACAAAGCTATCTGTGATGGCAGGAAAAGATTTTTTCTTGAAATGGATGCTCTCTCTCCCAGTAGCCATTCAGAGCCTTCTGTCTATTTATATTCATTATTGTTGCTGTAAGAACAGTGCTGTTTTTCATTATTTCATTGGCATGAGAAGCCCTGATTCAGTTTTGCTGTCAATTTTGACCTCTTTTTGTATCCCCTCTACTTTCAGTGATAAAAAGCATTAGTAAACAGAAACAGAGAAAACCTCATAAAATACTTCTGCAGCTGCACAAAGTCAGTTTAACAGAACTCTGGACACAGGCATTTATAGTTCATATCTATGTAGGGTACAGCATGCACTGAGACTTTGTTCTGGTGTTTATTGCAACCCCAAATATTTAGTCAGTTTTCACATACCTGGTAGGAAAGGGATTCGAGAATATAGATAAATCTAAAAGAAAGAAGTCTAACAAAAAATAGGATCCTCAAAATACCTTCATGCAAAGAGAAGAGTAAAACTGATGTTAACTTTAATGTTGATAAGTATTTTTTGTTAAATTACTTTGAGGGAATATTCCTTTCTTGCATGACTGGAGTGCTGCTATGGATGGCTACATGCATTTTAGGAAAGACAGAGTGGTGAGACAAGGTGGTGGAATTGCTCTTTATGTGAAAGAGCAGCTAGAATGTACCGAACTTCACCTGTGGGAGGATGACGTACCAATGGAGAGCTTGTGGGTGAGAATTACAGGGCAGGCTAGTGTGGGGGACACTGTTGTGGGTGTGTATTATAGGCCTCCTAGTCAGGAGGAGGAAGTTGATGAGACCTTCTACAAGCAGCTGGAAGTAGCCTCATGTTCTCAGGCGCTGGTTCTTATGGGAGACTTCAATTACCCAGATATTTGTTGGGAAAGCAACATGGCAAGGCTCATGCTCTTCAGATGGTTCCTGCAGTGTGCTGAAGTTAACTTTCTGATGCAGGTGGAGTAGCCAATGAGGAGTGGGGAGTTACTGGACCTTGTTCTTACTAATAAGGATGGGTTTGTTAGGGAAGTGAAGGTTGGGGATTGGGATGTAGTGATCACATGATGGTGGAGTTCAAGATCTTGAGTGGAAGAAGCAAACCAAAATGTAGGATTGCTACCCTGGACTTCAGGAGAGCTGACTTCGGTCTCTTCTGGGACCTTCTTGCGGCTATCCTGTGGACTAGGGTGTTAGAAGACAAGGGGCCTGTGAATGCTGATCAGCATTTAAACAGTACTTCTTGCACACTCAGGATTGGTGCATCCCTGTGAATCAGGGAAGGGTGGCAGGTGACCTGTGTGGATGAGCAAGGAGCTCATGCATAAACTCAAAGGGAAGAAGAATGTCCATGAAATGTGGAAAAAGACACTGACCACTTGGGAAGAGTGTAAGAATGTTGTCAGGGCCTGCAAGGATGCAGATGAGGAAGGCCAAAGCGAGCTTGGAGTTGGATCTGACTAAGGAGATAAAGGGTAATAAGAAAGTTTTTTTTTTTTTAAGTATGTCAACAGTAAAAGAAAGACTAGGGAAAATGCAGTGATGGTGGAGAGACTGAACACCATCTTTGTTTCTGTCTTCACTGTGGGTACTCTTCCTCAGGACTCCTGGTCTGTGGGGATAACTGAGAGGGTCTGGGGAACAGAAGGCTCCCTTTTGGTGAGGGAGGAGATGGTCCGAGAGCGTCTAGGTAACATCAGTGTTCATGAATCCATGGGCACTGATGGGATGCATCAACGTGTGCTGAGGGAGTTGGCAGGGGTGATTGCTGAACCACTTTCTATTGTCTTTGAGAGCTCTTGGAGAATGGGAGAGGTGCCAATGATCTCTAAATGATCTATGTGAGCTCTAGAGGTCCCTTCCAAGCCCTACAATTCTGTGGTTCTGTGTTTTCTTATCACTATCACTCAAATGTAAACAGTTAATTTTATCTAGTCAGCCCCTCATTTGTGATTTAAGAGAGAATAAATTTGCGTGTGGAAATATAGTTATAGGCTATGAGTCCAATTAACTAACTAACTTTAGGTTTAATAAAGTAATCATGAGTATCCACCACTGTGGACTGTGAGTTTATTATCTATGCTTAATTGATCAAAATCAGAGTTACTTTGTTTACTAAGGAACATCAAATGTGACCATCAACTCTTTCTGCTTCTCACTCCTGGATCAAGAACTACACGTGATTCCTTGTTTCTGATAGTACTTCAGGAAGATTCCATTCTTTCTAACAATTCTCCTGGAGTTTTTATTACTTTAATCCTCAGACAGCAGTGGTTGTTCAAGGAACTTATCTTTGAACATTTTTTTTTCAAGTTGAAGCTTCAAATTTGATCCAAGTAAAGCCAGTTGTATCATCAAATAGCCAGTTTATTATACGAAAAAATTGGTAGTACTCCACTGAGTAGTGCTTTATGTACAGAAGTACCACAGTCTCAACTATCAGCTCTGTTATAAACTTGGAAAAGAATCAGAAATAAAAAAACTGTGCAGGAAAATTTTTTTCTTGAATATTATCCTTTTGGGAAACTATATTCTGAATGATCTTGAAGGAATATTCCTAGGCAGAGTTGTGATGGCAATAGAAGGCAGTTTCATAAAAGAAAATTAATACGTTTATTAAAAATCTGTTTGAAATAATCACCAAAGCCCCCAGTTTATTTCTTCCTCACTTTCAGTAATTGTCTCTCAAGTTAGATAAGAACTGTGTTATACTCCTGTCTGATTCAGTCTGATAAATTTCATCTTTTAATTTTCTTGAGTTCTGCCCACCTCCTGCATTTGACACTTTAACTACATGTCTTGTTCAGATTTTCAGAGTAATCATTACAAAATGATTCTTGCCACTGCAGCTGGTATTGAATAGATTAGCCGAACAGAGTCTATGGATTTATGTTGGAGATAGTAAAGATGACATTATTATCTGATACCATAACCAGCATTTACTTATAATACTATATTCTCTTCATTTTCTGATTCATTCTTCAAAAATTTTTGAAGCAGTAGTCCAAAGTATGTGTACTGTGTTTCTTCAGAAATCCGGAGATGTCACAAACTGAGGAATAACAATATTTTCTGAAACTTAAATTTATTTAATTTTAGGGTTAAATGTATACATCAGCAACCAGGCTAAGTGAAAATTTACTGATTTTAATGTTGTGCTGCAAAATGCAAGAGAGAAATTGCAATAGTAAATGCACTTAAACCAGGAGAATGGATTCATTAAAGAGTGCTTCCACTAGAGTCACTTCTGACACAGATGATTCTTTCTTTACTTCGTGGCTAGGAAATGTCTCTCATTTTGGAGGAATATCTCAAAGGACCAGTAGAGAGATGTGCTCAACTGTCTAGTCAAGTGGCTTAGGTCTGAAGTCTGAAGAAAATCTTACCTAGTGTCTGGTGAAGCAACCAAAAACTCAGCATCTTCATCTAAGGAATGAGTTCTTGGCTAATATGTTGATTTAAATGCTACAGTTCACCAATGAACAAAACACAATGCCATTTGTAGGATAAAATTTTTACTCTATGGCTTCTAGCTGGTTATTAAATTCTGTAGGTTACTCAAAGTCAAGGCAAGAGATCATATCCACTACAGGCTTCATTAGATTCCCACTCCCACAAGAATAGTTGATTGAGATACCTATTTCTCAGAGCTTTAGGACTACTTTTGCTAGTAAAACTTGATTTTTTTCTTACCTGCTTTGTTTCATTCAGACTTTTTCTAGTCTTTCTATTAGCTAAATCATCCAAATAAAAATATGTTATCTTTTCCATTCTATAGCGAAATAGATTGATATTTCTTTCTAATCCTTTTTTATAACATCTCTATGATGCAAGAGTATGATTACAGTCCATCTACTGTACATGCACAAGGGGAATTAGTGCTATGCTTAATTACTAATGGACTGTAACCCAGATTAATCTGTCATAAGTGTGTAACCATTCTGAGCTGATGTTTGTAATTAATTCACTAGTGGTAATCTGCACATGAGCTCAAAAAATCAATAAAAAATTAATGAAAATAAATCCCTTTGAGCAGGACATAAATCACATTGAGAGATTCATTATCTTTCTCTGTTTGTCTCCATTTTCTGAGGTGTGAAGATTTTTCCACATGCTCGGTATTAAAAAAGAAAGAAAGAAAGAAAGCCACACCCTCTCCCCTGCATCACCTCAGTGAGGAAGATTATTAGGAAAAATATCAGAGAGAATGAGTCAGTATTTATTAAAAAAAAAAAAAGTTTCAGTCTTACTTAGATAGGGATTATTTAGGAGATTTTACTCCTTATTAAAAAAAAATGAGTTACAGAATATTTGATATAAAAATCAGAGTGACACTGTCTCAGACCACTGGGATGCTGTAAAAGAAAGGACTCAATAACTAGTTGTTCAGTTATTTCATTTTTATGTGGAAGGTGCAAATATTACCATTTTCACTTAAATTGTATGACTGTATTTGTATTGTGTGTTAGGAAGATTAGATTAAGGGAGATACAGCAGTATGTGTTATGACATTTAATTCATTCCTTGAAGAGGATACTTCAGACAAACAGAAAAATATGCATTAATATAAGTCTATTTTTATTTCTATTTTGAGCATTCATGTGGCTCATGCATCTTCTAGCTCTGCTGAAGTACTAAAAATGCATTCGTTGTACTTTTCAGTTCAATTAAACTTGGTCTTGTATCCCAGCTTTTCCTAGTATTATTGTGTAAAATTCCAAATTTGTTTGTTTAATTTTAAGAGAAATATGTATGGTATAAACAGGTAAGTGAATATTTTTTTTTCCATTGTGTGAATAAGGTTCTGTTATTATGACATAAAAGCCTAAATGGAGCTTCCTGTGGCAAATGTTTTTTTCATCTTACAACACAACTTCTTTTTGATGGTTGCTAAAAAGATAAGTAGTCACAAGATATTTGTTTCTGCTTCATGCTGAACTCAACATTATTTAGAGAATCATTTGCATGCAGAGCACTGAGAAATTTAAGTTCCCCCTCCTCACTTTAGAAAATAATGCAGTATAAACTAAAAGATCTTCATCTTTAACTTTGAGGGTCTCTGACTTTAAAAAAAAAAAAAAAAAAAAAAAAAAAAGGAAAAAGTATACAGGTAACACAGAAAACATCTTCAGAGGAGTCATTCAATTTTTATGAAAAAAAGCAATCACTAATATTTAACATATGATATTATATAATATTTTACTTTGTACATGCAGAAATGAAATAAGACTCAGAACATAGCAATGTATTGCTGTAGAAAGTAGAACAGTATGATTTCAGGAATGCAATGGTCCTATTAATGTAATCAGTTCAAGTAAGTACCTCGTGCAGAAAAACGCATAAGATAAAAGTAAATCATTGCAAATTATAGAAGAGTGAAAATGTTATATTCAAGCAAAAGTTAATTTCAGTTTGAGTTCTTGTCCGTAGTTGTAACTGATTCAGTTTTGTCTTTCTTTCCTTTTATTTGTTATCGTAAACAGTTTTGCAGCCATGTGTAAGGATTTATGTTTCTTTTTAATTACTTAAGCTTTTAACCTGTATGGTCATCTTTCAGTACTTATTCTGACTATTCTTGGAGATAGCTGTGAAATATCCATTAAATATAACAGCAGCATTCAACATCTTTTGAGGTTTCTGAGTGGACAAAATGTATTTGTTAATATCCTCTAAAAAAAAAAAATTGTCACTTCCCAAAGAAGTTTCCTTATGGATGAGATGTGTGTAAATTGCAGTTGAGTGAAAAATCATGTATGCTTCCTTATCTCTCTTGTAGCATGAGCACTGTTTTCCCTACCTGGTGTCAACTCCTAATTAAGAAAATGAAGTATGAAATAATACCAAGAAATAAAATAAAGTAGTGGCTCAGTATACAGCTGAGATAAGCTAATAATGGCTGCTAGGTGGCTGCTCTGTTCCCTTGGAGCTTCTGCTGTCCCATCACTTTGGTATGATTATCAAGGAAATTATGTTGACTTCCGAGTGCTGATGTGGACTTTTCTTGAGTCATCTTTAAAAGAGATGACTTTCTAATTGCTCTATGAATTGTTCCAGCTCAGAATTTGTTAAGCACTGACACGTTTTACTGAAAAAAAATAAAGGTATGTAATTTGACATAGTGGCAGATTAATACTTCAGCATCAGATTAGCAGAACAATTAGACAGCTTAAATGTGTCCTACATCTTAATGTCTGTGCTACTTCAGGAAGCCATGTAAAGTCCTACTTTTCTGAAAGATACATTGCCATTTCGCTGATAGAAGTAAATCAGGCTATCAAAGGATTTAAAGGGATTATGAGGCTTGCAACAATTACATTTAAATCAAGAAAATGAAAATCTAGGGAATTTAAGTTCAGAATGATGTATTTTGTATGCATAAGCTTGTACTTCTTAACTCTCATTCATTATACATACGTTATGTCTTCTGAAACAAAGTGAAATAACAAAGCCACAACAATAAGATACAAACAAGTTAAATGAAAGAAAGGTATATGCTTCTGGTATGCTTTTCTTTGTATTATAATATAATCAAATAATGAAATTTGTATTTCTCTAGAATTCATTATTTTGAATTAGATTTCCCTTTCTATACTGCATGCAACATACATTATGATTCTATAGTGACAACCAGTTGATTAATATGATACTGCTCTGTGAGAGAACAACTTAGGTTTTTGTATACAAAAAAAAAAAAAAAAGGAATCTTATAAGAAGTAAATGATCTTAGAATTTTCTTCTTTAGAGAGTCTCATTAAACCATTTTCATGTTTAATGGATGTCAGAACATTGTTTCATTGTTGTTATGTTTTTTGTTAACATTAATTTTTCATTCTGTATTCATTCGATTAACTCATATCTTAAATGGTAATTTATTTTATTCATCTAAAATGTTGAGGAGAAACAGCTAAGGAGGTTGAGACCATTGTAGGTGAGTGTTAGTAATCGTGTTAACAGAATTGCAATGCTGAAGGGAACATTTAGAGGTCATTTTGTGTATCTGTCCTTTCCCAAGGTAGGATTAGCTGATTAGCAGAGTTTATGCTACCCTTGAGAGAAGTTTATTGAGCCATTCTTAAAAACTCTCCGAAGGGTGGAAACTCCATAACCTTCCATCACTATATTTATCCTCAAAGTTTTCATTCGTTTATGTAATTATCATTACTAACCTGATTTGTCATGCAAAATAGGTTGTTTCTACTCTTGGTTTACTATTTATGTCTTCTTGGTACATGAAAAATGCTGTTTTCTCCCTAAAGTGCATTCTTATTCTCGCTAATTTTCTCTCATCCATTTAGAATGATCTGTTTTCAAATGTTAAGGTTACTTGTCTGATAGTAATGCTTTATTTATTTATTTATTTATTTATTTATTTAAATTTGTTTTACTGGCAAAGGGCAAAGCATTTCCCATTTGTTTTGAAAATTCAACTATGTTCTCACTTAAAATCACCTAAATACTTGAACTTTAGGCGTGCTACTGCAAGGAGTCTTGCTGGTCTCAGGAATTATTTATAGAATACTTAGAATGTTGCCTCCAATTGTGGCAACACTTCACATTTCAAGTAAAGTTTTTTAAATTCTCGTTTTCATTCTATGATCCTTTTTCCTTACGTATCAAAAGAATGAAAAGGTTCAGAATTCATTATTTTGTATCCTTTCATCATACCGTCTTTTACAATGTTACTCATTCAATTAAAGTACTTACAAGCCTTTCTGTCCTCTGAAATATTTCTTGAGCTCTCAAAAAGCATTTCAGAATTCTGCACAATGTAGATGAAATTATTTTAGTCCTAAAGCAATTAATATATTAATTACTTCAGTGCAATTGGCATATTTCAAACACAGATCTATGTTTGACTTTATTCAGGAGAACTGCTTTAAAGATAGCATGCACTCTCTGTGCAGCACACATTCAGAATGACAGCCATCCAAGCCTTGGGGAACTAAATGCTTCTTGAGATATGTTCAATTGCTGTTTAACTGTATTTAGCCTAAGGTGCAGAGAAAGAAGTTGCTGATGCCTTCAAACATGTTTAAGTGTTTTAATAGTGTCTTGGCATGTCAGAATATACCACAGCACTAACAGTGCAGTTCCTGAATTACTGCAATTAGGAGGCAGGAATTTCAAAGCCAGTACTTCTATAGCTCTCTGTAGCTCTGCGCTTTTATCTCCTTAAAACATGAATTTCTGCAATGTGCATTATTGTATCTCTTGTGCATTATTGTTCATGTCATCAATACCTGTGATGATTTAAGAGCTCTATTGTTTCTCCAGTCATGCATCTCATAAAACAGATAACCATTTAACATAAAAGCTATGTAAATGGACTCCTATTTAATTATATAGCTTTGTGGTGTTCCACTTGAATTTTTTTGCGACACTGAATGTAATGTATTTGTGTATGTAGCCTAGGAAAAGGTAGTTTGAAAACTGACACATCCAAACCACAATCTCTGTTCTTTCCGTAAGTCAGTAGCTGCTCCTTTTCTTTTTTCACCATAGTCTCAAAGTACTGAACAGGTATTCTTCACAAACCTTCAATAACTGGAAACATGCAGGGCTATTATGGGGAGTAGCAGCAAAATCTGCATGTAGCCATTGATTTGTAACAGATACTATTCAGCACACCATCTAACAGTGACTCTTCAGATCACATGGACCAAGCTGTGTGGTTTAAAGTACTTTCATACTACCACAGTCTTATGTGACCTCTCCAGTGATGTACTCCAGAAAAACTGTACAACTAGGAACACTTTCTTGGTGCTGAGTTCTTATTTCTGGAAATGTTAAGGTTGGTGTAGATAGATAGGGAGTCAGTATTGCTCTGAAGAGATTTATATTTCCAGGATCAGTAAATGGAACAGAATTTTAGGCTACTTAGGTATAAAGCTATTGATGCCACAGGTTTTGTGTGTAGTTTGCAAAAGGTGTGAAAAGTCCTTTTTGTCTTCCTCCAACATACTGCATAATCTGGGATCATACCAGGACTAATTGCTAAGAGTGGGTTTCTCTTAAAATACATTCTACGAGAATGGGCTGATCGAAAACATGAAGCCAGAGTGAGCATACAACTTTGATTGTAATTCTGCAGTAAGTGTGTGTACATTAAATCACATAATTTACAACAGTATTATTGACTACTGTATTCATAATACTTAGTCCTTGTTCACATTCTTTGACCTTCTTTGGTATGGAATGGGAAGAGAGAAAATAATAGAAAATTGTTTGGGTGGAGTATTTTAGTTGTTAGTTTTTTGGGATTAAACTGTCAGTTATCATTGTGTTTCCCATCTCAGCACTGCCATGCTAGACGCCTTCAATTTTTTTTTATTTATTTATTTTTTTTTAATAAAAAGCAATCCTTCCAGCCCTAAAGCAACAGCCAGCTACACTCAATAGAAACATGATCATACATATAAATATCCCCATTCATTTCCATGCTTTCATACAGAGCTTTATGGAAAAATTCTCAGAAATTAGCAATTGATTTTTAAAGAGTTGTTGGATCAATAGTAAATTTTATTTTATTTTTAAATGATAATTATCAGTTAACACTGCAAATTTTTTGGTGCAATCTTATATGTGATGCAATAAGGAAGTAGACAGTGGTCCTCCTCTGTGGGACCCTATAATCAACGTTCTATTTTTTTTTTTTTTTTTTTAAGCTGAAGTTTGAGCAGATGCAAGTGAAATTTTATTTCTATATATTCTCTTTTAAAGGTAACTTTTTATATTGAGTGCTGAAATTTGATTATTCTATGTACAAACAGTTAAAAACTAAATTCAAATTCTGTAAATTTCTCTATGATGAGAAATGCCAGCCTTCCAGGTGTATTTTCTTACTAATTAAGAGTGTGATAAAATTTGTTAATAACTGGCTTTTCAAGTATGCATTTAAGTCCATTTCAAGATATATAACTGTTTTATAAATCTATTGTTCTCTTACTTGATGATTTGCCAACTGTGATAACAAATTTTTTGCTGTGTCTTATTTCTGTTAGGTTTGTCAGACAGCAGTTTGATTGCTACTGAAGTGTCTATCTTTTAAAATGATGAGTACTTAAAAAACATTTTATTTAGAGATATGTTTGGATGCAACTTGTTCTGGAGGAGAAAACTATTTTTTCCCTCAGACTCAGAGATTGCTCACAACCCTGCTTAGATAATGTGAAAACAGACGCTTTAGGTCACTACTCTGCAAAAGAAGGTCAATCTGTTCAGAGATTTAGCAGAAGTACATTTAATTACTTTGTAGTTAAAGCTGTGTGGTGTTTATTCATAATGAAGGTTAAATCTCTGTTATCTACTGAAATGTATAAGAGGTACCCTAGTCTTTATCTGACTAGTTTAGGCATTTCTAATAGTTTACTCATGAAAGCACTGTCTGTATAACTCATCTTCTGATATAACAAAGACAGAAATGACAGAAAAGATTTACTCCTACCCCTCACCTCCCCACCAAATGCTGAAGTTATATCCATCTTTTAAACTGAAGAACAGACAACAGGTTTCAATAGCATGTTAGATTAAATGTGTACTTAAATGCTATCCTGATTTAAACTCTTAAAACAGATGCAAGAAACCAATGGACTAGAAGACTACATTACCTGTATGTACCAAATACTAATCTAAGGATGTGTTAGAGGAAAATGCATCTTACAGGATTCAGTAGCCCACAGAAGGCAAGGCTGCTGCACCTCAATGTCCGCAGGTTCAACAAGGAGCAAAACTGAAGATGTGTTCCCAGCAGACGTGTGCACAGACCACAAATGTATGCCACATATAGACACATTTGGTGTGTCAAAGACACACAAAGCAACTCAAACACACACAACACTAATGGATTTATTCTACTCCTCTCCCTTGCTGGGCAGCATGGGAGTTCAATAGTGAGTTTGTGTGTGTACATGTGTATACAATATATCTTTATAAGTTACATGTACATACACACACATGATAAATATTCACTGTATTCAATCTGGAGAAGAAAAGGCTCTGTGGACACCTTATAGTGAACTTTCAGTATCAGAAAGGGGGCATAACAAAGAAGGGGACATACTCATTTGCAGGGTCTCTTGTGATAGGACAGGGGAAAATGGTTTCAAAATAAAAGATAGGAGCTTTAGAATTGGTATAAGAAAAAAATTTGTTACAGCGAGACACTGGAATAGATTGCAGAGATGTGGTTGTTTACCTGGCATTCAAGATCAGGGTGGACGGGGCAGCCTGTTCTAGCTGTAGGTCATTGCAAGGGAGCTTGCAAAGGACTAGATGACCTTTAAAAGTGCCTTCCTACTCAAACAATTCTATGATGCTGTGATTCTATACGTGATATAAAATAAATATATTTATATAGTTGTATATATTTATTTATTTTGAGTTTGTGTGTGTGTATGTATATATTTCTGCCTCTAGTTTCTCTTCCCCTCAACTGCTTTTTCCACCTTTCAGCCTTCCCCTAAACATTCCATAATTGAAGTCCCATGCAATCCTCATCAGCTTTTCTCCTGCATGTGTATCGTGTCCTAAATCCCATGGCAGCAATCCCTCCTAGACTGAAAGGTGATGAGGAGATCAGCTGCTGATGACTCATGGGCATTGGCTTCATTCCCAGACAACAGGGCAGATGGCTCTGCTGGAACAGCCCTGGGAGGGGCCCTTACAAAATGGTTGTTCCTCTTGAGTCCTTGATTTGGATTCCCATCTGCCACTGCACATCCCTGCGCTCCACTGAGCCTTGGCAGTGGCCCCTGTTATGAGTCTGGGAGTATCCTGGGAGGAAATTTGGTTTCCCCCTCTTGCCAGTTTCTGTGAACCCCTTTGTAGGTATGCAGATGAGCTTTATCACAAAAAAAATAACAGGGTAAATGAGCCACATTTTGACTTACAGTATATTGCTTGATAAAGTAGTGTGTTGCACTGTAAAGCTGAATTTTACAAAGTTTCATGTGTTACTTTACAATATGACATTCTATAATTGTCTAGAAGTAAATCTGGAATATAGTAGAACACAAAAAGGTAAACTTTCACGTGTATGATTCAACTAGAATGGGATGGGTTTTTAGCAACCCAAGTTTTGCTGGATTAAGACCTATTTGCATTAAAAAGAAACACTGAAATACCGTGAGACATAACCAGTTTCAGGCTCAACCAACAAACAAAAAACTAACAGCAGCATTTTTCAATTAACGTGCACTCATGTTTTAAATTAAGGTCAAACAATTGTCTTATGAAGTATTTGTTTATATTCTTTCAGAGTAATAAATAGTTTTAGTAAGCATAATGTTTGATGGCATTGTTCAGAAGTAAGGTGTTAGTTCAAAGCCTTATGGAGTTTTAGTTGGAAAGTAGTTTTACACTCATTTAGAAAGATCAGAAGAGTTCTCTTGTTTAAAAGTCAAAGCACTTTAGATACAGCTCAGCAGTTAATTATGCGTCTTACCTTTATGGCATGACAGATTAATATTAGATTTAGTAAACAAATAATACACAATTTTCCTAATACATTCCTTGTCTTCTGCGAGCATCTCCAGAACACAGATATCTGAAAACTGCTAAACTGATAACTGTCCATAGCCTTTGTATTCTTCAATGAAATAATAGTAGTAGTCACGGCTGAGTTTAACTGGAGAAGTCTAAAAAAGTGCAACTGAAAAAAGAAAAAAAAATACAACTTTGGTTCCCTCCTTTCACTCTTACACATTTCACCTACAATTGCTCAATTATATAAATGTGAGTGGTGTTTTCTTCATTGAATTCAGTGATGTAGTAAAATATGAAATATCACACTGTTTTGTATGCTATAGAAATATTGTCAACTCTTCATAAAAAATAATAGGCATATTTTTTTACAATCCTGAAACAAATGATTAACTAAAGGAATAGCTAAATTCATGAAGGAATCAGAGAGAGTTGAATGTAAACCCAACTTTCAAAAACTGCTGGCGTTTTCTCAGGATTAAATCTGCAGATGCTGAAATGAAATATGATTTCTCTACTAGTATATATTGTAAATACTTAAACTAAATGGAAGGCAATTTTTGTTTTAAATAAACCTTCAGGAATGTCTTTTTTTCTTGTTCTATAAACTATGAATTTATACAAATTTCATACTTGAAATTGTCAGTGTTTCAGAAGACCATTTGGCAACAAAAAACAAAGAAAAAATATAGGCAAACTTCAAGAATAAGGAGACTTTTAAAGACTTAAAATTACAGTTCCCATGAGTTTGGGTGGGGTACTGGTAAGGTAAAAAGTGGCTGCAGTCTGTATGAAGTACCTTATTACTTCTTTTCACGTTGAAGATCCTTACTTCTTTTTGACGTGTTTTTTTTTTTTTTTTTTTAATATAAGAGAAACCTGGAAGTTGCATCGTATAAGTTTTAATGTATGAGAGCCATATAGATTACGCTGTAAAATTAAGTTTACCTTTTGATTTTTGTTCTTTATTAACTTCTATTCATATTGTTACTTTGTTGGCAATTTTATTTATTTCTCATTGATCACAAAGTAGTGTAAAGTGAAGAAAAGAAAAACATTTCAGCATCCTATCCAGTCCTTAAAATAAGTCCACTGCGGAGATGCAGTGATCTATAACAGGACACCTTTTAGGACACCGCATGACATGAAAAATGTTAGTGAGCTCATACAAGCAGCATTCAGATTCTCCCTACCTCTCTACATGCACACATGGCACATATAACATCACCTGTACATGTTAGATTTTGCTTATAATCAATGGCAGTTTCTTTGTATGCTTCTACTAATCACTGATTGTAGCAATCCAGAGATTTACCTTATGTTAAGATTAAGTCTTACTGTCAATAGCAGAGCTGCTCACACGCCAAAAATTAAGAATGTTCATAAGAGTTTGCAGGTTCCAGAGCCTTATTCTCCTTTCATGTAAGTTAACAAAAATAAAGAAAGCTATTTCTAATAATCGCAAAGAAATTGGCAGCACAGAATTAAGTGCTTGGTTGACTCTTTTAGACAGCAAAAATCAAGGTGTAATTAATGCCAAATTTGACTTTGCTTTTGAGATTGACAAACATAGGAACTGACAGTATTTTTACTTTTCAGTTCTTAATATCCAGGTTAAAGTACTGATATGCTTTTGGCGTATGGGCACATGCAAGGTAAAATAAGATATTGTTAAGGAAGTTATTGCTACATTCTTATTAAGACTTCTAAAAATATCTTTTTTAGATTTAAGGATTCTCAGTTTCACTGGAATTGCAGTATTCATTTGTAAAGGCAACTTTATTTTACTTTCAGATTCAAGGCCTCTGCCAGATGTAGCCCTGACAGGGAAGTGTACCCGAGAGTGTGATGAATATGGCCACTCGGACTCCTGCTGGATGCCAGTTCGCACTTCTCCTGAAAGAAAGCAGAAGAGCCAGCCAAAACTCTCCACTTTCATGCCTGTTGATGAACGGGGCAGTCAGGAAAAGCTGGCCAATGGAGAAGCTTCCCTCATGGGTGATCGCAACAGAAACCTCCTTAACAAAAAGTTGACCTCATCCTATGAGACCTTCAGCGCCGCTAGTTTCAGCAAAAAAGAAGAAGGCAATCCAGAAGATATCCCCCTTACACAGACAGGGGAATATAAGCCATCTCCTGTCAATACTCTAACTAGAAGAGAAGTTTACCTGTAGGCTAAAAAGCAGCAACAAATTTCTTTCATGTTGTTAGCAAGAAATGGGGCAAAAGTCTTAAAATCAAAACAATTTTAACAAAAATAAGAAACAAAAAGAGGAGGCCACCAAAGAGACATAAGCTCTGCTTGCCAGTTCTGCCTCCATAGCAGGCATTTTAATTATACTGTCTGCCTGACTATACTGTACAATGTAGAAAATGTTACTTGCATGTCAAATCCCCTCTCACCGATTTTTATTTTCCTAAATCTATGGTTGCAAATTCCTCCCATAGTAATGAGCTTGATTAAAAAGAACACAACGCATTGTTGTTTCTCCTCTGCAGAAGCATGAGTTAAGCCACTCATTTTGTTTGTTGGTCATCTGGCTTGTTGAGGTTAACAGGTCAGGGAAAATGTATTCAAAGCATATCATCTGAATATTGCTGATCCCCACCAGGGACAATCCTTCAGAAACCATACAGATATAAAGGAATAAACATTAATAGGCACTTTGTGAAGACCACAGCTTTAATATTCTCACCTCTCATCTGAGGCTGGATGCGACAGAGATATGTTCAGCTTGAGACTGCAGTCCAAAACATGGCAAACTTTCTTATGAAGCATGAACTCTGGTTCTGTTTTATCCATAGAACAAATGTGTTCTAGCTGTGTCTCTTTCTCTCCTCCTCTCTCGTTCTCTGTACTGATTACTTCAATGTAAACACAATTATTAACACATATGCCATAGCATAGTAATGATAAACTCTTGAAATCATTTTTGGACAAGACTAACATCTAACTGGGAAGATAGTAATAACAAAAAGGCCAAAGATCATACTATGGATCAGGGGAACTGCTAAGTACTGGGGCTTGGCATAGAAAACTAATACACTCACACACATATACTCATAACACACCTTCACTTACATTTGCATAGCAGCACATTCTACAAGCCCAGATGACAATATTTTTTCCAGTGTGGTTCAGTTGAATGCCCAAAGGAAATGATGTGGGGGTTTTTTTGTGATGATATGATATGTTGCAGCAGATGTTTCATATATGGTACTGCCAGTTCCAGGGAATTAATGAGGTCATAATTAAAAAATAGTAGTATTGATAGAAGGCTGTGTTAGTGAGAATGCTTGGTAGGATGAAGGTGGACAATGTGATGATACAATGACAAAAGAATATTATAACTCAAATATAAAGCCTTCTTTTCAGAGTATAATGAATGTTTGCTAAGTCTTGTCATCAGTGTTGCAGATTGATTTGTATCAAAGATGTAATGCAGGTTTTCTTGAAACGTAAGTGCATTAAAGCCAAGTGAAGTGCAATACTAAACAGAGTCAAGACTCAGAACATTTAGGCTAGGTAGAAAGTAAACAGTGTGATATGATACTCACCTAGTGGGCCAAGATGAGTCAAAAGGAATCCAAACTGTCTACAATATGCAAGAGCTCTGGGCTATCTCATGGTGAGCACTTCGTGAAAGGAAGAGGAAATGAAACAGCTTTTTGTGCAATAAAAACTACAAAATGTGCAGAACTTCATCCAGTTTCTCTCTAGCTGTTGCTGCAGTAATAACAACAAACAGCACAGACATTCAGACAGAAGTGACAATTGAAGGACACAGCTTGAGAAGGGAAGAAGCATTCTGATCCCTGGCTGTTTCACCGGCATTAAAGCATGGTTAGATGGCTCTCTAGTATACTGTAGTCATAATGTAGCTTTGGGTAGTTTCTTAGAAATAACCTTAAACAGCCTATAGTAGAGATTGCTAAATCAATACAGCTCATCACATTTATCTTTTGAATTCACTTCTCCAGTTGGAGATGCTGTTTCTGGCCATCTCATTCTCCACCCTTAAGTTTACTTTCTTCATGTAACATTAGTTTGTGTATAGCAGTTATGATGAATGGGCACATGTTAGAAAGAAAATTAAAGATTAATAATGATTGAACATTCTTATGTTTAGTTATTTAAGTAATGTGAAGACATGCAAACCAGTACTTTGTTATGAGACTGCGTAGAGCAGTTACTGCTTTGTATAATCTGTAAGTACCTGTTTAAAAATGCTTCTAAAATGCTTATGTAATGTATACACATTTTTCTTGCACGTTTCAACAGAATACACAATTGCATAACAAATGTTCAAAAGAATTTCCTTTGATAAGTTTTTATTTAATATTACACACAAAAAATAGGTAACTTGGTTCAATATATTGTTAAACCCTTTGTCTGAGATGCTAATGATTCAGGTCATAGAAGGCCTTCAGATTAAATGGATCAGCAGTCACTCACAATTTTTGCACCACATTAAGGCAGTCATTAAATTCTTTACCTGTGTGCATTTCCTTAGAACTAAAATGGGTGTGAAAGAATATTTTTAAAGTTCTATCTACTGTAAGTATTCACAACAATTCTAGTAGAACTAGCCACTATTAACATGCTGATTACTCTTCTGACCTGGCATGACATACAAATATATTTTGCGTTTGTATTTCTCTTTTTATTTTAAATAGGTTAAATCTGGTGCCACTCCATAAATAGAGTGCTTTTGTATAAAAATAAATAAACTATAAAAAATAATTAGGGTGAATGCAAAATATGCAACTGTGCCTTTTATACCTGTTATTATGGTAGAGTGGTAGTTGGGTTTGGACACTGAGGGATAAGGGGCTATTCCCAACCTTTTTGAACCTGTATATTTACCCGTTTATTTTCTGAGAAATTATAAATAATATATTTGAAAACAAGTCTTTTGCCAAACTCAGTTAATGGACCAGTCTTAAGCATTATTAACACAATGCTGTGGTTTAAATGTCTTGAGGGTTGTTTTTGTTTTGTTTTGTTTGCTTTCTTAAATTAATATTTGTGGGGGTATGGAATTGTCTTCATTTGTTTTTTTTAATTCTGCAGCCTGGAGAACAATGATCAGACAATACTATAGTTGTTTACCAAGATGTCACCAGTTCACGTTGCCAGGAAAACTGACAATTTCTTTTTAATTGATTTTAGCTTCCATCACATTTCAGTTGTACAGTATGGAAATCATCTTTTTATTTCTTTCCATAGCAAATTCGAATGAGCTTTGCATGTATTCTACATTAGGGCACCTTTCTAGATTGATGCATTAATATAGAACTTTATATGTATTAGAAAATTCAATAGCTTTGGTCTAAAATCTAATGGTCATTTTGGATCTCAGATCCACATGTTTATTCAGTATGATTTCTGACTGGCCTGCTGCCTGAGTTTCAGGAAAAAAAAAGTTAAACATTATTTTTATGTGGGGGAAGAATTTAAATGGGATTCAGATGATTGACTGAAAGTCTACCCTAGGAAGTTGTCAAACTGGAGAGCAAGGATTATAGTTGAAGACTTGCCATAAGCACAGCTATCACCAAACACTTGTAAGGACTTGAACAATGAAATATTTTTCCTTTTCTTTCATTGGTGATAAATGTACAGTGTTTCCTTAAGGAATGAAGCAGATAGCAATAGAGATGAAATTCCATCAGTTAAGTTGTATTACTGACTGAAAAGCGTAAACACAAGAAAGAATATTTATCAGCTACCTGGGGTATGCTTTCAGACAACTTTTTCCTAAATTTTAAAGCACTTGCATTCAGTGTGGTACGATCTGTTTGTAATATTAATCATTGACTATTGTTCTGCAACTTGGATGTTGATAGTGAAGCAGAGAACAATTTATCATTGTTTATTATGAATCACTATGCACGCAACTATGCTAAACATGGCAAAATGTATTAAACTCTAGTCCACCTCTATTTATGAAATATTTACATAATTTAATTTGCTTTTGTACAGTTTTATGTAAATAAATTGCTTGTCATTTTTGTCTCTGCAAATTAAAATATAACATGTTCAACTGGTTGCCCATTTGCTAGTGTACTTTCTGTGACAGACTTCTCCACTTCTACTGGATTAAAACACATGCAAGCTTGCATATTTAACCTAGTTTTGCACGACAAGGATGAAGCTGCTCTTGTAACTGGCCGCCTCTTTAGCTGCTGATGTAGCTGAGGATTTACTTTACAGAGTGAAACTCACAGTAAAGACTGCATACAGCTACCTTCAGAAATAAAGTACTTGTAATGACTACAGTTGCTTCCCATTAATGTTCACAATACCTTCTTCTTGAGGCATGGTTAAACATTCATGTGAAGGGCAATAATACGATTTGAGTAAAAACTCAGCTATTTCCATAATGGAATAATATTTTTCCAGTTATCACCAAGGTTGTTATTTTTTTCTCCTAAAAGTTTAGAACTCCTAATTCCTAAAGTGTTGAAAAGAGCAAGATAATTAACATTGTTTCAGAGCAAAATGTGAAATGAAAAGCTACCTATCTTTCTGGGTGAGAGTCAAAGCATCCATCTCAGCATAACAACAGACTGAGAACAAACTATCGTCAAGAAGGAACATCTGAGAAGCAAAGTTTCAGTCTTCACCTGCTTCAGGCACTGCTTCTTTGTGTGTTTGTTTAACATAAAGCACGTTCCGAACCAGCCATTTAGTTGGGACTTGCATCAGTTGTAATATGTGAAAAATATGCTGGGAGGGAAGGGGAGGAAAGAAAAGTTACACCTTTTGTTCCCCATACCCCCTCTTTGGTGCTATTGTTTTGTACTTAATACAATACTGCCTCAGAGACTTTGCAAATTATTGTATAGAATTCCCCACTGACCAACACAAAATGCTGTTTCTAGATGTTTATATTAGTTACAGCTTAGGCTTTGATTTGTTGCAAATAGACACAATCTGGCCAGAACATCTTTTTCTTTTTTCTTTCTTTTTTTTTTTCTTTTAAATAAACTTGACATTACAAATTTCTTTCTCTGACTGTGCTTTCAGTTAACATTGTCTGGTCTTCTGTAATAAATGTGTCAGAAAGATTCCTTTTCCCATAAGCAGAGATCTAACTCTGCATGCTCATGGAGAGAACTCAACCCACCAACTGACCCCAAATCTACATCACACTTGAATTAGACACCCCTCAACCTCTTTCAGCAGTAGCAGTATTTTAATGAATAACTTCAATCAAGCTTTCATGTTTATTTTATACTAGATCTAGTATGCAAGGCATGACCTTATGTTTGTTTATTTTGTCTTTTATCTTCATTCTTCTTGTTTACCAACTGCATTCAGGAAGGTGATTACAAGGAAGATAAAATGAATTTCCTGAACCACAGAGTGGTAAGAGAGGATAATATAAACTGGCAAAAGCTAACAATTTATGCTCCCCTTTAACCCTGGCTTCATTTCTCCCTCTTGCACTGCAGTAAAATGTAAATCTTATGCAGAGACTGAAATTAATAAATGTGACCTAGGCAGAAATAATTTCATGTCTTTATCGAGCCTCCTGAGGGGAGTGCATAGAAGATGGTTAATAGTTCATAAATGTGCAAATCATCTAGTCTGTGTCAAAGAAGAAAGCAATACCAGAGTTAGAGAGACAAGAATATTTAGCATATTAGTCATATGATAGGACTCTAGTCAGTTCATGCCACTATTTTTTCTGAAGCAAGTATGGTTTCTTTCAAAACTTAAATATATTTACCAAAAAGCTATGAAAATAAAGAAATAAGTAAAATGTAAAATATACATTCTGCAGTGGCATGGGGTAGCCTCTGGGGGAAGGAAGAATGAACAGCAAATAAGTATAGCCTAATTGGCACAGAAATGTTAGAAATAAATCCCTTTAGACTTTCAAGCTTATTTAAAGATCCTAAAATAAGGAGATACTAATGCATAATTTGTAGCTATCTACAGTATGGTATTGTTAATTTCCAAGAAAGTATTGCTAATTATAGCGCATGTGATTCTATTTAAGGTTGTGTTTTAAAAGGTTTAATTATTAGTTAAAATATTTATATCTTATTATTTCTCTGTAAGCTCATTATAGCAGAATTCAGCAGACTTCTAAAGCATTTTCTGTAGGGGAAGCCAGGGTTGAAAAGACCAATATATATATTTTTTTCATAAAGTGTTATTTCAGAACAACTTTTATTTTCAGGAATGTGACCAACCTCTTCTCATTTACACTATAATCATGGTTCTTAAAAAATAGAGTAAAACATCTAGACATCTGAACTTCCACTGCTTTCCAGAACACAGCAGGAGGAACAAAGTAATGTAAGAACAGGATCAGTACACCATTTTGCATTTCTCTCCCTTTTGGTAAATCCTATATTCAGCAATTCAGCAAATCATGAAGTGAGGAAAGCAACTTAAATAGAATGAATCACTGGGGTTTTTTTTGTTTGTTTGTTTTTTGTTTTTTGTCTCCCTCCCTAGCCCTGTTGAGAATGAGAAAAGCAAATAAAGAATATAGCAAGAGGAAAAGAAAAAAATCTCTCTATTGCCTACTTCTCATGGATTTCCAGTACCTACAGAAAATTCCAATACTGTTGTCTATAGTACTGGAGTCCACATTTTCCCAATAGAAGTGTGCACCTTCACATCTTCTAAAAGTCTTGCAAGATCTTATGTAGTGGTAGTAATCTGCTCTTAGTTGAATATATAGTCAATACAACAAGAAGTAAACACATGAGAACTTAAGATGAGCAGGATCCTACTGTTCTGAAGAGAAGACACCATAATAATTTAAGTCTGAAAAAAAATGAATAATTGAAGTTTAATAAGTAAAACAGAAAGGAATTTTTTTTTAAAATAATAACTTGTGGTGGTGGAGACCTAATACTGTGTGTACTCACATATATTTACATAAGAAACCTCTCACTTCTGGCTTTTGAAGCAGATTTGAAGATTTTCTTCAATATTCCAGAGACATTTCCACTTCTGTCATTATCCAGAGTCCGAGAGAGAGTAGTTCTGAGGACATCTATCGATTCTAAGGTAAGACAAAGCATGTAAGTTAATGCCTATTTTAAAATAGCAGGGTGCCATAATTACACATATAGAACACAGAGTAATCACCAAAGTTCAGCTTTCCTCTAGCTTTCTATTTCATTTAAGTTCCTAAAACAGAAGTCAAAACTCCTTTTTTTCACTTTTTTTTTTTTTTTTTTAATAATAGTTCACCTCCTCTTGCTGACAGTTACTGGAATCATCTTGGCACCTACTTGCATGAATTTTTCTCACCTTGTTCATACTCCTTTTCAGTCTGACCTCTGACCATCTGGCAGGCATCATGTTGCCATCAGTATCTTAAAGAGAATGATATTATGGCAGACTCCTAAACATGAGTTTGAATATTTAAAATGTTCTATGTCATGGAGTTATCTCTAGACCTGTGTCTGTGACATGGGGGGATGGGGTCGATGGTTCTGTGACTAATGGGACATGGGGACCCACAGACCCACACCCTGGGAAAGAGAAAAGTGGAAAAGGGGGAAGGGTAGGGAGATGGAAGATGGGCCTAAAAACAAAACAGTGGCAATGATCTGAGGAGGAATGTAGATTTACTAAACATGATACTGGAATGCAAGATGACACAATACAGTACAATACAATTGGAATTATATAATAAGAGAGAGTGTCCAAAACTGAAGGTCTTACTCTAAATCTGAAGGCAATACAGGATCAGAAATCATGCCTCAGTGAGAGACTCCTGCCTCTGAATGACAAAAACATAGTAGCCTTTGCTCACACACAATGACAGTGGAGTGGGAGAGTAAACTGGTATGCCTGTTTACTTTATTTCTAATCTTGCCATTTATTTGTAAGTAGATCAAATTCTAACAGAAACCTTACAGAAGGAAAAGGCTAGTGTAATAATTGAGAATTTATTCATGCTCTGCTCCAGAGATAACTGCACCATCTCTCAGCTATAGAAAGAAAGTCCTGTCACTGGACCAATACATGCTGAAGAATAACTATGTAAGTTTACTGTCAGTTTACCCTTACAACAAGAACTAATCTTCACAAGGATAAATCTGAACAGAGTTTATCTACTCAAATAAATAAGGAAGAGGGATAAACAACCTTTGCTAGTATTTATATTATTCATATTTATTTAAAAATTTCAATAGACTCCTGCTAGACAAACAAGATTCCAATGGATTCTGTAATACAGCCTTGTTCAGAATGCTAGAATCCTTTATTCTTTATAAAAAAAGCCTCTTAAAACTATCAGAGCTTCAAAGTATCTGCTTATATGCACATAGCTATAACTGTATATTAATTTACTGTTTGTTGATGTTGGTATCCCACTGCAAAATATGCCCTTGTCCAATAAGCAAAACAAAGCAATCTTTTTTAGACATATTTTTGTCAGGTTTTTTTCCCCATTAACTTTTCCAGTGACTTCTACTTTTGCCTGCTGTACTGAAAGTCATCACAGAAATTTTACCCTTTTGTTCCCAATATTACTTAAAGATCTTTAAAATTTCTTCCTGGGGAGATAAAACAGCAGTCAGCATTGGATTAAGAGAAAGTAATGGTGAGGATGTACATGGCAGCAGTAACTCAAATCTCCTCTCTCTCTGTCTCTCTCAACCACAGAAAAAAAAATATACAATTACCTACCACCATCAGAAATTTAGTTCAAAAAGTAGATGTACTGAGATTTAAAATATGTCCTGATAAATTATAATAGCTTCCAATACCTTTTGCACCCAAAAATGCATATAGGCTTGCTATTTACAGATTTTGAAAGCATATACTTGTGATTTAACAGGAGCAGCAAGATTTTTTGGCCAAAACCTCAGATGCAATAAATCCACACATAGCCTGTTGAGACAGATGAGAAATCCATTACCCCTAGTGTTTCTTTCTGGTATTGCACAATGATGTTGCCAATCTTCTATTTTGAGGACTGAATCCAAAGCTGCCAGCAACCTGGCCAACATGGTAAGGACAACATATTTCCACAGTGCTGTATGGAAGTGGGTACAAGGTTGTGGGTACAAGTGATACCTTTACAATAATAAAAGAGGGTGAAAGAGGGGCTGCTATTTATGTCATATGTACATAAATACATATAGTCTGGGAAACAAATAGGAGGGGCAGTAGCTCCATGTGCAATCTCAGATCTTCAGCATTGTTCAAACTGTGCAATGGTGAGAGAATTCATGCAATTGGAGTGCTGCAATGGATGGGTACTAGCTCTTCAGTGACAGACTGAGCAGAGGAGGAGAAAGAAAAGAAGGAATTGAAAGATAAGGTCATTCCTAAGTTAGCACATAAGAATGACGATGTTTTGGCAGAAGGTTTGCTGTTCATGAAGGGACACCAGTAAGAGAGGAACAGCAATGGGAGTTTATAACAGATAGCTGGTCATGGTGAGGAAATAGCTGAAGACTTCATTTAACTGAAGAAAGTCTGGGTCATAGATCCAAGTTCTCACAGAGGAGTACTTTTTCATCTTCAGGAAGAGCACCATGGCAAGACAGATTTCTGGGGAGTGTCAAGGAAAACTTGTTCCCAGGACTACTCCTGCAGCAGCTCTCCATGGGGTATGGCCTTCAGGCCACATCCACTGCTGCACCACTGTCTCCTCTGTGGCAGCACATGGAGATCTGCTCTGCATGGTGCCCATGGGCTGCAGAGGGACAGCATGCTCTACCGTGGGCCTCTCCTGGGCTCCTTGCCTGGAGCACCTCCTGTGCTCTTCCTGCACTGTCCTCGGTGGCTGCAGGGCTGTTCCTCGCACAGTTTCTCTTCTCTCCAGCTGCTGTTGTGGAGAAGTTTTCCCTATTCCTAAGTCCGCTCTCCCAGGGGCACAGCAGCATCACACAGGGTTTAGCTCTGGCAGCAGTGTGTCCCTGTTGGAGCAGCTGAAGATGGCTGTGATCTGACACGGGACAGTGCTGGGCTCTGCTCAGAGGCTACCCTTGCACCCCTCCTAGCCCTCGCCACATCAGCACAATGCACTTTTGCAGCAAAACAGACTTCAGCGCTCCTCCTTCCCACTTCGCTTATTTTTATCTTAAATCAAAAGAACATTACACAGTTCAGATGCATTTAAAAAAAAAAAATCTGACATTAGTTTTAGCTGATGGGATCTTAAGCCAAAATATTATCATCTTACTTCCAGTTTGAGAAAATGTAGCATTCTGCCGTCAGGACTACAGGCAATGTAATGTCTGATGAAAGAGTTTCAGTGTTGCCAAAACTCTCACTAGCACCTCTGCACATCACCACGCTGCTTTATGTAAGCAATCCAACTTGCTCAGGGCCAGCTCTCAGGCGGTTGTATTGTTTCAAATAAAAACACTGCTTTTCTATAAAATGTTGTGCCAGGGAGCAGGAAGGCATAACACCACCAAGGCTCAAACTAAAGGAAGAATCGAGCGCTTTAGGGCAAGCTTAACTTTGCTTGGAATAAACTATACCAAACAGCATTACATAACCATTCTCTGCATACTGCTGGCTTAGTCAGAACACCGAACACTTAATTCCATGTTACATACATGCTTACCATTACTCTGTCATCCACAGATGTTGCATTACAGTGAATCAGTAGCTCTGAAAAAATACCACTTGGCTTTTCACTCATTAATCAACACTGTGACAGATCCGCATGCGTGCATTTTGCATATGTAAGTATCAGCATGCAATGCAAATGTGCAGTAACTATATATACCAAGGAATGATTGATCAAAATCAGGTTCCTAGCAACTATAATGGTGAGCTGCTCTAGGAATGTCAACTTTCAGTACTAATTATGAAGCACAGCTCTTGAAATGCTGCAGAGTGGCACACTGTTAATCATATTCTGTGGTTACACACTATATTCAAGCTTTCAAATCTCATGCTGGGAATGCTTTTCAAGGAGTCCTACTGTCTGTTTGTTGGTGTTTTTCTTTCTCTTTTTCTTTTTCTTTTTCTTTCTTTTTCTTTTTCTTTTTCTTTTTCTTTTTCTTTTTCTTTTTCTTTTTCTTTTTCTTTTTCTTTTTCTTTTTCTTTTTCTTTTTCTTTTTCTTTTTCTTTTTCTTTCTTTTTCTTTTTCTTTTTCTTTCTTTTTCTTTTTCTTTTTCTTTTTCTTTTTCTTTTTCTTTTTCTTTTTCTTTTTCTTTTTCTTTTTCTTTTTCTTTTTCTTTTTCTTCCTGTTGTTGCTGCATCAACAATGATGACGTTGTTGATTTTATTTTTTTCTTTTTTGCTTGTTATAAGCATATTTTGCAGTATATTTTGTATTCTGCAGCAGCCCATATGTTAACTTTGTGGCTCAGAATCTCAGTAGTATGCTTACTTACACTCCAGCACATCCACACAATAAATGTAATTACAGATTCATCAGTACATTATTGTCATTTGAAATTGCATTCCAGAAAGGTGTTTTCCTAATGTGTTTTGGATTTATTTTTCAAGGTCAATTTGACATTTCTCAGGAATTAACCGTTACCAAATATCCCTCCCCTACCATTTTGCCAGATGAACATTTTAAGTTTACAAAATTTAAATCAAGTAGGATTGTCTTACTCTGTGACATATCAAAGTATAATTATACATTCTGGGAGTCAGCTGAACTTTCTCTCTAATTTGCATCTTATCTTGAAGAATTTATTTTCCCACTTGTCATGAAACCTATGACTGGAGCTGATCTTTTATAGACCATTTGGCAAGAATGAATAATTAGAAATAAAGCTCCATCTGCATTAGAATTTTTTTTTTTGTCTAAATTTTGGATGCAGGCCTTGCTATATGCCTCCTTGAAACTCCCTAGTAGGAGTGCAAGAGATAAAACATCGTGATGAATACAATTAAACACTGTCTTGGAAATCAGTAAGCCTCATTATTTTTAATATGGTATGAAATTATTTTATTTTAATTTAACACTGATTATTCTCCCTGGATCCTGTTCTTTTCTAGTTCTAAGGAAAAATCATGTATTCCCATCATGAAACATAAAACATTATATTCTTTGAGTAGAAGTCCTATGGTTTGGTTCTTCTGTTGCTCCAGTTATACTTTGCTTAATAAAACAGGTTTGAGAAAATAAATTACTTTCTTGTCCAGCATAGTAGACCTGCTGCTTTGAAGTAACATTAACAAGGCACTTGCTATATTCAGTAAAGCAGATGTTAGAAATCTGTATTCATAGGTACACTTGTCCTAAATTCCAGTAGTGCAGCAATGTGAAGTATATTCCAAGAGTTTCAGAAATGTGACCAGTTATGTAACAAGATATGCCAAAGGACTTCATAATTAAAAATTAGGGCATATGAGTCATAATTAAAATGCAGCTCTTTGTCAGTATTATTTCTTTAATTAAATCTCAGTAAACTGTACAAAAAATTAAATAGGAAAAACTGCTGAGTTGTCAGATACTTAAGTTTCTCGTGTGTATAATTAGAAGGGAATGTACATTTTTCTAATCATTCTATGCAACAAATGATAATTTCCGTATCATCTTCCTTAAAACAGCTGTATCTTCTTACTGTTCCTCTGAGTCAGAATAGAGCATGATCTGCAAGAGGCAAAGGGAAAAAATGTAAAGTGAGAAATTTTCAAAAGTATGAAGCTAGCCTAAGAATGTTCAATTCCAGTCACTCTGCATCCTCTGGGTCTGTAGTGGAGACAGCTTCACTACTCAAGGGGTGGTGTGGATCATGTCAGTATAATTTTTTTGGCTTCAGTAGAAAACAGGAATAGCACATCTTGGTGTTATACCTATCAAAGCTGTGTCAAGATGTCTCAAACCTATCCTTGCTTACAGTTTTATTTTTGAGGTATTCATCGCACAACAGCATTTTGCTTCTTCGAACTATCATTGAAAAAACAAAATTGAAGTGTCCTAATTACAGCTTGAATTTTTCCAGAAGATTTACAAATACAGAAAAGACCAGTTTCTGTTTTTCTTTTTGAATCATTCCCCTTTTCTCATCCCCAGATATCACTAAGCTTTATGTTTGTGGGTTTTTGGTTTTTTTTTTCAGAAGAATGGAAAGGTGCGGTCACAGTGGTACCTCAGGAGTAAAAAGGAAAAGTTGGTTTTCCTCTATTAAAATACTGGGACAGAAATAGTGATACCAAGCAGGTGGGAATAAAAGACTTGAAGAGATCTGAGATGAAGCCACCACAGGCATTTGAGGTCTATGGGGACTTCATTTACTGATGGCTTATAGCACTACTTCCTGACACCTCTGTTAGGGAATAAATTTAGAGATTTAAAAATGCTGCTTATAAAACAGTAGAACCAGAACCAGAAAAGGTGTTGCCTGACTGTCTTGTATTTGAGGGGATCATGAATGTTAAAGCTCTCTTAAAAGAGGCACAAAGAAAAATGATTAACAAATCTTCAAACTTTGGTGAGGTTTTGCGAATTTAAGTTTGCCATGAGAACATGCTAAGCACAATTAATATGCCCTAACTTATTTAGTTCATAAAGCAGATTTGTGCCAAGTAAGAACAAATCAGTAGATACATGGACACTGGTGTAAACCCATACAAATGTATTGGTTTCCAGTATGATTTATGGGAATGTAGCTGCTGATTATTTGACCAAAGAATTTGGTCAATATTTCTCCAGGTGAAGCTTAAAAGCTTTCTTTCATACAATTATGATTCTATGTAGTTCAGGTTGGTCTTCTAGATGTCACGTGGTCAAACTCCGTGCTAATCACTGAGTCAATTGATCAGGTTTCTTAGGGATTTACTCACTCAAAAAATCTCCAAAGAATGGAGATTTCACAATATCTCTGGACAACCTGTTCCAGCATTTGTACAATCTTATTATGAAGATAATTTTTCTTTACAATTAATCGGAGCTTTCCATATCTCAAATAGTGCTCATTGTCTTTTGTCTTATCATTGTGCATCTTCAAGATGAGTCTATCTTCTGCATGCTTTCCACCAGGTATATACAAATAATATAGGGTCTCTCAGTATTCTCTTAGTACTTAAGCCCTTTTTACTCATATTCTGCTGGTATGTTTCATTTTTCAACTCCATATGTGTCTGGAAGGTCCTTTGCTACACAGTTATGTAAATGTCTTTCTCATACTGACTCAGTACCTCTTATGAGTATATGCAGTCTGGTGTGTAATAGCTGCTTTTGCCGTAAGGGTATAATGCTGACTTATCTTATTGATGTCCACCAGTGTGATCGGGTCTAATCTGCCTTAGACTATACTAATGAATAGTACAATCCAGATTACTGGACTTGGGATCTGCTTTTGTTTTTACTGAACTTGACTAATCTCCTGTTTATTAATTCCTCCAAACTATTGATAGCCTTAGAGCGGTAGCCGTATACTCTTAAGAAAACTGCTGCTTCTTCCAGATCAGTATTATTCATAAGTTGCTAAAACTCCATTACCCAGGTCATTAGAAAAAGTAATGACCCTCTTATCTATTCCTGAGGAACACAACTTGTAAGGGGCTTCCACTAGGACTTCATATTGCTGGGTAGAACCCTCTGAACCCAGTGATCCAGCATCTTATTATCCATTTACTTACTGCTCCTCCTGGATACTCAGCTGCTAGCCCCTCTCACAGCAGTACCTTGTTTTCCTTATACTTTTTCTTGCTGCTGACCCAGTTACAGAAACTTCATACCTTTCACATCACTAGTTTTAAATCCAGATAATCTTTAGCTTTTCTAACTCTATTCCTACATGCTCAGGCAGTGTCTCTGTTTCCCTTAGGTAGTCCATCCCTGCTTCTACCTTTTGCACACTTCACTTTCATGACTGAACTCACTCAAAGATAGTACTGCTCTTGATCTCTGAGCAAGTGCATAACAGCATGTGAATTTAAAATGCTTCTACCCTTACACATGCATCACAATGAACTGGTAAAGATGTTTGGGCTGCTATGTTCAGAAACTTGATTCTTTTTACACTAGGAGATTGCACTAAAGGAGGGAATTCATCTCACTTCATTTTGCAACTTAAATATTGATCAAGTGACTGTCTTTGAAATGTCACACTCCCACATATATAAAAACGACCCTGATTGTTCACTAAAATCAGCTTACACAAACTGAACATTTTCCAACCTAAAGAAACTAGTGGAACATAAACTTGAAATAATAAAGTGGTAGGATACAATAAGAACAGGCAAAATGCTTTCAAGTGATACATAATGATGAAAATTGCTTCACAGGCAGATTCATTTCTAAAGTTAAAAATGTGAAAGATGTTGTGCCTGCTTTCTGTCATTATGGTTGTAATTATTTATTACAGTAATGCCATGCCCAGAAGCACATTACAGTAACAACTGTGCAAAATCATAGTTGAAAGATGAATCCTAAAGCATGAAAGGGCATCAATGCAGAGTGCTGTTCAGGGGAACGCTACATGAACAGTTATAATTCCTTCACTTACACACTGGTTTTCTGCTGCTCAGTAATATAAAATATTTATAGCTCCAACGCAGTTCGGAAAGAAATGTCTCCAATTTACTTCCATGGAAACTGCAACAAATACAAAGTGCACAACAGCACTATTTGATAGAGCACAGATTTGCATGGACGAGCTGACCAAGACACTCTTCATTTAGTGGTTTGACAGTTGTGCATGGACATCTGTAATGTGGCTTGTCATTATATCACCACTGCTGAAATGCACCATCCACCACCACATTGTGCTTACATATACTCTTTGGCCTCAATAAATTTTTAACAAGCATCAGTTATTATCAGTGTGTGCAAATTTTTCTGCATTAAGCAATTCAGTGGCACACCTTTGTGTTATATACACTTTATGTCACACACTATTTTGTCAGACTGTGCCTCTGCTGCCATCTGTCACATGGCAACAAAATGTAACAGAATACTGGCAGGAAGTCTCAACCTCTACTGAAGAACCACCAACATCCATCTCTTATGTCATGAGCCAACATTGTAAAAAAGGCATTACTTTTGGAGCAGCCCTCGGACTGCTACGAAGAAAAGCATTTTCATGTCAGGATCAAGACTCCATTGCTGAGGGTTCTGTGCATACAAATTTAGCTTTCTTCTCAGAGACCTTGGGTAAAAGCTGGTATCTCTTACAGCTTTTTTTGTCCAAAGAGGTCTCATATGTTCCCACAGATATTCATTTAACCCTTTCAGTTCCACCAGTGAAATAAATAAACAAGCCAACCAACCAATCAAACAAACAAAAAAAAAACACCCCAAAACAAACAAACAAACAAAATCAGGAAAGGTTTCTCCAGCAAATTTGCAAAGCTGAATTGATTTATTGCAGAGTAAGACAAACAGCCAGTTGAAAGAATGCAAGTTAAACTTCTTTCTTTCAACAGCTTTAGGGTACAAGTTCAGCTGAAGCTGCATCATGTAATTTCATTTTTTAGCTGGATTTTAAGAAGTGTTTGGATAGCTGAGCTAACATGTATCTTTCCAAACCCCTAGGCTTACACTAAGGGTTAGGGAGCATCACTGCCATTACTTTGCTAACCAGATAAATAAGAACTCAGAAAATTAAAGTAGCACACCTCCATCATGCATTTTACGTACATATACACGTTCACTAAGCACTGGCTATAGTAAACAAGATTATATTTTCTCAAGATAGTAAATACTTGCACACTAGATTTATACTTCTTGTTTTACTTAAAACACAATATCTATTCAGAATATGTACAAACAGGGCAAGAGAAATACTGTGATCGAGATATTTTCTGTAGATTGGCCTGTACCGTAAGCCTCTTAATAAAATTTACTCCACTTTAAACTGGTAAAGTGAATTTAGACACATTGAACAGAATTAAAACACAACCAATTTGAGGTTAAATATGCTTAAAAAACCATGGCACACAAAGCATAGGAAAAGAATATTATCACTACTGAGAATAGATAAGTAAATAAGCACACAACTCCTGTGCATGAAGTTAACTGCGGAAAGCAAGTCCCCAGGTGCCTACCCTTTCAATAGTTGAAGATGTAGCTCCTACTAAGTGTTATTTTCCCTACTTCTATGACATCTGGAAGATAAACTTAAAAATCAGCTACAGATTTTCAGCATCCACCTGTGGGAAAAACCCTAAGAGCCTTATGTCATCTCATACTGTATTGATGCAAGTTACAAGAAATAGTATATGGGTCACTCTTAAAGTATCACCTCTTATTTATTTCCGTAGGAACTACAACAGATACAAAGAGCACAGTGACACTACTTTTTAGCATAGTCACCTCCATTAGCTATGCATTTTTGTCAGTGATGAACATGAGCCTGTGTGCCACACTCATAAAAATCTGCACCAGTGCAAGTGATCTGCTGCTATGACAGCGTAGTTGACAGGCAAATTTTGCCTGCACAGTCTATCATTCATCATCCTAAACAGATGGAAATCAGAAGGGGTCATAACTGGATTATAAAGTGGGTATGGGAGGACATTCCAGCCAAGCCCAACAGTCTTCAAACTGGTACAAGACCTGACACTGTTATGATGCAAGAAAAACTTTGTTGTCTTTTATGGCTTGACTCTGGAAGTCAGAGCCTTCGGTTTATACAGAGTCACAATGTATCAGTCAGAGTTAATTGTCTGTCAGAGTTGCAGATAGTCCAAGAGGATCACTCTTGTCTTACAGCTAAAGGCTACCTCACTTTACTTGCTGAGGGCTGCATCCTGAAAACTTTTTCTCAGTGGGGAATTCGAATGTCACTACTCCATGGACTGCTGTTATGAACCCAGCTTGTAGTTTTGACACCATGTCTCATCACAGGCAATGATGCAATACAAGAAACTGTCACAGTTAACCTCATATTGGTTCTGCATGCCCTGATAAACTTACACAAGGTGTTCTTTCTGTTCCTGTACGAGTGTGTCTGGGATCCATCTGGTGCAAACTGCAGTATTCCAACATTGTCACCATCATTTCCAATGCACTGAAGCTGATATTCAGCTCCATACACAGTTCCCTGGTCATAATCTGTCTATTTGCATGGATGAACTCTTCATTTAAAGGTATTAAAGCTATGTATGGACATCTAGAATGTGGCTTCTCTTTCAAACTACCATTGCCAGCACTGAAACACACCACCCACAACCTCACTGTACTCGCATTCATTGTTTGGTCTCTATAACTGTTCAGAAAGTGTTGATGAATGTCAGTAGGAGCAAATTTTTCTGCACTGAACAATTCAGTGACACACCTTTGCTTTATATGAACTTCCACACCACAGGCCATTTTGTCAGACTGCCCCTCTGCTGCCATCTGTCACATGTCAACAAAATGTAATGAATGGAATATTGGCATGGAAGTTTAATCTCTACTTCCCTACCACCAGTATAACAAAAGAGGAGGTATCACTTTTAAAGGATCCCTCATAGTTTTTTTTTGGAAGAGGCATATATCAAATGAGATTACAGCTTTTATTTCCTTCAAGACAGTGCCTAAAGCATACTCTCATCTATTAGGGAAACAAAACAGGTGTCTAATAATCAGCATCTGTCCTACATCACTTAAGCATCACTTTTCTCTCCATCTCCGTAAGGCTCTCTGACTTTGTTGAGATTTGCAAAACTGAACATTTACCAGGAGAGATAATCATTCTTTCTGTACTTAACTGCTCTACCCACTAGAATGATATCACCCTTCTGCTGCCATTTACATAAGGGCCAGAAGAAGAAAAACAGTGATCTCCTTTGGAAGAAAAGGAGCAGAAAAATTTTCTCTCAAGTCTTTTATGGCTTGAGCAGAGTATTCTTTTACAAACCAATAGATGTCTATTAAAATACTGTCACTAAGAATCAAATAGAATTGGAGTTACTAGCTCCTTTGGAAGTGCTCAGACTAGCAATTCCTTGAACACTTGCCTCCAAATCTATGATAGAGAGTAGCTGTCAGTACCAACTTGCTTGCATGCCAAAATGTAGTCAGACAAAATATCTTTTCCTGCAGTCTGGTTTCCATTTCAAATGTCTCTGTTCCTCCATACATTACATTAGGATTCGGGATACGCCACTTCAGCATTAACAGGAAAATACTTGTATTCTACTTGTTACTACAAATAAATAAATGAAGCAAGTCATTTAAACAAAGCCATTTTCTCTGTTTGTGGGACTTACACGCACATTGACTAGTTAAACAAATTGCTTTGTGTGCGTTTGAATTCACATTTGACAGAATGTCACTTGAGCTTCATGACCCTATCAATTTTGTATTACTTCTGCAAAACTATCACTTTGAAGAAGGAAAAAAACACCCTAATATTTGATTTAAATCCTAAGCAAGTTGTTAAATGGGTTTTGATCCCCCTTTTTTTGGTGGCAGCACAAAACTCTGACTTGTTTCCCCAGCAGATGTTCAAACCAGTAGATTATTAGATAAATGGTGGGTAGACATACCATGAAATTAAACCCAAAAGCTCATGATAAACTCAAATAACACAATTTTTTACTAGGCATGACTGTTATTTTCCAGGACTCTGAAACTGAGTGGAATAGAACACAAGTCAGAGAACAGAGGAAAACAGAGCTATTTAAGAGCTTTCCAGTTAATTCAAATAATTAAGTAATGGTTTTAATTTATATCCTCTTGTAGTTTTGAGGATTCAGATGCCAACTTTCTCTCTTCTTTAATAAAAATGAAATATGCAATAGTGAAAGCGAAGATAGTAGACTCTTACAACCACACAATTACCTTTTGAGTTATCATGTCAACTCAGTAAATACAATAACAACTACAAAAAAAGTCCTTGGTAGGGGTTCAAAGAAATTGATGTGTAGAAACTCAACAGTTTAAGTTCTGTTACCATTAAGCAGGAGTTATTTATTGACAGCGCTGGGGTAGCATCGAGATAACTGTCTAAGAAATCTCCATCAGTTGATCATTCACGAACAGGTTACATTTTCACATGCGTTTCTTATTCATTACATTCCCAAATTAATTAACTTATCCACCCCCAATGACTATTTAAGAGACATAGCATTATCCGTCAAACATAGATGTCATCCAGCATCCTTCTAGCATCGTGATGGTCCATTGTTAGTCCTTGGGGGTAGTTTACTTCCTCCCAACCCTTCTTTTATCCCAAACGTTGCTATGGAATGCAGGGACAGTTGAGAATTCTCTGCACACTTAAAAGGAAGATAAAGAGGAACATCTTGATGCTGTCTGTCACATTTTAGGCATTCTGTTGTTGTTTCTTTTGCCTTGTTTAAGCAGACTAGCCTTCTGTCTCCCCATCTACAATACTACATAAGAGTTATCATCCACAATATCTAAAGACTACTGTGATGTTGCAAGCAAGCATTAACAAAATATTTTGTGTAATTACTTCTTTAAATCAGCTGATGCATGATAACAACACCGAATTTCATAGTTTTACAGCAACAGACTTACTTTTCTCTCATGTTCAAACCAGCTTCATGTTTGCCTTCTTCCTTTAGGCTAGGTAAACACATTGCTAGGTACTCCAGCTGCCTTACAGAAAAATGCTTTAATAGGATGGTTTAATGTTTAGATAAAGGGTAAAACAAAAAAAATATATATATCTTGTTTTTCCATCTCCCAAAGGAAGGTAGTCTTTAACTTATATAACATCCAACTTCTTAGTGTCAGAAATGTCTGAGATCATTTTTAGGAGACAGGATCTCTTAGTGAAATGATTTTTAATTTGTGATTGCAATGGCAGGCATTCTGCCAACAGGAGCACCTCTATGGGGACATCATTACAGCTTTTATACTTTTTCCCATATACTTTTTTCCCCTGCCCTGCTTTCCCATTGGCTGGGTATTCCAGGTTCACAATCTTACCATATTTACATTTGTTAATTACATTCTGATACTTGTTAATTAGTATTCTACCTTGTGCCAGCAAAGGTTTACATTTGTAAATTACATTCTGATTCTTACTCTATCTTGCTGCCAGCCAGTCACCTGTTGTTTCCAAGATGTCTCAGAACTCTCCTTATCATATTTACATGGTGATTCTCCCCAAGACCTCTTCCCTTCCGTCCAAGGGACATTTCTTTTGTTAAACAAAGAGCACTGGAGGTGTGTCAGGTCTTCCTTATGCCTCTGAACAGGCAAGTTCCAACTTACCGTCAATTCCTTGGGCATGTCTTGAGACAAAATATTACCTCATAATGTTTGGGAGTGGAGCTAAGGGTAGCTTTTCCTGCCTACCTGGAGTCTTCCAAAGGTAATCAGCTCTTTTCCTTCATGGCTGTGGCTGCTACACTTGAGCTTGTTCTCCTATGCTGTTGCTACTTTGCCACCCCATTACTATCGTGGTACTTTCCATCCTATTATAGTGTTACAGACAGCTATTGATATCTGACCTAATCCTCTAAATACATAGGTGTTAACAGCCAGTTGAACTGTAAGAAAATTAAAATGATAAGCCAAACAAAGTTGGACCACTGTCTTACGCTTTATTGGAGGCTGTATTGAGGAACTGAGGAACCTGTCCCAGGTGGCTGTGCACCATTTTGATCCATTAACTGATCCTGCAGTCCCCATGGGTTGTTTGCTGCTTATTTTTTTCCTACATTCATCTTCTTGCTGTTTTTAATTCCTAAGTGCTCAGAAAATTCTAATTACTTTCACATGTGAAATACTTCAGTGAGAAGAATGAATTTGCTCTATATTTTCCTCATGAGCTAGGAACATTTAATTTTCATTTTATGCATGTTTATATATTTTGATGCATAAATATTTGGGAATGCTGACCTAGAAAACTCACCTCTAAAGAAGATATTGAAATTTTAGTATCAAATGGAGCTTAAAAATGTGACAGTGCCTGCTAAAATAGGAGGATGATAAATACACTATTTGAAAAATTGAAAATGGTAAATGATATTTCCCAGTGGAAGGATTGTAAATACATGGGTTGACACCAGAATCATTGGGAAGGCAGCAAGTATTTCTATAAGAATACCCTTCATCTAAGTTATATTGGGAATGATGGTATTGATTGGAGTCAGAGACCCTGGGATAGCTCTGTACAGGGGGTTCTACAGGGGGACGCCCCGTTCATGTACAAGAAGGGGAGGCCTTGCTTGAATTTCGCAGAATTAGCCAAGGGGAGGAAGACTCTCTCCAGAGGTGGAGATTGAGGAGTGGTTTACTAGGAATAGGAAGGACTTGGGAGGAGTCTGCTAGACTAGAGCTTACCATGATTGTGCGTTTTGTTTGGTATGAATACGTCTGTTCAGGAGCCACTAGTTGTGTAACCGTGGCGGTGTTGATCCCACGTGCCAGGGTGCACCTTAAACTAATAAACTACCGGAACCTTTTTACCGGGGATCTCCTTTTCTGGTCGATCTGGGACCCGACGGACAAGGGCCTGTGCAGCGGATTAAGGTAGGGGAGGGTTTCAGTTACTCTGAATGCTGGTTTTGGGGTTGTGCGTTGGAGTCCCACTGAGGTGGAGCGGTTCGAGTCCCTCTGAATCCCAGTTTTGGGGTTGTAGGTTAGAGTCCCGCTGTGGGCTAGAGCCCCACTGTGAGGGGGACGCCCCCACAACCAAAAACTAGCTACCCGGACACCCTCTGGGAATGACTGAAGGAAATAACTGGGTTTTGGATTCGATAATTTGGGCAATACTTGGAGTAGCTACGGGAATAGTTGCTGAAACATTATTGTGTACGCGCCCCTTTTTTTTGACTGGGCGGGCAAACTTGACACTGAGTGATGTGTGAGACGCAGCCTTGCTGCAAAGTGAGTGCAGAGCCTTGAATACGGGATTTCGCTTTCCCGCGAGGGAAGTGGCCAGAAACAGGCAAGGTGAAAGAGCCCTTTAAGAAAAAAAAAAAAAAAAAAAAAAGGAAAAAAGTCGATCCATTTGGGGAGTTGTGGGAACGGTGTATCTGGTTTTTGTATTTATACGCGTACTTTCTGTAAACTTGTGCAAAAGTGCTTCATCTGCTTCTGCTGTGTGGGAGTATGAAGCACCCTGTGCTTACTTGTCTTTTCCTTATGTGTGTAGTTGAAGGCATTATCATGTCTTAATGGGGGTAACGCCCTGGACTGGAGTGACCATCTTATTGCTTGTCTCGTGCTGAATTGTGTTGTGACTCTTGCTATGTACACTGATCTGTGTAAATCGTTTGTAAAGTGCTCTAGAAATGGGGCAGAAGACGAGTAAGCTTTTGCAAGGCCGTCCCCCCTCGAAATCCTTTGGGATGTAGTCTGTCCCTTTGGAAAGAAGTTGTTGGTGAGACAGGAGGAGTGTTGCAATCAATGGCGGTTATTATATAAGTTGGAGGATGGAGAAAAATGGGTTTGTGAATGGTACTCTAAAATAACGTCATAGTACCAGAACACTAGCATTCTCAGCTTTTACATCCCAAACTTATTCAAGAAGTAGTGATCTAATTTTCTCAAGTATGATCCTAACTCGGCTAAACTTGGATTTCCCAGTCAGACTTGTTTCTGTAATTTGCAAATGAAACTTTTCAAATCTTTCTTACTTCTATCATGCTTAATAATTTCTCTTCTACCTTTTGCCTGGATTACATTGTTGAAAGCAAATCTGTTTCTGACTTTACCAGCTATGTTGGATATGCCATTGAGCATCATCCTAGGGGACATTGTTTAGAAGCTGTCTGTGATGCTTGTTGTCACTGACACACAAACTGTGAGGTAGAGATGACGAACTGTTAGAATTAATGAATGTTGAAATAAGTTCTAAAAGACACTTTGTACCGAGGGTTGTAAAGAGGGTTAACAGAGAAGCAAGGAAATTAATGCTATTTCATGTATGTGGTATAGAAAAAAGTTTCAGACATGATCTTGAAATGTTTGAGAAGCAAAAAAATTAATGCTATTTCATGTATACAGTATAGGAAAAATAGTTTCAGGCACGATCTTGAAATGTTTCCCGCTTTCATTTGGAAAACTTATTTCTGGAATTTAGATATTCCGGTGAAGATTCTAAACACCTAGATGCTATGAAAAGGAGACCATTAGTGTACACAGATAAATAAGAGTTTAGGAACCTAACCAGAAGTACTGATTTTGGGTTTGTAAGCTTCTCATTCAGAGTAAGTCAGAAAAGCATTTTTCTAAAAAATATATTCCATGAATAAGTCAATTGGAGGTAAGTAGAGTGTTTTAAACTATATGTAATAATCAGTATTTATTACCAGTGCTCACTGATAATATGCTTTTGCTGTATAAAATATGGCAATACTGTATTCTCAGAAGGAGAAATTTAATAAATTAGTAACTCTGATTTTTACCACATTGCCTGTTATTCTCTCCTATTCTCTTACTGATACAATTATTCATAGAATTTCAGTTTTTTAGGAAGTTTTGAATGAGAAAGGAGAGAGCTTTGGGGTAGGGAGTACACTTTATGCAAATAAATTAACATTAAAATCTGAAGTGGAACTTCAGGAGAGAATAGAACATTAAAACCATGACTGACAAAACAAAGAAGAGATTAAGTATCATAGTACAGAATTAAGCCTGAATTGTATAAGGTCTCAGAAAGATGTAGATCCTATACGTAATGTACTGTAGAAGAGGGCTTCAGTACTTGGACTCTTTGCTAATGTATCTCAGAAAAAAATGAGAGAGGAGGAATGTAATTTTAGAAGCTGTAATTTGAATAGATTAAGGAACTAATATTAGCATAAGAGAGAGTAAAGAAGTTGCAGCAATCAACGTAAAAGTTAATGTGCCACTCATGTAAATAACAATGATATGTGGAACTAAATAGGTCAGTATGTATTTCAGCATATGTCACAAATGGAAACTGCGTAAGAGAAAAGAGGGGATATATTTATTGATATAATGATTTAGAAAAGCTTAATCATAAAGCAGATGAGAACTTTTCAGGATTTGAGATGGCTGGATACACTTATATATTTACTGCAGATAGGCCCTCCCACTGAGTTTCAGAGTGGATCCCTTTGCTTTCTAAACTACCTGAACCATAGAGGTAAGAAGTATAGGCATGCCTGAATCCACTTCAAGACTTAATCAGTGGTTTTATGTCTGAAGGCTATGCGCACAATCTAAAATATAATCATAACAAGGTGTAAAGCGTCTCTGTGTAGCCGTAACCTCAGTAGACTTCCGTAGTTGAGGGAAGATTCCGTCATTCAGCCAGCTGCCGTGCAGAAGAGCTCAAAGGGCTCTTTCGCTGATCACTGTTTGTTAGATAGGAAGGTCGTCTCATTCTCATAGTATTTAGCACATGCTTAGTAGGTCCTCAGGTGTCTGAAATCAGCTCTTTCAGCCCCCCAGTTTGAGACAGGTTTGTGTTCATTATCAGTTTAAGGCAGTCCTGAGCAAGGCTTTGTGAGTATCGGGCAGACCTAAGGCGGAAGATGGGAGGGTAACACAATGTCACAGAGAGCAGTGTTGAATATTTTACTGTAACTTATCTTTAAGGACATTTATTATTCATGAGGCTATTGAAGGAAGGCATCAATGTTAATCAACGTATAACTGATTCACCTTGTAATATATTGTAAAGAGAACATAGCTTCTGTAAAAATAGAATTAATGCCACTACAGGGCAAACTTAAAGATTAGTCTGTTTTCACATAACAAAACGTTTCTATGATTACAATGCAAATGCCGTCTTGATTTATCTTTAAGTACCGTAATATCAAGGAATCATCAGTTTAAGTTTCTGCTAACAGCCCTACCATGAATTTGCTTCCCTCAGTATTCATATTACCTCTTTATTAGCTAACTTAAATTCATGTAGTTTTGCTACATTTTTTTTTTTTAGCATTACTGAATAAATGTTTATTGCATGATGTTCTGTTCAGTTAAAGAATCATTGAATTCACAGCCTCTTTGTATCACTGACACATGCAGAAAGGGTACTGTGATTAAATACTGATCTAAGGAGACTGAAAGACAGTGACAAAAGGGTCGGCTTTTCTAGTATGTGCGAGCTGCAGCTGAGCAGTGTGCTTCTGCTCATCCCCTCCCTACTGTTTGGCTGGAAGAGATCTGAGTTACAGGCTGTTTTGCTAAATCCTTCAGAACATCGTGACAATACTGTGTACAGCAATTTTAACAATAACAAAATGAACACGGTATTATGCTCAGTCCTAACCATCTTTTTGTTCAATATGTTACAAATAATAAATTACTTTTCCTTTATTAAGTGTTTTATTGTATTTAATAAGATATAGGTTAGACTTTTATGAATATAATTGTTTCCTGCTGCTTAAAATCAGAAGGTGAATCTCCATTTTTTACATTCTAACAAGGCTAGACTTCAGTATAATCAAATTTAGGAGAATTTGGTTGTTGACAAGGTGCAGCAAAACTTTTTGATTACTAACATCCTCACATTTAATAGCATTAAGTTAGCTAAGGCTAACTTAATTACCAGCTGAATACCAGCTGAACATAAGCAGTGTATATAAAAATTACTGTAATTTTTCTTTTAGCAGGTAGTCCGTCTTTGTTGGACAGTATATTTGGAACCTGGGACCAGGTGTGATGTCAAGTATTTTGCTGTCAGCATGATACTGACATGGATGAAAAAGCATGCTTGCTACAGGCATAGAAAGCCTTGCTAACATGTGGCTCAAACAGTACAAATGCAGTTTTATAATGGTGTCTGTAAAGCCTCTTCTTAACTTGAGAGCAAACTGTGTCAGTGAGGGATTGTATCTCTTGCCACTTTTAGCTGCCTGAAGCTACAAACAGGCATGACTGCTGGTGCTGATACACCAGTCCTGGTTATCTGTTCCTTTTTCTTCAGTTGGAACTTGCTTCTTTCCACAGCTATATTGGTAAACTGTTTCTGGCAAATTCTGTCTAATCTGCATTCAAAAGAATGTCAGCTTTTCAAATGATACAGAAAAAATACCAGACTGCTCATAACAGAGGCTGCCATAAAATTGCCATCAGATTAATGACTGCACTTAAGCAGTGTGTATATAGGTCTCAACCAGTTTGTCTCAGAAATAGTCCCAGGTAATCTACAACTTGCCCGGTCTTACTGAGTGATACAGACTCCAGCACGGAAAGGATTAGGAACAATCACCAGCACAGCGAGATCTGAAAAAAGTTGTCTGTCTACAGCCTCAAGCCAACTATTTAAATTGCTTATGCTTACCTGGGTGATTTTGCCTGAAGTGGATGAGGGATCACTCACACAAATCACTCTGCTGGAGGTTCTTGCCCTCCCAGTTCTGCTGGCAAAAGGGTAATAATTAGCAGCTGAAGGGTGCAGCTGTGACAGGGGACATCCAACTGCATGCTAGCTGTAGCATGATAACGTCTGCAATCTGTTTGACTGACATATCACAAACTAAAGCTAACATAGCTATAAAACTAGGTTAGTTAAAGTTGCTTTATAGGTTATTTTGTATATAAGAGTACAGAAAAAATAGAAATTTATGTATCTATATTTCCAGGTGAATGTTCTTTTATATTCCATCAGATCTTAATAAACACTAATACAGTATGATTTCTTCTATTACAATGTCTCAATAAAAGTGTACGTTATTATTGTGATATTTCTTCATCACTGTAGGACTCTGATCCTATCAGTAGTAAGTACTAAGACTGGTTGGTCTGAGGAACACAAAGCTGTGGCAGCCTTGCCTCTGCTGATACCAGATTTGGCAACACTGTGGCATACGTAGTAAAATTACGTAAAATCTTTGAGATTTAGTTGTGTTGTGGAAGTGACTTATCTGCACAAATATTATGCAGGCTTTTTTGTATGCATGTATTAATTTGGAGGGAAAATGATTTTATTACTTGCATGTTTTTAATAAAATTTCTCTCAGAGTGCTCTTAAGTTAATAGGCAAACCGTGTGATTTGTTAGACCTAGTTCTGCAGAAATAAACCTAGATAGGATGGACTTCAGTGGTGGTAATATAGTGCTCCCAACAAACTTCAAATAAATTGATAGTGTTGGAGAGAATGACAGCTAAGGATGGTCTCACTGGTCTTATTGCCACTGGAAGAATATCTGTCAGCAAAATCATCATCACCACAAATGTTGCTCTTTCAGTAAATAAAAGTACACCTCAAATCACTGAATGTGCTGAAAGAGTTTCTCTGTATTCTTGATCCAAGTCCATGTTCCCTTGGGCATGTGTGAGCATAATCTATCAAGATTAAGAAAAAATTATACAAATTCATGGAAGGCAAATTTCCCATTGAATAGAGGAAAAAAAAAAGCTGTGCTTTGACACACCTTAGAATTCTATCACTCTTCAAATAATAAGAAACCTTAGGCAGCTGTTTCAATTGTGGGCAACAAATGCATTATTTTAAGGTCAATTCTGTTAATGTATTTTAACTGTGCTTTGAGATAGTTATCAGACTTTATTTTATTTTTGTTTAATTGACCATTTAACAAAGAGCTTTGTACAGCGCTAGCAGGCCTTGAAATTTTTAAATGTGATTAAATTGATTAAATGTATGATATTCCCACCTGTATGTCATTTCTTATGTACATCTGCCACATACAAAATTAAAAGCTAAGTAACAAGATGACAATCAAATTACAGAGTTTATGCAAGTAAATGAGATTGAAAATCTGTGTGAGTGAAAACTGAACTTTCTAGTGAGACCATTTTATGTCCTGTTGGATAGAATGATTTTTAAACTTTCATATAAGGTTCTGACTGGGAAATCCAGCCTTTGTAACCACATTGTATGAGTCCAGAGAACTTTTGTCTCTACTGGGAAGCTACCTTTCCAGCCAGAACTTTTTACCTGGCATTTCTTTTAAAAATGAATAACTCACATAGATGAATTGTTTATCAAAACAGAAGAGCTAGGATAAAAGTAATTCAAGAAGAGTAACGGGAGAAGAGTTTTTGTTTTCCACGGTTTGGGGACTGGGGATAAATAGAAGAATTACCATTTTACTGAAGAAATACTGTATATACACTTAAAAAAAATACGTGCTCAAAGAAGTGCAGCAGCATGAGGATGAAGTAAAATAAGGGATAATAATGTATATAAAGTATATATATTAGATATGTGCACATATGAATAGCTTTCCCATAACCCATAAAACTGCAGAGCCCAAGGGAGTGTCTTAAGTCTTACTGCATAAAAGTCCTGCAGTAAAGATTGCTTTTAACCTCAGAGAATTTATTCAACAAAAGCATATATTCTGATTATTTTCAGATTTAATTGTAGGAGTTTTGTGTATTGTGCATGTAACAGTTTTAAATGTCACTGTTCAGTTTGTGTTCTGTGGAAGGTGAGCCTAGTTGTGCTTCAGTAAGGAAGAATTTTGATGCTAGCAACAAAAATAAGGTAGTTGGACAGAGCTTGGAGTTGTGACAAAGTAATTTCTGGGGATTTCAAAGTGGAGTTCAGCTGAATTGCATTCTAAGATTTGTTAAGGAGTTGTAGAAAATGTATCATATTTAAGTTTCGTATTAATTGTCTGCTACTTTGATCTCAGTGTGATCCTTTAAAATTTAACTTTATTATTCGTATTTCACACTAATTGTTTTTGATAGACTTTTTTATTGTAATGAAAGCTTTAAAGTTGTGGTTTAAAAATAGATTTTCTGTCACTCTGAAACTTTATATCACCATGTACTTCTATTGAGAAATATGCTCTAGCTCATCTAATACCGCAAGTTTAACAGAGAATTTACTATGGAAGGAATTTTTCTTGAATATATTCAGGAAGGAATCTTTCAGTTGAGCATTTTTAAAAAGTCAGTTTACTTTGAGTGATCAGATCTCTACAATGATACAATTTGATATACCTGGAGTAAATAAATGAATGTGTACACACCTATATATGTACTTCGTAGTGATATTTTGGTGGGAAAAATTCTATTCATATCGTTTTATGATGGATTTATGAATTTTACATGCAGTGAGCATTTTTATTTCTCTTTTCTTTCTTAGTGTCAATGGAACTGGTTAGAATGGAAGCTATAAGGCCCACGACAGGAATAGATTTGACTGCCATTGTGTGTGAACATAGCTTTCTTTATTAGGTTTTTGTCTTAGCTGAAGAAGATCACTAGTTCTATGGTTGAATCAGTATCACTGTAAACTGTCTTTATTAGCAAAGATTTTATTATTGCTTACATATCTTATTTCCACCCCGAGTGTTTAAATAAAAGGACATGTAAAATCGTAACGCTGTTTAAAAAGCAAAATTATTTTACACAGAAGAGATTAAAAAAAAAACCTTTTATCTAGGGAAGATACAAATAGTGGCTTTACCGTTTAAATATTTCCATGCAACAAGAGAAACGAGGAATATGAATAAAACTGATCTGTCATTTTTAGAAATCTCACTTTTAAGATGTTTCATTAAGTTTACAAATCAGAATTGAGTTTGAATCTTTTATAGGAAGCATCAATTCTATGAAGTAGAATAAAAGGGAAGGCCTGCAAAGAACAGTCATTGCAAACATCAAGAAAGACCAATAGCAAAATCTCATAGCTATTAAACTTAAAGGCAGACTATATTTTTTCAAAGACTTTCTTTATATGTAGACCTGACAATGCTAGGAACAAGCTGGATGGTGATATGCATTAATTTATACAATTTTTTATATGTGAATCCCGTAGCTATTCAAATATTACATAACTTTTTTTTTTTTTTTCTTTGTGCAGAGAGCACATTAAAAAGTATCAGTGTATCTAAAATCAATATTATTCCAGGACAGCTTCAGGTGGACTTATGGACATACCCTACTAAGGAGTTCTTCTAATGGCTTTTTTAATTGTTAAACAACAGTGTCTCTCAACTGCTTTACCAGCAGTTTTATGTAGATGGAAATATACATCAGGACACACAGACTGTTTCATTTTCCTGTAGTCAAGGTCAAAATCTTCATACTGCTTCATTCTACATTATGATGGGAAGAGAATTATGGTTGAATAAATAAATGAAGTAAAACATAAAAAGAGACAACTGATACATTAGCTGCAGGTTCAAGAGAGCAATCACTTCAGGGTAATATAAGTATGATTTACTTTCTGCAAACAAATTATACTTAAGAGATATAAACTGTAAAGTCATGAATGCAACTCAGGTTAGTCTAAGAATCACTTACAATTTGCTTTTGGTATTTAAAGACTGACACGTTTCTTGTTGTTACCCACAGTGGAGGATAATAGAAAGGATCTCTCTTTTTTCCGATGTTTATCATAATTTGTGTATTAGTGACACTTGTGATGAGAAGGAGATCAGGAAATGTTAACAGTAAAATCAGAATGTAGAATTATTAAAAAAAAAATTGAGGGAAATTTTCAGTTGGAAGGCCATCATCATGAGGAAATCAGGGAAAAATCTAAGAATTATGATGAGCCTGACTAATAAAGAAAAAAAAAATGAAGGAAGGAAGAAGAGACTTCATAATATTGCTACAACTGCAAGAACTTGAGTTTGTTATTTTAATGTGACCTAAAAGATCTTTGATACCTTCCTTCATTATGTCCATGAAAAATGCCTCTTGTTTGCAGTCTCATAGCATTTTACTTAGAATTCCCTAGATACTAGAGCATAGGAATTAAAGGAAAGACTTGTGGATGTCCTGTTACATCCAGTGATCCTACATAGCTTACTGTGTTGAAGAATTTATGAAAGTTCCAAACTGTATTATTAGAAAATTAATCTTGATACAAACTATTTAAAATGCAGAAATATATAGGTCAAGGTTATAAAGCAAATATTGCTTCTACAGGTGTGAAAGCTTAGAGCAGTTCAAACATGGAAAGTAAGTGGAATTTAAATTGTGCATAGTCACCTACTTCTCAGAAATGTTGAAGCTACTGGCTTGCAACATGATGTTGAAGTCCTAGAATATAGGGGCATGGAGGAAGAATCAGTAGAACACTGTGACCTGTGAAGATTAGGTAGGAAATGAGGAAATAAGGCAGTAAGAGTACTCAGAAGTCATGAAAGATGTTGTAAGATGATAATATTAGGAAAATCACCATGAAATAGGATAGCATTGAAGACTTAAATTCTTCAGTTTAGTAGTGAATATCTTAGCTTTCTTCCTAAACACAGTGACTTGCATACACAGGTCTTTTGAGTTTTAATTATTGTAGATCAGTAATATATAATATCAGCTGTAATGTCTTGAGAAATTTATTTAGAATGTTTTATATTTAATCTTACAAGAGTAAAGTAAAACCACAACTGTCACTAAAAGATGTCTGTCTTTTTTGAGTCCCTGAATAGTCTAAACAGGAGTATGATGGATAAGAGAGGCCTGAGTCAGGTTAAAAAATTAGTTTACCTATTCAAAAATAATTTTTATATGAACATGAGTGAAGGAGTAACAGTAAATATGTGACTTAAATAGGCAGAAAAATATTTGACGGTATGATTCTGCTTTAGATGGGTTTGTGTAAGTCTTACTTGGACCTGTGTAACCAAGGTTGATTGTAACTGAGTCTTGCTTTATGGACATTTCATTTCATTTCATTTTTCCTCGTTTATCTTCATATATATATATGTATATATAGCTATAGCAATTTTATTCAGAGAATTTATATGGAAAATGCAAGTCTGTAAAGTTTCCATACTAGATATACTACACTTAGTGCTTTGTTTCACGTTTATCAAGGTCTACCTTAAAACTGACTTGCTCTTCATCCTCTTTCATTCCTTATTAAGGTTGATATGCAGCTGGGAGTTTTATTTACTTGTTTTCAGACTGTTTTTTTATTTCTAGAGCTCATTTTCTTCATAAAACTTTGGACCTTATACTTTACCTCTTGCAAGTGCAGATGTGTTTTGCTACCATTTTGGAAAAGCTTCTTAACAAGCTGAGGATACTTATAGATTGTTTCTACCTTTATGCTGCCTGAAGTAAGATTAATTGGAAAAAAAAAAATCCTTATATGAGTAGTCGTATGGGAACTGTTGAATCATGGCCTGAACCACTGATTGATCACCTGAGGTGAGCACTGAATCAGCCACAGGAGCACAGGTGAAGGCAATGTACCTCTGTGACCAGAAGGGGTGGAGTCTGGCTCCACCTCTCCCAGACCCTATTTAAGGGCTGACCAGCACTAGGGAAGTATCTCTTCTTAGGGATCCCTTCCCTGTGGAGTTCTGGGTGAACCTTGACCGTCAGTGGCAGGTGAGCATTTCCTTATTTACCAGTTGTCTTCATACCATCTGGGTAAGCCATATGGACATATACTTTCCACCTTTGTTATTTGTATGGGTACTATTCTTTTTGGATGTTCATCCTACAGTTGTATATCTAACTGGTTTGTATACAGCAAGTTTTTAACTCCACCTTTAGTAAGTCTTGTTATCTCTTTTCACATCTTAAAATACTATTTTCTCAATATCCTCATAATTCATATGCTTAAGTAATTAAAGCTTTTGTTGTGCCAGGTTGAATAACTTAGAGTCTTATTTGTAGAGAAAATAAGATACAGCTTACATTAACTGATTTGAATGATTTAATTATTTATAACTGATTAGAAAAATAAAGATACTAAAAGCTCTTGCTCAGCTAGTAAATGAGTACACTTTGATCTTCGTTTTGGTTTAGGATTCAACTAACTCTTATTCTATGCAGCTAACTACAAAAAACATATTCTTTCCCTCAGTCACAACCCAGACTTTTCTCTTTCTGAGTTCTCTGTGGATTTTAGTCTTTCCCTCATACATCTGTCAAAGTGTAGTTAGCATGATGCTCCTGAGTACTGCAGGTAGAGCTTCTGCATTCTATGTAAGCAGAGCAATTATGGTACAGTCGTTACCCTCACTTGTATATCCACAGCACTTTTCTCACAAAACAAAACAAAAAACAACCCACGATTTTCTTCCCATTCCCACTTTTCAAACGATAGTGCGTTATCCTCCAGGAGAGGATTAAAATATATTGTTAGAGTGGGAACCAGTGGTTCAAAAGCATGTGAAAATGAACAAATTCATGATTTGGCTGATTCTATATCACCTAAATAAAAACCTTCTCTTCATCCACTAAGTGGAAGCAAATATAAACTATAATGGGAAAGAGTAAATGTGCATTTAATCAGTCTGCTTGACTGACAGTAGATTGGAGTTTGGTAGTTGATATCAAAGGAAGCATATGAAGAAGGCAACATTGTATGATGCTTCCGTGGCTGTCCCCTAGCTGCTAGGAATTTGAAATTCAGAGACTTCATAGTTTAGACAACATAGAAAGTAGTTCTTGTGAACTTCTTACACTCTTAGAATTCTACAATAGTCATCACCAAAGTAATGACATGTAGAAGGGTTGATTTTGAGACTAAATCCAGACCTCTGCATTCATTATTCTTGGGATCATTCTCAAATTTAAACAAAGTGTCCATTACGTAAAATAGATCAGTTATTGGAATAGGGAAATGTTTCCTTTGCATTTTATTTCTGGCGTAAAGAAAATTAATGAGGTTATGTTTCATAATAGAAGATAGAGATGTCACAGCTTTAACTGGAAGGTTGAGAAATGCTCCTGTAGCCTCCAGACTATACACTATAGTGGGGGAGTTAGCATACTTTCTTTTCACATTCTGGATGCCATTGGACTGAAACTTCTCTGCCAGGGTAAGGGATTCACCTATGTATAGTTACTCGAATCCATTTGAGTAAAGTGTTGGTCCTTTAAGAAAGATTAAGGTTGTAGATAAAGGAAAGGCAACAGTGTATCCCCTAAGTAAAAGATCTGTGTGGACAGATCAAAGCTTACTTTTACTCATAGCGGTTTCTTACTAGTACGCTCTGTGCAACTATACATTGAGATCTCCAGATGCACTTTAGCCTTCACAAAGAATTGATTCATTCGACTCTCTGTATCAGTCAGAAGAGAGAGAGCTGGACTTCCAGAACATGTTCTGGAATTGTGGAATTTGCATGTCTTTAAAAGGTTTCAGTTGAAATCCCTCTCATAACAGAGACTTAGAAACTGCTGACTTGGCATGAACATTAACTTTCTGATGGTTGTTGTTTTTTGCTTGTATGCACATATTACTTATGACTAGCTTTCTGAAATGTCTTAAGGTTAAAAATTCAGAGCACATCCAATGCTCCAAAAATATTAATTTAATATAGTTGAAGTTTAAACAAAAACTCTTCTTACTTATACTTTCAGATCTACGTTCAGTGTTTTCACAGGCTTCATTGTATATTTTAGAATAATACATATATTATTTTGGGTGCATTATTACATAAAACAAAATGTTGAGTTGGTATTCCTGTTTCTTAGGCATTCAGTGGAATATTTTCATAGTTTAGATACTGTTGCAGCAAAGAAAGGCTAGATGTATTTGCACTACCTGTGTATTAGTGCTCGGAAGACAAAGAGTATTTACTGGGCTAATCTGCATGCATTAACAGGTCAGTATGTGGATCTCGTATTACAGTTGCTGGTGCTGAATTTACAAGAGAAATAGTGCTTTCTCTTAAGCCATGCGTTGAAACTTTTAATTTTACCAAGCGGCATTAGACAGAACATAACCTCCTTAACCTGGTTTGCTTTTTTCAAACCTGTCTGTAACATTAGAGATAGCCTAAACCTACTTGATTCTGCATAATGTGTACAATTTTCTTCCTGATTATAGGGAAAATAGTAGTATTAATGAGACCATAATATTTGAAGTAGAATTATGAGTTAATAAATCCTTGGTGAGTTTAATGAGCTAAGAGGCTCATTTCAGATTACTGGAACTTGGCTTTTATTTCTGTATGTTAACGAAGTTGAATGAACAAGACCTTGTGAAGTAGTAGGCATGGGCAAAATAGTTTAAATTTTTCTTAGTAGAAACTGGTCTTACTCTTCTAGTCCAGCAAAAAATAAAAATGTGGTTAAGATCTGTTGTGGCCTGAGGATTTGTGGCAACCACAAAAATCTCTGCTATACAACTATTCTATATTTCTTGAACATCAATGAGCTAAGCTCTTCTCAACCATTATAACCTCAATTTCAGAGAAGGTTGCATATGTGAATATGCAAATAAATGTATTTTTATAGCTCCACTTGCGAAAGAGGCATTGTCATATCTATTTTTACTTTCTATTTTTTGGCAACAGAACATTTACAAAGAAGGATAAAATCTGTACATGTATGATTTTATATATAAGTTTTGTTCTTTCCACTAGGCTGGTCAAAACCAGTCAGTGAGCACTCAAAGGAAGCCTTGCAATATATAGAATATATCCCTAGAGGGTGGCAATAAATGCTGTTTAAGATATTGTATTGTTGGCACAGAGCCAGCATTGCAATTCTTGTTCAGTTATGTTTTTAGATGACTCAACAGATCTGCTAATCTCTGGTTCGATATTTAGGGAATATGGTATTTAAATTCTCCTGAATAAAAATGAATATCAAACTAAACAGAAATACTGAAGTATTTAGATGCCTTAATATTCAGTCATTCACTTGTTGATCTGTTTCCAAATGTGATGCTGTATCTCATGCCAGTGCTAAATCTAGAAAGGTGCGTGAACACCACAATCTTATTTTCTATTTTTGCTGTGAGAATTGAAACTGAGAGCAATACTAAAACATGTATGTAGCTGCAACTACGCTAAATGGAGTGGCTCCTGAATCTTGTTTTAAACAATTAGTTATGGGAAATCTAGTCCTAAATATAAAAAAAAAATAAAAACCGTAAAACTTACAAGCACTGCTAAGGACAAATTTGTTTTTGCCTGTGCTTTTTCCATTCCTGCCACCTGTAGTTCCACGCTAATGATTTCTCCTTTCTTTTTGTATGTGCTTATTCATTGTCTTTCAACTCATAGCTGTAAATCAAATAACATCTTCTCATTACTTGTCACTCAGCTTTTCAAACAGTAAATGAAATAGATCTGGCTTTGGCAAAGTAATTTTCAGCAATATTGTCCTTTCTGTGCTGATGAATTTACACATGAATATGTCTGAAACTTGGTCTTTTCCTTTTTTTTGTCCCCACAGTTCTATTTTTAAGGCAGCAAACTGTATAAATAATTCTGTAGCATTAGACTTAACATTAGTGGGCTAGACTGATTTCTTTTCGTGTTATACATTTTGTGGTGAAATGAAAAATACAGGGAATTCTCTTCATTGGCTTTAAAAAAAAAAGAAACATGGTAGTGAAGAATGCTAATGTTATCTGAGGAAATAGTGTGGATATTATTTTTTAAATTACTTGTGTTTCCACCTTAACAACAACGTACAACCTGAAAAGTATGTGAGCCTGAGAATGTATGATGGCAAAGGCTAAGATGGAAGATATCCCTAGGGAAGGTTTCCATTATTTTTGACATATTAAATGCTTTCTGCTTTTATTCATGAGTAGTGGAGAAAAAGGAAAGCTTTGCCTGCTGCATCTAGCTGCTAGTTCTTCTTTGCAAAATGAAGCTTTTCAGTTTTTCATGGTTGGCATGCTGGGATTAAAAAAATAAAACCATGGTTCACAGGCAGAGACAAGATGTTTCAGCAGACTTCTACTACTATGAAGACTCTGGTTAGTAAATTGAGCATTAATTCTCATATTCAGTTTACACAGGGAGGTGGTTAGAATACTCGTTCTTCTACTGTTTCTATATTGTCTTCTAACATAAAGGTAGAATTTCAACCGTTATTGGATGAATTAAGAATGAATCTAATTCTTTTTCTATCACCACTTGTAGCAGAAGTGCATTATGACAAAATAAAACTACTGCCTTTATACGACAGAACCATATACAATGCATATCGTATGCATTCTTTAATGTGTTCATCCATGGATGCAATGAGGTAGGAATCTGCTATTACTCTTGTTTTAGGAAGTGTAGACAACGTCTGAGTAATCTACGCTAAGCAACACCAAAAATGTCAAAGGGAAGTAGGAAAGAAGCTGTTCATGGTGGAGTGGTGGTGGTTAACAAGAAGCAATTATACAAAATCTACTTATTTCAGTGTTTCTTAAATGGCAGTAAGGTATTGGAAGTTCAGATATGTATTTTCTTATTCTTAAGGTTGAAGTTATTAAATTACAGTAGTGGGCACAGTATATATACGAATATGTGAATATAATATGATGAATGTAGACATCTGCAGTTAAGTAATAATCTAGCTGACAACATAATCCTGAGACCTTCATTTTGAAGGAAAATGGAGCTATTAAGGAAAGAAACAACAGCAAACAGACCCCTTCAGGAAGACTGCTGCCTAGTGTTCTGGAAAGAATATGCTAATCAAGCTGATTGACAGATCTGGTAGGATAAGAAAGTTCAGTGTAAATGAATTTATTTAGAATTTCAGGAACGTATGTAGGAATAATTTCATAGAGTAATAGAACTGTTTGAGATAGAAGGAACTATTGAAGGTCATCTAATCCAACTCCCCTCCAGTGAACAGGGACATCTTCTGCTAGGTCATGTTTCTCAGGGCCTCATCCATCCTGATCTCAAGTGTCTCCTTATTGTAAAAACAAACAAACAAAAAAACCCAACTTCCATATACCCACTCTAAATCTCTGTTCTAATTTGAATTCATTTTCCCCCTGTCCTACTGCAATAGACCCTGATGACAAGTCAGTCCTCTTCCTTCTTATAGCCTCTGTTTAGATACTGAAAGGATACTATTAGGTCTCCCCAGAGACTTCTCTGCTTAATGTTGAACAGCCTCAGCTCTTTCACTCCGTCCTCATAGGGAAGGTGTTCTATCCCTCGGATTATTTGGGGTGTTTTTTTTTTTTTTTGAATGATTTATAGCTGTTTCTGAAATGCAAGCCATTCACGGGATCGTGGAATGTTGGAGGTTGGTAAGAGCATCTGGATTTCATCTTTCCCAAGTCCCCATGCTCAAGGAAGGACACCTAGAGCAGATTGCACAGGATGGTTTTCCTTATCTTCAGAGAAGGAGACTCCACAGTGTCTATGGACAACCTGTTTAATTTTTTTTTGTCACCTGCACAGTAAGGAAGTGTTTCCTGATCTTCAGACAGAAATGTTTGTCTTTCAGGTCTCTTGTCCTGTCACTTCAAAGAACCTGGTTCCATTTCTCTCTCTCTTCTTGTATGTTGTTGAGAATAATCCTGAGGTTCTCTATACTGAAGAGTCCCAGCTTTCTTTCTCTTTCCTCATAGGAGGGGTGCTCCAGGCCCTAACTCACTTATGTGGCTTTTCATTTAACTCTCTCTGCCAGCTCCGTGTCTCTGTTGTACTATAGAGTCCAGAAATGTACACAGTAGTCCAAGCATGGCCTCATAAGTGCTGTGCAGGGAATGATCACTTCCCTCAACTTACTGGCAAGAATTCAAATGCATTGCAGGGAACTCTTAGCATTCTTTCCCATAGAGGTACATTGTTAGCTCATGTTCAACTCGATGTTGATTGTGACCCTCTTTTCTGCCAAGCTGCTTTCCAGCATGCTTGGGATTTTTCTTTCCCAGGTAAAGGACTTCATATTTCTCCTTACTGAACTTCATGAGGTTCCTTTTATCTTATTTCTCCAGATAAAACTATTCCCTCTTGTCCTGTTGTGATCTGCCCATATAGGATGTTGATCTCTATCTTGATTATCTCCCTTTAAATACTGGAAAGCTACAATGATGTCTCTCTGGAGGGTGATGGAGCACTGGAACAGGTTGCCCAGAGAGTCTGTGCTGTCTCCTTCCCTTGAGATGTTCAAGACTTGCCTGGATGCCTGCCTGTGCAACCTGGTCTAGGGAGCCTGCTTTGGCAGGGGGGTTGGACTAGATGATCTCTCTAGAGGTCCCTTCCAACCCCTGCGATTCTGTGCTCCTCTTCTCCAGACTGAAAAAGCCCAACTCCTTTAGCCTTCCTTCGCAGGAGAGGTACTTCAGCCCTCTGATCATCTTTGTGGCCTTCCTCTAGACCTTCTCCAACAGCTCCACATCTTTTATGTCATCTTCTTACTAAAAGTGATTTACTGAGAATTTTTTGGAACATCCTAACTTGTTTAAGATCCACAGTCAAGGATCATTCCATAATACTATTATTTTGGGGGTAAAATGGAAAAAAAGCACATTGTTTAATTGCAGGCAGACAAATTGTTCATCATTAATCTTTTATGCAGTGCCTGGTGGTTAGATCTCTTGCACAGGAAGAGAGCATTTGTATTTTAGGGCCTGAGGGAGTTCAGTCCTTCATTTCCTGAAAATAAAAGGGCATTATTATGTAATCACCTATCCTGAGTGGAAAATATAGTCTGTCCATTTTACCAAAGTTCTACTCCACCAGAAATAATTAGGATTAATAGGGAAACAGTAGAGCACAAACAGGAATATGGTTCTGTAAACAAATGGTTAATATACTCATTGGGAATTAGAACTGTTGGTTTGGGTATTTTATGTATAAGACGCCTTATGAATATTTTAATGTTTTATCTCATAACTAAATCGTATTTGTAAAGTTAAGAGCACAGCTGAAAACATGCTAGAATCTCTATACAATCTTGTCCTTTATTTTTCTTTGACACAAAAAAAAATTACAAAAAATAAGTTCAAAGATGCATCCCACTGAATAAAGATCATCTCTTATTTTGCCTAGTTGTTAATTCACTTTCCTGGAATTTGGGGAACAAGATTTTGAAATATAAGGCATTAACCACTAGTTTCTCATTCCTATAGTGAATAGCTTAACCACAGTGTTACAAGGAAATAAATGACCACTGTCACAGTTTCCAAATAGTTAGAATTTTCTTTTGGAAAACTATATTTTGGTGTCAGTCCTTCTGGTGTGTATTGAATATACCTGTTACTTACTGTTATCTTACTTTCTTAAACTAGACTTGTTAAATTGAAGAATATACAAGATATGACTATCAAATTCAAGAACTGATAGGTCACTTCATATTTCTCAGTGTTGTCATTGGTTTCTTACTCTGGTCTAGTCATTCTATCAGTGCATAAAAATATCAATATATTATTATCATGCAGAATTAAGAAATTGCAATTTTAATAATGTGCTTAGTGTCATCCATACTCTATGTAGAATGTATGTGTGTATATATATACAGAAATCTGTATATGTAGAAAATAATGCTAATTTACATTTATGAATGGAAGTGTCAAGTCCACATGGAAACAACATTTTTCTCCAAATGTGATGATTTCAAGTATCGGCAAAGAAGTATTCAGTCACAGTTATATAGATCATGTCAGATCTACAGGATGAGATGTATGCAACTGCCTTGTGACATGGAAAGCCTAGAAAATTGAGTATGTGGCGTTTTTATGCAGAAAATCAGAAAAGGCTTTGGAAGAAATCACTATTGTTTTAACAGGGAGAAGTATTAATTATGCCAGACACTTAGACAATATATTCTTTCATTATAAAAGTTTAAACCATTGGTGTTTTTTTCTGCCAATTAAGACTTTTCAGTCCTCATTATTGGAAAAGGTAGGTGAAATGGCTATTGATCCACCTTTTCAGTCAGCAATGTATTATCTGAAACATTTGTCATCTATTTTAGCTCTATTGGATGGATTATTGTGTGCCTTGGTCAATTTTTTCCTCTGTGAATTTTTTCTTTTACAGTTGTATTGTTAAAATTAGTTTAGCCTCCGTTGTGTTTAAATTGCTTTCTAATTGTACCATAATGGTACTTGATATAATTCATAATATGAATGAGGCCCTGTTTTGCCTGAGTTGATCTGAGGTATTTTCGTACATCTAGTTAGACATACGATACTGCAGTAGTTAAGAAATCATACTAACATCATAAACTGAAGAAACAGTCTGCAGTTTTGGCCCTGCTTTAGAACTCTGTGATGTATGTACTTCTCAGCTTTTTCATACATCTTTCATTGCTTTAAGCAAGTCCTCAATATTGCTGTCATTTACTTTATTCACTCAAAGGTTTTCCTATTGGAAATAAACGAACTAATTGACAACAACAACAAAAAGCTCATAGAAACAGTTTTATTTACATTTAAATGCTAATAAATACTGTGATGAAAGGGTAGGCATGCAAGAGAATGGATACTTCTTTTAAAAATCTTCTGGGGAAAAAAAAGAACATTACACAGTAGACAAGAAAAATAGAATCTGCATTTGAGATTACTCTACAGTAAGAATTCCTCGAAATACTTTGTCTTATATTGGACTTATGTGTCATTTAACACACTATGTAGAGTAAATGAACATTTTTCAGCTTCCCAGTATTGAAACTGGACAACCACTGAGCTGTTTCTACTTGAAAAGCAGCTATATTTTAAACTTAAAAAAAAAAAAAAAAACCTAGCTTTTTTTTTTTTTAGGAAGTAATTTGTAAAATGTCCTTGGAAGACACATTAATCTTATTAATATTTGATAATAGCAAATAAAATTTGTTAAAACCCCAAATTTATATAGGCCATTCTGTGATTTCTACATCATTTTTTCCATACCTTCAAGTTTCATGTACAAAAAGCATATTTGTACACAGTCAACCATATTATCTGCACTTGCTGTACATATGAAGATGCTTCCACTAGAATACTGCATAAAGTCTGAGGCAGGATGTAATTCTTTCTTGAAGAGATTCTCTTAGCTCTCATTTCAGTAGTTTAATTGTCACTGTGAGCAGCTTTTGTTGATAATGTACCCTGTGGTGCTGTAAGCACTAGTGGCCATAGGTCCTGAAGGAAAATAATTTAAAAATTCCACAACTATAGACAAGCAATGCACAGATGCTGAAATATTCCTGTTTGGATTAGACAGGTACCTTAAATAAAGCTAGAAGTAATAAGCATCAATAAAAATTTGCTCCTTTTAGAGAAGGGCTGTAATGGAAACAGTATTACATATCTAGAAATAAAGCAGATGGATGCAGAAGTTCTGGTACTCATAGTGGTCTGTTCTTACCCAAAGAAAGAGAAGATTCATGTTTTCCTGAGTGGTATTTCTTCAGAGGATTCTTTAATGAAACGCATGCCTAGAGCTATTGGTACTCTTGCCATCTACCAGCTATGAGTTGAAAAAATCTAATTTTTCAAATAATGAAATGAGGAAACAAGCATACACACAAAGCTTTTAAAGTTATTTTGAATGATGTTGAGTTTGATTTAGCTCAGTAAATTTGTCTTTGTGAGTTAGTGGAATGGAATTCAATTTGCTAATGGCAGTCTACATTTAAAAGTTTTTATTGTATCCCTCTGTAAGAATGATTTTTCTGTTTTAAATCTTAGCAAAACGATTAAGTTTTATCTACTTTTTTTTTTTGACAGTATTATTTTTTTCTCTGGTACACTTTTATTGAAGAGTTAGGCCTGATACATAATATTAGTAACTTCACACACAGATGTATATACATCTTAGTTCTAACTCAGGGAATATTTTGCTTCTTAGAAAGAAATGGTACACTTACCCTTGCCCACGCAGCTAGCTGCTGTCTCACTCATCCACTTCAACACCTCAGGGATGTAGGATTTAGAAAGCTCATGATTTGATTTACTGTTATGGGTAAAAATGAGTAAGCATGGAGAAAAATAATTTATTTACTGCTGAAAACAGATTCAAGTATTGATGATCATAGATGAAAAATAATAAAAACACCACATTCTCACTCTGTCCTATTTGCCAAGCTCAACTGGGGTTGTCCTCCACAAGCCCTTCCTGTCTCCTCTCACTTTGTTGAGCAAAATGCCAGAACAGAGAATTTGTACTTGTGATCAGTACATGGCAGTACATCTCAGTTAGTCCTTCTGGATAGTACTGTTTGTATGTAGGTTCTCTACACGCTGCAGTTCCTTCAGGAATGTTCATGTGTTGTAATCTAGGACCATTCCATAGGCTGCGGTATGGGTACCTGCTCTGCTGTGGTCCTTTCCATGGGCTGCAGGGAAACGTATTCTCTGGTGCCTGGGAACTTCCTCTCATTTCTTCTCTGATCTTTGTGTTTGAACTTGTTTCTCAATCACAGAATCATAAAGTTTGGAACCTTTAAGTTCATCTAGTCCTATTGTTAACTCACCACCACGTCCAATAAACTTTGTCCCAAAGTGCTACGTCTACATGCATTTCTTGAACACCATCGAGGGTGGTGACTCTGCCACCTCCCTGGGCATCCTGATCTAGTGCATTACCATTGTTTTTGAGAATAAATATTTTGTAATAGCCAATGTAATATCTTCCTCTCGTACCCTTGCATTTCCTGGGTGATTTTTTGCCTAATTTCTATGTATGTTATTCTAGAGATATCCCCAACTTGGCTGATGCACTCTCCTGTTTTCTATGATGTGTCATTTCAAGTTGGCTGGAACCAAATAGAAATGTCATAGAGCAGACCCTGATCTCTACACACAGAGGCAACTCCAGCAGGCACCTACTGCCAACAGCTGTAGAAGTACATCGGTATGAATGATCCTCTTTTAGGTTTCCCTGTTTGCTTGTTCCTTTTTCCTTTAAAATAACAAAATATAGGTAACGTTTTCATTCAAATACCAAACTTCTTTGATTTTGACAATTAGGTTTTATTATTTTTTACCTGATAGACTCCCACAGTGATACAGTAGTATTCTGGTATATGCCTAGAAAAGAATGTTTATCTTACTGAGAAGCAGTATTTGATTATTTCCTGTATTTCTGCTGTACAAAAAGCTGTCATGAGACTTCAGTACGTACCAGACACTCATGAGCACTGTATCTTAAAAAGATGCTCACATTTGACGGTTAATTTAAGTGTCCTATGGAAATGTTGGGATATAAGCTTTTTCCAGCTTTTACAAAGAATAGTTTAAAACAGAGTCTCTTTTAGTCAAATGGGCTTTCAGCAAGAACAATTTTGGCATCCAATTTTCTTATGTTCAAGTTTGGAAATGGAAAGCAGAATTGTTCTTCAAATTTTTTGGTGAAAATGTTCAATATAACATTTTTATAAACTCATAAAATCAGCTGTTTCTGTAGCATACCATTTAGAGCACTTAGTTGGGAGCTACAAGTCCTGGATTCTCCCACTGGAAACTCTGCTTGCTCAGAACAAGTAAACAGACTCAAATCCTGCAAGTGAGTTAGGAAAAAATGAACTTTTTTTTCCCTGCAAATAATGCTAAAATTCAGGCTTAAAATTACAACTGAATTTATTGGTGTTTTTTACATTCACAAATTCATAAAGTTCCACTGGCTGTTGAGTTGGTATTCATAGTGTTATTTTATATGCTTTGTGAATGTAGGCATCACCATGGATATGTTGTTGATTGCTTGTGGGTCTATCTCTGAACTTAGATATTAAATATAGCAGTTGGGTGTTGGCATCTTATTTCTCAGTTGAATACTTTGTGTTTATTTTCCATACCGGTAACCTTGTCACATATTCATTTGAAATAAAAGAATTAAGAATAAAGTGCAGTGTGCGCTGCTGGCTAAGAAGGCCAATGGGATCTTGGGGCACATTAAAAAGGAGTGTGGCCAGAAGGTCATGGGAGGTGTTCCTCCCCCTGTACTCTGCACTGGTGAGGTCTCAACTGGAGTACTTTATCCAGTTCTGGGCTCCCCAGTACAAAAAACAGTTACTTCCTAGAGAGAGTCTGGTGGAGGGCCACAAAGATGATCAAAAGCCCAGAACACCTCCCCTAAGAGGTAAGGCTGAGTGACCTGGGTCTTTTCATCTTTGAAAAAGAAAACTCAGAGGTGATCTTATTAATGTTTGTAATAAGGGAGTTAAAAGGACGTGGCCAACCTTTTTTCAGTGGTCTGTGGAGGCAGGACAAGGGAAATGGCTGTAATCTTGAGCATAGGAAGTTCTGCACAAGTATGCAAAGGAACTTCTTCACAGTAAGGGTGATAGAGCACTGGAACAGGCTGCCCAGGGTAGTCTGCTTCTTTGGAGTTATTCAGGACCCACCTGGATGCCTAACTGTGCAGCCCCGCTGTATGAAGCCTGCTTTGGCAGGGGGTTTGGACTTGATGATCTCCCTTCCAACCCCTACAATTCTTTGATTCTGGGAATTTCTGGTAGCGGCACAAAAATGTAAAAAGCTTCTGAAATTCTAAATTCACCTTTGCTTCAGTGCAGGTGATGAGGAATTGCTTAACTCTTAATAAAAGTTATTCATATTCTTTAATCAAGCTAGCAACATTTAAGCTCTTTCAAGGAGATTAAATATAATAAATCCTTGGATGCTTTTGTTTTGTTTTCACAAAATGCTCTTTCCTTCAACACAGTGAAAGCAAAACAGTGAGAGATTTTTTTTTTGCTTAGAATTCTGGAAGTACACTGAGCTTTACATCTGAGGATCTCTGAATGGGAGTTCCTTTGTTCAGAACAGACATTTATATCTAAGTTGGGTTCCAGATGTTTCCTTTATTGTCAGAAATAAATATTTACTTTTGAGGTGCAATTTACCTAGTTTTGTCTTATACATCTTTTTTTACAATAAAGTGAAGCTTGATATTTTCATTCACATTAATGCAGATCCCCCAATACTAAATGTCTATATATAGTCAAATTATCACACTGATCTCATTTCCAGAAAAAATTCATGACCTTTGTTCTTTTATTCCAATGCCAGAGGGAGTAACAAATTTTCATGTAACTATATTCTAACTGCTGTGATGCTGTTCCAAAATATTTAGAAAGTCAGTGAAGGAATAATTCAAGCTTCACTTGTTTTATCTCAGAGAGAGTCTAGAGCTCAGACAGCCTGTTGTTCTGGCTGGTTGCACTAGAATCCACAGCTGTTCTGCTACACACAAGGATCAAATTCTCAATTTGAGGAGCCTGCTTGGCACACACTTAGCACTACTTACTGGCTTCAGTGAGTTCAGGAATGTCAGAGAGATAAACAGAACCATTAGAATCTTTCCACATATAGCTGTCAGTAAAATTCAGAAGTTCAATTCCTTCTTTTAGGTGAGGTGGTCAATAACTTGTCTTTGCTGAAAAACAGATGGTTATGTTTACCTTTTCTTCCTGCTTTTCTCTTTCTCAAATTTTGCCCTCTCCTTTTGCAATTCTGGTGTTGCTCGGAACTTCTGTGTGTTTATGTAGTTTATTAATCCAGTGGTAGACTAGCTTCTTTATGCCAGATTAGCTTTCTACTACTGCCAAAATTTAATTGACTTGTGGTGACCTTGAGTTGATAATTCTGCATCCAAAGTAGAAGCCTGTAACAGTTGGATGTAATAATTATATAGTTAATAGTAGCACACCTTGAACCTGAATATGTGTACAAAAGCCAGTGTAACAAGCAGCTGTCTTCAAATATTCCTAACAGGGTGATGACATAGTCAAAATGTGAGAGGACTTCACATATTTATTTTACCAACATGATCTCCTAAGTTCATACTTTTCGCAGGTAGAGAAGGCATCCAAGTTTTGATGAAAAACAAAGATAAGAACAGGACATCCTGATCAGTACACAATACAATGACATTTACAATGACTAGCAAAGTAAAAAAGATATTGCATAATATTAGAAGAAGATAAAAACCCTTTCTGAAGGGGAATGAGGTGAGAAGCACAACATAACAATGAGGATCAAAGAAAGACAAAAGGAAGAAAATAAACCTACTTTGATTCCAACTTCTTTCAAAAAGCTCTCAACTGTTCAACTGAGTTCTGCAAATAAGATCTTCAAGGAGCCTTCAGTGTCAGCTATATGAATTCAGCTCTAGACTATTGTATTCCCATGAAAAAAAGTACTGTAATATATGTAACTGCTCAAAATTAAAACATTAAAATTCCATATTTGTTGTAATGATGATTAATAAAGTGTTGAGGCTAAACATCAGTACAAAATGTATCATTAATATATGGATTTACTGAAGTCTGGTTTCAGATTTTGAAATTATCATATTTTGTCTCACATATAAAAAGGTCAAAGTTATTTTTGTTAAGAATAACAAGTATATTCAGTTGCAATAATTATTATTATGAAATTGCATCCTAAGTATTACATATTGGAGTGGATTTTTCAGAGTAATCCAGCATATTTTTGTTTGTTTTATTTGTTTAAAATACCCAGTTCGTAATTCATACTTAAAGCTCTTGATAAGGCATATCTGATTTACCTTAATTAGAGTACCTATGCAAGATGACCTAAGTTGTAACTGGAAACTGATAGATACCTTCAGAGAGCAATTTAGGCCACCTATCTCTCCAGTGATCATAAAGATAGTGCAAGAGTATTAGATTTTCAGCTTATTGAAAAAATTAGTGGGCTATATCCAGAACCAGAAGTATAACTTGAGAAAACAGTTAACGTATATTTCATACCTGAGGGTAAAGGAAAGGGAGGAAAGTATGAAAAATAAGGAGGGAAAGGAACAGGAAAGAAATAAGAAAAAACAAGCATTCTTATCCTTCAAAGTAGACTAAAATAAATTATTCTTAACAAGTATCAGCAAACATATATAAATATTTACATAGTTCTGTTTGAGAAGAAACTATCTGAATCAGCACAATGAGGTCTCACCCTCTATGATTTTAAATGTGTATCATCCTGCTAGTTTTAATTTTCCTTTCAATTTCTTCTGGATACTGACTGACAGATTTTTCAGCTGACTAGTTCATTCATTTCTATTTCATACACTACAAATTCTCACTTCATCATACTTTGATTCTATTGCTAAATTCTGAAAGTTGGAGAATGTTCTGAACTATCTGAAGCTTGCTTTGTACAAAAAAGGGCAGCTTCTGACCACTTCTCACACAGGCCACCTTTGAAGTCCTACTACTAAGAAATCTTTCTTAGGTACACTTGGTTTAATTAACTATGCGTTATGAATGATGAAACGTTAGGGGTGATGTGGCATCAGTGGATCAGGAGCTAAGGAGCTAGAGTGTATTCAGGGGATTGAATAGTCAACAGAAAAAAGTAATAAGGGGAAAGAAAAAAAAAAAAAAGATCTACAGTCTGTCCAAGAGATGGGGCTAAAGATGAGATATGAAATAACTTTTTTATACACAGAATCAGTCCGGGAGAGTCATCCAAGGGGCAAGGTGGGAGGCACTGTTGAAAGTTGTATTGTGAATATTGTGAATATATTGTGAGTATTGTGATAAAAATGCAACAGAGCCACAAAAAATTCTTTTTTGATGCAGTTGTGATATAACGTGGTGATTTGAAATATTTTGTTGCAGTAGAAGTAGCATATACATATTATGAAAAGGCTTTCCCTGGCTTATTATCTTTGTTGATATCTGTACTATGGTATCCATTATAGGCTAAAAACTGATCCTTCAGTCAAGCATGAACATGCAAGGAGACATAGGAGCTTACTCTTGAGAAGGATATATTGAGAAGATGATTTGAAAAAAAAAAAACCAGCCTTATAACTGTACTGTTAGGACTAGTAAAATATGATAGAGAAACATGAGGAGAATGGAACAGAACTTTATTGAATTTTAAAATTCATTTGCTGATGTACCATTGCTGAAGATGAAAACATTTATTTTTAGAAACATATTCTTTTCAGCTAGATGTGTGCACATGTTTCTGTTGTTTCTTGGCATTCAACAAAATGACCTTTAATGTACAGCTTTGGCTGATGAAAACTCTAAATCCAGAGAGGAAGGGCAGAGTATCTCAGTAGGAGATCACTGTAACTGCAGCCAACAAATTCAGTGACTGCAAATTTAATAAAAGGCCTATGAAAACAGTAGCTCAGTAGCAGTACTCAAGGTAAGGTGCTGCAGTAATTTCATTACTTTAACTGTGCATATATTAAAGAACCATTACTGAGCTACAATAAATAAAACACTAAGTTGTACATGCAGTGCAATGAGGTTTAAGAGCGATGGTAAAATTTCAACAGTTAGCAGTGAAGTAAGAAAACAGTAAACCAATACAACCCGAAGTAATGTATTTCATAAGTGAAAAGCAATCGGACGTTAAAACGTAAGTGCTTCCGGAATCTTAGCATGGATGTATATGTTTATTTTTTATTTTTTTAAATTCCTGTTGCTGTTATTACTTTACATTTCAGGGAATGTTTCCTTAGAAATGATCTTCCTCATTAGTTTTCCAGCAGAGTACAAAAACTGACTCAGATCAGTGGGCAGAATTGCAATAACTGTTTTGTTTGCTTGTTTGGCTTTGTTTGTTTTTTTTTGTTTGTTTTCTGGGGAACATTGTTTCATGCTAGTTGCAGAAACTTTAAAGTCCCATCTACATGATGATATTTTGTTAGTAGGAGACTTTTCAGAATAATCGATGTGAACAATCTGAAATACTTAGTTCAGTGTTCATAAGTGCTTGAAACTTGAATTTGGAATTATGTCATTCTAGATAGCATAAATAAATTAATATTAATAATAATTAATATTATCCAATTTTACTCTTTTGGAAACTATTCTGCTAGTCTGTATCTTGTGCCATAGGCAAGTATGCTACTCAACTTCATTAATAGCCAAAGATGATGGAAGCTGTTTATATAGGCATAACTGTTCACAAAATTATTAATTGCTCAACTCAATGAGATTTTCTGAAACCTCATGTCATAATAATACTCATTTCATATTTACCTTCAGCGTAGCTCTATACATAACAGAAATAAAAGTTAGTGACAAAAATAAATACAGTCAAAAAATTAAAAAAAAAAGAAACCCAAAAGTCATTTAAAGTTGTAAAAACTAAGAAATGTTAAGACTGGAGAGGGAAAAAAAGCACTTTAAAAACCCACATAGATAGATAGATAGGGAGATAGATAGATAGATACATACATACATATTTGCTTGAGAAGCCTGGAACAACTTTTTATGCTGCAGAACATCTCAGAATATTACCTGTGATACTGTTCTTACAAACTTGTATCACGTTTACATATTTTTTCCCTAATCATAAAATGGAGAGAGGCAAAAAGATTTGCGCTGAATTGATCCTGGACTCCTTGCAGTTCTTAGTAACAATGTTAAAATAAAAACAATAATAATAAAAAGTGCAAGAAATACTTACATGTAAGTGAAGATGTAAGTTAACACTAAATCATGATCCAAAACACCTAGAAATAAATAAAGATATAGAAATAAATAAAGATACGTTTATGTCATAAGAACAAAGTAACAATAATCATGATGATCTCAAAAGAAAATTTTGTAGATATTAAATATTTCCCCTAGTTCCCTGGTGGCCACTGGCATCTTGGGGTGCATTAAAAAAACTGTGGCCTCCCCCTCTACTGTGCCCTGGTGAGGCCTCACCTGGAGTATTGTGTCCAGTTCTGGGATCTCCTTGAAAGAGTCCAGTGAAGTGCCACAAAGATGATAAAGGGCGTGGAACACCTCCATTATGAGGAAAGGCTGAGAGACCTGGGTCTGTTAAGCCTTGAGTAAAGAAGACTCGGGGGATCTGATCCATGTCTATAAATATCTAATGAGCAGGAGGCAAAGGGATGAGACTGTACTCTTCTCAGCAGTGTGTGGTAATAGGACGAGGGGTCATGGTCACAAACTGAGGCATAGGAAGTTCTGTACAAATCTGCGTAGGAACTTCTTCACAGTGAGGGCGATGGAGCACTGGCACAGGCTGCACAGTGAGGTTCTGGAGATGCACAAGACCCGTCTGGATCTACCTGTGCAACCTGGGCTAGGGAGCCTGCTTCAGCAAGGGGATTGGACTCAATGATCTCTAGAGGTCCCTTCCAACCCCTACAATTCTGTGATTCTGTGATTTTCATTACTTTTTTATTATTATTGCCATATATAATAAAATATTTAAAAGAAAATACTAATCATTAATGTAAATCAGTTTAAATCAAGTGTCGGAAATGGTGAACTGCTTATTTCCTTTCTGCTTGCTGGTGATTTTTCAAAGTTCACTACTAAAACAATTCCCTTGGGATGCATTGATTTGCAAAACACATGAGCCAGTGTTACTTGTAATTTTTTTTTTTTTTTTTTTTTTTTTTCTGTCGCAGTCTTGGTAGTATTTTCATTTGTAACTACAGTGTTATTCTTATACACATTGTTTCCAAATCCCATGGACATTATGCATCCACAGATATCTCACTTGTACAAGGTTTTGCATGAACTCAGGCATATTTGCAGGGCTTTTTTCCCCTGTTCCTGACTCTCACGGTATTTGGTTATCATCTCTCTGTCTATTCATCTATCTACTTATTTTTACAAATAACTTGGGTTTTAGCTGTGACTTTGCATTTTTAAACCAAAGTAACCACAAAATCAAAACATCCTTCCCAAAAGCCAGATTATATGATTTTTGCCTGACAACTGTACAAATTAGTACAAAATTTACTAAATTCAGTAGCTTGTAATTATATAGGAGATCAAAATCACTTCCACAGTTTGAGACATGATGCTACATAATAATTTAAAATTTTAATGTATGCTACACAGACTTTCTATTCATTATTTTTCTATTTCAATGATAGATTTGTATATTTTACTCTTGTCCTTGTTTAACTGTCTGATTTAAAAACCAACATTTCAAAAATAATCTCCCATTACACGGATTCAATGATAATATTACCAGATCTGTCCTTTCAAAGATTTGATTTTCAAGTGACTTTTGTCACTTTCATATTATTTAAAAACTGGGCTTGTTGTTGTTAATAATAGAGCATAACAGCATACCTGAAGAGTCTGATCTTGCAAGTCGTTCTCACATTAATCACCTTCACCTTGTCAATAGCTTAGATGATTTCTTGTTAGAATAATGACGAGTGACACTTCCACTTAGACTGTTCTTGAATTCTTTCTTATTGGAGAATACCTGGAATTATGAGTTCAATTTGAATTTGAATTGTTTTAACATGAGAAAAGTAAATAAACTAGGATCTTTAAGTTTGTCCAGTATTAAGTGTTAGCATGAAACAGTAGGATTAAGCATATGGTTTTTCTACAGTTCAGTATGTGAATGATGTGTATCAGTGTTTCTTTTATGCAGAATTTTATGTAGCTTGATAACAATAACTGATGACAAAAGCAGGCTAAAATAGATGTCAAAGAACAGAAGTTTTCTGTGGAAAATAACAGCCTTAAGGTATATAAACTCACCAAATAATGATTTAAGAGGTAAGAACCATATTGGCAAGAAAGAAGGAAGTTGTTACTTCACTTGATTGAATGGTATTTATGTTGACATGTTGCCACATGCTCAGCTGTATTGTAATTCATTTCTTTATGCACTAGGAAATATTTTCACTAGGGCCAAAGCAGGTCATTTTGAATGATAAAGCACATTTTAAGCAATTCAAAATGTATAGGAAATAAAAAAGCCACACTTGCTCAAAATATCAATCTGCTAAAAGACATCTGATCCTGAACTTGAGTTCTGGAGAGAATCCTGTCCCTGGCTGTACACTTCTCTATTTAGTACAGTTTCCCACCTTTTTTATTTTTATTTTTTATATCTGTGTTGACTTTACATCATTATCCTCCAGTCCAGCAGTGTGTTCTGCTGTATATGAGGTACACACACGAGACTTCCTGTATATATAGTTCATATGTTCATCTGTAGGAAGAGTATCATTAAAACACGAAAGTAACTGGGTATAGGGTCAATCACGGTGAAAGTATGAGCTATCTGTAGTGCTGCGTAACAAAAGAACTTCTTTTTGTCAAGGAGCTGTCTCAATTCTATACAAAATTGTCTTGATAAGTTATAATAGGAGAGGCTTAGTCCAAATCTCTATAATAATAGAAAATATTATCCTTGACTGTGCAACTGAAGAGAATAAATAGGGCAAATGGCGTACAATGAGTAATCAGAAACATAACATTCTGCTATAAAAGAAAATTTATTTCACACAGTATAAAGTATCTGAAGTGTGGAGCAACCAGACAGATCTTAACACAAATGAGGAATTTTTCTTTCTTTTCTTTTCTTTTCTTTTCTTTTCTTTTCTTTTCTTTTCTTTTCTTTTCTTTTCTTTTCTTTTCTTTTCTTTTCTTTTCTTTTCTTTTCTTTTCTTTTCTTTTCTTTTCTTTTCTTTTCTTTTCTTTTCTTTTCTTTTCTTTTCTTTTCTCTTCTCTTCTCTTCTCTTCTCTTCTCTTCTCTTCTCTTCTCTTCTCTTCTCTTCTCTTCTCTTCTCTTCTCTTCTCTTCTCTTCTCTTCTCTTCTCTTCTCTTCTCTTCTCTTCTCTTCTCTTCTCTTCTCTTCTCTTCTCTTCTCTTCTCTTCTCTTCTCTTCTCTTCTCTTCTCTTCTCTTCTCTTCTCTTCTCTTCTCTTCTCTTCTCTTCTCTTCTCTTCCTCTTCTCTTCCTCTTCTCTTCCTCTTCTCTTTTCTTTCTCTCCCCTCCCCTCCCCTCTCCTCTTATTAAATACTTCACCCAATATCATTCACATAAGGTCCTACCTGCTTGCAGATGGCTTAGTCATTTTCTGTTGGTGGACCTGGGGCCCTCTGGATGAATTCAGTACTCTTCCTTGCTGTGTTTGTTGGTTGAGCCCAGTCTTGACATATGCTCAGTTAGCTCCTTGCCTTCATCGCACAACACTTGCTCTATCAAAGATAACTGATTCAAGCAGATCTTCCTTTTCCAATTGGAACAAGGAATTCTGTATATCATAATTATCACCTTTGTCCAAGGGCACAGATTCTTCCTGTTTTCTAAATAAACAACAGGGCTATCCATTCATCAGTGAGCATTAGCAAGCTTAACAGTATTGCCACAACTTCTACCACTTCTTTTCTTCCTTCCTTTCTTTTTCTTTATTGTTATTGTTATTATTATTATTATTATTAAAGATGAATTTTTCTCATATATTACTTTGCTTTAACATCATGTTAATCTGACTGAAAACAGATAAAAATGAGTCAAAAGTGTAGGATTAACAAAGTACATCTTCCAGAAAGGAGAGTGTCAGACTATTTTGTATTTATGTTGCTAGGTGATTTTCCTTTTCCTTGTATTTCTTAAATCCTCCCTAGTCACGTTACAGTTTTACTATTCAAGCATTAAAGCTGCTATTTTCCGTCACTACTTCTTGAGACAATCTGAATGAATCATTCACACAACTTCTCCCATATAGAGTCAGAATGATTGCTGTTGCTGAGCAATTATGTTGTTCCCTATGATCCATTCTCGGTCACCGCAAAAGAATCCCACTAGAATTCAGTGTATAAGCCCATTAAGCACAAGGCCTCCAATGTCAGCTGCTGAGTTTTATCACATTAATGAGTTAAAACTCGGCCCCGTTCTCAGTAATGGCCAAAGGGCACAAAGTGCCAGCTGAAAGGTGGAAAAGTAAGTGATTGCACACAAGAGACGTAAAGCTCAACTTTGTCATTACCTAATTCTAGAACACTGGGATATCTTCCAAGGGCTGAAATGTTTTTCTTTTGAATTAATCCACATAATGGTTTGTCAGCTGTCTTTTTCTCTCCTTCAGCCCTGTCTACTAAGCTGTTCATTTCATGAAAAGACCTGAGGAGACTTTAACCTATTTTTGTGTCCTTTCATTTACCAGTACAAACACTGTGAAATCAGATGCAGTGTATTATTTCGTGTATTACAGGCAGATTTTTGTTGACCTTTCACCAGGAAAGGTGTATGTTTAAATGAATTGTTTGATTCATTTAAAACACTATTGTTTTAATGTCTTTTTTTTTTTTTTTTTACCACTGTTGATTTTTTTTTTTTCATAAACTAGAAACTTCCTCAGAACTACTAAGGAATATCTGCCTTGAATTACAGAACTGTATAAGATCTCACATATCAGAAAATTACAAATATGTGTTTTTCTCTTGAGTAGCTGGGATATCAAATTGTTTACCTGAGAAAATGATTTAAAATGACTCCTGTTAAGCACATGAATTAAACCAAGAAAAGGAACAGAGGGAATACTTGCTATATTCATATGCATGAAATTCAATGTACCTTGAAATTAAGACACAATACAGAAAGCTGACATTTTAAGTATTACACAAAACTGCACACAAACTTTAGGAATATGTTCTGTTGTTGGTATGGCAGTAGAGGTTGAACCTTCTCACCAATATTCCTTTACATTTTATTGCCTGGCCATTCATGGCAGAAGTCAGACAGTCTGACAAAATTACATATGGCATGGAAGTACCTATGAAGCGGAAGTATGTCATTAAGTTCCTCCGTATGGTAAAAATAGCACCTATTGATATTTGTCAATGTTTGCTGAATGTTCATGGAGACCAAACAGTGGGTGTGAACACAGTGAGGTGATGGGTGATGCATTTTAGCTGTGACAGCAGTGGCATTGGGTCACTTCAACTGGTGCAGAATTTTATTGAGCACAACGTGCAGGTTGTTGATCACTGTTGGTGAGAAAATACATCTAATGGTGGTGACTGCTGAAAAATAGCATTCTGTAGCTGAAAATTTGTTCTATCAACTAGTGTTATTGTGATCGTTGTGTCTGTTGTTTCCATGGAAACAAATAGGAGGCATTACATTGGGAACAACCTGCATAATATAAGTTAAGACAATGATACTTTTTATCAGACTGGTGACGGATAAATAAATACTCTGGCACATTTCCTTTTCATCAGAACAGATTTGTGAGTGTTTTAGAAAATGCAGATGCATGATAACTTCTTTAGTCTGTTCCACCTCCGGCTCCTTTTGGGTTCTGTGTTATATTTATTGTTCCTGGCAAGTCTTTGCTGTGAAAAAAAATTAGAAATGGGAGCATACCAAAACTGTACACCAAAAAAAGGGAAGAATTATAAACCATCCATGTCAAATGCTAAAGACCAAAGGCTAGTACATTCAATGGTTAAATATACTGCAGGTAAATGAAGTGTGTAAAAAAATAATAAAAAATAAGAAGAGGATAAATGTTTCTTGTATGATGAATCAGGTATATTAATTATTGCAGGTGTATTAATTATTGCTGTTTGTCTGCCAACCATTATGATTATAATGGTCCTTTCTGAGTTTGATACTGCTAGAAATAGTGTGCATAACTAAATTCTTCCTGCATGAACTTGGAAAGCCATGTTGTAGACATATGGAATATGAAACTTGCGCAACCTTTGAAAATCCCTAACCACATGCTGAGCATAATGGTGTGGCTGAACAATACTTAATCATGCAAGTAGAGGACCTAGGAGTTTGCAGCATCTGAATGAATAACAGTATTGCTGTCAGTTGCTAATGACAGCAGAAACTAATTGCTCTGTGTGGTTTCACACTAACAGAATGCATCATACGAACAGCACTTGCAGAAGTAGGGTCCTGTTTAACATAACTTACCACAAACTGTGTGTAACAAGTGAATGCTTATCAACTGGAAACTAATAAATAGCTCCAGTCAAATGCACTGTTCATATAATAGCAATTAAGTTCACTGTAGGAATAATAGCCAAGTAGAAAACAAGCAGAATTTTTAATGAAGCACTTGAATAATGCTTAGCCTAGAGGTGAAGTTACTAAAGCATAAGCCAAATTCTCTTCCTGTTACATGCAATGAAAGTTTAACACGTGAACGTAGAGTTAGGAAACTATTATTTTTCAGATTCACCTGTAAATGTTTACGAATATTACTTTTAGAAATTTTCAGTTAGACTAGATATCAATGCAGTTCAGAGAATAAAAATATTGGAAACATGATTTTAATTCTATTTATTTAAACTGCAACATTTCACAACGTAAAGTTGTTTTTTGTTATTTCTGTTACCTGTTCAATATATACAGCTCTTAAATTTGTGACCGAGTGATCCAAATTCTAAAAAAGATATCTCCTACTTAAAGCTATTCAGAGGATAGAACTGTTAAATACAGTAGTATTAAATATATGATACTTAACGACTGCCTTAGTTTCTATTTTACGATCAGTCTGACAATGGAAGTTTCTGTTGCTGCTAATTATTATTTTTTAAGTTCTCTGCTGTTACCATTGTCATCTCTGGAGCACCTAATTTGTGATGTGTTTTTGAAATGCCATGTTGTGCAAACACTCAGGTTTTCTTTGTGAAGACTAGTTCATCTTCATAAATGTGATGATTCCTGGTCAGTGAGAAAATAATGCCATTATGAAGAAATTCCCATTTCTTTAAATGATTTACAACAGAAGAAAAATGTGTAATAATCTGTTATGATACAGGTTTTTATCTGAAAGCACCCCCTATGGAGGAGGAACAAGAAAATGAAAAAGAATAACACTTTTCAAATAACACTTTGTTGGCATGTTATTAACATATCCTCAGAATATGTCATACCATACAGCTGCCACTTTGACATTTCAAAACCAGAAATTCCTATAAATGATTCTATTATTCCCAGCTATTCACTGAAATTTGTTATAACAGGCCCTCTTCAGGAAAAAAAAAATCTTAATATGGGAAGAATGGTCTGTTTGACTATTTTCACAGCAAATAGGAAATAGCTCTTATATGTTTTGATCAAGTATGGATTATGTTTCAAGCAGGACAAAGTAGTCATTACTTATATACTAGCTATTCAGTCAAGATGAGAGATGTTATGTAGATGTAAGTTATCATATCATTTGAATTATTTTTCTAATAATTTGTGTATCATTTAAAAAATTAGAAACTACAACGTAAGAACACATTTTAAGAGTCATAAGAGAATAAAAACCAAAATATACTACAGCATAGTGCTTTACATAGCTATTGTATAAATTGATTGAATTGTAATTGACAAACTTTCATCTAACCCACAGCTATTTTCTAAAATTAAGGTAATGTAACATGGTTAATTTTGCAGAGATATTTAAGATAGCAGATTAAGAGCTAAAAGTAATCTCCTTTATTACTGTTTTCAGACTCCAGTAAAACATTGTTATTATCCAGACAATTACCATTGATAATTATGAATTCATTATACCAAACAGAAAAATTTTCAAACCTCAAACTGAAAAATGAAAGCTAAATATTAGTTAAAACATTAGTTAAAAAAAAAAACAACAAAAAAACCCTCCTAAAGCCTACCAATATATACCTGAATATTTAAGTATCACGAGTGTTTCTGTGACTTTTACAAAGCCAATTGTCATTATTTCAACTCATAAAATCAATATAAGTAACTCAGAAATCTTTTTAAGAGTTTTGGAGCATCTTAACTGCTTCTATCATTATGCTTTTTGAAAGAGAATGTGTATGTGTAGAATCCAAGATTATAATATAACAAATGGTAAAATAATGTTTGATATCTTTCCTTCCTTGTGTTTTGATGCAGTTTACTGCCTTTTCTACTACTATAAGCTTCTATACTTCTTGAAAAATCATAGATCCTAGAGAATTTAACTGGAAAACTTACCCTGATATTAAACAATATATGAGTTCTAGTACCATAAATTACCAAGAATCACATCTCTTCCTTTGAAAGGTTCATTCAGGTGACTGTTTTTTTCCTCCTCTTTCAGATTATGACTAGTAAATAGGATTTCACATAATTGGGAATTATTATTTAGCTTATTGTCTTGTAAAAAGGAAAGCATAGTTGATGCCTGGAAAAGGTTGCAATGAAATACACAAATAATTTCTTCAATTGTTAGGCTAACTTTCTAGACTTTGTTTCAAGATATTAAAATTAATGTTCTTTCTCACCATTTCAGGACCCTGAGTGCACCAGTAGCCCTGAGCATATTTACCTCTGGGCTCTAGCCAAATCCCTGTCACTCAGACCAAAGCTCTGTTTAAGTTGATGTCCATGCTTTCAGTCCCTGCCTGAAGTATGTTTTAGTGGTATCTGCCTCTAGCTCTGCCTTAGACATCCTTGTGCCTGTCCACTAACCCTGGTGATTGATTTTTTCACCAGAAAACTCATCCCTTCTCCAGCACTGCAGACCTTCCTGGCAGTCACTGGGCTGTGTCTTACACAGATCACTGTCAATGAGCTTGATCCAGACCTGCCTCAGTACTTCAAACTTAGCGTTGCTATCTGGACTCTGCACTGGCTCTGTCAGAATAGCTCTGTGAATTGAAACCCAAAGGTGTTAATTGAACGTCCTTCTCTTTTGCATTCTCCTCTCAGTAAATGGATGAATGATTTGAGAATTTGCATTTGCTTGACTGAAGCTTTTGGATACGTGTACCCTCCCCCTTTCTCAATGTTGATCTTTCTGCATATTGAGAAATGGGTGATGGTGTAGTCACAATGAAAAGTGAAAATGTGTTATTTGACCTCTTAGAAAGGCATGATGCTAGACCCTCTTCAACAAGAGTAGACTGTGCATGACAGAACTGGCATAACTTACAGAGTGTTCCAGACCATATTAGTGCTTTGCAAAAGAATGCTTGTACCCGAGCTGGAAAAGGAAAGTAATTTGTGCAGGTTCTGGTTCTGGTTGCAGCCATAGAATTCCGAGACCAACAGCTTAAAACAGATAACCAAACTATAGAGTCACTTCAGGAATTGGTTAAGACTCTGCAGAAACAGACAGAGGAACTCAAAAGGACATGACCTGTTAAATGTGCTTAGAAGGCTAAAGATGCCTGGGAAAAGGAATATAAAATTAACACTCGCTGGATATTCCCTCATTTGAACCATATGAACAAGGCCCATAAGGGCAAGACGATGTCTTGCTTTATTTTACAGAAGACCCCCGTGGGACCTTGACTGAACAAAAAAAGGCAGACAGCTGACTTTAATCATTTGTGTTTTATGACAAATACTGTTCACACTAGAATACTGAAAATACTTCTTGATTATGTTATGTATTTTGGTTACATAGTATCGTGTTTCAGGTTGCTGTGGGTGTGAGTGTTGTCTTTATATCTGTTAAACTTCACATTTAGGTTCAGATCTTCCACAGGTTTTGCTGGCTTACTGGCTACTCCCTGCACAGTGATTTTTTTAAATTCATTTTGCTTAGGCATGTTTGCCCGTTTCCTATCTTAACATGACTTGTTTTAAACAGACCAGAATTCAAGCGGCAATGTGCTAATACTTCTTATAGAAACATGCTTGTCAAATTTATCAGGGGAATTTTCTCTTATCCCTTATACATGGCTAAGAGTAAAACTTCAAGAGCTGACATATGACAGGGTTTGTTGCAAGCATTAAGCAGTGTCTTGACAATAACTATAATTAAAGTTGCCACAGCTTTGACCTGATTAAACACTGAACAATACAACTGCCACTCTTTGACTACCTTAGGCCGGTGAGCATCTGATGATATATAATATCTTTTGGCAGCCAAGTTAATTATAACATAACTGAATGCATTTCTTTAGAGGGGGAAATATTTAAAGAAATTAATGGAAGTGGAAACTGTAATGAAAGCTGTCAGAATAATTCTAAATATTGTTAACAAGCATATCTCATATCTCTGAAGTATGTTAACTTTTCTTCTTTTGCCTATTATGATGCATTCTTCACACCTTTTTTTGCAGATTATATAAAATGTTTGCATCTGATGTATGAACATTTAAACATAATGAGATTTCAGTGCCAAACTTCATACTGTTTCCTGGAAGATTCACAGGAACTGAAAACTGAGATAGTCAGACGCGTGGCAAATTTGGATGTCATTTAATTGGTGTGGGAACTGGACATTCAAATATTCTAGCTAGCGCAGGTAATCATAACCAAGGTGTTTCAGCACTCTGTATCAAAATTCTGATGCTGGTGTTCCAAATTCATTTCTTATACTGATATATTAACAGCTAAGTAGATGAAGTATGTACAAAGCAATTATATGCAAGTAGCACTAATGAATATAATTGTAATGGCAGATTTTTCAGTGTAATGTGTGATGCTTCTGCTGAGACACTGAAAAGTTAGGAAACATATATTGTAACTAAGCATGATTGGTTAATAATTTTTCTACATTCTAATGAGCACCAGATTAAGGAGGAATACTTTCTTGTCACTAAATCTATCACAGATAAATAGATGCAGTACTTTATGAAATATATCTTCCATACAGCTTTCATAACCAAAAGCATTGCTGAAAGCTTCAAATAAACTAAATGGAATGTCCCCTGTGGCATATGACATTCCTATTGTCTCTCTATTATTATGGGGAAGATTAGTGGGCTATGCGTAATTTTTATTAATGTACATTAATTTGTTTTTCTGTGCCTGATTAAATATTCAGTCTTTGTCTCAGACTAGAAATGAACAACTTTAAACAATTATTTCTGTCATTTTTCTTGTAACAAACAAACAAAAAAATAAATATATATACACAGATATATTTATACACATATATATATTAGAAAGTTGAATAGATATATATTATGGACTAATATATATATTAGTGAGTTGAATAGATGGATTCTGAGGACTGCAGTCATTGGCAAAAGTTCAGGTATAGGCCAATCACAAGTTGTGTACACCAGACGCTTACACTAAATCTAGTATTGTTCAACATCCTCATAAACAAATGTTCTTCAAGGTGAAATTAATTCAATATGCCAAGAGTCATATTGAAGCTGGAGCCACATGAGAGAATTGTGCATGGAAAGCCGCTCATATCATTCCCACCCACAGATCAAATGGGCTGGAATCTCAAATTTTTGAAAGCTTCTCTATCTGACAAAGTCCTTCCCAACTCATCTAAACATTCTTTGGCAGAGCAATCCAAACAGTGGACTCAAATACATAAACTTCTTATATTTCACCAATAGTCTGTTTATGAGGTCTGTAGTTCTGATTCATGTTTTATAAAGATCTTACTTTTCTTGTTATGATGGGAATATGAAGAAATACTGCAGTATCATTGCAGTGGACAGCAATGTTTTGCAGAGATAAGTCCTACTACATCTTAGAGCCTAGCAGAAATAGAGTAGGTAGCCTGTTTCCTACCTAGCAAACCTTAACAAAAACTAAGAGATTTCTCTAAAATTATTCAGCAGGTTTTATTAACATTTGATTGAGCACTGTTGCTTAGTTTAACACTAAAAAATGGTTTAAAGATTATAAGAAATGTCTATAAGAAAGAGACCTTGTCTAAGGTCACCTGGGGCTTCAGACTGAAAATATTAAGACATGGCCGACATTTGCAAAATGACAGTTTACTACAGTCTCTCAGTACGGGAATACTGCCTGTAATAGAGATGAAAATCTGAAACCTCACTTGAAGATGAAGTAAAACATATTGATGTCCACTACGAGGAATAGAATTTCTGCTGGGATGTTCTGAAAAGCAAAATAATGGTTTTGCAGTAGCTAGCAATAGTAATAAAACACATTTACTTCTTGTTTAATCATTGCAGCATAAGCCACAACCATGGCGGAATAATAATCTAAATACCATATAGATTCTGTCACTTTGAAGTTAAAGGCAAAAATACTTCAACTCTAAATTTTATAGCTGCTTTTTGGCTAGTGATGTTCTTTGGCATTAGATTTTGGTTACATCTAGCAAGAAGAAACAATACATTAGTATTCTGTAGAAGAAAATATGGAATTACAGAATAGAACTTTTTTTAAATTATTTTCAAAGATATAATCATCATTTTTTTTGTGATACTATAGCTAGTATTTTCACAATCTGTTTCTTTCACATTTAAATCTAGTTGATTTTCACATTCTAATTGCTTAGTGCTACCTAAGGAAATTAAAATATTGTTATATAAGAAATCAATTATATATACAGCTTGTACAGTTTCACTAAAAATGTCAAGGAATAACAGAATCATAGAATTTGTTGAGTTGGAAAGGATTTTTAAAAGATCATCTAGTCCAAATCCTTGTAAGTGAACAGATATATCTACTGCTATATCATGTTGCTCAGAGCCCCATCCAGCATGACCTTGATTGTCTCGAGGAACAGGGCATCCATCATCTCTTTGGACAACCTGTAACAGTGCTTCTACTCTTATCATAAAAAGCTTTTTTTCTTACATCCAGTCTAAATCTCCCCCTTACCCTCTCACAGCAGACCCTGCTACAGAGGCTGTCCCCTTTATAAAGCCCCTCTTTAGATTCTGAAAGGACAGCGTCAGTTATTCCAGGAACCTTCACTTCTTCAGGCCAGGCAGGCTCAACTCTGTCAGCCTGTCCTTGTTCCATCCCTTGTATAATTTTTGTGGCCCTCCTTTCAGTGAAACTGATGAAGATACTAAAGAACATTGGTCCCACTATAATCTGCTGAGGTATACCACTTGCCGCTGATCTTGATCCAGACATTGAGCCATTGACCACTACTCTTTTGCAACCAGTTTCTCATCCACTGAACAGTCCACCATCAAATCCATATCTTTGCAATATAGAGAAAAGGATATTATGGGGGACCAAGTCAAAGACATTACTTTTGTCCAGATAGGTAACGTGAGTGAGACAATGTTCCCTTGTCCATTATGCAGTTACACCATCATACATGGCCACTGTGTTGGTCAGGCAGGACTTACTCTTTGTGATGCCACACCAGTTGTCACATATTGCCTCCCTCTCTTCCAGGAGGATCTGTTCCATGATCTTCCTCAACGAACAAGTGAGGCTGACAGATTGGTAGTTCCCTGTGTTGTCCTTTCTACGCTTCTTAAAAATGTGTGCTATATTCCCTTTTCTTTTTTTTCCAGTCACCAGGGACTTCATGTGACTACCATGACTTTTCAGATGTTGTTGTGGCTTAGTGACTGCATTAGCCAGCTCCCTCAGGACTATATGATGCATCTCATTGTAACCCATAGGCTCATGGATGTTCACGTTCTGTAGGTGGTTGTGGGCCTGATTTTCACTTTCAGTGTCAGGGACATTGTCCCCCCGTGTCCTCAGCTTCTGACCCACAAACTGGAGGTGTGTGTGAAGAGTTGTCATTGAAGGCTGAGGCAAAAAGTAATGAATACTACAGCCTACTCGTTGTCCATTTTTACCAGCCTGCCAGTATTGCTCAGTAGGAAAATATAAAGTGAGAATATTATGTGAAACAATATGTTAAAGTATGACTTTCTGTTTTTTAAAAAGGATGACTCTGGGTTTTCTCCTTTCTTGTCTCTATTCTAAATATAATGAGAAAGAAGTTGTTTGCTGTAGCTTGTGTTTCTTGATGGGGTTTTACAACTACTTCCTGATAATTATACAGCAAAGTATGACACTGAAAAGAGGACTAATCGTAAAAATAATCCGCAGATAAAATGTGATAGTTTTCATCTTTGACAAGTGCAAAAAGAGGTTCAGAATATTTGATTCTATAGAGCAATTTTCTAGATTATAATTTTGCTGACAGTAGCTTTTATAGCACATAAGACTGTCACCTATGCTAGTATCTATTTTATTCCCAGCCTAATGGTTCTATTATAAATATTTTTTCCTTTTCATTAAATGTGATGGAAAGAAAAATGAATAAAACTCATTTTGATAGTATAATAGTTGTGCATTTTTAAACTATTTTCTGCAGAAATACTAGGATCTTTGACATGTATTCATTATTTAGGATATATAGGCCATAGTTCTAGGAAAAGTACGCAAAATGATGAATATTCTCTCTTTTCAGGAGCAAACATTCCAGGTCTGGTAAAGCTGAATAGGAAATAATAAGAAAAGTATTATATTTTATGTGTCATTAAATCAGAAATATTTTGTTAGAAATTATTTGTAAATAAGATGTTCTTCCAAAAGTTCTTGCTAAATTCTATTAAATTAAATAGATCCATAAAAGAGATTATTTAAATATGAATTTAATTAACGTAACCAATTTTAAAAGATTTTCCTTTCTCCTGTTACAGCTTTCTATACTTGTAGAGAAATGACCAGGCTAGATGAGCCCTGGGCAACCTGGTCTAGTGCCTGATTTAGTGGTCAGCAACCCTGTCCGCAGCAGGAGAATTGGAACTAGATGATATTTGAGGTTTCTTCCAACCCAAGACGTTCTATGACTCTATGAAATACAGCAGTAAATTAAAAGGGAAAAAAAAAAAAAAGGCTACATGTACTGAACAACTCCAGATTTATACTTACAGACATAAAATAAATAAATTAAAATAAAAATTAAAAGCATTTGAGTTTTGGGGCATTTCACAACACAGCATCAGTCTTTTTGTACCATCTCTGGTACAATCGAAATGGCCCAAGATTAGTGAGATGCATCTGTAAGAAAGAAACAAAGACCAGTTTAATTTACTTAATTGAATACACTATGCCATGCCTTGAACCTCCTGACCTTTGCTGAATTTTATAACGTTGGCCCATTAGGCACTGACACTGATCATTCAACCTGCTAAAAAAAAAGTTGTTATTATTAGCAATGATAAGAGAAATAATTACCTTTGTTCTTCTCATTCCATCTCCTGCCACTCTCCTTCCAGCCTTAAGAACAGATACTTCATCAAAACAACTTTATGATAAATAAAACTGGATGAAACTGGTACGCTGTAGGTAGTAGCAGCCATCACATTGACATTTCATATTATTTACCCTATAATAAATCCCTTTTGTAAGATTTGACTGCCTTGCAGTCTTCCTTAATCAATAATTTAGCATTTCATGCATTTCATAATGCTTAATTTTTATATTCTGTGTATCTTATTTTATTTGTGTTATTGTTTTTGTAGTTCCTTTGTTTCAATGCCTTAAGTGATTTCAGGATATTTGAATTTCTTTACTGCCCTGGCTAGCAATAACACCAGAGGAGGTCAACTTCATTAACAACAGGATGATTCAGTTTATCATGACACTAATGCATACAATAAAACATTGCTCCTGTGCAGCCATATTGCCATGGGCTCTCACTGTCAAGTCTGATAAACCAAGTGAAACTGGGTTGCCAGTAGCTGAACTGGAGATTTCATACAATAATGTAGTGGAAAAAGAAAGGAAGTGACAGAAAATGAATATTTTTTTGGTGTTTTGGACTGCATATTACATTTATTCCTAGTATTTGGGTTTTATAGGCTCTTTGCTGCTAATTTCATTTTACTTTCTTTCAAATAGATAATAAATAGTTTTTAATTTAAATAAAATCGAAAATTAGCTTTAGCGTTTATTCTAATTTTTCCCTTTATCAAAGAAAACATAGGGAAATAGTGGTTGAATAATTAGAAGCTCCTGTAGGTTGGAAAAATTGGAAGTGCAGGAGAATTTGAACTTGTTAAATGATCATATCGAACTGCTTTTTATTATTCTGTAAGTAAAATATTGACTGCAAAATGAAAATCTAGGAGAACAGCTAGGCTTGGAGAGAGGTTTCTACTGTTTTAAGAATGTGTTTTTTGGTTGAATATTGTTTTGTTGACAGGTAATATTTAGCACATTTTCAACAGTGGAAAATAGGCAATATAGTTTACAAAAAGAATCACACAGAATTACATTTCTGTGATTCTGCAAAAAGAATTTAAAAAGAAAAATCTGACTACATACAAAGTATTTGACTCCTATTGGAGCCTAATTCAACAGTTTCAAATTAGAATTAACAGTGCTTCAAAGCAACATCTAAACAGTCCACTAATGATAGTTCTTATTGTGCTGATTGGATAGATAAGTGAACAGTATGTGATAGCTGGAGTGATCTGAAGAAATAAGTTCATAAAACTATTCATGGTTTTCACCATTCTTTCCAGGCATATCAACTTTTCTTTTGAGAAATCTTATTAAATGCACAAAATAAATACAAAAAGGAAAGCATAAAATGTCAAATGATGCTTCTGCATTAACTTAATGTTTCCTGATATTCATTGTAGTAGACAATAAAATTTCAAGTTTGGAACACTTTTGAAGGCAAAATTCATCCTCAAGGTAAAGGAAGAATATTTTCTTAAAAAATTTATCATTTGGCTTCTTGTTTTCTTCATATAGCTAATGTTTACAATATGTTATATATGTAATAATAATATTCTAAAAATGTAGCTATTAGTGAAGATAATTAAGGTTTGTTTCATTTAGTATTGTTTGCTTGCTTGAAGTATTAGCATTAGTTTTTTCATATCCTATGGCATTGTTTAGGTATAAACTGTTACTTTTTTGCACATAATTCGAATAAAGAAAACATTGCTTTTTCAATTTCATTGTGTATTTGTTAATCCATTTCAAAAAGTATTATGCTAATTGTAACTGTGTGCTTTATGCTTAGCATCTGAATTGCTCATTTTCAAGTTTTCTTTTTTAAATTGTAATCTGTTAATTACGTGTTTAATGGAGTGTGTAATTACCTACTTTAAGTTAGACAACTGTTTCCATTTCAAAGCAAGAATCTTGTTCTTGAAATGAAAGCATGTAAATGCATTCCTTCGAGATACTGTGTATAACTCTTTTGCTTCAATAATTGTTTCATTTTTGTCTGAAAATAAACTTTTGCCTACCCTCTGTCTCTAGGTATCATTGATGTGTTCTAGGAAATTGAATCCTTACATAAGAAAGTATTTCATTAGTGAATACATGGAGGATTAACGTTGAAGGATTTTATTTTATTTTAATGAGCAAGAAACAGTTTTCTAATCATAAACATTTTATATATACATACACATAAGAGAAAATTTATTACTATATAAAACAGGATTAGTGTTCACTAAAAAGAATTACAAAAAATTCAGTGTTTGCACGTTTAGCTCAGTTATATATATATATATTACTGCTACCGTTATGTTCTATTTTTAGTGCCTATTGTCTTACCATAGAGACACCGAATATTATTAGTGTTTTTTTCTTATTATTTTAGCATAAAAAAACATTATTAGAGTCCTATATTAGGGTGAAAATCTGGCTTATGTAAATATATCACCTAAAATTATTTATCTCATAATTATTTGCATACTGTTTATTTATTGTGTTTCTGTATATTTCAGGATTTGTTCTAAGATACTTCATCTTCCTGAGGCACTCTTGTTATTTAAAAAGTTAAATTTAAACATCAGTCTCATGCTTCTCTCTCATTAAAGATGGTTCGGGACAGTTCAGAACTTCAGATGTTTCCTGAATCTACAGAAAATATAATATCTACACATCCATAATGATGCATAAGGATGCAAAGTTTGAAAGCTTGAATGTGGCTAAGTATGCTCACTTAGTTTGGTGGCAGCAACACTAAGAGGCTGGGATTTTTCCCACACAGTATTTTATAAAATTACAGTTTAAAGAAACTATCCAATTAATGAGCAAGATTTTCACACTGGAAGCCTGTGTTGAAATCCAGTTTAATTCACAAATGAGTGAGTTTGGTGGTCTCTGTCTCAGTCTCTGAGAGCATCTGTCTGTGTCACTAAGCTGTGACACTAACTGTGTCACACAGTTTAGCATGATTGGCAGTTCCTTCCAGAAGGGATTCAGACTATGACAGCTTGAGTACTCCAGATCAGGCTGAATGTGCATTGGATATGTCTGGAACATGAAGTTTATCATTATTTTGCTCTACTGTATTAAATAAAAAACCTGCAACCTCCAAAGATGGTATCTTTTGTCTTATGTGACCATGCACTTTTCTTTTCTTAAAGGACAAACTCTTTGGAAAGAACTGCTGGAGGGAAGGATAATGTTAAAAAGGCTAACTAATCCTTCGTTCAACTTATGCGTATTTTTTAAAGTCCTAAATCTGTTTGAAAGGATTTGCCTGTGTGGGTATTTTGTTGCTCTTTTCAAACACATTTTGTTCTCTTGATCTGATCCCTCTGTTGCAGAAACGATTGTTTAACATTAATTCTTAAAATTTCTAGCATGTTTTAAATGAAAGAAGAAATGCAGAGAAGAAAGGAAACATGGAAAATGAAACTTCACTTTAAATGTTATTATCAGAACATTTACCACCTGTCAAAAGTTAATAAAAGAGAGAAGCCAAATGAAGACCCTACTGGCATATTTTATTTTCTTAAATCTCTTTTTCCACAGGAAGAAATCAAAGGGGTCTTTGGGGATTTGACTCTTTTTTTGGCCTTCACTAAGATGGATGTTACCCTATATAACTAAGTGAGCAACCTGGCAAAAACAGTGTAACAATAAAGCTATATTTAAACAAGCCTGGTTTCAGGTACAGGTACCTTAGCCTCTTCTCACAGTTCATCCTTCCTGAAAAAAGACAACTTTTTGACCTAAATGTTATACTTTAGAATAGCTTTTATTTCATATCAAGGGAATTCTGCTGGTTGTTTACAATTTGCCATCCCTATGAGAGCTTATATCTGGTGCAGTTTAGGTTTGGGTGCTCTATTTTGGAGAATTATTGTCTTCCCTGTGTAAGCAACCTGATTTTGTTATATTAAATTATTTGCAACACATTATTTGTGTCAACTAAATAGCAGATTACAAAATACAGGGTTTTTTTTCTGACATCCTCATGGACCTCATGATGCATATAGTCTCTGGTTTTTCAAGAAAACTGAATTAAGAGCTTAACTCCTGCTGACTTTTGAAATACCATGCATGTTTATGATAAATTAAATTCTAGTCTGATTTGGTATATTTATCTCACACGTTTAGGAAGAAACATTCTGATGTTCTTTTCTGAACTTGAGTTATATATATAATATATATACACACCCACTGTTGCATATGTAGTCTTATAACTATGCATACACTATTCAAGAGGAGAGGCTCTCTTATTTATATGTTTGCAATTCTATCTTCAAATATATTTAAATGATTATAAAGGTACAACAGTGCTTTTTATTTTCCTTCAGTGTTTCATATATTCTGATGTGCTGTTTGCTTTATTCCATAGAAATTAATTACAATGAAAGAGTATATAAGCCTGGTCTGTACAAGAAAAGTATTTAAAAAACTACAGGAAACTGAAATTACATCCTTACTAGGGTAATGAGAGCTTCATACTGACAAAAATAAGGTACATTCATGTAGGATAACTTTTACATCTGAACTTATGGCTGATCACCTGGTAAAATGGATAGCTGAGCCCACAAAACACAGTTGCAAGTAATTAACCTATGCTTCCCAGGTTACCCTCCATTCCACCTCTCCCTGGGCTCAATTAAGGGCTAGCCTGCAGATGCAGAGTGTCTCCTGGATAAAGGCCACTTCTCAAGAAGTGTTGTACAGCGAGAGTTTCTTATCATCAGTTGGGTAAGTCAACTTTTTCTTATATGTGACTGTTGATATTCCTAACGATACTTTGCTTGATGCTGCAAAGAACTTCTCAAAGGCACTTTTGCTGCTTCCTAGGGCCAACAATAGAGTCCTCCATTTTTCAATTGTAAATAGCAATAGGGGACAAAATATGTAAAAGCAGTTTTGTGAAATTTGAATAAAACTGAAAAAAATCCAACTTTTAGTGACTACATTCTGTTGTGTTCTCAGTGGTATGTTTCTGTACCATGCTTTTATATTTTACAAAAATAACAGCAACAACCCTTATCATTCAGATTCAGTGAGGATTAATTCAAAATGAGTTGTTTATGAATTAGACTGCTTTTCATTATATCTTTAGATACAGAAAAGGAACATAGTATAATAAGGCAGAAGGAAGAGTTTATATGGCTTCGTTTCAGACCTATAATGGCGAGATTTAGAAATAACAAAATTTTTCAAATCAGTTTATGATTCATATTATTTTTAGACTCCGAGATAAGCCATAGTCTTATCACAAAAAATGGCCCAGAAAGCAGGTTTTGAAACATGAGGAAAAAACAGGTGTTGTCTTTCATAACAGCAAAAGTAACTTCTAGGGAAGGTAGATTTCTCTCTTGAAAATGGACTCTGTAGCAAATATATTCAACTATTTTTCTGGTCATTTGATTCTTTAAATCACTACTTTTGAAGAAAAGCCATGGATCTATACCTGTTACTCTGTGGGAAGGTGTACTCAGGCTACTGAGTAAACTGTCACAAGTCTTGTGTCCATATTGTTTACTCCTACTTGTAAATTTTTTAAGGACTAAGCAGTCAGAAATACATAAACTGGTAATGAAGGTGTAACCTGGACATTAGATGTTTGGAGTTTTGAATCTCAAGATTATGTTTTGAGCATGGTTATATATTATGATTAATTATATAAACAAATATACTTAAGATTTACATATAAAGAAAAGGATTATTTTCAAACCAGAAAGGTTGGTAATTTTAACCTTTGTAATACTGTAATGGGAACCTGTGAAATTCCTACAAGGATGGTGTTGCTGCCTGGGGACCCTCAAGCCTGTCTTTACTTCAGGGAGTTCTCTTGGAAAATGCAGGGGAAGAGTAGCAGGCAATCCTGTATCTCCTCTCTCCTCCTCTCCTCTAGGATGTTATGCTGCTTGCTATTGAGACTTTTGCCTTTTCCTTGGAATTTGGTTTTCCATCTATCAGAGATAACAGGCACTAATCCTAGATGCTCTTCAGTTGTTAGGTGGCCATGTCTTCTTCATGCATTTTATTCTTTTTTTTTTTTCTTGTGACCATTCTTGACATTTTTCTTTTGTTTGCTACTTGTTTTTAACCCTTTCTTCCCTTTCTACTACTTGTCTCTACAGAATTTTAATCTTTAAATCTATGTCAACATAAAACTATAATTTTAGTGTAGAGAAGACATATTTGGAAAAGATGTGCCTTTTGGAATAAACTGAATAAATTTTGTTTATTGCTTCTGAGCAAAGGGAGGGTAGTTAATCTACTTCTGTCTCTTCTGTGATAACCAGGATAATGTACTGATTTTAAGGATTTAATAAAATCTTGTTCAGATTAAAACAAACAGCAGCAACAATAAACAAGTGTTTCTCAATTTAGTTTTTAAGATGGAGAAAAAAAACAAATGCACAAATAGATATTTTGCAATTACAGTTGCTTTTTTTAGTTTATTTACCTTGATACCTCTCAAACTAGAAATGAAAGTCTGTGAAAATTTTACTCACTTAATGTCTCATAATAAAATTCAGTCATTTACAGGGGGTCTCCAAGTAATTCATGTAGTTTAGTGAGGTCCTCCTATATTGCAACAGACTTAATAGGAGTATGTCTCACAGTATTTGTTTTTACTTGAGAGACTCTTCATTTTTGTACTTTGTGCACTAAGCAACATTTCTTTCTTGGAATAGTTTCTATTTTATCTGTTGAACTTAATAATGAAAAATATGCACTTACCTCTACACATTGGAATTATTGGGTAGGATCTGATTTTTATTTGATTACAGTAGAACTAGGCAATTCCTTTTCTTGGGGTGGTAAGAAAATGAATAACCTACAATTAGCGAAACATCCTATGACTGCTTTGTAGAATGATTTCCCTTGACTGGATAGCTGTGATATGTCTGATTCTCCTATGGATACAGTTAACCCTTTTGGCTGCCAGGGAATGCTTTTTATTTGTATTTATTTTTCTTTCAACCAAAACTTTTCTTTGAGACTACTCTCCAGCCTGTTGGGCCCTAGTCTGTAAATAAACTCAGAAATGCTCCATCCTAGGTGCAAAATCAGGCACTTAACCTAATAAATCATCCTAATATTCATTGTGCCTCTGTATTGCTGACAGAATAGCCCAGCCTACCATGCAATTGTTTTTCTTTTTTCCATCTTCATGATAGTTTCAGTAATAAATATTTATCTAGAAGTTACTTCTTTTAAAGGAACAGGACGTAATATGTAATTTTCAGTCTGAGGAGTTGATTTGCCATCACAGAATAGAGGAATAAACACTGAATTAGGTTTTCACATGCCACATCTGTTTCTAGGGTATTGTAGTGTTCCACCTGTTTCCTCTACTGATGGCCCAGGTAAGTTTCCTCGGCACATCCTGATGTCACTGTAAATACTGGAATATCTTATCTGCATACGTACAAATGCAGCCAGTGAAGTTCCTGGTGCCTCTGACTGGCTAAAATATGAACATTAGGATTTGTAACAATAAATATATAAGGCATTATAGTTTCCTAATTAACTCTGTTGTAATGAATTCAGTATTGAGGATAAGCAGAATATGAGTGAAAGTGGTGAGTAGTATAAAATTGCAGAGGGAAGCAGGGCTCACAGCACTTTTCAATTTTCTTCTGCTTCTCTGAAGAACAAAAACAGTCAGCAGAAGCTTGATACTCCATACTGCTTCTAAGACTTCATATTTGTAAGAGAGGGTTTTGATCTTGCTCTGGAAGTTCTCCATCAGAAGAAAAAACAAAACTAACATTTCTAATCTTAGTACTACAAATGGGAAAATACGAGGAGAGGATAATGTTTGGATTATGTAACAGACAGAAAGGACAAAGATGGTAGAGAATTAACAGAAAATTGGGAAAGTTTTAAGATAGAATGCAAAAATATGTTGCTATTTTTGTCATCATGAAGAATTTATAATAAAAATCGCTCAGAAATAGATCTTCAAGTACTAGCATTTAATTTATTAATCCAGTCATTTTCAGAGGCGGATGGCAGCCAGAAGTAAAAAAAAATTCTTGTCTTTATTCTGCTCTGTCAGTTCTATTTCTAACTGAAATTTTATGATGCCCTTTAATTATAATAGTTCTATTCAGTCATAAGACCTCTTTGACATTTGATGTTTCCAGACTATGGTTGAATGAAGCAAACAACAAAAGAGTTCAGAATAACAACAAAATACAGTAAAAATAAAGTAATAAAATAACTTTCAACAAAATTCCTAAATTTCTTCTCTTTAGTATGTCTCTCAAAGACATTATACCATTCACTTTCCCAGGTACCTCTCTTCCAAGAACATTTCTTAAATTAATTTATCTTTTTCATACATATAAATAAAAATTCTTATAATTTTATATCCTTAAAATACTTCTGATCTCTCAGAAGCTTCGGAAGGACTAAATACTGTAATGAATTTTGACATAGAAAAATGTAAAACATTATTTAGTTTAGATTTTTTTTTGCTACCAGGTCCTTGAGATGAGTGTCTACAAACATCTAAACATGAAATTCTTTATGGTTAATTGTATTAGTACATCCGCTCTTTCAAAACAAAAATGAACAAATAATTGATTCCTGTAAGTTTCAAATAATGCGAGAAATGTGGACCTCAAAAGACTTGTAATCTTGGCAGGATTGGTGGTAAGTGTTGGACTTTTCTTAGAAATAGTTTGATTTTTGTAAAGTACTACTTAATATTTACCACTAGACAATTGTATTTAAAAATCAAGAGTTTCAAAAAGTTTCTGTCTTGAAACTTAGCAAATGTCTTTTATACATGAAACATTTTCTCACATAGAATTTTACCTTTGGAAACAATTAAATTACAAAAGTTAGTAAAGATATTGCAAGGGAAATGTACTGTCCATAAGGCCATTAGAAAATCATTAAGGAAGTATTTTTTGAAAAATGTGTGCGAACTCATGATTTGAACACAGCAAGGACTCACTTTTGTTCTATGAAATGGATTGCTGAGAACTTTGATGATCCTAATAAAGGAATGTGCTAGTATTGAAGTCATTCATAAGCACCATAATAGCTTTCTCTCTGAGCTGAAAGAGTCTGCAAACCTTCCGGCTGAATGCAATGATGAGCCGTTTGACAAGATGACATTCATTTGAGCAGCAGGCAGCAATAGATGGGTAGATAAGTCAGACTGTTCCTTCAGCTGACACAATCTAAATATGCAGTCATAATCAGTATTTCAGAACAGTATCTCTAATTTGACACTGATGCAGAGAGGTTTCTATGCAGCTTTCTAAAAATGGACTTTGTTGTCACGTTGGGGTGTGTGTGTGTAAAACATTCTGTCACTCTCACAACCTCTAGTCCTGACTCTTGATGGAGATCTACTTATTTTCAAGGCATTTATGAATAGAAGAGAGAATGCAAAAAACACACTTGCAGATTTGTCCTGAAGTGAAGTGTCGAATTCAATGTGTGTTGAGCTGTCTTTTTTTAGTAGCATAAAGAAGATGAAGCAATCAGCAAAAGAAACTCCAGACTTTCTGATGCTGAGTATTATAAGGAAAAAATTTTGACTACAAGCATTTTTTTTTTACCTTGTTTTCACTGAAGTTCAGAAGGTTTTGGAGGTAAGAGTGCGAGAAAATGTTACTGTTGTCAGCCTGAAAAAACTAGGATCATTTATAACGGTGCTGTAGTTCATGTTCTTTATAGAAAAGCAGTTACTATATTCGGAAGTTTATGTTTTTGCCTTGGAAGCTTCCTACCAATATTCCATTACAGGAAAAATGGGGGAATTAAACAGTTTACGTACATACTATAGTTGTCAGTTTGTAATTGTTCATATATGTCAGTAAGTACTATTATTAAATTTGTTACTTATTTGTTTCAAAGTGACTCTGCAGTTATCAGGTCAGGCTGCCATTTTTTACACTTAAAGCACTTTTTTCACTTCTTCTGAACCACATAGAGTTGTTCTAATCATCTTTGTAAAGCTGATTTTTCTTGATGACTTGCTTTGTAGCTTGTACAAGGACCTCAAGTCTTCTTTTTCCTCCCTCATTTCACTGTCTCACAATTTGTGAATTAATGATTTACATTTTTATCTTAATGACATTGGCAATTATTTGAATAGTCCTCAATGTTAATCTTGGTTCATCAGTATTCCAACATAACTGAATTTTTTCCTGGATCTGCCCTGACTTCAAATGACATGGCAGCTTTAAGTCTACAGAATAGGCATTTTGTTTGTTTGCATTATTTAAAAAAGAAAGCATAAGACAAAGTAAAAACTAGTTCACCAATGGGTCTTAAAATAAGGTTGATAATGAATCTTTCTCATCAGAAAACTAAGAACTATTCCAAAGATTTCTTTAAAAACTGGTATACTGTTTTAAGAACACCAAAATCTAAGGATTATATGAAATAATGCTGTTAAGTTGGGGACATTCTATAGAAGAACACTTGGATTGTTAGCAATCCAATTACACTTGCCATTGTCAGGTTAAACCCGTGTCAGCGTTTGTCTGCGCTAGGTAACCCTACATCTTGATAAGAAGGATGCAAATAAGGATTTATAAATCCACATAAAATTTCTGTAATATGCATTCTCAGCCTAAAAACTAAGGGAAAGTATAGATGGGTATGCTGAGGAAGGAGAGGGAAAGCTGTCACAATAATTCATATCTGTTATATGTATATTTATAAGTGTCTGGTGTCTATACATGTAATAGCTTCAGGAGGTCACAGACCTTCAACAAGTTTTGATATTTGCATCTGGAAGATGTGATCATCATCTAAGATGAGCAAAAGGAAGTTAAAAGAATTTCATCAGGTTAAAAATTTCAGCCTCATCTGAGGATTGAGGAGTTCAAATAAATCATCCTATTGAAGAAAAAGTTGAGAAAAAAATACATCTAAAAAAAGGTCAATGGGAGTCTTTTCAGCACTGTTGACTAAGGTATGAAATGACGCAAGTTTTGGAATCAGCATCTTCATTCACTTTTTGCATACATAAACAGAATTGTCTGTGTGTGCAGCATGGTTTTAACAGTGGCAGCTCTTAGTTAAAATAAAAATTCATACTTCAGCACAGCAGCTACTTGCCTCTGGGTTATATAAATTTCTTGTATGTGTGATGCATACAGAATTGCTCAGCTCATTGTTATACATTCTGCTTCTGTCTGATACTGCTTCTGATAAAGTCAAGAAAAGACAGATGATTAATAAGAGACAGTTCAGAAAATTCTTTTCTTGTCAGTGACTACCTGGTGTTTCTTGCTCATCTGCTTAGGGACATGCTACCAGTGAAAATTCAGTCTAAGCAGTCCTTTCACATAACTTCTGAAAATTTTTAAATCGATTCTTTTTGAAACTTCCTCTCCAAATATTCTCAATTCCGTTTCTCCTCTCCACAGCACAGATGTGATTCAACTCCTAGAATTACCTATCTATGTTTCATCCATCTGATCTCCTGGTACTGTAAAGACTTTGTAAATTTCAGTCTTCCCTACTGCTGAAATGTTGCACATGGAATGGAAATGTTTCCTAGAACTGGCTTCATCTTTGGTTGAAAATAATCTGATTTTCAAAAGAAAAATGAGCAATATATTCATGTCTTATATTTGAATGTAATTTCTGATACTGTATTTTCTACCTTTTGGAGGACAAAAAAAAAAGCAGGAAATAATGTAGGAAGACATACACAAATTAACATTTTTTTTATTTATTTAATTTTTTAAGAAAATCTTTTAGGTAACTAATAGAATATACTACCTAAAGTTCAATATATTTCTGGAGAATTTTGCACAAAAACAAGAACAAACAAACAAAAAAAAAACCTGTGTCTCACTGGTTTGGTTCTTATGTGACTAAATAATGACCTGGACTTCCCAGGCAAAACAGAACTCTTGATAACGTAAGTGAGGATTTTTCTTCAGATATAATTTTTGCCTTGAAGAAAGAGTTGACTTGCTTACCTCTAAAATAAAAAAAGCAATGAAAAAAACCAGCAACAACAAGCCAGAAATATTTGATATAATAATGTTAAACAGTCAGCTTTATGTATTTCAAAATCTGTAAATCTGATCAATTATATTTGCATGGAAATCCTTTTCTACAGTTTTTATATGATGCAGATGAGTGAAGTGCTGTTTAAATTTCCTTTTTCTGTGTGTATATAAGATCAGCAGAAAATGAGTGTAAACTTTGATATTCATGACATTTAAATCATTGCATAGCTACAGTAATGGAATTGCAAGGAATAAAGGGATAATTTATTTACCAAAAGTAGAATAATTATTTTATGATTTCTGAGAGCAGGTTTGTCTTGTTAAAGTTTGGTTCATTTAGTTAGAAAAAACAAGATGCTGAGTTGGAGATGTGAGCTGACTGATACATCTTATCAAAACGGTCTTTCTGTGGAAATAGATGGGATAGTATGCTGGAAATGGAGATGATCGTATACAGAATGCTGTTCCTTATCATCTTACAACAGGTTTTGAAGGTCAGAAAAATATTTTACTTACAGTAGAAAATACTTCTATTCTTTCATGTACTGAAATACTAATTCCAAATATTGACAAGTCATGCAGAAATATTTTTCAAGGAAAATATCAGAATGCAATTTTTTCTTCTTAAAAATTACTTCTAATACAGCAAATATAACAGTAAAGACAGTTTCACAAGCACTGTACATAACAGTAACCAACTAAATTAAATTTTTTTATTGTTCCATTACTTTTTCTCTTTAACCAAGTGCTGTATTTTTTTTATTATTATTTTGCTGAATGTCATAGAATATTGTAAAAAGACACAAATGCATATTCTACTCTGCACTGAATCAAAAGGTCACAAGGGTTTTTTCTTATTGAACAAACCTCAGTAGTTCAGTTCATTAATATAATTAGATGAAGTATATTATCCAGTTTCAAATATCAATTTACTTGTTGGTACTTTCTGATTTACATAATCAAATCAGGTATTTTTTTTCAAATACATAGTTTATATGATAATTAAATTGCAAATAATCTTATAAAAAGAAGGTCAATTATTTTATTAGCTAATTTTTTTCATATGAGTTAATTGCAATAGTATTTTTTTCAAAAAAAAAAAAAAAGGGTGAAGGGGAACACAGACTGCATAACACAGTCTTGCATTTTTTCCCTTCTGTAGTATTTCTACCATTAATGGCAGTACTGTTAAAACAACTCAGTAAGTTGGAATTTTCCCTTTGGGTAAGAAGACTTATATTTACACTGTAATGCCACTATTTTAGTAGGAAGAAAAAATGATCATTTAGTGTAAATGATAAACAGATCATTTAGTACTGCTAATGCCTTACATTTTGTGCTTCATTAATTGCATGTCCTACGTAGCTTAATTTTAAGCATACACATTTATGTCAGTCTCTTTTATCTAGTCATATGCCCTGGTATACTGTAGAGTTGCCATTTGTCTAATCTAAAATCTGGAGAGCATTTACTGTGTTCTTCAGCTTTCAATTTACACACAATTAAAATAGTTACTGTGTATGAAATTAAATCTGGGAGAAAAAAAAAAGAGCATTTATAGGGCATTTTTCAAGGAACTTCAAGAACAGTTCACCTACAGTTTATTTCAAGATCACTCGAAGGTTAGTGATATGTACCATAAACAAACATTTGATCCAACACCCACATAGTCTTTATAGTATAAATATGAGCAAATTCATTTACTAACTTAAAAAGATGTTGCTTTGCTGTCCTTTGTCTATGCAGTGTATTTCCCTGAAGACAAATGTTCTTTAAAAGAAAATTTATGAAGCTTCCTTTAAATTGGTAGTTATAGTATTAGAGACAGAAAGAGATCACTGGTCCTGCTGGTGCTGGAGAAGGGGTCCTCAGTCTTCCTTTAAAGACTTTTCACACTTCTATGCTTGTGAATTTGCGTAGTGGATATATTGAGGTATTATTACAAAAAACGTATGCTACGTTCCTCTTGTCTTAGTTCTTCTGAACTGCTTGACTGGGGCATAACTCTTATGTTCCAAGACTGGATTGTGTCCTTTTCTCTACGCATTTCATTTCAACATCATTAGGGAGATGAACTAGCCGTTTTATTCATTTTCATTTTTCAGAATGCTTGCCAGCATCTTTTTCATGTCTTAATTGGTCTTTGCCTTTAAACTATCCTGGCTTGGTGACTTAAAAACTGAATGAAAGAATGAAAATATATCAGTATATTTTAAACCCTATTGTCAGTTTGAAAATCAGGTTTTGAATTTTTAGGCAGCAAAAAAAAAAAAAAATCTCTGCTTCTATTTCCAGAAAAATATACCTCACTAAAAACTTGTTCCTGTCTGCTTAGGTTTCAGAATGAAAGCTGAAAGTATAGTGACTGCTTCCAAAATACCTGTTTTCCAGGTCCGTGCATTTGCATTTCCGTACGCAACTGGTTACACTACCTCTTCTCATCATACTTGTTATGTTAGTAGCATGTATTCAATGCAAGTTATGCTTCAAAGCAAGAGAATCCAAGGTCCTTGTTGCCCAAACGAGTTAGTACCTCAACAGAGCATGGAATTATCTGAATTCAGAACATGATTATGTGGAAAATTTGAAATAATTTAATAGCAATTTAACTATAGAGATAGAAAAGAAGTAGGATAGTGAAATACAGCTCATTAGCTAAGAATACATATAATCGATTGTAACAACTAAGCCCTAAATTCCAGTCAAAGTCTATGTTAAAAATCTGTTATTCCAATTACTCCCATCAAGCTTATATGCCAGTTTGGGCTAAAGGAGGGAAAGTCATTACCATAATTAGATAATGTTCTATATAATGTTCTATATTTAAAGTATGAGGACTGCTCCGTAAATAATGATTCAGTGTTATTTTGTTGGGCCATGATATCAGAGGTGGATACTAGTGGTATGGCAGGAGAGGTTGAACCTTCCCACCACTAGTTCATTGAATTTTGTCACCATGTGACAGATGGCAGCAGAAGGGCATGAAGGGTGGGTGGTGTGTCTCAGCAGAGGTGGCAGTGACAGTGGGTCAACTCCACTGGTACAGATTTTTATGAGAGCAGCATGTAGGCTCTTGTTCATCACTGGTGAAAATGCATAAAGAATAGTGCTTTGTAGCTGAGAATTTGCTCTATCAAGTGGTGCTACTTTGCTCTTTGTACCTGTTATCATGGAAATAAATAGGAGACATTAAATTCAGAACAGCCTGCACAATTCAGAGATCAGTAGTAGAGTGCTATTTTCAGTCCCAAGAGCATCTAGGTGGTGAACTGCTTATTTCTTTCCAGATTATAGAAGGAAATTAGAAAACACATTTATCTGTAAAACCTAGTAACCTCTGCTGTTTAATGCTAGCTGAACAGGACTTTACAGGTTTACATTTTTAATGTTATGCTTATATAGAACTGTCTTCCTAAGCATGTCTCTGTAACTTCTCTATTTTCCTTTTGAAAATGAATGTAGTTCTCAGAGATGTAGAAAATATATTAATAGTTATTAGACCTAGTTACAACAAAGATGTAAAGTAAGTTAGATAGATTATAGTTTATTTGGGATTTGTGTCATTAATTACCCACTGTCCCTTTTCTTTTGACAAAGAGTTTTCTTTCCAGGGAAAAGTAAAAAGGCACTCCTTTTTTGTCTTGCTATGGCTTGGCTGACTTGTTTTGTCTTTCCTGGACATGCAATGATTTTCTTGCCAATAACTATGTTCAGGTAAATATGGAACTCAAATATAAAGAAATGCAGCTTACCAGGTGTAAGGATATCTTGCTTGGATCTGGCAGGATATAATATCTCTGAAAATCACAGGAACTCTTTCACAATATATATATTTTTTGTACATCTATTCCATTGGTCAAAATGTTGGATGCATACACTGCATGAAATATTACTGTAGGCATGAACAATTTTTCAAGGAAATATTATGGAGAAATTAAAAAATTCTGAAACTTTGAAAGGCATTAGCTAGCAAAGAACTTTTCCCATTTTTAAATAAAAAATATCTAATAAAAAAAACATTTGAAAATGGATAATTGAACTGTGCGTGAGAAAACATTCATTTAGCTGTATCATCAGAGATAATAAGTTCATTATCACTTTATAGGTTAGTTCTTTATTCTTATTAATACCAAATACATTGCTTATTTTAACTGTGGGAAGTTTTTTGTTGTTGCTTGTTTCAAAATATCATTAGTCTCATTCTACCGTATGTATTCTAATAATGAACTTTCCATTTCAACTAATTTTTCAGCAGTCTGATGCCTAGTGACTAAATTTTGTGGCTGGTATCAAAATTAAACTTCAGTGAAAAAGACTTAAATCTATAGTTGGTCTTTATTTATCTAGTTCACATTGCATTCTATATATATTTTAATTGCAAGAAGAAAATATTGTGTTATATTTCACTACAGAATTTGTATATGGGTTACGCTAGTGTTTCATGCAGTCCTTTGTCACAATCTTCATAGGTTCTACAAATGTAATTGTAACAACTAGGCCAGATTGATGGAAATTGTCAAGTCACACAGTTTGTTCTGTGAAAGCACAAGGGTGATCTAGTGTTTTTGCCTTCATGGGAAACAAAACACATGACATTGCAAAGATATTTCAAGGATGAAAGTCTATCCAGAATAAAAATATATATATATATAAGGATGAAGGTTTTAAATTTTTAATATAATCAAGCTATTATCTAGGGTTCTTACTATTAAAAATATGCCATTAAAATAATTTCAACATTTTGGATTTTAGTTTCATAAAAATCACGCAGAAAAATCAGTACAGTAAAATCAAGTTTTCAAAACTGGAAAAATAAAAATCAGCATTGAAACAATAACCCCTAAAATGCCCCGCAATGCAGAAATTATTTGTATGCTGTTTTGCTGAGTGCAAATTAGTAGAAATAAAACAACATGGAACACAAATGGCTTTTATATGTTGTTTTTAATTTTGCTAATGTAGACACTTTTCCATAATTAATATTATCAACCATAAAGACAATTTTAAATTCATGTTAATTATTTGCTAAATTGTTTCTAATTAGAGCATATTGTTTCAGCTGTTAAAGAAAGTGAAAATTAATTTTATTTTATAGTCTTTTCTTTGCCTATTTTGAAGTTTATTATACTTATATTGGTTCTTATCCACACAATAAAAAAGGTTCTCAGAAATCCCATATACAAAATTTAAGAGTAAACATCATGAAAGTGAGCATCCATATTTACATAAACATGAATGTCTGCAATAGTCAAGGTGTGCTAGCATTATTTGTCACTTTTAATCCATTTCGCTTACTTTAGTGTATCCACTTGGCGCCCCCTTATCTCTGTTTTTTCCAAATTATCCATTTGAGTCCTTAATAGTGTTAGTATTACTGTGCGAAGAACAGATTAAAATTCCTTGAAATCTCATTTGGGGGTTATTATTATGTCCTAACATCTTTGGCCAGGTCAGCACGGGTTGTGCAAGCCTTTGAGAATAAGGTGTTGTGTAAGCTAAAAGTAATCGCATCCTGAAATGTTTTGACAGTGAGGACTTAGCATGCACTAAGTAGTATGAGATTATGAGTTTATTCGTCAGAGGTCATTATAGAAATATGAAAAACTATTACTCTTTGTTAATTTGGTAAAATCAAATATGGATGTATTGGGGGGTAATACACTTAGGTTGTTTTCCTGCTAATGAGGTCGTGCATTTTGTACACACCAGAATTCACTGGTCGTTTTATATGACTATTAATGACTACTAATCCTATAGTCAGCATTACTGTAATTTCTTCCATGAAGTTCCAATTCAATACACGTGCATTAGAATGTCTAGACACTCACAGAATAGCAAACACATTCCACAACAATGAGAACACCTCTTAATTCAGCTTAAGCCAAAGCCACAAGTGAGTTATAAATGTATTTGTTCTCCAGTCAAATCGATTCCATGTAATGCTTATTATGTATTCTGTTTATTCCACAAGGAGGAAATAATGGTTCTTTTACTGTTCTGGTAGAACACTGGAGTATTTAGTTTTAACTATTTCAATTTTGTTTCTGATTAGCTTTTGTGTGATGCTGATACTGATAGATATGCTGCTTCTTAATTATTGATTTCTCCTGAGAAATAGGAAAGAAGCATCAGTTATGATGTCATTAACATGATATTATTATGTAGACACTTCTTAATTGTTTTGCTTTGTTTCTTAAAAATTATATATATATATATGAATATGCTTTTATTACAAGTATGCATGTTAGTTGGAGATAAGCATTACAGAGGCAAGATTCAAGATTGTATATAAAATGACTGATTTTTGTTAGCAAGATTCTCAGTTGTTAACATACCGTACCAGTATACTGTATGCTTTTACCAGAAAGGGTAGTAATAGGCTTCTATATTGCTTAGTCAGCCTATCTTGTAGATTCACAGAATCACAGAATTGTAGGGTTTGGAATGGCCCTCCAGAGATAATCAAGTCCAACACCCTGCCAAAGCAGCTCCCTAGCCCAGGTTGCACAGGTAGGCATGCAGGTGGGTCTTAAATGTCTCCAGAGGAGGAGACTCTACCACCTCTCTGGGCAGCCTGTGCCAGTGCTCTGTCACTCTTATGAAGAAGTTATTATACACATTCCTGCAGAACTTCCTATCCCTCAGTTTGTGGCCATTTCCCCTCGTCCTATCGCCACACACAGCTGAGAAGAGTCCAGCCTCGTCCCTTGCCCTCCCTCTCCTTAGATATTCATAGACATGCGTCAGATCCCTTCTGAGTCTTCTTTTCTCAAGGCTGAACAGACCCAGGTCTCTCATCCTCTCCTCATAAGGGAAGTGTTCCACATCCTTTATCATCTATAGATTGTTCAAATAGCAGAAAAAGCGTAAGAATTGACTATTAATGAAAAAAAGCCACACATTTTTATGATGTTTCCTCAGAAGCAGAAGAAATTATAAACTACAAAAAGTACCAATGATGAAAAATTTGTGCTGTGTTGTGATGTCAAACAAAGAAACCTTATGATGATGTTTTACAAAAGAACCATTCGTAGTAGTTACTTATGCTAGCTATAATGCAAGATAGAACAGAAAAAAGCAATGTAAGATTTGTTTCTTCCTTCCTTCATATTCTACACGTGCTTATCAGCTAATCAAATATCTTGTGAAATAGGAAGGGAGGGAGGGAAGGAAGGCAGGAAGGATTGTGTATTTCAAGTGAAAATGAATAAACTCAAACGTTTTAGTAAGCTTTGGTAGAAATAGAACTAAGTATTGAAATACAAAATTTGTTTAGACTAAGGTGAACTTTATTAAGAAATGCTAGGGTAAGACATTCTTAATTATACATTCTCCTCATCATTATTTCCTACCAGTGTTTACCTTGAAGATTTACGAACAAATTCAAAAAATACTTTTGAAATCCTAGTAATCAATCAGTTGCAACTTTTCTCAGCCCACTTTCTGCCAACTACTTTTCATTATCTATTATGTCTGTCACACCAAATGCTCTTCAAGAGCAACCAGCATATTTGACCACCAGTAAAAAAATGATAGCTGTGTACAAATCTGTCAGGCTGAAGTCCCCTCTTAAAAACTGTTCTTTGCAGATTTAGGTGTTTCTTAAGAATTTTATTTTATACTGCTCTTTGTGTATGCAGCAGATACTTTTCTTATAAGACCTCTAGTATTACATATTTATTAGCGTACAGTTATTAGTTATAATTTTTTCAGAAATTTCTCATGGCATTTTACAAGGCAAAATTGAATAGCTTTCTCTGTACTTTCACCTACAGTGACAAAAATAAATAAATTAAAATAAAAGGCATAGAGGAAGAGTACTTTTGAGAGGACAAATATACTATTTTCTTGTTAAACCTCATCATGTTCCCCACTGCACAACTCTCCATATTTTATTTAGAGGTAACTGAACAGATGAAATAAGCTCATGTAATTTCTGAAAGTAAGGTCTAAACTATAAAATTATGTTTTTCAATGAGTGGAAATATTCCTGGAAAATACTACAGCGCTGATTGAGAAATTATTTATTTATTTACCTTTGAGAAGTTTGGACTTTCAACATTGCTTAAATGAATTATATCAACAAATTTATGTTCACTTACTATGAAGCCTATTGAATAAGGTTTTTTTCAGAAATTAATGCTCCAAAAATATTACTATTGAAGTGATATTTTGTTGTTTGTCAGCCTGTTTGAACTCCAAATTATTTTTAGGAAATTATTCATTCATTAAATGTATATAGATATTGATTAGATTTTAATTGTTAGTTAAGAAACCACTGAGAAAACAAACAAACAAAAGCAATGGCAACAACAGAAGAAGATTCTCTCAATAACAATAGAAAAAAATGAAACAGAACTTCTGTTGGAACTGGTCAGTGCACAATACATTGAATTTTATTAATTAAAAGTATGGGACAGACACCAAACATTCAACATTCTTTTCTTAATTGTTGGAATCTGTGGAGAGTTTAGCAACTCTGATGCTGCTAAGATGCTCTGAGATGCAGAGGAGTATATGGATGTATGGAAACTGCTTCATGAATAAACAAAGTCAAGACTTCTTATAATAGTTCATTTACTATTAAAGAAATTTAACAATTTTCTATTAAAGAGGGAAAGAAAAAAAAAGCAAATGAAGTCTAATGGATATATTATTCCTCTCTGTTCTTTTGTTTTCCACTATCCATCTCTCCTGGGTTTTTTTGTTTTGTTTTGTTTTGTTTGTTTTTTGTTTTCCAGAAAGGGCTGTTAATTTAAGGGTTGTATTATTTGTGATTTTTAAATTATTTGTGATATATTATATATTTAGCCTTCAATAATGCAATGGGCAGCTACTTAAAGTTGGCACTGGAACAAAAGAATGCGTTCATTGGCTGACTGGGTCATCGTTTGGGAATGGTTTTGTCTTTATTCTGATTGTGAATAAAAAGGATCTTTTTCTGAAAAATGACTTGCTTTCCTTTCCCTTTTTCCCCCTATTTCCCCTTTTCTCTTTCCCCTTTCCTTTTCCTCTAGCATGTGCTTTAATTTCATATTTATTTCAAGAAAGGAAAATCATTATTAATATATGAAGGAATCCTTATAAAACAGTCAATTTTTATGATGCATGTTTCTGAATCATTGTATAAAGTTAAATGTTCTCAGATTGTTTTTGAAATATCTTTTTCATTGCCTAAGATATCAGTTTGTATGTGAATCACTATTGTGTACATGATTTATGTAAATCTACTAGTATAATGAAGGAGGTAGAAATTAATATATTCTGCTATGCAGTGTCTTAACCAATAATTATCCAAAATCATCAAGGGGACTTTAATAACTAAACAGTCATTCAGCTAATTAGTAAAGAGAGTTTATTAAAAAAGTTAAAAATGTAAATTAATCAAGAAAAATCTCCACAACCTTTAATTCAGGGATATATTACAAAGGAGATATCTTTTATAATTGTGGCATTCTAGTAATAGATGTAATGTAATGTAAAATATCAACAACAATAATTATAATGAGCTTCTGGAGGACGAAAACAAAAAGTGCTCATAAATATGGCAGCACTAATGGTTAAGTTGTTAGCCTGCTTTGAAGAACGTCAGCTCTTTTGTTTGCAATTGCATGGGTCTCTTCCTTTCTAAATTAATCATGTAAACAGCTGTTGTAAGACCGTGTGATTTTGAGAAGTCCATTTGAAATCAGGCCAATGTGTACTAGACAAATATTTGTTTTAGTACATGTTAAAAAAAAAAATAAAATAATCAGTATCACCTTGGTATCTATAGTATACCAGTACTCATTCTTACTCATTATTTAACTACTATATTTTTCTTGGGTGTCATGTATTGAAACAGTTTACTGTCTTTAGCAGACAGCTCCTACCAGATAATAATTAAGGAATTGCAATGAGTGTAGACTACTTTAAATTCCAGATGTTGAGGAAGAAAGGGGGCAACACATGAAGTGTTAACAAATGAAGATCAAAAATTAAAACAAATAAGCAAACGTGTTTCTTAGAATCTGGTTGTGGAACACTGGTGTTTTTCTCTATTATGTTTTTATTTTCCCAGCAGGTATTCTCAACAACTTAGTTCTTGATTTGGAAGGACTTTGCTCAGTCCACATCATTAATTCTCTTCTGAGCTTTCAAGATTGTTCATTTCCTTCCCATCCTTAGCAAAACAGCTTTCTGTTATTTTGTTGTCTTTCAATAAAAAATGAGTTTCAAGATTTCATTATATGTATATATTTAAGGACAACATTAAAACGTTCACTAGAAAGTACAAATGAAGATAGGGAGGGAGGTGGAGTGAATGAGAGACAAAGAGAAGTGAAAGGAAGAATTTTAGATTTGCTGTCTTAAAATGATGTCTAAATCATACTCTGGGGTCACATGAGGAAACCTTGATTAGAGATCCTTTTCATGTTTAACATCAATTAGTAAATATTAACTGGAATATTAACTGCATTCCCATGATATAAGTTCTTGCCTTTTCCTGATTCTGAAGAAGACATGGTGATAAGTAAATAGCAACAAAAACTATGTTGTATTATTATTTTTATTACATTTCTTTGGACTTGCTAAATTCTCTGATTGTCTTCAGTATCTGTATTATTTCATGGGTAGGTATGGATTTCTTATTCTAATCTTTCTCCCTAGTGTGTACAGGCTAATTTCTCTTTCCTATTGGTTAAACTAAACAAAGTATTATGGAGTGAGTGACAAGAGAAATTCACCCTCTGTTTTTATGCTTGGTATCCTCATAAATCTTCCATCCTGTTTTAGCTCTCATTACTGAGCAAAAGAGATAACAATATATCACTTCGAGAGATTTTAAGAGCATTTGTCTACTAGTCCATCTAATTTAAAGTTACTTTATACTAGGAGCAGTGTGTATGCAAATCCCCTCTGTTATACTAAACACTGTAAACTGTGGTACATAACAAAAAATGGTAAAATAATCAGATCACAATCTGAAGAGTCAGCAGTTACTGCTATTTCTTTGAAATAATTCTGTTTCTTTTTAACTAAGAATTAACTGATGATTATTTAGCAGCCACCATTTTTTTAATGCTGACCTCTGAAACCTCAAAAATGTCTTAAATGAAATGTTCAGAAAGGATGACTGACTACCCAGTTCATTTTAGTGAGTACCATAATAACACTATAAACTTCTACTCTTCTTAAGTAGTTTTGTGTTTAATGTCATATTCATGAAAAAGAAATTCATTAGGTCCTATTAAGTACACTTTCTTTGGCTCGTGAAGGCTGCATTCATTAAATACTTGCCATAATCTTTTATGTTCTGTAGACAACTGATAGGAGCTATTAGGAGACAAGATACTTCCAAGCCAGGTGGATACAGTGGTTATGCATACATTAGCAAGAATGTCAATGGAAATGTATCTATAGATTAAAGGAGCTGAGGCTCATGACCTGAAATGCAAACTGTGCATAGTGCAGGCATTTCTGACTTTGGATTATCTCTAGTTGGGGGCTACAGGTGCAATGAATATTTAAATGAAGAATGCACCATTTCAGCTCCTGGAGCATGTATAATAGTTTAATCTAAAAGGGATCCAGTTTGTGCATGCTGGAGTCAATCCACAATATAAAGATAAGCACAGAAAGTAGGGGATACTAGGAGATTTGAAAATGGAGTTCTGGTTCTGGCCGTTTGTCTACGTAGAAGTATTTATCTAGATATAATATTTATTTACTTTTAAGTGTTGTAATATCTACAATCTGTGACTGCACCTCTGTCAAACCGTTTGGCACATTCTTAAATGTCATTTTAAACATTGTAACATCGTAACGATGTGTTTGTTCCTTTACTGCTTTGTATGTCATGGCACCATTTACATCTGAACAAAAAAGATACAAATTGTTGAATCACTGTATTATCACAATGAAAACAACCTCTTCCTCTCCCCCATTTGCCCTGTTTCTATAACTATGTATTAAAAAAAAAATGCAAAAAAAAAAAAAAAAAAAAAAACACACTTGTAGAATCTCCAGCTATTGTTATACTGACTTTCTTTTGTAACTATGACTATGGCCAGGGCAACTTTTCTAAGAGAATCAAAGAATATGTCAAAGTTACAAGATTGGAGTTTTCATCTGAGGCGTGTGAATTTTGTTGGCTCTTCAAAGTACATTTTATTCAGCAGATCTTCAAAATAAGTCTATCTGATACCTTTAATATTCTAGGAGCACAATGTGATCCATATAATGCAACAACTGTTTCATGATTGCTTTTCCTCTTAGGCAGTTTTGAGAATATAACATACAGGTGGCAAGTTCATTTGATCCCATGACAGCATATAAAAATAAAAAAAAAATCTATATGTATTTAACTTCTACATTCAAGAATACTCTTTTTTTTTTAATTGTTATTATGTAAACACCTTCAGTATGGATCTCATGTATATGCATGGCAGACTATTTAGCTTAGTCCTTATAATCTGTGGGAAAGACAACAACAGAGAGCCTTGGTGTATAATGTTTTGATTATAAAGCAAATGAAGTGTTTTATTAATTACCTAATTGGAATAATAGCTAAGCTTGGAACACATGAGGTTCCACTGTACAAATATATGATAAAAAGATGACTCTTACCTGAAAGATCTATACACAATTATTCATAAAAATTATTTGTAAACGTCTATTAACAAACATGTCAAAGCTCTACAGTGATATGAAGTGAGGTGAGCACTAGCCAGTATTCTAACCAGAAATAATTTTGGGTGTAGTTTGCAACACTGTAGTGGCTCAGACAGGAAATTCACATATGACAGTGGCAGATAAAGAAGCATGTGAGTAAGAAAGAAGATGTATATGCACATATAATCATGTATGCATACGTATACGTGTGTGTGTGTGTATCACACAAATATCTCAGAATCACAGCATTGTAGTGGTTGGAAGGGACCTCTTGAGAGATCATCTAGTCCAGCCCCCCTGCCAAAGCAGGCTTCCTAGACCAGGTTGCACAAGTAGGCATCCAGGTGGTTCTTGAAGAGAAGAACACTCCACAACCTCTCTGGGCAGCCTGTGCCAGTGCTCTGTCACTCTTCTTGTGAAGTTATACACATCTGTATGGAACTTCCCATTCTTCAGTTTGTGGCCATTTAGCGTTGTCCTGTTGCCATGCACTTCTGAGAAGAGTCCCTTTGCCTACCGCTCCTTAGCTATTTATATATGTGGATCAGATCCCCTCTTCTTTTTTTCAAGGATGAACGGACCCAGATCTCTCAGCCTTTCCTCATAAAGGAGGTGTTCCCACCTTTTATCATCTCTGTAGCCCTCCACTGGACAATTTCAAGGAGATACCTGCTTTTTTTTTTTTGTACTGGGGAGCCCAGAACTGGACACAATACTCCATTTTCTGTGCTTGTACAATACTTGACAATACTTTGAAGTGCTATTGAATGTCACTGTGTTTACCCAGTGTTTTGAAATCTCAGGCAGTAATAAGCCAGAGAAAGGGTATACTGTCTGAAGTCCAACCTATTTTACTACTTCTTCGTCTCTGGCAACTCATTCCCTATTGTCCATGTTAGAGATGTGAAGCATCAGTATCTGTAAAGTAATGTTATATTTTTGAAAGGAAAGTCTTTGAAGGTCTGTTTCATTTATATACAGCTTGTCCCCTTGCTTCACATGATACAGCATTGAATCATACAGGTTGTGAATCTGGATATTCAGTGCCAGATGATAGAAGCAGGAATAGTTGTCCCATCCCAGGTGCCGAATGCTGCACTTGTTGAACGTCATGTGCATGGTGAATGCCCGGCTCCCTAATTTCTCAAGTTTTCTCTGCAACACCTCTTTTCCTTCAAGAGTCAGTGACTCCTCCCAGTTTATAAGGGCTGCTCCAAAAGCATTGCCTCCTATCATATTATGTTGAATGAAGCTCTGTTAATTTTTTTTGCTGTATAATAGATGTCAGCAGAGGGGCTCTGACAAAATGGCATCAGACATGACAGTGCATATGAAGGTGGGGTGACTGCTACAGCAGCTTCTCAGAAATAGTATGTACTTACTATATGTAGATTGTACTGAAAGTAATGCCTCCTATTTATTTCCATGGAAATTACAATGGATAAAATGAGCACAGTAACTGTGGTAGAACAAATCCTCAGCTGCAGAACATTATTTTTCAACATTCATCACCATTAGATATGCATTTTCACTAGTGATGAGCAAGAGCCTGCGTGCCACTCATAAATATTTGTATCAGTGCAGGTAACTCACTGTCACTGTCACCACTGCTCAAACACACCACCCACCACCTAACAGTGTTCACATACTATGTTTGGTCTCCGTAACTGTTCAGCAAGTGTCAATGAATGTCAACAGGTACAATTTTTTCTGCATGGAGGAACTCAACCCCACACTTTTGCTTCAAATGTGCTTCCATGTCAGATGACTGCTCCTCTGCTGTGATCTGTCAAACAGCAACAAAATGTATTGGAATATTGGTGGGAAGGTTCAGCCTGTACTGCCATACCATGGACATCTGCCTCTGACATTGTGAATTTACATAATAAAATAGGAGGCATTACTTTTGGAGCTTCCCTCATATATATATATACTTCAGAAATAAAGAATGTAAAGACATAAACAGAAAAGGAATAAAGCCATTGAATCATATTTCTGTAACTTCTGAGAAACTTGGATGTAAAGTATCGCAAAAATGATTGCCTATGGCAATGATTTTACTGCAGACAAAGAAAAAAATGATTATTCTTCCTGAGCTTGGATATATTTCTCATAGAAAACCCTGCTTTTGGAGAAAAACAGAAACAGTGTTAATTTATCTTGTATCTGAAGACTGGAACTTTTTAGAATAAATTATGTCAATTAAGATTCAGAGTTTTTCTTACTTCATTCTGAAGTATAGCAAATTACGCTCATCATTCAGCCAATAATGCTGTAAAAGAAGAACTTTTGGTTTATACTACTCACTGTGTATTTTTAATACTTAAATACATTTTTTGGCTTTGTACCCAACTGTGGGGTTTTTTTTAAAGATAGTCTTATCAAGAAGAAACCAACTAAATTGTGTGCAGAATGCCAAATTATCCCTGGAGGTGTTCAGGGAAAATTTGTATTTTGTTCTAAGGGACATGGCTTAGTAGGGAAATATTAGTGACAGGTGCTGGTTCAACTCGATGGTTTGGAGAACTTTTCTGACCTTGGAGGTTCTACGATTCTATGCTCCTGATATTAGATTGCTTAAAAAGATTAACATTACTTGAATAGATTTAGAAAATATGCATTTGTAAAACTGGGCGATTTTATCAAAATATGTCATAGAGTACAACAGAGCATTGGTTGGAGAAGTGAGAAGATGACTTAGAGGGAAGTTCCAAATGGTACACAGGCAGTTTGGTATGAAACTGTTCAAAGAAAATGGTGTGAACAGAACTAAAAACAAATCTGAAAGTTCAAAGTATGTTGCAAAACAGAAATATTATCTTTCAATCTGCTGTGTTATTTAGTAACTTGGAGATGAGACATAACTTCTTGCCTAATATGAAGTGGTAGAAGTGAATCAGGAAGAACTGAAAGAGCCTACATAACCTTCATGGCCTACATTTGAATAAGTATATGATCTTGTGTGAGAATCCATTCTGACTGCATTATAAAGTAATTTTAGTCTCCTTATCAATTTTACGTATTAGGAAAAGATTTTTCATAACTCCTTCATTCCTTTAGCTTATACATATTTTTTAAAATATATATTTTTAATTCTTATTTTGTGGCTTGAAAAGAAGGAACTCTGTGTCCTCAATACAGGCAGCTTCATTTACCTTAATTATAATGTTCTTCAGCACAATTTCAGTTACTAGTTTTGATTGCTCTGGCTGTTATACAGGAGATTTCTTAAGTCCTTGATAAATTTGTTATTCATCCAGGACATGTGGGATAGAAATTCTATTTCAACAATGCTTCACGCTCCTCACCTAGCTAAGACGGACATTAACCCCCTGTGGGTCACAAGGCGGAGAGCAACTCTGTCACTACCAGCAAATCCCAGTTATCACTCTGATGTAGACTTCATAGACTTCAGTGGTATGGTATAAGATATAGCTCTCTATGCCAAGAAAAACAGTTCCTAAAATCACAAGGGAAACTCTCAGTACAGCTTGTGAGCATGATGGTTACATTTTCAAGCTGGAGCTTACTAGAGGTATTTTTTAATCAGAATAGTGATTAACATCTGCTTCAGAATCTTTTGAACTGAGAAGATAATATCTATTTTAAACTCTGATGTATTAATTTTTGCAATTTCTGTTGAGTCACAGTTACTATAATTTGCTTAGTAGGTAATAAGATATGTGACAAGCAGTTGTATGAACTGCAAGATCTCAGATGTAAGGACAATGAACCTGATTTCTCAGTCATATTTCTGCTTAGCAGAAGCCTCTGTGTTACTCATATAATTAGAAATTCCATCAAAGATTTCTATTCTATCTTCTGCAACAGATTATTTTGAAATCAATGGAACTGGAAGAAATGAATTTATGGGAAAGGTACAGAAAAACCAGTTAATCTTCACAAAAGTTTCTACTCAAACCTCTAGTTATCAGCAAAGAGAATATTAACTTTACATCACAAACTATGACAAGCAAATGGAAAAAATATTTTCTAGATTATCAAAGGCAATTACAATGCAAATCCCATTTCTGAATGAGAAGAAATGACTTAGAAATAGAAGAAATAATATCATTAAATGAAATCAGATACTTCTGTATTAGTGCAGAACTCTGCAAAGTCATTCTTGGTGTCTGTCTACAGTACTGTAAAGTCTATTTTCTCTCCCAGGAAAATTTTACATGAGCAGGTGAGCATAATTAATAATAAGTAATAAAACAAGTAATTAAGCTAGACCACACAAGATGATTAGTAACCCAGTGTTCAGTTGGTTGTATTTGTAAAATAGGATTTATTAATTTTGCGTGTTTAATCAAATGTTAACAGCTCTAACTGTTTTTCAGTATATAGTTTGCACTATGTTTTTTGGATGTACATGTGTAGGAAAGGCATTTGTGAAGCATGAGAAGATTTTATTTGAATACATTAAAAAAAAAAAAGGCATTACAGAGCCCAGTAACATGATGTTCTCCATGAATACAACACCTAAAATATTTAATGGGTCAGTCACAAATCTGAAATACCTTAAGGAGTGCTGTTTTCACTTACTTCCCTATTTGTGGTTGCTATATTGCCCTATTTTTGCTGTTATAGTAAAAACTGGTAAAAGGAAAACAATAATTAAACATTTGAAAATAATAAGAAACAACGATTTTAGTAGCATTTTAAATAGGAGTTGTTTAGACTATGTTCTATTAAATTTTTGTCATGGAGAGTGAACATCATGATTATATCCAAAACAAAGACAAAAGCAAGGATGCTCAAGAATCAGGATTTTTATGTTGTTTTGATATACCGGGATGCCAGAAAAATGTATAAGGCTAGGTGGCTCTCCTGTTTGAGGAAAATGAGCACAGAAGCTGGCAGTCAGTTCATGGACTTGATTTCTAGCTGGCACACCTAAGAAAGTTTCAGGACATAAAAGAAAGAGAAAGAATAGGCTTCTCGAGGGCAATACTTTAGAAGTCATAGATGATCTCTGCCCCAAGAAAGACAGAAGACTGAAGGAGTACAAGGGAGATTATGTTGAAATATTTTCCACTGTTAAATGCAAAGAATATCCATTTTTGCCTCATCTAGCCCACTATTGCTCATTTAGAAATAAAATCTATGGTCTTTGATTTGTTGGTCATAGAATTCTAATATGTGTGTTTTTTCAGGAATTCATTCTTCATATAGAAATTGTTTAGTACAAGAAATAAGATGAATTATACTAAGTTTATGTTCTAGGTTTTCTTTGGCTGATGATCTAGGTGTTTGTTTGTTTGTTTGTTTGTTTAGTTTTCAGTTCTTACCTGGTGCAAACAGTTCTTTTTCCAGTTGCAAAGACAGTCTGCCCACCAGAAGATAAAGCTGATGGAGTCTGTGTCTTCAATTGAGCTCTAAGATTTAAATCAATTCAGTTACTGAAGAATGATAAAATCAATCTAGTAGAAGTAGATACTATGGATTTCTATGTACAGGTGATCAAGCCCCAGCTGTTACTATTTCAAAGGATTTTTCAGCGTATCTTCCCTAAGTTTTTGCAAACATTCTCACTATTGTAGGAGAAGCTTGTTTGTAATCTGCAGATTTATATAAATTCATTTTTTTTAAAATCTCTTAAATGTGCAAGTAAGAACTCAATAAATCCATACACATCACATGGAATGCGTGGTTCATATCTTGATGTTACGAATGGGGATAAAGTGAAAGAGTGGGGTCAACTAAAATACAAGTAGAAAAGAAGAAGGAACATTAGCATATGAGAAAATAAATGATGAGAGCTTGAGAACAGGAGGTGAAGGTCTGCAAATGATCAGGACAAAAAAGGATCCCTTTGATAATCTGTTCAACGTTCTATTTAGAGACAATATTTCACCCACATTTCTCACATGCAATAGTGTTTAGTTTTGCCAGCTATTGCAATATCTCCATTTGACTGAAATCTGATTTGAATCAGCTTACCAAATAATCAGGTATGTTTAGACTTAGTACCTCTAACACTTTCAGAATAACAAACAATGGTATATTTCCAGACCAGTTATTCCAAGTGAGAAGAACATTAGCTAACAACATCAAACATATACCCTTGCTACCTGATCTTTGCAAGAGCATTCAGGCATGACAACATGTAATGCACATAGACAAGCTCAGTAGACTAATTAGTAACTGATAATGAAAATATTTTTGAGAACCATCTTATCTAGAAGCTCATATGAAAGTAGGTGAAAAGAACACTATTTCTACTGTTTGCTTTTCTCCGAGAATTTTTAATTTTGTAGTAGAAAATGAATAGGCTGTTAAGGATTTCAGCAAACTTTTGCCAGATTTGACAAAACTAGTGAGCACAATAGATTTTAAAAGTTTTAGAATTTTATAGCAATTAAGGTTATATATGGAAGAATCCAACTGAGGTACTATGTTAACTATACCTATTAAATTATATGAACATTGCTATGCTTAAGGAAGAATGAAGGAAGATTTATAACTTAAAAAGAGATTAGGCAGAAAAATTATTTTTATATTTCTTTTCCAGACTAATAAGAAACATGACTTAGAGCATGTAACAGAGAGAGATTTCTTTTTATATGTATAATTGTATTTGTTGGTATTATCTCATTATTATTTGGTTTCTCATATCCAATTCCCAGACAGACATAACACTCAAAAAATACATAAAAAGCTGTTGTGTGATCAATATCTCAGCTGTGTCAAATTCTTTTCTAGAACTTTCTTGATGTCTGATCATTTTAAGTTTTCTTTCATCATGCAGCTGTAACACTGGAATATTCATGATGGTAACTTACCAACCTTGCAAATCTTGGACTGACAGACTATAAAATAAACCATTCTATCACTAAAAAGGGGCTCGATATTTTATAGAAAAAATTCAGCTACCACATACTTGATACTCTGCTTGGAATGTTTTCCTTTTGTTCGTTTTTTCCTAAACCAGTAATTTGTTAGAGATAACTGAGTTCACAGTTTTACTTTTAACCTCTGCTTTTAACATTTCAGTATACTGTCTTATTATCTCAACATTATTTTTTCAAACTCGTATCTAGTAAAATTTTGCTAAATAATATTGATCCAAATGATATAACTTGGTTCTGTCTCACGTCAGTTTTTCACACTAACTGAAATTCTATTCCCCAAAAACCTAAGTGATAGAATATCCAATTTTATGTAATTATGTACTTTATCTGCATATACATTAGAGATATTTTGATTTTTTTTTGTTAATTAATCCTAACTATATAAAAGGATACAAAAACACCACAGAATACTGCACAGAAATTAAAAAAAAAAAGCTGAAGCACATTCTGACTCTCTAACAAAACAAATTCTAGATAATGTTAGTGAAGAGAAAGCCTGTGACAGACAATTGTTTGTATGTCAAACTATATGTATGAGGAATGTATAGCCACAGGCAAGCCACTGTCAGCAATGGCACCTGGGGGCAACACTGAATCACAAAGGAAGGAATCTGAAAGAGAGGAAGGCCCCAACTGCGTAGTTGTGACTTGGAGACAGCAGTCAGCCAACGGTAGTATTATATTTAATTCCTTTTCACAAGGGAAAAAAGAAGATGCAAGACACTGCAGCAACTCTCCTTCTGGAAGAATCCACGATAACATAGAGAAAAAGCTAGAAGAAAGAAAAGATGTTATTTTGACAATACTTAACACATGTATGTGTGTGTTAAGATACAGGGCTCAAGCTATCAGTGGTGTCACTCTTCTGGTGGGCATCATTATTCTTTCTGAAAAAATATGTAAATATCGAAATGTTACTGGGGACCTTCTTTATAGAATCAGAATTCTCAGAGTTGGAAGGGACTTTAAAAGGTCATCTTATCCAACTCCCCTGTAATGAACGAAGACATCCACAGCTTGATCATGTTGCTCAGACCCTGGTCAATCCTGTCCTCAAAAGTCTCCAGGTACAGGGACATGTACCACATCTCTGTGCAGCTTCTTCCAGTGTTTCAGCAACCACACTGCAAAAGACTTTTTCCTTATATCCAAAATAAGACCTCCAAGATCATCCAGTCCAAACCATCTGCCTATCAGCAATATTTCCCCACTAAACCTTATTACAACATCTAAATGTTTCTTGAACACCTTCAGGGATGGTGACTCAACCACCTCACTGGGCAGCTTTTTCCAGCACCTGACTACTCTTTCTGAGAATAAGAGATTTTTCCTAATATCCAACCTGAATCCCTCCCTGGCGCAACTTGAAGCCATTTCCTCTAGTCCAGTCACTAGAATATGGGAGAAAAGACCAGCCACCTCCTTGCCATAGCCTTTCTTCACATAGTTGTAGAGAGTGACAAGGTATCCCCTGAGCCTCCTCTTCTCCAGACTAAACAATCCTAGCTCCCTCAGTGGCTACTCATAAGACTTCTGCTCCTGACTCCAAACCAGTTTCATTGCCTTTCTCTGGACACACTCCAGGGCCTTGATGTCTTTCTTGTTGTGAGGGGCCCAAAACTGAATACAGTATTTGTAATGTGCCTTTACCAGTGCTGGGTACGGAAGGACCTGCTCCTGTTGACAACACTATTTCGGAAATAAGCCAGGATGCCACGGCCTTCTTGGCTGCTTGGGCACACTGCTTGCTCATGTTTAGCTGAGCAACTACTAACACCCCTAGGCCCATTTCTTCCGCACAGTCTTCCAGCCACTCTGCACCAAGCCTCTAGTGCTGCCTGTGGCTGTTGTTTCTGAAATGCAGGACCTGGCAGTTGGACTTGTTGAACTTCATTCCATTGACCTCAGCCCAGTAATCCAGCCTGTCTAGATCCCTCTGAAGGGCCTTCCTACTCCCAGGCAGACTGACACTTCTTCCCAACTTCTGCAAATGAGGGTGCACTGAATCCCCTCAACCAGACCGTCAGTAAAGATACTAAACAGGACAGACCACAGTACCGACTGCTGGGGAACACCACTCATGACTAGTTGCCAGCTGGATTCAATTAGTTCACCACCACTCTCTGGGCCTTGACATACAGCCAATTATTTACCCAGCAAAGAATGTATCTGCCCAAGCCATGGGCTAGCAGTTTCTCTAGGAGAATACTGTGGGAAACAGTGTCAAAGGCTTTGCTGAGTCTAGGTCATAGAAGGAGATCAGGTTGGTTGAGCAGGACCTGACCTTCACAAACCCATGCTGGCTAGACCCTATCCTCCAGCTGTCCTGCACATGCTATGTGATCTTACTCAAGATGATCTGCTCCATAAACTTTCTCTCCACCATGGTCAGGCTGATAGGCCTGTTGTACTCTCAATCTTCCTTACACGCCTTCTTTTAGATAGAAGTCCCATTGACAAGCCTCCAATCCTCAAGGATCTCTCTAGCTGACTAAGGAATGCTGATAGGTGGTAGAAAGCAGCTTGGCAGTCACATTTGCCAGCTCCCTCAGCACCCTCAGGTAGATCTCATCCAGCCCGATGGACTTGTGGCAGCCAGATGGAGTAGCAGATTTCTCTTTTCACCTGAATAGTGGGGGGCTTATACTTCTCCACATCCCAGTCTTCTATGTCAGGGGTTAGAAGTTAAACAGAGGTTAACTGGTCTGACTTTTAAACACAGATGTAAAGAAGGCATTGGGAAACTCAGCCTTTTCCTTATCATCAGTGATCATGTTCCCTGCCACATCCAGTAAAGGATAGAGATCCTCCTTAGCCTTCAAAATACTGTTAATATATTTGTAAAAAGTATATATATATTTTTTCTCTTTTACCCCAGTGACCAAACTGAGTTCAAGCTGGCTTTTCCCTTGCTAATTTTCTCCCTGCATATTCTAACAACTTATTTGCATTCTTCCCAGGTTTCCAGTCACTTTTTCTACAGGAAGTAGATTTCTTTTTCTCCTGAACCCTCAGGAAATGTTTCCTGTTCTTCCACACGTCTTCTTCCCCACCATCTTAAGGCAGAGGGAACCAGTCTGCTCCAGTGCCTTTAAGACCTCCTTCCTGAGGAGCAATCATCCTTCTGGACTCCTTTACCCTTTAGGACTGAATTTCAAGGGGTTTCAGAAACTATTCCAGAATCTACCAGGGTCCTGAATAGTTCAAAGTCTGCCCTCTGGAAGTCCAAGGTAGCAGTTTTGGTGGCCCCTCTCCTGACTTCATCAAGATTCAGGATCTCTAAAATTTCATGTTCACTCTGTGCAAGAGAGCTCCCAGCCTCCACTTCTCCCAACAGTTCTCTGGGAGCAGCAGGTCTAGTAGGGCACCTTCCCTGTTATGCTCTTTTATTAGCTGCATCAAGAAGTAATCTTCCATAGACTACTGAAATCTCCTAGACTGCTTCTTCTGCTCTGTATTATATTTCCTGTATATATCAGGGAAGTTGAAGCCCCCATGAGAACAAGGGCTGTCAATTGTACAATTTCTGCCAGCTGCTTATAGAATGCTTCATCCATCACTTCATCCTGGTTAGGTGGTCTATCACAGATTTGGGCTATGTCAGCCTTGTTGGCCCATGTCTGAACAGTTTCAAGAATCACATAACTAAAAGAAGTACAGTATTAATTCAGTCATGCATCAAAGATATCAGAGCCCACTAGCAGTCCAAAACCAATGTTCCTTTTAACGCATTAGTGTGATCAAAATTTATCCACATCAGGATAAGTTCTTCAGCATTTACAGTGAGATTCTGGACTACTTTATACATTCCTCATCACATAAGGCTTTTCTGTTCTTGAAATCACAGAATCACACAGAATCACAGAATTGTAGGGGCAGGAAGGGACCTCTAGAGATCATCTAGTCCAACCTCCTTGCCAAAGCAGTCTCCCTAGATCAGGTTGCACAGGTAGGCATCCAGGAGGGTCCTGCACATCTCCAGAGAAGGAGACTACACAACCTCTCTTACTGTGAAGAAGTTCCCATGCACATTTGTGCGGAAGTTCCCATGCTTCAGTTTGTGGCCATTTCCACTTCTCCTATCACTGCCATACACTGCTGAAAATAGTCTGACCTTGCCCCTTTGCCTCCTGCACCTTGCATATTTATAGACATTGATTGATCAACCACTGTTCAGCTGACACCACATCTAACTCAAGTAAAGCCAAATAGAGGAGACAGATGAAAATATCTCAAGAAGTCTTAAAAACTCGAAAATCTGCCTTTTTGTCCTTAGCTATTCAGATTCCACTTCCATTCTCTCTTTCTGCGTTGCGAAAAGCATTGTAAAATCCAAACTGGAGTTATGGATTTAATTGGGCAGCAGTAATAATGTGTGCAAATCTATGATTGGTCTTGATGATTTGTTTTAGCAGTCTCCACAGGTTAATTATATATTGTGTGTCTGTTAACAGCTAATATAATGTTTCAAGTATTATTGAGAAGATTATATGATAGCAGTATAAGGTTCACTTTGACCAGTATTTGCATTATTATTTTACTTTTTATTTCACAATTATTATTACATTATATTACAATAATTATATTGATAATATGATCAAGGAAATACAAATAATAAAATCATAAGAAAATATATAATTGAAAATCCAAGAAAATATGTAACATATCTTATTTAACTCTAGTTTATTCTATGTTAAATTTCTAACTCTCACTTGCAGTGGATGAATTAGCCATTAGAATTACAAAATAAATGTATTGAATTATAAAAGAAATTCATTAAAGTTTTATGCTTTATTACACTCAGTGATGTTCCCACCCTTACTTGCTACTGAACTTTTATTGAAGTTCTTTTTCTCTCTTTGGGTCATATAAACTTAGAGTAATGTAGAACTGGACAAATAAGTCATTTGGATGCAAACCCACCTGGATCCCTAGCTGCAAACACATTGCATTTGTCATCGGGGCAACCTCATTTATTTATGCTGGGTTCTAATTCTTTGTCCTGCTTTCAAAATTTTTCATTGGCATAAAATGGAAAGGTGACAAAACCAATATATGAAAATATAATTTTTATTTTTTCTCATGCCAGTTCTTAAGAAAGAGATATTACAAAAAAAAAGTTAAATTGCATGAGGAAAGAAAGAAGAAAAAGCATTCTAACACATTTCATTGAATTTCAGATCTTCACAGAAGATTCCAAGCTACAGAAAATATTATCAGAAAATTGGGTGATCATGTATCATGACATTACTGTTAAGAAGTTAACTGTTTCACAGAGGCAAATGTCTACAGGACAGTTTCATGTACAATCAACCTGCTTTTGTCAAGGGGCTTTGAGAAAATTCAAATGATATGAGTTAAGCTACTTCCCTGTAAATGTTCATTGTTCTCTACAATCTTAATGCATCATTTCTTACTTTTGAGATAATTCTGTCTTGAATGTTCAGTGCTACTTTGACTTGGATTAATGAAGACTAAATGTGCTTTTCTGTAGTTACTGATATGTTTCACCTTGACAGACTGTAAATTATATACTTTCTTCTACTGTCTTTGTTTAGAAGTCCTCATTCTATGGTTTGGTTTTAAATGCAAATATTATATTGCCTTGTTATTTTTTATTATTATTATTTGGAGGGTGGGGGGAGCTGTTTTCTCATTTAGCCATCATGAAAACAGCAAGAGGGTTGTTCTTATAGGGTTTTAGATCTTTTTTTTTTTTTGAAAATAAAATATTCTATTTGCTTAAAACATCATTATTTTTCTATTATTTATTTCCTTTTTTTTTTCTCTACTTCATTTTTATTTTCTACTTTCCTTATCTTTATCATGTAGTGTTTCTTTCTTTTTAGGAGTTTTGAGTGGATACATTTTTATAACCACTTTACCAACATGCACATGCCGCTAGCAGCCAATTTATACAAAACTGGATTTTGATTATTTAATAAAAAGACAGTGACTATGTTTGTACAGTGCCAGAAGTGCCTTAGCCTCAGTAATGTTAAGTAAGGGCATGATACTTACAATTCTATAGCTTTTCACCTAAGCTGCTGCAGTGGTGTTTTTCCAGAGCCTGTGTGGCTGTATTCTCATCTGTGGTCATGTTGCTGTTCTGGTGTTGTTGGTGTTGGGATATGCACCTGCAAAACCTTAATCTTCATCACTGCCCACATTTATCATTGCGACCTACTGAAGTGGATGGACCCTCACAGGAGTGGTAGCTTATCTGGGTCTCCTCTCTCTCATCATCAATCCTCCATGTTGCCAAGAGCAGTTTTCCTTTCTTTTCTCCAAGGTAACCTTTACAGTTACAGTTGAGGTATGCCATCATCTACACACTCTGTTTACATTAACGTATGTGAACTTGTCTCAACATTCTTTCTGCAACAATATATTTTGGTAGAAATTCTCAATAATTTCATAAATAAGAGGAGAAGATGGAAAGCTTCAGTATGTATTGTTCATTTTGTTTCTCAACAGCTGCTCAACACAGTTCACGATAGGCACGTCCTGAGCATTGTTCTGCCTGCCCCAGGTAACCAGATATGTTAGTTCAGTTTCATGGTTTTTGCTTTTTTTGAAATGGTTTTGTCTATTACACTCCTAGAGCAATAAATCATTCAGTTTCCCTAACTACCATTCTTGTCACCTGAGAATTTGTACAGAAATATTAGAAACACCCACCTCTTTTGATCAGATCAAAGGATCTTCTAAAAGCTTGTGTAGTGATTTATCACCAGGGAAAGACTTGCTTTCCTGTGTTCTATAAGTTATTTAGCTCTTTAACTTTTTGCATTTTTGAGAAGTTCTTTACCTTCTTTCAGTGTCTATTGTAATCGTAAGTTTTAATGTGGAAAAAAAGGAAAAACAAAACAGTGCTGAAGAGAAAACTTGCATAACTAATGAATTGAATCTTGAGTTACTGCAATTTATTGAGGTACACTTGTCTATTGCCTCAAAAACAAAATTCCAGAGTTGAATTGTAGAATCACAAAAACCTAATGATGAGGTATATTATCTAATTCTGACAGGGAAGGATTTGATTTCTTGGTTGTCAGTATTAATTTTCACAGGACCTTTGCTTCAGAATGTGTACTGACCTGTAATTAGTTAATTTATATACACATATAAATAAGGAGGATGTTTTTTCACTCTTCATTTTATTTATTTTTTTGTTCTGAATAGACTGAGATAGTCACATTTCTTCTTGCTCAGTGCTAAGCAGTTTAGCATTTGCTTCTGTAACTGCATTTTTCAGAAAGCTCTTTTCCGTCTCTTGTGTAAAGGTCAAAGAATATTTTCGTCAATGTGTTTTCAAGGAGGAATTCTCACTCTGATACACTCCCATAGATTGGATGTTGTGGAAAACACACATAATGTATTCTCTCTGCTCATAAAATATAAACAACAAAGCTTCTCTTCTGATGGCATAATTAAAAAAAAGGTGGCACTACCAAAAGTAAAAAGGAAACAACAGAAATTAACTTGCATAGTTAGATAGGACTGCAACTTGGTTGAATGTAAGCCCAGGAGGCTAGAAAACATTTATGGAGTAATTTTTTATAAACAGATATGAAAATACACAGAAGTAGACAAAGAAGATTTCTTACACAACTTAAGAAAGCCAAAGGACAACATTTTTCTCAACATGCTATGCAGAAAAGAAAAAAAAAAAAACAACACTAAAGAAAATACAACTTAAAGCACTAAATATGACATACTGTCTCATTTTATGTGATTCTCTCATTTTCTCCTTTAAGCTACATTGTAATTTAAAAGGATCATGCTATGTAATTATTAAAACTTTAAGGAAACAAGCACAAAATGCTAAATACTGATTTGCTCTAATGCGCAAATATAGCAACTACTACTGTTGCCATCTAATTAGTTGTCTTTCTGTGCAGCAAAGAGCTTTAAATTAAACTTCTAAAATACTTCCCTGAGTATTGCTTTTTCTTCTCAAAGTATTTTCCCTGCTCCTTCAATTTGCTGTCCTAAAATGAAGATAAACAGGCAACAAAGGGGATCCCAGCACCGGCTCATGCAACAAGGGTATAATCTTGCAGTACTTTACTGGAGAAGACTGGAAGCAAAGATGTTTTTCATAAGCTGCACCAGACAAAACGGGGGAATTGGGTCAGATCCATCCAGGAATTGAAATATGACCAACAAAGGAAAGACAAGGCTACTCAGAACATGAGCTGAAGGGCTATCCAAGACACACAATTGGAAATAGAACTGGAGAGAAGACTAACTATAAAGTAGGTCTAGATATATAAAAAAAAAAAAATAGCTAGTGAGGCAAAGAAGACTGAGCCTAGCAGCCTAGACCTGAGCTTAACTGAGCCTACAGGCAGAGAATGTGGTTGGAGAGCTCAGGTGAACCTAGTTGTGACCATTTAGTAGAATTCACAAGGGAAGTAGGATCTGAGCAGATGAATGACTTTTGTGTGCTTGTGAAAGGCTGCAGGGAGTGACTGATACTTCTGCTGAAAAAAAAAAAAAATAGAATTTATCTCAGCGCAAGGGAATAGAGTATGACTTTTGTTTTATGTAAAAGTTTGTTTCAGTTGGGTGGGAGAAGTGGTTTTCTACATGTCCAGGAATTAACAAAATTAGATTAATTCCCTTCTAATCAGCCAGACCAGGATGAACGAGTTCCAGGGAGGAAGGATGTTGGACGTGTCTCAACCTTTCACAGTATAAAAACTGATCAACTGAAAACTTTGAAGAGAGCACCAAGTTTGAACTGGTTTTCATGAACATATTCCTTCTTTGGATGTTCAGCACTGTGTTGAAGAAGATACTATAGAATCTGGGTTGGAAAAGATCTTCAAGATCATAAAGCGTGTTCACATTCTGCTCTCATCCCTAATCCGCGTCTCATATATGTAGAAAACAGAAGTGTCCCGTATTTACAGGTCAGAAATTAGAGCCATATTTGCACTGTGATTCAGGTGTATGTTGGAACAGTTATAGTCTGCAGAGTGCATTTTATTTTGTTACTTTAAAATGCTCTTATAACAGTCTTCTAAATAAGAATTTGGTGAAAAGCGAAACAAATACATTTGGCATTATGTATTAATCCCTCCCCTTGTGAAACACGTGAATAAACATAGTCAGAGGTTATTGTATACTTGGCACCAGACAGGGCCATTAATGTTTATTTATTACCTTCCACCTCTCTGTCAGTTGTCTAACTTTACAGCAAAAAGGGCTCTGAAGAAAAGTCCAGATATTTTAGTAGAATCATAGAATGGGCTAGGTTGAAAGGACCTCAAAGATCATCTAGTTTCAACTTCCTCCTAACATCTAACCTAAATCTCCCCTAAGTTTAAAGCCATTCTCCCTTGTCTTATCACTATCAACCTGTGGAAACAGTTGTTCCCCCATATTTTGAAGATTTTCAGTCTGCTAGAAGGCAGAAAAGATGTGTAAGAGTAAAAGCAGTGATTCCCACCCATAATCTATAGTTGCCCAAGTAAAATTTCACCATAACTAGTGAAATGCTACAGGCTTTGTAGAATTCTGACAATGGATTTTCTTTGTAATTGTATATTTTTCCCCTGTTCTGAGTTGGTTTTGATTCTTTGAACAACAGTGGTGGTCAAGTGACTACCTGCTTCAGTTAAAGATCTATGAATACCTTCTGAGGTGAATGTCTGATGAAGATAGCTGCTCCGTAAATAAGTGTTTGCTGAGATGTTGAGAAGAAATTGTGTAACTTTCAAACTTGAACTGGGAACTGACAAGAAGAAAGCATTCCGTAATGACGATTGAACATGGTAGTCTCACCTGTACAGAAGAGGGTTATCACAAAGACCGAGAACTAATTTGTGTTGTCCTAACTTTTCAACTGCTGGGATCCACAAGCTGTCTCCTGTCAAATTTTTTCTGCACACAGAGAGACAGCCTATAATGTTCCATGTGATTATTTCAACCAAAATGCAGAATTTGTACTTGCTTCGATGTACTTCATGCCTTTCTATCTGTTCATAGAGCATCCTACCCCATTACCCATTTTTTTTCTTTAAATGAATCATTGCCTTTTAAAAGATATCTTTTGAAACCATTCAACACAGTGAATTTTGTGACATGGAAGGCTTGCCTGAGAAGAGCTAAACTTTTGCATTAAAACAGAAAAAGTGTTTTCTTTTTCAGCGCAAATTTTTGTAATATGATGAAAGGAACACTAGAAAGTAAGAAAAGGTAGACAGAAGTTTCAGTTTCTTGACTTACGAGAAAGTCATCATCATTTTATAAAGCGTGTATTACAGATACTGAAGTTTATTGGAATTCAAATTAAGCACTAATTAAACTTCAAAAAACATAAACACTGTTATTTTCTGTGTTATCCCTCAGTCATTTACTTGAATGAATATTCAGTGAAACATTTTCACTACACAGTTTCAGTCAGCTTACTAAATATCTGTTTATAGAAGACAAAAAATGAATATGCAAATACAACAAAACACCTCTTTTATGTACCACAGAAACGTTTAAATAATTCTATGTAACAAAGCCTTTAGTATTTGGCTACCACTGCTATCCTGTGTACACTTCAGGATTACATTATATTACATTATATTATATTACAGTATATTATATTATATTAATTATATTGAAAGATATAAATACGTTTACCTATATATTCTGTAATAGATCATACTCATGTAGATAATGCACATGTAATAAAAATGTTATTTTAGCAATATTATTTATGATAAAAATCACTTGAGGAGTTAAATAGGTTTCGGAAATTCTGACAGTAACACCTGATTTGCTAATGAACTAAAACAAGTATATAATAGAGAGAAATATAGTAAGAATGATTACTGAACTGAGATACCAATATGTGTTTTTTCAGTGTGGTAGTAAGTAATTTTGTCATAAACAAACAACAATTCTATGAAAGAGTGGATAAAACTATTCTCTTACATCCCACCTCTGAGCATGAATCTGTAAAGAGATTGTTATTTGTCAGTTTTTGGAAAGATGTTTTCTTAAAGTGTTCATTGTGTTTGTTTGTTTTTCTCTGAATTATTTTTATTTCTTTTAATGTGTATTTTATTTTCATTTTTTGAAGTTTCTTTTCTTCTGTAGCTCTCTGACATTTCATTCTGTCATCGAGTTTTAACCTGCTTCTCACCAATTTATGACCTGCCAGGAGTTCATCGCTGCCCTCCATTTGTCTTCAAGATTGGTTTTTATTAAACACTGACATAGGATTGAAAACCTTAACTTCTATAGAAAATGGTTCAAATGTGAAAGAGAGGCCAATCTTCAGTTCACCTTCAGAATTCATTGTTAGTTTAATTAATGTTTTAACAGAGTAGTAGTTCAAAATTCCACAACTAAACCTAAAATCTTTATTCATATTCTTTCAAATGCTATACTAAGATTCTTCCTAATATTGTAGGATGGGTAGAAATTGTAGCCAGACTTGAATATGCACAGCAAAATGGTGAAGGACAAAACCCACATTTCAAACATAGGAGAAACTGATTAGATGCTAGGGAAAAATTCACAACAGGAATGGTCAATTGAAGTGCCCAGAGATCCCTGAAGGTCATGGGCAATATGATCTATGTCACACCCAATTTAAGCAGTGGATTGAACAAGATGACCTTCAGAATTCTTTTACAAATAAATTACTCTCCAAATTGAAGTATACTATGTTTATTACCATAGGACATAAACACAAAAGAGTAACACATTTCAACTGTAAAATCTGTTTCATACATCTATACATACATTTCAACACATCTGATAACCTAAAGAACCATTAACAAGATACAATATATTTTAATTTCAGAGACTTTTGTGATTAAAAAAAAAAAAACCTTTCCATTTATAGACCTTCTTTATTTTACAATCCCACTTTGAAGACATTTTTATTTCTTCCAAATGAAAGTTTTCAGAAGTATTTTAAGTGGGCCAAAATCTAACTTTTTAAATAACATCTAAGATGTTAAGAAAGTCTTGGTCTTTACTTAAATAATCATACATTACAATTCATATATTTTAATAATTATATCTATAATGGTCTGATAAATTGATAGTGAAAGATTAGCAGGTCAAAAATCTTTAAATTTTCTATTTCTTTTAGTTATTTCAGATTACTTATACAAAAACTATAGAATCATAGAATCATCAGGGTTAGAAAAAGATCCTCAAAATCCTCAGATTCAACCAACAAACAGATATACTCAATCTCATCGTTAAGCCACAACCTTCAACATGACATCCACACATCTTTTAAATATTTTCAGGGATGACAATTCAACCACTTCACTAGCCAGATCATTCCAGTGTTTAACAACCCTATCTTTGAAGAAATTCTTCCCGCTGTCCAATATAAACCTCCCCTGGTGCAACTTGAGACCATTTCCTCACATTCTATCACTTGTTACCCGAGAAAAGACAACTGCCTCACTGCTACCCTATTTCAGGTAGCTGCAGAGAGCAATGAGGTCTACCTTATCTCCTTCTGACTCCTTCTGACTTCACAGTAAGATATCACCTACATATTTAGAAAAAAAGTTTTTTGCTTCCCTACTGAAGAAAAGTACAGAGATAGTTAAGAGATAGATGTAAAAAGAAATTAAGAAGCTCATTTAACAAAATTAATTGTTTTGAAATATAATTTGTAATATGTCCATAAAATAACTGCAGTTCACATTCAGATGCTTCTTTTCTTCTTAGAGACTGATCACTTTTTCGCGTTTATAAAAAAGTTATCATTGTTTTCTAATGATCTAGAAAAGCTAATAATATAAAAGAATTTCCAACTGTGAATTCAGGCATCCCTTATAAGAAAGGCTGAGGACCTTTTCTAACCTATGCTATTTCTGTAAACAGTGTGTGGTAATCCTGGACATCTGGCACCCCAACAGGCGTGTACAAATCCCATCTGCAGACACAAATGCTTCTCTGCTTGCAAATGGCAATTCACAGTTAACTGTGCTATAAACTCATAGGTGGGTTATTGCCATCTATGGTAAGAAATGCCCCATTTCCTCTCTACCTGTAATCTACTCTGTAATCTTATTTACTTTCATTGGCTGTTATGTCTTCTCAAGTCTTGCAAAGCACTATCAATAAATACCTCCAAATATTTCACACTGCAAAGAGAGCTTTGTAGACAGAATATAGATAGATGATAGATAGATAGATAGATAGATAGATAGATAGATAGATAGATAGATAGATAGATAGACAGACGGACAGACTAATTATTCTTGAATGTTAAAGAAGAGTTTCTGCTAAGTAGGTTATTCCGAAAATAATGACTTCTATTTATTACTGTCATGGTTTTATGATTTTTGGTATTGGTATTCCACATCATAACAACATGTAGTGCATTAAGAGTTAAAGAGTTAATACTCCAACTCCATAGATATTGATATTTCCGGGTATACCTGTCTCAGAAGAGAAGAACTACATTCCCCAGAAGACTTTGCGATGCTTTGCATTTTTACGTATTTTCCGCTCAGGGGGAAAAGATAAAAACTCTCTGTGGTCACGGGACACTCTCTTTCCTTTGGGATCGACTTAGCAGTGGGTTCTCGCTGCCGTATCGCCTTCAGCGTTAGCGTAAGGCCTTCGGTTTATCGGACACTCTCTCTTGCTCATTTCATTTGATTTATTAGCTTCAATTCCAATTATATTGTGTTATTTTGCTTTCTGATATCTTATTTAGTAAATTAGCTTTCCTCCTCAGATCGTTGCCGCTGTTTTGTTTCTAGGCCCATCTCCCTTTTTCCTTTTCCCTTTCCCCCTTCCCCTTTCCTGGGGCGTGGGTCTGCGGGTCCCCCACACCAATCGTCACGGAACCGGGCCGATCCAGCCCGGTAAACCGTTGACAATTACCATGGAAACAACAAGGAGCGCAATAACACAAGTTGATAGAAAAAAGTCTCAGCTACTGTTTTTCAACAGAGTTACTGCTATTAGTTATTCATTTTCACCAGTGATGAGCGAGAGTCTGCATGCTGCTCTCATAAAAGTCTGCACAAGCAGAAGTGACCCACTGTTGCTGTCAGCGCTGCTGAAATGTACTACATCTCTGTGCTCACATCCACTTTTTGGCCCCAGTAAATGTACAGTAAGTGTCAGTGTCAGTGGGTGCAATTTTTTTTTCCATGTGAAGGAAATTACACACCCTTGCTTCATATGCACTTCCATGTCAGTCGCCATTTTGTCAGACTGCCCCTCTGCTGACAGCTGTCACATGGCAATAAAATGTAATGGAATATGGTGGGGAGGCTCAACCCTCTACTGCCATACCACCAACATCCACCTCCAACATTGTGGGCCTAGATCCTGAAATAGGAGACTTTGCTTTCAGAGCAGCCCTTATACATTGTATGTGATAAGTACATCAATATATACATTCATAAAAGCATCTTACAAAATGTGTATGTTTATTCAGTACCTATTCATGTAAGCTGAAGATACCTTGTGGGAGAACCATTTTAAGTTTGATTTGCTCTTTGAATTAGGAAACTGCTCATTTGTTAATAAACACATAATGAAATGAAATGTATAGAGCACTAATGAAACTAGATAATGTTTCTGCCTTCAAAGAAGTGTTTAAAACTACCTGTAGTTCGTATTCTGTATAACTCTTGGATCTTAAAAAAATTATTAAACTCTTTCTGCTGCTCTGGAAATATAATTTTTCTCCAAATGTATAACTTTTTGTCGATTACATGTAGCTAACTTGTGTAAATTAAAATTTGTCAATCAAGCTTTTTCTTTGAACTCAAATAATTGAAAATGGATTTCAGGAAAAAAGAAAATAAACACAAAATAACTAGTTAGCACTAATCTTCTGTTATTTTCTGTGTTCTTTATCATCACTTTGAACTTCGTATTGAAAGTTTCAGGTGAATAACTGTATATAAATTTTACACAAAGCCTACTGGAGAGGTAGCAATCTCAGGATTGAACACACAATTGAACAATCCTATTATGATGTTTGAACATAATCACATCACAATTAGTGATCGAAAACCTAAGAGTCATGACACTATCTAGGCTGTTTTAAAATCAGTTAAATATCTCTAAAATATCAATTCACCTATTGTGATCATTTCATTATGACAAAAGTTTAGATGAAAGTATCTGAAAAGAAAATGACTAGTTATATTCTACTGTGATAGCAGTAGTGATAAATGAAATAAGATCTGACAGTTAAAATGTAATCAGCGTGCCACAGTTCTGCCTTAATAGAGGAAAATTATTCTATGTTGAGTGTTTAATTTACTATTAGCAGTAACAGACAGATAATGAAAGTAGAATTCCATCAATAGTTCTGTGCAGAGAATTTGGTAATTAGGGCTGCAAATAACAATTGAAATTGGATTTGAGTGGTTGTAAGCCTTGTTAATATAGAAGAGTACAAATTTAGAAAACACTGTAGACTCAAAATAAATAATTTATTACTGAATATATTGAATACTGGTTTTTTTTCTGCTATCCATGACTGTTCTTTTTCATGCCTGTAATATGTCAAATTTAATGTGTATATGCTGCACTTTTCTGGGAAGAAGGATGCTATTAATAGCGCTCAGTATTTTCCTTTCTATTTCTTTATTTGCACAATTTGTTTGTGGTAGATATGATTATTATTACCATCATGACTTTCTTTCATGTTTTCCTCCAAGAATTTCACATTTCGATGCAGTGTTTTAAATTTTATGTGAAACTATTCCATCAAAATATCTTATCATTCAATACATAATTAAAAATAATTGTTTCTTATGGAACTGGCTACGTGCTTCCTTTGTTTGTTTGCTTATTTATTTTGAAGTTGGAAAGTTTACCTTATGTGAGCTAATCAATAGGAATAAAGTTTATTCTGTAGCTAACTGTATCTTACTTTATCTGATTGCTAAAGAAGAATGTCACAAATCTTAGACAACAAGTAAGTAGTCATGCACAAAATGAAGTAGCTTCAGAAGTATATTTTGTCATCATTAGGGCCAATCCTACTGTCACTGAAGTCAAGTCAGGGTTTTTTCCCCTTACAATGAATGATGAGTTATAACTGGCCGATAACAAAACTGTGAAGATCAAGAAAGGAACAAAAAAGTAAAGCCTTCAATATATCCTTTTCTGAAAGAAAAGAATAATGTAATAATTTAGCAAAATTTGTTTTTGACAGTGTCAAGCTAATGGTAATCCATCTATGGACTGAGATTTTTCAAATACTGTTAAATGCATCATGATATTTCTGAACTAAGCCTATGTGTAAATTTTCTCAATACTTTTGTGAAGGTGTTAGGCTTTGTCATCTCTAACAATAAATGTAGCATTGTCTGGAGTGAATGCCTTCAGAAGCAGTTTCCCAGGGGACCTTACTAACTAGTTCACTGAACAGCCTAGAACCTATTCTTATATTCAGGGTTGAGGTTTTGGTGGCAGTTGTCCTCCTAGCATTGAAGATGCTAAATTTAATTGTTTATTTGGTCACTATGAAAAGGAAGTATGTCTTTAATGGTGTTCTATGGAAGGTTTGGAGCTGGGAGGGAATATTTCAACTCTAAGTATCTCTCAATCCTTTTCTCCACCATACCGTATGAACTGAAGTCATTTTTGTGTCAGAATCAAAGAAACACAGAACTGCATGGGTTGGACGGGACCTCTAGAGATCTTCTAGTCCAACCCCCCTGCCAAGGCCAGCTCCCTAGACCAGGTTGCACAGGTAGGCATCTAGGAGGGTCTTGAACATCTCCAGAGAAGGAGACTCCACAACCTCATTTGGCAACCTGTTTCTGTGCTCTTGTGACCCTTACTATGAAGAAGTTCCCATGCACATTTGTGCAGAACTTCCTATGCATCAGTTTGTGTCCATTTCCCCTCATCCTGTCCTGTACTGCTGAGAAGTGTCTGGCCTCATGACTTGGCCTCCCACTCCTTAGATATTTATAGATGTGGATTAGAGATTATGTATGTAGAGATTATGTATGGAGGCCTAAAGCCTGAGTGAAAGTCAATTACACCCTAGGAAGGAATTCTCAAAGGCACTGGAAAAGTATGTACTTGTTCCATTACAGGGCAAAAGTCAGTGTAGACTAGCTAGTGTTCATCTAGTACTGAGGATGGGAGTAACTTGAATTAGCATGTGATGATTCTGTGATTCTATGATTCACATCACTAGATCTGAAATATGTCTTTGTTCCCCTATATGAATTCTCTAGTTTTTATATCAGATATTTTGAAGCTTCTCAGTCTTCTTTTATATGAGAAAATAATGTTGGCAGAAAGATGTGGATATTAGTTTCCCTCATCATTCCCAGCATCATTTTATGATGTTGCTAGTTGTTTTAATGAACAAAATGTTACACTGTCAGAATTTACTGTAAGAATGTAACTGTAAATTCTGGACATCACTTACAAGTTTTTTGCTTTTTTTGTCTGCAATGAGAGCTGTAGTTTACTGTCTAACATAAATAAAAGAACAGTGATATTATCTTTTCTAGATTAAACAGTGAAAAGCTGCAATTTAAGTGTTTTTGATTATTTGTTTACTGAATTTTGTTTTTTGAGAGTAGTTGAGGGAGGAAGTGTCTGTAGTGGGCTGCAACAGTTCTGGATGCTAAATAGAAGCAGAAGGGAAAGCATCCTTCTTCCAGTGGCTGACATGTCTGTTCTAAAGGAAGAAAGCAGTGTCCAAATCAACTTGGCTTATTCACAAATTTCAATATGATGTCCAGGCTTTGCCTCCCTTGGATGTGTCAGTGAACTGAAGCATTCTATTTTCTTTTATTCCAGTAACAAATAACTGTTAATTAGTTACCTATTATAACACAATATCAGTAGAAGTGAAATAATATTTGCCAAAAATATATCCACTTTTGTGGATAGTTCTCATTTGGACACTGAGGTCAGTGTCATAGTCATGAAGAAACAGACTTCTCTGTTTGTTTGTTTTTTTAATATGTAGTAGAATATCCACATTTTGGAGCTTTACCTATAAATAAAATTTATAGGTATTTTTATTTATATTTACATAAATAAAAATTAAAATTAAATAAAATTAGAATTTATATTTATTTTTATTTTATAAATAAAATGTGTGCTTTGTCCCTTTCTATGTTTGAAATACTTGCCAATAGTGTCAAACTGGATATAAATATATAAATATAAATATATAAATATTCACCTCTTACACTGTTGAATTTAAGCTTCTCCCTGATATTTGCAAGAATTGTTCAAGAAAACTTATTAATTCTATCTGGATGTGTTTGTGAACTGCACAGCAGTTTTAATGACATTTGAATGTCTCAAGGAAGTGGACATTCAGGATATTAAAAGTACAGAATGAAATAAATATCACATATAAAATTTTGGAAAGAAGAAACACCAAGAGTTTCCATTAAAGAGAATAAAGTTTCAGGATTGACATAAAACCATATCTTTAAACAAAAACTAAAAGATAGGCTGCCAGCTTTGCCAGCTGATCATTTGCACCTGGCTGAAAACATGTTGCTGCAGATGGCAGTTAATGCAGCATTTGGCCACATTACACACTGGCTGTAATAAAATATATTTCTTCAGGACATCAAGTTAATAGCTTCATTGCATTTGAGATGAGGTCCATAATGCTAAAGACATTCATTTGCATAGAAGAACTATCTCTTTACATTTTTCCCTTAACTGGAGACCCCAAAGAATTCATCAGCCATCAAAAAGCAAATATTTGACTAAGGCTACAAAGGATTACTACTTCTTGTACCAGGAAAAGCTTTGCTTTCTATGTGACTGATTTATTATATTGTTTGTAAAATAGATAAAAAACATCATAGCTTTATGTTTTGATTTGATTTTTTTTTCCTGATTGGGATGGCATAATTTTCTTCATAACAGCCCATGCTTTTGCTATGTTTTAGATTTGTGATCAAAATAGTATTGATAACACATCACTATTTTAGAGCAGTTGTTGAACAGTACTTGCAGTGTCAAGGCTCTCTGTTTTTCACTCCAAGGAACTAGGCTGGGGAGTTAACCTAGCTGGGATATGTGACTTAAATTGCCCAAAGGCATATTCTATACCATGTAATGTCATGCTCAGCAATAAAACTTTGGGTGTGGGATGAAAAGAGAATAGGTTGCTCTTTCTAGGTAGTCTTTGTTCAGACACTAGCTGGACAGTGGACTGCTGGTGGCAGGTGGTAAGTAACTACCTTTGCAGATCTTGTTTGTCTGTTTTTTTTTTGTGTGTGTGTATGTTTTTTTTCTTCCACTTACTAAAATGTCTATATCCTGTACTATGGCTCTTTCTTGATTTTGCTTCACTGTTTCTCCTTCCATTCTGCTGGTGCAAGGGATTCACAGTGAAAGTGAATGGTTTGTGGATACTTATTGGTCAACCCACAGCATGAATCATTAATTATTTTTTTGTACACTAGATTTAAAAATATTTGTAGATTTTAATATTTTAATTTTATTTAATATTTTTCTACATTTTGTTTTAATGTAGTTAAGTATGAAAAGGTAAAGAGATTCATAATTTTTTTTTGTTTGTTACTATACAACACAAATGAAAAATATGAAATACATGTTGGTTTGTATTAGAAAGTGCAAGATGTTAACTTTTGTACACTAAAAAATACTGAGCATAAATCCCTACTGGGCAGATACAGTGTGGTAGATACTTGTATAATCAATTTCATGCATTGCAGTGAGTAATAATGTGGTATGTACTAGTTAGAAAATATCCTATTTTTCTAGCTTGATTCCCTCATCTCTTGCTATTGTTGTTTCTTGCTATTGTTGTTTCAGACAAAATTTTTTATGTGAAGAGGAAAATGCTATCTAAAGCAGTATTGAAAGTTGCTGCTTTTCTTTTTTTAACTCCAATGCAGTGTATAAGAAAATGCTTTGTTTAATTGCATATCTTAAAGTTGATTTTAAGATTGCAGAAAAGCTCAATACAACGTATTCAGCAGGCCAGTAAGAAATAATACAAGTTGAACAAATGTGTGAAGAATTCCACTCTTCAGAATTAAAACAAAGAAAAGCACGTATATACTTTTCTCTTATATTAATCCAGGTATTTTGTCTATTTCCTTTTCTACTCAACTTCCTAAATTCTGATCCATAAATGACTAAATTAGTGACTTCTTTTTAAAAAGATTTGAACAGCTGTATTCTGTAGATTTTCATGAAATCAGTATTTATCAGTGGGCACAAAAAATCATATCTGTACAAACTGTAGATTATGAAGATGAAAAATAAATTTAGAAGTTGAAATAAGGATTAGCATGATGGTCCCTGGAATTTTTAGTGCTCTTATCTGCATACGGATCACTTTAGCGTATTTTCTTGTCAAGTAAACTTAATCTATGTAACTGACCCATTTATTTGAGGCTTACATTCAACATAAAATCTATTTGTCATTTACCGTATAGTGGTTTACACTAAAATGTGTGAAACTTCTATAATGTCACCTACATAAGGTAACATCTTAGTGATCCTACTGCAAAATGATTTATTCTTCTTGAACTGAAGTAAACCCAGTAGACACGTAACATACAATGTCGGTTGTTTCACATCTGTTTCATTTATCAGATGTAAGATGGGTCTTCTTTTACACATTGTTTCCCATGTCAATGAACAAGAACATCAATAAATCAAGTCTCCATTTTGCAATAAATAAAATCAACAAATGAATGCTCATTTTCTTGAGAATCTGGGGCTTGCCTATTCTAATTTGACAGGCAAGGTACTGTTAATTGATAACTGAATGAAAATGTTGAATGTAGGCATAAAAGCAATGGATTCTCAATCTGTTTATAGATGATTTATCGGTTATTTTTCGCCTTCAAGAAAAAGTGTTTTGATAAGAAAATAATGCTAAATTCAAATTGCAACTGAAACTTTTCAGGAGAATTCTAATAAATTTTAAGTAAGTATGTTTGAAGGTGGTAAAGCTGAGTTTGGAAATTTGTAGTAAAAAAATCAAAATATGTAGAAGCAGTGAAAATTTTATTTAAATATGCATTTTTTCCATCTTATTTAATAAATAGAATCATTCTGTGATTCTGGTGATATTATAGTGAGCCTGTTTTATCATTTATGAGAATCTTGGGACCAAGTCTTTCCTTGGTGTAGAACAGCTGTGAACTTCTTGAAACTTTGGAGTGCAGAAAAGTAATTTCTTAATAAATTATATTAAATGGTTCCAAATTGACTTTGTGCCACAGGTAACAGCATTCTGAGCCTGAACATTCAGCCAATTCAGCCAGTCCACCTCACTGTGCTCTTATCTAACTCATGCATGTGTCAGTTTGTCAATGAAGATGTTCCAGGAAGACATTGCCAAAGACATTACTATAACATTTGCTACTTTCCCTAAGCTAGTCACCTCTGAAAGCTAACAGGTCAGTTAAAAAGGTTTTCCCTTTTCTTCATAATTCATGCTGACTACTCCCAAAAACCTTGTCCTTCGCCTATTCAGAAATACTTCCCAGGATGTTTATCTCCAGCACCTCATGAGCAGAGGTGTGACTGACTGGCTTGCAGTTCTATGCATCTTTATTTGTGCGTAGGAAGGAAGAAAGAAGATGGGACTTATGTTTGTTCTCTTCCAGTCTTCTGGAAACTCTCCCAGTCATGATCTTTCCAGGTTAATTGGGAGTAACTTTATGTTGACATCTTCTGGCTTCCTCAGAGTCTGTGCATAACTTTGGGTGCGTCAGGCCCCGTGGATTTATACACAACCACTTAGTTTAAGTATTCCCTAATTTGATTCTCCACCAAGGGTGGAGTTTATTTAGGGACTTTAAAAGTGAGATTACTGTCATCAATGCCTAGCCACAAAATGGAAATAGATTAAAGAAAATCTTGGAAAATATAATCAAAATGAAGTTATGGAAGATGATTTGGACTGTCCTATGCTTTTAGTTCAGAACTATGCAGACAGGAGTGATTAGTGGTCCTAGCTACTATGAATTTATCAACTATTACAGACTCCTTTCTTGCTTTGAGATTAGCACAAATAAAATATGCAGGGAGATTATTTTTTTTTTGTATCAGATGTTTGTAGTTTGTTTCCCACTGTGTTCCATACTATTTATAAATTAGTAAAAAGAATGAGACTAATAAAACTATTGTTTTGGTCACTGTTTATTGAGAGCTTGTCAGTGTTTCATACATTTACATGTCATCTTGTGAAAGATACCTGAAAAATGTGAATGTGAATTTTAGGTCAGACAGTTTACTCTAGCTTTGGAAACTGCAGAAAAGTGTATTGTTGCTGACTTCTTTTTAGTTTTTACTGTCTCTCAAGAACTAGGGAGAAGAAAATTACTTTTCAAGTGTAATGAAAGCAAAAAGAAAACTGTGCAATGAAAAAATAAAAGAGATAAGATACTTGTGGTTACTCATAAATAAAGGAGTTGAGAGAGGTTCAATTTGTCATTAAAAGCAACAAGATATTTTTAGGAGAGAAAAATTGAACATAGTTAAACATAGTTAAATCAGCAAACTGAAACTGGGAACCAAGGCAAGAGGGAATGAGAACTGGAAACATGAGAGAGAATGAGTAACATCTAGATGGATTCTTGAGAAAGAATACAGATGTTGACAATATTGCATTAACACCCTTCTGAAGCTGAAGTTATGCACATTATGAACCACAGAAGTCATGGAAAACTAATACAATACTCATAAAAATGGGTTAGAACCTAAGGTATATTTTATTAAAATTTTACTGAGATTATTTCTGACTTTGTGTGGAAATGGTTTTTTATATAATATCTCTACTGATAATGATTATTGGATTAGAAAACTGTAATATGTAACTATTAATGATATTAATTAACTATTAATTCATTAATTATCTGCAAATATTCAGTCATTTTAATTTTTTATTTTTAATTTGGTCTATGAGGTTTGTTTTCCCTTTTCCATAAGAAAGACTTTGAGTATACCGCGTAGACTGAAAATATTGCTACAAAAAACATTGCACCAGTAGAAGTGCTTCTGTGTGAGGAACACTTTATAACTGGGCTAATTTGTGTATATTCCTGTGGTGGAAAATGTTGTTAAGATCGTCATACTGAGGTTTTACATTGTCAGCTGTTTATAAGCTGATTCAGCCTGGTTCCGTAACAACTGGGGCATGGGACCCACAGACCCACACCCAGGGTAAGAGGAGAGGGAAAAGGGAAAAAGGAAAAGGGAGATGAGCCTGAAAGCAAAACAGTGGCAATGATCTGAGGAGGAAAGCGAGATGAGCCTGAAAGCAAAACAGTGGCAATGATCTGAGGAGGAAAGCTAATTTACTAAGTAAGATATTGGAATGCAGAATAACACAATACAATTGGAATTGAAGCTAATAAATCAAAGAAAATGAGAGAGTGTGTCCAAGAACTGAAGGCCTTATGCTAAACGCTGAAGGCGAGACAGCTAGTGAGCACCCGCTGCTGGGTTCATCCCAAAGGAAAGAGCCTGTGTCTCATGACGTGTGGTTTTTATCTTTCCCTCTAAGCAGAAAATGGAAAAATGCAAAGCAACACAAAGTCCTCTGGGATACGTAGTTCTCTTCTGAGACAGGTATACCTAGGGCTATCGATGATCCATGGAACTGGAGCGTTAACACTTTAAATCCCAATGCACTACATGATGTTATGCTGTGCAATACCAATAACAAAAATCATAAAACCATGACATACATATATATGTGAATCAAATCTTATCTACCACTCACCTTGATAATACTGATGCACTGCAGTTATTCCTATCTAAAAGTATTCTTTATGTTTTAAAGCTATATATACTAAAATAAATCTAGATACTTCTCTAGATCATTTTGGAAACTGAGTGAGAGGTGAAAATATTTGTGAAATCTTCCCTTTAGATGTAGCAAGTCCTACCACTGTTGGTCTGAAGGCCAAGCTGAATACATTACTAAAACTGAAGAAAACTGCAGACACATTCCGTATTTGTATCTATTTTGGAATGTTTCAGGAGCTGACAATTAAAGCTACTAAAATTAGAAAGATACTTGGTACTTGGCAGAAAGCAACGAATAGTTCCTAACATTCATGAGAATTTCAAAGAAGTTGTGCACTCAGAAGTTGTGCACTCAGATGCATCCCAACAGGAAGAATTAAAATTCTGTTTTCCATTTCTTTACATAACAGATTGCCTGTTTGAATCAGTTTTGTATCCTAAGCATGCTACTCCTCTGTGAGCACAATCAGTGCAACACTAACACAGGAATCATCCTTCATTTTTATCAGATGCAGTTTTAAAATGCCTAGGTTAGCTCCAAAAACTACAAGAGATTTATAGGGTTCATAACTTTTTTACTTTTGACAAATTATGGCTTTCCTTGCTTTCTACCATTTTAATTGACAAAAATGAATATTCCGAAATTGGAGAGAAATTGAGTTCTTTATTCAACCCTCTTCTCCTCAGGTGACAGCAGCAAACTTACACCTTGTTTAATGAGCCCCTTCATATTATAGTCTTCATAAACAAACCACAGCGTTTCATGCTGTGAGGAAATAAAACAACAAATTTAGTTGGGAAAATAAAGTGCAATGTTTGCTATGTATGATACATAAGATGAGGCTGTGTTTTTTGTTTTTTTTTTTTTTTCCAATTATTTTGGAAGGTTTCCATGAAACCTAATACAGGATGAGGTTAATTACAAAGGAACAATTTCTCTTTTGATTTAAATCGGAGCAATTAAAATGATTCCAATGGAGCTGCATGCGCAACTGAAATTCTACCTGCATATGGCAGGATTCCACAAATGAAAAGAAATCATCTAAGCTAAAATGATTCCCAACTTAGTTTGGTTGAGGTAATCCTGTTCTGAAGGATTAGAGAATAGGTCTATCCTTTTTTTTTTTATTTGCATTTGTTTATTTTGTTTCTCTTTTTTTTAATTTTCTTTTTATCCTTTTTTACTGGATAGATTTTCTGGAATTGTTTATCAGACATAGATACTATCATCTCTTACATGTGGGTCCTATGTGTTACTCTCTAAATACGCCATCTTCACTTTTTTCTGTTAGTAAAAAGAGCACTATCAAAGTCAATTTATATTTTAATTTGAAATAAGAAGAAAAGGGATGATTTTGCCATATATATTGAAGATATATGCAGGTCTACAAAAGAAGTATTTTAAAAATGTTTGTGAGAATTCAGCTCAGAATAGGTCAAATTAATGTAGAGTACATGATTGTGATGAAATTATTGATTGCTCCACCTTAATGTTTTATGATCAACAAGTCTCAGTGGAAGCCATGCATTTGATTCAATTTGTAGATGTACCATTTGAGATGTCTAAATTTATTTTAGACATCTGTGGTGGAATGACTAATATGATGAAAAGTCTGTAGGAGACCCTTGCCCTTTTGTACCATTAGGTAGTTACAGGATATTGTACAGCATCTTGCATGGTACTGAATGTCTGCATTTCAGTAACCGAACTGTGCCTTTCAGTGTTATAATCGCTAGCATACCATCGAGTTGACCCAATATTTGTTTCTGTTTGTTTTAGATCCCATTAATTGTTTTGACAAGCAGATCATGATTGGAGTTTGGACGTCATATAGAGATGTCTAATTGAGGTGTATTTGTCTGAAGTTAAATAACAGTTATTTTCTACCAGTAACTTCTTTTACTTTCTTCAGTATATGTTATTAGCTCAGTGAATTTAAGCTGATGTGTTTCTCATAAGATAAAATTATTATAAAGTTTAAAGTTGTTAATGTGACCTTTCATTGTCTGCGTGTGCCTGTGCAAAGAGGAACTTCAGAAAATAGAAATACTTCTCACTTTCATACTGAAACATTTTATTAAAGAATTGTCATGGTTTTATGTTGGTATTCCATTGGTATTCCACATCATATGAGGCACTGGGAGTTAGACAGTTAGTGCTCCAAGCCTGTGTACTGCTGAATTTCTGGGTACCTGGCTCTCAGAAGAGAACTACATACACCAGAGGACACTGTGTTCCTGTTTTCCACCCAGACGTAAAGATAAAACTGCATGCAAGTCCCAAGACTTCCTCTTTTGCTGGTCATCTCAGCAGTGGAGGTTCCCTAGCTGTCTCGCCTTCAGCTTTAGCATAAGGCCTTCATTTTTCAGACACTCTCATTTTATTTGATTTATTACCTTCAATTCTAATTATATTATATTGGTTGGTGAGGGGAGGAAGAGAGTGAGGGGAAGAAAGGGATAGGGGAAAGAAAAGGATCTTTGCAGAGAAGGACCTGAGTGTTCTGGTGCCCAGCAGGTTGGCCCTGAAAAGCTGTACGCAATTGTGGCCAAGAAAGCCAATGGTATCCTGGAGTGTGTTAAAAAGAGCATGTTTAGCGAGGCAAGGGAGATGATCCTCCCCCTCTACTTCCTGTATGAGGACATGCTGAGTAACCTGAGTCTGTTCAGCTTGTAGAAAAGACTGAGGGGAGACACATTTAAAACTGTGATCTTAGGATTACAACTTTCGGTATAAACTTATACGAACATTTGATGTGGCATCTTTACCTATATATACAATTTAAACAATGATTACATTTATTCTAGTTTTTCTTTCTGTCAGCTCAAAACTTCTCCCAACTTTAAGTGTATTAGGCTCTTAAGCTCCATCAACTGCAAGAAAAACTGCAGAAATTTCCTTTTGGTACAAATGTCCTCCTATTTTTCAAAACTGATCAGTTTGGATTCTGATAAACAGGTTTCCAATGTAGTAAACTATGTTACATATTTTTAAAGCCAAAGAAATTGACTTTTTTTCACAGAAACCCTTACATGTGTAAACAAAATCTGTGAATTAAGATTGTGTGCTATCCTGTATTCTTTTTCACAAGCTGCAGCAGTGACTGGGACCTGTATAGTGACATCTGTTCACATACTTCCTTTATAAATGATCCTTTTTCTATCAGCCCCTGTCAGTGATAATGTTTCAGAGTGTCCAGTTAAGAAGTCTTTTATCTGTTTTGACTTTGCCATAAAATGTATTCCCAGTTCAATGCATGGACATTTAGAATCACTCTATGTAGTAAGAATTAGGAGGAAGAGTCTTCTTCCTATTGCTAAACTCAGTTGGCTCTATCAGCTGTCAATAAATAAATAAATAAAAGTATATGTGTCCAAAAAAAAAATTATCTTGTGTAAGTAAATTGAAACGGTGTGCACACATTACCTATCTATTGTAGAATTGTTTCTTGATATGAATGTGGGGATGAAAACATTACTCCAGAAGCACCAAAAGCCATCATGTCATCGTGTCATCATGTCATCATTGGAATGGATTACATAAATGAATATTCAGGTATCATAAAAGAAAATAATTTTAGGTCTGTTAATTGAACTGAATATCTTGTTGCATTGTCAACTGAAACTTCAAGCCAGAGTACTCTTAGACACATATGGATAAGCTACTGAGCCTATGTCCTGCAGCATGGAAAAAGGAAAAAAGATCATTTTAACCTTCACCTCATTTTGTTCTAATAACACATGCTTCCAGATCAGTCAATGTTATTGGCAACATTACAGAACTTTTTTATAGAATGAGAGGCTTTGAATGATACAAATAATTATTTCATTTAATCATGAATAAGGAAGAAACTGTTTTAAATTAAGCTGAGGAAAAGAGTAAGTTTTTATTGCAAGACGATAAGAAGGGAACAAAGCAAACTGTATAAAAGTTTGGACAGAATATTATTTCTGTGCTTTGTTAATCTTTTGTCAAAACAATTATTCTGCTTTGTTTATTTAATTAAATGATTGATACTTAAAATATATTTCCTAAAAAAAGAGGGCAAATTAAATTATTTTCCCCCTCTTCATTGATGTTTTACTTCTTCAGGTGCTAATTAAAGGTCAAGTGTTTTCACCTGCTAAACCTGCTATTTATCACTGACCCATAGTAGTTGTTTCATGCTCCCTAATGACATTTTTTTTTTTAATGATTCCCTGAAAACTTGTAGTTATATTTGAAACTGAACTCCCCCAAATTTGAAAGTGAAAGCTGTTAAGCCCTAAGAAGACTCTGGCACATTATAGTGTATTACTTAATAATCACAAAATATTTTTCATAGATGTACTTTAAAGATTCGCTGCCTATACCATGTAAAGCTATGTTAGACATGTTTTATGTTATATGTTTTATGTACAGAATATTTGACTTATTGATGTGTTCATGAAAAGTAGTATGGACTTAATTAATCTGACAATTGCTGTATATGTTATTTATTCATTCTCTTGATATAAAATGTATTTCTAAAACAAATAATAGACCAACTTTATTTTCATAGTAACATTTATTCTCAATCAAGCTGCATCAAGAACAGTGACAAAAACATTCATGCAAATCTGCTAGACTCATTCCAAATATTTCTGACTGGAAGGGCTTATTAAAAATAAAACAGTGTTCACATTCATGCTGTAACAAGAAAAAGAATTAAGCAGCAATATAAAAAAAACAACAGGTATGCATCTGATATAATAGACCCCATATTAAGATTAAAGATCTTTCAATTTAAACATCTAACACTGTCCCACTTGGGCATTAAAAATATCAATCTAATACATAAAATGTCTTAAATTCAAATTCACCATGGATAAGAAGAAGAGTCATGTGGAGCAGTTGTGATTTGCGCGTTTTTTTCCCATTTTTTATTTTTTGAATGCTAAGCAAATAAGTCTTGACATGGAATGTACAAACTGACAGTTTAGAGATAGCTTTCAGTAGGAAAAAGGAAATGATGGAAAGCTTACTACTGTGTTCTACAAGATGCTAATCGAACTGTAATTTCTATGTGCTCTACGTGGTTCTGTGAAAGTATTTGTGCTCCATAAAGATTTGTAATCTGTGTGAAACTAATGTAACTTTGACTATATTTTAATTGTTTGGGAAAATATGCATGAGTGCATCAATGATCACCTTAGATTTCATAAAGAACACTCAAGGGGCTATCAAGGTAGAGCCCCCCTGTGCAAGTGGCATACAGGCTCCTACTTAAAACAATGAAAAATTAATAAATAAAAACAAATTATTTTAATTGCACACATTTATTTCAAAACAAACAAATAAAAAAACAGTACTTGTATATTGCATTGTAACATAGCTTTTCCAATACAATACAATCATAGGCATGTTTTTATTTTTACTATTACTTTATTTCCACATTTGATCCAATTAAAATCTGTAATTTATAATTACACACAGATTTTCTGCAACCACATATGAATGGGTATTTCCAACGTGTTATTTATTTAAAATAACTTACTATCAAAACATAAATAAATATTTGATTCTAGCATACTTGGAGTACATGAATAATACAAAGACCCTTCATAGATTTGCAAAATCTATTTGAAATATACTAGAATGACTTCCACATTAAGTGTGTTCAGGCATAAAATAGAATCATGCATTTTTGCGAACACTGCTTTCTAACAAATTTGTTTCAGAATATGCACATAATTAGAGTCACATCTCTACATAGTAGTCAGCATTATATCATTATTTGCCAAATAGCAGTTTGTAAACAAAATGTGCCCCCTCAGGATACACATTCTCTTTCAAAATTTTACTTGTGCTCACTCAAAGGGAAGAGGTATTTGACAGAGACATTCTTATTGATTAACATGATGTCAGACTGATCAAAGAATCAAGTTGATAGTAGGACTTACTTTTCTCCTTATAGTTTGGTTAAAAAAGAAGAAAAAGAATTTTAGAAACAACTGGAATTGTGTCATTGCATATCAGATAAGATACATCTGTCTTGTTCTTGTAACTTGTGAACTTATCATGAGTTCAGTGTATTTTTTTCCTGAAGCTCTGTTACACAGCAGATGGGATGTCTAACATCCTTTTCTATTTAAAACATGCAAGTTCTAATCAACAAGAGGGTTTAGAATGTTAAACCAGCCAGCCATAAGAAATGTGTCACACAGTTTGCTGTCATCCTAATTAATTAGATTGCATTATTTGTTGTCCCCAATGAATTCAGATGAGCTCAATGACTGATAATAGCCTCATTCTTTTCAGGGATTTTCTTTTAATTTTATTCACTTTGATTTAGGAGAGAGTGTGTAGAGGGAAAAACAGCCTATCACTAAGTAGTTCAGAAATACATGCTTGTGACTTATTAATATGAACAAACATTTGCCCTGTTACTAAGGTCATTTTAATTTTAAATCTTTCAGGCAAATGTTTCTTGAATAATTACTATTTCAGTAATTATTTTTCACTTTTATAGCACATTTCCAGACATGTTTTGTAATAGAGTTCTTGCCCTTCTGGCTATAGAAATTCTCAATAAAACTATGTGAATGCTGTTTATAATACAGGACAAATAAAATCTAAGGGTTAATATAATACAAATAGATATCGAATATTAGTAAAAAAAAAAGGTTAATCAGCTGTTCTCTATCATGAAAACATAGTTAATTGCTTTTTGTTGCTTTAGTTTTCAGATTTACACTACAAATGGTCTTGATGAATACAATATTGAATGACACATTATTGACATAATATAGAGGAATGATATTGCAACATTTCTCTTTCTCTTGGTGAAGAAAATTGAAAGTAGGCCAATGAGAAAATCTATGAATGGTAGAGGAATTAATGAGACTTTAATAAAGAAAATGGCAGTTTTTTTCTACTGTTCATGATTAATTAAGTTTCTTTGTTTCTGGTAGAAGTATTGAACTTTAGAAAGGGATTAATATTGTCAGTGGAAGAAGGGACAGAAAATTAAATAAGCTGCAACTGGAAAGGTGTGTTACCACATGTAAGGGTATATTCTTCAAAATAAATGCACCATATATGAATTTCTAGATGCTTTGATTTTATTATATAGTGCATGTATTAATTCTATCTGTATACATGTTTATCTGGTTTGGATTTATGGAATATTTTCATATAAGAATGGAAAAGGTAGAAACATTTACATTTATAATTGCCTACTGTTTTTAATTAAAAGTGCATACTGGTACACCTATGAATATTGAAAAGTAAATCACTAATGAACTATGGAGACTTCAACCTTATGCATTGTGTGACAACAACACATTCATAATGCATCCTTGAAGAAAAATTTATTCTTATTAAACATTCTTGATTTTTCCTTGAGTCTTACTGATAAGAAAAATGCCTAATTCTCAAATTTCCATGAGTAGAATTTCAGTTATCTTTTTTTTTGCCTAAAGAATTACAGTCATTGTTTATAATGTCTTCCTACAGAAGGAATTCCAGTCTTCAGATATCCAGTTATCCTTCACTGTACTTTTGTGGTCCTTTTGGAGTCACATACTGAAAACTTTACACAGCATTTAACAAGTAGACATACTCATCTTTAATAAACTCCTTGTCAAACTCATGTATTTGATAACTATTTTTGTAATCTTTTATCTCTCCATGTGATTTTGTTTCAACACACCTTTTTTTTTTCTTTTTGAAGAGTGTTTTATATCTTGCAATTTTTTAATGATTTAATTTTTTCTGCCTTCTATTTCTCTGTTTCAACTTGTCTTTCCTACTCCATTTGAGAAAGGTTATTTTGGATTCCAGTTCTGTTTGTAGTCCTTCACAGCCTGGTCAGAAAGTAAAACATATCTCTAATCTTCATTGAGAAATTCTTATGAAAGAGTAAACCAGATTTGAAAGTTGTAGGTGAAGAACTAATTAATTTCAGTGTATAAAACACCTCTTTGTATCAAACAAGATCATTGATGTCAATTATTTTCCTATTTCACATAGAATGCCACTGCTTTTCTGTTTCTTAAGTAGTAAAAAAAAATTAGAACAAAAAAATCAGAACTTAATCATGACCTGTTTTTAAAGAATACTTGTACAAACAGTTATAAACTTGTTAATCAGTTTAATGTTTGGCTTAAGGGCTTTGAAATATATTTTTAAATGATACATAGTCCCCGCACATTTTCTTGTGAAAATTTCATATAGGCTTAGATCTGATGATGAAGATGTCATCAGCACAAATGCTCAAGAAATGTAAAACCTCTGTAAAAAATTTTATTAAATTTCATTAAGGAGATATTGTAAAATAAACTATTAAAAATAGGAGGAAAATGTACTACAGTTCATCAAATAATGGCATACAGGTCAACCAAAATCTTTTATAAACTATGAAAAATTTCAAGGTATTCATTAGCAACAGGAGCAAAATCTGCAAAGGAATAGTGGTGATGTGCCACAGGATGCATTTCCCAGACAGTACTAGAATAACTGTCTTTGCCAGGGCAAAGATTTCATACTCTTTGAAATCAGACTCTTTGAAATCAGCTCTGGCTGAGATACAACTCTGCAATTCCTGAACTGCAGGGAGTGCCTGAGATCTCTTCATGAGGCTGTGATGGTTTCTGCAGGATGAGTGCTGTTGCTGGAGATCTTTGTCACCAAGTGGAGTAGTAGCACGGAGAAGTCAGCAGACTGTGAAGCATCAGAGGAGAGAGGTATGGACAAGATCTTCCCAGAGACATGAGATCTTCAAGAACTCCAGACATCAACTGCAGTGGAGGCATAGGAAGTACCTCCTGACTCTAATAAAGTAGTAACTACAAACTTCTATGAAGGTGAAGGATGGAAGCTGGTGCTTTCTGGCACCAAGAGGAATGATCCACTAGAAATCTTGCTGCTATGGCACAGGTTCACTGCCCTCAAAGCTGAGGAGGAGTTGGGTGTACATTCAAGAGATTGAGAGTCATGCAGGAGCCCTAGGAGTAGTGAAAGTAATGGATAGCTCCCTGCTGCAGGGGGAAGCATCCATCTGCCAGGCTCACCTGTAATTTAGAGAAGTTTGCTTCTTGCTAATGTCTGAGATATGGTATGTTTATTCTCGGATGTTCTTCCAGTAGTACTACCAGTGGATACATGGACATCTGATAGAAAAGTCCATAAGGAGGGGTGCTCTGCTGGATTTCCTATTCATAAACAGGTTTGGAACCCCAGTTTTTAATTTCTTATGATCTGACAGAAATGTTTTAGAACTGAAATCTAACTTGCTATGGTGTTTTAAAATGCTCTTATTTCAATTAAGAAAAGCAGAAAATATAAGTAACTCTACTTTAAATACTTTCTAAATAAAAAAATAAGATTTTTTTCTACTATGATACTTTGGGTTCATTCATTCACATGTTGGGAAGGAGAATTTCACTCACTAAATGTAAGGAAATACTTTGAAACTATGGATACTCCAAGAAGCTGACATACAAAATATGTTTTAAAGTCATGCAGACACTAAAGTTTTACTGTGATAACTATATTGAAATATGCATTGAATTTCAGACATGATTCTTTTCTAGACTGTGGTAGAATTTTGTCAGTTTGAATTAATGCAGTTCCTTCTCTTATTTAGCTAAATGATCAATGTCATTTAGTCTGTTTTCAAGCATTCTTCACATTTTTGATCCACTTTAAATCTTTACATAGTAGAAAATGTTTTCAAGTTAAATTAATTTCAAATTCTTTATTTCATAAATATAATACAGGAGAAGCATTCAAGGTTGATAAAGATGTAGATGACAAGCTCAATCAATTCAGTGAAGAACTTAGGAGTATCCCACATTTCAAATGTTCTGTGTAAAAGATTAAGTGAGTTACAAAACTCAGAGGAAATTCATCAGAAATTTTGAAATACGAAGCTACAGAATTACTGGTTAATTAATAAATTAATGTATTAGAAGGATCACAAGAATCATGACAGAGACTGATAGGGTCCCAGTGTAAGTCCAATAGAGCAAAAAGTTCTAGAGGAGATCCTGGAAATGGTCATTCAGAAAGTTTCTGAAAATGACAGAGTTTGTAACAGTAAAACCACTGATTGCACAAGTAAATGATCTGTTGGAAAAGTGTCAGCATGCCTTCTGAAGAGGAAAATTCTGTCTTACTAAGTATGCTGATTTTAAGAAATGTGTTTATGAAGGAAATACAATTGACCCAGCACATTTTAAAAAAGTCAGATTAAATTCCATGTGATAGTCTACAAAAGAAACGAGGTTGCCACAAATGTAAAGAATATAGTTCAGGCATATCCAACCCAAAGACCACAGGCTTCATGTAGCCTTGGACATCTACTTGTACAGATCCACAAGATCATAAACCTTTATCATTATTATGTGATTTTTTAGCAATATTTTTCATGAGTCATTTGTGTATTGCTTGAGCACAGATTGCATAGGCAGCAGTGGAATGCTATGGAGGAGAAGGCACAACGCAATGCTAACTCCACATCTCACTGAATTCCTCTGCAGTACCCCAGGCAAGCCAAAAGGATTGACACTGATAATATAGAGATTTTTTTTTCCTTAAGGTTTTCTTCAATTTTCCTGTGTTCATTCAATGGACAGTGAGCGGATGTGCACAGAAAAACACTGTGCATCTCAGCTGCTCTAAATACTCAGCTAACTAACTCATAGTGTTGGGGTCTTTCCTTTTGAAAATTTATTTGAATATTATGAATTTGCTTTGAGCAAGAATGTGGAAAGATGTTAATATTTTCTTTTTCAAATGAAATTTTGTGTCCATAGTCAGCTTTGGAAATTTCACATGGCACCCTTCATTGCAATTTTTTAACCGTTGTCTGGAATTTTTGATGCAAGACAGAAGCAACTTATACACTTTCTTTAAAATTGCAACTTAACCTCCATCTTAAATTCAGAGTACTACTGAGGCACTAACCAGCTGCTAGTAGCATAAACAACAGAAACTGTTATTGTAGGGATCCTGGATCAAAGAGAAATGCTTTCAATGATTCTCCAGGTTTTTTTTACTTCTGAATGTAACTTATATGAAGAGTTATGCTCTTCATATAGTCACATCTCTCTGAACTCAGTACATTATTTCTCAGATGAGTGTGCTATTAATCCTTTGACTTTAACAACAACAACAACAAAAATCTTGAGAAAACATAGTTGTTTCTGCTATTATATTAATTTAAATTAAATACGGGTTTTTGCTGGTAAATTTTTTACTGTTTCCAGAGAACAAGAAGTTGAAGTCCAGTTTGATGGCTAATTAGTATAGGATTACAAGCATGAAGTTAACTATGATTTTATAAAGTCGTTTGTCATTTTTTGCCAGATTTTCTTTAAGCAAAAACTTTATATCAGCATGCGTAATTATGTATTTATAATACAATCACATTCAACATCAGACTTTTTTTTATCTTGTAAATCCTAAGACACTCTGCTAAAACTATACCTGAGACAGGAAGGATCAAATAAATAAATAAATAAATAGATAGAAAAACGTTCCACTGTCATTGAAAATTCAGGTCAAAGCTTCCAGATGCATAGATTATTTTTGAAGGATATACAGTTAAGATCAATATAGTGCCATTAAACAGCATATTTCTGCTGAGTCATCTGAAAGCATCTTGGAGCCTTTTAGCAAACATTAATTGTAGAATCTGGATAAACTCAGTGATCTGTGAAGGTAAATAACTATCCATAAAAGTGATGCATTGAGTTTCTTCTGTCTAGTCACCTAAATGTTGCTAAGAATTTTCAAATGGAACTAAATAGTGCACATTATAACAAAAATATTACTCATTGTACACTTTTATCTGTGGGTCAATTGATACATTCTTACTGATCTTTATAAGCTACCTGAGCTTTCTGTTGATGCCCTGATGATATATCTTCACACTTGAAGTTCTTCAGTGATGGATTCTTTAGAGGTTTTTTTGTAGCAATGATGGCAGTACTTTTGCAAATGACTAGCTACTAACTACCAGTCCCATTATTTAGTTAGCAATGAGCTTTTTAACCATAACAGATAAATTCAATTTATGTATATTTGTGCAAGCATGAGCGTACATTTATATATATGAACTATATTGCACAATATATTATGGGTTGCTCCAAAAATAATACCCCGTATTTAAACTACAACAGATACAGGACACAGATGTTTTCTCCTGAGAATTTATGCCGCTAACCAGCAATTCTTACAGTATATGCCTAACCATTAATTCTAAAGAATATAAATCTGTGCTGTTGACTGTATAATAATTACTCATTAGTAGTTACAAGTTAGAGATTTGACGTATTTTCCTATGAAAAATGCTCAAAACTTTATTAAACTCTGTAGCAGAAATGCTAAGTCGCAGCCTGAAACAGTGATTGAGCACCTGGTGGGAAAGCAGGGCCAACCCAGAGGAACTCAGGTGAATGCAATGCACCTGAGTGACGAGAAGGAATGGTTACTGGGTGGATCCTTCTCAGACCTCATTTAAGGGTTGGCAGTGGAGGCAACGGTATCTTGCTGGAGTTCTTTGTGTATTGAGGCCTTCTAAAGGTAAGCAGTTTTTTTTGTTTGTTTGTTTTTTCTTTGCTTCAGTGTCAACTGTTGTTGTACTGGGGTTTGTTTGTGTTTGTTGTAGCCTGTGATTATAGTACTCTGTTTCTTTTACTTTATTTTCCATCACATTTTTAGCATTACAAGCTCTAATGCTACATAATTGTAAATTATAGTAATGTGAAGAGGATCACTTAAAAAAATATATATATGTATGTATATTCCAAATACAGGTAGTATAAATCCTTCTGGCCAGAAAGTGTAATTGAGAAGCAACAAAATATTTAGTCATAGTTTAGGACTCATAATGAGAGAAGCTCTTTTTCCTGTTGATGAGAGAAATAAGTACTTCAGTTTTTATTTATATTCTATCTAGCTAATAAGTAGAATAATTGTTAATTAACAGTTAACATGAAAGTCTGGTATACTTGCAATGTGGTGTTCTTATATGTGGAATGGGGAGAAATGCAAGTTCAGGTGAATAATTCGTTTAGCTTATCACTTGTTCTTAGATTATGCATTCAGGTGAATCACTGATTATTAAACAACAATTAACAGACATACCAGTGCTTAACAAGTGCTGACATTCAGTCATCTCTCTTCTGTAAGAAAAAGTTTTAAATGAGAGAATTCACAAAAATTGTTGTTTTCTGTTTTATTTTCTAACTTCAAGACAAACAATGAATGGGATGCAGGGGAAAGATGGTTCCATGTAGGTAAAGACATATTAGAAAACTAACATAGGAGGAAAGTTGTTTCATATTGCTGAATGTTTAGATTGGAGATGAGAACTAAGATAGCAACTTTCCATAGAACCAACAGTCAACCTTCTCAGAAGTGTGTGGTGGTAGGACAAAGGGAAATGGCCACAGACTAACACATATGGAGTTCTGCACAAGCGTGTGTGTGTGGGACCCTCTTCACAATTAGGTTGATGGAGCACTGGAACAGGCTACCCATAGAGGTTGTGGAGTCTCCTTCTCTGGAGATATTCAAGACCTGCCTGGACACCTACCTGTGCAATCTGATCTAGAGAACCTGCTTTGGCAGGGGGGGTGAAACTAGATGATCTCTAGAGGTCCGTTCCAACCCCTACAATTCTGTGACACTATTCATGACTGGCAGCCAACTGGATTTAACTCTATTGGCCACAACTCTTTGGGCCTGGCTGTCCAGCTAGCGTTTCACCCAGCAGAGTGTATGCCCATTCAAACCATGACAGTCAGCTTTTCCATGAGAGTGTTGTGGAGGACAGTGTCAAAGCCTTTACCTGGAGTCCAGATAGACCACACTGACAGCCTTTTTGAATAAAAAGCAGAAGACAAACATGAAGCCAAAAGAAGTTTAGTCTTGGAGCAACAGAAGCAATATTTTTGTGAAGAAAAACAGTGTAAGATGGTAGTGAAAAAATAATACTAAAAAAATAAAACTATGTCAAAAGAGGCTGTGTAGCATCCACTTTTTGATATTTCTTAGATCTGACAGAATCAAGCCTTAGCAGCCTTGTCTGTTGACTTAATTACTTACCTTGTTTAAAGCAGGAGGTTCATAGATTCATTAGGTTGGAAAGGACCTACAAGATCATCTAGTCCAACCATCCTCCCACCACACTTCTGTGCATCTGTTTTGTACTTGATTATTCTATATTTCATGGTTCCTTAATTTACTGAATAACAGTTAGACAATTTAGGTTAAAGACATGTTTGCTTCCTCTTTTCTTCTTGCTCTCTTCATTATCTTCTGGAAGAAGAGTAACTTAAGGAATTCCAAAGTAAAGTCAGCTACTGTTGAAACTGAAAAGGCACATAAGAAGCTTCTTTGAATAGTTAGCCAAAGGAAAACCAAAGAGAATGGTGATCCTATAGTGGTGAAACCTAGACAACGCAAAAAAGACAGGAATCCAACATTTTCTTGGCTTTAGAGGCTAGATAATCTGAGATAGAATTGTCACAGAATGATGAAATGACCTGGTTTGGAATCTATTAATTTTGGTGTAGCTAACCTTAAAGCCTTTTATAAGAATCATGATGTCATCATCATTTTATTTCCTGAGTGTGGAGAAAAGTCATGACCAAATTCCAAAACTTTAAGGGTGCAAGAAATAATCATCATTCATAATTCAGTTTTGAGAACACTGAGTATTTCCAGCTCTAAGGTACCAGATATTTGTAGTGGAAGGAATTATCTACTATTCCACTAATCAAGGAAGCTTATTATTGTGGGTTTGTGATTTCACATAGCATGTAAGACTAAGTAGCTACTTGAACTGAATTACAGATGAACCCTTTGCTATTTTGATACCAAGGGGAGTTTTGCCTTAGAGTTTAAAAGAGATTGTTTTCAAATCTGAAGTGAAGACATAATACTTAGATATATTAAGCTAACAGTAAGAGAAAAAACAAATTTAGGTTCTACATTAAAATCTAACACAGGCTGTCAAAAGGAACCAAACTGGACAATAGTGTCTTGTTAGAAAGTGGAATCTTCATAGTCCAGGTCTTTAGAACTCTAGCCTTTATCATATGTACTAGCTACTACAGGGGTTGCTACTCACATTTACCTGCCCCTTCCCTTGTCACTTGAGTAGACCCTGTTCACTCTATTATCTTTTCGAGCAGAGGTGTTCCAGAATTAACCTGACTGGATTCAGGAAAGTTCAGTGACTCACAATATGGTAGTATATGCATGCCTTGATGCCACAGAGTCAAGCAATTCGAACTAGTTTGCAAATCTGTTCCTCATAAAGCTGCTGATTGAATGAGTGAAGTCATTCATATTGATGCTTTTTTTTCCTGTGAGAAAGTATGAAGTGTTAAAGATGTAGATGTGTATGTGTATAGATGTGTAATTGAATTAAAATAACAGCACTACAGTATGCTGTTTTTCACCTGTTACTATAGCACTCCTCATTTATGAGAACAGTATTTTGTATATGGAATGATGATTGAGAGATTCAAAGCTATGTTAACACTATATAGAATGAAGTACGCATTTTATTTTTCAATAACACTTTAGTTAAGTAGTGAGTTAATTGTGAGTAGTAATCCATATAGTCATGCCACCTATTTTGTGCAATAACTGTTTCCTCCAATACATAACTATTTCATGATCAGAATTAATTGTTGTCCCAAATGATACTGAATTTATTCTGGTTTAATAAGTTTTAGGAGCTTTACTGCTGACTCGAGTGACGCAAAAATATATTTAATAATATCATTGAAAATAGCGTGCTTTTAACAAGCTGCCAGAGCAGAGGTATGTTAACTTATTACATTTTACTGTTTTTACTATTTCACTTTATGATTCACTTTATGACAGTGTCCTTAATGACTTTCACATACATCTGAAGGAGATTACTTTCTGCCTTTCAGCAAAAGGAAGATGTTTTTACCAGTCTTTTGATCATAATGCTGGTGATGTGGAAAAGAACAGACGCATCGTTCTAGGAAAAAGAAAAATATCTCTATTTCTAACACAAAATGATTTTGTGGTGACAGTGTAATGTTGGCCTGACAGTCTACTAAAAGTTAGAGACCATTTTAGATCTTCTTGATTAAACAGATACCCAAAGTGGCAAAACTGAGCCTTTTATAGCTACTAAAGGGTTCATATTTGCAGATTTGTTTTCTGCATCATGTTGAAGTAACGCTGTCACGCTCCAATATAAAGGAGAGAGATGTGGTTCTTTGATTATGTGTATACCTGATGGCGAGATTAAGACACAACGGGTCAAATGTTAGCCCAACCAGTTTAGTATGAATACTGGTTGTTTAAGGATATGGGGAAGGGAAGGTGAGCGATCGAAAAGGGAGAGAAAGCGAGGAGTCTTGGTAGGAAGCAAGAGAGTTATAATCACCACTGAGGATCCAGCGAGTTTTGTAGTAGGTCTGTTGATCTCAGGAATTCTCTGGTCACCATGGGAGATGGGAGAAAGCCAGGAAACTTTGCAGCAAGCAGGCCTCAGTGTTTGTCCGAAGAGTTTCTCCCCTCAGGGAATTCTTCGTTTGCTCTTTGGGAGCTCTCCATCAAAGATTTTTTTTTTTCTTTAGGAATTCTTCTCCAAAGTCGTTGGTTTAGTGAAGGTCTTTTATCCCCATTTCTCAGTTTTTTTTTTTCCTCTCTGTTAGTGTGACATACCTGGCCCAACAGATAAGCCAGCAGGGAGTGGTACCTTTGTTGCCATGCACAAGCATTATCGTCTTTTGCAGTGATCAGCTTCTCCAAGTTGAACCTTGAAAAATACAGGCTTGGCCCTGCTTCTGCTTATCTTTACAACAATAAGCAGAGGCACTGTGGCATGGTGACATCCACCTAGATAACCTGCAGTTCTCACTTAGAGTCTTATCACCAGAAAGGCCTCACGAAGCAAGCTTTGAGATGAGAGGAAAACAGTTCCTGTCTTTCACGAACACTCATTGAAACTCTAAGATAAGAAGTATAGTTTTAACCTCCTCTAGTCATTGGAAAAATCACTACTGATAATTAAAATATCACATCAACTTAGGGAGTAATAATTCAGGCCTCTGGTCCATTACATATCTTGTTTTTTCATGGCTCCTTATGAAGGATAACTAAAACTCTGACTGGGCTTTTTGCTGATGGAAAGATTAGTTGAAATGAAGAGTAGTTTTTTGGGGGTTTTTTTGGAGAAATTAAAGGATGTAAAATGAATGTAATCAGAAGAAATGCATTTCTAGAATTCGTAAACTCTTCTGAATCAGTAACACCTCAACTGTGCTTTACACAATGATTATTAAACAATGTTATTTTTCTAGTTTCTGGACCAGAATTCATTAGGTAGATTTTACCATAGTATGTTCTGAGAAGTTTTATAATTAAACTGCAATTTTCGCCTTCTTTTCAACAACTCTGTCCCTGCCAACCCTTCCCCCCCACACCACACACTCTAGTGTCTTTCTTCAAATGTGCTCTGCAATTCTTATGCCACTCTCAGAATTTCAGTGTGTATTTCTCAAGAATATGGAGCATTTTTGAGGCATTAACGCTTAAGTCCTCTGCTAATCCTCATGTGGCTTGTTTTATTTTTTTTCCTGTATTTTGTATGTATTCTTTATGTACAGGAAACAATAAAACTGAACAAGCACATGGAGAGAGCAAGTCTGTGTGCGAAACATGCTAATTATAGGGGTGCTGTTTGAAATACTGTATCAAGGGTTCTTTCAACTATAGAACATTTTCAGTTAGATGATTTGTAGTAGTAAAAAGCAGTTTGCTGTCAAAGTTTGTTTTGAGCTTTGCTGTTATCCAGGGGTTAATTCTGACACAATACCTAAAGATTCATACAAAATCCTGTTTTTTCTGGATCCTGTAACACTAAAGCACCCTCATGTTTAGTGTATGCCGCAGAAAAACAAGCTTGAATGTTTATTCTTTCATAGTGAATATATAGTGAACTTAATGTTTAGTTTTAAATGGAAAATTGAAACAAATGATGGGGTTCTATAATTCTAATCTATCAGGATATCAAATACAACTTATTGAGGGTTTGCATACAGAAATCGCATACTTATCTTGCTTTTCTCTTTTGACACGTTGTTTAACCAAATTTCAAGACCTCCAAGATTAATGGCACTGCAGTATCTTTGTATTTTAGAGTCACTGCTCTTATGTTAGAGACTAGAGATCACATCTCTAAGTAGAAATAAATAGCTACATGTAATAAAAATGCTTCAAAAGTGAAGCAGTACAGTGACTTTCCATTATTGTGTTATTGTTCTGTTATTCAGAGTTCTTTATCATTGTAATTTGGATGAATTCAGTGCTGTTAAGCACAGTTGAAATGCTTTATTATAAACTTTGAAATAAGAAGAGTTTTGATTTGCAGTACCTATGTGTGAATTGACATGTATTGTGCATATAAATCTACAATCCTGGTAAGTTTTCCAAAGTGCACTAAAAAGCTTTTTGATTCTGACTCATATTTTTTCATATGAAAAAAAGCAAACTTTATTTTGTTTCAAGCAAAATAAATACTTGCCTGATTATAAAGAAAAAAATCTATACGAATATTATGTCTGATAAAGGATGTATATTTGCAGTGGGCATCTGTTACATATTCCTAGTTTTTCCTTGTCCTTGAAAAGGAAAGAAAGAATATAAAGGTCTTCAGAATTCTTGGAGTAGCTTTCCAGTGAGAAGAGCAGAGTTCAAAACAAAATTAGAAACAGCAAAGTGAAAAAGGAAAAAAAAAAAAAAAGAAAAAGGGAGCACTTTATAATGGATAATCAAAAGAAATTATTCTGTAAAGAAACTACAGAACTGAGGAAAAACTAGTTGTTTTTCCTTATGTTTCCTACTACTAAGTACTAAGCGAACAAATCTAGTCCTATTTAGTATGTTTCACTACTGAAGTAGTAGGAAAAGGGGGGAAAATGCTAATGGGCTACTTTAAAGTTAGTTTTTTGAGGATCTTTGGTTTCTCTGCAGAGCAATTTACATGTACACATGTATTCTTCAGTGCAGATATATAATCACCTACTTAAACTGCGAAGTCCATCCTGACACTATGGATCGCAGGTAAAAATACAGAAAAGAGATAAGAGGAGAAAACCAAATGAATGCTGCTAGAAGTTCTTGATAGACGAGCATTCAGTATACAGTCTTGCAGTAAGCATTTTCATTTGAACATGAGGTGCTACAGGTAAGTGAAGAATAGAGCCCTAAGTCAATTATATGTGAATAATTTACATAACGTGTTTAGCGTGTTTGGGGGAAGACATGCTGTGATGAGATGCCTGAGCAAGTCAGGGGACTTCAGGCATTCCTTCTGCTTCTTCTCACTAAAACCTTCAGCACCTTTATAGCCCTCCCTTGGGCATTCCTTAATAGTTTTATGTCCTTTCTGTATTGTGATGCCCAGAACTGCACACAGTATGCGAGCTGAGGCCTCACTGGTGCAGTGTATGGTGGGACAATTAAGTTACTGGCTAACAATGTCATGCTTGATATATCCTGTGATATGTTTGGCCTTTTTTTAGGCTGACTGGGAACACTATTGTCTCATGTTAACTTTGCCTGAATCGTATCTGTAACTAAACTCAACTTTGGATCTATGTTTAGTTTTGCTTTGTGCAAACCATCATTTTGTATGCTTTCTTGGTAGGTTCCTAAGGTGCACTGTGAGGAAAACTATGAAATGGAGATAGCTGTCTGCTATTTCTAGATACTCTTGGCTGAACAAGAACTTGGAATTTAGGAAGATTTAGTACCTACTGCTAGCAGTACTTAAATTAGGTTTGGTTTTTACTTCTCTTATTTCATCATTTGCTTACTTCTAGTTTAAATGCTTCTTTTTTCATCTTTGAGTTACTTGCTGGAATAGAGATGTAGAAAAAAACTGTGTGATGGTTACAGGACTTATGCTAAGATACTAGCTCCTTATATGAGGGCTACTCCAAAAATAATGCCTTCCATTTTATTATATTGATCTGCAATGTCAGAAGCAGATGTTGGTGGTATGGAAGTAGAAGTTGAACCTTTCCACCAATATTCTATTAAATTTTGTTGCCATGGGACAGATGACTATCTATGTGCTGCCTAATAAAATTATCTGATATGGAAATGAGAATGAAGCAGTAGTGTGGAATTTAATTCCTCCATGTAGAGAAAATTGTACACACTGACATTCAGCAATGCTTACTGAACATTTATGGATACCAAACAGTGGATGTGAGCACAGTGAATCAGTGTGTAATTCATTTAAACGGTGGTAACAGTGAAATGAAAGACAAGCCATGTTCCAGAAAATTATGCAGATTTTTATGTGCACAGTATGCAGGTTCTTGTTCATCACTGGTGAAAATACAGAGCTAATGCTGGTGATCATGCTGAAAAATAGTGTTTTAGAGCTGAGTTACCATGCTCTATACATTTATTGTTATTTCTGTGAGAATAAATAGGAGAGGTTATTTTCAGAGTGACTTACACATTTCTGAATCAGAACGCGAAGCATAGACTGAGTTTTAGTTGGGTTTTGATGTCTTACTGTTATCTTAGCTTGAAATAAAACACTAGGAATTCTCTGCTTTGGATATGTACATGTTTATACATACATTCATCTTCATCCTTCACTTTTCCTGAACTGGAAATGATTCATTTTGTAGGTAAAAGTTTTGGATGATAGAATAATTTCCCCCAGAGATCGTAAGTTTAGAAAGGCAAGTCATTTTTATTTTCTCTTCTTAAGAGGTGTGTCACGTTACTTAATTAACCTGTTGCACAGGAAATAAAAAGAGGCACAATTCAAGAATCATAGGGGTTGGAAGGGACCTCAAGAGTCCAACCCCCCTGCCAAAGCAGAATCTTACCTGTCTTATAACCTGTGGTTCACCGGGAACTTCCTTTATTATTTCTAAACTCTATTTCTTTTTTCTTATCCAAAAGTAGTGATCTATCTCAAAATTCAATGCAAAATTTGCTCTATCATGTTTATTATTTGCCTACCAATGGATTAAATTGGACTAAGTACTGAAACAGCCCTTGCCCACTCTGCATATATTTGATATACTACATAACTTATTTGACTGTGCTTGTAGACTCCGAAAATGATTGTGTCCTGGATTCTTGATCGTGCATTCAACCATCAAATACTTTAAGCATCTTCTCAATTTTGTGTCGATAATTTGGTGGCCAACTAGCATGGAATCATCATAGTTATTTCTTAAAACCAAAATATTCCCTATGCATTTCTGGTATGTTATGACAGAATGAAGAAAATGGATGGGTGATGAAGACAATTAAATATCTTAAGTTTAAATATAGTAAAAAGATTGGTAGATTGCATTCTTATTTTAAAGTTTATTAGTGTCTTAATTGGTAAATTTGAATGATTTGCTGACTACATTGGCAGTGGGCCACTTAATGCCTGATAGAAAACAAAACCTTTATCTAAGGATAAAATAGCAGTATGTTTTCCTTGGATATATAGATATATAGATATTAGAGAGGCCTGTAAATGGTAAATAAATTAACCAACTAAAGAAAGTAAAATGTCTTATAGATTAGATCACATCAAATAGGAGGGTAAAAAAGAAAATCCAAAGAACTACATTACTTCAAATGCTCTTTTGTTTTTCTCTACATTTAGAAAACAGATGAGAGAATTAAGCTGATAGGAATTTCACTGTGGCTTGTAAGGTAAGACAGTGGGGCTAAGAAGCATGAGGTTTGGCAGGGATTTCAGTGAGGGAATGGAAAGGCTAAAACAGAAGCTGTCCATGCAGCCTCTTAAAATTGAAGGTGTTAATGTGCAGATTGTTAACTGTTAACAAAGGTGACAAGAATATTAGAATCTTGTAGTATCCCAGAGATACTAGTAGACAAGGGTGAACTTCTCTATTTATGGGTTTTGAATTCTACTTTCTCTTACAGAGAGATCAGAGCTCTACCTGTGTATATGTGACAATTAATATTTCTGTAATTTTATCTACTACTGACTAATTAGAGAAACTGGAGTTGCAATTCCTGCTAAATTTGCTAAAATAATTTTGGACTTCAAGAACTTAAGAATGTCCAAGTATTATGAAGCATTCTGAAAAATAAGCCTTGTCTTTAGAGGTGACCTGCATAACAAGGTTATGAAACTGTCTTTTCTTATTTTCTTTATACTCTCTGTGTTAAGCTGCTAAGAGTAGGGAGTGCTGAACTGCAGGAACTGTTACTGTGCTTCTTCATGAGGTAACTAACAAAGTAACAGTCTGTTTTCTCCTTGTGCATCTGTTCTAGAAGGAAAAAGAATAAAGAAACAATTGTTCGTTAATCACTGATTATCATGAGCAATGAATGTACCTAAACTCAGTGTGATGCAGTTTTTCCAAAGCACTTAATTCATTTGTAAACAATACATTTGCCCATCCAACCCGAATTAGCTCACTCTTTAGTTGTGTTGCTGAAGTTTTTACTCAGCTTTTTTTCTTCAATATTTACCCAGTTACTTGATTTGTTGGTTAGCTAGTTAGCAGTGACTGTGCTGTGTACACATCAATATGATGTTCATCTATTTTGTGTCATTTTGTATCTGTCATCTGCTGCTCAGTATGTGTAAGAAAATAAGGCTTTCCCCTTTTTCCTTATTTCCTCTTTTTTTTTCCCTTCCCCACCCCCCCCCTTTTTTTTTTCGTTTCCATTTGAAGGGGTTTTCTGGAGAAGTTGTGAAATCTCCATTTTTGGAGATATTCAGCAGTTGACCATACATAGTCCTGGGCAAACCAGCCTAGATGACTGTGCTTTCAGCAGTTGAATTGGACTAGATGATATCCAGAGTTTCCTTCCGTTTATTGTGATTCTGTGCTTAATGACCATCTAAAGAGACAAGATTCATTTGAAAGGACAGGTAAGATTTGCTTACACTTCTACGTTTTTATTTTCTCTATTTTTAACTCTTTCTTCTGTTCTTACTAATGGAAAAAAATTAAGTATTTGAATGTATGTATGTTTGTAGAAATGTAGATGAGGTGGTGCTTAGGTATTCTATCAGAAGTGTTTTGGGGAAGATAAAATTTAAAATGTTTTTTCTTGGATGATAGTAATAATTTGATTTTTTTATAGAATGCAGTAAGAGAGAGAACACCATTGGCCTTTACAGAAAACTCAGTCTCATTGACTCTATTAAATAGCAGTTAACTTGACTCTAATCAGTAACAGTTCCTAAAAACAAGATATGTTGAAATAACGCAAGTAATCTTGCTGAAGTCTGCAAGGAGGTGGTGGGCTTACATTAATATTCTTTTTTTGTTAGACATCAACTCATGTGTAACCTAAACAAAGCAGGTATATAAATATTTGGGGCCAAGTTGTAATTCTTTAGTTATGACATTTTCTTGTATTGTTATGTAATTTCTGTATTAACAGGCACTAGAGAATTAGATATTATACCAGTTTGATACACTATAATTAAAATAGTTTTCATATTTTCATAGCTTTTTAATTAAAATAAAGATTCCTGCGTGATTTTCTTAACTATTCATTATGCAAAGGATGGAAATGGAATTTCATAAGGCATTTTCATTTTTTTATAATTTTTTTGTAATCTTCTGTATTGTTTGAGCTCTCTTGCTTGCCCCTGTTCTACTTTTTTCCCAGTACTAATTTAAGTCATTACATAAGCATGAACTGTATTATTCTGCTTTCAGTAAGTTCTTATATGAATATAAAAGTTCTGTAGCTTTAAAAATTAGTCATTTCTTACTTATTTTCCAAGTTTCATATTAAATACTGTATTAATAAAGGTTCATATAAAATTAATTACCATATGGATTAATTTAGGTGTTTCAGACAGTTGTAATTCAGTTATTGTATGTTGTAATGTAACTGCAAGTCACAAACGTTTTGTTGAAACGAAAGAGGTAGTTATGTTTAGAATGAGTTTTGTAGAGATCTGTCTAGCACTCTCAGCTGGAATTATGAAGTAGCCTGAGATCTTATCTGCGAGATAAATCTATTCATTCACAAAAAATAGTGCATTTCCTTACTAACCTTAATAAATTACACTAGGGAAGACATATTTAGAGAACAGTCTCACTATGCATATTAATGCGTATGGTCACCATACTTAAAATATTTGTGCTTGCATAACTATTATTCACATACTTTGTTAACACCTATCTGTGTAATTCTATTAACAGAGAGTGAAAATTACACCACTTGTTAAGTGATCCAGAAATAAATCTTTTAACAAAAATGAAAAGCAAACAACCCTCTCACTATCAGAATTTAAGGTGCATATTTCTTACCTGTATTGTCATACGTTCTGATTGGAATAAAGAACAGAAAATTGCTTGTCCACATTTTAATAACTCCTTAATTAAAGGCTTTTTCCCCCCCTATTTTCAAATCAAATAACAAACAGCTTAATGACTTGAAGTTTATTGATTTCATTGTAAAATAACAGGATTGTTAAAATGACTTTTTTCTTATAATTAACTAGACAAATGAACATACTAAATAATGATTTAAGTCTATTGCAAATTCCCCTGTGGTTGCACAGGGGGACTGGAGTACCAGACCTATATGTATGAATAATGGGCATTAAATACCAGTTATAAAATAGCGTACTAAGGGCTTTTATTTATTTGTCTTGGAAAATCAGAAATTTGAAATTATATTCCAGAGAAAGGAAATAAGACTAAGAGAGCTGTCAGAATGAGAAATTTTGTATTACTATCACACTGGATCTATATAATACAAAGCTTTCATATTTATATTAATATTAAATTAGCATCCATTTTTCTTATACCTTTGAGTGTAATTTACATTTCTTTTGCTGTATGAATACTGTGCTTTGTTGCTATTTAGGAGGAAGCATCTGTAGAAAGCAAAAAATGAATTTGCTAATTTGGTGATCTTCAATGAGAAGAATATGCCTTCCTCTTTGGCAGCAAATAATTGTGCTTAGACTGTCATGAGTAGTGAAGAAACAAACACGTAGTGTATGTCAACACTGATAGATGGAGGAAAAAAAAAAGGGAGTCTGAAGCAAGAAATAGAGCTGGGACTTGAGTGAACAAAATGGATTTTCTAATGATTCATGAATGGAGTTAGCTTCAATCAAGGATGCTACTAAAATACTGAAGTGGAGGAAAAGGCAATGTGGGCACAAAAGGGATTTATTTCTGTCTTTCAGTCTACTGGATGGTGCAGTTTTGACTATTTTACCTTTTAATACAGCACGTAAAAACATTCTAGTTATTTTTGTGTTCAGACAGAAGTTATATGATTATCTGGCTGTTTCTGTCTTTTTTCTGCATTCAGGAGAGTACATAGAATCCCATATCAATACTTTCATGATCTGAATTCTTTTAAAACTTCTACATAAAGGATTTAATATTCAGTTTTAATATTCAGTAACTCATTATAATTTCATGATTTTAACGTTCATATTTGATGTCATTATCCTACTACTTTTCCTTCAAAATATGTAGTTAAGTAGTCCAGCCACTCTAGAAGAAGTGAATCTGTAATCCAGGGCACAGGCTTTGAACAGGCCTAACAGAAATGGGTCTCAGGACAAGTCTGGTCTTCCTTTGCCTTGTCATGCTTTGAGCTCATTTGAACAATAGGTTGCTGGTCAAATGACCACTGGCTCACCTCCTGTCTACATGGGAAGGTGCGTGTCTGTATACCTGCTTTCTCTGTTTGGAAACTACTCGTAGATATACCTTTATCTGCTCTCTTGACTCAGAATCTTCTCTGTTCTACTCATGCTCACAAGTGGCTTAAGATTCTCCTGTTTCACAAAATCTTACCTGATAGCCTGTTAGGATTCTGTGTGTTTCTGTTGCAGGATATTATGCATACACAGAAATTTTAAAATAAATGGGCAGTTGCTGGCTATGCTCTGAATTAATTATTCTATTCCATACAGCTATTTAAAAACACAGAAAATAACAATTTGCATTCTTCTTGTTCACATTTTTGCTTTTAAACCTTGAGGTCTAGCAATTACTAATATGGAAGGATATCTTACATAATAAAAAATACCTAACACTGTCAAAAATAATACTGTACAGGCTTTATCTACATAGTATCATCATACTAGAGTGTTTACAATAATTACACAATATATCAAACAATCAGCAAATCAATAGCATAAGTTTAATTGTATGAACATTTCTATGCATTAATGTGTCTCAAGATATATAGGTACATATATATCCATACTTTTAAGTGTGCTCTTGTCTGCTAATAAGCTTTCTTGAATTCACTTGGCCGCTCTCATTTAGGCCAGAGCTTTTCATATGTATTTTATGTCTAGTATAAATAACTGAGATTTTTCAGTGGCTTTCATTTTACAAGATTTAATTGCTATAAACTCATAAGAGTTTTAATGTGTTATCATTGTTGTTGATACTATTATAATAAATTCTTGACGCAGGGAAAAAAACGTAAAAGTCAATAGCTTATAATGCAATTAGGAATGCCTTCAGCCTTAATCAATTTTGTCATTGCTTGCTACTTCTCTAGTTACCATTACTCACTAGCCGTTAAACTATGTAAAAGTAACATCACACAACATGCAAATTGTTCTGTCTGTTCATTACTATATAATTTGGATCTTTATCTTACATTTTACGGAATAACCTAAAATTATGTTACCCGCTAAACATTAGTAACAAAATACATTTACATAATCCTTTTGCATATATTTGCCATAATGTGTATCACAGGAATGAATTTTAGTGCAAACTAATACTTTAAAGTTAATTTTTAATTCATTTTGATAGAGCAAAAATGCAGTTATAAGCTGCACCTGTTAAAAGGTGGCTAAACTTTAAATACTCATCAAAATAGCATATAATAGATGACACCTTGCAGAGGAGCAATACTGAAGATCAAGGCACTATTTACAAAATGCTTTTCATTTCACTGTGTCATTTTAACTTGTGGCAATAGCCACAGGAAATCAAAACTTTGAGTATGAATATGTCAAAAGTATTGTGAGAAAAATGCTTAAAGTATCTAATATCTACATCATTTTCTAAAACATGAGTGGTTATCCTTAACATTACAGGTCTCTCAGTTCTGTAATACAAACTTGCCTTACTCTCCGGATGAAGCAATCACGTACCCCCCAAATTTCCCAATGTACTTCAAATTTGAATTTGGGGAACATTAATAAATACTAAGATAGCTTTATAAAAATCCTTAAGTAGTAGAGTATGGGATCAAGCAAATCACTGATCCAGTCAATCTTTATTTCAAATCTCTAAGAAGAAAGTACTGATGCTTAATAATACCGGTCTTTGAAGTTACATTATTTTGAATCAAGACAAGTGATTATACACAGTCAACAAACAAATTAAAAAGGGTAAGATTTTGAAAAATAATATAAAATATTGGACAATTGCATAATTTAGGGTTTGTTTTTTCTTATTTATTCACTGTATAAGGTTTCTGTGCTGTACTTTTTCCTAAATATGTTTGCAAGCAAGCACCATAGCCACTGCTGTGTTATTGTTATCAGGCCTGACTGTCACTTGAGCTCTGTGAACAGGCATCCTGGCAGCCAAGTTAATAGCATGGCAGTAAAGGAACAGCATCCTTTGGCAGTCTGGGGAAGAACCAGAACCAGCACTCCCACTAGCAGCTTACTATTAATGGTCATAACCCCTAGGCTGGAGTTATGAAAGCTTCACTCACATTATTGGTTTCTTACTCAGAAATTTAGAGCTGATGACTAATCCAGTGATTTCCATGAATAGTAATTGTTATGTGTGTATTTTCAAACAAAAGCAAAACAAATAAAAGTAAACAAATAAACCATAGCTACCCTACAGCCCCAAATCATAACTCATAGTTCCTTAATAGTATACTAATGTAGTAAGTATGTATGGCTTCTTTTGTTCCACAGGAACCGCACACTATCGCAACTTAGACACATGAGAAGTTGTGCAGTTCTAACAGCATAGGTTATACCACAGGCTTCACCTAAAATGACACAAATCTTATGCGTTCCTTAAAAGTATACTGAGTTTAGTAACACGTTTAATTACACTTCATTCTCTACATTGCCATTTCTCGTTAGTAGTTTTAATTTTCAGAAGACTTAGAAAGCTTGTTGAAGGCTACAACAGCCATGTGGGACATTCTCAGACTACCAACTGGTAACTGCTCTCCTCTCTTCAATGTCTAGCTTCCACTCTTAATCTTATGATGTTTGGTCAGTGTGGTTTCAGGTCTGCTTCCATCCTCTTCAGCCCATTTCCTACATGCAACTCTAAGAACAGTTGTGTGGTGTGGTGAAGTTTTCATGTGTGAATTGTAGCATCTGTGTAGCCCCCCCAATTGTAGCCAGATACGTGTAAAATTGCTAAGATCTCCTTTTTTTTTTTTTTTTTGGTGAGGATCTTTTTCTCTGAACTTTATTTTAATCTCATGATACTTTTGGGGAAAAAAAGTGACAGAAAAAGAGATTGCCAAACATTTTTCTGCTTGTATTCACATTTCTTCAAATCACCGTGACTGCTGAGAAATGGCAAGATGTACTCTTAAGCTGAAAAGTGGAAGAAAGGGAAAGGAAGCACAGAAGCGGCATGTAAGTTACTGAAAAAGTATTCACTGTTGTCGCTGAACTTTATATTTGGTTCCTGATTCCTTTGGTCTGCACTGCAATGTGCAGCTGAAACTTCTTTTTTTTTTTTTTTTTTTTTTTTTGGAACTAAAGCAGTTTATTTTGTTTATTGTCTGCACAATGCTTAGCACTGTAGGATGTTGGCTTGTGACATTGGCTCTTTGGCAGACCATAACACAATAAAAATAATGGTAAAGCTTATTTAGCGCTGTTTCTACCTCAGTATGTAGTTGTAATTGGAAAGTTCTTTGTATTTAATTATGACTATCAGGAGGCAATAGTCTTTGCTTCTCTAAAATAAATTCTCTTGTGAGCGTGAGGAGGAACTCAAACTGTAAAGACAAATAAGAACAGTCATCTCTGCCTCGCTTTTGTCTGAATTGTTGTATGGAGCTGCCAGATAGAAGTAATTTCCATTTTCTTTCAAGATTTATAGATTTAATACAAGCAGAGAACAGCAGGTAGAGTGTAGAGTAGGAATTGCCTCTATCACTGGTCACCTATACAAATATCTGAGCCAGTACAGACAGAAATTTTTGGGTGCTCCAGCTTTGAGAAAGTGATCACTCCCTCCTACATTCAAGTAGGAGCCTGGCAGAGTCAATACAAATGCAGGTTTTATTTCGTTCTTGGGAATATAATATTTTTTCAGTAACTTTTGCACACAGACAGTTGTGCAATATGCAGAACTGTATAATAAATCTTTATTATGCCTAATAGTACATGCCTTTGCAAATAGAAGACTTTAGCTCTTTAGTAGCTGTGTAGGATGGTGATATAGGCAGCAGAAACACATCACTCAATGAGAGCTCCAGTGCACAACTGTAATGATTCATAATGCATCGGGGTCAGCTGTGGGGGTTGGACACAGTAATTAGTTTCAGGGCACTTTACTGTAGGGATATAATGTAGAAGCCAAAAATTAACATCACTACAGAGGCATTTAGCTACATTTTTCTATTCACTATTTAGAATTAGTACTCCTAACAACTAGTTCATGAGAGGAAAACTTTTCTGATTAAGCAGTTGCAGTACTGGATTTAAACAGCTAAAGTATTTTCATCTCATAGACAGAAAAATGCAAAGTGTCACATTAGCATGCACTTTTTAAGTGCAATGACACCCCTTAGATGTGCAATGACAGAGGATATTGATAAGAATTTGCTCCCATACAAAAAGAATTTGTGCCATAAGAATGATGGTAAGCAGCTCCACAAGATTATTTATTCACTTCAGGTAGTTTTTATTTTTATCATCTGCACTGGCCATAGTTTCAGCATCACAAAAGAGTTCATGGTGTTCTACGAACCTTTTCTAATCTGATAAATTTCTTTCAGCTTTGCATTAATGTTGTCTTGTCCAACCAATTGTTTTTTGTGGTTGTTGTTGTTTTGTTTGTTTGTTTCCCTAACACTTGGTCCTCCAATCTAGCAAAAGCTGTTTCATGACCTTGGCTCGTTCATCTTTTCTACTCTCCTTCTCAGTTCCCTTTTCCCTTTTTTTTTTTTTTTTTTTAGGAAGGCATAGTCGGAAGTTCTACAAACAATCTGTTTATACAAAAAAAAAAATCTATAATGTCTGGATTTATCAGTATCTGGATTGCTAGCTACTAAGGACCCCTCCTCATTGTTTAAGAGACAATTTTGTATGATACCTGTCTCTGCATGTGATCTGAGAGTCCTTGGGCATGGAGTGAAGGAAGCAGAAATAAAAAGCCTGCTATTCACAGTCACACTGAGTCAAAAAGGCTTTTGACACCTTCTTAGAGACATAAGGTCAGAACCTATTGGTGTGGTGGAGTACTTCTTAAATGCTCCTCTTTTCAGAGGTTTAAACTCTTTACTATACTTTCCAGAAGGCAGTGGCAACTTACAAGACTGTTTTCAAAGTTGCAGTTACTTTAAACTTAATTAGTCTATTCCAAAATTACAGCTCTTTGCTCTTACACTTCACAGTCCAATAGTGATTGCTTTTACCCATAATGTCTTAAACAATTTTAAAGTTTTCTCTCAATGTGAATATATAACTAAGAAGCATTTTATTTTCAGGTGCTATGAAGCGACATGCAACCAATGGAATGACCATTCTTCATCTGTCCATGCTTTCTCCCTTGTTCCTTTACAAGCTTTTGTTAAGATAATGGAACAACTCCTGATGGAACTATAATGGTAGAAAAAGTTGTTTCTGATCCGTTTCCTGTTCTGATGGCAGGCAGTATAGATAAAGTTATGATGGAATGCAGGAAGCAGAGACCTGCTTCACTTGGAAGCAGAACTGGCCTACAATGTTTGTGGAACTATAATTTCAGACTGAAAATCAGTTTTCAGTACAGTGAGCTAGACAGAAATGTTAGCAGAAAGAACTATGCACTATTGTGAGCTTCTGGTATGCAACAAAACTGTGTCTCCTCCTGTGCCAATCTCTAACATCAAAGAATGTAATTTTATTTTAAAATATAATATCATATCAACTGTTTTGAGTGGGAAACAAGTCCATCACTCTTTGTTCTGTCAAGCAAACAAGATTTACAAGCAGGTGCTATGTTAACATCTCCTGCCATGTATCTGCAAGATAAGTTTGCTTAAACAGTTCTCAGCCTCCATTTATTAGCCTTATCTTATTTAGGAAGGGCATCTTATCCCTTCTTCATTCATCTCATGTCTCATAAGCAAAGAAAAATACAATTGGTTATTCAGTGTATGAGTGAAACTAGGGAAGTGTCTGTAATTATGTATTTAATCTGCTAAAGTACTTAAGAGGTTTGAATTTGGAAAAGAATCTTTGGAAAAATGTTTCCCACAGCGGCAAACTAATACACAGAAATATCCTTTTACAAATATTATACAAAAACAAGGTGTTGGATGTAGAAAGACTGCTTTAGTTTACTCAAGGCATTTAAAAATCATTCTCTCAGGAAATATACTGTAGTTTCAGCTCATACAGTTTGAACTTATATTGGATTATAGACTTTGTAGTGAAAATTTGGTGAAGGAAAGAATATGATTAACTATTATTTCACAAGTTACTTAAAAGATTCATACTGAGAAATAGATTTAATACTGTGCTGGAAGGAATATAATGATTTAAATGTATGAAGAACTCGCTTAACCCATTAGACATTCTAGTGACTAACACACAACTGCCAATATTCTCAACCCACATTATCTGTCGTCTTCCTCAGCTATCTCTTATCTCCAACTGCTCTAGAGAGTATTGAGATACTCAAAACAAGCATTATTTTGTTATCAATTATTTGATGCCACTGGAGTATTTTATGATCTTACATTATCATAAGTTAATTGATGTCACCAGTCTTCAGCCCCCCCACCCCATTCCATTAAAAATATTATCCCTGAAATTTTGGTAATATCTATATTTTATTGGATTTCAATAGACTAGATTCTTGGAGAAAAATACATTGTTGTTTACTTTGTAAATTATAACTAAAATTGTAACAAGGTGTCTGAACTGTTTCCTGCATGAAGCTATTTACAAACTTTGCATAAACATGCTATTTATTTGTATTGAAATGGCTGCTATATGGCATGGTGTCATTTAGAAAAATGTCACAATTCATCATATCTACAGATATTGCAACGTTTTAATATAACTTTGCTGTACATAAGTTATTTTTCTTTATACATTGGGTGAGGGGTTGTTTTCCCTTGTATAAGTGAACTGCCTTCTCTTTCTTTGCTTTTTTGTTTCCCACGTAAAAGATGTGTCAGCTGCAAGGAAGAAGCCTGAATGTGTAAGGGACAAGTCCGAGTAATGCTCTGAAAGATGTCAAATTCCTGGAAGAGCCTGGAATAATGCCAGAGGAACAACCACAGGAAGCACCTGGTGGCGCTCCCTGGCGCCTGGGGAGGACCGTCCTTTCTTCTTGCTTAAGGTGTCATTTCATCTTAGTCTAACTGGAAGGATTTGTGAATCTGGAAACCTCTCCCTCGAATCTGGAAACCTCTCCCTCCCTTCATGGTTGGGACAAGAGAGCAACACACGGAGTGGAAAATTTTAGAAGGCACTAGCTGTGATTTAAAGAGATCATTTACACTACAGCAGCAATGTGTGTCATACTTTACAGCAGTTTAGCTCTGTGGATCGCAATACTGCAATTACTGTGGACATAAAGGGAAGTATGTACTACCATTGCACTACTAAAAGCATAACTTTCATTCTGCCAGTTGCATACATCAATCCTCTTGCACTAGGTTGAGTGTTTCCTTTTCAAATTTATGTGGTGGTCAGTAGACAGTGTACAATTTCATTTTATTTAAATACCATCATTTATCCCATCAAGTGCATATATTTCCTTTGAAATTTTTCATTTAAATGTGTCTTTTATTTATTTATTTATTTTTAACTTCCAATTGTTTGCAATCCAGTCCAGTAGAGGAATTTTTTCAAAGTCATATTTTTCCCTTTCCCTTCTTTAGAGATTCCGTTCTTCTGTATGGCTGAATTTACGTAGTTTATTTAAAACCTAATCCTGTCAAATTAACTCCTTGCATTCTTACATCTGTAGGCATCCAAATCCTGCAAGTTTTTGCTTATTTGTTTCCAAACACTTTACTGAATATGTGACAAGGGCAATACTACCATTTTTATCCTGGACAGATATAGCTTATACTCAGAGAATATTATAACTAATAACTGTCAGAAATGTCTGAGATAATTTTTAGGACACAGGATCTCTGGTGAAGAAATTTTTAATTTGCTGTTGCAATGGCAGATGTCCTTCCGACAGGAGCACCTCTATGGGAACGCCGTTATAGCTTTTATACTTTTTCTTACAGACTTACCCCCTGCCCTGTTTTCCCATTATCTGGGTATTCCAGGTTCACAATCTTACCAGATTCACATTTGTTAATTAAATTCTGACACTTGTTAATTCATATTCTACCTTGTTCCAACAAAGGTTTACATTTGTAAATTACATTCTGATTTGTACTCTATCTTGCTGCCAGCCAGTCACCATCCTGTTGCTTCCAAGATGTCTCAGAACTCATTTTATTTACATGGTGATTCTCTGCAAGGCCTCTTCCTTTCTGTCTGGGAGACATTTCTTTTGTTAAACAAAGAGCACTGGAGGGGTGTCAGGTCTTCCTGATGACTCTTCAGGCAGGCAAGTTCCAACTTGTCCTCACTTCCTTGAGCATGTCATTCAATAAAATATTACATATATATTCATACTATCTAAACATAAATTATTACCATCTGTACCTGTATTTTGCTAATCAACTGACAATCTTTATTTCTAATTTCTGTGATGCTAGATGGCTACAAAGACCATGAACTAAATTCTTGTGTTGTTCTTCTGCAGAAACAACGTTCTATTCTCACAGTGACCTTCGTCAATTTCAGAAGCAGCATGACTACTTCTTGACTGTCTTTTGAGGTAACAGCCCTAGCTCTCCTTGACACTTCTGCTGTGCATCTAAATCATGGTCTGAACGTAGTTCCTATTTTAATATGTAAGCAGCAACATAATTACATCAGACACCACTGAAATAGAGGCCATTACTGTCTTTTATAAAATTTTGTGGGTAAGTGAGCCTTTCTGTATGAGTTAATTTGCTGTTGTATGCAACAGTTTCAGAAAGCTAATCATAGAATCATGGAACGGTTTGGGTTGGAACGGATCTCTAAGATCATCGAGTTCCAACCCACCTGCTATAGGCAGGGACACCTACTTCTAGACCAGGTTGCTAAAAGCTCCACCCAGTCTGGCCTTAAAGGCTTCCAGGAGGGGCAAACACAGCCTCTCCGGGTAACTTGTTCTAGTATATCACCACCCATGCAGTAAAGAAGCTGTTCCAAATATCTAGTTGAAACCTACCCTCTTCCAGTTTAAAACTGTTTCCCCTTGTCCTGTCACTAATGCCCTTAATAAAAAAAGATATCAATTTACTCAGGTAAATTCATCCATGTGGTGCTAAGGTGACTGGAACATGCTCTTCACAGGAATTAAGATCCTCATTTGGCATGCACAGTAAACTGTGAGCAAGCTGGTAAGAAATTGGAAGTGACTTAATTTTGTATCTACTGCATCTAAGAATTGTCAAGGGATACTGTGGGCAGATAAAGGCCTTTGATGATTTTCAGTCTGTTTTCCACTTCTTATATGTTAGAAAATTGCTCTTACATTACCCTACTCCCATTAATCCTTGAATAATAACAATAACACATTACTTGGACTTTATAATAAATGTTTCTGATTCTTCTTGTTAATCAAACCTTGTTCTCCCCCTGATTTTTATTTTTTATTTTTTTGCTTTCTCATTTAGCAGTTGTATAGTTCCTTGTTTCTTGTCCCTTTGCTGAGGATGCTTGGCCTAACTGTGAGGTACCTGGAGATGATCAGGATCGATGTTTTCCCTTTGCTTCACTAGAGCTTTTTCTTCCTTCTCACATTTGTAGAATGAAACAAGGCATGAAGTGCTTCTCTGAAAAATCCCTTCTCCTGAGTATTTATATTACACTCTCTCATATGGCACAATAATTTCTTAGCTGTTACACATTTAGCACTATTGACTTTGTTCCCAGATGTCACAATGTTATTAATTAGATCTGGAAAATCTGAACTATTGTCTTTTCTGTGAAGAATTATGATACTTTAAGATTTTTGGTTGAAAAAGATAGCTTAAAAAAAAACAAAACATAAAGTGTTATAGAACCTGTAATTTGTTGAATTTTAGCCTAAATATTGTAAACATCTTAAAATGAAAAACTAGTAAAACAGAAGTAACTTTCAGGGTTAGAGGTTTTTCTTAGAAAAGCAGGAATTAATGTTTTCTATTAAACTGGATGAAAAATTTCAATGTATGTTACTTTAGGGAAGTACTGTTATTTTAGTGCGAGGTAGGAAATAAATTCATAGACTGGAAGCTATCGTGAATAAGGAAATTTGTGGTGGATCAGGAAGATTTCATGAAGATCTGTGTAGGGTTAACTGTCTCAGATCTCTCTTTCATTTTCTCCCAGCTTAGCATCACACAGCCTTTCACTCATTGCTCCCTCCCAGTAGGGTGAGGGAGAGAATTAAAAAATAATAATAATAATAAAGAATTTGTGGGTCAAGAGAAAACACCATTTACTAGGAAAAGGAAGAAAATAGGTATTTATATTTACAAGACAAGTGATGTACAGTGCAGTTGCTCACCATTTGCCAAAAGGTGTCCATCCAGTCCCTAAGCAGCAGGTACGTCCCTCAGACAATTCCTGCCGTTTTTGTAGTTTTCACATGACATCATATGGTACAGAATATCACTTTGGCCAGCTTAGGTCAGCTGTCCTGATCTGTCCTGATTCTGTCCTCTCCCAGTTCCTTGTGCCTCCCCAGCCCTCTTACTGGCAGGTGATTAAGGAGCTGAATCATACTTGTCCTTGTGCTACACTGTTGAACAGCTACATCATCAGTGTGTTATAGTTTTTCACCTAAGCCAAAATATAGTGTCGTAACAGACACTATGAAGAAAATCAGCTCTGTCCCAGATGAAATCAGGACACCTTGTTATACCTGGAGTGCTCTCTAGTAGTTGCCATGTATTTTAAACAGGAAGAAGCATTTATTTTATAAAGTGAGTTTTCTGAGATAATTGCTTTCATGGCTTTGGGGGGGTCACTGTTGTCTTGTGAGCAGTTTACTGATCACTCTACTTACGATAAGAAATAATTTTCTTTTTCAGCACCACTATCAAGACTGTCAGACTTTGTTTTCTCTCCTTCCAAAGATGATCCACTGGGAATAGTATGTTACAGCCTGAAGTATTAGTGTGCATAAGTATAAACTGTGTTGCCCTAATATGAGCTCCTAGTAGTCTAAATGAGAAACAAAATGCCTTGGAAAGCGGAAAAAAAATGTTAGGACCCTTCTCATTATTCATGAGGGTTTTTTTAATGAAATTCACTACAATATACAAGAATCATTTGTGATTCAAATGACAATGCAAATATACAATATGAAATATATATAAGATGAAAAAATATGGCATGTATATAGACCTAGTGAGTAAGTCACTGAAACAGATTTTGCTCTTGCATTTTTGGTGTGGAAAGTAATTTGGTGAATCACATCTCCCGAGTGTCTAAAGCACAAATTGGGCATTTTCTAAGCTCATTTACAACTACAAAAGCCTATGTAGTGATTTGTAGCATATCAGTGTGAATCAGATATGTCACTTATCATTTGTGCATTTGAGCTGTATTTTCTTAACTGTTTAGTAAAGAGCTTGCCATACTATGTATCACTATCTTTAGTTTCTGGCAGTTCAAAAGCTGAAGTGTTTATGATTAAGAACAAAAAAACTTCATTAATTGTTCAAGACACATTTCTTGTGACACCTTCTTTGTATCGCTTATTTCAGGCAGTGACACTAGAGCAAGCAACTTTATAGGCATACAGTTGTTTTCACAAGTTTCAAAATCTAGGCTAATATATTAGTAATGCAAGATAAATGCTGTTCATATAAGAATTTGATTCATTTCAGGATCATTTGGTTAATTGGAACCTATATGCTTTGTAAACTTGGTAATATGCTGATGTCAGTGATCAAGAGAAAATTCCTTAAAACATAAAAAGAAGAGATGAAAATAGTATTTATATCTCATTCTATTTCATGACATATTATCATAGTAAACTTGTTACAAGTCAGTTCAACTCTTGAGCATAATATCAGTGCCCTGTTTAACAGTTCCTGCCATCTACATTTCAAGACTTCACATTTTTAATATCCTTTTACCTTTATCGGTTTTATAATCTTGTCCTTCTCTTTCCTTAATATTATACAGTTGTCCCTTTTTCCAGTATCCGTATCATGTCTTAATCATATAGTTTTGAAAATTGTTTACTGCGGCTAAATTTAGATTATCATACATCCAATACTGATAGTGGGTATACATGCATGCAAGGATTGCTGATACTATTTGATAAGTGTGCATTTCTGTGTATATATAAAATAAGATATACAGCAGTGTGTACACACCTGCCTCCTGCTGAAGGATTCTTTCCTTTCTTATCAGGTTCATGAGTTACTGGAAAATACTTTAGCACTTTGTTTGATTATCCGTTCCAGGATGGCACTAAGATTTTTTTATAAGTAAACAGTAAAGGTATGCATTTTTATACATTTTCCTTTTACTACTTATGATTTTAGATCTTTTCTCCTCATATGTATATACTTTTTTTCCTCATAGAAAAATTAGAAATATTACACACACAATCAAAAAACATCTTTTAGGTTAGAAGGGACATCTGGAGGTAATCTAATCCAACCCTCAAGGTTGGATTATTAGTTTGGTTGCTGCAAGGATCATTAGTTAGGTTGCTCAAGGGTTTGTTTAGTTGAGTCTGAAACATAATGAAAGACATTATGAAAGAATATCTATGTTCAACCTCTTATAGAATTTAGCTGTCTTTCTAGTTAAAAGAAAGAAAAAAAAGTAACACCAAACAAGTACACTTGTTTATTGTAGTAATATTAGAGCACAGCATAACAAGGTTGATTTCTCTGAAGAATCCTGTCTCAGTGAGTACATAGTTTCTTTTTCCAAGAGACCAGTGCTTTAAAGATAGCAAAAAATAAAAACGTGGTCATTCAAAATATTTTCCCACCAAAATCATGTGAAATGTGGTCTTAATATTGAAGGAAATAAGACTACTTATTGTTGTCAGTTGTGCCAGAATAGAATGTGCGTAAAGTAGGTGTAAAATGGCATGTCTAGTATGGTAGCATCTTGTATTAATTTTAAATATATTTTGTACTGCCAGATAAAGACATATGAATTGAAAGCCAAGAATGAATTGAGGCCAGTATGTCTAAACAACTTTAGCAGAAGCTTAGAGAAAATTTCTTCTGTAGTTCTTAGAAGTCTTTTTTAAAAGTTTAAATCCCTATTCCCCAATCTTTTATGCACTCCACTTGAAAGACAGATTGATTTGTATTATGAAGCCTATATGAAAGCAATATTGTAATTTCTTCTCTTTCTTATCTGAAATAAGAGAATTCTTCATTTCATTCCCCATGTGAATTATAAAAACACAGCATAACAAGAAGTGAATCCATTTCCTCATTTTATAGAATCTGTTTCTATTATACTTTGCACTGTGAGTTATGCAAGAGTTAGGGAACAGATCTATTTTTGAGAAGTAAATTCTAACTAGGTCAACAGGAGAGAGTGACTTTGTCCTCCGAAGCAGTCCCCTTCTTCCCACCCCTGCTCACCTTGGCTTAATCTCAAAGGACTCGTTATCTTCACACAACCAACTGAAGGTAACAGTGAAATTTACAAGGAACATTTCAGATCCATTCCATTATCAGTATTTGCTGATGACTCTGAATATAGATATTGCTTTGTGAAATGTTGTAGGACTATTTATTTTAAATTCTTTTCTGAGCATTTACAATAACAGATGTTAAATCAATCAATCATTCGATCTATTTTTTTTTTAAAGTAGATACCAGCACTCAGAATTAATTTCCTTAAATTTCTCTTAGAATTCTTGGCAGTACTTGCTATCTCAAAAGCTGTATTCCATAATAGCTTCCATAACAATTATAACTCTGTTATCCAGTGCAATTGTTATATTGCCTATTTGAAGGATGTTTAAGCTTTAAGTTTGAAGGCCAATTAATGTAATATTTTGAAAAATTAAGACATTGGAAGATCACATTTAAAGAGAATAGATCAACAAAAGTATAAGCATTTTTGGCTCCCAAACATGTTGTATCCATTTTTGTCTGTGTGCATGCATGTGTTCGCTTGTTCTATTTTTCCTGTTTAAAAAAAAAAAAAAAAAAAACACACAGAACAATTGATACATGTTAGAACATAATTTTTTCCAAATTATTTACAATGGGATCGAGATGTTAGTTGTAAATAATTTTTCTCCTCTAGTAGTTAGGTTTGAGACAGAAAAAATACAGTCATGCTGTCTCTTCTGCTCACTGAAGTTACTTAGAAATCCTGTTTTGCTGAATGTGTATTTTGGAAAGAAACAGAATCCATGAAGCAGGGATTGCATAGAAAGAAACTGTCATAATCCTGATTCTCTGTAGCTTATGACCAAAATTTGGGATAAAGCATACTTTTTTTCATAGTGAGATCACCTTCCTTTAACTAAGTAAGTTTGTTTTGTTCTACCACCAGTGTGGTGGTTAGGGGATCAACAGTGTCATATCCAGGTAAGAAAAATACCATTACTTATTACAAGACAAATGGCAAGAAAATTAAAAAAAAAAAAAAAAAAAAAAAAGCAAAAAGAAAATATGAACACTTTAATAATGTAGATTTTCTTGTACTTGAAATAGAAGTCAAGCTATGGAAATTTTATGGTACATGAAGCATGTTTCCAGTTATAAAATTGCATTATAAAAAGTAGTATTTTATGGTGTTTCTAAATACTCTGTATTTGTTTTCAAAAAACAACATTTATTTTCACCTTCAGTGTAGGAAACCACCCATCATTCCATATTGCAAGTTGATTTGCATGAATAATGATCAGAATGTTGCTATGTTTGATAATGGATCATTAGCTCAGAGTGGAGGTGACATACATTAAAAAAGAAAGAAACAAAAAACTATATTGTTCTCAGGTGACAAATTTCAGAGCCACTGATTTCTGAGAAATGTGTTTTTCCTGTTATTAGAAAAGTGTCTAAACTTCTCACCAGACTATTCCCAGCCCATTCTGATCTTTCTTTTTTCTTGCTTTTCTCCCCTAAAGTATTTACAAAATCAGAGGGAGGCTGGAAGCATGGCACCTGAATGGTTACATCTAGACTAATGCAAGCAGCTTATTCACTTTCTCTACAAGCACGTTAAATTTTTATGACTGTATTACCTGAAGTAAATATTTGTTATTCAAAAGAAAAACAAACAAACAAATGATGCAACTGCTTTTTTTATTCCTGACTTCTGTTTTCACCCAATTTCAGCTGTCCCAAATCTGTGACTTAGCATCTAATATTTTCAGACTCTCAAGCTCATATAGAAGTTCTCTCTAACTGCTGTATAGCTAGCTCAGGGCAGGTCTTGCATGCTTCTTATATCCTAACTTTTCAGGCTGTGACAATTTGAGTTCTTTATGCTTCTTTATTGTCAACATACAGGCCTTGGAAGCTAAATTTCCTTCACACTTCAAGATGACAGGCACAGAAGAAAGTTTCATCTCACATAGTATGCAAACAAAAAGTGAAAAGGTTTTTGGAAAGTGAAATGTAGAGGTGAGAGAGATGAAACCAAGCTACCAACTGAGAAGGGGATCAGAGTAGCTGCCAGAATTGCTATTCTGGTCCCAACAGAAGCCAATAAACTATTTTGACATCCCCAGTGAGTGGTCCTCCTTGTTCAGCTAGTAGAGGAGGACTGAAAGGCTGGTTTCACACACTTCAGGAAGGAATACTAGGTAGGAAAGTGTGAGTGTGAAGCAGCCATAGAAATAATTCAAGGGTTCTATAGGTCGTAACAGAAAAGGAAATCCGAGGTGGAGAGCAACAGTTCTGAACTTAATTCCAAGGAGTAAGAAGTGTATGAACTGCAAAAGGTTTGAGCAGGGGTAGTAGGATCTTCACAGATTTGCTGTAGAAAGGAGCTGTACCGGGGATGTGTGACTTCTCTCACTTAAGCCACCACTGCAGCCCACTTCACTACCAAAGCCTTGCAATACAACAAATATCTACAATCACAAGAACAAAAAATTCCCATAATGTTGGTAACTCTGTGTCAGAAAAGAAGGGTCTTGGAGTTATTTAGAGTTGAATTGAATCTTAATTCTTGATATTTTCATGAAATCTGACTGGAAACAGAAGATGAAGTGTCTTGATATCTCTGCATTTTCCTAATTAAATTAAAGTACCTTACAGACTAGAAAGCATGGATGTTTTCACAAAACCTAACAGTTGCAAAATGAGGTTGCTAAGAACAGTTATTTTATCTGAATGAGTTTGACCATCTTTCTTATGTTTGTTAGTGATCTGCATGAAAATGCAGAATCATTCTGCAGCAAAAAACAAAATCTTTTCATTTTTCTTCCATGAGGGAGATGATATGTGCATCCTCCAAGCAATAGATGAATCAACCACAGTTATGATTTCTTTTTTCCTTCTGTAGTTTTGACTTTGATCAGTACCATACATTCTAACAATTCTTTCTCCAGCCTGAATGACTATACATCAAGACACTTCATAGAAAAATCTAAAATAGTCCCTTAAAAATCTCAGTGTACACGATTAGACTATCAAAAATAAATGAGAATTAATTTGTTTAAATAAACAAAAATAGTGTATCTTTATATCTGAAATATACAAAGCTGATTTAATTGTTTGGAATATTATTGCTTTTATATGATAATTGTTTTAAGTATTTTTTTCATCATAATGTGCTTTGAATCAGCATAATAAACTCTACATATTTTTTCTTTTCATTTTGAGTGAAAGAAATCTGCTCAGAAATTGAGCAAAGTAGAAAAATCTTTCAATAATTTTAAAAGTGTAAATCAATTTTCCTTCAAATATCTAGTAATATATTTTGAAAGAAGGGCTATCTTTTACAGTTTTATAGTTAAAGCCAAAGTTGATGTGTATGTAAAATAAAATGAAGAACTAATTCCCATTAGCAGGCAGATGTTCAGCCATTTCCAGGAAAGCAAGGTTTCACCATGAATAATAGTTTTCTGGGAAGACATAACTCCATATGTCCCCACTTACACCTTTCCCCCAGCTGAGAATGACTTCATATGTTATGGAATATAATTCTGATCAGCTAGGGTCATCTATCCCAGCTGTGTCCCCTCCCAGGCTCTTATTATTTTTCACAAGTGAGGCGGTGTGAGAAGCAAAAAAGTCCTTAGCTCTGTGTCTGTGCTGCTCAGCAACAACTAAGTGTGAGTACGTTACCTATACTGTTTTTCATCAGAAATCTGAGAAATAACACCATGCAATCTACTATGATGAAAATGAACTCTATCCCAGCCAAACCCAATATTTCTTGTAGTGTATGGGTACTTTCAAACTTAAGTCTTAGTTTCTCTAGCAAACTACGCTTATGCCTGTGCGCATCTTCAGCCAGATGTAGAAAACAGGGATTCCTTCATTGATATCTCTTGGAACAAGAGAGCTCACAGAAAGCTTCAGAATTTTGTATTAAGATAAATTATCTTGTAATAAACTATTACTAAACACTAACCTAATGGTTGTCACGTGCTAATTCTTTAGCTAACTGGAAGAGCCTTTGAGGGGTACACAGGTGATCTAGCTGCTAAATTCTTATATTAAATATGCTGGCTGAGATCATTTCACGGAGTTAAACCACATACACTAAGGAGAGGACTGCACAATAATGAGAGCATGATTACTTTGCCAAAAATTCAGTGAAATATCATCACTACAGAGAGAATTTTGCATCCTGGCCTATCCTTAGTGCTTTTCTACTAACTAAATCTGCAGCCTCTGCCCATTAGGCAAGCTGTCTTACTCTCATTCTGATTAATCATGCTGGTTCTATTCTGTTACCAGTAGCTGCTAGAGGTTCTTGATCTCCTTCTAAAAACTGAAGTATATAATTTTTAGAAACCTTTCTAATTTATTGGATGCTTCCCTTAGCTGCTTAGTATTTTTTAAATGCTGTTACCATGAGAAAACAACCTGAGATTTTGTGGTTCACTATCAAAAAATAGTACCTGACCATCTTTCAGGACGTTTGATCACTGGGAAGAGTGATCATTGAATTAAGCCATTTTTATGATGATCATAAAACAATGAGTCAAATCTGTAAATGCAAAAATAATTTTATGAAATTCTCATCTCTCATGGATCATGTTGAAGGTTAAAACTTTAAGTTTCTTAATTCTATCAGCAAACTACCACTGCCAGAAATAGTCCAGCTGAGCTTGACAAACAATGAACAGATCTATAATATTAGGAACTTCAGAGCATAACAGAACAGAGTTTATTCAAAAAGAAAAAAATAAAAATAAACTTGCATTGTTTTGTGACAGTAAGAAACAATTTCTAACTGTACATTAAATGAACCTTTACTGCACTTTGTCACCAGAAAGACCAGATAAAACCTTCTTAGCTTTTACTTTAAAATGTTCAAACAAAGGCAAGTTTTGAGCTTACACAGCTCTTTTAAAGGACTAACTCCAGATTCGAGTACAAGATTTTAGAGCTTGCAAAGCTCTGATCAATATCTTGTTTTACTCTCTCAGGGATCCTTAATTTTTCTTGCCTTACTGTGGCAAGAAGAATGATAAATGTCAGTTGCAGATGACACTGAAACTGCAACGCTATTTTATCCTTCTTCCCACTCACAGTTATTCTTAGTTATTCAATCTTCAGAAGTTTCAGTCTAATGTTTCTTAAGAGGTTCTGGTTCTAGCTCCTTCCCCTTCCCCCTTCCCCCTTCCCCCTTCCCCCTTCCCCCTTCCCCCTTCCCTCTTCCCCCTTCCCCCTTCCCCCTTCCCCCTTCCCCCTTCCCCCTTCCCCCTTCCCCCTTCCCCCTTCCCCCTTCCCCCTTCCCCCTTCCCTTCCCTTCCCTTCCCTTCCCTTCCCTTCCCTTCCCTTCCCTTCTTTCCAGACATGGAAGTGAGACTCACCAGCCTGTACTTCCCGGGGTCTTTCTCCCTTTCTTAAAAATGGGAGTAACAATTCCACTTTTCCAGTCACAAGAGACTTCACCTGACAGCCATTACTTTTTAAACATGATGGAAACTGGCTTGGCAACAATATCAGCCAGCTCCTTCAGACTCTGGAATGCGTGTCATCAAGCCTCAGAATTATACACATTCAGTTTCATGAGATGGTCTTAGATGTGTCCTGCTCTTAGGGTGGGAAGGATTTTTGAGGATACATCCTCTGACCTGTCTCTTCAGGCAACACTATAGGCTTGGGGCAGAGTGGCTGGAATACTCTTGGGGGTATCGATTGATGCTTGGCTGAACATGAGCCAGCAGTGTGCCCAGCAGTGGCCAAAAAGGCCACTGAAATAGTGTTTTCATCAGGGGAAGGGAGGTAATTGTCCACTTGTCCTTGGCTTGATGGGGCCTTAAGATAGACCTTAAGTACTGTGTTCAATACTTCGGTAGTACTTCTATGTTTACAGTAATACTTCACTGTTAGAAGTTCCTTGCTGACATACAGCTAGTTTTGTCATAGAGCAGTGATTAGGAAGTCTATTCACATGCAGCTGTGATCTTCATCCCTTGTAGTACTGCTGGATCTTCTAATGCAACTAATAAAAGCTTCACAAATCAAGGCTGGCAAGGAGTTAGCCTCAGGTTTCCTGGTTTGCCTCAGTAATGGTTTATAGTATTAACATTATATGATTTCGGTAGCTGATTAAATACACAGTTCTGTTATTTTATGTACAAGAAAGTTACAGAAAAGTACTAACATTTATACCTGAACTTAGCATTACTTATGTATAGTATTAGTTATTATTTGTTACCAGTTGTTGCTGTTGCTGTTTTTTTGTTTGTTTGTTTTTTTCCTCATGCAAGAAACACCTATAGTTTAGAAGAGCAAAAATACCCATCATTCGGGACTGTTTTATTAGATGAGAAATGTTGTGGAGCTCCAGGAATTATATCCTGGAACTGTTTTGCTAAGGGAAAAGAAGGCAGGAGGAGAGAGAGAAAGAAACATAGATTTTGAAAGTCTTAATACAAACTGCTGTGACAAAGAGATCTTTTTTCTCATCCTGAAAATACAATCACAAGATCTTGAGGAAAATCAATGAACAAAACGATGAAAAAGATTTGGCAGTGGACAGTTTTCATGAGTGTGCCTAGAAAATGTTGTTGACTGCCTGATTATATAGGAAAGTCATCACAACTACCTCCTCAGCAGAGAGGACAGTGCCTCATACCAGAACTATGAAACTATGAACTATGAAAGAGCAAATCCTGAACTAGGTTTTCAACATTATTCCCCTTCCATGTCTGGCTTTGCTTCTAGTTTAAACATTTCTATCTCCCTTTCTTGTATCAGAAATAGCGCTGATAGCAGGAGCAAGGAAGTAACGGTCACCCTGTACTTAGAAATGGTGAAGCTGCACCTCAAGCACTGTGGTCAGTTTTGGGCCTCTCATTGCATATAAGACATCGAGGCTTGGAGTGTGTCCATAGAAAGGCAACGAAGCTGATGAGGGGTGTGGAACACAGGCCTTATGAAGAATGGCTGAGGGAGCTGGGATTGTTCATTCTTAAGAAGAGACCTTATTGCTCACTATAATTACCTGAAGGGAGGTTGTAGTGAGCTGGAGATCAGCCTCTCTTGTGTCTTATGTACTTCTCTCTTGTAACTAGCAGTAGGACTAGAGGGAATGGCCTCAATTTGCACCAAGGGAGATTCAGACTGGATGTTAGGAAATAATTCTTCTCCAAAAGAGTGATCCAGTGGTGGAATGGGCTGGCAAGAGAGGTGGTGGAGTCATTGACCCTGGAGGTGTTCAAAGAACGTTTAGACATTGTGTTGAGGGACATGGTTTAGTGAGAACTATTGGTGGCAGGTGGATAGTTGGACTGGGTGATCTTGTAGGTCTTTTCCAATCCCAGTGATTCTATGATTCTATGATTCAGTGTACCTATAGAACCCCTTATTTTTTTCCACATCTCTCACCAAATGAGGTTCCACCTGTGCCTTGCCTTTCCTAGTTCCACCTCAGCACATCTGGATATCAACCCTCTAGCCTTCTCAGGCCACACATCCCAGCCTCCACTGCCTGTATATGTCTTTCTCTTTATCAATCACGGTAACATTCAAATCTTGCTTTTCATCCAGAGTCTAATAAGTGAATGGCAGTCAGCATGTAATCTGGTCTGAAAGAGGCTGTGAAGAGTCAAGATTTGTTCCACAAATAAAGATCTTATAATGCTTCAGTTCCTACATTAGGTGGGGTTAATTTTGTTTGCTGACTGCTAATAGGTTTATATTGAGTAGTTGAGCATAATTAAAAGAATATTAGGTTGGAAAACCTAATACAGACCCTGTATTAACTAGTGCTTTGATAAGATTTATGTTTAAAAACCTTGACTCCCATACATCTAGACAGTCACTTTTATCAACATAAATAATGTTGTGTTATATGCTGGGATGTTAATTTTTATTACAGATGTTGATGTGATTAAGCAACTTCTTACCCTTTTTTCTATGATCAAGAAGATAATTTACAGTAACTTTTAAAAACAGTACTTGAAGCAGCAAAGTAAAAGATAAAAAATGTCTGTTCTTGGAAAAGAATAATAAATAAAATCTGTTAATCACAAAACTATTAGCTATTTGTTAGATCAAACCATTAACTCTTATATTAAACCTGAAAAGGGAAGATAACAAAAATCACAGAACCATAGAATTATATCACAGAATATATATATATATATATACACATATATGTATTTCTTGCAGAGAATAAAACACAATGTCAAGCCATTTTAAATGGATTTTTTGTCAAATAAGAAAATAAATAGAAAATATTTTGCTTTTATTCACTGTATTTTCATGAACAACCACAGTAATGTTGCTGTCCTTATTGTAGGGAATTGTAACACATATTTATATTTTAAAATTCAAGCATAGCAGATGTTTATGACTATTAACTTAAGGAATCAATTGTAATATTTTTAAGATCAGTCTCAATATTTAAAATTTGTTTGATGTTATATAATAAAATGTATCTTAATTGAGCTGTTTATTTTCATTTCCTGACCTTGAGTATAATACATGCTAATTAGATATTTACCTTCTTTAGTTATTGAAATACATACAAGGAAATTCATTTGCTGAGATGTTTTTATATTGACAATTCATACTTAACTCAAATGTACTCCACATTCTTGTACAATGAAAAAATAGTATTATATCAGGTTCACAGATGAATACTTGGAAGAAATGGAAATTGGCTATTTACCATTCTATTATTGAAGGTTTTCACTTTTACAGGGATTCTTTGTTTGCTGTGCTTTTGAAATGTAATCCACTTTGTAATTCTTATGTTTTGTGTGAGAATAACATCACAAACTTTATACTCTCGATACCTTGCAGCAAAGCCGTAGTACACTCCCAGCAAGCAGTCAACCAAAAGGTTTATGGTGAGCTCTTTTACTCTTGATGCTATCTTGTATCCTAGCATGGAGCAGAAATTTGTGTTTGGACATATTAGGGCACACTAAAAAGCTGCTCTTTCTGCCACATTTAGCTTAACATTTTGGACAGCATAAACACGTGAAACAGGAATGATAAATGATAAACAATACAATTATTGTAATATCTCCTTAATTGTAAGATACCAAGAGGAGTATCGTATAAATTCACAGATGTCTTTTATTTATTTGTTTATTTTTCCATAGAGTTGTAAGACCAGTAGTCTTACAAAAAGCAAGATACATCCAGTAAAACTACTACTTCATGTTAACATGCTCTTGCTGCTGGAACCTTGATGATGTGGAAATGTTTTATAAGATATTTATGATACCAAATAGATTTGTAATGGAAATAAGAAGAGATCCCACCTGTTAGAATCAGAAACCTGTCAAATGAGATTTTTTCTTCTTCTTCAGAAATAAAGTATCAGTTCAAATCAGTAAAAAAAAAAAAAGATTTTTTTATTATTATTTTACCAAAATTTTTAAAAATTTTAACCATCAAATGAAGAATTAACAATTGGGAAAAGTTTTGTGGAAAATGTTGATCAATTCAGCATAACTCAAGTTTCTTTGATTATAGCTTAAAACATTGGTATGAGTGTAAATCTTCTCAGTAAAAAAAAATTCAGCAAAAAAATGAGCTGTTATCTTGACCCCTAATAATTCTGTTCCAAGTATCTTGACTAGCATTTTCTGATTGCTAGACATAGTTCTTACTTAGGTTTTCTTTTTCAAATAAGCTTGCCACAGAAGTAAGGGGACTGGGTGTATGTTCCAATAGGCTAGTTTGGGAGTGATGAGATTCAGGCTGGACATTCTTAGAAAATTCTATTGGAGACTTGTAAGCCTGGTAAGTTCACCCTAATTCTTAGCTCCTAGAGCTGTAACATGAGTTCTGAAGAAAGCCGGGTAGTTTTGTTTAGCAACATGTAAAATTACCTTATGAATGAGACTCTTATGATAATACAATTAGTAATACATGAAGAATGTATTTAATGGTACATAAAAAGAACTAATTTATTTATCTATCTGTTTATTTATTTATTTTCAAATAGAAGGAATATGTATTTTGTAGAGTAAAAATATATGAATTATATTAAAAGAAATCCCTTTGCTAGAGGTGAATTAATGCTTTGTAAAAAGCCAATTAAAATCTAACTTGTAGGTATTTAGTGGACTTTTGTTCACAAAGATAAAATCAGTACAACAGTTAAGTTCAGAAAAATATTATTGTGTACATACTATTCACAAACGGAAACTGTTAACTAAGAGGATAATAAAGAACCTGTGAGAAAGTGACAGTAGCACATTCAAAATCTAGGCAAGTCTTTAGACAAAGGCTTTATATGAAGCAGGGAGAGTTAGGGTAATACAAATATATTTAAATATAAATGCAATGTCATTGTGAACATTCCAGGTCACCTAGGCTTCTCAGTTTTGCCTTTACAAGGCTGCATAATTTGATGTAACCAGGGCTGGTTGTCATCTCTTGAACTGTCTACTGCAAGTGTCCACTCCTTCCTATCCCAAACATTTATGTTTTTTAGATCTGTCACTCTTGTGCCTCTTCATCATAGTCTGTTCTTCAGTTCCTTCCTCTGTCTACCAAACTTGGCCTTGGAGTATCCTGATTCCCAAGAAGATCTGTTTTCTTACATCTGTTCTTTTCATGAACACTACTATAGGGACAACATTGCCCTTTATAATCTATGAAAACACCTGTGATTAGCACTGTACATTTAACTACTGTGCTTGCAAAAGAAAGCCAAAGAAGAAGCTCACTTCTCTTCTTTGTTTCTGAATATCTTAGGCTTCACTAAATTTAGAGCAACTCTAAAAAACATGTTTTTCAAAAGCTCTCCACAGAGAGATATGAAGGGAAGATAATAAATGAAAGAGTTGCTATTTATTAGATTTGTTGTTTTCTGTATTTTTTCTGTGATTAATTCTGTCATGGTTTTATGATTTCTGGTATTGGTATTCCACATCATAACAACATGTAGTGCATTAGGAGTTAAAGAGTTAATACTCCAACTCCATAGATCATTGATATTTCCGGGTATACCTGTCTCAGAAGAGAAGAACTACATTCCCCAGAGGACTTTGCGATGCTTTGCATTTTTACGTATTTTCCGCTCAGAGGGAAAAGATAAAAACCCTCTGCGGTCACGGGACACGCTCTTTCCTTCGGGATCGACTCAGCAGTGGGTGCTTGCTGCCGTATCGCCTTCAGCGTTAGCGTAAGGCCTTCGGTTTATCGGACACTCTCTCTCTTGCTCATTTTATTTGATTTATTAGCTTCAATTCCAATTATATTGTATTATATTGTGTTATTTTGCTTTCTGATATCTTATTTAGTAAATTAGCTTTCCTCCTCAGATCGTTGCCGCTGTTTTGTTTCTAGGCCCATCTCCCTTTTCCCTTTTCCCTTTCCCCCTTCCCCTTTCCTGGGGCGTGGGTCTGCGGGTCCCCCACGCCAATCGTTGCGGAACCGGGCCGATCCAGCCCGGTAAACCGTTGACAAATTCCCTTGCTTTAACACTGTTGATAACTAATATTTTGTTGGATTCAATTGTGGCATCCTGTGAAGCATGGAAAGCAACTTCTATAAGGAGGGAAAATTTTTAGGAAAGGAAGGGAATTTATACAAATTTAGGTACTTAAAGCTTTCTAATGTTCAGGAGGATCCTTTATTTGTATTAGTCATTACTCTGACTTGTGCTAGAAAAAGTAGTTCCCCTCATATTTCCCCTTAGTCCTAGTAGTAAGACCTTAAATAATGACCATATTGTGTTGTGGTTTTACTTGGCAGGCAGCTTAGCATCAGGCAGATTCACTCTGTCTCCCACTGGGATGGGGGAAGAGAATCAGTGAAAAAACCCACCTAAGTAGAACTCATGGGTTAAGATAAATCACTATTTACTAAGACAGAAAAGAAATAGAACAGGAAAACAGTAATAGTGAAAACAATATAATATATTTTTATAAAACAAATATTGTACTATGCAATTACTCATTACCCACCAAGTGAAGCCCAGTGAGTTTCCAAGAAGTGGCTGCCCTCCTAGCCAAATTTTCACAGATTTAAAGGTTTTTTTGTACAATATCCCATGGTATGGAACATCTCTTTGGCTATGGAACATCTCTTTGGCTAGCTCAGGTCAGCTGTCCTCATTCTGTCCCTTCCCAGCTCCTTGTTCCTTCTCAACCTCTCTCTGGCAAGACAGTACATGAAGATGAAAAGTCCTAGGCTCTGTGGAACATTGCTCAGCAACTAAAACACTGGTTTGTTTTCAACATTGTTTTTTTTCCTGTAGCCAAATCATAGAATCATACCAGGCACTATGAAGAAAATAAACTCTGACCGGGAAGAAACCAGTACAATTCATGAAAAGATGACACATTTTTATGTAAATGACCTGACTGCAGCCTCATCACTATATATCAATAGCCAGCTGTTTCCTATAGTTACTACAAATTTTTTGCACTTCAAAACCATTCTTTGAAATGCTTCAAGATGCAAGAATTTGAAATTTCTCACAGAGACCAACTGAACAGCTGAACTGTAAACAATCATTAACCAGAACTCCTGTAGCCTGGTGTCATGAACAAACCATAGCAGATTTTCTCCTTTACTGCTCCTTTGCTTCATTGCTAACATGTGCCTTCGAACAAGAAACAGGGATCAAGACTTTCAATTCAGTTTTTAAAGTAAAAAGCTTCAAATACAAGAATATCCAGATAAGTACCTTACAATTAAATACATTTCTAGTTGCAGCATAATACTTTGCCGTCACTTTAGAATTTGAATTGCTGCATAATAGTTACTATTAAAAAAAATATTCAAATCTCTTCAGATTCCTTGAATACAAAAAGGAATGCTGTTTTCTGTTCTGTTTTGAATCTCAGAAGCTCTTCTTTCTGTTTCCCTTAAGTATAAAACAACAACAACAACAAAATTATGTGAAAAATATAGTATACAGGTGGAAGCCAAGTCAAATATTTATAACTGGCATACCTCAAGTTCATTGCTGAAGTCATCCGCAGCTAGAATCTAGGTCTCTATATATTTTTAATGACCATTTGGACCAGTCTTGAATGTTGTAAATAATTTATTCTCTTTGAACTTCCTGTGAAAATGGTGTTAAGATATAGTCATTATCTACAAAATGTTTCTGCTTTATCATTAAGAGAGCTGTTCTATGCAATGTTGTTTATGGGATAAAAACAAGTTCAAGACATGTAAAAGTTTTTGAGGTTTTGGAGAAGACTCAAAAGTGGGGGAAAGAAGCAGATAGTTATTCTACTATATACAGAGTGCAATAGTATAATCTGAAGGCAGAAAAACAAAAACAGATCCCTAATCATGCACTTTAGCATTCAACATTCCTTCTGTGCAAAACAAAAATCTTAATTAAATTTTAGAAATGATCTAAGAAGTAAAGGAAAATCCAATAAACATTCCACTTTCTGATATATATGAAAAGACACAATAGTATGGAAGCAAAACTTAGACACTGAAGGAGTGTCAGAAAGAATGAGGACAGATAGATGCTCAGGGAAAGTTGTGTACTGCAAGAACACTGATCAAAGTGGTTTCAACTTCTGTTTTAGCACTCTTAATGTTCCCCAGAAATCTGCGCTGTGGAAGATAGGTGGAGACAGATTAAAGATTAATGTGACATCATGGAAATTATAAAGAAAAAAATTGCTTAGCTTATACTTCTTCTACATGTAAAATATTTATGGAAAAAACAGGAGACCTGCAAGTAAACAGCTCAGAAAATATGTTCAATGATATTAAAGAGGTAACTTGTAAAAGAAAGAAATTAGAATAAAATATCAAAGGTAAAACAAATGAAATAACTGTGCTCTATAGGATGTCATCTCAGATTAATATTTTTTCTTGTTACATTTTGAAACATATTGTACAGGATAAATCCTCCACTTTTTCATTGTGTGGCACTACTCCATAGCAAGCAGCAGGAAAGGAGAACTGACTTTTGCCTCATTTCTTAGGTAGAGCAATAGTTGTACTCCAGTGGCACATTGCAGGCTACCCTTCATATAGTCACCAAGTCTAAGAAGATTAATTTCATGTCTTTGCTGCTGATCCTCTTGGACTTGAAGGAGGTTACATGTAAACTGGCTCTTAATCATTTGGAGTTTTTTGAAACTGGAAGATATATAGCATGTATTATATTATGTGATAGTTTTGAAGCCAAGAAAACCAACAAGGTAACTTGACATACCAATGAGTTATGTCAAGTGGGTATTCCCTTTATTACAGTGCTGGGTGCATGAGGATCGCTCCACCAAACGTGCACACTGAAGAGAGAAATGACTACATATTTAAAGGCATGACACATAAATATTCATCACATTCCAAGGACATGGACAGAAATTCCAAAAGTGATTGACATCTTCGGTGATCATGGGATTAAGTCTAAGAGTAAATTTCCAACTGTTAAGGGGATTGCATTATGTCACAACAGCAAATCTGCCTCCTTACCTTCACGAGACTCCCCCTCTGAGTTGCAAACAGCAACTCCACTTATCTTCTCTGGGCCCTCCATTATGCTGTCAACATCCACCCTACCCACCATTGTGTTTTCCTTATCTTCATGGATCACCCCCGTACTGAGTTGTAAACAGCAGCACTCTTCAGCGGTACATGCATTTCTATGGTCCTTGCGGTTCTTCCTAAAGTTACCTGTCTGCTCAAGCTATGAGGCCTAGTTTTAACAAATCTATAGATTCAAACTAATTCAGTTCCTTGATTCACCTGCCTGTGGTTTTGTTTCAACTAGTTTGGATCTAACACCTTGTTTGTTAGTTTGCTTCTTTGTTTCTTTGTTTGTTTTCCTCTAAGTGGTTATATATAATTTCTTCACTTTTGTTATCTTTGTATTCTATCAGAATAGCTTTAAAATTATAGCAAAAAGCAGGCACAGTAGTGGAGGCTGTAGAAATTGGAGATGCTGATGTGACAGAGGAGTACAGGCAGGGGATAATTATGGATGTGGCGTAGGGCTGACACTGGGCACCAGAGAACTATCTAGTCTGGAAAATACCTTAAAGATCATCAAGTCCAATAAGCAGTCCACTGATTAAGGAAATGTAGACCTGGATCTGTACAGAAGAGATTTTTGTGGCGGGAAAGAGCAAGAAATACAACAGCAAGTTCAAGACAATGTTCAGAGTAGAGTCTGAAAAACAGGTTTGATGGGGTGTGAAAAAGGACTCAAAGAACAAAGACTGTCTCCAGGAGACAAGAGCAGAAGTCAACTGGGGCACGTAATCTCCCCGTGATGGTGACTCTGTCTGGAGAAGAAGCACAATTAGAAGCAATTTGTGGCTCTGACTGGATGAGCACTTTCATGGGCACTTAGTGTCTAGACATAAAGACTTGTTAAGTGTTCTGTTAACATGTTGAGGTGGATGGAAAGTTACAAGAGGGAACTTGGAAATGAATGTAACGGATGCTAGAACCTGCACTAAAGGATTTGGATCGTTCATGTGTCTGAGCCCATGCCTTCCGATGCTGCATTTAACTATGTAAATGGCATTATATTAAGCCTATTTGGCTTCAACACAGATCTACATATCAGCTCAAAAGAGAACTTTCAAAGTGAGTTAACAGATATGCAAAAATGATCCCGAGTAGACCTAGAGTGAGGAAGCAGAAATGATCAGTGAACATCATGCTCCTCCTAACAAATGACTGCAGATGCTGATGATCTGTAAATGTCCCCAGATTGTCATCACCAGAATGAGGCCTCCAAGCTGAGGACCTACGGCTCAAGGAAAGAGTGAGCACAGTTCCAGGAAAACGGTTGAAAAGTAAGTGTGTATAACAATTTTTACCCTATTATTTGTGTTTATTTTTATATAGAAATTAGATCTGGACTAATAATGATTAGAAAAATAAAGATTTGAGTTACACTAGCAAGATCTTTCTGCTTTTATATAAGTAGATCATATTTTCTCTTTGCCTGTAAAGCAGATCTTGAGGGCAAGAGCAGATAGAAAAATGTTTTCCTGCAGTCATATGCTGAGAAAATTTACCTATGAAGATTGCTTGATGTAAATGATTGATATACATTGAAAGGAACACTCAGGCACTTTTATCAGGAACTAATATAGAGTTTATATAGACTCGAACAGAAACTGCTGAGGACTGAATGCATGGTTTTCTACTGTAAACTTAACACTGTGAGCAAGTCAACATTTTTAGTGTTGCATTTTCTGTTCCTTCTGGTCAGGAGTTGAAGATGGATTACAAATTATTGATTCTATCAAAAGAGGAATACATTTCCCTTAACATGAATGACATAATGTGTTTGCATTTTCTCCGGAAAACTTTATCTCAAGATAAAATGTGGTATTTTATCTTGAAGATTTATGCTTTAATGGATATAAATTATGCCAGTTAAGAGAAGCAAAGCTCACTTAGAATTGGTATACAATAGCTCTTGACAGATAGCTGACTCAGGGAGTCATCAACCTAATGATTGCTAGAAAACTACTGGAGGGTGATTTCCCTACACTTAAAATGATTCTGACAGTTTTTTTAATGCATGTATTTCTGGACCCTTATGATGAAGGATACTGGACTGGATTATCTCTTCAGTCTTACACAATGAGGCAGGTGTTATGAGCTATTTCTTTTGAGCTTCTTCATAATGAAAATAGAAAATTTAATAATGTATTCTTATTAACTTGCTTATTACTAGTTTAATCATCATCATGTCCAAACACAGTCATTCTACAAAATAATATTTATTAATTGCTTTAAATGATAATCTCTGATTTTTAAGTAAAATTGAAAATTTGCATTCTTTCTGAGCACTTTTCAAACTTGGTTGTGTTTAAGATATTGTCTTTCAAAAAAGCAACAACAGGTTGTGTGTGCTGAAGTCATTTAAGAATCACAGAATCATGGGTTGGAAAAGACCTTTTATGATCCAGTCACTGAAATCGATCCATCCAGCTAACAGTACAACTCCACCACTAAACCATGTCTGTAAGTGCCACATCCATGCTTCTCTTAAATATCTCCAGGGCTGGTAAACAGACAAGCCTGTTCCTATGCCTTTCCATGAAGAAATTATTCCTGATATACAATCTAAACCTCTCCTGTCATAAATTGAGACCAGTCACTTGTCACTTAAGAGACCAACAGCCTCCTCAGTGCTTCCTTCTTTCAGGCAGTAGCTACTCATAACAGTTTTTTTTATTTTTTTTTCTAGCTGTAGATAAATGACCATGGGTATCAATAAAGCTGAAAGATACACCCAAGAATAATTAATTCTTATTTCTAGATATACAGTATTCCTGAGACAAAATTTTGCATAAATTTACTTTATCAGATACGTATACTTTACTAAAGCAAAAAATAGTTGGAAATTTCTTGAAGGAAAATCTTAACAACCATTCATGAGCAGAGTATGTCTTTAAGACTGGCAAAAACATCTAGTTATGTATTTCTTGCTGTTCTTGCCACTAGCATTCTAATGAACAGCTTGTTTTATCAGAGACTCATTCTTTATTATAACCATAAATGGTGCCATACAAGGCATCATTCTTCTCAGCAATAAGCATTATGATAATATATTCAATTTGGTCAGAAACTGCAGGGAGAAGGAATTATTTTCTTTTATATTTTAATCTATAGTTGTTGACTATGTATAGAAGACTGTAACAGCATTTAATGAAAGCTTCCTTGGAAAAAAAGAAAGAATCCTGTAAATTCTAAAGCAGAGATATGCCAGCAGCATAACACCTGCCACTGACTTCTTCTGATAGATAACAGTAAAAGACTCACTGCTTGCAGGTAATAACCCACTGGCAGTGACTGTTCAAAAATAACTTTTGAATTTGATAGTTTTGTGCAATAAGATCTGATACAGTGAGCTACCTGCATTATAAATAAGAGTTTTTGGTATATCAGCGCATGATGGACTGCAGATACAAAAATCCAATAATATTATACTAATGCCCAATATCGATTTTAAATGGAAAATGTTTGATAAAGATCAAACACACCTCAGTATTTCTTTAATTATTTGAATTCCCGGATTATCATATTTCCTGATTTTATTGAATCATTCATGATTCTGATTGTGTTTTCTTTATGGTGTTACTTTGAATCTTTCCATTTTGCATAAATATTTTGCATTGCCTTTCTGTAGTGTACCTAATGTGTATAAGACAGCCACCGAAATGTAAAAGATGTGTACACACTGCCTCAACATACTGAAGATTTTCCATTTTTGCTTTTTATAGTGTATCAAGTTCCTACAAATCTGACCACATAAATTATCTCCAAAATGTAACTGTATCCATATACACACCCCTTGTTGAAAAGGTAGGAAAGAAGTAATTGGCACAGAGCCTACAGAGATGTGTCAGGGAAAATATATATATTTTTTCTTCCTAAATAGAACTACGTGATTGGTAAACCACTAAAATAAATACATTTGAAACAAAAATGATGAGCCACTGAATTACGAGGCAATAATAGGTTGGAAGCATTTAGTCATATAAATCGTGAAGGATAAACGAAAGTGCCTGCAATCCATAAATTTTTTTAGAATTTCCCAGGTTAGCTGCATAACATTGTGAAGATTCCCATTTGGATTTGTATTACATGACCAATACGTTCTTCTCATTCAGCTCCAATGTTTAGTAACATTCAGTTACAGTCTTTTCTCTCTGCTATGAATATCATTATATTTTTTCCCCTTCTGATGTTGCTGCTTTGCACTAGGCTTCTTATGAACACTGAATTTCATCTTACCATCCAATTTCTTTCGGTTACATTACTTTCAAACTTTTAACTTTTCTATTCTCTCCATTATTGTTTCTTTTCAGTTGTTCCTAGCTACTATACCTCTAGTGGGTCTTCTCTCTTAAAAACAGTTTTGGCATTCATCTGCCTGTGCCTGTTTCCTAAAGGGAGAGCAGAAGTTTTACTGCAGATCTTAAAATGTTTTGTAGATAAACTAAAATGGTTTCACTTCAGTGTCCTTATTTAATTCAGTTCACTTATATATCTTGATTTGTTATTTACCTGAGTGATAATGCAGCCATGAATTGTCAATGCTGTCACCTGCAGTCTGAGGGCTTTACAACATGGAAGATGATAATCTTGTGTATTAACTCAGGTGATAAACCACAAGTGTGAAATTTTACCCAATTATGTTACCTTGGTAACATATTATTATGTTATATTTTAACATATTTTAACATATTTTAACATATTAATATTATCATATTACCAGGTAATAATTACAAATATTATTTACAAATTGGACATACTGGTATCATGGATTCAGCTGGGATGGAACTAATTTTCTTTCTAATGGCTGGTATGATGTTGGGTTTTTTTTTTTTTTTTTTTGGATTTAGGAGAATAATAATGTCAGTAACCATCCTATGTTGTAGTTGTTGAGCAGTTCTTAGTTGAGGATTCTTCAGCTTCTCATGCTGACCTGCTTGAGAGGAGGCTTGGGGCACAGCAGAAACTGGAAGGAAATAAAATCAGAACAGCTGATTTTATTCCAGACTAGTCGATTCCATACTTTATGATGTCATATGGAACAATAAAACTAGGGGGGAGTTAGCTAGGGATAGTGGAGACTGTAGCTCAGAAACCAGATGGGCATTGGTTGGTGGGTGCTGAACAGTTGTATTATGCTTCAATTTTTTCCTGTATCAGTATATTTGTTATTATTTTCCATTCCTTTTCTGTTCTATTAAATTATCTCAATCTATGTGTTTTACCTTTTTCCATTTTTTTTTTTCACCCATTCCACTGCAGGGGAGTGAGCAAATGGCTGAGTGGTGCTTAATCATTTACCAGGTTAAACCACAACTAGTCAGTCAATTTCATTTTTGGAAGATGTCTATCTTTCCTTGTTTTGTAGAAGAAGTTTTGTTTTGTAGTAGAAGATTTAAAGGCAACAAAACTGCTGCAGATTATTCTAAAATAATCCAGTAGTCACATAATCCAAATAGTAATTCCTAAAGAAGTGTAATAGCAAATCATAAATGAATGAGCTGGAGAGCCTCTACTGTTGAGTGTATGAATCTCAGAGTATCTTTACCAGTGCATAGAGCTGAGTTGAGTCATAGCCAAGTTCCATCACAGTACATTATAACAATGCTGGAGGCGTGTTTTTTTGCCTGCTTTTTCAGTGTACTTCTGTGCACACTTAGATGAATCACATCTTTTCTCTTTCTGTAAGACACAATCAGGTTTTAATGTCCCATTAATGAATGAATCAAAGCTAACCATAACATGGCCCCAAACTTGGAGAACAAAAGATGTGTTAATTGTATCAAACTGATATGAACAGCTTCTGTGAATATGACACAAGTTGCTTTCCACTGAAGATTTCTATCTGTATTTGAGATTATGCATCTTGAAGATCTGACTGTGAGGTCAAATCAAAGCTGGTGAGGATGACTTAACTTTCAGAAATGACATTGACCTCCTCATCAGTCACACAGTAACAGAAAAGAAGGAAGCCTGATGGGTCTTTCTCTTTAAGAGTTATCAGATACTCCTTTATAAGGATCAGTGATAGGCACGCATGTCAAGATTCTGAGATGGAATTTTCCACTGAAAATTAGTTTCCACTGAAACTAATTCAGGAATGGATAAGATCTAGCAGAATGAAAAATAAACAATTTTAGCATTCATATTTAAACAGTGGAAATTGCATTAATACACAAATTCTAGAAAGATTATGAGAAATTTCTTAATTTCTATTAAAAATGCATGCAGTATTTCTGAATAACTACACTGCAAAGTATTCTTTGTTTAATGCACAGTGTTTCAGGATCAGTAGTTTTAAGAAAGAATGAACATATATATACCTAAAGAAGTTATTTTTGGAGGTCACAGGAAAATCTATTGTGGGGCCAATTATAATGGTGTTTAATTAAAAGAGGGACCTTAAAGCTTCTGAACTTTGTGCTTATAACTGCACATATTAGATAGACTGTAGGTTGATTAAATAATAGCAGAGCTTTTTTTCTATAACACATAGCAGCTCTAATTCCTCTAGAGATTTGGATTATACACTTTTTTTTTTTTCTTTCAATTTCACGCCACGTGATCAAAGATCTATATAATAGTTATTTTATTATGACTTCAAAGATGAACAGTATTTAACTAGAAATATGAAAACAAGATATTCAGAGACTTTAAAAATGAGATTCTCAAGATGGATCCTTGCACAATTACCTTTTATCAAAAAGAGCTATCAACAGTGGTTTCAGATTTAAAGAATTCTATCTTTAAATGTAACAAAATATGGAAACCACTAACACAATTAAGTTATAATCACAAAAATGTTTATTTTCCTAGCAAGAATCTAACAGAGACTCCTCTGAATAGAAAAAAAAAATGGTTTTGAAATGATTGCACCTTCAGATGAAGACATTAGATGTCGTATTTCAAGATTATATTCTTTCTGCCACTACATAGTAACAGAACATACTAGTTGGATGGTTGACTGGTCAGAAAACAATTCTCTGGAATTTTTTTTTTCATAATTCTAAATAAAAATAGACATTTTTCCTGAATTAAACTCAAGAATTTTTAGTATAAAACTCAATATCAGAATTTCCAGATAACCCATTGTTCTACTGCATAACAGGACAGAATACCTCAGTCTAGTAGAATTTCAAAAAAGTTTTCAGAATTTTTATTCAGTAACTCTGATTTTTCTTAATAAATTGCAAATAATGCAATACTGCAAAACTGGTAGGATAGAAATCCAAATCTTCTTTCCATAGTATGCAATTTAATGCAGAACATTATATATATATAATAAGTTTTTGTAATAACTTCTAATAAAGGAATGCATGATAAAACATTAAAATAATTTTTTATCAGAATTTATTTTGGATTAAGAACTTTGCCAGCAAGTTAGTGAGATTTATTATTGTTGTGGAAATGCCAAGTCATGGGCTGAGGCGGTGGTTGAGCACTTGGTGGGAAGAAAGGGCCAATCCAGGAGATCTCAGGTGCAATGCAGTGCCCCTGAGCAGCTAGAAGGGGTGGAGCCAGGATGCACCCTTTCCCAGACCTCTTTAAGGATTGTCAGTGGAGGTGAAAGTGTCTTCCTGGAGATTCCTGTGCATTTGAGGTCTTCTAAGGGTAAGCAGGTTCTTTTTTTTTTGTTTCTGTGAGCGTAGCTGTTACATTTTGAGCGTATCCCCACTTTCTGTAACTTTGTTGCTCTGCTATTCTTGCAGCACTTTCTGTCATGTTTCAGTTACGTAATTTTGTTTTGACTGTTGGAACTTTTAATTTAATCCTATTTGGCATCTCTTCATGGTATCAATTTTGTGATACAGAAGAAAATTGGTAGTTTAGTTTCTGCAGTGTAGGCTGAACTGGTCCAGTACAACTTAGTGTCCCATACACATATTTCTTAAGGACTGCTATTTGATCAGTATGACTATTTTTTCCTGCCAGACTAAGCAGTTTTTCCTTAGGTTTTCAGTGTATCATCTTCTTCACATACTTTAATACTTAATCTAGCTCATTGCAGTGATTCTGTTGGGGGGGGGGGGGGGGGGAAGAAAAAGAATTTTGTAGCTGAGAATGTGCTCTGTCAGATACTGTTGTGCTCCATGTATTGTTGTAGTTTCCATGGCAAGCATTTGAAGATACCTGCATATTTATTAAATAAAGTCCTAAGTATGGCTCACGAACCTAAGAACTGAATTATCCTGAAATCAACTGCTGTACAACAAACAGATCTGTCTCCAGCTTCAAAAAGCAAAATGTAATTGTAAAGAATAGAGCTAAAAAAATATTGGAGGGACCTATTATTGTTACAAGAAACTGTTTTTATTTTTATGTTTCTCATTTAAAATTTGCGTTGCTCACGACAACACAAGTTCCTGATTTCCTCCAGGTTTAGTAATCTGTGGTGAGTTCTTTCGTAAGCACAAGAAGATATATAAGAAAAGAGGAAAATAAATTATTATGTAAATATATATTTTGCAATATATTTAACAACACTTTTTTTTGTTTTTACACAAAAGCAGCAGTGATCAAGGTTTTAGGCTAAAAGTAACAGTAACATAATAGCAATATTAAGGGAGACCTATTGCTAATCTGTATAGGAACATTTAGGAATAGTTGGATAAAATCTATGAAAATGGAACAAAACTAGCCAATACACAGGCATTCCTTTTCTTTTTGAATGTCTTTCTTTTTTTTTCTTTTTTTTTTTTTTAATCAAGTCAAAGGAGGAATGATGATGCCCAGACTCCTTTTTGCTCTTGTATTTGCTGTTTTCACTTGTATGGTCAGACAGGATTCACTCAAGTTCTAAACACTGTATGATTCAAAATAGTCTTCTGCTCACTGAAATTGTTAGCTAATTATTACTATACAGAATTCTGGGAAGCATTTTCCCATGGCAGCGGACCCTATTTAATGGAGAATTTCAGAGTTAGTATCATAAAATAGAGGTAGTGACACAATGTTTTCTCACTCCTGGGCCTCGTTTTTTCAGGCACAGGAGGAATGATTAAAACAATTTTGTCATTGATATTTCTTTTAGTAGCAGCATAGTCCATTAAATTAAATCTGTGTTTTAAACAGGTACCAAGTCCAATGTCATATATGTGCCTGGTAATATTTGTCCTGAAAATAATTTTTCCAACAGAAGGTTGTACTGGTAATCCAGCTTTCTCTGCAAGTTACGTGACTTGTGAAACACTGAAATTAGGTTGTTTGTTTTCACTTCAGGGATATATAATTGCATAGAAATTATGAATCCTGACATTTTAGGAACTTTTATTAGAAATACTATCAAGGAAGTTTAGTTGTTGAAAAGACAGTAACTACTGTGAATCAATCATCAGCATACTAAATAAAACACTCAGTAAGAGTGCTTTACTCATCCCAGAAGATCATGTGAAAGCCGTGTTCCTACAAAATGCCCAGCTTGCTGTGAGCTCACTAGTGTACCTGGACAGCCTATTATTACTGACATGACAATCACTGCTTAACCTGAACTGTCTATAGAGAAAGGAGATGCAACCATGCAATAGATGACCTAAAGATCTTAAGAAAAATAACTTTCTAAAGATGATTTTGTTACTGCTTTCTAAGCAAAGATATGTCAACATGTTGGAATACTTCTTTCTAGTCAGTGTTTTCTTGGAGTGTATAACTACTAAAATAAAGACAGTAGTCATTAATGACATAATAAAAAATAATAAAAAGAAATCTGCTTACATTACATAATGATTGGTACCAGAAACTACTTTCAGAAAGCAGTAGGCTAGAAGGTACAAGTATTACTCATGCCATATAATCACACCTGCAGAGACCACTTACTCTGCCAATACTGTTAAGCAAGAGTACCCTAGTTAGAAGATTAATGACAGTTGACTTTTATTTCTTCTCTGAAAAGAAACATTGGTGAACTATTTTTTTCTACTAGAGGTGAAAGCACAAAGTGGAAACAAGAAACAAAACAAATTCATATTAGAAATATGACTTAATTAGGCTTGGTTTTATGAGTTCATATGTAAAAGAATATACAAGACTTAAGACTTTTTTTTTGTTTTGCGACAAATTAGGTGGTTTATTTGAAATAGAGACTGTCTGTGTAGTGCTATTAGAGCTGAACTATCTCTTTCCTGGGATGGTTCTCAGTGGCACAGAAGTGTGGGTGTCAGTAGTTCCAGAGTCTCATGCTGCAGGTTGTCCCAAAGTTACAACAAGGAATGCTGTTGCAATAGATTAAAAGAGTAGAAGAGCAGTGTTGAAATGCATTGCCCTGCAGTGCTGTCAGTTGTTTCACAGTGTAACAATTTGTCAACTTTTGGTTGTGTTGTATATGTACAGGCACAATAACTGGAAACCTAACTTTAGTCAGAAGGAACTAAATTTAAGACAATGAACACGCATGAAAACAAACAATGGATAGGGTTCCTTAAATGAAATAGTAGATTAATCTATTTGTTGAAGAAATTTCTTTTGAATACCTGGACACTTTTTCAGCATGACTGTCCTGTTAGCAAGTTCTAGCAAAATGTGTTGGAATGAATCTACTTCTGAGCAGAAGTGATTTGTAAATTTTTTCTTCATTTTCTGTTTTTAATCTTGTATTAGACAAAGAGTAAGTACATGTCATAAAACTCAGTGTTGAATTAGGCTTCTTTATAATGTTGATAGTTTCAGACTTATGCAATTTGACATAGTGTGCTATGAAGTTGTCAAGATCTGAAAGCACTTCTCTGTCCCATGACCTTCATTAACCTACTCAATGTCAAAATTTGCTGAGACTTACTCCACATACCCTTTTAATGATCTGAAAAATGTTACACAAAATCATAAACGTCTGTAGTTCCTAACTGTTTTCAGTTTTACACAAGTGTTTACTCTGGGTTCTAAAATCTAACCTTACTAGAAACAAGTTTGTTTCTTTAGATTCATGTAGGGGTGCTAAAAAATGTTCTGATGAAGCTTACATGCATGTATTTCTTCAACCCGTGTATTTGAGCATTAGGTGAGATTTATTGGTGGTACTTCACAGGTGAGAATGGTGAATAATGGATTGATTTCTCTTTAAGACATTTCCTGTTGATACAATATAATCAAGTAATTGCCAGTGACATCTGACAAGTGCAGGCTTTCTTTTCCATCTTTTATTTCCTCTGGAAAGCTTATGTTTGCCTGGTTATACACTGTTATTGTGTTTTCCTGTAGCTGATCTTTATTTTGATATTGTCTTCTTTCTGTTCATGGCAATTATACCACCATAGATACAAATTTCTTATGCTGTTATTGTTTTTATAATGTGCCCCCAGGGATAAGTTTTGCTCTTAGATAAAAATGGCAGCTGTTGTCTGCAACGTTATGAAAATAAAATGGAAGAAAGGTCATGTCCTTCATTTCTAGAAACCCATTTTTTGCTAGGGGTTTGTGACAACCTTAAATCTAAATACTGACATTTAAGAACTACATCTATAATAATGAAGCCACGTGGGAAACCTTCATGTTTTGTTTAATTGCTTACTATTGGAGTTTAACCCATCCGGCGACAAAGTACTACAAAGCCATTTGCTCACTCCCAATGAGGAATGAGAAAAAGAAATGGAAACAAGTTAGAACTCATAAGTTGACATAAAATCAGTTCACTAAGACAGAAGAGCTAAAACAGTAATGATATAGATACATGAGTAACCACAACATGGTTACCTCCAGCAAGATAAAAGCAGCAACCCAGCCTATGGTGGACTCCCTGAGGCTTTATAGTCTTCTGTATGGTGTCATGTAGTGTGGAATAACCCTTGGGCTAACTCAGGCTATCTGTTCTGGCTCCACCTCATGCCTTGCTGCTGCACCATAGGAATCTTTTCCCTATCAAGTGGTCTGGTTAGGTTTGGAGTGTGCTTTTATCACTTAGTGAGAACTAAAAGGTCAGCATACTGTTAATATAGTCTTGGCTGAATCCAAGCTACTAACTTATTTTTGCTGTGTATAGGAAATGAAGGTTTCATGCTCTTTAAATGAGTTCTGAGTTTAATTCCTTCAGCTTCTTATGGCAAGTTTATGCTTGAATTTACAGTACTGAGAAAGGTGCTTCTTTTGGTTTTAGTTATAGGGAGATCAAGTGCACTCACACTGAACTGCTGAATTACACCAGGCTGTGTGGTGCAGTTGATGTCCCTGAGGGACTTACCCAGTTTTGAACAGTAAGATCAGAAAAGCATCATAGAATTGTAGAATGATTTGAGTTGAAAGGGATCTTAAAGATCATCAAGTTCCAACTCCACTGCCACAGGCAGGGCCACCAATCTTGATCTGGTACTAGTCTAGCTTGTCCAGGGCTCCATCCAACTTGACCTCAAACAACCTCAGGGATGGGGCATCTGCAGCTTCTCTAAGCAGCCTGTTCCAGCTCCTTACTGCTCTCTGTAAAGAATTTTCCCCTGACATGCAATCTAAACCTTTTCTCCTTGAGCTTAAAAACATTCCCCTTTGTCCTATCACTGTCTACCCTTGTAAAAAGTTGTTTTCCCTCCTGTTAATAATCACAGAACTGTAAGAGATGGAAGAGACCTCTAGAGATCATCTAGTACAACCCATCTGCCAAAGCAGGCTTCCTAGATCAGGTTGCATAGCTGGGTGTCCAGGGGAGTACTGAATGGCTCCGGAGAAGGAGACTCCACAATCTCTCTGGGTAGCCTGTTCTAGTGCTCCATCACCCTTACTGTGTAGAAGCTTCTGTGCACATTTGTGTGGAATTTCTCATGCGTCAGTTTGTGACCATTTCCCCTCATCCTATTGCTACACACTGCTGGGAACAGTCCTGCCTTATCCTTTTGCCTCCTGCTCCTTTAGATATTTATAGACATGAATCAGATCCCCTCTGAGTCTTCTTTTTTCAAGGCTGAACAGACCCAGGTCTCTCAGCCTTTCTTCATAATAGAGGTATTCCACACCCTTTATCATCTTTGTGGCCCTCCAGTGGACTCTTTTGAGGAGATCTGTCTTTTTTTGTACAGGGGAGCCCAGAACTGGACACAATACCTCCAAGTGAGGCCTCACCATGGCAGAGTACAGAGGGAGGGTCACCTCCCTTGACCTGTTGGCCATGCTCTTCTTAATGCACCCCAGGGTAACAGTGGCCTTCTTGACCACCAGGGCACACTGCTGGCTTATGGCCAGGCTGTCATCCACCAGCACACCCAGGTCCCTCTCTTCAGATCTCCTCTCCAGCGGGTCATCCTCCAACCTCTACTGGTGCACACAGTTATTCCTCCCTAGGTGCAAGACTCTACGCTTGCTCTTGTTGAACCTCATCTGGTTCCTTTCTGCCCAGCTCTCCAGACTGTCTAGGTCTCACTGAATGGCAGCACAGGCTTCTAGTGTGTCAGCCATTCCTCCCAGCTTTGTATCATCAGCAAACTTGCTGTGGGTGGAATCTATCCCCTCATCAAGGTCATCAATGTTACTGTTGAACTGGACCAGACCCAGCACCAACCCCTGAGGAATAGGCCTCCAAGATCTCTCAAAGATGATAGAGAGCAGTTCAGCAATTACCTCTGTCAACTCCCTCAGCACATGTGGGTGCATCCCATCGGGGTCCATGGAAGTTGCATAGGTTCTCTTGGACCATCTCTTCCCTCACAAAAGGGGAGCCTTTCATTCCCCTGACACTCTTACTTACCTCCGTGGTCCAGGAGTCCTGAGGTCCATGAGTTCCCACAGTGAAGGCAGAAGCAAAGAAGGTGTTTAGTATCTCTACCTTCTCTGTGTTTCCTGTTACAAGAACACCCCCCTCATTTAGTAGGGGTCCCACATTTTCTCTAGTCTTTCTTTTACTGTTGACGTACTTAATAAATAAATAAATATTTTTTTAATTATCCTTTATCTCCTTAGCCAGATCAAATTCCAGGTTGGCTTTGGCCTTCCTTGTTGCATCCCTGCAGACCCTGACAACATTCTTATTTTCTTCCCCAGTGGTCAGACCCTTTTTTCCACGTTTCATAGATCTTTCTCTTATCTTTGAGTTTATGCATGAGCTACTTGCTCATCCACACAGGTTTCCTGCCACCCTTGCCCAATTTCTTACTAACAGGGGCGCACTGTTTAAATGCTGACCAGCTCTCAAATGCCCCTTTACCTTCTAACACCCTAGCCCACAGGATAGCTCCAAGAAGGTCCCAGAAGAGACCGAAGTCTGCTCTCCTGAAGTCCAGGGTACCAATCTTACTTTTTGGTTTTCTTCTTCCACTGGATGCAGTACTCCAGATGGGGCATCACGAGGGCAGAGTAGTGAGGGGCAATCACCTCTCTGTTCCTGCTGGTCAACCATCTTCTGATAGAGAAATTGAAGTGCAAGGTCTTGCTTCTAGGCTGTGGAAACTCCCATTATCGATACAAGCTGTAGTGCTAAAGGCTTGAGCACAGCCATGCCAAAAAAAAACTTGGGAGTGGCTGTGGATGAACTGGACATGAGCCAGCGATGGCCAATTGCTTCCCAGAAAGATAATTGTATCCTGGGCTGTATCTAAAGAAGTGTGGTCATCAGGTAAAGGGATTTGATCCCACCCGTCTACTCTGATGCTGGGACCATACCTGCAGTTCTGTGTCCTAAGAGAACAGGAGCAGAGAGTTGAGGCTGATCATCCTGAAGAAGAGAATGCTCTAGGGAGACCTGATCACAACATTTTATTTTCTAAATGAGGGCTATAAGAAGTGAGTGAACAGACTCTTTAACGAGGTCTGTTGTGATAATAAAAGGGGAGAATTAATCAGATACAAGAACTGAGCTTTTTACAATAAGAGTAGGAAAGAACTGGAGCACGTTGATCAGAGGTGGTAGATGGCCCATCCCCAGGATTATTCAAGGTGAGACTGGACTGGGTTCTGTGCAATCTGATCTGGCTGTAGATAGTCAAACTGCCCAGCAATAAATAGGGCTAGATGACCTTTAAAGGCCTCTTCCAACTCAAATGATTTTAGGACTTTATGAAGCTGAAATACTACATATTTATGTTATAATAATGCTATGCTTTTCAGATTTATTATTTTTATGTAACACCTTCTTTGAGAGTATCTGTGTTTAACCGTCTGAATGAATAACTATTATATTTATTATCCTGCTTTTATTCTGAGTTTTATGCAACTTGGACTCTTCGAGGGGGGCCTGATCTTCATTGATGTTGTCATCAATAATGTTAGGAAGCTCCTACAGGAATTCCAAACTAGGAAGTAGTGAAGGTTTTAATTAAATTATTTTCCCAAGTTGATTAGTTTAAATTTAAGACCATGTTATGGTCTGCCATGTCATCCACACTAAGTTCTGAGACTTGTAGTCTTTAGAAACAGAATAATAAGAAGATTTTCTATAATAATAGCTTCTATATCTGGAATACCTCCTTTCCGTGCAGCAGTCTAGGAGGAAAAAATATAATCAGTGGTGAAGAATATCTTCAGCTTTTAACATTAAATCAGATGGGAAAGGACAATTGTACGGAGAAGTAACTGAAAAATACTTGAATTTACTTGTATGATTTCTAAGATGGTAATGTTTCATTATTAGAATTCCACTAGAAAGTATTTTTTAAATTATTACTAAATCTCTTAACCCACATCCAAAACTCCTACGTATAATTGGTTAAATCATTGCATTCTTAAAGTAACTTTAAATGCTCCAAAAACTTCAGCAACAGGATCACAAGTGTTTACATATTTAAATTAATCAACTATGTATTTACATCTCTGGCATTTAAAATATTACTAAAAGAAAAATTCCTGAGGATTTTGGTGGATTTATACCAATGCCTCTTTGTAAATTTTATAGTGTTAAAAGCAGGAAAGCATTTGAAGTCTAATATAATGCTATATTCCTTAGGAAGTTTTATGCAGAATCTCATTTCATGAGTTCTGTTAGATGATTCAGATAATGAAGAAACCATCAGCTTGTTATAGTTCAAATAAATTTCCAGCAAAGAGACTCAAACATAGATTTTGACACATATTGACTTTATTTATTTTGCCATTCTAGATTGACTACCCTGACCCTGATTGATTACATAGGTGTAGAGGATGAATAATGTATATGAGTTGAATGTGCTAAGGATATGGAATGTAAAATGATTAAATAATTGTTAAGTATTATGACCTAAATAAATCAAGTCACTGTCTCACTAAATACTACAGAAATTAATGTTAATTCAATTTGAATGTGTGTGCATGTATGTATACACATGATAAATGCATTTACAATGAAATTTATTCAATGCAATTTTGAAATATTAATTTAAATCACAGGCCAAGTAACAGTAGCATATTGTCTGAATAATATCTCCAGGAAGAGAGAGAACAGCCATTTCATTGTGACCAACTGGGATTATGGCCTTTAAAAACATATTACATCCACATAAATGTATTTTTGGCCGCCAGAATCTAGGACCATCTGTTTGGATGGCTGGTTGCCCATGCAAAAGTTGGTAGAAGCCTTGCCTTTACATAGAAAAGTCAGGTACCAATGAGACTAAGATAGGATTGGCCTGCAGAACACTGCAAAGGACATCTGTTCTGCAGGAAAAGAGGAGGAAAGTCCATCTCCTGTGTCAGCACCACTACGCTGACCACATGCCTGCTTCCACCTAATGACACCTGTTCATAGTTACAAGCCAAAATAAAAAGGAAAAAAAAATTCCTTGACAGAAGGGAATAGATGGTATGGACTCTTAAAGTTTTCTGTGGCTGCCAAGAAAACTGTGGTAGGCATTTTGAAAACAAAGACTATATGGGATAACAGAATAAAAGTCCAGGCCAGGCATTTTGTGTATCAACAAGACCTTGGCAAATGATGTTTTTGGAAAGTAACTGTAGTGATGAAAAGCCAAACTAGGAAAATCTGTCTGAAAAGTTCCATACTCTTAATTTTGATTATTCATTAACATGTCTATAGTCCATAGCTGGAAAGTTAAGTGGGATTACTATTTTTACATTAACAGTATGAAGAACATGGCTTTCCGAATAAATGTGTGAAACTTATAAAGAGAAAGCTACTAAAGGGTGGATAACATGCTGGCACAGATTCCCAGATGAATTTTACTTTGCGTTATTACTTCTAAATTATAAATTACAGAAAAAAGTTATTATTGCCTTGCTCTGTATCTCTCATTTGTGATCAAGAAATAAGGTGGTTCTTCTTGGAATATAGAAAATGGAAGTTTCCATGAGCAAATTGTATTTAGTAATGCATAAACTGTTTGCATGTATTATAATGGAATATTAATATTGATTCTTTTGTAATTAAATGAACATGGACTTTTTTTGTAGTATGAGGAAATGAATTTCCGTTAAAAACTGCAAGTTTTCCGCCAAACTGCAGAAATCACTACTAACTTTCAAGCAATGAAGTTGTCAAGCAGAGTTTAAATCTTCTAAGCATGTCATTATTATGCTTCAGTAAGTTATTCTGACTTGATCAGACTGGACAAACTTCCACATCAGAGCAAAAAATGGCTTCTTGTTGTGTGACTGTCAGTAGAACTAGTGTAATTTTTTTTATATCTAATATCTAATTACTGCTATTTTCTTTGTATTATCTTCCTAGCTGACAGAAGTAGTTTCTTGAAGTATAAACCTTTATTCATATTTATTACGTGTAAATGAGTTCAGATGTTATTCATTCAGCAATTCAATCTGATAACCTATGGTCTATGTTGATTCCAGTTTCATACCTCAAAAGCAAATAAACTCTAAAGAATCCCTGTAAAAGATTCAAGATGACAGGCAACGTGGGAAAAACATTAACTATCTGGAAAACAAATATGTCTTGTTCCAGTGAGTTTCCAGAATGTACTTCCATCTCTCAATTAAAAGCTAAATTTGGCACATAATATAGTTGCACTAAGTTTTTGGTTTATTCCACAAAATTTTCATGAAAGTGTAAGTTTTTAAGCACCATTAATGTCACTGTTGTAATATATTGGTTTTTTTTGCTGTCAATAGTATTTAGAATTTGAATATTATTGAACACTACTTCAAAGACAAATTCATTTCATTAAGTAAAAGTGCTGCTATTTTCATATAATCCTTTTAAATGATGTTTTGCATGTATGCATAGTATTTGCTCAGTTTCTTTCTTTTGAAGCAGAAAAACCTACTAAATAAAATGCATCTATAGTGATAAAGAATTTCACTTGGGAAATATCAATAATCTAAGTTTAACGCAAGTACCAAAACTTCTGAACAATGTTAGCTACGTGCCTGAGAATAACTTTCTACAATTGATAACATCAGCACAGCAAAGATTAAGAACAAAATTGCCACATACACAAACAGTGTGCAATTATACTAAATAACTGAAGCTTCTGTGGTATATTATTCTGTTCTTTAACATCAGTAGATAATGAACACAGATAAGGCAGAGTATAACAGAACACACAGATTTTATTTATTTGTTTACTTAAGTAAATTCAGGAGCGAAGATGGAAAACTCTTGTGATTTTTGGAAAATTTCAATGTGTTTTTTTTTTTTTTTTTCAGTAGTCAATATAGCAATAGCATTTTTCTTAGAAAACAATGGTCTATTGCTCCCAAGTATTAACAGTTAAACAAATAGCATTACTGTTTGAAAATCTTCTCAAATAGTCCAAGGAGGAGAAAAGATGGATTGAATCAGCCACAAAAAGAATATGTATCTTTCCCTTTTGACTGATTAGGCAAATCAGGGTAGCTTAACTTTGTTTAGATGTATCAGAATCCAAAAATATGAAAAAGAAACATGGACAGCACTGTATGTTATATAATAATCAGAAATTGTAAGTTCTCCATTGAAGACACAAACAGGTTTTGGTTCTTTGAAGGTGACATTTCTTATCATAATATGTTAAAAAGTAAATATAATTAGTAGAATAATTTTGGATTTCTATAACAAGAACAGTCAATGACTATCTTATTTATCCACACACTCCTGAAAGCTCTCCTGTAATTTATTACAAAGAAATAAATACATGACTAGGGGAAAAAAAATAAAAATAAATTTAGCTAGTGAATCTTCTCTGTCTCACCAGAGAAGTGTTCAAGAGTAATAAAGAATGGAGAAGATGGTATGATAAGGAAAAATAGATTGATCTAAGTGGAGAATAGCAAAGCAGAAAAAAATGAACCACTGCAATTGTTTTGAGAACAGAATCCCCTTTCTGAAAAAAAAGTCTTGAAATAAATATAATGCCAATTAATAGAATGAATGCTTTCCTCATTGTCCCCAAACATATTGAAAATATAGTAGACTGAGCCTTGGGGAATAAAGTTTATTACGAACATGAAAAATGTTACCGTTCTGAAGCGTTTTTTAAATGACAGCATAATATTTTATGGATCATTTGATTTATTTATTTATTTATTTATTTATTTTTGTAGTATGAAAATGCTATTCAGTGCCCAAAAAGGCATATGTTGCTAACGGCATGTGTTGCAGTCTTTCTTATGACAGCTGGCAGCTAACAAATGCCAGTCAAAACACAAAATGTCAAGCAGAATTTTTTTCCCAATAGTAGTAGTATTTTGGATGATAGAATTCATGAGAGCAGTTCCAAAGGTAATGCCCCTGTATTATTGTGTTGGCCCACAATGTCAGAGGCAGATACCGGTGGTATGTTGCTAGAGTTTGAACTTTCCCACCAATGTTCAGTTACATTTGTTGCCATATGACAGATGGCAGCAGAGAACCTGTCTGTAAAAATGGAAGTGTGTATGAAGCAAAGGTGTGCCACTGAATTCTTCCATGCAGGAAAAAAAATGGTGACCATTGACGTTCATCAATGTTTGCTGAACATTTATGAAGATCAAACAGTGTGTGTGAGCACAGTGAAGTGGTGGACAGTGTGTTTTAGCTGTGATGGCATTGATAGTGAGTCAACTCAGCTGGTGCAAATTGTTTAGAGTATAGAACGCAAGCTCTTGTTCATTGTGGATAAAGGTGCATAACTAATGGTGGTTACTATTGAAAAAGTGTTTTGTAGCTGAGAATTTTCTCTTTCCTATTGTTAGTGTGCTTTCTGTATCTGTTGTGATTTCCATGAGAAAAAAGAGGAGGCATGGCTTTCGGAGTGACTGACATATAATAGAGTTTTAGAAGTGTTTGATATCACAGAGTCATAAATCATAGAATATCTTGTGTTGGAAGAGACATTAAAGGCCATCCAGCCCCTTGCCATAGGCAGGGTTACCACCCACCAAACCAGGCTATGCAGGGCCCCATCCAACCTAGCCTTGAATGCCTTCCATTGTTCTTGTTCTTGCTATCCTTCCATTAGGAATGTCTTCCTAATATTTAACCTGAATCTTCCCTCTTTTACTTGAAATAAGAAGGAACAGTTTTTAACTCTGTCAGACAATTTAAAAAGAGGATATCCCTCTATTTTTATAAGCTTTTTTAAAAAACTGGAAGAGTGCTATAAAAACAAGTCTAGCTTCTTCAACCTTTCTTCATAGTATAGGTGCTCCCATGCTCTGATCATCTTTGTAGACCTCCTCTGGAACCACTCTAACAGCTTCAGTTATTTCTTGTGCTGGCAGCCCTAGGCCTGGATGCAGTATTCCAGGTGGGTCTTCAGGAGTGCAGAGTAGAGAGGGACAATCACCTTCCTTGCCTTGATGGCCAGCCTCTCTTTGGATACAGCTGAGGACACAGTTTATCTTCTGGGCTGTGGGCTTGCTCTATTGGCTTGTGTCAAGCTTTTTGTCCACCAAGTCCTTCTCCACAGGGTTGCTCTCAAGGAGTTCTTCCCTCAGTCTGTACACATGCATGTAAATAAATAGTTTAGGTTAATTATCAACATTTTACATCAAAACTTCATTCTTTTTTAAAATTGAACTGCTTGACTTGGAGAAGTAGAAAATGTTTTCCTTATTTTAGTGATTATTCTTTAGGTTTTTTTGTTTAGTCTGTGAAATCATTATTAGAAACAAATAACACTAAGTAAAAAAAAAGTGTTGTGAAAATATAGTGAGTAAATACAGCTTGTGTGGAAGTTGTGATGCATTTAGTAGAAAATTCATAACTGAGACAATTTGTTCAATGTAAAAGAAAAACATGAATGCTTTCTCCTTTAAAGGTACGGTGATGCACCTTCTGCCAAATACTAACTGACACTTTATAACGGATGATGTAAAAAAAAACCAAAAAAGAACAATAACTAACAAAGCAGTATTCATGCCTGGTTCTTAGCTCGCTCTTCCCTGCTCTAGTGCTTTCTTTTTTAGCTCTTCAAAGGGAAAATCAATGTGTCGTGGTGTTTTTTTGTTTTTTTTTTTTCCCCAACCTTTTCTGTTAGTTTCAAAACTCTAGGGGTACTATATTGAAACAGCAGGTGGAACTTGCTTCTGGAAACATGATGCAATCTGTTTAAGATATTTGTTGAACATCCAAGGAAAAGGGATTTATAATTTCTCTTTGAATCTGTGCTGGTGATATAAAAGTAAGAATGTTTAAAAGAGAAACTAATGCTCATTCTGAGGTGTATCTTGTGAGGTTGAACTATTTGTTGCTTAATTTTCAGTGTTTAGTTTATTTGATTTTAAAGCAGATTAAATTTGAGGAGGAAAGAATGGAAACATCTTATGGCAGAAGTTCTTGGAGTCAGTTCATAAGAACAGGTAAAAGAATGTAGATTTCCATTTGACCCAGGAACCTTACATTATCAGAAAGTCTAAGTGGAAAAAATGCATACCCTTTAATTTTAAATGCAACTAATAATTGATATTCAAATAATATTAAGTCCTGTAGGTTAAAAAATAAAAAAAATAAACTAAACAGGAACATAAAACTCATACACACATACACTCCAAAAGACCTGTCGTTAATGAGATTTATTAATGGTAACTTTCAGAAACTGGTCTTCAAATGTTTCAGTTTATTTAGAGAAATGACCCAGGTGGTGCAGTAGAGGCCAAGAAAACTCATCTCTGTATATATAAAGGCATTAGACACTTAGAAACATTTGATGCTGTTGTAGATGGAATTATACTCTTCATTTGCAAGAAAGAATTAAAATTGCATTTATTTAGAAACCTAGTGATTTAACAAAGTTTAATCATAAATAATAGAGTGACTTAATGAGGTTTGAGATGGCTGTGTACACTTCATTGTTCACTGCATGCAAGATAAACACACTCAACTAGGCTCAGAGTAGATGCCTTTGCTTTCTTAGCTCCTTCTCAGAGGAGTGTGGTGTGGCTGGATCAAAACTCCCAAACTCTGTCAGTGGTTTATATCTGAAGGACTTTATGGCACAGTCAATCTAAGATAATCTTAGAAAAGCTCAGGAATCTTAAACTATTAATTATTTACTGAGGTTCTCTAATAACAAGACATCTCTTGACATCGAGGTGCAAGTGATCTCAGCTCAGATGTAGCCTTGAGAGGTATCCCTACTCAAGGCGAGATCCTGTTGTGCTGCCCGCTCTCATGGAAGGAGAGCTTAAGTGGCTCCTGGGTGTCTCATTATTTAAGAGGTCAGATGATTAACTGATAGTTTCTGGTTTATGCCCAAGTGATCCTCAGCTGTTGATCAGGACATCTGTCCACCAGTTCTTTCAGCGTTCTGAGCCTGCACTGTGGTTGTTATCTCTATGAGGATGACTTTGGGTACAATGGCAAGTGGTTGAGCAAGGCAATAGCCAGACTGGAGAAGGTGGTGTTGTAAGCACATTATCAGAGATGATCATACCTTCATGTTCAGAGTGCATTTAGAGCACTAAAGTGTGAGGGGATAATTTTAATAACAAAAGGCAGAGCGGCAAGTTTAGTACTTGTAACTACATACAAAAAGGCTTCAGCCAATACTTTTAGATGGAACTTAGAGTAGTTTTTCATAACACAATCTCTCTTGACAACCTGTTCCACTGGCTCACCACTCCCACAGTAATTCTTACCAGGTCTCAGGAGAAAATTTTAAAGCAGTGTAAATAATAGACTAAGGGAAGTCTATGTGCTCCATTTATGTCCCCAGCATGACTACCTGTGACTGTTACTGTGAATTATCAGTGTAAACTTTCTTAACTGTAAACTAAAATGACCATCATATTGAAAGAAAGGATTTGGGTTATGTTTGGGCCTGCCATTACTGCTTGCCACATTCGTGGTTGTCATGTTCAATCTTTCCATAGAAATGCATAAGTGGAGAATTTTGGTTTCTGCACGTTTCAGTTTCACTGCCTGCTTTGTATATCTGGCTTCTCACCCTCTAGAAGATGTCATTAGCTGAACATAATGTTATTTTCAGGGAAGAATCTTTTCTCCGCACTTAATGATTTATATAATACATTGCAGAGCTACCAAGACAAGGAAAAGTCTTCATTCCTTTCTCCAGAAATTCCATTTTAAACAAAATATACCTTGCCTATACAATGAACTACCAACCAACAAAACAGCTAACATCTGTCACAGCACACTAGAGCATGCTTGACGTACTTCAGCACTCCTGATACCACACCAACCAGAGCAGCCATAGCTGCTTTCCATCAGAAAACTTATTTGAAGGAATGGCAAACATTTCTTTTATGTTTAGCCCAATCATTACACACCATACTTCAGTAATGAATAGGGAACTTATACTCTCATCCCCATCACTCCTAAAGGATAAGGAAGTATGACTTGTAGCATAATGATTACACAGCAAAAGTAATAGAACTAGATTCTAACAAATATTATAGAAGTAGTTATGACTGATTTGAACTGATTAGTCAGTTTTGCAACATCAGTGGATCAAATCCCTAAAATGAGCATAGCGTGACAAAAAACTCAGGAAGGGCTCAGAGAAATTGAGCTGTGATGAAGCACTTAAAATTTTCCAAGCAGAGGTCACCAGGTCCATTGAGAATCTGTTGGAAGAGTCTGGCACAGATAATGGGACTGAGAGCAGAAAGCTGATGGATAGTGGCAAATGTACAAAAAATGATTAAAATCAGATATGAAAAGCTTGACATATTAACTAGTTGGTACACTATATGCAATACATAGAAAAAGGTGCGGGAATATAAGCAATTAAATAATGTTGTAAGAGTCATCAAAAAGTGACAAAATGCAGTAATATTCTTTCTCATTACTTCATAAATGACCTCTGACTGCTGAGTAAACCTGGATGGTATTTAGATGGCTTCTGTTTAATAAGTACATTTAATCTCATATGTTTTCAGCACGCAGCCTGGCAGTGCAGCGAGCTAGGCTGCAGCCACATCCTCCTCCTGTTTTGAATGGCCTTACTGTGCAAGTGATGCTGTTTAAAATGACTTGTTATTATGACATTTCAATCTTGTTTACTTGAAGTGAGCACATCAAAAGCTCTGGTGCTAAACCAAGTGTGAACAAGTGTCCTCAAAGTGTCTTTATGAGCAGATGTGCAGTATTTTTTCTATACCCTATTTCAACATGTTAGAATTGCCTGGGCACTTATATACCATTTATGTTAACCATTTATCCAGCCCGTCACAGCCGAGCATTTATTATTAATACACTCATAGTCATGCAGTCAGCAGATCATAAGAACTGGTCAGCTTGCTACCTGATCTCACACAGAGATGAGCACAGCAGAATGCATGTAGCCCTTACAAAACTGGATTGATTGTTTGGGAAATAGACAACTTTGTTACACAAGATGAATGCAGTATCTTAATAAAAGCAAATGGAGCAAAATCAAGTACTTTTAACTTGAATGCCTGTGCACAAACTAATGCATTGCCAGAAATACTGAAAGCCACAGATTAGAGAAGGTAAATGAGCAAATCTTGGGGATTATAATCGTTAACTTTTATTCCTGCTAAAGGAATATACAAAACTGATGGGCTAAGAATTTATTTTGTTTAGCTGCTTGAGAGAATAATCTGTAAGTATTACCATGCAAAAATGCACAATGAGTAAGAGTGTGGGTTTAAGAAAATTGAAAAGCTTGGTTTAAGAGACTTGAAGAGTAGTCTTGTGACTGCGGAAAGGCAACACAGAAGTAATTTGTTTCTGTTGTCTTCAAGCACTGTGTTCTTGCTTAGAAATGAACAAATCTGGGAACTAGTAACATGGGCTTTCAGGAAAACAGGGTGTGTGTGCATGTATATGTAAGCAAAGCAAAACAAAGTGCTACTGCCTAATAAAATGGACCATGAACACCTATCATTAAAGGGGAAGGGGCTTTACTATTTTTTGCTAGTGGTTTAAATATTTTATATGACACTCCATATATACTGTAGCAAAGTGGCCTTCTATCTTGTTTTGTGGAGAAATGTTTATTTTTGCACTTGCTGTTTATCACAGAATACATCATACAGATATAAAAACATGAACTAAGGCAAATCTCTGCAAAGCCTTTTATGCTAGAATAATTACTGAAATGCCTGTGTTGCACCATTTAAACTAAGTGGTGATATTTGCATTAATTTAAACTACAGAAGGCAGAATCAGCTCTATGTAGCATATTTAAAGAATGCCAAATTCTTTCAAAAACATAATTGTATTGGCTGTGGTTCTAATTTTCAGTGCTAATCTGTTTTACCTTATTTTTAGAGATATTTATCAGTAAGAAAAAAGAAAATATTGGATCAAAATCTGCTTTTGACTCTTTTGATCTAAATTAATATTTGTTGTAATGATTGATAAATATTGCATGTATTAGGTAGAATATTTTGCAACAGATTTACACCTGTCTTAATGCTTTCGTCTAAAGCTTATCAGGCATTAAATTCAAGGATAACTCTTAAATATTTAACATCATGACTTAGTCATTGTTTTTATTTTAACTTTACCTGCTTCTTGTGTTGGAATTGCTATTATTCCATTATCTTATTATATTGCATTTAATTAAGATGGGAGATTTAGGTTAGATATTAGGAGAAAGTTTTTCACTCAGGGTGGTGATGCCCTGGAGCAGACATTCAAGACAAGACTGGATATGGCTCTGGACAGCCTGGCCTAGTTTTGTGACCCTGCCCATGACAGAGGGGTTGAAATTAGGTGAGGTCCTTTTCTACTCAGGCCATAATATGATTCTATGACTTAACACATACGTTATAAAGGCAGTTATATAAAATAGTATTTTAAATTCTTTCATAATTTAAAAAAATGTTTCAAGTATAATATTGTATTACTTGATATTGACTGAGTGTGGGTTACCTTTAAAAATTATTTGGAAGAGCTGTATTTCTTCCTTGAAAATATGGATGCGATAAATAGTATCTTAAATTATAGATTAAAATGGAGTAGGGCATATGTTTTTAAATGATACCATCTTGGATTAGAAAGTTGAACACAGTGTTCTTGCATTAGTATGTTTTTAATGAAACATTACAAAACCAGTAGAAAAAAATGAAGTCAAAACTAGGTAGGTCTGGATACATGGAAAGCCTTTAAATTTCTGAAGCCCATCCAAATACCATGCTAGTAGCTCTATCCAATATTTATAGACATTCCTGCAGACAGTAAAGGTCAATAGGAAACTAAATTTTTCATTAGGCATATATTCTTTACTTGTAGGTAGTGTCAAGTAAGGGCAAGGATGGAAAAGTGCACAGGCAGTTGGGACTCACAGCAAAGCAAGTTGGGGCAGTGGCCTTGGCTTCAAGGAGCCAAGATGATCAGGTCCAGAAAGATGTAACCAAGTTCAGCAATACTCCAGTGGCTATCCAGCAAGTATTTATTGATAAGCAGTTTCAAAATCAAGTTATGAAGTCGCATCAGCAGATTAGGGCCAGTCCTAAGTAAGACCAAGCATAAACATAGCCCGCAGTTCAGCTGTAATGAATGCATCTTAGGCAGACACCGAGGATATGACTACATACTAAAAAATGTCTACTGCATGAAGGAGAAGAGAAATCCCACTTGGAAGCTGTTTCTGGCTCTGCTTATGCAACAGCTCTTTTTACAAGCTTGCTTATTTTGAACACAGTCAGGCAAATTCTCAAATATTTGAGGAGCTGATGCTGGTTGCTGGCAAACACAGGAAGTTCGTAAGAAATTGTTAAGGGCAGATGAAATCTGACAGTGGATGATATGGAAGTCTAACTTTTTTAGTTGTCCTTCTTGGGGAAGTTATTTAATATTTTTACTGGTACTGCAAAAAGGATGCATAAAAGCTGAATGTATTAGTGATAGAAATTGGAAATGTTTTCAGTATGGGAAAGGGTTATTACTGTACTGTTCTAAGAATTGAACGACTATAATGATGAAGTAGCAGCAGTAGCTTTTACACTTGTCAGAAGAACCACATAAAAGGTAACACAAAATTAACAAAGTAGTATTGAAGAACATCTTGGAAAATTCTTTAAATGAAAGAGGGGATCATAAATGAGAATTATTTATTTTGAAGAGTAATCTAAATGTGAAAGTAAATTAATAATACAGAGTGAAATTTCTCATGTAAGTAAATTTTGTAAGAGGAAGAAGATCCAACAGCAGTAACAGATGTAGAAACAAGAATTATTTTTTAAGTGAATTTTGAACACTAATATTTAGGTGCCTGAAATAGCTAGGGGCTCACAAAGCTATTTTTATTTTTGTACCACTATTTTCTCAACTCATGTATAAATAGTATGTAAGCTACAGATGCTTGAGTATTAGGGATTTTTGCCTTAATTTCATTTAATTTTTGCTTATATTTTGCACATCTTATATTTAAATTCTGAGTTTTGTGCAGTTTGATGAGTAATTATTTGTATTTTTCACGTCTGAGTTAGGTATACTCAATTTACCTAGGTTTGGATCTCATGGTAATTCTTATTTTTGTCACTTGTAATCGGATGACACATGCAGTCTGTTACTATGAATTCAGATATGAAAATACTAGATTCTAAGTGTGTCATTCATAACATAAGTGTTTTTCATGAATAATACAACACTAGCAGTTCTTTGTAATCTTTTGGTCAATCTGAAGAAGAGGAAAAGCAATTTCTGTGATTCCATCTCATTTCTCTTTTTAAATTTCCACAGAGCCCTGTAATGATTTCTTTGGATGGTAAAGCCAAATTTGGTCTTAGCTTCCCCACAGAAATGAAATCGCAGCAGTAAATTAATTTTGGCCCTCATCCAGAGCAGTCTATTGGAATCTTCTGTTATTAATTCATAAGCTCAAGTGACTCCAAAACCTGTTTTTCCATTTTAATTGAAATTAATTGTGTAGAAGGTGTACCAGTTTCCAGAAACAAAACATTCTTTGGAATTGAAAAAAAAAAAAAAAAAAAAAGGGCTTATTCAGTCTATGTGAATTTTATTTAATTTTTGTAACACGTAACTTCTGTCTATTTTTCTTCAATAAATGTTAATTTTCTAAGACATGGAGTAAAAGGGGGAAAAAAAGTAAAAAGGTTTAACAATTGTTGCCATTTCTCTTGGGCATCAATATTGTTTTGTCTCTTGTATTTTTTTTTTTTATCCACCTCTTAATTGCTCCCTAGACAGTGAGGTTCTGTGATAAACTGGGTAAAATGTCTGGAATATATCACTGCTCCCTACATCTTAAATCTGCTTTGAAGTTTTGACGACGTATAGGCATCTGCCAGAATGTAGTCAAAGTTGAAGTTTTTGTAGTAGGCAAAAATTGCATTTTTTTGCATTGTGAGGCTGGTACTGTAAGACTGCATACCTTTAGAGATAGTAAGATGAAGTAAATACATAAAACGATGCAGTGAAACGCTTCTGGATGCTATTTTAACAGCTGGAAGCCTCATCTTCGAGCCAGTGTTGCTAAAGATACATACATCTGTAGTGTAACTTTTTAGGTCTTCCTGCATTCTCTTGAGATCCCCAGAGTGTTTTTGTTTTAATAATAATAATTGCATTTCCTGACTTCTAGATGTTCCCATGATTTAAATTTGGAAAAAAAGAAAGGCTTTTTACGCTATGCTTTTACACCATGCTTGAATGTAGATTACTTTCGAAGTAGTATTATCTTGTTGAATTACATCATTACTTATTTTTTACCTGATTTATTCCATTTTTATTTTCTCTATTTTTTATGGGTAGACATAGCAGTTCTTAAATGTGCCACATTCCTAGCTGAATATGTAGATGAGCTGTACATCTGCCACAACAGTTTCCTCTAGGGTACCTTTGAATAAAATAAGCCAAAAATATCTTGTTCAATTTGGCCAGAAACAAATTGAACAAAAAGGAAGAGTTAATAATCACTGGAAATGCACATTTTGAAGGAGTAGGGACTCACATTTGAGTGTATCTCAGATCTTGGGAATATATCTTGGGAACATATATTTAAAACACTGAGAAAGACCTGCTTTAGTTACTTTGCAACAGGGCAACATTTGCCAGTTCTTGAGAAAACAAGTAATTAGTAATACTAAATTTGTGTCTCTGGTGCACCAAATTCCTAACTACATCAAACTAACAGAAGAAATGAATTTATTTAGTATTATTATTAAGCGTACTGTCAATTCACAGGTTCTAATACCCAGTAGTATTTCTAGTTTTGTTTTCCATATTTATTCTGATTACTTATACCACCACTCAATTATTAAACTGGATAGTTAGTTGCTCTCTTCATTAGTCCAGGTTTGCCTTGAGGCCAGCATAAAAAGATGCACAGCAACAGCACTGGGAGAAAGGCTAGAAGACTAAGAATCATCTGAATGGGGAAAGGGAAGTAAAAGAATCTTAACAATAACAATTACTGCTACAGCTACAAAAGCAAAAAATTCCAGAACTATGAAGTTCTAGCATGAACCAGACAGTCTTTGTGACAAACAATGTCAGAGGCAATTGTAAATTTTCCGTGCTCTTGATGATGGAGGAATTGAAGTCTCCAGAAAAGCTTTATTTTGTTGAACATTGTATATGAACATGTTCTTTTTCATTGGGGATCTAAGAATGGAGCATAGCCATATCAAAAAGGACTAGGGGGTACTGATGGATGGCAAGACTAGACATGAGCCAGAAATGGCTTTCTTGCAGACAAGAAAGCCAACTATATTTCGGGCTGCATCAAAAGAAGCATGATCAGCCTGTCCAGGGGGTTGATTCTGCCTCTCTACTCTGTGCTGGTGAGGCCTCACTTAGAATACTGAATCCAGATGTGGGGTCCTCAGTACAGGATTAACTTCAGCCTGTTGGTGTCTGTCCAGAGGAGAGGCACAAAAAAGATCCAAGGGATGGATTACCTCCCCTATGAGAAAAGGCTGAGAGGGCTGGGGCTGTTAAGCCTGAAGAATGTTCTGGGTATACCTCATAATTGCCTTTCAATACCTAACAGGAGGCTATAATAAGGAAGGGGGTGAACTCTTCAGCAGGTCTGTGGTTATAGGACAAGGGGAAATGGTTCCAAACTAAAGGAGGGCAGATTTAGATTGGCATGAGGGAAAAGTTTTTTACAGTAAGGGTAGTGAGGCATTGGGCAGGTTGCCTGAAGAGGTGGTAGAATCCCCACCCTTGGAGATACTCAAAGACAGAATGGATGAGGCTCTGAGCAACCTGATCTAGCTGTTGTAGATATCTCTGTTCATTGCAGGTGAGTTGGACTAGATGGCTTCTATAGGTTCCTTCAAATTCAAATAATTCTGTGACTCTGAGAGTTGTGAGATGATGAAGGTTTGTAGGGACATAAACCATCTAAGAAGCTAAGGCAAAAAATAAGTGAGCAGAGGTTGTAGACTAATGTAGACTAATCTTGACATCTTCATTGTATAAATGGTCTAAATTATATCCATACAGATGAGCTTAAAAAGGATGAAACAGTCAGAATAGAATGCTTGAAGTGAATGGCAAGATGCAGTATTAACTTGTCAATGTACCACAGAGCATTCAGATCATATGGATAGACCTAGAAATATTTTTTGAGAAGCATTAGTTCCCCAAGGCCACGCTCCAGCTTGACCTAGGCTCACAGCAGAACAGATTGACTACTATATTATCACAACACAAACTGTGAGCTAAAATACTTGTTTCTTGTTAGGAATTTCTAGATCATGTATGATGTACCATGATGAGGATAGGATAGCTACCTAGTTTTCCATTTAACAAGAGCTAGACAGAGCAAGCATTTATTTGTCTTTCAGAAAACTGTCCGAACATACCCATAAAAGATCTCAAACTTTCACTGAATCTCAACAGCTGCTGAAGGGATACGAGCACTCTTTGAAATTTCTAGACTAAATACAGAGTAATACATATTCATTTTTTAACTTCAGGTAAATTTTGATGGTTTTATAGACTGCTACTTTCAAGATCTAAGCCTGATATCAAGTATTTTAGTGGTAGTGTTGTTTGTTTGTTTGTTTTTTTAATTCTTATATTGATATGTTAAATTATAGTCTTCAGTGATTATTAACAGGATTATTCTTACTTGTTATGGCTGGCAGGTGACATAAGGAAATCGACTTTGGGGATCCATTGTTATTAAATAGTACCTCAACGTTTACACATTTGGATTTAATTAAATAACACAAATAAAAGCTGAAAGTAGAGAGTTCATCCAGTACAGTTATAGAAACCAAACAAGTGAACAGGCAACAAAGGGAGAAATGTTGTAGAGTGACTTCATTTATTGAAATAAACTTGCTTCATGCCATTGTTGAACCAGAAATTATCAAATGGTCACCAAGACAGAATCAGAAGTTCAAGAAAGATCCTAAAAATATCTATGCTTAAATGAAAGTGTGGACTCACTGACAGGGAATTTCTCTTATTGTCCTGTCCCCTCCGGTTGTTTCCAAGAGCTAAACTATTATTGAGATAAATGATCTTCTATATTGTTTTATAAGGAAGATGGTAAAGAATTACAGCATTTTGTTTATGCAGTCTTCTTATGTATATCCACATATATGATGTGCATAGATGAGCTGGATTGCTCTCATCCTACCTTCATGCCAGAAGCTAACGATTTCTTTCATCCAAAGCCTATAAATAATAAAATTATGTGAAATAATGAACAGAGATGCTATGAGATAGCTGTGGTTGGCACCGCCACCAAAATAGCTTTATGTACTCAGTCCTTCGTGGCCTGAGGAATTTTCTTTGTATGCACAGATCACCTCACAGCATACTAATTTAACACGCAAAAACTGTGCCAAAGGGATGGCCCTTCCCCTTTATTAATTTAAACATTTTTGCGTATAGAAAATATTAAACATAATGAGAATTAATGGACTTTAGTGCTAATGTAGTGCCAGAAGATAGCTAATGTATCTATCTTCTGCGTATGATGAACATGAATTTTGAATCCCTTACCACCAGCAAGGCTGGAAGCTCAGCTCAGTCTGCTGATGTAGTCTGTGTCCAGATAAAGATCATATCAACTGACAGACAGAGGGAATTATCATCCTTTTGATGATGTAAGCAAATGGTCCTCCAGGGAGAAGCAGAACATGACTGAGTTGCGCTGATTTTTAAGAAAGATCTCTCTATTAATCTATAAAGACAGTTCTGTTAGGCTACAGTAGTAAGATATATCAGAAAGAGAAGAAATGTCATATTTTTGTCTGTTGTGTCCAAACTGTTGATGCTTTCCTAGTGTTAAAAACCACATTCCACGTGTGAGAGTGGAGGAAATGGAAGTTACTTGCTAGTATATCAACTTGCCTTAGGTTCAAACCCCGTTGTGTTGTCCAACCTATCATATATCTTTGGAATGTGTGTGTGTGGGAGGGGGGGGAGAGGAAGGAAGGGAAGGGGAGAGAAGACCAACATACAAAATAAAAAAAAGAAGGAAGTAAAGAGGCATTCCACTGAATTAATATAGAGTTAGTTGTCTTGCAGCAAATAATCTTCACTGGTGAGATGTTTTTCCTTCTCAAATAGAGACATTACAGACACAATGAAATACTTTAAAATTAAAAACCTTTTGTGCAGATCATGGAAATAAAACGTTGTCATTACTGATTATGGGTACTTATTTTTTTACTTTTATATGTACTAATTGTACTTGTGACTTCAGAGAAAGCCCAAGATTTGCTTGAAGTAAGATGTAAGTATTTTTTAAAGCTCTAAGTTCTGGAACTTCCAGAAATTAAAAAGTAAAAATTTTCATCATTTCAATGCTGAAAATGATGAAACATTTTAATGTTTAATTTGTACTAATAAATAAAAGGGCACTGTAATATGTTAAATTATATTATAATTATAGTTATTATAATTAGTAGTGAATTCATCTGCAGTGCTTTTATGGCAAGCCTTTCTTGAGATTTGTCATACAAGAACCTGTGTACCATATGTCTCCAGTGTTTTTCAGGTACCCTAGATAATATAGGAATTACTCTTATTCCTTTTACATGTCTTATTTACAATATTTCCTTCTATAATTTGAGTTTTGGCACTGACTTTTTATATGTCCTTATACTTAAATCTTTAAAAAGTATACACTCGTAATTTTTTTTGATGTTAATATGAAACATCTAGATTTTTCTATGTGAATCCAGGCCCATCAACCTTTGTCTTCTTCATGTCGTTCCTTGTAAAAAGAGACTCTGTACTCTTTGTAGTTGCCTTTTAATTACTAGAATACTGTAATAACAACCCATTGAGGCTTCTCTTCTTGGTAAAGGCTTAACTCCTTCACTCTTTCTAGGGCAAGTTCTGCAGCCCTTCCATCATTTTTTGGTCCCTCCTTTGGACCCTCTCCAGCCTGTCCTTGCCAGAATTGCATACAGTACTCCAGGTGCATCCTGAAAAGCACAGAGTAGAGAGGGCTGATCACATCTCTATCTCTGCTGGTAATGCCTCTGTGGATAGAGTCTAGGATCCAATTTGATTTGTTAATTTGTTCTGATTCTAGAATGGCAACTCACATACATTTCTCTTTTAGAAATGAGGGAATGAAAAGACCATGGGAATTCCAAGTGTGATAGAACAACCATTATATCTTCAAGAGAAAATCAATTAATTAACTATAAAAAAGGAACTGATATAAAAGTTATAAGCAGTGATGTTTTAAAGATATGGGAAGAGTAGCCTAAAAAATCCTGTAATTTGGTTAGGTTATAGTTTCATTAACTTAAGTCATATCAGAATTATCTAGCAACAATTGATGTAGTAGAATGGTATTAATTCCTCAAATGCAACCAATCTGGGAAGGCTGTTCAGCATTATTATTTTTTTTTTTCCTCCTCACCAAACTTCTTCTTACAGTTAGTTTATCACTTTGTCCAAATAGAACAAAGAAAACGAGTTGTGTTTTTGCTAATCTGAAAACTATGAGCTCCTTCCTAGTCACTTTTTCTCATCTTTTGTAGGTACTATTTTCAATTACAATTTACTTTTCATTACCACTCAGTCTTGTTTCTTTCTCTCTGGATGAATCCCTTCCTATAATTCACTCATTCTTCATTCAGATGTCAGTGTTGCCGTTCTAGTGTGACTAGGGGACTAGATTATCTCTAGAGGACCCTTCCAAACCCTACAATTGTTATATTACATGTGAAAATTATAGACATAAGTAGACTAAAATTCTTACTCTGTCTGCATTTTACTATACATGGGTGATAATATATAAAACCAATTATCTCATTTCTTCAGCTGTTAATTAAGAGTGTGTCTGATTCACAAGTGGCAATTGAAAACAAATACTCTACGAAAGATCCCATTGCTCCATCCTCCCCATCATGACTTAAAACACTCGATTAAAAGATCATAAATAATACAGCAAGTTAGTACAATGTATACAAGTAAGTGTAAGCCATTACAAGAAATGGAAGAGCTAACTAACATCTATGAAAACACAGTCTAATGATGTGACATTGTGAGGAATATATTGGAAATAGTCTTAGATGTGTAAGATTGAGAACATGCGCATAGCACAAAATGATCATCTATCTTAGCTGCTATTACCTGTATAAGGTATGGTGTATAGCTAGCTTTTCTTCCTTCTTGGACATTCCATTTTAGGAAATATGTGTAAATCCTTCACAATTATTGACTGTAATGTTGCCTGTAAAAATTTCCAAATCTTTGCAGAGGATCTTACGGAATAGGATCATAGAAATTTTAGGTTAGAAAACACCTATCAGATCATTAAGCCCAACTGCTAACTTGGCCCTACTAATTCTACCACTGAACCATGTCTCTAAGCACTGCATTACACATACAGAATAGGCCAAGGTTAAACAATATCCATAGCTTTGTTATCTGGAATTCTCCATCTTACTGGAGCACATTCACTTTCAGAATTTGTGGCTTCTCTGCACTCTTGCTATATAGTATCTTCTCAGTAACATGGTCAACGTAAAGTGTCAATAAATCACTATTAAAAAAATCAGACCTATCACAGGAAAGATGAGTAAAAGCTTTCACAGGTTATTATATTTTTTTCATAATAAACTTATCTGCCTCTTCCTTAATCCATTAATTCTTTTGCATTGTATAGACACAGTGAGGAATAGGAGCACATATAGTTCGGACAATTACTGATTTTATTTAGAAAGTATTCTGTAATCTTCTACCTGATCTCTCAAGTAAGTGATGAGGGTGATATTTATCTGTATTTTTGCTGATTTTTATCTGTAAAATAATTTGTTGAAACTGATGTACTGACTGATCAAGTAATTGCTGTTTCTACTTTCCTTATTTAAATATTATTTTTACAAAGAAAACAAAAACAACGTAATAGAGATATAGAAAAAAAAAATCAGAGTCCTAATGACATTTCAATAACACATCTTAAAATGCAAAAAATTACCTGTTCTGAAATGTTAGCCAAATTATAGTGGCTTTGCCAATATTAGAAGTTTTCATGAAGACAATTGCATCTAATGTAGTAGTGTCCTGCAAAATGTGAAGTTGTTTTCTTAATATATTATTTCGGTCTACTAACCTTGACCATGTCAGAGAATGCTGGTGTGATTTTAGAGATATCATGTGTAAGCAGGAGGAGAGTATAGGTAGAAAATAATTAGATCTAAAGAGATCTAAATATCTAACTAAGCAGGTCAGATGAGAAAAAAACATATGATGTAGGTTTAGATAACTTCTAAAACAGACTCATTAGTTGTTTGAAATATTAGTTATTCTATGCACGCTTAAGGACACCCTGGCGAATATTGCCCTGACTTCGCTTCTAGAGCAGTGACATGAATTAAATTACAGAGTATGAAAAATGAGAATTTGTCTCTCAGTCTGTTTGCATTTTGACATCTTTTTTTCCCTTTACCAATAGACCTCAGTGACTACATTTGAGCATAATAACATTTCAATAACAATGGAAGGATGTACTTTATACTAAGGTGCAATTTATGGTACATTTTAGAGAACAGCCACCAAGACCCAGGCAGTATTCCAGTGCTGATACTACAGTGCAATTGAAAGACACTGAAGTATGAACAGTTGTTGCTTCTTTTCTTCTAGTGACTAGTAGATCTTTTCAATTTCCAGTAAACTTTTTGTAGTGAATAAATGGGATGACCTAATAATATTACTTTTCTTTATAAAGACTGTAGTGCTTCAAGGCCTATATGGGCTGTTGTGGAGCATTTAATTACTCTATAGAAATACAGCTATAGTAAGAAAAAGTTACTCACATGAAAAAAAAGAAGCAGGTTATGTTATTGTTCTATAGAGGAAAAAAATAAATGGACACAAAATCAGAAGTTCTATAAGGAAGTATTAGAGCGGTCAGGAAACTATTGTAGGTTTCCTTTTCTCTTTTATGTATCTTAAATATTTTACATATACGATAATATGAATGCTGGCTTAATAACAGCTAATAAGATATGTAAACATACTAGTAAGTCATTTATATATGATTCATTGGATTTTACTTTAATATTCATTAATATTCAGACAGTATAAGTATTCATGGCAGTGCTTTAGAATTTCAAATGTCTCTAATATGCTTAATAGAAGAATTGGAGTAATAAATACAAGTTCTGGCATAGTCTGGAATTTATTTTCTAACTTTTAAAACTTTGTCCTATTTGTCTTTGCATTAGAAAGAGTGATAAACCTAAATGAACTGAAGTGACTATGTAGTCTGCTCTGAAAATGAATCAGTTACATCACTCAATCATCTATATAAATAGATGAAATTCAAAAGCACATTGTAAATGACTGCTAACAAATACTTCTTTTGTAAGTATTTTGTCAGAGAAATTTTTATCTACCTGATATACTGACTAGCATATCTGTTCTGAACTGAAAGAAAAGAAAGATGGGAAATGTTAGCTAATTGCAGCTGTATTAACTGTAGCACGGAATGTAGACAAGCAAAAAGATTTGGACAGAACGGTTAGCCACCTGCAAAGTGGTGGAAGATGATTACCTCCACTGTATCACTGTGAACTGGACCCATAGCACCTGAGCTTTGACCAAAAGCAGCTCCCACAGATGGGGGATGGGGCAGAAACCTCCCAGCAGGGTACATAAAAGGTCCTCCCCCCAGTGTTCACCAGCAGGACAGGCTTGCCTGCAGACATGCTAGTTGGTCCCAGCTGTGGAAGCCAGAATTCTGTGGGGGTTTTGAGCTCTTTCAATCCTTCCACCTTTAATATTCCTGAGAAAGGAATATAGTATTCAGTTGCATATATATATTTTGTTATGTATCACCTTAATTTCTTCCTCTGAATCACACATTTTCTGAAGTGGTATTTGATCTAATGCTGTACAGGATGAAAAATTATTCTATGCTTCTTAAGGTTATCTTTATGTCATTTTTCTTTATCAATGGGAAAAGAAAGAATTTTTTGTTATTTTTCTTATTCTATTTTTGGTTTTACCCTATATAAGATATCTTATAGACACTGAAGATCCTTGTGTACTTAAACACAAAAATATCTTATAATCACTTTAATCCACCTGGTTCTGACAGTTAAATTCTAATACAAAGATCTGGAGAGATGTCTGAATTCCATTATACTTCACGGTCACTAAAGAGATGTGGTCTAAAAGCTCAATCATTACTGTTGTAATCAGTCAGTAGAGTCACTAGAAATAAGCTGAAGTATTTTCCAAAAGACAAGGGCTACTCCATCTCTTTCTGGACTGGCAGTTATCCAGAGAATACCCTATAATCTATATGGTGTTAGTGATACACTGTGAACTATCTGTGCCCCATTTCATCGTGTATTGTCTTTGGTATCTGTTAGGAAACAACTAGAAATATAAGAATGATTTTATTAATAGATTCTTGAGCCATTTTTATCTGCTTTCAGTTATATGAAAGGTTGTAATAAGATCTTATTTAATTCTAGATTGTGTAACTCACAATCTTTTCTTCAGATCATGGCTTGAGCAGTGTGGAGTTGTCCTGGATTTAAAGTGATGACTCCTCAGTCACTGCCAGTGTGAATAACAGAAAACAACATCAGAAAAAGTCTTTAAGAGATGAGTTGGAGATAACTGGGAAGAAGACTGAGATAGCACCAGTTAGTTATGGAATGAGATTGAGTGTTGGCAAGAAATCCTGAACCCACTTTCATTTTGAGAAATACTAGATTCTGTGAGTTTTACTGCACAGCCTGTGTATGGCGCATGTAAATTAACAATCTTCACGTAATTGTTACCTTTATTTTTGACATTTCTGTCATAGTGAATGCGGATTTTTGTCTAAATGATGACTCAAGAGTAAAAGTTATATATTTAAACCCATGAACTTTAAGGCAATCAGCGTAATAGCTTTTTACTGGAACTGCATCAGAAGCAAATTACTCCCCTGATTCTGAACTAAATCCAAGAACAAATTCATTTTCTGTTGTGTTCCAAACAATCAGGCTCTCTGCAGGGTACAGTACGGTATGTAAAATTGCACTGTGGGTCTTGTGTATTTTCTTTTTTCAGACAGTGATTTAGAAAGTTGATTTTTTTTTTTCTTAATTCTCTTGCCCCATCTCACATATCGTCTTTTAATTTCTCAAGTTTTTTTTTTGTTTTTTTTTTGTTTTGGTCATTTTCCATGTTACAGACCAAAGGCTTTTTGTGATCTTTAAAAAAGAAGCAATTTTCAGTCTTCTCTAATCTTCTTGGTTTTATAAATTATGCAACTTTTGTAAGTAATGTGATTGTTCACCATTAATTCTGAAACTAGTTTAAAGATAGATGTATAGATACAAAGAGCATGCAAAGGAAAATTATTTATATACTTTTTTAATTTGGAGAGTGGTATTATGGTTACAGCAAAGGTAATACTACATTGATTAACTAGGGTGTACAAATTTAAATTCAAGCAAACTCTCTATCCAGTTTATTACATTGAAAATAAATCAGGTAATGTTCTATATGACAAGGAACCAAATGCATTTCATTAAAGTGTATTGTAACTAATACCAATAATTTAAAGAATTAGATAATTTTTCTCATTTATATTGCATAGACAAGTACCAAAGAAATACAGACAGACTTTTAAACAGTCTAGCTGTGACAGAATCTAGACTTCTGCTGTTACATTTACAGCATTTACACTGTGCTGCCCAACAACCCATTTGCAAGCCACCCCACATAACCTTCGCAGCAGCACATGGCAGCTGCTATATTCTTGATACTATAGTCCATGCTGTGTACAACCGTCATGCCATGCTGTGTGTCCATACATCTTTCTTCCTATAGCCACTGCCGCAGTGAATCTTTTCAAAACATTCAATTTCAAGCTAGTCTTTTTTTTTTTGTTATCTATTAAATTTACAAACCTTAATTTGATGAAAGCTATTTGAAGTCTCTAGTATGTATCCAGAAGAGGTAAATAATGAATGCATTTATGAAGACTACAAATATTGGTTTAAATATATAAAGGCCTGAAAATATTATCTTATTAAAAAAAAAAAGAAACATTTCGATTCAGAAAACAGCAACTGTCTACCTGAACTGAAATTAAAATTAAGATCAAAATAAAAATGTATACATTTTTTCATGATAGTACTACAAATCATCAATACGAAAGAAAAGAACAACAGCAACAAGTACTGTTTTGACATGGATAGAATACAATGAAGTTTAAATAAAATTAAAACTGTAATTTCACAAAAAAAATTTTGAAATAAACTGCAAAGTATTTCTAGAAAGAGAGAAAATCTCTTTCTCTCTGTTTTATGTGTCCAGGACAAAGTTTTTTTGAGGGGGAGGACTGAAAGGGGGGGGGTCTCTGAGTGAGAAAAGGCAGAGGCTGTCCTGAGCCAGACATAGGCAATTCCAGCTGCTTCCAGCAGACCCACTGCAGTACACACAGCTGAGTTTCTCAGCCGTGGTGGTGGTGCCTTTGGAAAGCAATTTAAGAAAGAACATATTTCTGTCCAGTGGTAATGAGATAGGGGGAAAAATATATGTGAGAAACAATCCTGCAAACACAAAGATCAGAGAAGGGGAGAGACCATGCCAAACAAGATATCCAACACTGAAGCCCTTACAGAGCCCCACTCTGGTAAAGGTCAGTTCACCACAATTTCTGTCTGAAAATACATCCAAGACTGGCAATTTTTTACTTCTCTATTTTAAGAAATTCGGTGTTTGCTTTTTGTAATAGACTTCTGGAGTGAGAATTTCCACCTGATTTAAACTGCAGTCTCACAAAATCTGCTAAATATTTTACCCCATTAAAAGGGGATATTATTATCCATGAGCAAAAATAGAACTTGAATGAACCCTTACTAATGTTCATAAGATATTAAAGTGAATCCTTTATCTGAGTTTGTTTCACACCTAATTTAACTTGCTTTGCTTATGTATGAATCGTTATATACGTGCAATAAAGTTCAAAGCACAAATCTTTTAAATTTAATTGTTTGAATCTATTTTTACCATGTTTAGACAAAGTGGAAATAATATCAAGGCAGTCTTTGATCCAGATCCTCAATTTACAAAGACATTAATCATTAATTATCCATTATAAATAAATAAATAAAAAACCCTAAATGGAACAGCACTATTATAAAGCAGTTTAAAAAAAAGCAGAATAAAAGTAAGAGGAAAGCAGATGTGGGATCAAATCTTTAAATTTTCTTTGACCATTCTTCCATTCCTGGGTCCTTTGAGAGTGCTGAGCTGCTAAATAAACTAGTTGTAGCAAGAGTAATTTTTAAATATTTCAGTAGATAATAATTGTTTGCTCTTAAATATGCAGTAGTTTCTTCTTGACATAAATCCGTCAACAATGTGGTTGCTAATTAAATTTATTCATCAACTGCCTTGCATTTCAAAGAGGTGGTAATTCTGAGTGAAAAACTGGTAAATTGAAGTCCCACATAAACCTTAAGTAACTGCAGAAGAATAAAGGCATGAACTTTTTAATAATCCATTGAATTAAATGTCAGATTATGCATAGGCAGACAAATATATAACTCTAAAATGGCAAACAGTTAGAGGTCTTGCCTCTAGATTCATTTATTGCTCAATGGAAAAGTTTTCAGAATATGTCATGGGTTTCCTTTCAGTGTTTTTTTTTTTTTTTTTTTTTTTTTCTGTCTAAAATGATTTAACCAGTTTTTCTCAGTGTTAGTGTAGGAAATACGTAATTTCTGTGATCACATGCTCAGAATTCATACGAAGTCATTGCTACTGATAATTTTTAATGCAGGTGGCAGCAATTAACACAGTTTTAGTCAGAATTTGTTCTTAATATTTAATTTACATTGAAAGTAGTGTTCTACCCTGGAGATTCTGTTGTTTTCCTAGGACAAACAAATTCTTGCTTTTCTTGGATATTGGGTACTGTTTTTGGCTGGAGAGGGAACTGTATTTGTTAAACTCAAGGGAACAATGGGAACTAATTGCATTATTTAGGTATCTAAATTCCATTAATCAAGAAGATGAAAACACTGTCTCCACAGTATTGTAGCTGAGAGGTCAAGAAACGATGGGCATAAGTCACTTCAAGAGCAAATCTGCTTGGATATAGACTTTTTACTGTGGGAACAACCAAATATTGGAAAAGTCTGTCCATAGATGTGGTGGAAATATGGAAGACTCAGCAATGGTAAGGCTCTGCATAACATGGCCTAGTGATGTCCTTTCAATAGATGCTCTGATCAGGTTACATACAGAAGTTCCTTCCAGCACAGGCAATTCTGTGATTTCTACTGTCACAAAGGAAAACAAAATAGTTACTGTATTTTATTAACAATTGTTTTACAGTATGTTAAAACAAACAAAAACAAACAAAGAAACTAACATAGAAAAAACAATAACAGAACAAAACATATTTCAGCAGCAATACTGATTTTTATTAGAATACAGCCTATATGCCCTACCAAGAAGAAATTCTTCTAATGCCAGACACTGCTCAAGTATAGTAAAAAGCCCATTTCTATCCTCAGTTAACTTAAATGCGTTTTATTTTGTAATTGTAAGTACTTATTATTTTCTTCTTTTGTTTCTTTTTGACAATGTTTAAATACAAGTAGACTTTCACCATTAAATTACATTTATCCTGTGTAAATGTATTTAAACAATTTAACCTTCCTTCACTTCCTTTCAATCAAATTTTTGTTTTTTTCTGAATGTCTTTCAGTTCCTAGAAATCATTTGTTTATTAATACTGTAGTCACTATTAGAAGTACTTAATAAAATACACAAGAAATAAAATAAAATAATAAAATACATAAAAGAAACAAAAAAAAAAAGAAATTGTTTAAGTTAGTAGAATTTAGCATCAGTGTTTATCTGAGTTTTTCTGTCTGATAGGACAATTTACAGATATTGGTTGTTCCCATTACAGTTACATTTTTAAAGTAAGCAAACATGAAGAGGACAAAATTCCTATTAAACTGGTTAAAAATAATACTTTTCAGTTCAGTGACTTAGGAAATCTGGGGCTGTATTTGTAGTGCCATAATCGCATAGTTTCAGAATTGGAAATTATTAGAACCACAAATGTTAGGATTATTAAAATCAATGTTTCCTGATGGAAGCATGTAAAAACAATTCTATTTTGTCTACTTCAATAATTGTTTAAGCTACATTTATAGTTGAGGAAGAAATGTAAAGCTTTTGCAGATATTGCCTCTAGAAATGGTGCCAACGTAGTTATTATTGTTACACCAGTCTTTTGTATGTTAGAAAAATCTAAGCCATTTGCAATCTGTTTCATTATGCATACTTAACTTTCTGAGATTTGAGAAGAAATAGGAGAGTAGCTTAGCCTGCAGTGCTTTATTGGAGAAAGCTTGTTTGCACTTGATTTCCTAGGGTGGGAATATAGTTTCAGTTATTCCCTGGAAACATGGATAAAACACTGTTGTCACCACATATTCGATCTTTAAAAAAAAAAAACATGCTGTTTCCGAAGTCGGTAGAAAGTTCAAAAAACAAGGGCTTCTGACAATGTCTCTACAACGGTGTCTCATTCATTTCAAACTTATTTTATTTTTGTTCAGACCTGATGTGCAGATACCTTTAACCGACTACTAACTTGCATCATCAACTTTGCTCATGAGAGAGAAATTGGAAGGTGTTCTAGGTATGGCCATCCTGAGCAGTAAGTAAAATAGTAGCTAGAGAATTCCTGTCTGAACCTTATTAACACTGTAATGTCATTGTTTTAAAGACTCCCAGGCATTTAGAAGGAAGGAAAATAATATTTTTATGTACATAAAGTCTTCCATGTTGAAACATCTTTAAATAGGAAGCCTTATTTTTGGAATAACCTATGTATTAAAATCATTATACATTGTCACATAAAAGTGCAAATCTCTAGAAGACAAGATGTCAGATGTTGACACACTATAAGTTTGAATAGGACATTAGGTTAAGAGCAGACATCTATGTTAAAGATAATACTATGGAAGAGGTAGTGTTAATTTATTCAATATAAGCCCTAGGATTTAAAAGTTGTATGTAAAAGTACATTTGAAATCCTTCACAGCGTCTGGTTAACCACTCTTTTTTCTAGGATTCTGCCTATTTTAATTTTTTACTTTCACTGCTGAAATCTGTTTTTTTCTAGTTTTTGCATCAAAGAAACATGTAATGATAGTTTTGCTGATGTCTGGACAATTTAATCATAATCTGATTATGAGTTTTTTAAGAAATTGCTGCACATACACCTTGAAAATTGTAGATTCTCACCACTGAGGCTTTCTGGTTGAGATAGTACTGACTTTTGCAGAGTCACTTCTTTATAATGACGGGAAGAGTGACATAATTTAGTTAATTTTATATACCACATAAATTCTTACCTTTTAAACTCATAAGCTGTATGAGCCCAAAACTGAACACAGTAGTGGCTTCACCAGTGCTGAGTACAGAGGAATGATCACCTCCTTGCTCTTGCTGGCAATACTACTTCTGATATAAGTCAGCATGCCATTGGTGTTAGTCATTTGGTCACACCCCTGGTTCATCTTCAGCTAAGCATCAACCAGCACTGCCAGGTCTTTCTTCTATACAGCTTTCTGCCACTCTGCCCCAAGCCTGTAGCATTGCCCATTACCCAATGAAGACTGCATCTGTTTAAAGCATGGGCTACCAGCTTCTCCAGAGAGTACTGTAGCAGACAGTGTCAAAAACTTTGCTGAAGCCTATTGGCTGCATCAACAGTCTTTCCCTCATTCACAAGTTGAGTCACTCAATAATAGAAGATCAGGTTGGTCAAAGAGGACCTGCCTTTCATAAATACATGCTGGCCTCAGTGTCAGGAAGTCAGGTCGACAGAACTGAAGTTCTTCAGATCCTCTTTTCAACCCTGCTTGTAGATGTTTTTTTTTGTTTCTTTCAGATTCTATAGTTTCCAATTGATTTCATGCTTTTAAAAATATCTATGCAGTGTTTCTAATAGCAGATGAGCTGTTTTTGGTTAAAGCTTTCTGTGCACTCAGATATCACTAGAGATCTGTTTTCTTTTTGACAGTGGTTTGATTTAAACTCTCAGATGGCTCATTAGCCTAAGTGTATGATAAAAATATTCTACATAAACAAAGGGAGCATTTGCTAATGACATTGTATCAGCATTCCTGACAAATTATCATTCTACTAAATCTTGCCTTTTTGGACACATATTTACATGGAGTCTATGTGAATTTAGGTTTCTATTTCTCTCACAAAGTTTCAGAAGTTATTCACTTACACCATTTCTAATTCTTACTTAAGAATATGTCCAGAAAAAAAAAAAAGGAATTTTTATTATTTTTTTTAAGAGTTAGCATTTTTAGTGTATTGAACTACTTTAAAGAAGAATTTAATAATATAAAGTTTTTAGGTTGAAAAACTGGCAAAAATCTCTAAAGGTTAGTATATACTCTTGTAGCAGTCTGATGATTACAGAGTTATGAAGTGGAAAATAGAAGAATATAAATAAACCTGAAACAACCCTACTACAAAGTATTTTTTCAGTATATTCTTAAAATGATGGATATTGCACTATGATGATTTCTCTCTGCTTTCAAATTATCTTTTTAGGAATTGCTTTTTGTTCTTCTCCCCATCCACACTCCTAAAATAGTTTCTGAGCAAAGCTGAGAAACAGAAGGTGGTATTGAAATAGCTGGGTGATAATTTATTAGCTGGAGGAATTAATCTGATTGAATTTGATCTGCATGCCTGCTATTTCTCTTCTACTTTCTCCTAAAATTTTCTTTGTTCATGTTTTCTCAGGAAAGATTAAACCAGTACAGTTTAATTAGAATTGTGTGTAATTTATAGTAATGCATAATAAAACTCCAAACATTTTAGACAAAATTGAACAAACACTGACACATGAACACATAGCACCACTGGAAGACAAAATATCAGGAGACAGTTTTTTTTTCTCCATCTTCTTAGTGCTGCGAAGCAGTCCCTTATATTGACTGATAAGAACTTTGCATCATAAGAAAATCATACTCATTCATTTGATCTGTATTGTATAAATATTGATTACTACTGTGCTCACAAGAAAGACAGATGGCTAACATATATATTGAGATATAGAATTAATAATAAAACTGTAACTACTTTCCATTTAATATTATTTGGATGGCAAATCCAATGTCACACACTCCGATTTTTTTATTTTTCCTAAAACAGAAGAATTTTGAAGGATTGTGATTTAATTTATGAATCATTTTTTGTTGGCTCCTGCCGAGTACCAACTTTTGTGTTACCTATGTTTCTGAATAACTGAGTAATACAATTCTGCCATATAAAATGTGCTGTTACAAATATTTTCGACTCAGTTTCAGCAGCCAATCTGTATTTTTTAATAAACTAACCCCTGGAATTGTTAATCCATTTTCTCAGATTGATTGATTGATTGATTGATTGATTGATTTGTGCTGGAATACAGTGTATTTAGACTTGTTGCATTGCTCAGAGGATTCAGAATAATTATTGTATGGCAATAACATTTAATGTGCTATAGATGCTGTGGGAAGGACCCACAGGGAAGGACCAGGAACATTATCTGTTAGCATTAAAATTCCTGAAAGAATATTAAGAATTAAATAAAAATATCCTCATACTGGTGTGCTAGCTATAAATATTATATGAGGAGCCAATATAGGAGTACCACCCATTCAAACTGACTATACTTTTGGCACAGTGGAAGAAGGAAGCTGCTCCTAGGCAAAGTTGCAACTGTTTACTCTGTGGATGAGTTTAAAAAAATCTCCCACTGTATAACACCCACAACCTTACATATTTTGTAAGATATTAATGAGCAGCTTTGCCTCAAGCAACTAGCTCTCCCAGAGGATGATTAGTTCATTAATCCCCAGGAAATGCTCTGGGCAGTATTTCTTACTGTATAAATATTTTTAACTGTCATCAGGAGTAAAAAAAGCCTCAATTTATAGGGTTAATATTATTCATAGCATTGTTAATAAATTGTTGCTTTAAACAACTGTGTACTTGTATATAATCCTAATACTATTTCACAACATTTCCATACAGGAAAAAAATACTACATAAAAAATAGTATATATTTAATATACATAGTAATACTATTATGCCTTATTTTATATTTTTAGAACAGTGTGTGTGAACAAAGTCCTGGTGATCCTGACGATGGAAGTGAAGTGATTTAGTCAAATACAGTTTTATTTGAAAAAATAATTATTGTACCAACATAAGTTGTTCTCTTGTCAAAGAGATACTGGACTTATCTCCAGAATTAACATTATACTTTTTTTTTTTTTTTTTTTTTTTTCAAACATAAGAGTAATTTCAAAGAAGTATCATACTTTTAAGCTGTCTCTATTCTCATTGTTGCTTCTTGGCACTATAGGTCCAATACAATTCTATTTAAAAGAAAATTCCAATGAGAAGCTTTCAGGAGGATCAACTGGATTCTACAGATCATACCTATTCAGAATTTCTCAGCTCAAATAGGAACAGATGAACAATTAACAGTTTCCATATCTACTTGATGTGAAGAAATGTAACATTCAGCACATATATATGTGTATATGTCTTCCTCTAGTATTTTTCTATTGGAAGTTCTATTGAATTTACTGGTACAGTTTTACTATTCTGTACTGTAAAATGCCCTTTGTATAATAATCTACCAGGGATTTGGGTTTAAAGACATTCAGCTGAAGAGCTTTGCTTCTTTCTAGTTCCAGGGAGAATGTTTTTACTCTTAGAGATTCCTTGTTCAAATTCATTTTGTTTGTCAAGAGACAGCTATTATGTATGAGTTTCCAGACTATCTTCCTGACCAGACTCAGATAAGTAAGAGACATCTCAGACAACATTGGGTTTGAGGCATGGCAGTAATCATACTAGTGGGTATTTGGTCATGAAACTGTAAGAAAAGAATTCATATGAAATATTCACCATGTCTTATTTGGGGGTCTCCAAAATATGCAGTTTATACCAATCTTATTTCTGTGCAATTATTCCATATGCTTCAAATCAACAACAAATCTTTGCTTCTACCCCATGCTGATTATCTATTTCTGCACTTGTTTTCTCACTGGACTGTAAAACTTGTTTAATTGTTGGCCTATTAATCCAACCGTTTTTAAAATGTGAAACTTCTGAACTTCTGCCAAGTTTAAGCTCTATTCTCTTGATGCTTTTTTCTAGCAGAAAGTAGAAAAGCCATAATCTCCTCTCTCAAGGCTGGATTGAGAATGTAGTCTCTCAAAAATTAAAGATGACAAGCCAAAGGGGAATTTTCTCTGAACAGTGCTGCTGAGACCAAAGGTATAAGACTAGGAATGTGAATCATCCTATTCTCTCATTTAATAAATTGAGAGAATTCATAACATGAATAGTATGGTATACAATATAAATCATCACATCCTCTTGTGTCTTGAATTTAGTGCTGTATCTATAAAAATCAGCAATTCATAAAGAAAAATACATCATGTAATTTTGTCTCTCTATATATAAACTGTTGTAGTAGACCAAAGAAAAACACGTTATCTGTAGTATGCCTGGAACTGTCTCAAACACTTGGAAGACCATTGCCATGACAACAGGTTACAGGCTGGAGACATGATTGGATGAAGGAGCCCTGTGGAGACAGAACAGCCTTGCTCTGTCCAAAACTCCCCTGTTTACTGCAAAGTTTTCACTGTGGACTTGTTGATGGTGAACCTGTTGACAATGAACTTGTTGACTGTGAACCCCTAGATCTAGAAGGCATAAAAAGAATGTCCAAAAGTAGCTCAAGGGATCTTCAAGACTTTTGTATTTTATAGACCTCAGGACTTCAGAATTTCTGGACAAATACTTTCTTCAAGCATCCAGAAACCAAGAGTCTGCCAGACCAACACTGGAACCCAGATTAGTGATCTCTTTCTCTGTCCAACTCTTTCTTTTTCCCTCCAACCCCATCTTTTCTTTGTTTTACTCTTATAAATTATTTATATAAATCAAGGCTTAATTTGATATACAGTTGCATAGTTTAGTCATACTGCTTAGATAGATATAACTGCAAGAATTCCAGTACTTGTAGTACAGAGATTCTTACTGAAATTGATGATTGTGCTTGGACTTTGAGTGTCATTTTCATCTTAATCTAGTTGAGGGAAATTTGTGAATTTGGTCACCCCTTCCTTCCTGAATGGATGGGATATGACACCAATGCATGCATACCTTTCTGCTATGAAAAGAACTAAGAAAAAAACTAAAGATAGAACTACCGCTGAACTGAATACAGTGTTCTAAAAAGATACAAAAACAAAACATATGCAGAAAACCGAAGCTGGCTGAAAACTGTCAGTTTTTTAACTTTGTACTTTTTGAATAACTACCATTTAACAGTAAATTGCTATGAATCACAATGCTACTGAGTCTCTTGTGAGAAATTTGGAGACATTTCTTTCTTTTTTCAGAGACAATGTGCAATTTTTTTTTTTGGTTGTTGAGTTAGTTGCTTCCTGTAAACCATTAAACAAAATTCTCAGAATCTGCAATGTAGAGGCTGATAAGAGCCAATTCACCTGTCAATTATTCTAAAATAAATCCAGAGTAATAGCAATATAACTTGAATCAGAACATAGTCTTGAAATCTCATAGCTGAGTAGCATTTTCTTGTTAGTTTGAGTACTTGAATAAGTTTTACAAATATCCCTGAATATTCTGAAAGCAGTAGTTTTAATAACAGAATTCATATGACCATTAGAAGTCACTATCAACAAAACCAGTGTGAATTATGATGAATTATAATGTATTACATTATGATAAATGGTCCCATAATGAAACTGCACACTATCAAGGATTTTTATAGAATAAATGAAATCAGAGTGCTTCTACCAGTTAATTTTATTTCCTTGAACCATTAAGAAAGAGTTGCTATTACCTTCCCTGACAGAAACGGTTGATGACAAAAGATTTGCATTTTTTGCTGCTGAGTTACACAGACAAATTTGAATGCCAACAAATTTATTTTTTAGAGAGAGAGAGCATTATGTTACTTTTCCTGTGAGTGGCTCAAGGCTGTGACTAGAGACCACAAAATATATCCCCATTTGGAGAATTCAAAGGCACATATTCTGAAATGAAATTTCAGTTCAACCAGCAAGCTTTTATTCATAGAGAAGTAACAGTCACTTTCTCAAGAGTAAAGAAAAATGTTAAGATCTGAAAAATCAAATAATAACATATTATTTTTTCCTAACATGCTTAAATAAACAAATTGATAGAGAATTGTAATGGTTCCAGGAAGAAGCCTATTAAATCCCTTTATTTATTAGTGAGTGGTATTTTAAATGTGCAAGTGAAAAAGGTTGCTATTGGAAACTTTCTATATTCATTTTATTTCTTTCTGGAATCAGAACAGATGTACTATCTGAATTCTCTATTTTTCAATGTTCTCAGAAGAAGCATGCAGCAGTATCAGCTTAGAGGGTGCCATTTACCTTTGTGGGGAAAACTCAGTAATCATAAAAGTCATATTCTGGTACATTTTAAGAAACCTCTTAGGTCTCAAATGTTACTGATCATGCTTTTTATACATATTTTGATATTTCACAGTGAATAATGTTATAATTATTGACATGACCTTACTTTATAATTTAGTACATACAATTAAAGAACAACAGTTCATAAAAAGTAACTGTAGAAAAGTTCATTTTTAATGATGCATATATATTACAACTGTGTGAATACTGAAATACTTCTATCTTTATCCTAAATCTTCTGTCACTGAAGTTACTCTAAAATTGACATCATCAAGAAGACGATTCCACTAAAATTTATTGTTTGATAAGGTAATTCACTGAGGTAGAGTCTCTCCCAGAACAGCAGGGAGAGGTTGGTTGTCTTGACTCATTTCACCATCTCAATCAGAAGAGTAGGCTGGGGGCAAGGGCTGCAAACAGGCTACGGGCATCAAAGCACAGGCCAGGATATAAAAATGCAGATGCATTGTGTTATTTTAATAGTGGTATATATTTCTAACAAATACTGTAGCACAACACATTTGTCAAAGATAGATTTCCAAAGAATAGAACAGCCTACAGCCTATTTTGCAATTACAGGAACTGTAGGGCCAGATCTTTAAGATTTACATTGCAGGTCTCTTTGCTGTATAATTCCTTCCATGGGGGGAGAGGATCATCTGCAGCAGAGCTCTTTTTCACACAGCAGAGTCTAAAAGGTGCAGCTAGAGAAAATAACAGCCCCAGTAAATGGTTCTTAAATGGAAGGATGGAACTGCTATTGTGATTTGGCTAGGTGTGGTGTAGGGGGTGCCTCAGAAGAGGACAGGCAGGAGACAAATATACCAAGAATAAGAAAGCATGTGCTTGAAAATTTGATAGGCTAAGAGTAAAGATTTTCAACACTAGAGTTCTGAGAATGTTGATTGTGAGAGATCCTACAAGGTCTGCTCTGAATATTCTATGTGGCTAAGAGAACCTTTGCCCTCTACGGTTCTTTGAGCATTCAACCCAGAAATCTATTCTGTCACTACAACAAAACTAAATTGCTCCATTCTGACAACAAAGACGATAAAAGTCCTACAAAATGAAGTAATTAAATAAGTATTTAGAATTTCTGAATTGACTCAGCCTGTGAAGATGCATTGCTTTTGTTTATGTTTTGATTGCTAAGTGAAGAGAGACATTAAACCTGTAGATCTGAATAGAAGACAGTTCTCTGATAAAGTGAAGAAAACTGCCATTTTTACAAGGATTATTTCATAAAATGGGGACACATCCCAAGGGCAATGATGTTTAAAGCAACAGTTTTCAGTAGGAAAGTTTTGGAGTTTCTGGAAAGTATAAATAATAAAGGTAAGCTGAGAACAGGCTGCTTAAATTTAGATAGATTATGTTGGAACTTCAGAAGTAGGAAAAAAGGGAATATATTCAAAAGTAAGGAAATACTTCCTTACCTGTCCTTTCTATGCCATTGTTCTTTATAGAATTACAGAGCAGACTTTGTGTTTAGATACATACCAATAACACAGTACTTTTCTGTTCAGGTAAAATTGATGAATTATAGATGTTCTGATTATGATCTTTAGGATGGTTTATTCTCTTCAGGGTGTCAGAGAATATACTGATCCATAATTGGTTCCTACGAAGTAGTTGGTTATTTTAACAACTGTCTTTTTGGCATGAGCACTCAGAAGCAGCAGTCACCAAATTATGGGCATTCAGGACACTGCCTTAATGTAAAAAAGAATCATCATGCGTTTATACTAATACTGCAGTTTCACTGTTCTCAATGTATATTTTTCATTGTATGTATCTCTATGTATGCAGAGGGAAGTTCTGCTAACCTAGGAGTAGACAGTAGTTTGAAATTAAATCTATCCTGTTTTAGTATACAATTGTCTATATGCACAGAATAAAGAATCTTTAAGGTTCCTGTTACATACTAGACTCCTAAAGGTTTTGTGAATTCTAATTTAATGGGTTTTTATGTCTAAGTTAACCTAAACCCACAAATAATTACAATTTTTGATAGTCTTCCTTCGCAAGATGTTTAATTGTTAATAATTGTATTATTCAGGCCTGAATCTCTGTTACATTCAGTTACATGGAGATTTTCTCCTTGTTCTTTTCTAATATTTGACAGTGTCCTATTCCAGCAGCAGGTATAGTTTACTTTTTGCCATTCAGCCATGATCTTTTCTCCCCTTCACTTGCAAACTGAATTAAGAGTGACTTGGCTCTTCCATCTAACTCAGGGAAAATATAGTCTGCATTTTATATATATATATTTATCACTGGAAATTAGCATCTGAGTTTTTTTATTTATGTTTAACAAGCCCTCAAATCCAAGGCCACACATCACTCACACAAAGCATTCCATCTAAAGATTGTAGAATCACAAATCTCATGGATATCTTAACGTTCAGGCCCTTGCTTTTTAATTCATGTTGGAAATATATCTCAGAAGAAGATGCTATTTAGCAGACCACAGCTGCATTTTCTTACAAAACTTGACATATAATTTGGCAAAAAAAAAAAAAAAAAAAAGAGCAAGTTACAAGAAAGACTTTCATGATAAAATGCAGTCCAACCACATTGTCCTCATAACACCCAAATGTGACAGTCACAATAAACTGAAATTGTTAGATATTAGAATCTTAAAAGGAGTCAAATTAATTAAATAATATGAAGATCTACATATAAAAAATTGTGTATTATTGCAGAAACACACACACATCCATGCACACATGCAACGAAAAATTTGATACAAATCAAATTCTGTAAACTGCATTTTGTTTGTACATTTCTGGAATATGGAAACAACTGGAAAAATAGAACATCTGCTTTATTAAAAAAACAAAACAAAACACCAGCAGTTTTTAATTCAGTACAAAAATATGGAGGTTAAAACTAACAGTCTTCTTTACTGATCTCTTTCATGAATGAATGTGAGCAAATTTGTTTTTATCTTCCAAATTCTAGAGTAAATCATAAGCACAAGTATTAGCCACAGCAGTTTGTGCACTGACTTCAGATTTTAACATCTGATTAGATCTTTGGAACAAACTAAAGAAGCATATGGCAGTTTCTGAAAGAGAGATTAAGTCATTCATTAACTGTGGATTCAAAGAGTGGATGTCTAGCTTTTGTAATCCTAAATATAAAGAAACTGATGTCCAGTTCTAGAAATGCTGTTTATTTGGGAAATAGGCATTTTTTTCTTGATGTACTTCTACTTATCTATCAAGGAAGAATCTTTCACAAAGTAACAAAAAAAAATGTTCAGGTTTCTCAACATTAATTTACTTTTTTATGTTGAAAGGAATCTATAATAATAATAATTAAAAAAAGAACAAGCAAAGCTTTTTTTTTCTTTTCCTTTTTTTTTTTCCTATAAATGAAACCTTTTTTAGAAGGAAATTCATATAATATGGAGGATGGAGGACTTTGACTCCATAAGATTTTTTATAAAGAAAACTGTTATGACAAATCTTAGGACATTTGTAATAAAAACATAAAATAAAACTGAAGCAGAATCAATAATGATAATTTCTAAACTTTAGGGAATTGTAAATGTAGGTATTAAAACTGCAACAAATGTAAAGTGGCATGGAAATATCTAATATTTAATGATCTAGGAAACTTCTCCCCCCCCCCCCCCCCCGATATTTTAACATCAAATCTTCACATCTGTTACAATGTGGAAAAGTAATATGTCCAAGTGCTTTTTAAGTGCCATTATCACTTTCTCACATAAGGACATACTACCTAAGTGCCTTGCTCTGGCAACAACAGATTGCACTATTGAAGTGAAAGCCACTTTCAATTCACAATTGAGTTTTTCTGTTAATATACATTCTTAAACATAAATTTTCTGTTCTACATGCAGAGTGCTTTGTTGTCATTGATCAGACCACACAAGGTGTAAGAAAATGAGGTCTTCAAAACTCTGTCAGAACATAATTGTGATAAATGGTAATCCATATTGTGAGAAATGCCTGCTGTTCAGCATTTCAGCTGTCACTCACATAGGTATCATTGCATACTAAAAAGATAATTAAAAAGTACTGAAAAACCTTCTAATAAACAACAAATACTACTTATTCTCTTTTTCTCAGTTGTGATTATGAAGTGGAAATATTAAATACTAAACTTGTACAGAAAGCAGTATATCTGCAAATTCTTTGGATTATTTATCAAAAATCTGGAGAGAAATTTTCAGCCTATGTTTTCTGGATTTTATTCCACAGTTTTCCCTCTGTCTGGCAACATTTCTTCCTTATTCTTTTCCTATATGCAACTGCACATTGAGTTGTCCTTTCAATGGTGGTATTTCTTACACACTCATATTTGCCTTATGTTTGGTTATGCCATGAAAATATTACTTAATACTGTTGCTAATTACACAATGTTAGTGTATTTAGTATCATATTTTGGTTTAAGACAAACTGATATTAGCATTTCATTGATTGATTAGCATTTTAATTTAAATGTCTTTACAATATAAAGTTGTCAAAAGGTTTTGCTTTGACTACACTCCATGTAGGAATCACATAGACAAAAACAATCCTTCTAACTATGCTATACAATAAATGAAAAAAAAGCAAAGCAAAACAAAGAAACAAAAAAAAAATTGCAGCCAAGACTCAAGTTCAAAAAGACTTTACTTTGTCTTCCTAAAATCCACATATCTCATTTAAGTTATAATTTGGAATTATGAAAGCTTGTTTTTATGTTGTTTTGTTATAGTTTCATTTTGTTTTGTTTTTAAATAGGCATTTAAAGCAATTACACTTAGTGGTTTCTATAAGAATGGTAATTTAAGTAAAGTTGGAAGTCATTTGAAATATGAACATCAGCAGATTAACCTTTGGGATTCATTGTGACCCAAATTCATACCTACAGTAGATTATCCAAAGTTCTTCTGCGTTAACACAATTCTTTGTCTACCCTGAGACTGTGGGTTTCATACTCCAGTTTCTATCACTAAGGGTTCTGTATGATGCCTTGATCCAAAAGCACATATAATTAAAAGGAGTCACCCACCCCTGTCACAAATGCCATGTTGAATTTCATAATTCCATAGTGCCCTTAGGCACATAGCAGGGGTTGTTCTTCAGAACTCCATGTCCTCTTTGTTACTGCTTATCTAATAAGTAACATCAGTACTGAGTTCTGCTCCAGGCTGCTTTACATCAGAGATCTGACATTTCAACACAGAGGCAAAGTGGCATATCTTAATAGTTAATAGTAGTTGTTTGTAAGTAAGGTAACTATTTCCTCCATTCCTTCTTATGCAAGCATGATTCATGATGTAATGGTACTGTTACTAGTGATCTTTGTGTAGATAATGAGACAAAAAATATTGAAATATGAATAATAATTTAAAAAGTGCATTAACATCTTTCCATTTATCAAAACAAAACTTGAAGCTCCAAACCTCATGTCTACCTCAACAGTAACATTCTACTTACTTTGCCAAGATCTTTTGGATCAAATGAGAAAGAAAATATGATAATTTTAATGCAGCAAAAGGTATTTTGTTATGGAGCACAAATTGAGTGTAGGGATTGCATAATTCTTTTCTGGAAATCCATTGTGTGCATTTCAGAATGAAACACTGGATTAGATTCTGAAAGATATAAAAAGTTTCGATGAATGAAGTTATCCTGTTAGTCAAAGATCTCTAACTATTTCTTTGTTTATCACAACTTTCTTTTACTGTTAAGCCCATAATTTTAAGAACCCAGTGAGTTTTGAAAGGATATCTGGGATTCGAGCTACAAAAAGATCTTTCTAGTTTAAAATCCCTGATAATGTTTTTGCTTACTTCTAAAATTTAAATTGTATTAATAGTAATCAATTATACACAGTCCTGAAGGATTTTTCACTTTTGCTCTTTCCTGGAAAAGCAGAGTTCAGCTTTAAGACACAAATAGAATTCCAAAGCTTTAAACAACTGCATGACCATATACAAATGAAAAAACAAATGAAAACTCTTGCATGGATTGCAGTCAACTTGCACAAAACTTGTGGTGACTTTATCTTAGTGTACTTAAATGGGCTGATTCTTATTAGAGCAGCAAAAAAAAAAAAAGCAGAGTAACTCAGACTTTTCCATTAACCTTGGTCCCTTTCTCAACTGAAGACTGAGCCGACAGCATTCCCAGCCCTCCATCTCCTGACAGTGTACATAAAGTTAACATTCTTCAATTCTCTTGCTAGCTTCAGCTGAGCTTTAGCTTTCCTCACTCTATTCCTATGTAAGTAGACAGTGTGTCTGTATTCCTGCCATCTAGCCTGTACTCACTTCTGGCATTTGTGTACTTTCTTTTTTGTGGTTGAATTTAGCCCACTGCTGACCTTTTTCGACTTGTGTTTGGGAAGAATAGATCATTCTTGTGCCCATTTGCTAACAGTGTGTCTAGAAACAATGATGTTCACCTCAGAACTGCTAATGTATGTGGGCTGCTCAGAAAGTAATGCCTCTCATTTTCTTACATTGACCACTGATGTTTTTGAGATGGCTGTAGTGGTTGAAACTTCCTGCCAGTATTCTGTTACCTTCTGTTGCCATGTGACAGATGGAAGCAGAGGGGCAGTTTGACAAAATGGTATCTGACATAGAAGTGCTTTGTCTCCGAATTCCTCCATGCAGAAGAAAATGGCACCCGCTCACATTCATCAGTGCTTGCTGAACATTTATGAAGATCAAACAATGGATGTCAGAACTGTGAGGTAATGGGTGGTGCATTTCAGCAGTGATGATAGTGACAATGGCTCACCTCTGCTAGTACAGATAGCTACAAGCACAGCATGCAGGCTCCTACATGTTGCTGGTGAAAATGTGTAGCTAATACTGGTGACTGTGGAGAAACGCTGTTTTGTGGCTGAGAATTTTCTACATCAAATAGTGTTGTCTTGCTCTTTCCATCTGTTGCAATTTCCATGGAAAATCCATTACCTCCAGAGCAACCTACATCTTTTTTTCTAATTTTTTATTTTACTTTTTTTGGTGGAAGTAGTCTGCGTTTTGCTAGAAGTTTGGTACCTAAATTTTGAAATATAATGTAATTTTCCAAATTGTCATTAGATAATGAAATACTTGTATACCTATAATCTTATGTATTTTCCTATTCCTGCTTTCCCAAGGAAAGAATATAAGATGATTATCTTTTCTAATAATGGAGTACTTGCAAATACTGACAGATGGATTATGCAGGTACTTATGTGTTGTTTCATGTACATCTTTTTCAGTCTGCTAAGTGCAAACTGTATCCACAGTCAAACCACAACTGGAGCATCATTTGCTGTTGTCATAGTTTTATGATTTTTGTTATTGGCATTCCACATCATAACATGATGTACTGTAGTGGGAGTTAAAGAGTTAGTGCTCCAGCTCTGTGTATCATCAATAGCTCTGGGTATACCTGTCTCAGAAGAGAAGAACTATGTACTCAGGGGATTTTGCATTGCTTTGCATTTTTCCATTTTCTGCTCAGAGAAAAAGATGAAACCCATTTGCATGTCACGAGGCACCAGCTCCTTCCTTTGAGATAGACCCAGCAGTGGGTGTTTGCTAGCTGTCTCACCTTCAGCGTTTAGCATAAGGCCTTCAGTTCTTGGGCACTCTCTTTCTCTCATTTTATTTGATTCATTAGCTTCAATTCCAGTTATATTGTGTTATTTTGTATTACGATATCTTAAGTAGTAAATTAGCTTTTCACTTCAGATTGTTTGCTGCCATTTTGTTTTTAGACCCATCTCCCTTTTCCCTTTTTCATTTTTCCTTGCCCCCTTCACCTTCCCCGGTGTATGAGTCCATGAGACCCCCTCCCCAATCGTTATGGAACTGGGCCAAATCAGCCTGTAAACCATCAATTGCTGTGCAAAAGCAAAACAGTAATTCTTCTGAAAACCCATGATATTTGAGTTCGAATAGACTCCTGGATCCCAGCTTTGTATCTCAATTCCTTTTCCTATTAGAAAGTCAAACTTCAAAAATTCATCCTCCGAAGGGAAAAACAGAGAAATAACAAAATTTCTAAAACTTTCTTAAGACTAAAAAACAATTAAAACTTCTTGTCCTGCTGAAATTTTAAGAAATTTATGGCTACTTTGGAATCACAGTAGCAAGCTGTGAATGGTTTATGAAATGATACAGTCCTGTTGAGCATGCTGCTGTGCTGTTTGCTTTGTCCTATAGATATTCAGGGACACAATATTCGTATCACAGACAGAAGAATAGCAATGATAATGCAAAATTTCAAAAGCAAAATAAACCGTATGTCTGTGATAAATATGCTTAGGATTTTAAGGTGTACTCAATTTTCTTACTACCAGTCTTTTCCTGGGATCATCAAACTGCTTCCAAACTAGAGTCTATGAAGCAAAGAGAAGGGATTTATCCTCTAAAATAGGTTTTTTAACATTTTTAAAATGCCCCTTACACGTTAAAAATTCTTTCCTCCTCTCATCACTAAGTGAGATACAATATTTTGTCTCATGCATGACAATGAACTAAAACAACTTTTAGAACAAGAACAAAGAAAGAAAGCAATTTTCAGGTAAGTTTATATGCTTAAGTCTTCAAGAGGGATAAACTATTAATGTATAAGTGGGTTAAAAGAGCAGTTGGATTCAGAAACAAAAATTTCTACAAGATGTAAGGAGATTTAAAGGTATACTTAAATACAAACTTTCTATCTTTTCTTTGCTAAAAGCTTGACATATACATAATTCATCCACTGCTTGTTAATGTCTTCATGGAGATGCTGATTAGAAGAAAATTCTCCTATTCCAGTGATTTCTGCAGTAGATTATGTGGTAATCTTCATGAGAGGTAATACAAGTAGCAGTAGCTACAAAAAGATTAGAGTGACTTTTTTGACTGAGGAAGATTATAGTTGACTTTACTTTTTTATTTTAGGATTCTCAAATCCCTTTTAATAGTAGTAGAGAATTTGACTTCACTTTTAACCAAAAATTACAGAACAGGTACTTACTCTTTTAGCATAAGTAAAAAATGACTGAAAAAAAGACTTCCATGTAAGTGTAGAAATCTTAGAGGAGCTATGGCAAATCAGTCTCAGTGTCAGGGTGTATTTGTGTTGGAAGCTTCCTGGAGTTGGAACACTGGGAACAGCGGGGCATACTCCAGGGTACCAAGGCAGGAACTGGCAACCAGGCCTGTCCCACTTCCCTGAATGGGGAGAGGAGTAGGCTAAGGGGCAGCTGGGGCAGATCTGGGTATCATGTACTTCTTGAGACAGGGCTGTGCTGGGCCACCAACCCATGGGTGGGGGTCAGAATAAGACCTGGTAGGGGGAACTAAGGCCAGATACAGCCCCAGAATGGCTGGACAGAGCCATGGGGACAGAACTGAATATCAGCATGCAGGTTGTGCCTGAACATGGATAAATGAGCCAAGTGGAAACACATCTGTGGTATTGTTGATGTTACAGATCAAGCAGTGGATCAACATTTTAATATCACCTCCCAGGAGGGTGAAGGGTCAGCATTCTCTGAGGCCTTCCAACATAGCTGTCTGGAAGCCTCTCCCTATAGGCAACAGCTGTCCCTTGGCTGTGAGTTTAGCCACTAAACCCCCAGGGTGTAGGGAAGCTTTATTCAGGGCCTGGAATGTAACTTTTATGGAAAATATTTCCTATAATTATAATACTACTACAATGCATTTTTAAAAAATGTATAAGATGTAAGAGACATTATATATATATACGCTATTTTTATTTGCCAGACATTTTACTGCATCCATGTATTTCTGTTTGTCTATGTTGTGTGTGTGTATATTTGAGAATGTTTTGCATCTGTACATGCTGTTTGTAAGTTACTATGAATCTTGTCACCCATGAATCTAATAAACTTGTTTAATTATCACATATTTCACTAAATCACCATAATAATTTTCAAATTGGTTAATGACTAAGAGCAGTTAGAATTGAATCTTTTGGCCTACCAAATACTATCGATAAAACTTAATTTGCTGCTTAACATAACTGGAAAATATTTGTTGTTTCCTGTGACCACAAGGATAAATATTTTTTTTCAGATATTCAGCAAAATTTGCATTAAGTGGTGTTCATAAACTCAGAATTTGCAAACTCTGGTTCAAATTATCAAGTAAAATCATTAGAAGCTTTTTCTGTGGAAAAAATTGATTGGGTTTAGATTGTTCCTTTTTACTAAACATTCCAGTGACTTGTGTTCCTAATGATACATAGCAAAAAAGCAAATTAATTTTCTGTGTGACTTATGGATGCATGAAAAATATTGAATATTACATGTATATTTAATAATCAATACATAAAATACATTTATTATAAATAATATTTATGATCTATAATATTCATTGTATATTATAATATTATAACATATATACACATATATATTTATTGCATATTTATGCAATAAACACAATATATAAACATATATTTTATTTATATATATGGAGATACATATTAATATATAAACATAATTTTGCACCATTATCAGTGTCCAAAACTCAAAACAGTTGTAAGAGCTGGCAAAAGATTATGTTTTATCACTAAAACAGAACTAAGTGTATAATTCTGGCCTAGTTACAGCGTACATTACTGGTCCTCCAGCTTGGACAAGACACAAATTCACTTCAGTGAGAAGAAATGTAATATATATATATATATATATGGCTTCTGTTCAAAGACAGTCTATGTTTCTTTAACTCAGAGCACAGTAGGTTTGTATCTGCTCACAGTCAAACTCGTGGAACATCACTGACACAGCTGTGAACTTACGAAGGAGTCTGTGATGTTACACAGGGAGCACTGAGGACTCTTTAAAGGTTTGCCTCTTTGAAGGGATGCTGCGTCTCCTGGAGAAGCTGAAGGGGGCCTCTGTATTAGTGTTTTAGTTTTGTTGGGAAGTGTGCTTTTGAAGTGACTTTTCTGATCATTTCTACTTATAAAACTTTGATTCCATCGTGGGGTAGTTTCAGTTCTCTTACTGGGTTTCCTTTGAATGAAACTAAACATGAAGATGCTCTCTAGGAGCGCAGTGAATGTGCTGTGACTGCTGGTGGGTATTGCGTTCAAGAGACCAAAGTAGAATTAGTCCAAAGTAAAATTTCTCAAGTTATCACTACAAGCTATTTCACCTTATGAAAACTATGATTCTTTTGCTATGTATTACTTGTAATACAGAGATAGGCTTAGCCAGTTCTAGTGTCCTGAGGATAAGGCTCTACGCAGGCCAGTATAGAATCAGAAAACTGAATAAAACATTACTATTTTGCATTTACCATTTTACTATTAAATTCTTACCTATTGCAGTGTAGATGAAAAAGCAAGCAGAGTTAGATGTTCACTTTTTGTTTGTTTGTTTGTTTTAATGAGGTGCTATTGGGCATTACTTCTGGACTGTTTCTAGTACTTTCAGATAAATACATTTTTAGAGGACCAGAGGTAAATCATCAATTATTGTGAGTTCTCATCTACCTAATATCCTAATTGTCTTTGCTCCCAACCAGATATAAGAGATTAAAAATTATTTTGTGTTTTTAACTGGAACCTTACTCCTTTTTATTTCAAGTCATAACTTTCACAGCATAGATTATAGATTTAAATTTTACTTCTACTTTTCAGAGAAGTGTTTCAGGTACTATGAAGTAAACTGCTCGTGACAGAGACAGACTGTTGGTAACCAAGTAGTGCAATGTGATGTCATGACTGAGGTAATAAACCCACCTTCTCTTTGTTGATATGACCGTATTGCTTTCTGTTCCATAATTAGTTCAATCATAACTTTCTATTTTCTTTGCTAGGTTTTTTGTATACTACATTTATACTCTTGAAGTTAATAATTCTATCTTGCTGTATGCCATCAAATGAATATTATTTTTTACCATCATAATTTCAAATTGTGTGAAAGTTGCATTATGTTATTTCTAAATAATAAAATGACACCAGCTATGTCATCTGCAACCAACAGAACTTAAGACCACAGTGTGCTGGCCTTCATGGTGACCTATAGTGCAGAAATATCCTAACAATGTATCTGTAGCCCAGAATGAATTAGTAAGTCTGTGTGATTTTCATTGACAGAGGTAGAAATTCTTTCTCTTCATTGAAGATGACAGATTTGGCTATTGCTTTTTTACATTTTTGTATCGCTTGTAGAATTCTGAATGGAATCTTCACTTCATTTTCATATAAGGAAACAAGCGGTGTTACCAGTTACAGCTTGAGAGCAGCCGTATTGCCAATAATGACTTGAAAGCAGCTCCAGAGAAGAATTTGGAGGTGTCAGTTGATGAGAGACTCAACATGAGCCAGCAATGTGTGCTTGCAGCCCAGAAGTCCAACTGTGTCCTGGGTTGCATCAAGGGAAGCACAGCCAGCAGGTCGATGGAAGTGATTCTGCCCCTCTGCACTTGTGAGACCCCACCTGGAGTACTGCATCCAGTTCTGGGTTCCCCAGCATAAAGACATCAAGCAGTTGGAGTAGGTCCAGGGGAGTGCCACAAAGGGAAATGGTTTTAAACTGAAAGACGGTGGATTTAGACTAGATATGAGGAAAAAATTCTTTACTGTGAGGGTGGTGAGACACTGAAACAGGTTGCCTAGGGAGGTTGTTGCTCCCTAGAGGCATTCAAGGCCAGGCTGGATGGGGCTTTGAGCAACTTTGTCTAAAAGAGGTGTCCAAGTCTATTGCAGGGGGGCTAGAAGTAGATGATATTAAAGATCCCTTCCAACCCAAACCATTCTATTATTCTACAATTTTTTAAGTAAGAAGAATTTAGGACCTGGCACAGACGACATTAATATGAACAGTGTCAGAAAGTGTTACTTAAGTAACAAATTCAGAGTCCCTGACAGTCTTACTTAGGTGTTTTCATTGCCTTATATCAGTGCTAGAATCTTTCAAAGAGGCAAGATTTGAATATTTTAGTGGATTTTTTTATTTTTTGCATATTTTCACTGTTACCCTAAAAGACACAGGGGAAAAAAAAGCAACCCCAGCAGCTATGTAATTATCAATCAAATTAGATTTGAATGTTAATGTGGAATGATAAACACAGAAAATGACAGATTTGTTTTTGTTAGGTTTTTTTTTTTAAGATAATATTTAGCATTATTAATTTGTGTGCAAGATTGAAATTAGTGAATTAAAAAGTTCACATGGAGTAGCATACGTAGCACATGTAGCATTAGCTGCTACAGTATATTTCTATTATCATTTGACTAGGTAGTCTTCACTGTCACAATCTACTGATAGGTGTGAATTTTCTGCTTAAGAAGTAGATCAATTTACTCCATTTTCCACATTTTGATAATACAGTAATACATAAAGAGAAATAGCTATTTTAAGTGATGACTTCAAAACAGTTTTTGTGATACATACCATGCTTCCCAGCTCTTTTTGCAACAAATATTTATTATTAGAGCAACTGGTTGTGTTGTAACACATTATGATATTCTAATTCTAGTCAATTCCCAAGTCAGTGATTTTCACTGCTTCTTAAATTGAGTAATGAAAAAAACCCTCAACCATGTTTTTTTTTTTTTCAGATATTATTTCAGCAGTGGCTTGATACTGTGGAATAATGTGGAATCCAGATTTTATCAGGAGTGTCACATGCCATAGATAAGCCTTATATTTATATTTGTATTTATATTAATTTCTAATTTTGAGTAGTTTGGCCATTTCTAATAACAATCACACATTTTTTGATATTCTGTTGCCAGTGTTCATGGCCATTGAAGTTTGTGTTCAGTGGTGTACAACTGAAATAGATGTGAAAAAGATATATGGTGTTGTATTACGTAATCTATCATGTCTGGAGGCATGCATCATGGCATGGAATTATGTATGAAGAAAAAGTGTGTGATTGAATTCCTTCTTTTTTTTTTGTTTGTTTGTTTGTTTTTCTGTGTATATTCTGCCTTATTGATGCATATAATTGATGATGATCACCTAATAACCAGTTCTTGGGTAAAAATTCACGTGTAGTCCTGAGTCCACGAGTTCTACCGCTTTGGATCGGCACAACCGGAGCTGCAGCGACAGATTTTGAGGTGCAGAGGGGTTTTTTCGGGAGGTTTCTGTCTCTGGGGAACCGAGGGAGAGCGGGTAGTCCCTTCAGCTCTCGGCAGCTCTCTCGCGAGAGGCTGACGTGGCGTAGGCGTTGCCCGGGAAACGGCGCCCCCGCCCACACCGTCAGCTCTGAAAAGGCCTCAGGGAGGGCACCAGGCACAAGGAGGGGCTAACTACGTGTGAGTACTGCCCCCTGTCTATTACACTGAAGCTAGGTGCTAAGTGTGGGAGTTGTGGGAGCTTGTGTAGCAGGGTGTAGGATTTCTATCCCTCCTCTCTTGTGAATTCATCCTATTTATTACTGGTCTCTGTGTTCTCACAGTTGTGTTCTACTTTTTTGTTTATTTTATTTTTATTTATCTTATTATTGTCTTTCATACATATATATTTATTTATTCTTTTTATTTATTATTCTTATTTCTGTGCCATGGTCTCTACCAGACAGAGGGCTTGCCGTAAAAAGACTGTGGCGACCCAGACGGAAGGTCTGCCCAGAAATGTGGCTACACAGGTCTCTGGTTGCAGTGAGTGCCAGAGCCTGCTGCTGCTGGAGGAGGATGGCAAGCAGATCTCCTGCATGAGGTGTGAACAGGTTGAAGATCTGCTTAGCATGGTGATAGAACTGAAAGAGGAGGTTGAGAGACTGAGGGCCATCAGGGACTGCGAGCGGGAGATTGACTGGTGGAGTAGCTCCCTCAAGTGCCAGAGAGAAAGGCACCCGGGAGATACCCCGAATGTGGTGGTGGACTCCCTGACCTGCCCCCGTCAGGTTGAGGGGGGGTTTCTGAGGGTTGAGGAGGGCTGGCAGAAAGTCCCTGCTCGGTACTGTAGGCGATCTCCCCCTCTGCCTACATTGTGTCCTCAAGTCCCTCTAAGCAATAGGTTTGCAGTGTTGGACGTTGAAGGAGAAATAAGGGGGGAGGAGCGGGAAGATTCTCCCAAGAAGTCACCAATGGCAAGGCAGTCGACTCCATGCATTGAGACTGCCGCTGCCAAGAAGGAAAGAAAGGTGATTGTGGTGGGTGGCTCCCTTCTCAGGGGTACTGAGGGCCCCATGTGCAGACCAGACCCGTGCCGTAGGGAAGTGTGCTGTCTCCCTGGGGCCCGGGTCAGAGACATAACTAGAAGACTCCCAGATCTGATACACCCCAATGACTACTATCCGTTGCTCATAGTTCAAGCAGACAGCAGTGAAATAACTCAAAGAAGCCTACGAACTATGAAAAGAGATTTCAGGGGTCTAGGACGATTAGTTCAGAGTGTGGGAGCACAAGTGGTATTTGCTTCCATACCTTCTGGGTTGATGAAGGACACGGAATGGGCTAGGAAAACACAGGTGATGAATAATTGGCTGAGAGGCTGGTGTAGAGACAGACACTTTGGGTTTTTTGACCACGGGGCAGTTTACTCAGCTCCTGGCCTGTTATCCGCTGATGGAATGCACCTGTCCCAAAGGGGGAAACGAATTCTAGCCCAGGAGCTAGCTGGACTCATTGAGAGAGCTTTAAACTAGCTGTGATGGGGGTAGGGGATATAACAGGGCTGTCCAGTAAAGAGCCCAGGGGAGTTGTGATGGAACAAAGGGTGAGGCAAATGTCTCAGCTGAAGTGCATCTACACCAACGCGCGCAGCATGGGCAACAAACAAGAAGAGCTTGAAACCATTGTAACGCAGGCTAACTATGATCTTGTTGCTATTACGGAAACATGGTGGGACCCCTCCCATGACTGGAGTACTGGGATGGATGGCTACAAGCTCTTCAGAAGGGATAGGTGGGGAAAAAAGGGTGGTGGCGTAGCTCTCTATATCAAAGAGTGTCTTGATGTTGAAGAGCTTGAGGTTGGAAATGATCAAGTGGAGTGTCTGTGGGTAAGGATCAGGGAGATGGTCTGTAGGAGTGACATCGTGGTGGGGCTCTGTTATAGACCGCCTATCCAAGATGAAGAGATAGATGAGGTGTTCTACAAGCAACTAGTAGACGTTGCACGATGGCCAGCACTAGTTCTCATGGGGGACTTCAACTTTCCTGATATATGCTGGAAATATTATACCGTGCAGAGGAAGCAGTCCATGAGATTTCTGGAGTGTGTGGAAGATTGTTTCCTGACACAGCTGGTGCAAGAATCTAACAGGGGAGGTGCCCTGCTAGACCTGCTCCTCACTAACAGAGAAGGACTAGTAGGAGATGTGAAGGTTGGGGATTGTCTTGGCCAGAGTGACCATGAAATGGTAGAGTTTGCTATTCTTGGTGATGTCAAGAGGGTGACTAGCAAAACTGCTACCTTGGACTTCCGGAGGGCAGACTTTGACCTGTTCAGGATGCTTGTTGCAAGGGTCCCTTGGGACTCGCTCTTGAGGGGTAAAGGGGTCCAGGAAGCCTGGGTCCTCCTCAAGACGGAAATCTTAAAGGCACAGGTGCAGGCTGTCCCTGAGTCCCGTAAGTCAAGCCGGAGGGGAAAAAGGCCAGTGTGGATGAACCGGGATCTTTTGTTGAGACTCCGGGAGAAAAAGAGAGTCTATGACCTCTGGAAGATGGGACAGGCTACTTGGGGAGACTACAGGGAACTTGCCAAGATCTGCAGGCAGGAAGTTAGAAATGCAAAAGCCCTGCTTGAACTTAGACTGGCTACTGCAGTAAAGGAGAACAAAAAATCCTTTTATAAATATATTAACAGTAAAAGAAGAACCAAGGAGAATTTCCCTACTTTACTTGATGTGACAGGGAATGTAACCACAGAGGATAAGGAAAAGGCTGAGGTTCTCAATGCCTTCTTCACGTCTGTCTTTAATAGACAGACCAGTTATCCTCAGGATACTTTTTGCCCTGACCCGGAAGTCTGGGACAAAGCGCATCATACACCCCCTGTGATCCCAGCAGAGACGGTCAGAGACCTGCTCCTCCATCTGAACTGCCACAAGTCCATGGGGCCAGATGGGATACACCCAAGGGTGCTGAGGGAGCTGGCAGAGGTGATAGCCAAGCCGCTTTCTGCCATCTATCAGCATTCCTGGTCATCTGGAGAGGTCCCACAAGATTGGAGGCTTGCCGATGTGACTCCCATCTACAAGAAAGGCCGTAAGGAAGATCCGGGGAACTACAGGCCTGTCAGCCTGACCTCGGTATCAGGGAAAGTTATGGAGCAATTGATCTTGAGGGAGATCACACGGCACGTGCATGGCAATCAGGGGATCAGACCCAGCCAGCACAGGTTCACAAAGGGCAGGTCGTGCTTGTCCAACCTCATCTCCTTCTACAACTGGGTGACCAGACTGGTAGATGAGGGAAAGGCTGTTGATGTAGTCTACCTGGACTTCAGCAAAGCCTTTGACAGTCTCCCACAGTATTCTCCTGGGGAAACTGGCAGCCTGTGGTGTGGACAGGTTCACTCTTCTCTGGGTTGAGAATTGGCTAGAGGGCCGTGCCCAGCGGGTAGTGGTTAATGGAGTCAAGTCCAGCTGGCGTCCTGTCACGAGTGGTGTCCCCCAGGGGTCGGTATTGGGGCCCATCTTGTTTAATATCTTTATTGATGACCTGGATGAGGGGATTGAGTGTACCCTCAGTAAGTTTGCGGATGACACCAAGTTGGGAGAATGTGTCGATCTGCCTGAGGGTAGGGAGGCCCTTCAGCGGGATCTGGATAGGCTGGACAGTTGGGCTGAGGTCAACGGGATGAGGTTCAATAAGGCCAAGTGCCGGGTCCTGCACTTTGGCCACAATAACCCCATGCAATGCTATAGGCTTGGGGCAGAATGGCTTGAGGAGTGTATAGAGGAAAAGGACCTGGGGGTGTTGGTTGATGCTCGGCTCAACATGAGCCGGCAGTGTGCCCAGGTGGCCAAGAAGGCCAATGGCATCCTGGCCTGTATTAGGAATAGTGTGGCCAGCAGGAGCAGGGAGGTGATCATCTCCCTGTACTCAGCTCTGTTGCGGCTGCACCTTGAGTACTGTGTTCAGTTTTGGGCCCCTCACTACAAGAAAGACATCGAGGCACTGGAGCGTGTTCAGAGAAGGGCAACAAAACCGGTGAGGGGTCTGGAGCACAAGTCTTACGAGGAGCGGCTGAGGGAGCTGGGATTGTTTAGTGTGGAGAAAGGGAGGCTCAGAGGAGACCTCATCGCACTCTATCACTTCATGAAGGGAGGCTGTGGTGAGGAGGGGGTCAGCCTCTTCTCCCAGGTAACTAATGACAGGACAAGAGGGAATGGCCACAAGTTGCGCCGGGGAAGATTTAGATTAGATTTGAGGAAAAATTTTTTCTCTGAGAGAGTGGTCCGGCACGGGAATGGCCTGCCTAGGGAGGTGGTTGAGGCACCGTCACTAGCGCTGTTCAAGAAACGTTTAGATGAGGTGGTAAGGGATTTGATTTAGTAGCTTAGTGGGTAGGGATGGTGGTGTGAGGATGGTTGGACTAGATGATCTTGTAGGTCCTTTCCAACCTTATGAATCTATGAATCTTACTTAATTTTTCTCTAAAGAAGAAATCTTAGATAAACATTCTATAGCATTCAACACCATGGTAGTTTCTAATTGTTTTGAAACAATAACTGAAGAATTTTCCTAGACATAGCATGGAAGAAGTAATATTACATTTTTTGCAGAGGATATCTGAATCATAGACAAATAAGCATTTAAAGTATATCTTCTTATCTTGCGTACTAAATCTGGAATGCATAGTACCAAATTGTATAGAGTACCTTGTATCACAGTGTTTCACAACTTCAAAGCACAGTGCTTATTAAGCTATACTGCAGCTGCGACTTCCTTAGTACAGCTGTAAATGTAGGGTTCAGAATCTGAAATCAGAGGCCCAGAAAAAAAACAAAATCAAATAGCTGATGTCATAGGAAAATTCTGTCGAGTATCTTAGCAATTATAGATAAAACCAGGGTGAGAAAACAGCTTGTGAGGGAAATTTTTCTTTGTTTAAATACTGAAGGATTTAGTTTTGTTTGCTGGTTGTTTTCTTGTGTCAACCATTTATGGGCTAGTTCAACCTGGTTCCGTGACATATGGGGCGGGGGTACCCTCAGACCCATACCCTGGGAAAGGGGAAGGGGGAAAGGGAAATCTAATCTACTAAATAAGATATTGGAATGCAAAATAATACAATATAATACAATATAATTGGAACTGAAGCTAATAAATCAAATAAAATGAGCGAGAGAGTGTCTGGTAAACTGAAGGCTACACTAAACACTGAAGGTGAGACAGCAGAGAGCACCCACTGCTGAGTCAGTCTGAAAGGGAAAGAGCTTCTGTCTTGTGACACATGCACAATTTTTGTCTTTCCCTCTGAGCAGAAAAAGGAAAACCGCAAAGCAGCACAAAGCCATCTGGGGTACGTAGTTCACTTCTAAGACAGGTATACCCAGAACTATCTATCATGGAACTGAAGCATTAAACTCTTTAAATCCCAGTGCACTACATGGTGATATGATGTGGAATACCAATTACAAAACTCATAAAACAATGACATTTTATTTGTTTTTGTTGTTGTTGTTGTTTCTAATACTTTGTCACTTGGGAAGCCCTCTGCCTCAAACCATATAGTCTGAAGACAACGTTTTCCTTTCTGTAAACTATGAATTTATTTTCAAATAAATGCTTCATATGCATTCAAACATACTATTTTGGTTTAAGAGAATAAAACACACACAGAAATCTTAAAAATTATTGAATTACTTATTAATAAATCAGAAGTTGGGTTGGCAAATTTAATTTCCATTTTAAAGACTTAAAGTAAGTATGTCTGCTTCTGTGTGTGTAATATTACATTAACTAAGTCTGCTACTGTTTTAGTTCTAAAATACAGGAAAAAATGGACACTTGTCTGAGGATTTTTAGTGATACTGTCTGTGAGAAGAGAAATAGTAAGCTTCAGGAATCTTTTGTTCTATTCTGGAGTATAGAAAGCAATAAACACACCATTTTGTGTGATAGCTTGATGACGTATTCCTTATCCAGGGCTCATCATTAGTCTTCTCTCATTTCTGCCTTATAAACACCACACTCTTAACAACATTCAGTTTTTCTTCTTTCAGCTGTCTTAATTTTACGAACTTATTTTTTTTCCTATTTCCCCATTTGTCTGAATAATAGATTTCTTTTTCATATTATCTCAACTGGAGTGGGTAAAAGGAATTTAAATCCAAAGTTCATTAAGTTATTTTTATTTCTAATTTCGATTTCAGCTGAACTAAAAAATTCTGTCTTCCAACTGAACTGAAAAATAAATTGTCCACAAACTTACTAAACCCTCTGCATACTATTTCTTCAGCAGGTACAGAAGAGTTCCCAGTACTCCCAGCTCTCATGAACTTCCTATGCCATTAAATGACACTTCTGGTGGCCTTAGCTACTTGGGTAGTCCTGGCAAACCTTTCAAAATTTTGATGGCACCAGTTCTGAGGCCATCAGTCTGAAGCCCATGAAATGGTTCCTTTAAAATTACCTGAGATACCTGAAAAGTTTTGTCACATGCAGTATAAAATTTATTTTCACTATGTATTCTCTAATGATGCTGTCTTTTTGGAGAATTCCAATGAGTGCTACAGAAAAGCAGAAGATAGTAGCTCAGCTTGGTAACTGTGCTGAAACAGTTATTTAGTGTACAAATTTATATTCAAATCACTTGGAATATGCATTAAGGGAAATGAGACATATTTTTAATAAGGATCTCTATAAAACAGTGCTGATTATATTGTAATGTAGTCTGGCTACTAATTCAACCATATATTTGGAGTTAATGCAATTTATATAACTTAAAAAGAACTGAATAAATCAACAACTTTTACCAGGTACATGTGAGTAGATTCTGTCCAAAAATCATATGCTTGAACAGATACGTATTTGTATAGGATGACTCATTCAGGTGAATGTACTGTACTGTTCATGTACTGCTGAAGTTTGATAAAATAATTCCTGATATCTCAACAAGGTGGTTTTTTTTGTTTTTGTTTTTTAATCTAACAACTCCTCAAAGTTACTGTTCTTCATTTCAGATTTCTGTGTTTTCTGTACTGTAACAGAAATCTGTTACAGTAGTTCTATATCTCACATACTTGATGTGTAAAACAACATTTAGGAATTTGCCTGAGGGTCAAGGAGGCTTATAACTATGTTACAGATTGTATTCAGTGTTCTCCTGGAATGTCATTTACACTACTGAGGACAGATATTTAATATAAGATTATTGGTATGATTCACGTTTTAGGATGGATTCCTTCATCATCTGATTTTAGCAGTTCAGATTTTTTTTCACCTTTCATTTTCTTTTTCTACCATTTAGAGAACAATTTACCTGTTTCAATCAGTTAATTAATTTAAAAGTATCAGCAGTATGAAGTTCCTCAAGAACTTAAGAAAATCTTTTTAACTTCAGGAAAAGAAAACTCCAGTAAACTACCTCTTCTAAATATCAACAGCAGTCATTAGTAGTTGCAGGCCTGACAGCATGCAGGAAATTTTCAGACTTTCAGATCAGATTTATTAAAAAAATAAATAAAAATAGAATTAAATGTTGGTAATACAGTCAGGACTATGTTCACTGTTTTGTCCCTGAGAACTATTCTTCACACAAGAAGAACAAAATGAAATATAGTTAAACAATATATTCTGTCATTTTTTTTCACAAGAAACACAGAAGTATAACTTAGCGAAAATAGAGTTGTTCCATTTCTATTAAGTACCTATGTGTAGCCTGACACTTGCAGGTTATTTTGGGGATATTTTTGATTGATTTTTTTTTTTTTTTTACATCTGTTATGTAATCAGTCTTTGAGTTATGATCTTCTGAGAATGTTTTAAGTATTCTATGAAAATATTTTCTAAAAGGAATAAAACATATTTTTAGAATTCTGATTCCCTCCTGTTGTCTTCAATGACTCTTCTTTTAATGTTATCCATCACCAATTTTCCTACTTTCTTCATATTATTTAAACAACATTTGCACCTATTTAAAGTTACAGAGATTTTAAATCAAGATGGCCTGAACTCTCAGGATACTTTGCTGTAAAATAAATGAATGACATGTATGAAATCAAAAGAGGATTTTTTTCACTTAAATAAGAAGTCCTAGATAATCAAAGAAAAGAAAGGTATCTGGATATGATCAGCAGATTACCATGTCATCAGGACTGATTCTTAAAACATTTACTAAAATATTTGTAATGGTTTGGTTTTCTGTTTGTGGAATGGTAAATTCTAAAATCATCCATTAGTTAGCAAGTCTAAGAAAAATACAGTATTTTTTTATTTTTAATGGATTAAAATTAGAGCATTGTTACAAGTCCTGTCACTGAACTGGCTAATATACAAACTAAAAAGAAAATGAGAGAAAAAGAAAAAAAGAGTAGATATTGTCTGCACTTCATTTCTGTTCCAAAATGATTCTTAATGAGAATATTTCTTGCAGGTCACTTGCTCTTATAGTTTTTCACTTAAATATAAATATGATGGCTTATATAACACCACTTGTTAAATTGACAGTTGTTTAGCTGGCTTGATAATCAGAGACCACAGTAAATTGTATTTACAAAAATAAAATTTAAAAAGGAAAATAAAAGCCAACTTCTGTGACATTTAAACAAGGTAAGAACTCAGAGAGTTATTAGATATTTACTGTTTATCAAGAAAACTTATATTAAGATATAAAATAGAATTGTTTTGTCTTACATATTCCTGAGAAGAGTCAAGGCACTAAACTGAGAAGCTGAATAGGACTGTAGTGTGATTTGAAATATTAAATATTTAAATATTAAGAAAATTTAATATTTAGTTGAAACTTCACAGTTCCTATTTCTTGTTTCATGGCATTCTGCTGTAACTGGGGCAAAAAAAAAAAAAAAAAAGGCATATGAAATGACTTTTTCTTTCATCTTAGGTCCTCTTTGATTCTCTAAAATAATATTATGAATTTCATCTGACCTATCTCATCATAGTCCATGATATTGATCAGGCCCTTCAACTCCTGACATAGTCTATTCTGAACCTATAAAAACCTATCCTTCACCTTATGTACCATTTGCTGAGGAAAAGAAGACTGCTGCAGATGATGAATTCCTAGTCCTCCACCTGCTTTCTTTGTTGAACATAGAATTATTTCATAATTCTAGAGATCATTTAACAATATTATTATCCTATTCTTCTGTGACCATGTGTGCACTAGTTTCTGCCTGTTTTATCTGTTTTACACTAACCTTGGAGTGATTTGAGCATTACCTTTATTCCCAACATAAAATACAAAACAGTCCATCTGTTGTTTTTGAATACAGTTTGTAGTCAGTTGAAGCAGATTTCATTAAAAATAATGAATATAAGCATTGAAGATCTAGACTAAGGTTTGTCTACAATTTCCCAGTTTGGTTTATGTCCGACTATCTTTAAAATCCGCATTCATAAAAAATTTTCTTAAAAAACAGAACTGTATTGGTGCCCACTGGGACAAGTAGATAACTAGTTAAGCAGTACAAATCATGCTGACTTATTTCCAAGAACACATTCTGGCCAGATCCAGTGACTCAGTGTGATGAGGGAGAGAACTGGAAGCAAAATGGAGCTTGTGAACTGAGATGGAAATTATTTGTTAAGAAAAGCAACAAAGTAAAGAAGATAAAAATTTAAAAAAGGTAACTTTCTGTATATATCCACAATGCAACTTCTCACCACCCATCAACTAACACCCAACTAGAAATATAACAACTCACCACTTGCCAACTGACACCCACCCTACCTACAAGCAGTGGCCAACCCCTGCAGCTCCCTGCAGTTTTATAGCCTCCTGCATGATATTGCATGGTATGGAAAAACCTCCTGGCCAATCCAAGACAGCTGTTCTGGCTCTTGTCCTGCCACTGCTCTGTAATGGTAATTCTCCCTCATCGTCCGGCCTGGCCTGGCCCAGCTGTGGGCAGGCATCCATCACTCAGCAACAAACAAAAAGTCATTTTGTTATAATACAGTCTTATCTGAAAACTGGACTCTAGAGGATTTTTGAGAAGGCATGTGAGCAATTCTTACCAAAAATGTTGCTATTGTTCGAAAAGTAGGACAAGAATGGAACAGAAACCGTAAATCAGCAAAAAGGCATGTACCAGATAGGAGAAGATGCGTGCTTCGGCTAGAGTAACAATTAGATGAAACAATTTTAACACACAGTAGCTTCGCCTAAAGTAACAACTAGATGAGACAATTGTAACACACATAACAGGCGCGCGATTGTATGCTGTGAACCAGTCAGATGCTGTGATTATGCACGAGCTATTTTCAGTGAATGCTGTAATCTAGAACAGTATAAATGTAAGCTGCTATTAAAAATAAACAGAGGATCACCATTAACTGCATCAGTAGGTGTGATTACTCAGCTACTGTCTGCCGCACAGGGCAGTACTGAAGACTCATTTTGTGTTTAGAGAAGCTTAGAAACATAGAATAGCCTGAGCTGGAAGGGACCCACAGGGTTTATCAAGTCCAACAGTGAGTCAGCACAGGACTGTTCAGCAGACAGAAGAGATCCATGCCTGCTTTTCCACTCTCCTCATAAGGAACCTATAAACTGCCATGAGACCTCCCTTCAATTGTCTCCCTGTTAGCTGAACCAACCATGGGATCTCAGCTGCTCCCCATAAGAGAAGCTGTGGATGCCCCATCCCTGGAACTATTCAAGACCAGGTTGAATGGGTCACTGGGACACCTGACTGATGGTTGGCAACCCTGAGCATGGCAAAGGCATTGGAACTAGATGATCTCTAGGGTCCCTTACAACTTCAGGCATTCAATGATTTCATAATATATCTCTAGAAGAAAACCTTTGTATGCTTGCTTTCTTTTATTTGTATTTCAGCAATTAAAAATGAGCCTAGTCTTAGCAGATTAGAACTCCCTCCAAGATAATTCCATAGTGCCTCTAGGAAACCAGTTCCAGGGTTCAGTCACTAGAACAATAAAGTGCTTAAAGTGCAATGAAACAGTTTCATTTAAAAATCTGAAAAACAAAGGTAATCAAAATCATAATAAGAAAGAAGTTATTAATCTGCCCCACATTACCCATTTAATACCAGATAGGACATACATAATTACTCTCATTTTTGTATAAAATCACTTTTCCCAAACATGAATTACTGGTTCCCAATTTACCATGTAACATTTAAATAAAAAAAATCCAATATGACCTTTATAAGCCATAAATATTTCATACTCTATTTGGATAGAGCTATATTACAGAAGCCAGTGAACTGATTCTTCACAGTTAAGAAATATTTTACCACTTCCCAAATAATTTGCGGTGTAGTAGAAATTTAGAAATCAAGTTCTTAATTTTTTTACTAGTGTGTGGTTAGGAAGAATTTCCAGTGTTAATATCATGCTTGTATTATAAGCATTTACTGAAACCAAGGAATTTTTGAAATTCTTCTCAAGGAGAACTCCTCCTCATGAGAAGGACATAGGGATCCTGGTTGATGAAAAACTTAGCATGAGCCAGCAGTGTGTACTGAAAGCCTGGAAGGCCAATGGTATCCTGGGTTCCATCAGAAGAGCTGTGGCCGGCAGGTTTATGGAAGTGATTGTCCCTTTCTATTTGGCCCTCCTGAGGTCTCATCTGGAGCACCTAAGCCTGGGGTCCCAACACAGCAAAGATGTGGAGCTTTTGGAGAAGATGCAGAAGAGGGCCATGTAAATGGTCCAAGGGCTGGAGCATCTGTGCTCTGTGAAGATAGGCTGAGTGAACCTCATTGAGGCCTTCCAGTATTAAAAAGGAATTTGTAAACCTGAGGGAAATCAACTTTTTACATGAGTAGATAGTGATAGGGCAAGGGGGAATGGTTTTAAACTAAATGAAAGGAATCCAGATAAATCTTCTGCATTATTTTATTAGATTTTTTTTTTTCTGACATATGAATCATACCTTCTCATTTTCTGTTTTTATTTTCTATTGTTTTCATTCAAATGCATTCAAGTTTATTAAAATATAAAATATACTCAGTCATTTGCTTTTTTAATACAGATTAAATCTTAATTATGTAGTGAAGTCAATTTACAATACATATATTTCTCTTGATATCTTACATAACCTATTATTGTGCATGATTGTTTCGTTTTTCTTGATAGACAGAGGATACTGAGGAAAAGCTGGGTTATTAAGGAAAAAGCTACGATATGTTTGGCATCGAATATATGTAACAATCTTGAAAATGAACCAAAAATCTTCAAAGTAACAGAAAAGAGAAAAAAAACCCATAAAATTTTATCAGGTTGAAATAATTTATAACATGAAATGTATGTATATATGTATTTCTTTTTTTTTTTTTTTCCTATTACATTTAAGAACAAATATGACCTTGAAATTATAAACATTTATATACCCTTCAGGAAAAGTAATACTTTTTCTTTAAATGCCTGAGTGCTTTACTCTGTATTGAAAACCTGAAACATTCATTTGAATATAATTCCACTACTGAAACACATAAACAAGTAGATATTATTCCCTGAATAGCATAGAATATTTTTAGCAGTGGGGGCTATCATTTAGAAATTGTTTTAACTTCAACTTTCACCATTATTTTTTTCTGACTATGTAATAGCTCTCAAAGTCTCATGGGTTTGGTTGGCATATAGTTAACATTCTTCAAATAATCTGATATGATACTATGTTTTTAATTTTTATTAAAAAAGTAATGATAATCTACTGTTTTTAGTTATTGCAGAGTAGTTTTTACAGAGAGTCAAGGACTTTTCTGCTTTTCATATCTCCCTGTAAGTGGTGAGGCTGGAGGTGCACTGTAAGCTGGGAGGGCACACAGCCAGGCCAGCTGATTCAAAATGACCAGAGAGCTATTCCTTTACTTGACATCGTACTGGGCAAAAAGAACTGGGCTGAAGAAAGAGGAATGGAGAGGTGTTCCAAATTATGGCAATCCCAAGAGTATTCCCAGGAAACAGTTATGCGTGATGAGCTTGGCTTTCCTGAAAGTAGATGTACAATCTTCTTGACAAAGGGAAATAGCAAATGAATTCCTTGTTTTGTATTCTGTGCACAGCTTTTGCTCTACCTTGTAAGCTGTTTATCTCTCAACCCATGAATTCTTTCATTTTTTCCTTTCTTATTTTCTCACCCATCCCACTTGAGTAGAGTGAGTTATCAGCTGTATGGTTCTCAGTTTCTTGCAGGTGTTATGCCACAACAAAAACAATAACAGAAAACTTCTGTGACACTGCCAATGTGGAAAAATTATATATGTAATGAATATAGAATGAATGAATATATATATATGAAAAAAAACATGTTTCACATACTAGATAGCGCAAGAGGTTTTTTTCTCTGCTTTTGAGAGGCAACGTTTATTTTCTTAATATTAAAAACTGTCCTTTGTAAAATAATAGTAAGCATAATGAAGTTATAAACACAGAGGGGATTCCTGGTTTTTTTCTTTGTTTTTTTTTTTTTGAGCCTTTTTATTTCTCAGAGCTTTTACTATATTCTCCACTTAAAGTTAATATTAACACTCAATTCTATAATTCATCTGTAAAATTATATACTGACATGTATTTTATAGATATCTATTGTATTGTATTCTCAAAGCAAGTTTCTGTGTTATACAAAAAATAATGAACTGCATTCAAATTCTTAGAGAGCTTAATTGTCTGTATCACAAGCCTGGTGTAAGAATTAATATGAAATATTATTACTGAATTGGCCCTAATTATCACAGAAAATACACTGCTATTTTCTAATCTCTTAGAATCAGTACCTGCAAATAAAACTGAGTAGCAATGCTGAGTTTTTACTGCTATCATTTTATCTGTTACAAAGACAGGATCCATGATATGCTACCTTTAAGGGAAGCTACCTTTAAGGGAACTTTGAAATACTGAGTATGAAGCTAAAGGATTTTCAGGTCCACCATTAATCCAAGTTATTAATATAAAGAAAAAGAAGATGAAAATGTACTGAATATAGTCAAAATTATTAGTAAGAAAAACTTTTGATACTGACAAAATATGGGATGAAAAGGAACCATAGCTAAGCTAAAGTTTCATAGCATTTTAAGAAAGCCTACATTTCATGGCTATTCATGGCTATATACTTTGAAAAGTATACTTACTTACCTTGAGAGCAATTTTCTCTGGTTTCCTTTAAGTAGAAACTCAGTGCTAACTGAAGAATGTACAGGTTCCTCCTAGAACAACAGAGAAGGACAGGATGGTGGATCTGATATAAATAGAAACAATGAAAAAGCAGAATAGGTTTATCCCTAAAATCTTTTCAAGTAGCTTTTTCCATTCATCTACACTAGCAGCTATCTTATTCTTTTTTCCTTCCAGTTAAAACTACACAAATCATAAATACCCTAAGGTCTGCCTCATACAGAGATGCTGCTCTAGAATACTTAAGTATCTATGAAAATTGAGTTTTGTGGCTCAATGTTCTTTCAGTGTTTGGTTTCAGCAGTGACAGACATTTTAGTTGGAAAAATCCTTAAGGAAGTAACAAGCAAATGAATTCACATACAGATCCAATAGACAGAAGAAAATATACACATTAGTACAAAAAATACTTTGGATTCTAATTTGTATTTGCAATAGATGACATTATTAAAAGAATGATTCTTTTGTCATTCAGTGTAAGCTGTTCTTTACCAAGTTCTACCTCTTGATCATTGAAATCATTTTAACATAAATCAGAAAGCTATTGTGATCAGTCTTGCAGTTCTTTAAATCAAAGCCAATGCTGCTCAGGAACAGCGTGTTTCTGGCATAGAAACATACTATTTTACATTACTGAAACTTCCATATGCAACTCCTACATATTCTGCATAGCAAATGACAGAAAAGGTTAATAAACAACTAATTTATTTTCCCAAGCAAATTTTCAACAAAATTTCATTTTTAAATTACAGAATCACAGAATCACAGAATTGTAGGGGATAGAAAGGACCTCTAGAGATCATCTAGTCCAATCCCCATGCCAAAGTGGGCTCCCTAGTCCAGGTTACACAGGTAGGCATCCAGGCAGATCTTGAACATCTCCAGAGAAGGAGACTCCACAACCTCTCTGGGCAGCCTGTGCCAGTGCTCCATCACCCTTAGTGTGAAGAATTTTTGCAGAACATCCTATGCTTCAATTTGTGGCCATTTTCCCATATCCTATCACCACACACTGCTGAGAAGAATCCCTTTTCCTCCCGTTCCTTAATATATAGAAAATACATTTAAAATTCAAAGATGAAACTGCTATTTATCAACACAATTTTCTTCAACATAAGCACATTTGTGTTTGTTAGAGAGCTATACATTTTTTTTCTTTAATCTTTCTTTGAAGTAATCAGAGGTTGTTCTCTTGATAGGGTAGTATTCCTTAATCTTGAGCTCTGAATTTCATGACTAGAATGAAAAGCTGCTTCTTGGATGCTTCTGAGTAGATGCACATTGCCAGAGAAGTTGCTCTCTGCTGATTTCAGTGTCCATCTCAGCACTTTGAGCCTCCAGAGCAAGCCATAGGTCTCAATCATAAATTGAATACGTGGGGAAGAATAATTAAAGATCAAACTGTAATTACGAGCAACATCTAAAGGGAGTAAAACTAACATTGAATATAGGCCTTAGTTTTCCATTAGTGCATTTAGGATTAACTATAAACCATCTTGTTCAACTCAATTAAATAGTTCATTATATGGATTTTTTCATATTAGAGCAGGGTAAGAGGCTTAACTTTTAGAACCATATTGTTTGTTGAGATTTCCTTTTTTTCTTAATTGTTTCTTTGCACACTTGAACTGATTTCCTCTTCCTGAGAAACATATTTGAGGAAAGAGAGAAAAAGAATCCCTAGAATCTTTAGAAGGCTAATTTTTTTCATTTTTTCTTTAAATTCTTTTCTCAGCATTTCTCTTACACCCCAAAATAGTGATATGGCAAATTCGGTATGATTTAGAAACGTGTTCTTGCAGCCCAGAAAGCCTGTCATATCTTAGACTGCACCAAATGAAGTGTAGCTTCATCATCAAGGGAGGTGATTCTGTCACTCTCTTGTGAGACCCTGCCTGGAGTACTGCATTCAGCTCTGGGGCATGCAACATAAGAAAGATGTAAACCTGTTGGAGTGTCAGGGGAAGAGTTAGAAAAATGGGCAGAGGGATGATGAAATCTTTTAGCAGCCTTCCAGTATCTAAAAACGACTATAGAAAAGATGGGAAGGGACTCTTTGTCAGGGAGTGTAGTCATAGAACAAAGGGCAATGGCTTCAAACTAAAAACGAATAGATTTTTTTTCAAAATTTGTCATTGTCAGGGTGGTGAGGCACTGGAACAGGTTGCTCAGAGAGATGCCTCATCCCTGTAAGTGTTCAAGGACAGGTTATATGAATTTTGGGCAAATTAATCTCATGAGAGGTATCCCTGCCAATGGCAGCAGGGATTGGAACTATTCAATCTTTATGGTCCCTTCTGATCTAAACTATTCAATGATTTTATTCTACGATTCTATGAACTTGAGTAAAATTTTAGATTATATTTTAAACCAAGAAGATCAGAGCTGATGGTATGAATAGTAGTTATTGGTTTTAACATCTTTGGATGCAAAAGCTTGCACATTTTTAAATATATACCCTTTGCTAATGGCAATAGTTACCCTTCTACTCTGTTAGAACTTCCCTTAGACATTCTGTTTCACAATTACATTAAAAAGTCAAATATACAAATGTACTTCTAGATGAAACTTAACTCCTCCTTGTTGCTATTAAAGCAATTTCCTGGTTATCTCTAGATGCCACACTTGATTTTACATCTGTTCCTTTAATTTTTACAGTCTTTTCAGACTGCTTTTGCAGCTTTTTTAACAACCTTAAACAACTTTGATTATCCCATACAATATTTTCCACTCTAAATTTTTTTAAATGATTTATTCATGAAATAGAAGATGGACAATGGTTAATGCCCTAGGCTAGATGCAGAGACATAAAATAAATATATATGACATACAGAACTTAATTTCAAATGCCAGATGCATCTTGCTTCCTATTGTGTTTATAATTGTATTGTGTACAATCCTTTGCAGAACTTTTTTTCAATTCCATCTGCTAAGAATGTAATCTTTTTCATGATTCTCCTGAAAAAGGAATATTTATAACCATAGGGTCACTTGACTTGGAAGAAGCCCTTAAAAGTTGTCTAGTCTAATTCCTCTGCAATGAACAGGGAAGTGTATATTTAGTATATTTCAGCACCTTTAAGTTTACATGAATGTTTTAGAGGTATATACTGTTAGCAATAAGGATAGAGTTATTTTAAGTTCCTTAAAGAAGAGACCACCACAATAGTGAGATAAGGAGTAGTTGGAGTAGTTGAAAAGGCAAGTTATTCCTCCCAGCTGATTTCCTTATCTTGTGAAAACTGTGCAGAGCAGTTAAATTACAACAGGCAAACTTAGTGGAAGAGACCTCACAAACTATGCCTGTATTTCTGCAGGTGAAGAGTGAGACTTCCTGAAGTCTCTCTGATCTACTGACTCATGTCCAGAGTATTCTAGACATGAACTACGCTTTTGCCATACCTCAGTCACAGTGTTAGAGGGGACTTGATGATCACCCCAAACTCCATACACATTTCTAGAACATTCTACAGAAGGACTGAGCTCTGTCTTGGGAAGGGGGCACATCAAATATAACGGACTGCCAGTTTGGGTGCATGTACTCTATTTTCCACCTGTATCTCCCTCTCTTTCTCTCTCTTTTTACCTCTGTTTTCAAGTTATATTAGAAGATAATTCAAGATGTATCAGCATAGATTATCACTAATAAGGCATTTCACCTACTCACTAGGCAAATTTGAAGCTACTCTTTGTTTGATTGTTAACCAGTCACTCAGTCTTGTTTCACCTTAATTTGCCCCAAGGAGATCTTGAACCTTGCAACCTCTACATTATCCAGTGTAGCTCAGAGTTGGGTTGCAACAAAAATTTATTAAATAATTCTATCAGTCTATATCTCATTTAAATATAAGCATGTAAAATGCATATATAATCCAAGAATCAAGAAAATAATGTGATTTTAATTCTGTTTGTGATCTTACCATATCATAGTAGATTGCCACGTAGGATAGTAGATAAGTAGATCTTACCATATCATAGCGTTCATAGCGACGTCGCTTTTTGATCCTTCGATGTCGGATCTTCCTATCATTGTGAAGCAGAATTCACCAAGCATTGGATTGTTCACCCACTAATAGGGAACGTGAGCTGGGATTAGACCGTCGTGAGACAGGTTAGTTTCACCCTACTGATGATGTGTTGTTGCGCTAGTAATCCTACCACGTAGGTTGCTCCAAAAGGATATGGCAACAGTTTGAAACTCCATGTGGTTTGTCAGAAATTGCTCTACATTGCAAAATACATTTTATGTACATCCCCATGTGTTATTTATTTATTGTGAAGTATAAAAGGAAAATGCAGTAATTATGGACTTTAAAGTAAGTTACTGGAAACTTCTGTATTTTGAAATCAGAACTACTAATTCATAGTATTGGTAACATTTCTGATGTCATAATATGTTCCTTGAGCAGAATAATTTAAATTCCAGTGTAGTCTTAATAGCTTTAATGTAATTTGGCAGTGCCTAATGTAGCGTATTTGTTATGCTATCATATTACTCTTTGACAGAATCTTCATTCTTTATTCTAATTGAATGGGAAAACGTATGTAAGGCAGGAAAATATCTGGATCCTTTTCAGTCTTCATTACATCCATAGCACTATGTCTCTAAACTCCTTTTACTACTTCAAACTTTTATATGTGTTAGCTGTAAGTTGTAGTATGTTGAATATCTCCAAGAAGCATGAAATCAAGTTCCAGTTTTGCAAGTTAACATTTTTCCCCTTGAGCAGAAAATGCAGCATAGAGGATGCATGGTCAGCACACTAATAAAATTATATATTTTTTTTACAGGCAAGGAAGTTAAACACAAAACACTAAAATGTCTGTTTAAGGCCAGAAGATTATTCTGTGTTGTCACTAAGAGCAAAGTTTCTGGCTCATAAATCCTTTAAGTTTATATATTTCAGAATTTGGATATATGTCATCTTTGACTGCAAAGTGTTGAAGAAATGGTAGAGCTGGCTGCTCTTGCCATAAAATGAAACGAAGGCTAGTCAGGTTTGACAGTAGTGGCTCTGAAGTATGCAGCCCAAGCTATACTAGCTAGTTGTACTTATCTGTGAACCAAAATACTTGGGGCATATTTTCCCCTAGATAACTGTCTAGATATAGTGAAAAATTTGATATTTAAAAAAAATGTTTTCTTCACATTTTACAATATAAATGTGAAGAATGATCCAGCAAGGCTAAATTTGTATCATAGGGGTTATGTCTGTAACTTGTAACTTGTTTGTAATTTCAATTGTAGATACAAGTTGTATTTGTGTTTTTAGGTAGTTAAGTATTTCTATCCATTTTTAACGATGATTTGTTTCACAGAAATTATTATAATGAATTAACTACTGAATAAACACAGCAATAGAAGAGTCCTTGAGTCTTAGAAAATCTGTCTAAATGAGAAAGACAGAAGGAATGTTGTTATCTGCTGTTAACAGATAGGGAACTGAAACACAGAACAATAACTTGTTTTGCAAATGCTCTATATTGGGAATGTATGCATAATACAATGGCACACAAAATGTAGATTCTATAGCTAGCTCTGAACAAGGTATATCTAAAATTGGAACCAGCATACCTTTCTCATAATTGAGGTAGCTTTCCTCTGCTGAGAAATAAAATGCAGAACTGTGCAACAGGATAGGTTACAGTTATCATGAGATATGAGCTAGCATTCTTGTATGGTTGACTACTGCCAGGTAATTATAGTAATCAAGTACTAAATATGAAACAAAAATCTCAGATAACTATTTCCACAGTCCCATATTCTCATGGACTCATTTAAAAAACAAAACAAAATAAAAAGAAACGGAGGGACTTAAAACAAAGTAACTGAAATCATAGCCTCCTTCACAATTAAAAATCTGATAAACTGCCGCAGGAGCATTCTGAGAAGAGATTTTACACTGTCTTGAAGACTCTTCCATGTTCTTCCTGCTGTACATTAGTGTTATTTTTTGTTGTTGGTGGTGTTTTATTTGTTTTTGTTTTATTTTTTTCCCTAGTATGTCAGTCTTATTCTGTTATTCTAACAGTGTTTGTAAGTGGTGTAAATGATTCCTGAGAATGAAGAGGCTAAGTAGACAGAAGGTTAGATTACATATATGGTGGAGTGGTTATCCAGATTGCAGAATTCAACAGAGCAATGATTGGAGGGAATTTACCAGATCCGAGTTAAGTTGCCATTGCA